>OW964564.2:18488053-19774984 GCA_943138885.2 Tholera decimalis | reverse complement strand
CCCCATCGTATCTCGGAAATTACGAGACCCGTATTTTTTTCTTTTTACGAACTCGTATAGAGGAGGCTCAGTAAAGTAAAAACCATTTTTCAAAGTCCCCCCCCCCCGCCCCCCTTCTCCCCCCCTTTAGGCGGATCTCGGAATCTAAGAGACTTAGAACATTTTTTTTTTTTCAGATTCATTTAGAGGGGCAATGCTTTAGTCGAAATAATTGTGCAACCCCCCCCCCCCACATTTCCTCCCCCCCCCTTTTTTTTTTTTTTTTTTTCACATGCACGCGAGGTGCTTGCACCTCGCGCAACACGCAAATACTTGATTTAGAGGAGCAATGCTTTAGTTTTTTTCACAAGCACGCGAGGTGCTTGCACCTCGCGCAACACGCAAATACTTGATTTAGAGGGGCAATGCTTTAGTTTTTTTCACAAGCACGCGAGGTGCTTGCACCTCGCGCAACACGCAAATACTGAACCCCCCCATCACCCCCCCCATTTTTTTTTTCACAAGCACGCGAGGTGCTTGCACCTCGCGCAACACGCAAATACTTGATTTAGAGGGGCAATGCTTTAGTTTTTTTCACAAGCACGCGAGGTGCTTGCACCTCGCGCAACACGCAAATACTGAACCCCCCCCATCACCCCCCCCATTTTTTTTTCACAAGCACGCGAGGTGCTTGCACCTCGCGCAACACGCAAATACTTGATTTAGAGGGGCAATGCTTTAGTTTTTTTCACAAGCACGCGAGGTGCTTACACCTCGCGCAACACGCAAATACTAGTTATACTATATAAAGCTAAATTACCACTGACTGACTGACTCACTCACTCATTGACATAATTGTTCTCCCAGATGGTGGATGGGGAGGTGGGTATATTTTGACAGATTCGTAAACAAGTAACTCTCAAACCTACGGGAAAAGTGCCAAACCTCCCCTTTCCCCCCCCCCCCCTATCGTATCTCAGAAACTACGAGACCCGTATTTTTTTCTTTTTACGGATTCGTATAGAGGAGGCTCGGTAAAGTAAAAACCATTTTTCAAAGTCCCCCCCCGCCCCCCTTCTATCCCCCTTTAGGCGGATCTCGGAATCTAAGAGACTTGGAACATTTTTTTTTCAGATTCATTTAGAGGGGCAATGCTTTAGTGAAAATACTTCTGCAACCCCCCCCCATCACGCCACCCTTTTTTTTTTTTTTTTTTTCACTAGCACGCGAGGTGATTGCACCTCGCGCAACACGCAAATACTTGATTTAGAGGGGCAATGCTTTAGTTTTTTTATATAAAGCTAAATTACCACTCACAGTCAGTGAGTGGTAATTTAGCTTTATATAAATAATATAACTAGTATTTGCGTGTTGCGCGAGGTGTAAGCACCTCGCGTGCTTGTGAAAAAAAAAAGTGGGGGGAGTGATGGGGGGAGGTGGGGGGGTTTAGTATTTGCGTGTTGCGCGAGGTGCAAGCACCTCGCGTGTTTGTGAAAAAAAAAAAGAAGGGGGGCGTGATGGGGGGGGGGGGGTTGCAGAAGTATTTTGACTAAAGCATTGCCCCTCTAAATGAATCTGAAAAAAATAATGTTCCAAGTCTCTTAGATTCCGAGATCCGCCTAAAGGGGGGTAGAAGGGGGGCGGGGGGGGGGGGACTTTGAAAAATGGTTTTTACTTTACCGAGCCGCCTCTATACGAATCCGTAAAAAGAAAAAAATACGGGTCTCGTAGTTTCCGAGATACGATAGGGGGGGGGGGGGGGGGAAAAGGGGAGGTTTGGCACTTTTCCCGTAGGTTTGAGAGTTACTTGTTTACGAATCTGTCAAAATATACCCACCTCCCCATCCACCATCTGGGAGAACAATTATGTCAATGAGTGAGTGAGTCAGTCAGTCAGTGGTAATTTAGCTTTATATAGTATAACTAGTATTTGCGTGTTGCGCGAGGTGCAAGCACCTCGCGTGCTTGTGAAAAAAAAAAAAAAAAAAAAGAGGGGGGGGGGGGGTGATGGGGGGGGTTTGCAGAAGTATTTTGACTAAAGCATTGCTCCTCTAAATGAATTAGAAAAAAAAAATGTTCCAAGTCTCTTAGATTCCGAGATCCGCTTAAAGGGGGGAGAAGGGGGGCGGGGGGGGGACTTTGAAAAATGGTTTTTACTTTACCGAGCCTCCTCTATACGAATCCGTAAAAAGAAAAAAATACGGGTCTCGTAGTTTCCGAGATACGATAGGGGGGGGGGAGAAGGGGGGGAAAAGGGGAGGTTTGGCACTTTTCCCGTAGGTTTGAGAGTTACTTGTTTACGAATCTGTCAAAATATACCCACCTCCCCATCCACCATCTGGGAGAACAATTATGTCAATGAGTGAGTCAGTCAGTGAGTGGTAATTTAGCTTTATATAATATAACTAGTATTTGCGTGTTGCGCGAGGTGCAAGCACCTCGCGTGCTTGTGAAAAAAACTAAAGCATTGCCCCTCTAAATCAAGTATTTGCGTGTTGCGCGAGGTGTAAGCACCTCGCGTGCTTGTGAAAAAAAAAAAAAAAAAAAGGGGGTGGGGTGATGGGGGGGTTTAGTATTTGCGTGTTGCGCGAGGTGCAAGCACCTCGCGAGCTTGTGAAAAAAAAAAAAAAAAAAAAAAAGAGGGGGGGGTGATGGGGGCGGGGTTGCACAAGTATTTCGACTAAAGCATTGCCCCTCTAAATGAATCTGAAAAAAAAAATGTTCCAAGTCTCTTAGATTCCGAGATCCGCCTAAAGGGGGGGAGAAGAGGGGCGGGGGGGGGGACTTTGAAAAATGGTTTTTACTTTACCCAGCCTCCTCTATACGAATCCGTAAAAAACAAAAAATACGGGTCTCGTAGTTTCCGAGTAACGATAGAGGGGGGGGAGAAGGGGGGGGAAAAGGGGAGGTTTGGCACTTTTCCCGTAGGTTTGAGAGTTACTTGTTTACGAATCTGTCAAAATATACCCACCTCCCCATCCACCATCTGGGAGAACAATTATGTCAATGAGTGAGTGAGTGAGTGAGTCAGTCAGTCAGTCAGTGGTAATTTAGCTTTATATAGTATAATATCCCACGACAGCATATGTCTAACTTTTATGGTTGACTCACAATAACACGTGTAACTCCCGATAGCTTAGCAGTTCGAAGCTTTCTGATTATAATATTTGTCTACTCTTACGTTTATAACACTCTCAGTCACCCCTAATTGAAAAAGTTAACATTATTAACTATTCCATAAAAAAATGTCCGTCAGAGTAATTGACAATTTTCTCGAAAACCTGTAATTAAAAATAAAGTAAAAAAATTGGCCAAGTGCGAGTCAGACTCGCCCATGAAGGGTTCCGTAGTAACTATAATATAATATGCAAATTTATTTGACGAAAAAAAACCTTACAAATTTCTTAAAACTAGCTTATTTACATTTTTTATAACTGCGCCAAATAAATTTGTTTTGAAAAAAAAACCTTACAAATTTCTTAAAACTGGCTTTTTTACATTTTTTACAACTGCGCCGAATAAATTTGTTTTTCATAGTGTTTGTATGAATTACAAAGTTATATTTGCGGTTTTAGAAAATATGCTGTATCTCAAAAACTGCTGAACTGATTTCGTTCAAACTAATTTTGGTTGAAAGTTTATATTAAGATCTACAGACATATATTTTTTTTTAGATTTTTCACTCCATTATTATAGAAGTTAGAGGTTGTGTCCGCCACACACACATTTTACCACTTTGGAAGCTTATATCTTTTAAACGATTGACTTTTTGGAAAAGTGGTTTTAGAAACCCCGATGTCGTTTTTAAAGAACTGTCTATAGATACCACACATGCATCGATTTCATGAAAAAAAATATTTTCAGGTTTAGTTCCATGTATGGGGAGCCCCCCTTTATTTTAAATATTTTTTAATTTTTTTCTCAAAATCGGAAAGCGGTTCACAGAATACATCTACCTATCAAGTTTAACATGTATAGTCCTAATAGTTTCGGAACAAAATTGCTGTGTCAGTCGGACGGACGGACAGACAGACAGACAGACAGACGGACAGACATGTCGAAATTATAAAGATTCCGTTTTTTGCCATTCGGCTACGAAACCGTAAAAAGAATCATATAAATCGGTATAGAAACACCAAAGTTATACATGAAATACGCTTATAATAATAAGCCATCGCGCGTGAATACTGAATCATGCTATAAGGATTATTTTTGAGAATCGGTCGCCGCGCTCGACGCGTCTCGCGGTCGAAGCGTTTTCTAGGTACTTAAGCCTCATGTGAACGCGAACGTGATCTAAACAATATTACCAATACATTAACTTAGGCTGACGGAGTCGCGGGCACAGCTATATTGTATCATTACGCTAAGGCCAATAGGAGCGGAGCGCCAATGAAGAATGCTTCAAAATCGGGGTTAAATTTAACGTTAGCCCGAAGTAACTATTCCACGCGGACGGAGTCGCGGGCAAAAGCTAGTATTTAAATAAGGTTGAGAATAGATTGTCAACGCTTGTTCGTAGAGATAGACGTTTAGATATTGTGGGATTATCCTCGGACTCCCGGCAGTGTTGCCTTTACAAAATTGTTAATTTGATTGACGTGAAATTCGTTGTAGGACTTTTAGACAGTACACGATGAAATATATACAACAAAGTAATTCATAACGGTAATACGGTGATTTATGACACGGTAATACATCATTACCTTGACGGTAGATAACGGCTTGATTACGATGCATCTACGGTAATTACCGTGTAAATGGAGACACTGATAGCTCGTATAGGAATTGATTCCTTTCGACCCTCGTGTAACAATCTACTATTTTTTGGCAATGACTTTGAACAAAAATTGTAATGCTGATATAAAATAACCTTATTTCAGAACAAGCTTACAGCAGTAAAACACAATATAAGCTAAGCAAACTGCACGCAACATAGAGGTGTGTCAATCCATGTTTTCGAGTTTCGACCCACGTATATTTTTATTCGGTTTTCAACCCAAAACTTAGTCCATGTTCTACCCACAATAATGAATTTATATTTTCCATATTCTACCTACGAAAAACTGAACCCTACTTTGTAATTGTTTTTTTTAGATGTGCATGTTTATAATACTATAATATTATAAACATTAATTTATAATCCTTAAGGATTTGTTATTTTTTAGTTGTTGATGTTGATAATACTTATGGTTCTGTGATTGAATAGATGTCAATGTTTTGAAGTCTTAGTTATCTATACTAATATTACATAGCGGAGAAGTTTGTTTGTTTTTTTGTTTGTTTGCTTGAACGCGCTAATCTTCGAAAGTACTGGGTGGATTTGGATGAAATTTGGTATGGAAGTAGCTTGAAGCTTGAGGAAGGTTATAGGCTACTTTTTACGCGACTGCAAAAAAGGAGAGTTATGTTTTTACCGTGATAGAATCCACGGGAGCGAAGCCCCGCGTGAGTACTAGTTAATACATATTTTTCTAACATACATATTTTGATTTTCTGACCTAAGTTAAAAAACAGTTAATACGCCTTGGGTTGAAAACGGTATCTATTTTTGTATAGGGTTGAACAAGGAATTATGATTAATTTTACTCCTGGACAGAAAAAGACAGTTAAAAACGAAAGCACCTATAGCCTAGGCTTGGTAATTTCCATAAAAAGTTGTTGCGCAAATGTAATAAATAAATAAATAATGTAATAAATAAATATCTAAAAAGTTTTGGTTTCCATTGAACTTTACCAATCCACCATACAATATTTTAATGTATAGTCACTACTTCTGAATTTATCGACGTAACATTGTTTTCATCTTTTAAATAGCCAGTAAATAGCGAAATGTTAGTGGTCGTCTAGTTGTCGATTATCCCGGTAATTACATTTTATGACACCTACGCAACTAGAGAGGTTGATCCAGTTACCACAATTGATTAATTACCTCACAGCAAATGATACCTTCCTCCATATTGACCTGTGTCTTATTTTACAATTGTTTCTAACTTACCTACCGTAAACCTTGCTAACTTTGCTTTTCAACTTAATGAAAGCATTATAACTTTCAAATTTTCCTCTACATTTGCATAGACCTTCGACATAATATTTAGGGTAACTGTTGGGCTGACATAGCGTGACTTAGGGCACCTGTTTAGACTAACTCTAGAAAATAACATTCAAAGTTTTGGTTATATTTGTCGCGTGCACTTTGATAAAGATATTTCCCATTGAGCTATTTGTACTTAGACCAAAAACTCCAAGTATAATTAAAATCGTGAATCGTGAAAAACCGGACCAATAATGTGATTATGAATATGCCAATTGAAACGAATTGGAAATCGACAAACTTAAATAAATAAACACAAACAACAATCAAACATATAAACAATAATCACATGATTGAAGTGATACCAAACAAGCGTGCAAAAAGTTAAAACAATGGCAATAAAAATATGTAAACAATTGCTATTTCTTACGCTACTAAGATACTACTAACATGCTAGTTACTCAATATGCAGCGCAAACAATACACTCACTGGGAGAATAAACTAAAGGTTATATAAACTATGAATTTGTAAGACAAGCATGATCATGTTAGGTAGGTACCTATGTTTATAAATAATAAGAATGCGCTCAAGATTAATAGAGACATAAGTAAACAAAACCTACTAGCAGATATTAAAACAAATCACAAAGAAAATGAAAAAAATATCCCAAACGTTACTTTAAAACCGAAAGTGGAAACGCAAAACAAAATCACATATGATGACGTGATGGCCATTTTGACCTTCGGGTGTCGTAATTATTAGAGTCTAGCGGTTTCTTACATCACCTCTGGAAATATTTACAAGCCACGTCAAGTTATGGGCCATTAGTGCACACACCGTCGCAATGTTGTCTTTTTGTTGATATCTGATAAGCTTATCTATGTCGGATTTGGGTCCATTGCAGCCGTTGCTCTATCGTAAGGAAACGTGCTGTAAATTTTCCTAATCTGCTTCTATTTACTGGATTAGTATATTTATGATAATTATTAGCGGATTAGAAGACCTCCAAGAGAATTCTCAAACAAAACATTACCCAACTGTTTTGAAACTCTTTTTAGGGTTCCGTAGCCGAATGGCAAAAAACGGAACCCTTATAGTTTCGATATGTCTGTCCGTCTGTCTGTCTGTCTGTCCGTTCGTCCGTATGTCACAGCCATTGGGTCTCCCTTGTTTGACCGAAACGAATTTGACAAAATTTTCACTTCCCAAATAATTTTTCGCATAATTTCATTTGCCAAATTATTACTTAGCAAAAAATCTATTCACAAAAAATTGTAACGCAAACCTAATGTTTAGGAAATGAACGTTTAAACCGTAACTTGTTTACCAACTAGTACTTTTAACATTTTTTATTTAGTCAAATATTTCAGTTAGAATAACAGTTTTTACGCAAAATCTTGTAAGTTCTATAGTAGTTATAGGTAATAGTAACCTAAGTAAACATTAAACATAACTAGTAACTGATTACCACCTATGCTATGATAGGTCGACGGAGCCCCGCTTCGCGGGGATCCTATTTCTGGGTGGCTTAAAAAAAATAACCACGAAGGCTAAGGCGGGAGCTCCGCTCCGGTTCGCTCCCGCCTTAGCCTTCTAACCTAACCTATCTGAGTCGGGGTACTCTGAGTCGATTTCACCAAAAGTTTATTGTCTGAAGATTGTTTGCTGTAATAAATCATTTGATTAAAGACCAAATGTCATAATGACATTATACTGGGTAATATTTTGCCAAGTAAAAATTTGACCAAATAAAAATATGCGTACTAAAATCATTCGAAATATTGCAATGGTATAAACAAGGTTGCTAAAATTTGTTTGGATAATGAAATTTTGTCAAAATTTTTTCGGCAAAACGGCAGGATCCCCAGCCGTTTTATTCCGAAACTATTAAGACTATAATATGTGAAACTTAGTAGGTAGATGAATTCTCTGAAAAGCTTTCCTATTTTAATAAAAAAAATAAAAATTATTTAAAATAAAGGGGGGTCCCCATATATGGAACTAGAACTGAAAATATATTTTTTTCATGAAACCTATGCGTGTGTGGTATCTATAGACAGGTCTTTAAAAATGATATAAGGGTTTCTAAAACCACGTTTTCATATAGTCAATCGTTTAAAAGATATAAAATTAAATTATTATATAGATTAAATTATTATTATATTATTACTAACATAGGATAAGTGCTACTAACAAATGAGTCAAGTTATTATTAACTTGTAAAATAAATTGAATTGAATTGAATTGAATAAGCTTCCAAAGTGGTAAAATATGTGTCCTCCCCTCTAACTTCTATAATAATGGAGTGAAAAATCTAAAAAAATATATGTCTGTAGATTTTAATCTAAATTTTTAGTTTTACTTGTTTAAACAGGTTTTTTAATACTTTAACTTCCTTTAAATGAGTTTCGAATTTTTTTGTTTCGAAGAATTTTTCTATAAAGTGTACTGAATGACGGAATTTATATAAATCTGCATTTAAAAAATTACTACTTTAATGTACGGTCCATAGTTAGTTTGTTTTTACTATACAGCGAAAGTGTAATTTACGTAGAATTAATAGCTTTGGGATAAAAATTTCGATATTTTTTTTATTATTAAAAACGATAAAAATCGATTCAGTAAACGATTCTGAACAATCTAATTTCAGGTGTTCATTAATTATGTTACATGTAACAATAATTCTTTAGTGCTAAACCGAGAAGGCTGCGTGACCTGCTACTGCATCAGTGCAATGATTAATTAATATTATTGGATTATCATTTCGGATTCATTTTCTGGAAATTTCGCATTGCTTCGTCACTAAAGTTCATTAAAACGTAAAGCAGTATGTTATATGTAGGTAATTGAAGAGTCGTTGCGTAGTATTATGTATGAAATCAGCGCGTGCGCACCGCTACGCTAATTTGTATGCGACCTCACGCGCCGGGCGACACTGACGTGACGGAGCCAAATCTCTTCGCTACGATTCTGTATCTTTTATTTACATGTTACTATGTTGTACGTACTACTCGTTTAGTACTATCAAATTAGTTTTACGCTATATCTTTTATAGATTTGTATCTGATTTATCTCATGTAGAAAATCCTGCCAATTATTTCAATCCAACTAAGTAATAAAATAAAAATGTGTTAAGGTCTTCTCAACCGGTATTATTTGTTATGTAGGTTTTTTCCGTTAGTTAATTTTCTGTTTTAATAGACTTGAACAATAATGCAGGCGAAGCCGCTGGGAAAAGCCTGTCATAACATAAATCAAAACAAACACTAGGAAGCTCTTTTGTCTTGCGTGCTTGCATTATTTTTATAAACACAATAACTTTATCAAAATCTTTTACAAAGCAATAAAAGAGCAGCCAAGGAACGGATGCAATGGAAAAAGGAGTTGGTAGTAACATTAAGTAATTTATTTTTGTAGACCAGCTTTAATTGGTGGTTCCACCTAATTGGTGAATAACACGCAATGTCGCGACTAAATTGTACTAATCGTTACAATTATATTGACGTAATGGTTAAAATTCGCTCGTGGGCGACATTAACTACCTTCATTTAAAACCGATTCTGGCTGAAACAAATTGGGTTTATCCTTAATTCCAAATAAGGAATGGTAAAATACTGCCGATACCGCTTCGAGCAATTTAAATAGTATTTGGATACCGTCATACCATTGTAACAACAAATAGCTCGACAGCTTACACACTCAAAACCAAAAATCATTTATTAAAACTTAACTTAAAAACATCACATTTTGAACGTAAAAATTAAGTATTAAAACAGTGTCCTAAAACGTCCGCCCATCACTACTTCCTAGTATTTTAGCTGCACCTGCAACACCTCTGTCTGTTATGTTTAAATAGCTTGAATTTATGCAATCTAAGTATATATATAAAAGCGAAATACCACTCACTGATTAATCACGAAATCTCAGAAACTACAAGTAGTAGGGCTTTCAAATTTTGCATGGGGGTTCCTTTTAGTATGTAGATGCTCACTAAGACGGGATTTTGCGAAATTCCCACGGGATCGGGGTTTACACGTGAAAAACTTCCAACGCGAACGAAGTCGCTAGCAACTGCTAGTAAGATACAGGGTGGCCCGTTTACAGTGGTCCAAAGATTTTTTTCAGCTTGAGAGCATCATAAGTAACCATTTAAAACATACTTTAGTGAAGCGAAAACTTATGGTTTAGAAATTATGTTTTTTTTTTTATATTACCCGATATTTCAATATTTTTGACACAAAACCACTCTGTTATGAAAAGTACTGGACCGAATCGAATGAAATTTAATATAAGCATATTGCAATAATCTACCTATCGCGCTATAGGCTCATCTAGTGTAAATAATTAGATAAATAAATTTCGTAATTTTTCGATTTTCGAAGGACAACTATGATGTTTTGTGTAAATAATAACCCTATGTTAAGGTACATTTTAGCAGTGTCAGCAAAACCTTGGCGGTACATTTTTTTCTAAATCTTTTTCGTATTCACAGAGTGGTTTTGTGTCAAAAATATTGAAATTTCGGATTATTAAAAAAAAAACATAATTTCGAAACCATAAGTTTTCGCTTAAATAAAGTATGTTTTAAATGATCACTTATGATGCTCTCAAGCTGAAAAACCTTTGGACCACTGTAAACGGGCCACCCTGTATCTACTACTAGCAGTTGCTCGCGACTTCGTTTGCGTTGGAAGTTTTTCACGTAATTAAGTAAACATTTGGAAATCCTATCCTACTATATTATTATTATTAAGTTTTATATTTATTTTTTCTCAGCAAATCCGGGACGAATTGATGGCACGGGCCTAAGCCAAGTGTTCATCAATGGGGTCAAGAGTGGGTACAGTAGGGTGAATGATCACTGGCGGTGTGTCAGTGTGGATGTTTTGATGCAGGTTATCAGGTTCACATTGCAGGAACTTTCTGACTATCCTGCATGTGTTTATTATTATCCTTCCTACTTCCTATCCTACTTCCTACTATCCTACTAATATTATAAATGCGAAAGTTTGTGAGGATGGATGGATGTTTGTTACTCTTTCACGCAAAAACTACTGAACGTATCTGAATGAAATTTGGTAAGTAGATAGTTGACATTCTGGAATAACATATAGGTTACTTTTTATTCCGAAATTCCCACGGGATCGGGATTTGCGCGGAAAAACCTTCCCACGCGTACGAAGTCGCGGGCAAAAGCTAGTAGGATATAACATGAAATTAAACGAGAATACGGTTCTTAGAGTAAACCTCAGCGCTATAACGGTAGAAGTGGAGATAAAGATGAGCCTCACCTATAATAAATGTTTCTTTTTTTTGTAAATTCTTATAGCATAGGTATAGCGAGTATACACACCTATTAATATGTGCACAACAAAAACTTTTTACCAAAAAATTAAACCGACTCCCAAAAAACACTGCAAAGTGAAAAATAACTTTAATTTCGGTAGTCGGTGTCTTTAGTTTTGTATTTTCGTTTTTGGCACCGACTTCCGAAATTAAAGTTATTTTTCACTTTGCAGTGTTTTTTGGGAGTTGGTTTAATTTTTTGGTAAAAAGTTTTTATTTCACTCTTTTTAGTTGGTTGATTTTTAATTTACCTAGTTACCAGAGCCTAAATGTCAACTACTTATAAAATTTTACAAAATATTACTTTTCCTAATGCTGGGCCGTTAATTTTTGAGGAGTTCTCCTCCATCACCACCACCATATGCATTGTGACGAGCATAAAGTGCTTAATATCCATATTCAAGTAATCGAATCGCAATCCATGAAATACTTATTATTGAGTAGTTTCGGCGACCATCTGTGGTCTTCATCATCAGTTCCACTTCCCGAAATGGTACTTTTTGAGAGCAACTGCACAAGTTACTATAAGAAATACCCAAAACGCCATAGGTGTGCCTATAATATTTGAAGAGTTCCCTCGATTTCTCCAGGATCCCATCACCAGATCCTGACTTGGTGACAAATGGTACCAATTTCGAAGTATACCCCATCAAACAAAAAAAGAATTTTCTAAATCGGTTCAGCCGTCTTCGAGTACTCGGTGACCATACAATAAAGAAAAAAAAATATATACGCGTCGAATTGATAACCTCCTCTTTTGGTCGTCGGTTGAAAACCGGTCGAACTCTGACCAATTTGTTAGTAGATGAGCAAGTCTTGTTATGTAGATCTATCATACCATTAAAACATAATAATTTCATGAAACTAGACAACAGCTAGGTGTCCATGTAGGTGGGGAATGATGCGATGCGTTTGCGCCGAACTCGTCCGACAATTTACCAATCAGAATCAAGTTGCCGCTAAAGTAATTGTCCTCTGATGTTAGGAGAAGCATTAACTAATCTCTCATGGTTGTCAGCTTTTAACTGAGGCAGAACTTACGCTGATGTATGGGTTTCGAGAACTTAACTAAAGTTGTTAATCAAGTACATTGCTCTATAACACATCAAAGCCATTTAAAGAAATTAGAAGACCATAACCAAATAGATTACTAACCGTAACAAGAATGATAAATTATTTTTGTATTAAGTACCTTATACATTACTCAACAATACAGTGTCATTTCAATCAATGTAAGCAATACCATATCATAACCAAATAGTTCTGGAGATTAATAGACCGCATCAACAATGATGAATTATTTTGGTTCAAGTGCTCAAGATTTCCCTTCAACTTATATTTAATAAACGCTTAGCCGAATGAGTTCAGCCATCACCCATAGCGCCCATATTGTCATTTTAAAAGCATTCTCATAAATCTGAAATCGTAAAAATCTATACATAGGTATGTCGAAGTTTATTTTAGACTCCTAAAAATACAAACTCACTGAAAATCTTAACATAGTATAAAGCTAAGTCGCTTCCCTGTGTCTGTCCCTATGTATGCTTATCTTTAAAACTACGCAACGGATTTTGATGCAGTTTCTTTCAATAGAAAGAGTGATTCAATAGAAAGGTTTTTAAGTATATAAACAAGCATAATATAGTAGAGGAACACTGTTAATTTTTGAGGTTTCTAATGTGATGTCGCAAATAAACACATTTTTTTGCGCTTGCTTTGCAAACGCTGGCTGAACACTACGAGATAGATCAAAATAATGTACTACAGTATTGTACACCTTAAAAAGGTCAACAAAAATGTCCTCAATGGCATCTGTCTATCTCTTATAGATAACCCACAACAACCATTTTTATCCTTTACTTTTTACGAGAAATACGAGCATATTTTACGAAGCGATTTTAAACAATACAGCATTAATCCTTATCCAATTAAGTACCATAAATACATTGTGCAATTAATATAAATCAATATTGCCCTTTACAGAATATAATTTAAATAAATAGTTTCGAAGATATTACAGATTTAAAATGCAAGGACATAGCGGTTGCGGCGGAGGCACGGCGCGCGTGCGTATGTTGCTTAGATTTGAGCGTTGAATGTTTTCCCATTTCCCATGGTAAATTATGTGTCGCACTTTCAAGAGTAATTACTAAAGAGAACATGTATGTCGAATGACAAAAAGGCTGTCAACGATGTATATATAGACATTCTATAGTATATTTAGTATAAACATTGCACCCGTGCGAAGCCGGGGCGGGTCGCTAGTATATTATAATTAGTTATTTGTAGGCTGATATCCTTTTTATTACAATTTCGTCTACTATTCTATATTATATGAAAATCTCAGTTTCATATTAGAACGTAGTAAAAAAGAAAAAACTTTTGTTTGTACACTGATATCTAAATATATAAAACTCAAAGGTGACTGACTGACTGACTGACATAGTGATCTATCAATGCACAGCCCAAACCACTGGACGGATCGGGCTGAATTTTGGCACGCAAGTAGATGTTATGACGTAGGCATCCACTAAGAAAGGATTTTGCGAAATTCCCACGGAGTCGGGATTTACACGGGAAAAACTTCCCACGCGAACGAAGTCGAAGAAGGGAAGCTTGAAGAGTTTGTATCCTGTAGCTGTTCAGAAAGTCGGTGGTGTACCTTTCAAAGCGCTATTGTTTGGTTCACAGTTCATTAATCAACGACATTGAGTAAAGTTTCAGGATGAGTTCAGCCGCGCCCGTGAGCCCCACCTTGTGTTACAAAAAATATATTCTGTAATATTTGTGTATTTAAAATGGGACATAAATGTATTTGAAAATGAAATTACTAAATTAAACTTTGAAGTGTCAATAGCCTAATGGTTAAAGTGTCGAACTTGTGATCGAGTGGTCGCGGGTTCGAACCCACCCATTACACTATTGCCGTGAACCCACTCCAGACAAATTTAGCTTAGCTGGAGGGTTTAACAAGATGGCTAATAATATGATTATGACTATACGCATAAATACAAAACAAAATATGAGTGTATTTTGTTTATTCCTCTAGTCCCTAATTAATTTAAATCCATAGAAAATCAAAACATACTATAACTAAATGTTATAATATAGTTAAACTAAAGATACAAAAGGAAACATAGTGTTTGTCGCAGTTTAAAACATGTAATTGGAAGACGACCCCGATTTAATGCCTTAAGCTGATTTAATTGTAAAGACTTGGTCGTCACGTGTTAGTCATAAGATAGATCATGCATGACTTATTCTTTCAAAACGACAACAGATCCGCAATTGAAAATTAATTACAAATATATCCTGGAATTAACTATAAATATAACAGTGTTATTGTATGTACTAAAATAATAGAATCACTCAAAGAATACAAAACTAACTAGCTTGTAAAATAAAATTTGGATAACCTCTGGTATATAAAAATATATATAATAGTCCCCCCCTTCCTAGGAAAAGATCCTTTGAAGCTACGGATATGGTAAATTAGAATGAGGAAATAAATCTTCGTGATCGACTGCTGTCTGTCCACCAGAGGGGTAATAAGGAAACTAGTTAAATAACGAATAAGCTTTAGGTAATCAAATTATTTTAATGCTGAATTTTAAAAAGTTTACTTTACAAGATAATTCAGAAATGCGTGGTCTTGGTCAAGGCAAAAAACAGACGTTCGGGTCACTTTTTAGCCGGTAAATTGTAGTTTAGCATTATTTTCTTTACTGATAAATCAAATAACCACGAGCTTTACACACCTATTCTGATAAAGTTGAAAATAAAATGACATTAGAAATACACTATATTTAAACAATACTGAACATATATTAATAATATAATAATAATGAAATTAATATGAGTGGTATCCATTATCTACTGACATTATGTTAAATTCCTCAGCGTATACAAGTATTGGGCGATAGACATTTACCTACATTCGACCTAATTGTTCACTTACGAACAGCGCTCGACTATGATTATTTAGAACATTGTTTCATTACTAGACTTACTTTAAATATTATCTCCTAAAGTACTATGCATTGGTCTTAAATATTTGCTTCATAGTAATTTTAAGACCCTTTAGTGCATCTAACCATACGTTTGAAAACAGACCAGGGCTTAAGTTCATTAAAGGTGTTTGCACAATCCATTGTTATAATTTATCATTTGTGAATGAGTTGCAATGCCCTGTTGAACTCTCGGGCCGAGTTCCTAAAGACAATAGGTTGTGAGCTCAGCATAATACAATAAGTCTTGCGGCCATGCCGCTTGAGGGCAAAGACACGGCATTATCACACTAACGAGAGTAAAGTGAGTTTAATTGTATTTATGGCATTACTTAACACAATAGCCCTGTCCAGGCATACACTGATTTAATCAGCGGTCCTTGTTATATTTTGACCGATAAATCTTACGGAATTTAATCTATTACCTACTAAACTATGCAGAGAAAAGTTTAGAATGTGTTTGTGGAGTGGTCTCCAATTTGGTCTATCTTAGACCAAATTTGAAACAGCAATTGTGATAATTCTTAATTCAATGATCATATCACACCATAATTAATACAAATCTAGATTATGAAAAGCTTCTAAGATAGCTCTTTAAGCTCACATCTAATCAGACAGCTCTTGTAAATATTACAGACTCAGAATACGAAAAAGAACTTCTTTACCGTGTTCTGAGATTACAGATTACATTTGTGCAATAATAATAATAATAATTTCATCAGTAAATATTATTTTTTCGATTGACAGAATGATTTGAATTTCGATTGGCAAAATAAAGAAATAATTGAAAAACTAGACAATAATATCTACTCAAACTTCGCCTGTTTAAAAAATAACTTTGTGAAGCTTCGTATGCAGTCGTTCTTCATTTGATTTTTTATGACCTTTACTATGATGTGCTTACCTTTTTAGGTCCATTTTTTTTTAAATTTTATTCAATCAAATTCTTTCACGTACAAAAATGAAGAAAATAAAAGCCTTAAAAGTACACAGACGCCCTAATTCAAAATCCTTTGGAATTAACAATGAAGGTGTTCTATTATAGAAACAATTTGAAAAAGATTAAAAAACATATAATATGATACCCATTTGCAAAATATCATCATGAAATTGTGTTTGGAAGCATTTAATTTATTGACAGCCACATTAATCAAATTGGCCCATTTACAAAACCGCAAATCATTGTTCATCACTTAGGAGTACACAAGCCCAAAAAAGGTATAGTTTATTTCTTTAGGCCACTGTTGTGAAATAAACCGAAGTCAATTATAGGTATCGAAAACATTTTACACATGATAAATCATCAAAATCCCTAAAACATAAATAGAAATGTTATTGGTTCATAAACTAGATTTACCTACTAAAAGCGCAAGGAGCTTCATGCAAGCTTGCATAAAATATAAATGTAGATAATAATAACAGAATGGGTCGAAAAGCCAGCTAATTAAAATACAGTGATTACTAGTATCGCACGACATGAGACCTAGGCGCGATTGGTATCAGGCACGGGGCAAATTCTTCTTGGAACTTAGGAATCGTCATTACGCCTTTCACACCCCCACCAAACCCCATATACAATTATAGTGACTGTCAACTATTGCAATCAATGCCTTAAAAGTGCTTGATTGAATCGGATACTAACCCTATTAAACCAGTTGCCTCTAAGCAGAAATTCAAATTTCTCGAAAATAAGAGAATAAAGTCTGTCGGACTTAAATTGGTCAGTAATTGTCACATTAGTAGCTTCTCTCTGCTCTGGAAATAATCATGGATGACCTTAGGACCTTTACACAAAGAAATGTTAAAGGCAAATCCACATCCTTATACTTCATGCTGCAAAACAGAGGTCCAATAGGAAACAGCTAAATGAAATAATGGGAGCTCCAGATAAACGGAGTCAAGGCCTCGTGCACACAAACATCAAGGGGATTCATACGTATGTGTCAATATATTGTAAGTATTCTTAGAAATGCCACCTACACCTGATCTATTTGTAGGAACTCTGGGCTACGGTCATCGTGCCGAATCCGTTTGCCGAACTTACATCTACGTTAAAAAAATATGCGAGAGGGCAGAGACCCTTTTTTACGACACCTTGTCCAGCGTATTTTAGATTGGGAAATGAATTCTCTTTCCAGAGTCCCCTTTATGCTGAAGTTCAGTCTAACATACTTATCTATATTTTTATGTAACTAGGTGTTCCGTCACGACACATTAGTAGGTGCCTACTCACATCATTCTCTTTGCTTTCTTAGACTTTAATAAATCATTACCCTTGCCAAATTGATACGTGAACTGTGCATTAACAATGTCAAACTAGGTATATTTAAACATTTACCTAAAAATCGGATTTACCGTCCATTTGTATGCACAAAAACAAGAATTATCACACATATTATAAATAAAGATATTTTAATCTTATAAGATAACAATGAAATTAATGAAGAAATCGATCGTGATATGATAACAAAATCGAATGTACCTAAATATGGTAACCAGCACGAATAATACGTTAGTTTAATTTTATGTTCTAGAACTGAATTCAATAAATCACATACTGTTTCAATTTAGCACGAGGCTCTAATAAATCTTAATTAATAAATGAGTCACGACAATGGTTAATAAATTAGGATGTATAACCAGACGTATGATGACGTATAGATTCAAGTCAAAGCCCGATTGTGTGCAAGGGCAGTGCCAATCATACATCATTCCGTATGCCTGAGTATCAATATATCATAATATTCTCGTAAAGTAGGGCGATTCTATTACAATGATAGTTGATAATTCAGAGTAATATAGTGGAATGTGGAAGATTGTCTCCAAGAAAGTGGTTTGACGTTGATATGCCGTCGCCTACGTAATGCGTGATTATTGTCAACGGGATGAGCACACTAATTTACAGGTTTATGACCACCAATTTGTAGCTTCCTATCTCAAAATGCAAGTAGGTGTGCCTTTGAATTCCTGCTTATGAATCTATGTAGAAAAATCACTTCTGTGAATTTTGAAATTATCAGGTTAATTTATGTCTATTCGTCTTTACCAAGTAACTTAAAATTTTGATGTACTGATATTATATATTGATATTTTTTTATAGAGATCAGTACAAAAAGTCTTTATCTCTTTCCACCGCTAACAATAAAACGTTTACAGATAATAATTATGACGAATTGACCACCTATATTTAGAAGTATTTTTATACGGATGACACAATAATGATGTTATGAGCGTTGCCTTCATTACGCAATAAATTGATGTTTAGAGAAGGACATGAAAAAAATACGAAAAACAAAATATTTTCCCGTACCGGGAATCGAACCCGAGCCTCCTGGGTGAAAGCCAGGTATCCTAGCCACTAGACCATACGGGAGATGAGTACAACTGTGAAAGTAAGCGTTATTAAGAATGGTTATGCTTCTGCATATATAAATTTAATAAACCTAAATATTACATTAATATTATTTAATTAACACCAATCAATTTATTTATATTATAATTCTTGTCGGACGTAAGAGAAAACAACGCGCCATAAACATAAAATGGTTTGCGTTTCAATGTGAAAGTGTTCAAAGTAAAAGTAATCGCTTACCTACCAACAATAAAATACAAACCATGTTTATTAATTTGTACTATTAAGGTAGCAAGTAGATACTAATACAAACATGACAGTCATGTGTACATTGTTCTAAGGCACAGGGGCTTCCGGTGCAATTATCGGCACACATTTATACAATCATTAAATGGATCTGCGTATCATTCAGATGTCTTGATAGGGCATGATTAATCTTCTGTTTAATTCATCTAAATTATCTCTATTGATTTTGTTGGAGACAAAAGTCCACATCGTTCAATCATCAATGGCTTTCAATGACAAACGTC
Source organism: Tholera decimalis (assembly GCA_943138885.2). Classification (NCBI taxonomy): domain Eukaryota; kingdom Metazoa; phylum Arthropoda; class Insecta; order Lepidoptera; family Noctuidae; genus Tholera; species Tholera decimalis. Next base: position 19,755,735 of record OW964564.2, on the reverse strand, counting down.
CTACATAATTATATACCTTTCGCATTTGAACTTTAAGACCATGTTTTGCTTTTACACGTTCCGTTTAGTGACCTAATTATTTCATTCATTAAGTACATGTTAACAAGATAATAGATGAGTACTTAAAAACTACACGTTCAAATATTAGAATGGTAAGTTACATTGGTGCCTAGTGCAACAACTTAGAACACATTACCAGTATTCCCCAGGGTGCTATCTTTGGACCTATACCTACTGATTTGCTTAATAGGAGCAAACAGTTGTGTTTTGCTGAAACTGAATATACGTAAGCTGATTCTTTATTCATTCGGAACAAGTCAAGCTAATTTTTCTTTATTTAGGTATATTAATAAATCAATAAGAAGCAGGCAATTTAGCCGAAATCGGCCTTGCACATACGTGATAAGTTAATCATTGCACTAATTTATTTATTAAATAGTATTTATTTATCACTAGCGATGTTGATATTTATTCCACGAATGATTCATGATATTGTAGCAGGTGGCACTATATGTCAATAATGCATATAGTAATGTACTACACTCGTAGTTTGTAATAGTACTCCTTTATTTGTATTAAGTCTAATTATGTATGTAGTATTAAACAAATTCGCTGTCTGTGTCTTTGGTTTAACGAAGGTTTGAGTGTATAATTTGCACTCGTACAAAACCGTAGCAGGTTGCTAAAGAGTGCTGCCATTTGAAACACATTCGTAGAACGAGACAAACTCATATCATTGATAGCATTATATTACATAATATTAGATAGATAGACATTTTAAATTTTTACTAAATTACTAATCTGAATTTACTCAACAAAAACTGGCAAAAAACATGATTGATTGTGCCAAATTTAAATTTAAATGCAAATTGAATAGACATTATATTTACAATCTGTTTATTTGCTCATCAAGTGATTAGTGAATATTAATTGGTGTTCTTCGAAACCCGTGCATGGGTTACCAAACCAACCATTTGTCAACTGTATGTGACGGAGGCTGCGAAATCATTTACATGTTATATTTCGAAAGATCTGGAAATCTTTCAACGCGTACCTATTAGCGTGACAGCATTTAACTACAATCTGCATTTAGTTCGACTGTTTGTAAATTTATTACAACCAGTATTTCATTTTGTATAAGGAAATTATCTTCGTAGTTTAAAGGTCACATAGTCTTGATGTTAATCCATTTTTTCCATCAAGATTAGATTCGAGTTAATTAATCGTTTTTTTATTTCCCATGACATGATCCCAATGCAATTATTCATTTGAATCGTCATTTCACTGCTGAGTGTTCCATAAGCAGTATAGGAATCCGATAGTAGCAGCATTTCACTTGTTACTGTCGGGAATTTGAGATAATAAGCAACGAACAAGCAAGACCCTCGTCGATTTAAATAAAATCTGGACCCCAGACTCTAACAACTCAATAAGGGGCCGCCTAGTCAAACTACTGCTCCAAAACTCGTAGCAGCAATTCATAATGCCCTATTTAGCTAGTAGTTATCGTAGTGAGGAGTTAAAAAGACAGACGGGATTTTATATGGGAGTAATTTTTTCAACCAGTTCTAAGGTCCTTTCTATGAGTGTTTCATTGTCAGCGCGAGACTGCGCATCCTTTATACGAGGACTGTTGCTTGTAGGGGAAAAAAGTTTCATTTATTCTAGTGTTTGTTTACCTGTATTATGTTTGTCCGCAAGTTTGTTACCAGCGTTTACGTTCTCTTTCACGTCCGCCATTGTAACTTCACAGGCACTGGCACCTGTAATTATATAGATAGGCTTATGTAGAAGATACTATTTTGTTTCTGTGATGTTATCTAGGGTGCGCAAAATTAGAACGTTTTGCATAATGATTGTATCCGTTATCATACGCTTAATTTGTGTTACACAATATGTGTGCTAGTACACACATATTGGGTAACACAAATTAAGCGAAGTGCGTGAAGTGTATTTGTATGTTTGGAATATGATCTCAGTTGTTTTGTCACCCTTTTTACGAACCCATTGGTTTCTTTCAATATATTGATAAAATTCAGGTACCTAATGAACATTTACAGTGTAATAAAGAGACAATTACCAACTGGTTTCCATATCACTATTGACTGTGTGTGCGATAATAGCCGTAAAATACTTTGTATATCTACTCAAACACATATAATGTAGCTGTACCTATATCCACTTCATACATTATGTACAGTGATAAATAGCTGTCTGAGCGACGAGGAGATAGGTGTAAACAGGTCCACCGGCGTAAAATAATAGCCGGTAATCACAGCACATGAATATGTCTCACAAACAAATACATTTACATAATATATTAAACAGAGCGACAACTTTTCATGAAAATTTTAGTCAACTTTAAAACTTTTTGGCAAACACCACATTAAATTTTTCTTTATTTAGATAAATATTTTTAGTAAATATGTTTGTTCCTTACTTGATGCGATGTTGTTTTCACTGGTGCTTTCGTCACGTTATCACTGCAATCGGTCACACACACAACGTAAACACTGCGGAGATACGGTGCGCGGAACTCGCTCGCCTACGAGATAAACACTGAACGCTGCCTTACTTTGTGAGGAGCGAGCCCGGAGCGGGGCTGCCATACTTAAGAAACTAAAATCCCCGAGAAAAACTCAGTCGAAGCTAAGTCCATTACCATACCATCTGGTTAATCTGTTTTTCAGTAAGACATTTACTTAATGAATAGAAATAAAGTGTCGCTTTGCGCTATATCAATATTTACGGACAATAATTATATTTATGTACCTACATACACTTCGCGGTATGCAATCTAAGTTCTTCTAAAATAAATATTAAGTACAGAATTTGTTTAACTTTTTACTTGTAGTCTCTTTTGATAAATGGCATTCTGAACATTAACTAGTTGATATCAGCAAGTACAGAAGATTACCCAAAAAGAATACTTAAGTACTTAGTCGTTGATCTGAATTCTTTAAAACATCAAAATTTTCGATATTTTTCTTCAAAACCGGCAGTACTATAAGGCTGGCCACACCATATTACAGCTTCGCACTCTGCAAACGCCGAGTGTATCCGAACGCCCACCGATAACTGCCGAACGCTTGTATTGATGCCGGGAAAATATTTTCCGCGCCATTTTCTCTGGCGCAAGTGTGAGGGAGTATTTTGGCAAACAAAGCCGATAGGTGCCCCTGCTTTTAAATGAGTACCGGTAGCTAGGAACAAAGGCGCATAAATTATTATCGATTATTATTTTAATAAGTATTCTCTACGCCAAGTTGGTAATATTATTCGATATATAAATTAAAAAAGCATTTGTGCTTTTTAATTCAGCAGAATTTTCGCCCAGAATCATGATTGTGCAGCGTTGCTTCCATATAGTTACATTAGTTATACAACGTGTAACGCAAACCCCATATCTATCCAAAAGGACAACATCTGGTATGCAAAGTTTCAGCTCAAAATAAGTGACTCACAGAATTGACCCCAAATTGTTGGTTTCATATGTTTCTTGAATACCAGTAATAACAAACGTGTCACAGCACTATGAGGGTCATCACTTTCCACGTCACTTACCAATAAAACGATAATTCTCTTCGTTCTTCTTAATTTGAAAAATTCAGCCTCTGGTATCAATTAGTGTTGCCCAAACGAGAGTCTCGCAAGAGTCTTGCAATTAGCGATTATCCTATTGCTATTTATTAAACGGTAGTTGAGATCTCAGAACAATGTAACAAAAAACGGTAGTTGAGATCTCAGAACAATGTAACAGAGTCTGTTACATTGTTCTGAGATCTCAACTACCGTTTAATAAATAGCAAAAGGATAATCGCTAATTGCAAGACTCTTGCGAGACTCTCGTTTGGGCACACTAGTATCAATGTATTGAAATTTCTAATATGCTCCACACATGTAGACATAGGATTAGAAAACCCTTGCCATATCGTTTATTATCATCCAAAGAAGCCGTGCACTCAGTATGTATATACCCTTTAAATTACACGTTGTATAGCGTTGCTTCCATAACTTCCTTGAACTGAGATAAGTAACTATTCATAAATTAGAATAAGTATTTACTCGTAAGAAACCTATACGTGAATTCTTGTCTTAATATAATGTAGGTCGATTTGGAGGGCATTTTGTGAGCTACTCTGAAATAGTTTTCGTTTATTGAATCACTTTTATAGTAATAGAGTCATTTTCTTGTTAACTGCTGAGATGATAAATCAGTTTTAAACTTCATTTTTTTTTCATAGTCACAACAACAACAAGTTTTGATTCCATAGTCACAACGGGTTTTTTATTATCTTAGTAGGTAGGTAACTTACGTATTTTAAGCCTGCAATACAGTTGGTCGAGCGTGGTCCAACGCGAGCGTTGGCAAATAAAGGCAAAGGCTAGAAATAATGTCCACAGGTTCGACAAGTTCGTCGAACGCCAATGCAGACGACCAATGTAGAAGAGGGTCTGTAGAGCAGCCCAGACGTTGGCCGAGCGCAGGCGAGCGCCTTTGATTTGTGACCAAAAACCGACACCGATCCGAAGTGAGGCAAGTGATCACGAGCAACGGCGAGCGAACACAAGTTGCACCAAATGAGCTCTATACACGTTGGCGCTGGCCTTCACTTGGCCAACTAGGTTGGCCAACAACCAAGTGACACCGAGCGATAGCATGACAAGACAAATATACCGTCTACATGGTGGTATTGGCCTTCACTCGACAACACTCGGCCAACATGTATTGCATACTTTAGAAAACAGCTCGAACTATTTTCCACTATACCAAAATGCGGTTGCTTGCTACTTAAATAGCTCTACGGCTTCGTGTGATTTTATCCATGGTTTCAATATATGGACTAATTTGGGAATAATTTGCTGGGCAGGAAAATTTGTGATCTGTACAGTTGACCAGTAATGAATTAACGTTCAGCAACCAGTGCTAAAGATATACAGAAATGACTAAACCACTTGATTTCTTTAACGGCTAGTTCTCCCATACTTTAATGTAAAGCCCTACCCAGAGACATGTTCGCTAGAAGTGTAGATGAGCGGTTTATATTACTGTGTCAAGTATACGCGAGTGTCTACGCAGTCCTAGAATACTTCGGTCACATTGCTAGGAAAGACGGTGGCAACCTCGAAAAGCTAATCGTGTTCTCCAAAGTAGACGGGAAGTTGTCAACGCAGCCGAACACATTGGTCTGACCAGATCCAAACTGCTCTCGACTTTACAGTAAGTTCACATTGCTATCCACACCGCCAGAGACAAAGTGATACAGAAGGACCTCCCTTCTGTATCATTTTCTCACGTATTATCTTAATATACACGACTCTCAATAATTTGGAAAACGACGCAAGGAGTATGTGAATCTTTAAAATAGGACCTCAGAAGTGGTATCTATAGCTGGCTTGACTAGAAGCTGACCCCCACGTCGGGAGACACGGCGTGACATACGCTTGAGTATCCAGCTTGGGAGGAACCGTAATGGGGCCCTCGTTTCGGTATGTCTTATGTATTCCCGCAGCCCTCGGCGCAAGTGTATAAGGGAGCAAAAGGATGGTTTTAGTCTCACTTCAGAGCTTCAGGATACCTACAAGCGACGCTTAGTTTGCGGCTTACCGAACATTTCCCTTACAGGAATCTTACTTTTCGATTACTTATTTATTATTATTTTTATCTAGTTGGAGTCTGTCCCTCTACCCGCTTCAAGGAGGAGGACATCCGTGACAATTTCCACATCGATAAAAAAACTGACTCCAACATAGTTGATAAATGCCTAGATAATATTGAAATAACTACACCGATTTATTATATATAGTTCTAAAATAAATACTTAAAAATTACGTTTTCTTGAGGTTTGCTCAAGAAAACGTAATTTTTCATAGGTTACTTTGTTCATGACATTCTCCCATTGTTTTCCTATATTCCAAGACTAGGTAGGTATATCTTTGTACATTCATACGTTTTATATCTGCAAATATGAAGGGAATAGTAACAATTGTCATTTTGATATACAATACAATATTGAAGGTAGTCGTAGGTAGTCGTATTATTTTTCTGTGTGTGTTGCAGTAGTTTGTAGGATCGTTTTCGATTGGGTATGATGCACAAAATATGGATTCATATACACACCTCATTTGCTTCAAAGTACTGTCGGTACTGCAACCTGAGAACTATAGGATTATAGTTCACTAGCAAATATATCAGGTCTACAAAAATAGAGTAAAATGTTATTTCAAAAATCGAGCCTTTGAAGTTAATATTCACCTGTATTTCATCTAACATCAAACGATACAATGAACTAATTGAAGATAACACCATACTGAACTTTTAATAGTTTATTATAAAATTATTTACGGTTTTTTGTATTTTTGTCATTATAAACGTACTTAATAAATAATAATAAATTTAAAAGACACGTACAACGTGTGTTTACAGTATTTAATTTAATCTTACTTTAGTATGTACAGTCATAGGTAGAAAGTTGTACAAAACGATTGTGCATAGATGTTATATTCGTATAAAAAGGGGGGTAGTCCGTATCTAAGATGGCGTATACGGGGTGTCGATGTCACCGAGGTTGGGGCGTGGGGGGCGCGCGGCGGGCGACGGCAGCGCAGCGAGCGACGCGCAGGCGACGTCCGCCGAGCGCGCCCGGCCCCGGCGCAGGCCACTTAGCCCTCCGCAGGGGCTTCCGCGCCCTCTGCCTCTGCCGCTTCCGCTGCCTTCGCCCCCTTAGGCTTAGGTCCCTGCCACCCATCGCACATTTTTCGGAGGAACGCTGAAAATTTACAACAGTTGCATTAGATCTTCATTACGGATATTCGGCACTTGTTATTTGCAGATATGGGTTATAATGTGATGAAACGTTGAAAACGATGATAACAAGGTTGATAAATATTGGTTATCTCTTAAGAAATAGTTATATAGGTATTAAATAGAATGTAAAGCATTAAAACCTATAGTAGTAGTAGATATAAATAGAAATATAGAAGAGCTGTAAAATTATAAAGCCTTATTAACAGTTAGAAGAAATGGAGCACAGAGATAGCCACAGTGTGTACGGCGGTCCACTTACGATCTTATAACTAAAGATATGACGACATGTGTTGTCTCTACGCCATCACCTTCTTCAGGAATGCTGAAAACGGAAAATCGGTAAGATAAGGGGACACACACAAAACCAGGAAATATACCCTCATGCTTCGCACTCTTGGGTTGGGAAATGACAACAAACGGATCTACTGAATTTTTACTTGCTTTCAAAAATAACTTTTAGCATAATTGTGCAAGTTCAAGGTTCATACTTTCGGAACAGGCCAATATGACTTACAACTTTACTCATGCACTAATGATAGGTAATGTGATTCACTAAGGAATTCTAGGATGAATCTGTGCATTTGTGACCTACGTGTATAACATAAGGTATGTAATTTAGATACTTTAGAAGGTCTCAAACTTGTCAAATGTTACACAAATTATGTGATTTATATACTGGGTTTCTACCACAATAAATACCATGATACATATTCTTCCAAAATGTGTAAACATATAATTTGATATTTTACAGAACCAAATTGGAGAAAAGATACTTACGTGCGTAGGGGATCATGCCATCGTCATCCTCAGTGTCCATGCAGTCCTTTGTGACTTCAGCGACTTCATTATCTTCCAGTTTCTCACCTAATAAATCAAGACATCAATATAGTATACACGGAAAATAGCAAAAAATAAGATTACTGGTACTTATATAATAAGTAAAGTTTTTAGCGCAACTGTGCCTAAAAATAATTCCCTTCTATTCCAAGGAAACTCGCTTCTATTAACATACGTCGCGTAGAAACAAAATCTAAATAAGCTGAGTCAGAAAAATCATTATTTCGAAACGACGTTCATGATGGCTTCTAGCCAAGTGATTTTAGTTCACGTCCAACTGGAAATGAAATCGATGCCAATTTATCTTATTGACATGTTAAAGCCTCAGAAAAAAAAACAAAAATAGCTTGGCTAATAGAAATAAACAACAAAGTACCTGTGTGATTTATATAAGTAAGTTTTATATAGGTATGTTTGCATTACCGAATAACAATCGAATTTTCCAATGCACTGCTACTGGTTGAAAAAATACTAAGGAGAGTATACCGGAGAAGAAATTTTGACCGGAAAAGGTTGTTAGTATTGGTATATTCATACCTAATGCAAGGAGAGTGTGTGTAAGTTCAGCGCCAAGCATAAGACCGTTCTCGTTCTTGTCGTACAGTTTCAGACATTCCAAGAAGTCCTCGTACTGTCCCTGGTCTTTGTCTTTCTTTGCTTGGCTGTAGATGGGAAGGAACTCTTCAATCTGAAACAACATTACAGATTTCTCAGTTACAACATTCATTACACAAAAGAACTTAATTATGGATAGTTTCTAGCGAAAAATCATAATATTACCCTAACACCCTACCCTCTTACACTTGTTTTATATTGCAATCTCTAACTTTTTCTTTCCTTAATGAAATTTAGAGTCAGTTATTCCAGTTACTAATTTATAGCGAATCAAAATATATTGAAATTAAGGTTTCAATTTAAGTTTTTCGTAACTTATTTGAGTCGCAGTTCCTGGTTTCATAATTTCTGTCACATATTATCTGTTATTGTTCTCTTATGATTGTTACTTACGGTGAGCTGTTTCTCGCCCTTCTTCTTGGTACCACCGAGTTTCTCGATGGTGGCCAATGTGGGGTTGGAGTTGAGTGCCCTCAGGACATCTCCAAGGTTGAAGGCGTCGATCTTGCCGCTACCATCGAAGTCGTAGATGGAGAAGGCGAAGGATGCCCCTGCACAATACGAAAAACAGTCTTAAGTCATCGCCATAAACAATTATGTCCATGATTTGAAGACAAAAATAAGTCTGTAATACCTCTAGATACCGAAATTTGCCTCAGAAATAATGGAGCATTGAAAGGATATCATCGTTTTCTAGGATTCGTTTTTTTTTTATTTCTGCTGTCTGTTGTTATTCATGCTTTTAATTAATTGTCAATTGTTCAACGGATAATCATGAATTGGAAATAATGCATCTTTTTGTTATACGAGAATATAAATACAACATGTAACATCCTGAACTTAGTTTGTTCAGAATCGTTTACTGAATCGATTTTTAAAGTTTTTAATTATTTTTTTTAATATCGAAATTTTTATCCCAAAGCAATTAAATCTACGTAAATTACAAATTACTCTTTCGCTGTATAATAAAAATAAACTAACTATGGACCGTAAATTAAAGTTGTAACTTTTTAAAAATTCCGTCATTCAGCACCAATCACAGAAAAATTAAAGTCATTAAAAGGAAGTTAAATTCTTAAAAAAAACTGTTTGAACAAGTAAAACTAAAAAATCAGAGTATGTATTATGATAATAACATAATTTTCTAATTGGGTGTTTGAGGGTGTGCGTTAATTACGATACATGTTGTATATTGTTGTGATAGTTCTATAATTTGACCATTTTTTAAAACTGTGAAGTCAGGTACCACGCGGGACAGGGCGTGGGCGTATATTCTTCACCCAGAATAATACTTTTTTACGATACGAGTCACATTCTAATTATAGCCCTATTGAAACAGTACCCTAAATACCTACTGTTAAAAGTGCCATCACCAAAAATTTTCATTTTGTTTTATAACTTACAGTTGGATTTTATTTCTTGTATTTTCAAAGTAGCTTTCATTGGATTTAAGAAAAAAAAGTATCACGCTAGTTTTCAAGTAAATTATTTAAATAAAATCTCAAGAATTTTCTCGAATATTAATATTGATCTTCATTACGGCGCATACGTAAAGTGCATAAGAATCAGCTGATTCAAGATCATTTACCGACCTTGATAATGACAGCTGATTTATCGTAACAAATGTAAATGCAGGTGACAGATATCCGTTGCATAAAATGTACATCATAGTCCTCTTAGATAGACTTTGATTCCCACGCTTAAACATACGTAGCACGCTTGCAGTGAAATCTGAGCGGAGTTTCTCTGTTTGGGCGGGCGGCGATTCGGGATCACGTGACGCACGAGTTTAATTTTGGAACGCAGCGCGCGCACAGCATTGTCGTGCCACTGGCGCTGCCGCCCGGCATCCCTTAGTAACGCGCACCTTTTATGAGAAACGATGCTAAACTTAGATGTTTTGATCCTCACTCCCGTTTCATTTATGAAATGTTACGTTTCAACACGAAAAAGTTTAACATGCTAACGCAATCTTTTTCATTGTAATATAGAGCATCAAGTTTTACAAAGACAAGTTGTATTAGTCCGGTTATCAATGTTATCTGTCCATATATTTTAACACCACAGCATATATTTACATCTAAATCTGATTCAGCTTGTATTTTACTATATTGTAATGTTATCTATCGTTAGGTTAACAAAATGACAATAATTATAAGAAAAAAAGTAGTACTTACTTTCTACGTCGTTCTTGCTGAGGTCGCTCTGAAAAGTACCAAAAATATTTCGTTATTTCCTCGTATATAACAGTTGCCATGCATAGTGTAGTGGAATTAGTTGGTGTGTATTCACAGCTTTGCAGCTCTGTTTGTGTAGAAGCATTCGGATTAAACGATACCATCTTCTTTCACTGGTTTAAAAGCACAACACTGATTTATATTATGGATGGTGAAGAGACACATCCAAGTCGCTCGCGAGCATCCGGTCTGCGGAATAACTTGCACGAGGAAAAAACGCGTTTACTTTTACATTTTTCTTTTTATATTTATCACTTGCAAAGCTGAACAGTCCATTTTCTCACTTAACACCTTGCCACATTTTCACTGCCGTCAGTGACTCACCATTTTGTGTGGTGTTAGTTGGTTCCCTCCCGGTCTTCACTGGCAGACGTTCAGACAAGAAGTGGGGCTCGGTAACTTTTCGCGGGACTGTTTTAACTGGCTTAGATGGCGCACCCGTTTGGATATTTGAGATTTGGCCCAGGAATCCGCAACCGTTCTATTTTCGGCGGAGTCGGTTCGTTTCCATAGCGTCTTCGGACACACGCTACTCCTACAAGTGTAAGAGAGATGAAAAGATTTTCCACCTGGCCTATGTGTGGATACGTGCTAACGCCAATTGTAATGTTAAATCTACATTTATGCTAAACTATTTCGATCAGATCGTAGCGGTATAGGTATGCTCAGCGGAATGAAGATGTTTAAAATATGTTTGTAATTAACAGGTTAAGATTTATAAGAAGTGTACTTGTCAGTATAAGTAATGTGATATTAATACCTTATCAAATTGGCGACACTTTAAATACCAAGCTTTATATGAAACTCAAATAACAAATTGTGGTCACAAAAACCTTTATTAACATAAAAGTAAACCAGATGGGGGAAAAAAGGAAAAGGTGACAGTTTCTTGCAAATGGGGACTTAGTACTCGCCGCATTCGTCAGGTTTTACGTCGAATGTGTAGTCTTTCCATCGAGAGGAATGTACGAGCGCTTCGTTGACTGTATTGAACTTCCATACAGCTCCACGATTAGGTGAAGGGGACCGGAGAAGGCGTTGATCTAGAAGACTTGCAGCTCGACGTCTCGCGTCTGGTGATAAGGGACATAGTCCACGAGCAACAAACGGAATCCGATTCTCCTGTAAAAAAAGGGATAGAAAGGATAAAAACTAACATGAAACGAATGAAGACAAAGAACAAATTAATACGTTTTTCAATCAATGTTAGCGCTTGTAATTGGAAGAGCCACAGGAGTGCTAAAATCCTCACATGTTCAGTTGTCATTGGCTCGAATAGGTGACATACGTTGAGGTCATACAGAGTACCACCTGATGAATAACAAATATTTTGCTGGGTAAAGAGTACAACTTGTCATGGTTTATTAAAATTTATATGGCAGGATTCCGCTTTACCGGTATTTAAGGCATTTATTTAAGGCTAAGACACTTATTATTTTAATTTAGTTTTAAATTCATCGATAGCTGTAAAACATCTCGCGTGTCGTAAAATGGTAATGTGTAGATAGTTGATCTCACTTTGATCCGGTGACTCATCAATAAAGACAGTTTATTCTCGCACCTCGAGATTAGTGTTGACCCAGTGGTAACGACCCTGGTTATTGTGTTCTAGGTCGTCAATTTTTCCCCGACAAGGCACTTCATTATTTTCTATTTATTACTTCACCGCTGTTCTCAAAACGGTAAAAAAAATCAATTGGAAACCAGGTTATCACTAAATCTAAATTGGAAAAGCTACCATCCATAAATTATATCGCACGTTAGGGGAGTAGACGAAGAGAGACAAGCGTTAGAAGAGATGGGATGAGTCCTATTTTTTGTGAACATTTCGAAATCGAATAATCTAAGTATTAATACACGGAAATTTGATCTAGGAACTACAACTTCATAACTCTTGTTTTAATTTAACTAATAATTTCTAGGTGTAATATTACAAAATATGTACCTACTGTCACTCTTGCAAGGGCAGAGCGTCTCAAATATATTGTGGCAAGTACGAGAACATAGATCAAAAAATTATGAAATTTGTATGACATTATTAATTATGAATGGCTACAAATATGAGCTCAGTGCGTTCGCAAGATGGATAATGATCCAATCGATCCCACAGAAAAAGAAGGCCAATGTCCCCACAGAAGATGACATACTTCGAGTGATAGTATTCTTGTACCTTTCGCTTGCCAGGTGTCCTACGGCGCCACCAACCTCGGAGACAAGCCAGAAGCCTGGCACCTTGAGAGCGACACCTGCTCACCAACGAGCTTTTTTTCGACCCGCTTGGATCTGCAGACACTCCTGATGTTGCTGCTAGTTCTTTCATTATAGGCTGAACAAAAACATTTTCTTTTTTCATGTATACGTACATATAATTTTATATTGTTCTATACATGTCAATAAAATAGATGTGCCTGTCTGTGATTTCAAATTTTTTTCCTTTTCCTTTCCACAAGTGCGTTTAGTTATTTACACGGGGTCTAAAACACAAACAAACACTTTTTAAATTTTGTCTATCCGTCTTTCAGATTCTCCGGGCCAATCGCTGGAACGGCTGAACCAATTTTAATGGGACTTTCACATGAACATAAACGATGTTATAGGGTAACATATAATATACCTATGTTCTACTGCGTTTTATCCCGAGATTCCCATGGGATTGGAAATCACGCGAAAAAATCTTCAACGAGAATCGTTCACATCGCGGGCAAACATTATAAAATGTTTAATCAGCTTTACTACTTACATAAATTTTGGATTCTGGCTCAGCATGGGTTGATATGTTTTCATCAGACGTATGAGCTGTCATTAATTCAACTTCCTGAAGGGTCATGCCTTTAGAATCTTCTAAAATTTGTTCGACTTCATCTTCAGAGTTTTGATCATAATCACCTATATACATAATAGCATTATTTTAAATGTTATCAAGAAATGTGTTAAGATTTTGTTATTATACCACTGCTTTGATGTGTAACTTACGATTTAAAGTAAGATAAGCATTTTCATATCGGGTGACATCCATGCTCTCGACAATTTTTTCAGGAATTACATCACAAAGCTAATAAAATTCAAAAAAACATTACTAGACATTAGAATCAAAACAATTATTTTTCGCCTAAAAGTGTGAACCAAATTCCAATCTACCACTTTGGGTAAGTATAGCATAAAAATATATTTAGTTATCATAATATTAAAAAATAATCAGAAGAATATTATCACCTCTCCAATTTTTACAGCAGGTACTACGTGAACTTCAATGTTCCTACTGATATCACCTGCTCCATTATCGTGTATATAAAATGCTATATCTTCAGCATAAGCGTCTGTCAAAAACGAATACTCAGAATGTTCAGAATTGGCTGATCCTTCTGTCGGCAGCGCAGTAGATATTGCTTGGGACGGTTCGCCTTGCTTAGTTTGTTCATTTGGGACCCCCATTGCAGTGTTCACAAAAGACTCTACTATTTGAATTGTTGCTTCAACGAGTGGGTGTTTCGGTTCCGGATCACTTTGCACGATTTCAGAGTCATCACCAGTAGTCTCTCTTTCAACATCACTCATGTCAAAAAGATGATTGATAATCATCGAAGTTGATTTCGTTAATTCATTCTGGTGCAAAAAAAAACCAGTTACATGGACACACATTATGATTTATTTAGGTACATCAAATAAACAGGATGCTCAGTTTAAATAACAAAAATAAATCAAAAATCAAAGCTTACCGTATCAAGTTCTTCGTCTCCTTGACCAATAAAACTAGAGTCCAGTTCATTTTTTTGTAAATTATCTGTAAATTACTTTAAATTAGGGAACATCACAACATATATTGTTATGAAATAAATTACTTCCGACTTACTTATGACTTCTGACATACATTACAATTGAGACACTATCTTTTCTGTGTTCCAAGATAACCAGTTTGTTGATCGGTAGCATTGTTTCAGTCAATTTAAATATTTGGCAGGCGTCTGAAATGTTATCTGAGTATTTAAGTAAGAATTACCTGTTACTTTTTCCGGCGTTGATGTAGCAACCACATTGGCAACATGCGCCATCTTGTTTTTATTCACGATGTCATTGTCGCCCTTTGACGCCTCAAATGATGTGTCTTCATCATCAGCATCACACAGTTTATCATTCATCAAATTTTTCAACATTGAATTGTAACACCACGGATGACCTGTTATTATTATAACACGTTACAGCGCATCTAATTCTACGTAAAGAAGAAAATATTTTTCGTAGGAGCTTTCTGCCGCAACCACATTGAGGGTAGGTATGGCTAGTAATTATAAAGTTACATGTTTGCAATCAATACTTTGTTTTTTTTTTTCACAAAGTACAAGATGATGGATGTACGCTGAGGTTATCAACTCATGAACTTTTTATTACCTACCAACTACTATGGATCTTCGAAACGAGTAACCAAAGCTAATTTCAACTTGCAACTCTGGATAAGTGATTTTCATTTCCATAATTTAGCCAATAACACATACGCACAAAGTTAATTTAATCTTGGTACTTACCTGTTTCCCTAGCAGCATTTGCAATAACAGAAGCTTCATCCAATACCTGGCTGACAAGATGCACTGCCAACAAGGCTGCAAGTCGCGGGTCACGGGCTTGCTCACCGTCGACTGTACGCAAAAAGTGCAGTTTTGATTTAAAGAATAGTTCTTTATAGACTTTATTCCTTTTCATGTTACGCAATTAAAAATACATATCTAGAAACATAAATAACAAATCTACATCAAAAAACACACCTTCCTTCCTAATCATCTTGACCGTTTCTCATAAAACATAGTGTATTTATTACATACTCTTTGGTTTCTCATGACATTGATAACATTCTTTTAAAGTTTCTTTTTTAATTCATACTTTCCAGCCAGAACTCCAGGATAGTTTATTTTCAACAAACAGTTTCTATACTCTATTTTACTCAACCGGGAATGTAGAACGCCCATTATTATTTTCATTTATTTGAGTACCTACATATACTACACCTTGACAATAAAACGTCCCACAAACCCGGGGTATCAGGTTCACTGTGGAACCGTTTTAGGCGTTTTAAACATAAATATAGCTGTTAGTTTAGGTATGTACATTTCATATTAATTAATAAGTATTTAGTAAAATGAATCTCTTATAATATATAACATGATTTTTAATTAAATAAATGTATTTTATTTTAGACAGCAGCGTTTGAAAAAAGATCTCTTCATGATTTTGACTTCGTGAATTTCGAACCTGAAATGAAAATGTGTGATGAAATCCGCCTTTGTACCTATGTGCATAAAGTGAAATAAATTAATTAAGCCTCGAAAATTCTTTGTAGAGAATGCCTTGTTGCATTAAGTCCGCCTATGTTTAAATAATGTAAATAATGTTTGAATAAACAATTATATTTTAAAATCACAAAAAAAAAATACGGAAACCATGATATTTTGGTAAGTTTTAGAGCAAGTTTTTTATTTTTTTTTATTTTAATAAGTTCAGAGACAGACTACAGACTAAGGCATTTAGTACAGCTAACATTACATAAATCTGTGGTCCAATTATTACTGTAAACAGCATTCATTGTTTAATCCTTCATTAAACAATGAATGCTTTAATACTTCAAAAATTGCTCTTGTAGTGGCTTATATTGCCAAAAATAATATTCTTATAGGAGCCGCATTATTGCTAATAAGGGTGCATTTGGGCACAAATTATAAAGACAATAACCTTATACTCCCCTTATAGTTGCTTTATTGTCCGCTTTTTTTCCTTATACGTGTTATATTATGACAAGGAAGAAGGCCAATATACTTGTAAGAATCATATAGAAAACGTTAATACGGGCGATCAACCTTATAAGTGTTTTATTATGGTCCGATACAAGGGAGTTAAACTCATTACTGCAAATCAAATGCTCTTAAAAAGCTGTAGGCCCTTATAGCCGTCTGCTTATGATTCTGCAATAAGTCTTTTTCTTAGTGATTTACATTTTTGCAACAGTTTGACGAATAGACAGAAACGTCAACCATTTTACTGAAAAGTGAACAAGTGTGAACAAGTCAAGTGAACAACATCCAAAAGTGGGTAAGTTATTATTATATGTAGTTTATCTACCTGATCTATGAGCTCATTTATACTGAAAAGTGTACGGGAATTCAAATGCATGATAAAATGTGGTACGCTGAGTGTTATAGTATCAACCAACCCTTGAATTTAAGCGGTTTTGTGCTACAAACGTTACTAATTATTTAGTTATGTTATAAACAGTGCTATTATGAGAGCAAAACGATTCGCACATCGTCTATAAGGAGTCTATGAGAGTGAAGACTTTTTAATGGCATCATTTGCTGCTTATGCTATCGCCATTTTACACATCGTTAGGGTTCCTTTCTCACGAACAAAATCCTGTACCTAGTCAGTCTTGTTCCCATATGTATAAAATGTATGTTTCACTATGGTTGGGTTGGCTGGAAGAGATCTCTTTATAGGGATAAGCTTGTTTTTGTGCACTAGTTTAAGTTTGAAATATAATTATAAGTACACAATAATATAATTATATATATAATATGTTTGTCCGCAGATATTGCAATGGTAGTATACATATTGGCAGAAGTTGACAAATTCCTACAAAGAAAAAATATGCAATGGCCATGGAAGTGGACCCATTTTATTCTAATAAAGGAATGTTTTAATTGTACATGGGTCATACTCAAAAAAAGTGTACATTTGGTTTTATTTCTTGTCCTGCTACTTCATATTTAAATAAATATCTAATGTTATGATATATTTACTTTTTCCCCACTTTGTTGTTATATCTGTCTATTGATATGAAGATTAGCCTCGTATTTTAACTTAAATTTTCATTAAAAGAGTATATTTTTTGGGTGCCAAAACATTGCTAAAAATATCTTCATACATTTTGTTAGTGTCCCAAGGACCGCTACACTTTTTCAGAAATGTATTGTTACGAATACTCATCGCTTTATGTAATATTGACTGTGGCTATATTATTCTTGATGAATCAAGTAACTAATTGGGACAATTGTTTTTCCTAAATTGCATATAGAAGAATTTATTTTAATTAAACAATCTTTGTCCCAAAATTATGAAGTTTCGTTACTCAGGGTTAGTGACACGCAATAAAATTAGAAACACAATGATTTAAAGTGGTATAACTATTTTTCCTATTATAGCATCATTATTACTTACGTTTACGGTTAATAACAGAGTGGTACCCAAGGGGCGACAAAAGAAGCAAAGGGAGACAGCGTAAACGCTGGGAAGATGACATAAGGCAAGTAGCAGGCCCTGAATGGACCCGTATAGCCAAGGATCGAGAATTATGGAAGTCTTTGGAGGAGGCCTTTGTCGCAGGATAAGCTGTTACATGTGAACCGATTGCTGCTATGTAAAAATAATTAGTATGTAAATTGTCAAGTATAATAAATAAGAAATAGTTTATAAGGCTACCCATTTTATAAGGAACAGCAATACAGGCTTATTTTATTTTATTTTATTTTTATTACTTACGTCAAAATCACTATGGTGGTAAAATTTTTGTTTTCGTCGTAGTCGTGAAGTTAAGACGTATATCAAGTGAATATTTACAAAAAAATACCTCAGGGTTATAAACGACTATTATTGTGTGAAGTTTATTATATTCTGGTTTACTTACTATGTCCTTTTCTTGCTTTTTGTATTATCTTAAAGAATAAGCTCAGGGCTTGTGCGATAAACACGTGGTTAACGTAAAAATATTTTTAGAGATTATAATTTCTCAGATTTTATTCTCAGTTTCGTTATATTGCGTTATGTTACGAAACTGAGAAATTATTAAGCTTAGTTCAGAAGAATAAAAAGTTGTTGTGTGTAACCTAACTTCCATTCCCATTTCAGAAAAGACAAGGTTATTGCTTTGTTATACTTGGTATAAATTTATTTTGTTTATAAGTAAAATTTTAGTGTTTTTTTTTTAAGTAATCGAAATAAAAGTTATACTACAAAAATAATGCTTTTTCACCCAATCCGTGTGTACGATGCCTTATGACATCAGTTTCGTAACGGAGATTCTCAGTATCGTTACCTATCAGTTTAGTTACAAATCCAAAATGTACACTTTTTTCTGAGTATGACCCACATATCCGACCCTTTCTAGTTTACTGTTACACTTTGTAATAGGTGGTGAAAACTAGGGCTTTCATCCCGGGAATCTCGGTCTCGAAAATTTCGAGAGTCTCGACGATTTTTTAGTATTTTTGAGACTCGAGACTAACACTTTCGGTCACGGGAATAACGAGACTTTTGAGACTTCAGTAACACAAAAACTTTATTAAATAATTTATTAAACCAATAGCCAATTTTTATTATGGATATTATGGCAATGGCAGCACGGTCCAGCATAGAGTAAGCTTAGTTTTATCTGTGGAGGCTGAATAACCTTATTGACAAATAACACAGATTTTGTCTACATATTATAAATGTAAATTGCTGTGCCCGAAAGGGTCTATGTGAGCTACTACTTATATAAAGATCTTGTTAACACATAATTATGATTGCAATAAAGATTTAATTATGGAACTATTCTGATTAAATCAATTGGTCAAGGGCCCATCAGTAATAAAAAAAATTGAAAGGGGTTTGAACTTTTTTGTATAAAGACTGGCATGCATGTCGACCCACCGCCATTTTGTTTTTTTTTTAGAAATCGTGGCGCATGCTGAAAGTGGCATGTATGTAACAAAAAATATCAGTAACATGCTACCCCAAAATGTCACATTACCGAGATATTTGAAGGTAGGTAAACATCGACAGATAACTACAACGACAATCATTAAAAGTAGACATATTACGTATCTATAAGCATCAGATTGTATCTAAATAATCGTTCCCAGGTTGATTATGATTACTAATGTTTATTGAAAGAGAGTAGGTACATTACACGCTACTAGGAGCACGAGAATACTACTACAAATAATTATTTATCCACTAAATCGCATCGCAATGAAACGCAGGTGACATGTCATTATCGCGTGGCGGATCATGTGACATGTTACTCAGCTTGAAAACGTTTTTAAGCAGTAGTTAAACATAAGGCAAAAGGTATGTCATTTACGTTAACATTTATTTATAACTGTAAGTATAATATCGAACATAAGTGAATATTAATACTAAGATGTGACATTTTAAAAGATTTTTTTTTTAATATATCTAACATGTATCATAAATACTACTATACTACATAATCCATAAATTCAGCAGGAGGTCGGATAGGGGTTCTTGATGCCGAGCCTAATCCATGTACAAAAGAAAGACATACCAAAACACTTATTATTAATTTTATAATACGGTGGAATGAAAGACAGCCTACACGCGCGTGTGGTATTGTTTGACTTGCGTTTTATTGCGATGCGATGCGATTTAGTAAGCAAATATTTAATTATAGGAGCAGTTTTGTCGTACTGCTATACTAATAAGCTAAATACTAACAAGCATATGGACGCGCAATGAGTCTATTTTTAATGATTTTCGTTGAAGTTATATGTCGATGTTTACCTTTAAACGTTTACGTGACACTTTGGGGTACCGTGTTACTGGACATTTTATGTTCCTCTAGCCATGAACTTTCATCATGCACCGCGATTAAAAAAATACAAAATGGTGACGTCGATACGCCAGATAGGTTCTATCTCCTTTCATTGTGAAAGCGCGAAGTGGTACTATGTAGTATCCCTCTAGAGTACAAGCAGAAAGAGCTTTTTCTAATGCGGGTTACTTTTGTAACAAAATTAGGGTTAAATGCCCTTTGTTTTTTACGTGCCCACTACAAAAATGAAAAAAGAAACTCTAACACATGTTTTTTTTTTTTTAATTTGCGTTTGTTTGTGAAAGTAACTACTTGATCAAAATATCTTGATTTGACTCTCTAATTGCATAGCTTATAAATAAGAAATCTAGTTTTGAAATAGTCTCGAAAGTCTCGTTTTCCTCGGGAATTTCGAGACCACACCTAGTCTCGTTTTATTTTTCCCGGGACTCAGTAATGCATCGAGACTGAAAGCCCTAGTGAAAACATAAAGGTTTTACAACAATACGCTTTCATTTTGTGCCAAAATTGTAAAGAATATTTGATTTACGACGACAATGATTATGATGACCCAATGTCATCTGCATCCGTTGCAGGAATACCCACTAAGACACTTGAAACATCTGTATAAACCTTTTTATCTACTTATTGTTTTGATGCTTTTATACTTTGACTATTACCATTATTACCTAGTCTTTAATAATACCTAAAACTCCAAACTTACTAGACTACTAGACTGACTTTATTTGTTTTGAGCAATGTACGCGCATCCAATGGCGTTTTGTATGGCATTACATGGTGTAATACTTTTAATAAGTCACTTAAAGCGATAAGGGAAATGTTGAATTTCACTGCCCATTCTTTGATATCACTATGAATATCAATATTCTTCAACTACTCATTTAAAAATATGTCTGTATTACTATCGCTACAATTATACTCTTCCTCACTGGTTTCCTTTTCATTCTCATTTTCTATAAAATAATCCTCTGCGGAACCACTGGCTGATTCATTGGCATTGGCTTGGTCATTTTGTAGCATCATAGAAGTAGAGGTAGTGGGTGTAATACTCGCAACCATGTTTTCATAGACTTTTTTTACTAGTGTTACCCAAACGAGAGTCTCGCAAGAGTCTTGCAATTAGCGATTATCCTATTGCTATTTATTAAACGGTAGTTGAGATCTCAGAACAATGTAACAGACTCTGTTACATTTATTTTTACAGATTTATTTATTTATACAGATTGTGTAAATTTATTATTTACATCAAAAATGGATTCAAAAGGCTGGAAGAAGTTTAAAAGAAGCGGTGGTTACAGAAGAAATGTAAAAAATAGTGTTGCCCAAACGAGAGTCTCGCAAGAGTCTTGCAATTAGCGATTATCCTATTGCTATTTATTCAACGGTAGTTGAGATCTCAGAACAATGTAACAGACTCTGTTATTTATTAAACGGTAGTTGAGATCTCAGAACAATGTAACAGACTCTGTTATTTATTAAACGGTAGTTGAGATCTCAGAACAATGTAACAGACTCTGTTACATTGTTCTGAGATCTCAACTACCGTTTAATAAATAGCAATAGGATAATCGCTAATTGCAAGACTCTTGCGAGACTCTCGTTTGGGCAACACTACTTTTTACATTTCTTCTGTAACCACCGCTTCTTTTAAACTTCTTCCAGCCTTTTGAATCCATTTTTAATGTAAATAATAAAGAACATGGAACAAAACGTACCCACCCATGTAGCAAATTGAAATTGGTACCATTAGAAAGGTCTTTGAAAATATATATATTTATTGTATGGGGGCAACTTTGTAGCTTGCGGGGGGAAAAAGATATTCGACATTAAAAATACCGAAAATCCTTAGTAAAATCGACCCACGCACGTTCGACGTTTTTACGATTTTATCCGTCAGGTACTTCGAACTATTATGCGCTAGCGTCGGTGTATCGTAATTGGCATTCAATATGCAACCATATACCTACATAGCTACCATCGATAAGTGAGTAGAACAGCAGAGCCGACGTACACATAAGTGCGAGTGAAACAGATAGCGTGTAGTCGGTGACGCCGCGCCGCCTCGATCTTTTGTTCTTAATAGTTAGTACCTGTTTGGAACTGTCTTTGAGCGCACGCATTTGTGTCATCTTTTTTTATTTTATTCGTACTTTTATCTACAATCTCAGCCTACACAAGGGACTTCATTGCGCTTCAGCGGATTGCTTAACGATTGGATTAAATATTACTCACTTGCTTCGACGAAATGGAAGGTGAACGCTGCGTATTGTGTATTACGTGTACAAGATCAGGCCTTCACAGAGTATGTGATGGAACGGATTAACATAAATGAGGTTAGTATAAACATAACTTTTGTTCATTGTGTTCACGGTGTCTGTGTTCACTCACACATCTGTCGTGTATTTTTGTTTTTTTTTTTATAAATATTAAGTTGTTTTTAGTACGTAATCTGAAGATTTTTTTTTTCTTTTAGATGGCCCTCAATCAACTTCAGTATATATGTCATCGATGTTGGGTAGCTGGAAGACGACAGGAAGCCAGGTTCGGACAAGAACATAACCAGGAACTCGCAAATCCAGAGCAGTTGCAGCCAACGTCAGTTCCACCTTATAGGAGGGTTGCAAATACGTCATCGAAGCCTATTATTGCTCCTGCATGACGGGTATGAGAATTCTAGGTGCCTGTGCCCACACTGTTAGCATAATATGGTACTTAGGTGTATGGAACTTAAGGGCACCTGAAGGAACAGGGTGGGTTTTTAGTCAGTAGAATTCTGACACTCCTTTCCGCTCCGCCCAGAGCGGGAGAAGTCATTCGATGATTTTCCCACCCAGAGAAAATAAAAAAAAGGTGTTGGCAGGCACCTAGATAACTTCGTAGGTCCGGCAAGTGCATGGGATGATATAATCATTGAGAGTATCAATACGATTTAAAATAGATGCTGTCTTTTGTAATAAAACTATGCTTTTTAAGACTGATGGTTTTTATTTAATATTTTTTCCGTACCAAAAACGAACGGTAGGAAGCTAAGTCGGTCTCTCTTTAGACAAAAAAAAAACGACTGGTTATTTATTTGGTCTCCAGAGCAGAAAGAGGTGCGATTATTATAACACTTGACAATTCAAAATGTAATAAAGAAGTTCTCATAGATTCGGTCTCCCATTCATTCATTCATTCGTTCATTTATTTTTGAGTTAGTCAATTAAGCCTCTTTTAAATGACACCTAGTCTAAAATGCTACAAAGGTGGGTACAGGCTCCATACAAAATGACCCATTGTTCTTTACACAATCTGCTGCACTTCAAAATGGCGAATCTAGTTATGTAAAATATTTTAATGTAACCATTTAGTGAATAATATCTTTATAATCACTGTACAAGGGAATACGGATTGCTTTCATCCTTTTAAAGATCATATAAAATGTTAGCATTTGTTTGTTGGATAGACGTCTTATCAAATGCTCCTATAAGTTGAAAAGCATCATGGTTAGCTTTTGCATTACTTTTCTAAGAATAATTGACCATATTAAAAGCCTTTATATGACTTTGAATATTATATGTCTAAAAAGCAATGTAACTAGCCTCTATAAGAAGAACACATTTTGATCCCTTATTGTAGCCGTATTACTTTTCACCGCCACGGACTTGTATAGAAGTTCTGGATTTTCGTGCCACCAGCGCTACGACTTCATTAGTTCTTAATTTTAGCTAAGTTAAATTAGTTTAATTTACTGTACATACAGTAAATTTATTTTTTTAACTTAGCTATAATTAAGAATTAACGTATACCCAGCCAAATTACAAGAATAAAGGTAGTATTAGCCAAATCTTCTAATAATATGCCACTATAAGGCACATTGACGTAATAAATGCTCTTTTATAACAAGTATAAGAGTTTAGAACTTATAGACTTAATTTTATAAGCTTAGTTTGTTTGTTGGGTAGTGGCAGTTGGGTTCTGTTAATATAAAGCTTAAAGTTACTAAATGATAATTATGGTTGTAATTACATTTTATAGAGCAAATTTCTAAATTTGTTAAAACTGTTCAAAAATAAATCTAGTTGGCCCAGAAATAGGCGGTGGGACATTAAATCGTCCCGCTTTAATCGTGAAGCTTCTATGACGGCGGAAAAAGAATTCTTCCAGGATTTGGGGACCTTTGCTCAGCTGAGGGACAATAACTGCTGATATATAAAAAGAGTCAGAGTTTCTATCTTTCTTTGTACAAACTCCGCGTACTTCAAACCTGGGCAATATTTTATTCTACCTTGTGGGATGATGCACGTTCAATTATAAAATTTTCCTTGATATCATTCAGAAAAGTGGTCACAAAGCTACATAAATTTTATACCATGTCAACGTTAATAATTTAAATGTACACTAAGAAACTAGTTTCATGCAGTAAAATTTAAATGTGACAGCGTAATTTTGTAATCATTATGTATCATTTAACATCAACTTCTGGCATACTTATATTAATTTCTCTAAGGTTATTTATTCTAACAGCAAAGTATTACTTATTCAAAATTACTTCTGTTTTCACCAATGAAGTTTCTCAAATACGTAAAAAGTAATTTCCATCCAAAACACAACGCCGCTATTTCGGTAACGCCCAGCCAATAGCTATAGTGTGTTGCATATACATATTCTAAAACATCAACCTCGTTCTATTTCTGTCGAAGTTTCATGATTGTATCATACAATAATTTGTTATGAACTAGGAATGTTGTATAAATCACCCAAAACTTGTTTAAGTTCTGCTCATTTTTTTTCGAAGTGAATCGCAATAATTAGTGACCTACTAACGAGTTCCGCCATAAATAAAGAAAAGAAAGAGGTGTGTCACACGCTGCGCACTTATATATGAAATTCTATAGGGTTAAGACGATATGGTTGCAAGAAAATGCCGTGACATCATCGTTAGGTAGCTTTCAGTACACACGTTTCTAGATAATATGTAGCTTTGTTACCTACTGCAATAACGCCCACTTAGTTTTGCTGTCGCTGTGTAATTCGCATAGAAATTTTATATTTACAAAAATAACTGTGTGAATCATTACAATGATGTAAGGCAGGTGATGTCTTCGATATAATTTTAACTTCCTCCACTCAATGTGGGTGGGAATAAACACGGTACATGTACGTATGTAAGTAATATGTATACCTATACGAAACATTTGGATTGTCCATCAAGCCAACTCGATGAATATCTCGTTATATGGGAATGGCATTCTATAATGGATGAAGTTTAGGTAAAGGACGAAGTGATCATTAGTGTTACATATTCAGTTTTGCAATTCGAAAATAGTCCCAAGTTATTACTTAGTTATTAGGTAGAGCCTACTATCAATAAAAAAAATTGGCCAAGTGCGAGTCAGAGTCGCCCATGAAGGGTTCCGTAGTAACTATAATAATATAATATAATATGTATATTTATTTGACGAATAAAAAAAACCTTAAAAATTTCTTACAACTAGCTTATTTGCATTTTTACAACTACGCTAAATAACGTAGTTTTTCATAGTGTTTGTATGAATTACAAAGTTATATTTGCGGTTTTAGAAAATATGCTATATCTCAAAAACTGCTGATCCGATTTCCTTCAAACCAATTTCGCTTGAAAGTTTACATTAAGATCTACAGACATATATTTTTTTTAGATTTTTCACTCCATTATTATAGAAGTTAGAGGGGGTGGGACACACATTTTACCACTTTGGAAGCTTATATCTTTTAAACGATTGACTCTATGAAAAAGTGGTTTTTGAAACCCTTATATCATTTTGAAAGACCTGTCTATAAATACCACACGCGCATAGGTTTCATGAAAAAAAATATTTTCAGTTTTAGTTCCAAGTATGGGGACCCCCCTTTATTTTAAATATTTTTATTTTTTTTTTAAATCGGAAAGCGGTTTACAGCATACATCTACCTGCTAAGTTTCACATGTATAGTCTTAATAGTTTCGGAATAAAATGGCTGTGACATACGGACGGACGGACAGACAGACAGACTATATATAAGTACTCGTACTAGCGCACAATGAGTGATTAAAGATGCCAGTAGTTTAATTACGTGAGTAACAAGCCACGACAAAGATCATAATAATCGTTCCTTGCTGACAAATGAATCACTCATGAATCAGTAAGCTCACCAATTTCTCCGCTCGTGTAAAACTACAAGACCTCGAGATTTGCTTTTTCGAATTTTTAAGTTTTACACACCAAGGCAATCTATCAGTACCTAGGGTATACGTGTCCTATACGCTTTTAGAAAATAAATAAATATTGCAATTGCAAAAGGACATGACATAGACAGGGAGCTTTAAGACTAATACTGTAACTGAACTTAGGAAAGTACTCTAAGTGTCATCGATTTTTAAACCCTTAACAGAGACATACGCATAAATACCACAACATAAACGCATTTAACCCACTGAAATTAAAAAATAAAATAAAAATAAAACAGCTCTCTTGAGAGATAGATAATACGGTATTATTATCTATCTCTTAAGAGAGAGAAACTGCAGTATACCTACTGCAGTCACAATTTCATTCCCACTGAGGGCTACTAGCAGTGCGGAAAAGCCGACAACTCTGCTCTTGGGGAACATGTCAGTACTTAGCATTACACCACCAAGGCAACTTCATTATAGCCCGGAACGCGTAATACTGTGCACGAAGAGTATAATACGCAATCCTCGTGTACTGATTGATACCAGGGTTTGCTGGTGTAAAACGACTGGCAGTAGGCCTCGATCAGCTGCACCTTAACTTGTTTCGAACAGTGGTGAAAATGTCTAGCTAACATGTTACTTCTACAAGCGATACTGCATCTCTGGCGTTCCATATCCTCATCATCTGTTAAGTTTTCAGGTACAATATGCCCGGTATACTTATATCCTTTTTCGTACCACTTGCTCAAAAAAGTGACATTCTATGCCACAAAAGCGAACATAACAATAGTCATTTTTAATCTGTTAAAAACAGGGAAAGAAAATTGTACTGAATTACCTAATTCCTCAGAACAATACTTTAGGTTATTGTTCTGAGCCTAATTCATTCATCCTCTAGGGGGAGAATGTGATTTAAATTTGGAATACTTACCGAAATTTATACTGAACTAAACTACATCTGTGTTTACACCATTGAGTTTGTATATAAAGCATTATACATCTTTTTGAAAAAGGAATGCTCATTTATTATGCAGTTATGATTATTAAATAAAATTACGAAAACCGACGAGGCCGTATAAGCTCGATGCCTTTGCTTTTCCGAAAAAAAAAAATAGTCTAGGAATTTGCCGCGTTTTTGTTTTCTTCAAATACATAAACGTTAAGTTTATTTTAATTTAATTTTATAAATAAGTTAATGTTCTAAAAATACGTTACGATGTACAATATACTCTCTCTATCAATAATTGGACCAATGTTTCGAATGTTAACGTTTACTTGTCATTATTTTTAATAAATGCTTAAGTATCTCATATTACTATTGTGTTAATTTTTTCGCAAATGGTACGAAAAGTAGAGTATTTTCCTCGGTGATAAAGCTGTCTTAGTCTTGGGTGCGTTAGGTTTTACATACTCTTTGGTTTTTAACACCCTTGCTACGCTCGGGAGTCCTCGAGTCCTTCGTTACGCTAGCGATTTAAATCGTCACCCGTGACAGAAGACACTGCTTTATCCCCTTGGTTAATAATCTACTATTTAAAGATAGGTTCCACATCTTAGAATGCGTTGTTATTCTAAGTTCCACATGAATTAATAGGAAGTCGACAAAACGTGTTTTTAGGAAACTAGTGTAATTTTCGATACTTACTTTAAAAAGTAGGCAGATAGTAACGATCGTAGATGGATGGGTTGTACTGCTACATCGATCAGAGAGACATTGTGTCATTACGCGGTCAAGAGCTGTTGGAGGCTTTTAGGGCAACGATGCTTTTCTTGAAACATCTCAAATGCGATCACTTAATAGGATAGGTTCCAAGATTTATTTGTGTGTGAAACTAATTATAATACGCAAGCTAAGAATTTTTCCACCGTGTCATTGTTTAATAATATGTCAATATATTATTAATTAGGTTTAAGTACCAATACCTAACTATGAACTATCCCTAGTTGTAATATATAGAAAAGAAATGAACATCAGCTAATTGGCCATAAAATCTGATGGCTGCATAAAACAATGACAATGTATGTGGACACAAGTAACGGAAACAATCTACAAAATGGGTACTGTTAGTGCCGGCGCTCCCTGACCGTCTCTATTTATAAAGTAAATTGCCTGCCGCAAAGTGAACAGTGATATCTATGCCAATCTTGTTAATTCAATGTCTTTATGTTTACCATTTTATTTGGGGACGTTAGCAAATAAATTACTTGGTCAAGGGTTGATGAAAAGCGCTCCTAAAAGAACATTACCTATTTGTTCACGAGATTGTAAGTTATGGAAAAAAATGCAAATTTACACTCGTTAGGGGTTATTGTTGGTAATGCGGCATGAAATATATGTCGTTTTATTTAAATTAGGTTAACGAACATAATTTTTGAAGATCAAATAAAGACTACGTAGTTACGTACTGTAACATGTATGTATGTACACGTGTGTAACTGTAACATGGCAAAATGGATACCTACCCAAGTCACTGGCGATTATAATTGCGGGGGAGGAAAATGCTGTATTTGCAAAATATAACTATAAAACCTTAAAGAGACTTCATTTTAGAAGTGCAATGAAAATTTCATGCTGGAAATCAAAACAATCAGTCTTCTAACCCTTATATTGTTCAAGCCTAAACCATCTCAACGCAATAATCGTTGAATTAAAGGCTGGCCTACATTTTCAGCTGCTCGGGAAGCAGCCATGTTGCCGTTTCTATAGCAACCGGAGGCTGCCTCTCCGCCTCTCGACCCGCGCGCACAGATCAATGCTGAAAATTTTCCAGGGTTGCTTTGGACTGGACTTAGATAAAGGAAACGAAATAAAAAAAGAGTTTTTTTTTTTGTAGAAATCATGGATGTAATATTGAATATTTAAGGATCTATTGGTTGCTATTAAATGTCGATTGAGTGGGTCTACGGGGTCTATAATTCTTTAATATTCATATACAGGTTAATACGATATCCATTAAAGTTTAAACACCTAGGTCTGTTAATTCATAGAAAAACAACAAAGTTACATTAGTGAGCATAGTTGTACTGAAAGACAGGCCAGCATAAATTAAGAAAAACTTAGCAGTGCCAACCCTACGCGTCCGTCTCGTCACAATTGCGCGGAACCTCATTCCTAGTCTCGCGTCCCGTGGAAGAGGTCCTCGTTTTCTCCCCTAACTTCCCCATTGTGACACCATAGGATGTAAACAGCGGTGCTTTCCATGAGTTCAGAACTATGTGTTAATTACTGCAAGTGAGGTATGTTTTGCGAACTATATCGATGAAATGGTTTGAATTACTTTAATTTATTATGTAACATCTTTTAAGTTCATTACTTCTGCGAAGGTAAGTTAGTATTTAAAGTACACAGTCTATTTCCAGTAAGTATTAGGTATAATGTACCAGGGTAACATTAATTTTTCTAGTTTTTAAAATATCTTACTTATCATGTGGTTTGCTTGTTAAAATTTGAGTTTCATACTATTAGGTACTAACGCATCATTTAATCATCGCAATTATTTTGTTATAAAACCCCCGCATCGAAAAATGCCGGAGCGTTTTGTCTCAATACAAATTAATCAATGTGTTTGGTTCTTTTAATTTATTTATTTAGTTTTTTTTTTGTCAGAGATCCTGGCTTTCTTTGAAAGCAAAAGACATGTCGGAAGAAGATCCAAATTCCGAGGAGGTAGTCCCGATTCCTGTTCAAATATTTCTGTGGAGACAAACCACCCCTTTTGTGAGACCGCGCCTAGGAAAAGTCCACGATGCAGCTTGTATGGTGAGTAAATCTTTGAAACAATCATGAAATTGTAACATAATTGATAATGCCTACACCTAAATATTCGCAAAATGTGTACATACGCTAAAAACACAGGCTGATTTTTGTATTTCCGTATAATTTATTGGTCTTGGAAAGGACAGTGTAGGAGATAACACTACACCATGAATGGCCCACCAGCAGGCCTAATGGCACCGAGTGTATCTACACAAATGCAGTCATTATTTATCCTATTCTGGATACATTTTGGACATCTCACATACAAAAAGAGTCGTAGAGAAACAAAAAACACAAAGTACCAAATTGGTGATCGTGATCATCATTCTACTTGAATATGTGCTAAGCTAAAATGTTATTACTGTAAGTAAAAACCTATGTTGTATGGCTATGAGGTCACAGAATGTATTGTGCACATTGTGTATTAAGTATACTGTCAGTATCAGTATCTCCCGTATGGTCTAGTGGCTAGGATACCTGGCTTTCACCCAGGAGGCTCGGGTTCGATTCCCGGTACGGGAAATCTTTTTGCAATGTCTTTAATTTTGTGTTAGTAGTTTTGTTGTTGATTGTAAAGTGTCACTTATTTGTTGATAACACGCAGTTCTGTCAACGTGCACCCGGACACCATGTAAGTAATCACATGATTGTGCTTTTAGTTTAAGGTAAAATATGAGCATGTTTTCTTCAATTTCAATAACTCCGAACGTTTTTAAGTTTTAATATATTTATTTTTATTTTGTGTTATTACTGTGTAACTCTTGAGTAACTTTCTTCTACACTTATCTCTACAGACGGTACTTTATGTTTTCTACAAATATTTAATAATTAATATTAAAACATTAATTTTGTTTTTATCGCAAAAAGTATATAAGTTTGTTTGTATCTTGTAGTATTGTTTTTTATAACTATGGTAATAGCAAGGATCTTGTATATAATCAGGTCTTCTCTCTTATCTTGTATAAATAGGTCCGGTTGCTCGAAGCTCGGTTGAGATAAAAGCATCTACGTATTTACCCAAAAAAAAAACCAGTGAAGTTTTTCAGACACTGATTAATTTTATGAAATGGCAACAAGTTGAAGTGACATTGACAATGACAATGACATGTTTTTCTGTCGTTTTGCTTGTGTTGTAATGTTTTCCGAAATGTTTGTTTTTCTTTATATTAATTAAATTTTAATCTTTTTTTTATCGAACACCTGCAGGAAGTAAAAGAAGCGTGCAAGGTAAGAATTTTCTTCAAGTAAATATTATTCTTCGTTAACGAAACGCATCACATGTTTCTTTCTGTAAGATTACTAATATTATGGATCCTTTTCAAAATTACAGGTCTACAGGACTGATTTACTGTGTCGATAGTGTGTGCAATTTATATAATGTTGGCGTGACTATTTTAAATTGTTATATACTGTATCAATACAAATAAGGCACACTCTTTCTATTTACTAATCAAGTTCGCTTTCTTAATGTTTCATATATACTTTTTGGAAATTACAGTCATTTGAAAAAGTGCTGGTACAAAATCTACGCTTCGGCCTATCCATCAGCCTAGCAGAAGC
This sequence comes from Tholera decimalis, assembly GCA_943138885.2. Classification (NCBI taxonomy): domain Eukaryota; kingdom Metazoa; phylum Arthropoda; class Insecta; order Lepidoptera; family Noctuidae; genus Tholera; species Tholera decimalis. Next base: position 19,724,151 of record OW964564.2, on the reverse strand, counting down.
TATAGAGTCCATTCCACGATGGCGGCTCATCCAAGCATCATTGCCTCATGTGATGCATTCTTTAGCAGCTCTGTTGCACAACAGGTAAGTAATAAAAAAATAATTTAAGTGGTGTTAAAAATATGAAAGTTCATGTTTTCAATCACACTACAACTGCAGCTGAATAGATGTGTTTTAAATTCAGAACACAAGCAGGCCAAATTCAGTTGACATATAGTTTCATGTAGGCAAAATTGCTAGCAACAGCCTTTTGTAATAAATATTCACAGTGGTGTGCAAGTAGAATAATTAAAAATTACCAATAATATTTCAAAATGTGAATACATGTCACATCACTTTTGTCACAATGAAAATATTAGTTTATCTGAACTACATATCAATGGTTAAAAGGAAATAGGGTATAAGCGACAAAAAAAAATTTTTAGGAGAACCATTCTAAGTTTAGAATTGTAGAAAAACTGATGTATTTTTTTATTAAATCATCAGACAGATGAATAAGTGTTATAGTAAAAGAAGGATAAGGTACTTTTCACAGTGGTTGTATAAAAGATAAAAGAACACAAGAAACAGTCGGCTTTCAAAACAGTACCAGTCCAAAATGGCGCTTATACCCTATTTCCTTTTAACCATCAATATTGTTGCTTAGCAAACAATACCACCTAATAATTTTACCTCACTTTATAAGGGAGCAGAAAAATTACTTAAATTCAAGAGTTTATGAATGACAGTTAGATAAGATGCTCTGTCAGATTATATATATTCAACAAAACCACTATTTTTGTGGTTTTGAGGTTTTGTTAATACTTAGTACTTTAAAAAAAATCATAATTTAATTTTTGGTATGTTTTGCTATTATGTTGTTGTTTCTTGTTATGTTTATTATTTTTTCTAAATTAATAATCAAAATATAAGTTCGTACCTCATATATGTTGTCTTTTCTGCCACACAAATTTGATGTGGTGGCTAGAAAAAACTGCAATGAAATGCTTTGAATACCTTTTCAATAAAGTAAGCCTATATACAGACTTGCTGATTTTTAGGTCACTAATACTATACTACTTCTGTACAATATTAATGGTATATGTAAAGTGCTAACAGTATGGCAAATGTATATTTTTCAAATATTTGCCAAACAGCATATTATTACACTGCACAACAAAGATTTATTCAGGAAACGCACTATATGAAATGTTTGTCCGGCAATAGTGTGTCGTACTGTATCTGCTAGGAGGCAACGTAAATAACTGTCTAATTTCCTAAGCTTAAAATAAATCCGCTCTCACTCAAAGAAGTCAAAACTAAGATAAAATCATGGCTACTTGCGCTTGATTATACACAAATCGAGTCCCTACTACAATAGGCTTACATGTAAAGTATATTGCCATAACTCAATGCTCATACACACACACACTCACACAAATACACACTCGCATATACACAAAACAACACATCTGCACACCACACATACTACACATGTACACACAACATACAGGCGTGAAGATAAAATCTATATTTAAGTAACTTAATAAGTGTATTTTACTCTAAATTTAATTATTCTTTTTGTTTCTCATGTACTTATTGTTTATTTCATTTTAACCATAAATTTTTATTTTCATTTCATTTTAATCATAATTGCTTAACATAAGATAATGCAACTGGTAGAAGACACTGGCTCCTGTAACACAGGTAATATACCTAGCTCTGGAGTCATGGATTCACCATATCTGTAAAATCTTTTTGATGCTTTTTTTTTTAACGTGGTAAAATTATCAAATAAGTCCTCCCACCCCGGGCAGGGTGGGAGGGACTGTCAGACTTTTACTGACTAAAATCCACGGTGTTCCTTCAATAACCCTTTACGTACCGGGGTCACGGTAATGGGATAAGTCCCACGACCCCGGCAGGCTTCGGCCCTCTACAGGGGGGGCCTCGTCATATTGCTGACGCTCTTTGAGGCGCGCGTGGAACACAACGCGCCGTCGACTCGGGCATGGTCCATGGTCGGACAGCGAGTTGCCCTTTACTCGCTGTCCGCATGCCCGCGCCTACGGTGGCTGGAGATCGTCGGCCGACGTCCGACGCCGTGGGCGTCTACCACTGCGGCTGGGCTGGAGGGAGGACGCCATGCTCTCCCTCACGCGGCCCGCCTCCTCCTTCGGAAGCATGACTGCTTAACAGAAGGAGGCGACCGCTTCCCACTCCCTCTCGCCCCGCAGCATGGCCTCGACCAATGCCGGGCGCGAGAGGTCTCCGCCTATTGCCGCCGTGAGGACACGTCGGTGCTCTGCCCAAGCGGGGCAGTCCTGCACCGTATGCTCTACTGTGTCCTCATGGCGACCCTCGCAGTGGTGACACCCAGGCGTTTCTTCCTTTCCCATCAGACACGGTACCTCCCGAAACTTCCGTGTCCGGTGAGGACCTGTGTCATGCGGTAGGTCAGGACGCCGTGACGCCGATCTAGCCACTCCTCAAAGAGGGGTCTTACCGCCGCAATTGCGGCGTGCCCGGCCGTCGGTTGCGACAGTCGTTCCCTCCATACAGCCCTGAGATCGCGCCGGAGCTCTTCCCGCCGCGCCTCGTCTTCTCGAGGCAGCGGGGATACGCCCCGGCGCTGCGCCTCCACGCGCCATTCATAGACGCGCTGGAGGGCAGTCGCCTCCAGATCCCAGGGCAGCAATCTGGCAATGTTTTTGATGCTAATAAAGATTATTATTATTATAATATTAATGGTTGTATCGACACAACATTTTATGCTGTTACAGTTCTTGCAGTGTTATAAAGACAGTGATATATTCAGAAAACCTTTCAGTATCTAAGCCATAGATTTATGAACTAAGATTTAGTGTGTTTGTGTGTGACTGATCTAAAAACAGAATTGTGATTGTCAGTAGCCCATACTGTATATCTTAAAAAATATTCATCAGATAAACAAAGAAATGAGCAATTTGGATGTAAAAAAAGATGTCTGCATCTCATGCTTTTCAGGCACTGAAAACTTCTAGGTAATCATTCATTCCCACTTTATTGATGTTGTTGAGATAATATTACTAGACTTTAATAAAAAGTTAAATGTTACACATTTACTGGACTAGTATGTAATTTTTCTTTTTTGTAAATCTAGTTTAAAATTTTAGTTGTGAATTTAGTTATATGTGACAAACACAGAGCAATCCCATTAGTATATAGTTGTCAAAAGACAATATTAACAAAATGGAAACCCTGTAACGCTTATAAAATCATTCACTTCTAACATAGGACATCAAATTAAAATATGACAAAAATACTGTATTTTTATAGGGTAAAAGACAACATGCAATCCCTGGGCAATGTAGAAACAAAGCTGCTGTACACGCTACATTGGATCCTCCTTGATGCGTCCGATGAATGCATTGAAAGTGACTATGAAAATGGCATCTTCTACTCAAACCCTTTTCATTATCTGTTCTCCATACCTGCTTTGACGGTAAATATAAATGTTTCATTAATTATCTGGATTAGATGTAAGATACTGATTCTATTTGGCTGTTAATCTTCAATTCCTTAAATATAATATAGTCAGTCTGTTTGTGTACTTGTAAAAGCTAAAAAATAAAAAGATAGTAATTCCCAATTATAATTAATGACTTGGAAAATGCTTTCAGCTGTTTGTGTTCCTGTTTGCACCACTGTCTCACCACCTGAAAGAGTCGGACTTCACAAACAACTATCGGTTAGAGAATGGCCTAAAGATGTGGCAAGCGATGTGGGAGTTCAGGCACCCTGAAGCTCCATGCTTCACCACTCTCGTCAAACCAAAGCCCAAGCCTCTAGGTGGCAAGTATTCCAAGAGACACCAACCTGGCGACGTGTTTATGGGACGTATGTAGAGAAACCTATCATACTTTTACTCTTTAGTAATTTTATTACTAACGACTATAATTTATGGTACTTTTCCTTAACATCATTTCTTGCAATTGCATCCCCTGGACTGACCCCGCTGGAGTTTGTTTATTTAATACTATAACCTGATTTCTTTATGTATTTAGCAACCTTGGGCGTATGCGTGTCAACCTTTTTTATACCTATATGAAGCTTGGTTTCGAAATTTCGATATTATTATTAAATAACATTTTAATAACAGGCCACTCAAATCTGGCATAGTTTATATCTAATGCTTTTTGATCTTACAGGTAAATTGTCTAAGGAGGAAGGTGGTGGTGGCAATGTGAACGGAAGCCCTCCGAGCCAGAACATTTCGATGTCGCAGTCGGAAGTGACGTCAAAACAGGCCAGTACTGAGGAGGAGCCATGGCTGTCGTCGCCGAAAGACACAATATTCCCCGAAACTATACCTGAAGAGAGTTCCAGTACGGAGGAAGAACATGTGGTAAGATATGAAATATAATATAAATAAGCTTTGTAAACATTACATAAGCGTTACTATGTGTAAATCTTAAGGAATTTGTACGACTGCCAAAATAATTGATAGAAGCCAAAAAAAATCGCTTCCGTACCAAATTTCTTTTGTAAGTACATATTTTGGACAAATAGGTCATTAGGTTTGAAGGACACTTATTTTTTTTTGTATTTGGAATAGGTTCGCGTTTGACCACCATCTCACCTGATGGCAAGTGATGATGTGGTCGAAGATGGAGCACGCTTACCTAGAAGAAACCTATTCACTCTTGACTTGATAGACCCCCAGGTTATAGCTATCGGGAAACACAGACTCCGGCAGGGAATTCCACTCCTTAGCCGTACGCACAATGAAGGTATTCCCAAAACTGTGCGTGTGAAAAAATATTTGTGCGTGTGGGTGGGATGTCCACCATGTAACGATGACGCATCGCCGTTTGTCTTGTAGTCCGATGATGGAACTGGCTTGGCGGAATTAGATTGTGTAATTCAGTTAACATGTTGTATAAGTGGTTATACATACTTCACCCTCAATTTTATAACTGCATTTGTAAATTCAAAAACTACTTTTTATAAGTTTTGAAACATATTTTAAAAGTTTAATTTTGTAGAGTACAAAGATACCATATTAATTTTCACCTTTATAGCTCTACACATTCCTTGGAAACGGATCTTGACAGATAGATGAGCCTGTTACCGTTTTTAGGGCCATTGCCTGCCGGGGTTGCGGGAATGTTCTGACGAGAGAACACGGTGGGTTTTTAGTCAGTAGAAGTCTGACACTCCCTTCCGCTCCACCCGGAGCGGGAGAAGTCATTCGATGATTTTCACACCCAGGAAAAAAAAGCTCCTTTTTAATTGTATTCTATAAGTAAATCACTGAAATTACCTGCCAATATATGCTCATCTATTTCAGTTTATATATCGCTTGCCCTCGGAACAAAATTTTGGAGGAGCAGTAAAGGAGGCATACACGGTCTATGCAGCCGACCCCAGTATATTCCAACCCCGAAAGCCCGACGGCTCGAAGCCAAATCTGCCAGGCATCAAACCTTTGCCACAAATCACTAAAATGAGGTAAGTGTCCGAATAGTTTAGCGTTTTGAATATTTACTTACAGTCCATTAATCAAATGAGTCGCAAATACACCTGCAAGCGAACTACATGTCGTTTTCTTTAAAAAATCCCAGTAAACTAAAGTGAACCTTAACCTAATGAACAGCAAGAAAATAAATAAATAAGAGATAGTTATGTAGAAATAAACTGTTCAAAAATAACGTTGATTGTCATTTATTAGTTTTGTTATAAGTACATGTAATCCATAAAATTATTTAACATTCTCAGTTCTTCAGACAAAGAGTCTTTATCAGACAGTGGCGGCGGTGGCGGGGGTCCTACCAAAGGTACTCCAACATCTACAGAAAAACCACCCACTGCAAAACAAGGAAACGTAAGTATGACTTGTTCAAGAATTTGACTGCTAACGGGTGATCCAATTCGAAGTTCCTATCATTTATTTATTTTTTAAATACACAAAGTTTAACAATATCTTAATTCTTTTTTCTTTAATCGAATATTTAGTGTTATTCATTAATTAAGAAAAATGATGTCAAGCAAATGGCCACCTCTAGACCTTGTACAGCAGTTGATTCTTTCGAGGTAATTTTCGATGACTTTTTCGCAAGTTTCGTGGTTTATCTCGGCAACAACTTGGCGGATGTTACTTTTTAAGTGCTCTAACGTTGCAAGTGTGTTAGTATAGACGCGACTCTTAAGAAAACCGTACAAAAAAACCCAAGGCGTTAAATCGCCCGATCTTGGCGGCCAGTTGACGTCACCGTAACGTGAAATAATGCGACCTCTGAACCTTTCACGCAACACATGTACCGTTTCACGCGCTGTGTGGCAAGTGGCGCGGTCTTGCTGAATTCACAAGTCATGCACATCAATATCCTCGATTTTGTTCGAAAAATATTCGGTTATCATGCGCCTATAGTGCTCACCGTTGACTATTACTGTCTGACCTTCAGCATTTTCAAAAAAGTAAGGCCTTATTACACCGGACCGACCACAATGCGCACCACACAGTTACTTTTTGGGAATGCAATGGAGGCTCGTGTATCACGCGAGGATTCGTCTCACCACATATGCGGCAATTTTGTTTATTCACATACCCAGAGAGTGTAAAATGTGCCTCATCAGAAAAGCAAATTTTCTTTGAAAAATCAGGATCAAGTTCCTGTTGCTCTACCCAATATGCGTAAATCCTTCGCTGTTCATGATCTCTGGGCTTCAGTTCTTGTGTTAACTGAATTTTATACGGGTGAAGGTGCAAGTCTTTATGCAAAATGCGCCAAAGGGAGCCATAGAAAAGGCCCAAACTTTGCGAACGGTGACGATTCGGCAATTTCGGGTCTTCGGCGACGGCCACACTATCACTCACAACAGTAATATTCTCAGCTGAACGTACGCCACAATGATGCACACGGCTTACCCGTTCTCCAGTGCTTCCGGTTTCCTCAAATTTTCTCAGTATCTTGTGAATTGTTCGCTCAGTAGGACGATTAACTTGACCATAATCTTCCCGCAAAAGTCGATACACAGTTCTTACAGAATTGTTATTTTTGTAGAGCAATTGAACAATTTTAACGCGTTGAGCAATTAATTTTTAAAGCAATTCATTTTGTAAGTGGATTGTTACAGTCTAACATTTGACGATTGAAAATCGCGCCATTATTATCAGCTGTCAAAATTACAATGTTGCCAATATAGGAACCTCGAATTGGATCACCCTTTACTTTATCACTAAATGGATATAGGGCATAAAACATCGCCCTTCTACTCTAATCACTCCCGATGACGCTATCACCCTGCTCCAATATAGCCGTAGGGATACATGCACAGTACACAAATACAAAAACCGACCGTCCTTCCGACCTCGCCGCCGAGGCCCACCGCGTCGTCTCCGTATTTACCCGACCCTTGCCAAAGCCAGCTCTCGATGCTGAGCCAGTAGCTTTAAATTCGTCCAGTAATAATAATAATGATTCGATCTAGATCTGTCAGTCTGTCCCTAACCCCTAAGACGAGGTCCTACCCCACAGGGGGTGCCCTTAGCGTGTAAGCGACTAGTTTATAAGTTCTTATTTCTTAATAAGCCCTGGCTGGAAACTTCAATTATAATCTATTAAGGCAACCACTAAAAGTCCGGTTAAACAGCCGAGAACCTCAAGGTTGATATGCGATGCAACACAGAGCGAGTTGCAATACACAAAAAAAAACACAAAACAGTATAGTGTCGTTTTTTCAGGTTTCGGCTGCTACGTTCCTAGATGTCGCTACCTTGAGATGCTTATTTACATCGCAATGGCAAGAAGAGGGCGTGTATTGGGCCCTACACTACTTATACAACAGGTATTTGTTCCTGTTCTCTTCACTTTCCATATATTTTGACATGAACACTTCAGTGACACAACACTGCATTTCAGGTTACGAGATATATGCGATGATATGTCAAAACAGACCCAACCGAGAAAAAGAAGCAACTCGTTACCTATACCCAAGATAGAAGTATCCGTCTACCAAAGCCCAGATATTAAAGATCGTGACTCACTGAAAAACTTTATCGAAGTTCCAGAAGTCAAAGATATGTCACCAATAACAGAAATGCCTTTCCCGTCACCAACCAAAGCCGTAGATGAAGAAAACCTCATGTCTCGAAGGTCTAGTGAGAAGATAAAACGAAAAATGAAAATGGCTGACCTTAAAGCGTTTGTGGAAACAAAACTGCTGTCGAAGTCTGAAAAAGCTCTGGAAAAAATTGGACACGATGACCACAAGTTCTCCTTCCATTCTGCAGTTAGGATGCTATCTGTAGCTATATTTTTTCGCTTATTTTAAACCTTTATCAAATATAAATTCTTAATCAAAATGTATTTGCAGGAATATCACAGAAGCTTGGACAATACCGACGATCGTCCCAATTCTGCGTTAGCGAGTAACTTTCCACCTTTGGCTCCGAGGCTTACTGGCGATTTATTCCACTGCAACCTTATCAAAGGCAAAAGTATGCCCAGTCTTAGGTAATTATCATAATCCAACTAACATTGTTTCATATTTTTTTCTTTCTCATGGCATTTTCCATCTAAACTTTTATAGCTATAATAATAATTTTTTTATCACATCTTAATTATAGTAAATTGAAAAGGCGTAGACTTTTTTGTACTTACTTGAAAATATGCAGTTCTTACCTGATTCCTTTTCTTACAGGTATTATAGATGATTTAGGAATAGATGTAGAGTAATATTCTTATTAATTAATTTATTAGACTTCTATGGAGGGGGAGAAACATGACTGATAAGTATTTATATATACATTGCATCCTTTTAAAATAAGATCTGAATAAACGGTAAATCTTGTCATTAATAAATTATACTGTAAATATTTCAGCAGCCTAGTTATGGAAACTTATGCAATAAGGCCGCTTTTCTCCCTCTCTTACATCTGTTTCAAAGATCTTACAATCTCAAGTTCAACTCAAAGCAAATACTGATGCAGCATCAAGTATAATTATTTTTATTAACATTCACAAAATTAAACTGCAAATTAGTTTTTTCTTCACAATCACAAAATTGTCATATTCTTCCATTTTCAAAGCACAGCATGTTTATTTTATCAACACAAAATTTCTGGGTGAAAATTCTATTTAAAAATTATATTTATTCTCTTTCTCCCATCTTGTTGACGCTTGTACCCGTACTAATGTAATGGACGAACGATTCGGTCGCTAGCTGTCTGATTGATGAGCTAGCCTCCAATGGGTAAGTGAGCAAATTAACAAGAATTAGAGGCTTCGTAACGTAGACGTTAGTTATGCCGCATTGGTAACACATACTAGTATTACGACGTTTACTACGCATAGAGGTTTTGCTTCAGATTTTTACAAGCACTCCCGAAATGAAGCCTTGTTGCTACGTACAGTAGGCTTGTTTCAGCACATCAAACAATTACTTTGATTTAGTAACAATTACACTCAGACATACACTTTCACAAGTCACAATAAAACAGAACATCAAAGTAGTTGTATGCACGCACAATACTCATTAGATTCCGATACACAATCCATAACTACAAATTAATGCATTAGAATAATATCAAGATAACGTAGTTAGATGGAATTAATTCTTTCATTTAGTTTGAGGCTTCATTGGATGCGATAATGCGTACAAACCATGCAAACATCACTTACTTACCAACAATAAAATTTAACAATAAAAGCGTTAAATTTTAATGCTTCACGTGAAGTATACTGTTAGATTGCAAATTATTAAAAGTGTTTTCACAATAGTCACCACCGTAATATGAACTAAAAGCATGAATTTACACTGAATATTTAGCATGAACGGAACACACTATAAAACACAGCTATGATGTGGTACGTTTGTAAAACTAAAACGACTTATAAATAGTTTCACCAAAAATATAAATACAAGTCTTCATTAAAATCTTACTTAAAGCCATTGAACCCAGTGGTCTTAAATTTGGTGGTAAGTATGAGAAAACTATGTAAAAGAAACATGTTATTTTAAAGGCAGTTATTGCAGGTACATCGATGAGGTGCGGACGGAGAGAACACAGGGTCCATCTAACACGATGCCTACAAACACTCAGAAGAAAAAGAACCCCATTATTACTGTGACTGAACACACGCCTACACCGTCCCCGGATTATTTGTCTAAGACCAGACAGGTGGGTTGATAGATTTAAAAGGCCTCAACTTATTCAAATTCTTCCTTTAGTCAATATTGCGTATGAGTGCGACGGAATAAGTAAAGTCTTTCAAATAGGCGGGTCGATGTTGACAGTTAGTGGCGGCCATGTTGTTTTGGCGGCATCTGTCAAATGCGTTGTTATTTCTTCAGTTACTGATGCCAAATCACCATGGCAAGTTACACGATTGAGCAGCACGTCCAAATGATACAACTTTATTATCAAAATGAGTGTTCGTTAGTGCAAACTTTGCGCGCATTACATCCATTTTACGGCAGACGCGGTGGCCCTTCAAAGTCGACTCTCCAACGTTTGGTGACCAAATTTGAGACGACTGGTTCGGAAAATAACCAATCAACACCCTTACGTCAAAGGTAGGCCAGATCGGCCGAGAACATCGCTGCTGTCCGTGAGAGTGTGCATGAGACTCCGAGGCAGTCGATTTCTCGCCGTGCACAAAAACTCGGCCTTTCGCAGACTTCAACTTGGCGAATTTGCGTCGGGGCTTGGGCCTACACCCGTACAAGATCCAACTGACCCAGGAGCTCAAAGTGAATGACCATAAACAACGCCGTTTGTTCGCTGACTGGACTACAGAACGTTTGGAAGAGGAACCCGATTTTGGGCGAATAATCATCTTTAGCGACGAGGTGCATTTTTGGATGAATGGTTTTGTTAATAAGCAAAATTGCCGTATATGGGACGACCACAACCCACATGAGGTTCACCAGGTGGTAGTGCATCCACAAAAAGTTACTGTCTGGTGCGGATTTTGGTCCGGCGGCGTCATTGGTCCGTACTTCTTCAAAAACAATGATGACGAGGCCATTACTAATAATAATAATAAAACCAAAAACGAATACAGAAATGAAAAACAAAATACCTTGGTAATAAAATTCCAACACGAATAAGAAATCAAGACGAAGAAAGACAAAATGTTGACAAGACGCCGGGCACTATTAGAACAATCCACACGCCCAACATCTGAGGAATCGTCGCTCAGCTCCGCCTCGCAGCCGCCGGGACCTACTCCAGCCGTGAGTGAAGAGACTCCGGCCTGAGCTTAGACCTCGTCTGCCTCGTTTACCCATGCATAAGAAAAATAAGTTGCTAGTGTGTGCTCTAGATTATTAGAATATACTATTAGAATATATAGAATTACTTTGACAATACCTCACCGATATCCATTCGGTCCTGTACTGTGGAGCTGTAGTAGCATGTCGGGTAGCTCATGTCAAGTTCCTAAAGACTGCCAAAGCTATTCGACCGGCGCACATACTGGTATTTGCACGATCTACGCGGCCAAAATTATTTTGATGCTTATTTGGTATCTAAACAACGCAAATAAGAAAACCTTCATATTTTTTTCAAAAATACAATATATTCACAAAAATTAAGGTAGGTTACACGTATTACAGGGAAAAAAATAAAAATTATAAGTTTCTGTAATACTTTCTTCATCGCTCTCTGATGAATTCTCAATTATATTTGGTTCCGCAGATACGAACATGGCTAAGGTTTCAGGCATAAATGTGTTTGCTTTTCTTTTTTTTACTGCTCGCTTACTACTTAGCAAAGGATCTGAACTAAGAAGAAAGCGGTTGAAAATATCTTGGTTACAACTTTCTCTGGAAAATTTCCTCGCCATTATCATTATAAATGTGTAATACGGAACTTTTTCCCTGCTATGTCGACCTCTGTCGGGTCTAAAGAGTTAATAGCGCTTTTAGCATGTCTTATTTCCTCTTCAGTGACATCATTGTTTTCCTTAATAAAACTGAATCTTATTGGTCGACAAAATCGCGGTGAAGAAGGCGTTGGATTTTTCCATAATACTTTTTCATTATTATCTCCACAAACTAATTGAAGGGGCACGAAGCAGCTTTGGAAAAGGTTTGCATAGGAATCAGTATCACTTTAAAGATTTTGCTTAAACTGTGATTGTTGGGATCCATCGCAACCCCATTTACTAATAATAGTTAAGGATTCACGCTCTTGCTCCTTTAAAGTTATCAATACCTCTTCTAGATACTCCGATAAACGCCTAACAGTAACATCCATTAGAGGCTGTAACTGAGCTTCGGCACTAGTACTCGTAACCGTACACGATTCTTGAGGTGGGTAACATTTCTTCTTGCCCTTTTGTAACGCACTGTAGCACGGAAAAAACTTCTTATTGGTCTTTCTTATAATTTCGTATTGTCGTTGAGACAAATCTGCATCTACAAACATTTGCAACGCTTGCATTGGTGTCAAAGAGGGTTGCTCGTTACTTGATTTCCTAAGACAAAATGCCTTCTTATATTTAGTTGCTCGTGTCGGAGTACTTGTGATATCTTTAAGGACATTTGATGCATCTCTTTTACCAGATTTTCCCAGCTCCACTTGCGCAGCGTGTATTATGATCTCCTTTTCGAAACCAGAATGAAGTTCCTCAGTCTTTCGCCTTTTACTCCTCTCACTTGCCTCTTCGCACAATTTGGGTGGTCAACCTGGTCTATTTTGTGACGTCTCAACAACAGGGATTTCAAACGTACCTTCCAGCCATGACCGGTAGTATTTCAGAAAATTGTTTTCTTTATAATGAGCTTTGGTCCACCATTGTTTGAGTTCTGATTTGAAATGGCCAAAACTACGTTTCAAATTAACAATTTGGTGTTCATTGTAATCTTCACTTGACAAAAATTGATCTTTTAGATGATTTAATTTTGCATCTAAATTAGGCAAATTTTCTTTCTTCATGCGGTCAAACAAGTATTGTCGGGTCACAATTCTTACTCCTGACGCACCCTGTGCACCTAAAACAAAAGTACGCTATGTAAAAAAGTCGCTAACAAAAATTGCATTTTATACATTTTCAACCGACGACAAAAAGAGGAGGTTATCAATTCGACGCGTATATATATATATATTTTTTATGTATGATCATCGATTACTCGAAGACGGCTGGACCGATTTGGAAAATTCTTTTTTTGATTGAAAGGGTATACTTTGAAATTGGTCCCATTTTCATAAACGTCAGGATCTGATGATGGGATCCTGGAGAAATCGAGGGAACTCTTCAAATATTATAGGCACACCTATGACGTTTTGGGTATTTATTATAGTTACTTGTGCAGTTGCTCTCAAAAAGTACCATTTGAGGAAGTGGAACTGATGATGAAGACCACAGATGGCCGCCGAAACTACTCAATAATAAGTATTGAGTCGATTGCGATTCGATTACTTGAATACGGATGTTAAGCACTTGCATATGGTGATGTAGAGCTGATGGTGAAGTACCAGGAGAACTCCTCAACAATTAACAGCCCAGCATTGGGAAAAGCAATATTTTGTAAAAGGTTAGAAGTAGTTAACATTTAGGCTCTTGTAACTAGGTAAATTAAAAATAGACCAACTTAAAAGAGTGAAATAAAAACTTTTTACCAAAAAATTAAACCGACTCCAAAAAAACACTGCAAAGTGAAAAATAACTTTAATTTCGGAAGTCGGTGCCAAAAACGAAAATAGAAAACTAAAGACCGAACTACCACCTAAATAACTACCGAAATTAAAGTTATTTTTCACTTTGCAGTGTTTTTTTGGAGTCGGTTTAATTTTTTGGTAAAAAGTTTTTATATTACTAAATATCTTTAATCCCCCAAAATTGAATCTATCCGGACTTTTCCGGAGATCTTTTTGATAATATTTATAAAAAAAATATTCAAATAATAACCTGTAATTATAACCATAGCCCGATATATTCCGATACACAAACAAAACACTAGCAAAGAAAAAATATTAAACGAAATCGCGGTATGAAAATGACTTCATACATTATAAAAAAAATCATGTTGTTTATTAGTTGATCATAGCTTTATTATTGTAGTTTGTAAGTCTCTTACCTGCTCTATCAGAATCCATCACTTTCAATTCATAGATCAACTTGAAAAATATAAAAATACACTTTTGAAGTTAAAGTTTAGAAAAGCGCCGAGAACAGATACGTACACTAAGTGAAACGGTCTAATTCCGACTGATGCTACGCACGCGCGGTGTGCGGTAGCAGGTAGATCGAGGATGGGTATTGTTCCCTGGTTTGTTTTCTATTCGTGGAACTCGTTTTTTTAATGTTTTTGTTATTTGGATATTGGGACTTTTGGCCGCGTAGATCGTGCAAATACCGGTATGTGCGGCGGTACCAGCTTGGCAGTGCAGGATCGAACGTCGTATCGCTGGGGCTAGAGCACTCATTGGTAAACTTATCTGCTTCAGGCAGGGCAACACTCGTCCTAGAGCGATGCGCTTTGTGCGGCGAGCGTTCGCGGGGACTGATATCAGCCCTCGGGATTATCTAACCCGCGCCACAGAGCGTATCGACTTCCTGAAGCAGAAAGTCTATGCATGGGCAAATCGAATTCGTCGATATAAGCGGTGGGTGGAGCGATACACTCAGAATCGCACATTCCAATGTAATGAAAGGTGGGTTTATAGGGCCTGGGAGCGACCTGACCAAGGTGTGACTGATACGTGCCTACCGGATGATGACGCCATGTGTTCGTTCTGGCGCAGTATCTGGTCGGTGCCTGTCAGCCACATCGAGGATGACTGGATGAGTGAGATCAAGCGCACGTGCGATCTTATACCAGAAATGGGGGCAATTACTATCAGCCCCCAAGATGTAACCCGTGCAGTCCGTCCGTTATCCAACTGGAAATCTCCAGGGCCGGACGGGCTGCACAATTTCTGGATAAAATGGTTTCAAAGATCGCAAGCTCGCTTGGCCGCTCAGTTCCAGTTTGCCTTAGAGTCAGGATCACTACCTCAATTCTTAACTACAGGAATAACCCACCTGCCCCATAAATAAAAAAACTATAGACCGATCACGTGCTTACCCGGCGGTCTATAAAGTTCTTACATCCATTTTGAGAGCCAAAATTAATAATCACATTGATACAAATTCAATCATGTCTGCTTCTCAGAATGGATGTAGGAATGGGTCCCGCGGTACTAAGCAGCTTCTCCTCATCGATATTGCCATAAACCAACAGGTTCGTCATTCCCGAAGGAATCTGTCGACATGTTGGATAGATTATAAGAAGGCCTATGACTCGGTTCCACATACATGGCTCATGAAGGTGTTGGAGGTGTACAAAATAAATCCAATACTACGCACTTTCGTTGAGTCATGTATGAGGCAATGGAAGACGGTCCTCTGCTACCCAGGATGTCGACAGATCCAGGAGAACAGCGAACCGATTAGGATTGCGCGTGGTATTTTTCAGGGCGACAGTCTGAGACCACTGTGGTTTTGTCTGGCTCTCAACCCTCTCAGTACACTGCTGGGGGGTTCGGGGCAAGGCTACCAGTTGAGATGAAGTGGTCAGGTCATATCACACTTGCTTTACATGGATGATATGAAACTTTTTGCCCCCAGTAACTTGTAACTGATGGAGCTATTGTAGCTAACAGAAACCTTCTGTAGCGCCATCAGGATGGAATTTGGGGTGGACAAATGTGTGGTTATGTAAAGCGAGGGGAGATTATGGAATCCGTGGGAACTCAACTCTCGGATTCCATACACCTAAGATCCCTCGGCTCAACTGAAGCCTACAAGTATTTGGGTATGTCAGAGGCACTAGGCATCAATGTTGCTTATGTTAAACAATCATTGAAGGAACGCTTCTTTGGCCGCCTGAATAAAGTACCGAATAGTCTTCTATCAGGCGGAAACAAGGTGCGTGCCTTCAATGGTTGGGTCATGCCAGTATTGATGTACTCTTTTGGCATACTCAAATGGACGCCTTGGACAGGCGGGTCCGCACAACGCTGACTGCAAATCGGATGCATCACCCACGTTCATCGGTGATGAGTCTATATATCCCGCGGAAGTGCGGGGAACGTGGCTTTTTAAATGCAAAGACCCTGCACAACCGCGAGGTATGCAGCCTTAGGGAATATTTCCTAGAAGCCGACGTGGGTATGCATTGAGATGTGGTAGCGGTGGACAAAGGCCTCACTTCGCTCTCCTTAGGTAGCGAGAATTGGCGAAAACCTGTAGTATTAGATACTAATGACCGCAGAGAAGTATGGCAGAGAAAGGAGGACGGACGCTATTTCCGGGCCCTTCATGGGTCTGACGTAGATACATTAGCGTCCGTAGCCTGGCTACGTTTTGGTGACCTCTTCGGGGAAACCGAAGGTTTTGTCTGAGCAATTATGGACGAAGTTATGATGACGAATTACTACCGGAAATATATTGTGAAGGATGGTACGGTAAACATATGTCGGGCATGTCACAAACCGGGAGAATCCATTCGTCACATTATCTCCGGTTGTTCTCGTCTGGCTAACGGAGACTATTTGCATAGACCCCACCTTGTAGCTAGGATTGTTCACCAGCAACTTGCTCTTAAATACAATCTTGTGGAATCAGAAGTACCGTATTATAGGTATGTGCCCGACCCAGTTCTCGAAAATGGCAATATTACACTGTACTGGGATCAGTCTATCATCACTGACAGAACTATTGTTGCCAATAAGCCTGATATGGTGGTAATAGACCGATTAGAGCGTCGCACAGTGATTGTTGATATAGCGGTCCCTCATGACGAGAACCTCGCGAAAGCCGAGAAAGATAAGCAAATTAAGCATCTTGACTTGGCTCGCGAGGTTGTTGACATGTGGGATGTGGATACAGCAATCATTGTGCCGATAGTCGTCTCAGCCAATGGCATAATAGCCAAGAGCCTCGACAAACATCTTAGGAGGCTCTTGTTGGGCAGCTGGATCAAGGGCTTGATCCAGAAAGCAGTACTTCTGGACACGGCGCGATTTGTTAGGAGGTTCCTCTCTCAAGAGCTAACTATTTGTGTATAAGAGTATATATGCTTGCGTGTTGCGCTAGACTTTTTCTTGTGGCGCTAGACTTTTTCTTGTGGGGTTTTCTCAAGTCACAGGTCTATGCCAATAATCCGCAATCAACCGATGTCCTGAAAGTCAACATAACGCAGGCCATCGCTCAGATTCAGCCGGATCTATGCAGTAGAGTAATTGAAAATTGGACCTCTCGGATCCGTGCCACCGTTCGAAGCCGCGGTGGACATTTAAACGATGTCATATTTCATAAATAAAGGCATAAATGGGCCTTTCAAAAAAAAATTTCTTTAATATCTCACATACAGCTTATTTTATTATATTTCAACATCGACCCGCCCTTGTTGAAAGACCCTTTAGTTTATAGAGACCACATCCCTAATTATTCATAAGTTGGTAGGGTTATCGCTTATCAATCATCATACGACAATCATCACCAGGCAGCTAATAAGCTGTGGCTTCATAAAAACAACTAAGGAAAGAAAGGAAATAAATTCATTTGACCCAGATATAAAGGTACACGATAATAAAGGTCGCCAGTGGTCGAAATTAAACCAAAATTATATTTCTAACTAGCGACCCGCCCCGGCTTGGCACGGGTGCAATGTACTAATAATATGCATGTATCATATAAAGCTTCCTCTTGAATCTATCTATTCTCATAAACTGTATTAAAATCCGTTGCGTAGTTTAAAAGATCTAGGCGTACAGACAGCGGGAGTGACTTTGTTTTATACTATGTAAAGATGTATTATGATTATGATCAGTGGTCGGAATTGGGTAGAATTATTTATGTACTTGCATCGAAATGATATTAATATGAATCTTCCCGGGATTTCTAATAGACAATCCCGTGTTAGCAACAATATTATGTTTTGGCAACGTCGCGCGTGCAGTGGTTTAAATTGTGTAAAAAGTAATTTTTTTTTTTTGTTACATATTTTTTGTTACATATCAAGTGTATGAGTTCTTTTTACATTTAATTTTATGAATAATGTCCCCTATACTAGGAAAGTCCTGTATTATAGGAGACATCCATTCGTCCGTAATTACAATTTACAAGAATTCGGTGAACCAAACGTGTAACCTTAACAATAACTTATGTACGTGTGAGCACGTGTGCAAGTTAAGTATATGTATTTATTTATTTATTTACACACCAACGAGTTATTCACTAGTTAATTAGCAAAAAAAAAGGCACGAGTAAAATAGTTTGTAGTGAATTTGTCACTTAAAGGTGTGCACAGCACTTGTATAAACAGTAAATTAAATTAAATTAAAAATTAAGATAACTGTAAAATGTTGAGCTAAGTTGCATTGAAACGAATTAGAGATAACATTGAAATTTCAGTTAGTCAGAATACAATAGATAACACTAAATTATTACAAGATCATTAGGTTTGATTAATATCAATTATAATATTAACAGAAAAAGTAAAATGTAAAAGTAAAAAGCAATTAAATAAATAATAAATTAAAACAAATAAATAAAGATAATTATTTCCTAGTACATTAAATACAATTTTTATAAATCGGGTTTATTTTAATTAAACTTAAATTACAATATAGTTTCATTTGATTGTCCCATTTCAAAAAACGAAGCTAAGAAAAAAATAAATATGTGGCTACAAACATTAGATTATACACAAACCGAAAACGTATTAATACAAACTCTCCAATAATCAGCAATTGTAATATACATACATACCTACCTATATACAACTATTCAAGAATCATTCCCCACACACACAACACACACACATACACTCACACTACACACACATACACACACACACGCCACGCGCGCATGCACACACGTTTTTATAATTATATGGTTTTACGAATACTTATAAATATTTTATGTTGTAAAAATGTAAATAAGTAACAAAAATGGGAGAAGACACTGACTCCTGTAACACAGGTTATTACCTAGCTCAGGAGTGAGGGCTTCAACAGCTATTGTAACAATTTTTATGACAATAAACATATTATATTATTATATATATATTATATCAATAATCACATTAAAATAGAGAACTCTAATTAAAACAAAACAAATAACAACATTTACTAACAAACGAAAATAGTGTAGTGTGTGTGTGAGTTTGATAGAAAGAGTGTGATGGTGTTTGTGTATGTAAGTAATGATATGTGTGTGATGATGTCTGGGCTTGTGTATGTTTTGTATGATGATTATATTCAAGATTTATATGGAAGAGGGTTTTACCAGTGCTTCTGTCTCGTCATAATTTAGGGTAAGTAGAAACGTTTTAAAATTTTTTTTACATTTGTATGTATTTTGGGAGTGGATATCCAGCTTTTGGTGCATTTTGTTGTAGATGCGTACACTTAGGTAACTGAAGTGTCGCTTAGCAAATGTAGTGTTTGTGTGTGTTGTGGGGCATGGCGGTTTGGATCTTCTTCTGGCTGTTGGGCTGTTATTTGTGGTATACGGAACGGTGACATGTTTTCTCATAACTGTGCGGAGGATGTAGAGTTGTCGAACTGTTAACGTTTCAAACTCTGCATATAATTGCCGTGTTGGGAATCTAAAAGGCTTTTTTAAAATAACTTTTATAACCGCTCTTTGCGCTCGCTCTATCTGAATAATGTCGGTCTTGGCAGCCCCTCCCCATGCAGTGATGCAGTAGTTTAATATCGATTCGCATAGTGCCGAGTAAACGATCTTAAGGATGTTGCTATCGGCGGAAACTCTAAGTTTTTTAAATAGGTAAATTAATTTCCGAACTCGCGCCGACATTGCTTGTAAGTGTGGTTTCCAGGATAAACAAGAGTCCAGTTGAATACCGAGATATCGTATTATTGTTGCTCTGGTAACAGTGGGGCATGAACAGAGGGGAGAGTGGTTGGTACATTTGTGGGCTTTTATTGATAAAGAACCGTCTGGGGGAAGGGTGGAGGGTCTTAAGCCGAAGGTAATGAAGTTGGTTTTTTTATGTTTAGGGCAAGATTGTTTTTACCCAACCATAGCATCACTTCACTGAGTCCCCTTTCGGCAATCTCTTTTGCTGAGGTCCAATCACGGTCATACGATAGAATTACCGTGTCATCTGCATAGGCTATTATTTTTGTGGAGGGGAGGGATAGCTGACAGAGTTCGTTGACGTAGATTTGAAAAAGAAGGGGACTGAGAAGACTTCCCTGTGGCAAGCCGTCAACCACGTTACATGCATCGCTAATATGTTCTCCAATCTTAACGCACTGTAATCTATCGGTGAGGAAATTACTGAAAAGAGACAGAGCGATGCCTCGAACTCCGATGGTTTCCAGTTTCGATAGAAGTAGAGGGACAGAGACAGTGTCGAACGCCTTTGAAAGGTCTAGAAAAATTCCTAAGCATTTGAATCTATTGTCAACCCTATCAACTACAAAGTCGAGTAGGGATGTCACTGCATCTTCAGTTGACAATCCGCGTCTGAAGCCGAATTGGTTTTGAGAAATAATGTTATGTTTGTTGAGGAAATTATTCAGGCGTTTGTACATTATTCTTTCTAGGACCTTGGAGATCGCAGGGAGGACTGATATTGGGCGGTAGTTAGTGACCTTGTCTCTGTCCCCAGACTTGTAGATTGGATGTACAATGGCCTTTTTCAAGGCATTTGGGAATGTACCTGTAGATATTGCCAGGTTGCATATATGTGTGATAGGTGGAGCTAGAATGTGACTAGTGTGTATTAGCAATTTTGATGGAATGCCGTCCCATCCGGTAGCACTATTGATTCGGAGATTGCTTATTATCGATTTAACCTCTTCTTCATCTGTTTCTAAAACAACCATTGAGTTAGCGGTACCTTGTTGATCATTTTTGGAGGTTAGGGGGAAAATCTGGGGAGAGTTGCTATTGGTTAGATTTATACCCACATTTGCAAAGAACGTGTTCACTCTATTGACGGATTTAGTAGGGCAATTTTCAATTGTCAAAAGCTCTGTTGATGTCGAGCGTATGCATTTGGTGTCAGTCACACTGCGAATTACTTCCCACATCTTTTTGGGGTTGTTTTTAGCCTTTTCGAATTCCTGTTCTTCATACTCTTTTTTTAGTTTTTTTAGTATGTTATTGCAGAAATTGCGATATCTTAAATAGGTTAATTTTAGAATCTGATTGGTTGGCTCTTTATTTGTTTATTGTGCATTTTGTCCCTATTACGTATGCATTTCAAAAGACCGATGGTAATCCATGGTTTAATTATTCTTTGTTTGCTTGGGATTGATTTGTGGATAGTATTTTTAGATAAAATGGGAGAAATTATATTTAATAATTCGGTGGTGGCCTGGTTAGCATCAGTCATTGTGTGTACAGTAGAAAAATCACAGTTTATAACATCAGAGATAGCTTTTGAGATGTTAAGGCTAGATGTGTGATGAAATTTGAGGTTTTTAGTTTTGGGTTTGCTAATCTCGAGGTTTAAAAGAACTGCTGAGTGGTCCGTGATCGATGTTTCCAATATTAAGGTGGTCGCTTTGTTGCTGGTTTTTAGCAGTATATGATCAATACAGCTGTGTAAACGAGTAGGTAGAAGGTAAGCTGGGAGAAATCCGTGAGATGCAGTCAGGTTTAGGTACTGCTGTGTACGAGGGTCATTACAATCCGGATTGATATTAATGTTCGTATCTCCAATAATTGTGATGTGATTGTGATTTTTAAGGTCGAGTATGACGTTGTTTAAGTTTTCTAAGAAAGTATCAATGTTTCTTTGTGACGGTGGTCTATATATGGCTATAATAGTTAGGTTGTTTTCAAGGTTGCATATTAGACAGCTGGCATCATTAAAAGTAGGTTCTGATACAGTGTGATGTATGTTATTTCTGATATATAGGACCAGACCGTCATTTTGGTTAATTAAGTTCTGGGTTTGATGGGATGAATATCCGTCTAAGGTAGGGATGTTTCCTGATTTTTTGAGCCAGCATTCAGACAACACTATTACATCGCATGTTATGTTCATTGTGACTAAAAGACATCTAAGTTCGTCAAAGTTTTTATTAATGCTTCTAATGTTTAGATGTAGGACATTTAGGGTGTTTGAGACTTGTATGTAATCCGTGCAATGGTTTGGTTGGCACATATGTGATGATGAAACTTGCATATCGTTTAAATCGTTAACTATGTTATTCAGAGTGGCCATTTATATAACGTAGGGCCGCAAAGTATGTATTTTGGTTCGTTATTAAGCCGAGTATGGGGCATAGCTGGTTTTGAATATAGAGGGTTGGTAGAATATATTAGGAATATGTAGGAATTGTGGCAATATAAGTATATTAAGTGAGTTATGTTTTTATATTGAATAAATACTGACGAGGCAAACTGGAGAATGACTGGTGTTTTAATTAAAATGTTATATTTTATTAGGGCAGTAGTATTAGTTATGTTTGTTTTATGTGTCGTTTGTCTAGTGATAATTAGGAATATGTAGGAATTGTGGCAACGTAAGTATATTAAGTGAGTTATGTTTTTATATCGAACAAATACTGACGAGGCATACTGGAGAATGACAGGTGTTTTAATTAAAATGTTATATTTTATTAGGGCAGTAGTATTAGTTATGTTTGTATTATGTGTCGTTTGTGTAGTAATAATTAAAAATATGTAGGAATTGTGATGTAAGTATATTAAGTGAGTTATGTTTTTATATCGAATAAATACTGACGAGGCAAATTGGAGAATGACAGGTGTTTTAATTAAAATGTTATATTTTATTAGGGCAGTAGTATTAGTTATGTTTGTGTTACGTGTCGTTTGTGTAGTGATACTGTGCAAATAGTTTAGTTGAGTATGTAATGTAGATGTAGTTAGAAGCTTGTTTGTGTAGTTGAAATCTTCTGTGTATATGTGGCAGTCTAAAAAATAAAGTATGTGTGTGTAACATAGTCATTTACTTGTTTGAGCTTGCAGTTCAGCAAGAGATTGTTCGGACTTAATAAGGAGTTGTTTGGCACCCTCCTCTTTACGCAGAAATATATTTCCATTCGACGTCCAACAATATTTGTACTCCATTCGTTTCGCAAATTCTCTCGTTACATAGAAGAGTTTCCGTGAGCTGGCAGGAAGATATTCTGCGACGTAGATCGGCCGACGGTCGCCGTTCAGGCCAATGCTGAGAGTATTCAAACGTCCTTCATTGGGGTTTCTCTTGTTGAAGTTGCGTGTGGAGGTAATAAGTTGGTTTTTTGTTTCCACATTAGTGAATTCAACAACTATTGGTCTGACCGTTCCAGGTTTACCTGGTAGGCGGTAAATGTCGCGCACGTGCATTCGATCGACCGGCATGTTGACCGTTGCGCCTACCTTGCTAACGATGGTGGAGAGATCGGCTGCGGTTTCCTTCTCTTTGTTGGGAACGTTGCGGATTTCTACGATGGATGAGCGTGATAGTTGCTGCAGATCCTGTAGTTTCGCTTCCTGCTGTTGTATGCTGTCTCTGCAAGCTCTTTTTTCTTTTTGCAATGACTCAATTTGTTTTGACATATCATCATATTGTTTACTAATAAATGAGACGGTCCTTTCCATTTCTAAGAATGATTTTTGCATTGAATTATTTTGTGTTTTTAGTTCGGCTATGTCAGAGACGAGCCTTTTTAATTGAGTACTTTGTTCATTTATTATTTGGGTAAAGTAATCTTGTTGTTCCTTTTTCCAAGTAGTCAGCATCTGGCGTATCTCTTGTTTAAGGTCCTGGAGGTCAGTGTTTTTAGGTGACGATGAGGTTTCGCTGTTTTTATGTGAAGGAGAAGGTTCTGGACATGGGCGTTTACTACGTGAAGTAGTGTTTACGTTTCCGAAAGGACTACTGGACATCGCCTGTGGAATGTCCGAGTCGGAACTCGCTTGAACTAATTTTGTTGTTGTTGCGGGAGATTTTGGTGGTGTGCGTCTAACTGACATTGCGCGGCTTGAGCGACGAAAGATCAGTCGTATTGCACTGTGATACGGGTCAGCTCAAAGTCTCAGTGAAGCGCGTTAACACTGCGTTCAAGGACACGAACCGACACAGAAACGCGATCCTTTCCAGTTGGTCGACACTGTTTTTTTTTTTTACATACTACCCGTTATTTAAAATTGTTAAATTAAGTTTATTGGTTTATTTAATTACCACTCAATATTTTTATGTTCTGTTTCACAGTCACTTAAATTGTTTGAAAATACATGTCACAGTTTATTTCGTTCTATAGAACTTTTGCTTGTAGTGCATAAACAGAATTTATAGCACAGCACTCGTTCGACACACGTCTCACTCGCTTGACACTCGATGACTCATTCTATATAACTTTTATTCTAAAATAACTTTTTATTTAATAAATAACGGGCTTTTTCTGCTCTTTAAAATTAATCCCGGGACTTGGGGCATATCCACTTTATTATTTCGTTGTATGAAATCAGTGTAAGTACATAAATAACTCTACCTAATTCCGACCTCTGATTATGATATGCTAATATTATCTTTCTATACTCCCTCTTCATATAAACTTTAACTGTGCAAACATTGTCTGTTTTGCTTCAGTTATAATTGATTTATTTATGTATTAAAACTTTATGCAACACAAAATGTACAAAGGCGGACTTAATGCCATAGGCATAATATATAGATAATAATCTTTATTAACGTAAGTCCATGTAATATTTGCTACCGATTGCTGTAAATCTCTCTCTTTGCTCATGTAGAAACTTCAAAATAACTTTAGATTCTATTCACAGGGTTCTCTGGAGTCCCAAATAGACTCAGTCAGTATGCAAGGATCCCAACATATACCAACACCTGAACGTAAGCCTAGCCTTACCCGTTCACAAACTGACTCCAACATTACTTACATTGTTGAAGAAATACAAGAGGCACCGGGATCTTTGTATTATATTACCAAGGACGGTGATATTGATTTCCAAGTGGTCCTCAAAGTAAGTCTTGTTTTTACAGAATCGCTTTTTCGTATGAGGCTTTAAATAAAATTTTTGAAACACAGCTGCTTCTTACTCTCTAAGATGCTATCATTATTTCGATCAAGCTCTTGTTTAAAAACAACACCAAGTCAATGATAGAAATTCATGCTAAATTGATAGCTAACATTAATTAATGTTTACTATGAAAATTACAGGCTGTTTACTCCGTATCAACCATGGACAGTTTCTACATAACTCTGCGTGTTATGGAAGTAATGTTGAACTTAGTAGACACGCTCATGGAAATGGGTGTCCACAAGAATTGGCAAAATAGCAAGAATGAAGAGGCACAGCCGGGCAATGTTGATCCTATGGCGGATTTCAACAAAGATAAGGATAGCAAAGTAAGTTTTCTGACACTCTTTACAATCGATCAAGTAATATTGGCTCCTTTTCCCACTTATACCTGGCATATTATGCTGTCTCACTCTAACATCCCGCTGTTATACATAAGTTGTTCCAACTCATTTAGTTTGTTTATTTTTATAACTATAATTGTGTTTAGGAAAGAGATTCAGGCATACCGTGTGCCCAAAGCCAAGACTCTACGAACATAGAAGGTGGTGATAGCACAAAGGAGAGAACGAGAGAGGAAGATAACTTGGATTGTCCTTATTACATGATCATGCATGTTATACTAAGGTATGCACAGCAATCTTTTTTTTTTTATTTCAAACACGTAGCTCCATTTTTGAAGTAAAAAAATGATAATAAACAGACCCATTCTGAAATCAACTTATTTGGGTAGTCTCACTCTGTTTGTTTCTCGTTTTAAGCTAAACTTGTCTACAGAGTGTATCAGAATTACGTGGTAATTTACATACTTTAAGACTAATCAGGACTCTGAGGTCATAAACTGCATCAAACTTCTTCTAAAACAATATTTTTATAAAATTGTAGTCGTTTTAGTTGCCGAGTTTTCAATAAAAACCATTAAGATTTTTTCAATAAGCGTCATGAGCCTAATGGCTAAGGTGTTGGACTTGTGATCGAGAGGTTGCGGGTTTGAACCCATCATCCATTACACTCAGAGAGTATATAACCACTAGAGAGCGTATAGGCCGATTTCTTTGAAGAACACGACTCACTGTTATGGGTCGGGCGGGAGAGAGAAATATATGCTGTAATTGGTCAGTTCAAGGTCAAGTTGCGTAGATATGCCTGGTTAGAGATTGGTTTACTTGTTAATTTGGGCGCGGCGACAGTGGCATGAATGGATTAACTGAAAGTTGCAATTTATGTTTTCCACGATGCGTTCACATGTTTTCGCTGCTACAGCACTCGACTTACATCCTCCATGTCGCTTGCGAACAGTTAAGTCCGCTCCAGAATCTGCCAAAAGGGTCGCAGAAGTACGATGAAAACAATGTCCTGTATACAGCTTCATATCTGGCAACTTCAAATAAGTAGCGATTTCTTGTGGCATGTTAGAAATTTTATTTTGTCCCATAACTTGTTTGAAGCACTTTCCATTTTGAAAACGGATGAAAAACCTATTGGCCTTCATATCAGCAGGACGCAGGTCCAGGTATTTCTGAGTTTTGTATTCTCCTCGGATTACGAAACATCGGTCAATTTTTGTTTTTGTGTCTGTCAGCTTTACTAACAATAAATTATCCGAGTGATTTTCGACATCATCAACAGTTATTGTTAAAAGTTCATTGCCACGACAAGCTCTATGTACTCCGAAAACTAAAGCCACCGGTAAAAAAACCGAATGTGAATAAGACAAGTATCTATCAAAGTACAGGTTACAATAAAATGCGCATTTTAAAACACTATGGTTATACTTTACTAATCCACCATATACATAGTTACTTTTACGGCAAGAAAGACTTTGTCGGGTGCCTCATTAAGGAAAGTCTCCACGTTTTTGACTGAGAACACTTTGGATTTTTTAGATTTAAATCCATCAGACATCCTCTTCAGATACGCTAATAATTTCGAATGTGTCCAGTTTTACGTGTTTATTAGAACTGACTGTTGATTGTAGCATTGAGTAGGTACTCCAAAGAGTGGAAGGTAGTTTAGTTTTGGCTAAGTACTGGAAGTAAGCCAAAAACACAGATTCTAAAAATTCTTGGAGCCTCTTGCATTTCTCCATTCAATAAAATTACCATAGGCTTTCTTATATTTTTCCTGGGATTTTGCAGTTAATAGATTATCCATCATATTTCTTGCGTCAGTTCTAATACTTTCAGGAGTGAATTCTATACTTTCACTGACACTTGAAGAACTCATTAACACACTTTTATTAGGTCGACCTGTATGTAACTAACTATGTAATGAAATCTAAGGTAGCTAATTTAACCATCTTCCAAGGGTCGTAGCGTAATGAAAATTGGCAGCTGTATGTAGTTCTGATGACAATACAATAATATGGTACTGTCAAACTGATCTGATGATGGAGCCGGAAGATATGAACTGGAACATCATAATGGAAAATCGTATCATAGCTGTTTTGGATTTCTTAGAAAAGTATTGTAATGAACTTTGACCACGATTAGATTTCAAGGTCTGATGATGAAGCCGAAAGATAGGCACCGGCATTCCATGATGGAATATTGTATCATAGTCGTGTTTGCACTTGTGAGAAAGGCCACGAATGGACTTTGAACACGATCTTTTTTGTTTTTACGTGCATTTATAAAAGCGTGTTGTTCTAGTGTTTTTTAAACTATTAATTTTTTTTCAAAACAAAACCATGAATTTCAAAACAATCCGTGAAAATTGACGAAAACGCGGGAATTTTTTTATTCAGTTAGAGGCGCGACTATGGGCCGTCGTACCACCCAGTCTTTATTCAAACAATATTTGCGTTCGATTTCTTTGATGCTGAACCAAGGAACTTGTACCTAAACTGGAATGCGGACGCGAAGCTCAAATCCGTTCCGAAGAGTATACCCTCGAAGGACCTAGCTATCTCTTTCTAGTAGTGTGTATATCAATTCGTGATAAACGTAAGGACAATTTTATTTGATGCAATATTTGCAGGTTTTTTTAAGATACTTATTATTAACCTTACAAATGATGTATTTCTGTTACCGCTATAACGAAAAATACTAAAAATTTATTAAAATAAATATTTAAGGGAGACTCCCATACAACAGTTGTGATTTTTTTGTCGCTTTTTATAGGTTCCGTACCATTCATTACCTACCTATAAAAATACCCTTCATGCGCGAGTCCGACTCGTACTTGGCCGGTTTTTTTCTTAACAACCTATTAAATAGAAAGAAAGAAATAAATTCAATTATAAATACAAAGGTCTGTGTCGGTCTGTTACGCTTTCACGGTTAAATCACAGAGCCGCTTTCGAAAAAAATTGGCATGGAGATAGTTTAAAACCCTGGGAACTATATAGGGTTCTTTCTATCTCAGATTTTTGAACAGTTGCTCGGTAACGCGATATAACAGAATTCCACGTGGGCGAAAAGCTAGTTCTCAATATATATCTGAGGAACTTATATTGAGCGCGCTAATTTCTATAATAAACCCTTCCTTATGCGGGCTAAATGCAAAATTGGTTTTGTTAAGCAGACTTTATTGCGTTGAATTATAAACTTTCAAAGTGGTTAAGACCCGTGATACAAATACAATTATTGCAGATACAGAATTAATAACAGAATCACCAGCTGGCAATTCTTCGAAGGCTTGGCCTTGATAGGCAGTGGTATAGACGTCCAAATAAACGTGCATTAATTGGTAATCTACGTTTATTCGACACTAGTACGGTCAGAACCAGTAGACTAAAAATAAAATGATGCAATCTATACTAATATTATAAAACGCAAAAGTTTGTTTGTTTGTTTGCCTGAACGCGCTAATCTTCGAAAGTACTGGGTGGATTTGGATGCAATTTGGTATGGAAGTAGCTTGAAGCTCGATGAAGGTTATAGGCTACTTTTTACGCGACTGCAAAAAAGGAGAGTTATGTTTTTACCGTGATAGAATCCACGGGAGCGAAGCCCCGCGTGAGTACTAGTGTTTATATATAATTAAAACTACTAAAACCCTTGATTATAAATAGAAAGAATAACAGAAGAAATATAATTTATTTATGTATATATTTATTTAGGTTAACCTACAATTGTTTACACTATACATTTGTATGAAACAGTCATATTACATTTATAAGTGTAACAATTAATTACAGGCTAACACCATATGTGCTATTTAAGATTAGAAATCAATATTATTAACATACATAATTCTAAACATAAAGGAGGCAGATCGAATGACAATTATAAGGTTATTATTATTAGGTTGATTCTATATTTTTTAGTTCCTCATATGTTGCAGCTGCAGGTTTGTTACAAGATTGGCTTGACACACAACCCTAAAAATGTATTACACTATTATTAGTTAAAAGTATGGAAATAATCTTTAAATTATGAATTATTATTATTATTTGTCGACATTAACTAACTGCAGTGGATAAAACTTAAGTAATTAAGTTATAAGTAATTATTAATACAATAAACTACACGTAAGCAAGTTTGCGTAGCTGAGTTTTTGGGCAAAATGATATAAAATATTTTTGCCATCAATTTGCTAAGCAAAAGTAAATAAATCAACTAAAATGTCGACTTTTATGCTTATTAATTTGACTCCTTTCATAACTTTCACTAACCAGATCTTTGAATGTGCCCAGAACAGGTTGTATATTCTTTTCTTTAGTGGGTTTCAATATTATACAATAGTACTTAAAACATTTATTTGTTTCGCTTTAACAGGAATCTAAAATAATAATAGATTGATGAGAACAATATTTTAGTATTTATGGTTAAGATAGATTCAAAATGAAAATTCATCTTGCTACGCTCATATTCTATTTCGAAACGGTGATCTTCATGTCATTTATAAAGATTGATAACTTACTTTAGAGAAAATGGATGGAATTGCATCATTTGATCTTGTTTCGAAATGCAATATTTCTTCGGGCTTGAAATGGCGGCTACAAATTTTGGAACCGTTTCTGACCTTTTTCTGTGTAGAACACTGAGCCACCGGTCTCGAAGATCATCATTTATAGGGAAGCTTAAAATAACAAAAAATAATAAATAATGAGAAGAAAGAAAAAAACGACGGATTGCACTCCGGGAGTGCCGGCAGAAGTGAAAACTTGAATATTAACGTTGTGCATTTTTGATATTTTGGAATGTTTAGGGAATAATTTTGCACGAATTAATTTAATTATCAGTATAAAAGTACTATCATTTATGTGGTAGAATACAATATTTATTTATTGCGCTGTCGTACACAAACATGACAATTTATATTACATTTAAAAGTTTATCTCTTAGACTTTCCGTCCGTCTTACGAATTTTCGATCAGGTCACGTGTCCTGACGCGAGTTTAACATTTTTTACCCATTACAAAAAAAGGGCACAACGCCGCTAAAGAAGTTTTCACTTCAATAATAAATAAGAAGAATAAAGAGAAGAACATCCACTTTTACAATGAAAACATAGTCACCCTAAATGCAATTTGTAAACAAAGTCACAAAACTTACTTAAAAAAGGAAATTCCAGACCCGGGGTACCCTTCACTCTTGCGATTAACCACAAATCACGTTCTTACCATGGTTACAGTATCTTGCACTTTAATATTACGAAAACTCACAAAATTAAATGTAATGCAAATTTACAAACATACAGATGTCAAGTAAACGTCAGACAGCAACGTAGTAATTGCCATGTATAGTATAATATATCACTACTAATTGTTACAAATTCCATTTTTTTTTTGTTTTAAACATCTTGTGATTGCATGGTAAAATAACTTTAATTTTCATTAATATGCATACAGTAATAATGGTAATTCATTTTAAAGGTAGAATTCCAAAGAAGTTTAAAACTAGTTGTTATTATTACAACAGACAGGTCGAAAAAATTACCATTGAAATAAATATTTTTAATCTGACACACAGAAGAAAGGGACACAGTCCACACACGGCACTGTCTCGCTCGGAACGAATAGTTCCTTCAGTTTTATGCGTGCAAGTTTATACTCTATTGTTTAACAGTTAAGAAAGACTTTCTGTATTCTTTGAATCATTCGTAAGCAATCCAGTTAGTAGGTAGAAGATTCTTGTGCTGAACACTAAGATGTTCCAAATTCAAAAAGTGCGCGGCAAAGATCATTGCGGCGTACTTATAAAGAGGATTAAATACTTATTACTGCCCGCTAAAAGTTTCTTATAGAAAACACTACCTTTCGATGCACTTAAAGGAGAACCAAGTCCTCTTTTTCGAATAGATGGGATGAAATAGTACGTTGTGTATTAAGGGCGGTAAGGAATTACGATCGAGGCTCTAGTAGAAGCCCGAAGTCGGAGACTGAGGGCTTTTTGAGTCGAGGTTCGTAATTCCCGTACCTCCCGTGAAACATACAATGTTTTTCATCACATTTGCGAGTAAATACACACATCAAAAGTGTCTAGGGATCAAGCATTTTTATGCGGATTTCTTGAGATTGAGATGTGGCTTTGTAATAAAGGACATGGCCAATTTTACTATGGACGTCGGCATAGTTATCGAATTTAGTGTACACCAATGATTTTTGGTGTTTTATATTCATGAATATTGACTCATTAAATTGCTATAAATAAAAAACTCAGAAATCTTGGCATTACACCAGACTAGACAAAAAACAGTTACAGTAAACCTTTTAATCAGATCGCTAGCAATAAGGTGTTTAGATTATAATTTCGCTATTAAACACTTAAAGGCGCTTTAAAATAGTGAACAGTTGTGAATTATTGCGTATAACTGATATAGTTTTAGTATTTAACTAATAAACAAAGTAAGGATTTTAAACTGAATATTGACTAACATTTTATTAAACCGGGTAATAGTCTCAAAAAATGTGACAATAATAACAAACATTAACATAACATCGCGCCTGTATTCCCCGAAGGGTTGGGCAGAGGTGGACGTATAGTACACCCAGATTTCACCAGTTATTTTGAGTACCATTTAATAGGGGGCGAGTCTGTTTCTATTAACCAGGCACAAATCTAGACTCCGGGCTGCTACTGAGAAATTCCTGATGAATAAACCCAATATCACTTTGCTCGACCTGGGAATCGAACTCAGGACCTCATGCTCAGCAGTAGCGCTTGCGACCATTAGACCAACGAGGGAAACACAGAATAAAACAAAGGAGTAAAAATTATTATTTATTTACTTATTAGAGAAAATAAACAAAAATATTTTGACATATTATAATTATTATATCTCAAATGCTTACGAAGATAATATACATTAGAGCAATGCAGCGATAGTGTTAATAAAGAGACCTAGGGAGGTCAATCAACCAGCTTGGATAGAACAGAGCATTTTTATTTCACCAATACACTAACCTGGATTAAGTGTAAATATAGGGCTTTAGTAATTACATAAATAACTGCTTTAAACATAACCAGACTTGTTAAAAAAAATACAATCATAGATTTATTTATTATTATTTTATAATTGTGATTACTGTTCCGTGAGAGAAAATCTGAGACTTTTTCAAAGTTGAAAATATTAGCTTTTGACTTCATAATATTAATTGTCTTCTATATGGATAGCCCTAAATGTAGAATGTGTCTCATTCATTTGAGGTAATAAATGCCATTGATCGCTGTACAAATGTGTTTCACACACTCTACAGCTGCGAGGAACATAGAAAATATGTTCCTGCAAAAGCATTCTTTTGAGGGATTGCGGGACCAAATGTACCATTCTGTTTCTGCATTGTTGAAATATACTGTGAACAGATGTAATCGAAGCTCGCTTGTAATTAGGTAATGATATGGTATTACTTTCCCATGGCCCTCTTTGAACAGGCGGCAACGGTGGTGGCTCTGGTGGGCTAACAACTTGGCTAACATTAGGGGCTGCTGCATCATTATCCAAAGCCAATTCTTGCATGTCTCGTGATGAGTCATGCACTGCCTGTCTATTTGCTCGCATCCAACACACATGGCAAACATAGTTGTTTCTTGAAGGCTGAAAATAAACCACAGTTAGAATAAACACAATAATAAATTAATTCAATCATTAGATAATTCTTATGTTTATATAATTTTTAGTAACAAGGGTATCTTTTTAAATATATCTTTATGTTTTCAAGTACTATGTTATAGTAAAATGAGCAGTACTATGTTACACATGCCTACTTGAGGCAAGTATATTATGTTAAAGATGAAAAATACATAAAACACAGATATAACAATCATACATACATAGTATGAAAGCTCATTTTTCTATAGATTAATACAACTAGGTATTTATAATAATGAAAAACAAAATGCTTACCACATAATTAGTATTTTGTGATAATAGAACAGCCAGCAACGGAAAACCATGTTATGCCCCAGTAGTCTCTCTTGTTCACCAGTTTCGGTGTTTAATAATAATAAGCATGGATGACAAATAAATGTATCAAGAGGCAACTGAAAATAAGATGCACTGTAAGATTTCGCATACCAGAACTATAACTATAAAAAATAAATCAGGTTAAGCTTTTTCTAGTCCAACTTCTTACCTGGGTTGGGCATTGGTTATCCAACGCGAGTCTTGTTTGATTGTGTGCAGAAAGCGAGGATATGAGATGCCTCTGCAACCTTTGCATGGCTATTCCGCAGTTGATGCACCTCATATTGATCCACAAAACAAATCCACAACGCAATGTAAATCAGAGTCCAGTATTAATAGCAATGTAATCGGGTGGTAGAAGGTATCAGTACGTTGAAATAAGCAGGGGTCAAAAATATTAAAAAATAATCGCAAAAACAAACACAGGACGCAATGTAGAATCTGCAATTAATATGTATCATCTATGATCTGATTCTGCAATAACATAATATTGACATTTGACATAGACAATGACACATTGTCAAACAAGTAACGCGTTCCGCTTTCCGATTTTTTTTTTGAATTATTTAAAAACTGTCTTACGCATCAACATTATGAAAAAATAATTTTATTAAATGCCAAAAATACCAACGAAGACAGTTTCGTATAAATAAAATGTTTTTAATACTAGCGTTTTGTCGTCCATATCACACGTCTATGTGATATATGCAAGTAGTATGCTTGATGTGGAACACCCATTATTATATTTATCTTACTCTATGGTCCATTATGGCGAACGTTGACAAATGGTACTTTGAATTCATCTTGATTACTAATTATTATGAAATAAACACTGACGAGATCAGAGAGGTTAAGAACTACGTATTAAATAATTTTTCTATTTTTAATATACAATATTATTTACTATGTATGTGTACATGGAATGTACTTTTTTGTCCATGTCATTTATGATTTTATAAATTTATATGGATCCTTTTTGGTGCATTTCATAATTTGAAACAGGAACTGTTAATCAAATTCGAGTAAAAGATGAAAATCAGCTGTCAATATTTTCCCTATAAAAACATACAACGCATTGAAGACATTATTATTAATGCAAAGGTGACTTGGTTTATCGTTACTGTGACAAACGAAAACACTTTATTTGATGAATCCTTAAAGAAAATTTTAATTAATATCAATCAGGAGAAAAGTTATTGCAAAAATATATGTTGATCCCTAGACACTTGATGTGTGTAAATAAAATTATAGGGCAGACAAAACTTATTTATTAAAATTTATAGTCACTGTACATCATTAATTAATTAATTAATTAATTGCGTGTAAACTCCTTACTTGAACTTGCATGACCTGTGTGCTGTGCTATAAATTAAAAAAAAATTACTTGCCGACCTTGGGTTTCATGACAAAAAAAAGCCCGAGGGTTTTATATGGGGCATTACGGCCAAGTTAACCTGTATGTTTAGATACTGTTTACGTGCAAGTGTGATGAAAAACTCATTACTGCACGCTAAAAGTTTCTTATAGAAAACACCACATTTGGGTGCACTTAAAGGCGAACCAAGTCGTCCTTTTCGAATAGATGGGATAAAAAATTGATTATGCGTCAATAGCCTAATGGCTAAGGTGTCAAACTTGTCGCGGGTTGGAACCTCACCCATTACACTATTACCGTGAACCCACTTCAGATAAAAGCATATATTTAGCTTAGAAGGGGGGTTAAGAAGATTGCTCGTAATGTATATTCTACACATATTGCTAGTCCTCCTTAAAAAAAAAAAAACAAACAAAAAATTATAGTCGAAATTCGAGCAACCGACCGATCACAAATTTAATTTAATTTGTAATTGTTGACCAGGCTACTCCGACAGCTAGGCTGTTCTCACGGCTGCACCACAGCCCTCAGGGGTCCTCAAGCCGAGTGTCTCCGTGTCCAAGCTCGGAACTCCCTCCGCCAACTGCGATCAGCTTCCATTCCCAAGTTCACGACTCGCTTGAAGGAGATGACCAAATACTCTCCGATACGGGAGGTACTGGACAACTTGCATGCCGCTGTTGGGTTCTGTGCTGAACCTGCTACAATGGTGTCGCCTATGAGTAAGTATAACATTTTATTGTCTATGAATTTATGTCTAACGGGTACACTATCTAATATTTAAATAGCGAAACGACAAGCAATCTACCATAACATTTGAAATTATAAATCCAATATATCAAGCCAAATCTATGAAGGTATCACTTCACCACACTCGAACAATAATATTGAGGTATCATGACGCTTAAAATGGCAGAATATTTTTGAAGTCAGTATTTATGCAGTAAATACTGCATTCAAGCTCTCGAACAATTAATTTTAGAGAAAAGAAAAATTAATTGCTAGTCTGATGCAGCTGAGCCAGTACTTACCTGGGTAGCACGATATCCCTTCGCAAGACTGACTAACCCGTAACAACTGTCAAACAATAGCTGGGACCAATGGCTTAACATGTTTACCGAAGTACGGATGAATATCGATGTGATATGATGGTCTCCACCCAACCCATCTACGTACCGACCTCGACAAGCATTGCTTCACTTTGTAGATCGAGCCGTGCGACTGTTATTACATGGAACAACACTAAATATTTTCTAAATGTTTAGTTAATATTTTTATTTTTCCATTTATTTCGCTACAGACCAACAAAAACGCAGCTTCACCAAATCTCCCGACATAAGTAACCTACAATCAGGTTATGCTACCAATTTCGGCGCCGGCCAGGGCCCCAATGCAAGCCGGGCTATAGAAACGTTCATCATAGAAACTACGTTCAGAGTGCTTGTTACTCGGTTCGCTTTGATGCACAAGGAACTGAAGATGCTTGATAATTCTGTGAGTATTTTATGATTTATTTATACTATGATTGTTTAAGCTTCAGATTATTTGCATGTTTAAGTGAGAGTCTAAAGTCTACTTTATACGCCTTTCGTTTGTATAACCGATCCGTAATTATGATACCATAGACCAATTTAAAAATGAATGTCTCTTTCTTGTCATTAAAACTTTAAGATCTATGTTTGCCTTAAATTTTAGAGAAGTTTTAATTTACGTACAGTTATCATTAAAAGCTAAGTAAGTAAGTAAGTAGCAACTAAGAGCTGTTAAGACTACTTTACCTTTTGGCATTCGCACCTACTGTGTCGAAATAGGCAGCTAAACCACTAAGGAAACAACCCTACATTTAAAAAAAAAACTGAATCGGTCCAGCAATTTACCGGAAATGTTGTGTCTAATTTCATATCCCTTCCGCGTGATTTTCGTATAAAGTAACTTATATGGTACATGATTTCACGTAATATTTAGAAAAAGAAACAGTTCAGGAAGCTTGCCCGTCATAATATTTCCTAGTATGACCAATAATCTACTTTCTTTTAAATCTTTTATGTACTTTTTATTATCACTTCTCTCGTACGTATTGCACGCTATCTCTTCGCCACTCATGGTTGACTGGTAGAGAATGCGTACGGTATTAAGTCCGTCTTTGTACCTATGTGCATGAAGTGTAAATAAATAATCGATGTTACCAATAATCAAATAATAATTTGTATCCTCAGACTCTGTACATGGAAGTGCGTCTGCTTCTAAGTTATGTGCGTGAAGCTCACGGCGGGGAGTTCCGAGTGGTAGCGTTTAGCGCCTTGCTGGACACCGCAGAGAGACCTGACAGCCAGCTGAAAGAATCGAATATGCAAACTACTAGAGTTATAAGGTGTGTAAATAAGTCGTTCAGAGTTCCGAAAGTCCATACGAAACGCTTATGATGATCTCACATGTTTCTCGTGTCTTTTTGTGAAGTTATGTGACATAAACATATAAGAAATAAAGGGGCTACTGAAAGAAAGTTATATTAGGTCTTTGAACCTATGAAATGGCCGTGTTCATGAAATAAGTTAACGTTTTATGTATATAAATATATTTCTATTAATCAAAGTAATCACCCATGCAATCGATTCATCTTTGCCAACGCAATGGTAGCTTATTGTTGCCCTTCTTAAAGAAATCAGCTGGACAGGAGGTAAAAAAATCTTCAATGGCATTTTGTACTGCCTCTCGGGTATTATTTTTTTTCCCGCCTGGAAGTTATCAAAATTCTGGAAAAAGTAGAAGTTCACAGTACACATCTGCAGTAATGCTCATCCCGTTTAGTAAGAAGCTGTCATGAATTACACCGTCGTTAGACCACAAGCAGTGACCATCTCTTTTCTAGGGGTCAGTTTTCGTTTAGAGAATTGTTAAGGTGCTGAACCAGGATCTTACCAACTTGCTAAGCGCTTGCGATTGTCGAACGGAATCCATTTTTGATCGCAGGTAACAATACGGTTCAAAATTCTTTCGTTTTTGTACCGGTTGAGCATCGGTTCCCATTTGTCAAGCTTTTTACCTTGCCATTTGGCAAGGTAACTCTGGTTACTGCTGGAGGCGACTCTGCTACTTCAGCCGTAGATTGATTATCATCAGCTTCCACTATCGCCTTTTATTCGTAGCAAGTCTAGTATATTTCAAATAAACAATTTGTATACACCGGCATCGGCAGTTCTGTAAAACCCATAGCCGCCCGCTATATTGAGTCGCTCGCTTTCTTTCTTTCAATTATATATGCCTATATGCTCCATGCATACTTTACGCCCTTTACACCATCCACCATTTAAGCACTTTACAGAGGGAGTATCCTATGAGTATCCATATCTTTTCTTTCAAAGAACATTCATCTTTACCCGGATCAGTCCCTTATTTTAGAAAGTTCCTACGGTATTTTATTGTTTTAAAAATGTGTTTTATTTTTTTAGTTACATTAATAATACATTCTTGGTTGATCGAATATGTCTCAAAAAAGGCTACGGCTGCCATCACCAAATTTGCCGGCCCCAGACAAAGATTTATAAAACCCGTACATTTGGGTAAAATCGCAGTTTTTCGCCAGACACCGTAGAAAAATACATTTTTGAACTTGAAACTAAAAACAACGATGTTTAATTATTATGGTTTTAATTTACTAATAAAGTAATAATATTGTAGAGCTTTAGAACTTTTGTAATAACAGTGTCTTCCTTTTCATTTAATTAACGTAACATAAACAATGAGATGAAATACCATAGGAAAATAATAATAGAGATCGTGCTTTTTGGTACCCGTAAGACCAATGTGAAACCTTTATTGGGAAAATCCCCTCGGACGCCCCTGGACGCTCTCCAAACTAGGACAAATCCGGGAAAACCCGGACGGATGGCAGCCCTACCTCAAGCACACATTTCTGATTCATGTCTTAACGTGTCCTTCTTTCAATGCATTACATTTTCATTCTTATTGTGATATTATTTAGGCATATTCCTCGTCAAAGCGAAGAGGAGCGCGGTTCCGACACGGGTGCCGACTCTGGTTGTGCACCGGACGATCGATCTCATAAGAAGTTTACGTTCAAAAAGAGAAGTACCTCCTCTACAGGGGCTCACGTAAGTCATTGACTTTCTTTATTTGTTTTGTTTTAAGGACGAGTATATTTTTTTACGAGATTTATAGTATTTCGGTTTATACAATATTTTAGTCATATTTTGTTATGGTATAACTTTGTATATTCATAGTGTTTGTATGAATAACAAAGTTCAAACGATCCGTATTTTCAAAAAAACTGGTCAAAGAACACTACTTCTCCATCATCCCGTTATTTTGTATTTTATTTGTATATATTTTTACAGTATTAATATTAATATGTATTTTAACTGTATGTATGTTTATATTTTTTATTGTATCTTTATAATTTATTTTATTAGTTAAGTATGTTTCTTTAGTAATTTACGTAATTAATATTTATGCATGCAAATATTCACTATAAATGTTAAATTGATACGTAAAAGAAACACTGTACACGCGTACTTGAAGGACGGCAACGTCGCAATTTATTTTTGAATGCGTACGCAAAAATATAGACTACAAATACGCATTTTTAAACTGTATTCTTAAATGGAACTAAAATAAAACAAAATGAATAAATAACTTTAAACTAAACGATGACATAAAAAATGGGATAAACGAAACAACAACCTATCAAAATGACTTCTTCAACTAAACAGATAGTAAAATAAAAATATTCAAATGTATATACAAAAATATACATCTGACGTAAAAAAAAGCTGAAACAATTTTACATAGCAAGTCTCTTAGCAAAGAAGTCGAAATGAAACCAAGTACACTATCGGTGCGGTATCTATCGTGGAGTACGCGAGTTATGCTCGATGCGCCGTGCATCCGCGCGCCGTTTCGGTGCGGCCGTCTCGGTAATATTTTCTTAACATAACTTGCCTTATTGTGGATTATTTATAAAAGTTAGATATGTAGCACCGCGGACTTTTGTTTAAAACTACATAAACCCTAAATTTTTGTAGTACATGATCTTTACGTATATCTCAGCATTTCGCCAGCGCACGTGATTATAGTAATTTAGCGGCGTATTTTCTTCCGACTTACTTCACTAATACCCTTATTTTAGGAAAACCAAGAGCAGTAGCGTAATGCTAGATAGCCTATAGCCTTCCTCATAAAACTGTCTATCATGATCAGACAGAATTTTTGTTATCCACTCAGTACTTTCGAAGATTAGCGCGTTCAAACAAACAAACTTTTCCGCTTTATAATATTAGTATAGATTACCGGCAATATACAAATACTTGTAAAATTACTAGACACTCTCCGTGTGATCTCAGATCCTACAAAATCCCGAACGCGAATAAGACCAAAAATAATGATGCAGAGATTAGAACGATTCGCTCCTAACGGATGTTAAACAGAGCTACTGACCTTCACTTAGTAAGACAAGCTCAGTCACTCGCTACTTTTAAAAGCTCGGTTGCTAATCTATCCTCTCAAAGAGCAATGCCAAGTGTGTCCATAGTAACTTTGGCTTAATATAAAATTGTCACGGCCAGCGATGAAAATAATTTTATTGTGTGTAGTTCAATACTAAGAACTGTTTCTTAGCATTAAATATTGTATAGAACTTCTAACAAAAAATATTAAGATAAATACAAATATGGAATTTTGAGGTTATTACAATTTGACGATCTCTGTGCTCGACTGGCCTACACACCGCTCTTCATGGTGTAGGTAATAATGGAATAATGGATGTACTTCAACACTTCGAAAAGCAAAAGAGTCTCAAAAAACAGAGAAGGAAACGTAAACACATGCACTACGCAAAATCATCGACAGCAACAACTGTTTGTGTTTGTAATGTCAATCAATTCCCTTTGTGTCACTTTTGACACTTGTTTTTTCTGCTTTTCGAGTTTGTATTTGGCAGAATAGTCGACATCGCCTTTGCTTGCCATAGGTATATAAAAATAAAATAGAGTTTTTAGTCTCAATAATTAAAATATTATTTCAGGTTTTTTATGTGATCAAATGCGATTATTGTACACCACATATTGTTACTATTTTTAGTATATAAAATAATGCAGAAAACAATAAAGGATGTGAAATAAAAAATTGATTAATAAGTTTAATTGCAGCATACTCACAACTTATTTTTGACAATTTCCGGTCAGCTATTTGTTTATTAATAAATCAATTTTATTGGAGTTCTCGAAATAAATTAAATATAACTTTATAGTTTAGATTTTTTTGTATAGATTCTTATACAATAAAGATACATGGCCGTGCCATTTTAAATTAAAAAGTTGTTTAGACCAGGATCTGTCTTTGTTCTTTATGATTATTCTTTTGTTTTCTCTCCACATGATAAGACCGCCATTGTAACCATAGAATAAGCAATATTGTTAAATGGGTGTGTTTAAATTTTGGTGTACAATAATAGTACATAGTTCACCGAGAGGAGAAAGTGACCGATTACCGTCGAGGGAGGGCTTTAAAACACCCGAGATCGGGAATCGCACTTTCTCTCGAGTGATACATAGTGCTTTATACTACACCTACGAGGAAAATAAAAAACTAAATCTTTACTAATTGAAATTTATATTGAAATTGTTGCAGTTAGTGAAGCTTAATGTAACACTTTTTCGATTAATGTTTGTTTGAGATATTTGCGACAATGTAGGAGGAATAACTGGCAGGGGCAACTGGCTGCTGAGGGGCATTTGGCATCGCCGCGCTCAATGATGGTTGAGGAGATGAGTCCTGATGCACATTAATCGATCCCGATATTTGGTTATTTATTCGTGTTTTGTTTTCAACGGAATTCTCTATGTAACCTTCTGCAACAGCGGACGATTTCCAACCACCGTGGCGTTTTATTGTGGTTAAATCAGCACCAGTATCGGCAAGAATAGTCGCTGAAGTTCTGCGAAAGCAGTGGCCAGTGTATTCTAGTGGATTGAGTAAATTAAGGTAGGAAGCTATTTCTCTTGGCACAGTACTTATTTTGTTTTGCCCAATTACTTGTTTCGTACATTTTTTGTTTTTATATTGTAGTAAAAACCGATTGGTTTTGGGGTCACTGGGGCGAATTTCGTTATATTTCTTCATTATCTCATAAAATAAGCCCGATATAACAAATGATCGCTGAATTTTGGTTTTTGTGTTAGGAATATTGACAATTATTCCATTTTCGAGGATGTCGATATCGTCTGTTGTCATATCCACAAGTTCTTGCGAACGACAGGCCCCATTTACTCCTAAAATCAAAATAACCTGTAAACAAAAATATCAAACATGAAAACCTAGTAGATTTCTACTCATAAATAGGTACGTAATAAATCATAAACCAGTGCATTTTGTTCATAAACTTACCTTCATCAACAAATATTTGTCATCTGGAGCATTCTGCAAAAAGGAATAAACATCCTTTGTAGTAAGCACTTGTTTTTCTTACTACGGAATCCCTCCGACTTTCTTTTCAGAAATGCTGTAAGTTTTTTGTATTCTTGAATATTTATGTCGTTTCTTGTCAATATAGTACTTTTCAACATTGAGTACATAGACCATAACGTACTTGGTTTGTATTTTTGCGCTTTTTCACTGAAATAAGCTAGCAAAACAGTTTCAGAAAAAGATGCCGCATTTTTTTTTCACTTTTCCATTGCAAAAAATCGTCATAAGTTCCATAAGTTTTATTATATTTTTTAATTGATTTCTGTGGTAAAAGGTTATCAATCAGTATTTTTGCTGTTTCCTTCGACTGCGGCGGAGTTAAAAAATCTTCATCATCACTATCACTACTTATCATTTTGATAGTTTTATTTTACTTTTTACGAAAACTGAATCCTCAAACAACACACAAATTGAAAATGGCGCCAATGGCGTCTGCAATTTTCACATGTTCTTTTTTCAAATTGTTTATCCTGCCGCCGCAGGGTCGCTAGCTAGCTAGTGGCCAGTGTCATTTTGCGAACTTGGAGATAAAAACTCACTGTAAAAACTTTTTGGCTTTTGATATTTAGGTTACCGGCGCATAGTCTTACCCAAAATTAAAAAAGAAAAACCACGTAAGAAATGGATTTTCATACACTTTTCTCTCCCGCTCAGATCATGCGTTTTCACCCCGCATATTTGTTCGATATGCAATGACGTACTTTCTACCGTAAAGTATCAAGGTAATTTCCAAGCAGGTGTAGTATAAAGTATATTCTATGTATCATTCACGTTTGTTCCCCACAGAGCCTCCTGGAAACGGAAGGCGGCGAGGAGTCAGCGAGCCAGTCTCCGCTGTCGGTGCGCACGCGCCGCTACCAGCTGACGCCGCGCCAGTCCGAGCGCACCATCCCATCCGCCTCCTCCGCAGACATCACGCCGCACCACAAGATCTCGCATTCCAAGTCCATTCCCTCAAAGTTCCACATCGCTGGCATTGGTAAAATAAAACATTGTTGTGCTGATCTGCGAATAAGAAAGTGTATGTATATATACAATATCTGGTTTCGTTCGTTTGTCACTGCGATTAGTTTAGACATTCATAAATAATATGGTATACAGGTTGGGAAGATGATACGAAAGTAAATGTATACACCTACTGTCCTAATCCAGAGGAACACATAGTAAGGACAAAATAAAATGTACCATCAAAATAAAATTGAAGCGTCAATAGCCGAATGGCTAAGGTGTCGGACTTGTAATTGAGAGATCTCAGGTTCGAACCCCATCCATTACACCATTGCTGTGAACCCACTCCAGACACAAGCATATTTAGTTGGAGGGGTTAACAAGATTACTAGAAATGTGAATCGTTGCACACATTGCTAGATCCCTTTTAAAAAAATGCGGTTACATTTTACTTTACCCTTAGTAGTGTTCCTCGGATTAGGATAGTCGGTGTATTCATTTACTTTCGTATCATCTTCCCCACCCTTTAATATATCTTTGATAACATTTGAAATATTTCGTTTTTCGGCACATACATACTGAATTACTAATAACGTTAACTAAAGTCAAGCATGCAGCCATTAAGACACTAGATGCGCTGATATTCAGCTACAAGTTACAACCCACATTACAACTTAGTTCATTCCGTTAGTAAATACAATAGCATGCATGCATTTTCTCACTCTACCTCCTGCTTATCAACTTCAAAATCTTGAATATATTCTTCTAGTGAATTGGTTTCGTCAGAAACCCCATCATTCTCAGTCACTTATCCGCAATGGTGGTGGTTCGGGGGAGTCTCTGCCGATCTCTGGGAGCATGATATCGTTGGCTCGACCGCCGCATCTACCGCCACCCCATACATCGCGACCTGTACATGTGAAGAGGAGGGTCGGATATACTTTGAACAGGTAATAGGTTAATTTCCTATATTTCATTTGAACAGGTAATAGGGTAACTTCCTAATTTTCATTTGAACAGGTAATAGGGTAATTTCCTATGTTTAATTTGGACAGGTAATAGGGTAATTTCCTATGCTTCATTTGAACAGGTAATAGGTTAATTTCTTATATTTCATTTGAACAGGTAATAGGGTAATTTCCTATGTTTCATTGGAACAGGTAATAGGGTAATTTCATGTTTCATTTGAACTGGTAATATAGGGTAATTTCCTATGTTTTAAATTGATTACTCTGTTTGACCCGTTTATTCGATTTTCAAAGAATATTATTCACGTATTTTTATCCTTTTCAAATCAGTAAAAAATAAGATGTTCAAACTGGGGGTTGCTGACGTCACTTATTTCTAAGAAGTATAAATCGGTGTGACGTCACAAAAAAAAATTACGTTTTAAATATTTTTTGGTAATCTAAATGGACTAAACAAAATAATTTATGAAACTAACCTATGATG
The DNA here is from genome assembly GCA_943138885.2 of Tholera decimalis. Classification (NCBI taxonomy): domain Eukaryota; kingdom Metazoa; phylum Arthropoda; class Insecta; order Lepidoptera; family Noctuidae; genus Tholera; species Tholera decimalis. The sequence goes on along the minus strand of OW964564.2, from coordinate 19,679,553 downwards.
ATGAAGACAAATATAGGGAGGAGGCAGTAAACGACACTAGATATAATATATTATCAACATGTTGTCGTTTGCATGTTTCAGAGCTCGAAAGCGGGTTGAAGACAGGCTAAATAGGTTTGGTCTGAGGAAAATGGGGAAAAAGCGAGATGGCAGTGTAGAAGATACCAGTGGCGGTTGTGAGTCATTTTATTTGTTAAAATTATATAATAATTTTAAATTACCTTACCCCCGTTTTCTTTATTAATCCTCACGATCAAGAATAGCTTTCATGATTGAATAGTAAATATAAGATAACTGTATAATATTTTACAGTAAACAAAGAAGCAGCCTGTATATTATCCTTTTTTCACTGTAACGCTATTCATTAAATACTCCTTGTAGCTGACAATCCGCGAGTTGACAACTTTGTAAAAATTGTTTGAAACGCTTCGAAGCGCTTCATGTATACTCGTAAAATAATATTTTATTCATCACTTAACCTTTCAATTAAAATATAAGTAATTTTTTAATTTATTAAAAAACTATGGCCTAAATCGTGGCATTGTGGTCACGTGACTACGTATGACGTCATCGTTCAAAAAACAACTTTCCTGGCATTTGGCACATAAATGTACTTCGGGTATTTTATGATATTTTACTCTATTATGAACGTGAAAAATTATTATCAGTGCTGTGCAGTACCTTGTTGTGGGAATACTACTATAAAAACGCCAACGAAACTATTTATTTATGTCCCTTTAAAAAGAGATATTCGCAAGAAGTGGTTAGAACTTCTGTGTCAAATCCATCCAAAGGTTGTCTGTAAAAGATCGCTTTTAGCGATAAAACCGCCCATTGTATCACCCTTTTTAGTTGTTAAGTCCATATTTGTTTTACTGTTATGGTGTACAATAAATAATTTAATATATCTATCTATCTGCTTTTTTAAAAAGACAAAAAAAGGAACTCATCGAACAACTATTACCGGACGATAAGACAAATGAACCAGAAGAGAGAGAGAGTTCGTTATGAAATGAAATGAAATATTTAGTTGTAAATTGGTTATAAATAACATTTTACACGTCATGTTTTTTTGCGTGTTTAGTTTAGCTAGATGAGGCCGGTATTTCCTAACTGAATACTCTGAGAAGAAACACCGAAACAAACTCCCTCTGAGTTTGTCGTCAACGTCTCTTTTAATTTCCAGACAATTTGTATTTGTATATGAGAAGCATGTAGGTTCATGTCTTTGGTATTCTTTTGAGGAAATAACCACGCGAGCGGACCTGTCCAGACAGTGCAAACAGTTAGTTATTATAGTTATTTCTTATTTTGTCTTACGCACCAACTAAAGATAACCAGTCAGCTGTCAAAATATTGAACGATGACGTCTCGTTTTCTGATTGGTGTTTCTAATCACGTGACTCACAGATAAAAACTCTCATTTTTCTCAAGGGAAAATAAAATAAATAATTAATAATCTTTTCTTCATTTGTACTATTTTGTGCTTCATATCAATAGATTTAAATAATTAAATAGTTATTTTAAATTTTTAAATATACTGTCAACTCGCGGATTCTATTATTCTTTTCTGTATTCAAATTAGCAGCACATTCGTTGATTTAAACAAATATTTTCTCATAAGAAATTGCAGCTGAATGAGGAGCTTGTGACTAAGTAATAACAGCCGCACGAGTCGATTTTTAAGGTTAAGCAACGCTTGCTGTACGTTGACGGGTCAGCTTCATAATTAAATTGAGCATGTTAAGCCTAAAAAGTTAGTCTTGACTGTCATTAAAGTCAGTAGTCAGAAGCCATAAATCTGACAACAGTCTTGCTTAAGGTAAGGATATGGGTTTACCCAACTACTGGGTCGTTGTGGGAAAGGGTGAGCAGCCATTAAACGCAGACTTGACTAGTTAACACTATTTATTGCGTTTATTACATATTGTAGTCCTGTGCCTGATTGTACTACTACATAACTATACTAAATATGGCCAATTTGATCCTTTTGTTACTGTGACCCGCGTACGTGTAAAACACACGAGACGAAGATGGCTACTGAAACTAGCAGTTGGCGCCAGTGTTGTGCTATGCGTGGAGAAGCTATAGTGATGTACAGACATAATTTAGTAATCTTTTTTTTTTTAGCGTGGTAAAATTATCAAATAAGTCCTCCCACCCCGGGCAGAGTGGGAGGGACTGTCAGACTTTTACTGACTAAAATCCACGGTGTTCCTTCAATAACCCTTTACGTACCGGGGTCACGGTAATGGGATAAATCCTCGGTCGTCGGGGTTGCCCGCCGCAGTGGTAGACGCCCACGGCGTCGACGTCCGACGCCGTGGGCGTCTACCACTGTGGCTGGGCTGGAGGGAGGACGCCATCCTCTCCCTCACGCGGCCCGCCTCCTCCTTAATTTAGTAATCTTAGTGTTGGGATTCCAACAGTCGTGTAGCTCAGATAGGCAGTCGCTCCATGTAAAACACTAACTGAGTGTTTTCTAGCTGCTACCATATAGACTGGAAGCTGACCTTATAGTAATTGGAAAAGGGCTAAGAGGATGATAAGAAATAGGTTACTCCAAAGCAAGCCTACTCCATCGTCGACCGAATCATCGGCTACCATATTATGTGGCAAACGCAAGCCTAGAATAATAATAAAAACTTGAGGTAGCCTTAAAACGAGGAGAGCCGACCCCAAGTAAAGGGACCAAAGAAGAGAGATAGCCCAATAATTAATATTCGTCTATAATTCACTTGCAAGATCGTACGTTATAGGTAATAAAAAGATTATATTTCTGCACTCCCCCGTTAACTGTGCCAAATTTCATACTCCTAGTCTGCGTAATTTTTTTTAAAGTGGTACAAAGTTTGCTTCACGTATTGATATATATAGATACCTTACTTTCGCAGATATGTCACGTCGAGGCTCCGCAGAGGGCGGTTCGGGTGGCGGCGAGTCGGAAGTGGTAATACTAAAACGGCGTCGCCTAGTGGCCGCCGCGCCGCTATACGCAGGGCTCGCGCGGTTCAACTTTCTGTTAGACGCTACACAGCCAGGAGGCACGCCTGACGCGCTTTTCATGGCCGCACTCTTAGATTTGGTGAGCTAATTGACTTACATTTGGGACTCCATAACAGTCAAATAAATTAATCATCAATTCGTGTTATATATTATAATTATATGTCAATATAGTAGTTCATTTTTAATTCCCTTTTCATACTTATATAATTATACAACGTGTAACAGAATAAACGCAATTCCTAAAAGTAGTTGGTTCAGAATCGGCTTCTGAATCGATATCCGTCATAAAATATAATAAATAATAATAAAACCCTTTATTTCCAGCAACCTTACTATTTACAATTCATTTTTTGTTTTTCTGATCTGTTTTTTTTTTTTTTTTTTATTCTGTTGTTGGAACCCCATATTGGGTATAGGTAAATTAATCATCAATTCGTGTTATATATTATAATTATATGTCAATAGTAGTTCATTTTTAATTCCCTTTTCATACTTATATAATTATACAACGTGTAACAGAATAAACGCAATTCCTAAAAGTAGTTGGTTCAGAATCGGCTTCTGAATCGATATCCGTCATAAAATATAATAAATAATAATAAAACCCTTTATTTCCAGCAACTTTACTATTTACAATTCATTTTTTGTTTTTCTGATCTGTTTTTTTTTTATTTTTTTTATTCTGTTCTTGGAACCCCATATTGGGTATAGGCCTCCTCCAGCTTAGTCCATGTTTTCTTGTTCTTCGCTCTAGTTCTCCACTCCTTTCCAGCTATCGCTATGATGTCAGCGAGCCATCTGGTCTTTGGACGGTGAACCCTCCGTCATAAAAAATAGATGTTAAATTTTGACGGAAAAATCTTTCATTTAACTTAAAATGGAAACAGTATCATGACAAATTAATACAATCCTTAATTCACGGAAATGCGCTCGTGTGCGTGTCGGCCGCTAACATTGCATGAGTGTATGCGTCTGCGTAAGGATATTGTATGACGCACATGCGTTTTGCGTTTAGTAAGGATAACTACATATTTTATAAAAAATGTCTAGCTTTAGTTTCAATTTATTTAGTTACGGAGGTTGTTTTAGACTTCTAATTTAATATTCTAATTGGGGCGTCTGAGGTATTGCGCTTAATCTGTTACACCTTGTATAATTATATAAATGAGGTTGTCTTTGCTAAATTAAAATAAGAAAAAAGGTAAAATTGGACGCTATGGTGAACTTTACCCCGCAGAATCAATATATGCAAGAACAACTCTTATTATAGGCAAGCATTTGAAACATTTTCAAATCTCAGGTTATAAATTAATTCTTCCTATTAAATCTTCCTTTCAGCCGCACACTGTAGTCGTTGGAAGAGCTGCAATACTATTAGAATGTGCACACTTGGTGCATAACTGCAATAAAGGCCAATGGCCTTATTGGCTCAAATCGAATACATCTAAAGCTGCTGGTAAGGATTTAACTAGAACAGTATTACATAGAAGAGATATTACTTAACCTGTTATTAATGAAATAATAATTTTCAGTATCTATAAATCCTCAACTAAAACGGCAGCGATTGGCGGGAAAACTGTTTTACCAATGGGCAGAGGTAAGTTACTTTTCTTTTTTATTGGTACTATAGCATCTTTCTGCTGTTCCATTTTCAAATGATGTTACAAGGGTTGTATAATAAGGTCCTTGGTAAAAAGTCCAGAACTGTTATTTATAATGTATACTTACTGTAGGCTATAGGAAACAGACTGGAAGAAATGTTAATTGAAGATAAGAAGCACATTGATACTGTTGTCAACTTAGTAAATGACCCAGACGGACAGCGCGAACTTTTGCAGCATGACGAAGAAGAAGATTTCCTTGACGAAGGTAAGTCTCTAGCAAAGTTCTAGATGTAACTGAGAAGTAACAGAATACAATAAGACGGCACCATCAACAATAGGTATATGTTAAGCCGTAACGATAAAGGTTTCGTTGAATATATGTCCCCGTCCTTAATATTAAATCCTATTGGTCTGAACTGACAATTTATTTTTGCTTGTATATGAACATTTACCATTCCTGCAGCAAGTATTCGCCTGCCTGGAAAACCTATTGGTGCCGACTGTCCCCGAGCCCTTAGAATAATCGCTTGCGTACTACTATTCGAAATAACTGCGTTCCTGCGAGAAACCTACCAGAACCTACCGAAAACTTGTCGATCTTCGCTCAAGGAAAGAGGCCCTTGGGACAGAGTTTACAGGTACCAAATTCCCTTGCATTATATTATTAGAAGATTATTTTTGGTAAGTAGCTTATTAATTCTTTGGTGTAAAACGTTTAATTTTTTTGTCATTATATTATGCGAAGATGGATGGAAAATCGACGTATTTTGTGTAAGACTAAGTGAGTTCATTATGTTCAGTTCATTTGAGATGTATTACGAAGAGTGCATAATTATATTTGACAATACTTTTATTTTAACAGGGCTCTTAGCAGTCAACACACATTAATGCCAGTCGAGTATGTTTTCAAAAGAAATAATGCATGTTTCCTTGCATACGGCACTAAGCGTGCATGCGTATGTAGAATGTACATAATATTGAATAACGTACACTTTTAAAATGGAAGTATTATGTGCAAATTTCACTTGGACCGATGTGACTCTTATAGCGAATATTGTTCACTTATTGGCAAATTTTGGCACTCGAGATTCACAACTGTTGCTACATCTAACGCTATGTTTCATAAAACAAAATTTAATATTCAGTGCAAGTGTTGGTTACATGCAGCTACATTTGTGACGCTCTCTTCTCCACGATCTTATTATAATAAAAGACATTCAAACTACCGTATAATGTGCATACGCACAGTTAAATGCATGGAATGTTGTAAGATAACACCTAAATTGCTAACGATTAAAATTACTCTAAAATTTTACACGAATATTAAAATTGTTTTGTGAAATACACCCTTTCGGAACTTTATCCATTAGTTTTATTAAGTGATAAAATAGTTTAGATAAAATTAGAAAAAAGTACAAACGCTTTTGCTACATTGGCATGTGAGATCAAACTGTAAAAATTGAAAGGAAATTGTATAGTAAAGAGTATAGAAGCTAAAGTAAAATAGCTGGTAAATGCAAGATAACATGTTCGTGGACTTTAACGTCCATTGACGCGTTGAAATGTAAATAACTTGGATCACAGGGAAGCTAACCGTCGCTGGAGTATGGCTCTGTCGAGCATGGGCCATTCACAGGCGTCTGCGCAAAGCTTGCAATCAATTGCGGGAGCAGAGACTGAGAGGAAAATATCGTTTGTTCTGCACGAACCTGAGAACGTGTCTGGTGGGAGTAATGTAACCGTAAGCCATTTTATTTAAAAAGTATAATAGATTAAGGCGCCTTTAATCGCGTAGATAATTCGAAGCTTCTTGCTAACGCTTAGCTAGTTTCTCGTAATAGATTTAGACGGATCTTTTCAGTAACGATTTTTTTATAGTTAGCAGATGCCATACCCCCGGCAGTGGATGATAAGAAAGGCCGCCTTGGTTCTCGTGGCAAGGGAGGCATGCATCGTCGCAATACGCAACAAACACATTCTGCTTATGGCTCGTTCAAGCGACGCTCTATCAAACTCAGACAGAAAGATACCAAAGATGTCGTTGATGAGTGTAAGTTCTTATTTATTCTTTCATTTATTTAACAAGTAGCACGTCACCCGCGACCTTTTCTGCGTGCGTTTTAGAATTGGTTCATTAGTTCCGGAGATTACCTCCTAAATATGTACAAACTTACAAACCAATTTTATGTCTTTTATAATATTATAGTACCTATAGACAACAAAAAATTCCTTGATAAGGACAGATTCTCAAAAAGACAGATTCTCAAAAGGACAGGAGTACACGTAAGCAGATAAAGAGAGAAAAATGAAACATTTAATTTTTTTATTAATTGGTGGCACGTCTCAGTGTCGCAAGACGTTGCATGCACTCTAAAGTTGATATACCGCTCCTTAAACATTTAGATATAATGTTTTCAATTTTATTATCGATTAAAATATCACTTTTCCTCCTTTTTTTTCCCCTGCACAATAATAGGCACCGTGGACTATTTTTATGTCCGACAGTCTCGCTTCCTTCTTCAAAAGCGTGATGAAATAAAGTACGCATGGTCTTTTAGGAATTATGGAATTGATTATTTTATGCCACCCTTCGACTGCATTTGTTGTTTGAAATTTCTCGCCATAACAACTGAAGACTTCTCTGGTAATAAGATTGATCCATTATTTCAAAATAATAATGATAGATATACACTGCTGGCAATAGTGCTAACATGGTGTGCCGAGTGTATTTACAGTCCTCTTTGGATGAACTGAATCCAATTGATGTTGATTTTTTCAAACCGCATTTGTAAAATGATTGTAGCAACCCTTTACTACTTCATAGTCGAATTTAAAAGTGCTTATATTCATGAAAAAATGATCTTTTAAAATTTTAAAATGTCTCTAGTATATAGATAGATAGATAAAACTTTTATTGGTCAATAGAGGACACAACACACAAAAGCACATTAACATATAACACCTAAATTACAGAATAAAAAGGAACAGAACAAACGTATACATACATTCAAAAATATTATAAACGAAAAACAACCTTTAAAAATGTAAATCGGTGAGGTGTGTGACTCCAAATTGCACCAAATGGGAGTCCAGCTCAGCATGTGCCAGGCAAACATGCCTGACGCTGGTATTCTGCTGGATCCCAGTAGCCGTACTTACGGACGTCGAGCAGGTGGCGTAGGTACAATTAAATAATAAAAAAAAGAACATGAGAGTGAGATTAGTGCTCTGCGAAATGGTTTGTGCAATATTGACAGAGGCAGCATTTCCGATACCGACATAAGATGATGCTGAGAGAAATATATTGGAGTTAGTGTTTAGTTCATAATTTTACTAACATAGAATGTAAGATGTTTTAGTAATAAATTTTGTATGGATTTTGTCACACAACGCTACATCACTACTCAAAAACACACAGACACACTTCACCACATCATAACTTAAGCACACACCTTCACAAATTTTCACAATTTTTTTTTTAATTTTCTTTTAAGTTTCTTTTACAGTGTTTAATAGTATTAGTCTTAATTGTATCTAAGAAGTACCTATAATGTTTAATTTTAGTTATGGAAGAGCGGAGTCTCCTAATACAGACATTATTCATCTAAAAGGAGGCTCCAATCACTGTTCTATGTTGTACGAAAACTGTTTTTTTTAATAAATAATTTTTATTATTCTTTATTATTATTTCATGAATAGAAGAAAGATGTAATTATAAAAATCTATTTATGTATTCTATCAGTTATCCATAGTAGGTACAAGCTGGTAGGCCAGTTTAGGAAAAGTACTTATTTATACTGTGGAAACATTGTCCGAGATGTTTCTTTCTATTAATTTGTGTGTGTACCTGTACCATTTTCGGTTTTTTGAGAATCTGTCCTTATGAGAATCATGGAAAAAGTTCGCATAAAAAATTGAAGTCACAACTGGCAGTTGATAAATAATTTATAGTATTTTAAAAAGTTTTTATTCCTTTCTAGTTGTGACAAGGAGATCTGATTCAATACAAAGTAGGAGGAAAGTATCTTCGCTATCAGATAGAAGTGATACTTCCGAGGTATATCCAGGTGCAGGTAAGGTTCTTAATAAATCTGTATACAGCTAGTATAATAAGTAGTTATTAGTCGGTAGTGATGCTCTTTATCTCTAAATAAAAAATAACAATAAAAAACATAAATAGTAAGATACAATTCTGAAAATACAAAAGTTGGATATTTCAAAAAAAAAATAAAGCTTGAAAATGTCCGAAATAAATTCACTTCTCAAACAGTCTAATATATAATTAACTAATACAATTAAGTGATATGTTGTATGTACCATCAACTAAGACAATTAAGTGATATGTTTGGAACTTTAGGGCATATTTTGAAGACGCGTATGAATAAAGTTTTGCGATCATGTTATTCGATGAAAAACTCACTTGAATTTGACCTGATTCTGAACGCCCTATATTCATAATTATGAATCAATATGTACCTATATATCACTACAGTACATTAAACCAGCTTAACATGTACTGTAAACCTTGCAAAAATATACTAATTCCAACTTAGATTTGCTAACTTTATTTAACTTTAGGTGGTACAGTAATAATGTCAAATGAAGTGGACAGCGGTGGCGAGGAAAGTCCAGGCGTTCTGTCTGATGATCACGACCACCCACCGGACAGTCCTGATAGTAATTCTACTGACCCACCAGATACTAACAAAGGATTCCCGTGGCTAAAGGTAAGGTCTATTATTAGTGTCTTCTGTATTGCTTTACTAATATCATAAATGCGACAGTTTGTGAGGATAGATGGATGTTTGTTACTCTTTCACGCAAAAGCTACTGAATGGATCCGAACGTTATTTGGTATGTAGATAGTTGAAATCCTGGAATGAAACATAGGCTACTTTTTTACCCGAAATTGAATCAGGATGTATGCGGGAAAAGCCTCCCATGCCAACGAAGTCGCAGGCAGAAGCTAGAATTAAACAAAATGCTAAACTAACCAGGCAGTCTGGTAGCCAGGCTTCCAGGCTTTGACTGTCTCATTCTCCAGAATTAATGTGGTCGAAGATGGAGCACGCTTACTTAGAAGCAACCTATTCACTCTTGACTTAAGACCTCCAGGTTATAGCTAACGGGAAAACAGACGGACACAGACTCGGGCAGGGAATTCCATTCCATAGCCGTACGCATTCATACATACATGAAAGTATTCCCAAAATATTTTGTGTGTAAGGCAGTTGTCCGACTGCCGCGGCGAGAAAACGACTAACTATCATCGATTTAATCGCTCAAGAAACGGACAATAAAATATACATTCCATGTAAATGAAAGAGATGCATATATTTATAGTTCCTCTCTGACTGTTCCTACTGACTGCGACGACTCGCTTCACTATTTCTGTCGCTGAGTGACAAGAGCTGTCAAAGATAATACTCGCTCAGCGATGCTCGCTTGGCGGTCAGAACTCACGCCCAGTGACCAACTAGCGGTCCAGCGGACCAACTAGCGAGTATTCGCTCGTCGCACTCGCCCACTCGCTTATAGCCCAGTGCCAAAACTATCGAAACTACACGCTCGCTGCTCGCAAACTCGTTTTCAGATGCTAGTTCTACTCTCTACTCATTCTTCATCGGCGGTGGGACACCAGCCTAAGGTTTTGCTAGCTCATGGTACCAAAATAATAATGGACTGTATAAATAAGGTGATGATTTATTTGCCGTCGTATATTTAATTGAAAATAAACTGTCCTGGACAAACAATAGTTGAATTTTTGGAGAGTCGTCTATCGAAGCCGGGTCCGAGGTAACGATTATCACATTGGCTGCGCTTTGAGCGCGAAACCTTACTTAAGACGATAAAAAAAATATACGGAAACCTTCCCCCTATTCGCCGCTAATATTAAAGTTTCAAATGTCAAACAGGTCATGGTGAAGTTCCTAAACTCTTTCAACTACGTATGTTGCCATCAAAACTTCTGCCATCCATACTGCTTCCGACGCAACATGAGAGCCAGTGTGAGGCTAATGAAGTCTGTACAGAAGGTAACATCACTCTCTATCCAATTATTTTAACTTTTTCATCTGAAGAATTGGCCTGACGACCAATAAATTAGTTCTTGTTTTCATTCTATGTGACTTTCCGAAGAGTATTTTAAAGAATATAAGCAGTCTCAAACTCTCAATCAATTTTCTGATTTCCTTGCCCTTTTACAACTTCTTAACAATAAAATTAAAAAAGCTTAACCCAGAGCGGAAGAAGTCATTCGATAATTATCCCAACCAGAAAAAAAAAAAAGGTGTTGGCCTTGTGATCGAAACGTCGCGGGTTCGAACCCCACCCATTACACTATTGCCGTTTACCCACTCCAGACACAAGCATTTTAGCTTAGTTGGAGTGGTTAATAAGGTTGGTTTAATGTGAATTCTACCCAAAATTTTAAGAATAAAAGTTAAGATTACTGAAATTATATTGCGACTTGAATTTGAGGGGGTTTCAAGTACGAGAATACGATTAAAACTAATGTATATAAAAAATATATTGTCTTAATTTCTTAGATATATGGAGAGAAGTTTGGCCCTGAAATTAACACGACAAGCTCTGAAGAAGGAAATGGCGGCACACGCCGCGGTCGACGCTCACGCAAGTCATCCGAACATTCTACTGATAGGTATACCTACTCAGTATGAGACTAATTTTATTATATTTCTCATAATACTATATCTATCACTACATCAAACCTGTGAACACAGCGTAAGAATGATGTTTTATAATGCTTAATCATGAGACCTTAATAATTTGTATAATGGAAGCTCATTTGGATGGAGAAAGTTTCGCGATAAATATACACTAAATTAAAAAATCGCCCAACAAGTATCATAACTATGATATTATAAATATAAACTCTCCCGGTTAAAGAGCTTATTCTTTTTATTCAGGTGTTTTGTCGATATTTTATACAATGCACCCCCAGAATCGAGCGTTCAGTGATCGAGAGTGCGGGCCTAGCCTACCGGGCTGCGGGAGGGGAACAGGCCAATATAGCCGCTGAGGGGATACCTTCGAAGCCGGCTGGCGTGCCCTACCCACCGTTGGATCCGCCACCTATACTCAAGTACCTAAAAGGGCAGGTCTGAAATATTTTTTTAAATAACTCTCAATACTTCTCAGCTTTACTAAAAATTTCCTCCCGTAAGTTTCGTAAATTGGCCAGAAACGTGCATTTCTATACGGGTATTTTTAATTCATTTCTAAGGTATACGCAAATATTGCTTGACATAATACCTATAAGACCGCTATTGTAACCATAGGCTAAACAGTATTGTTGAAATGAATGAAATATTTATTTTGTAAAGTGGTTATAAATAACACTTTTACACGTCTTGTATTTTAGGGTTCCGTAGCCGAATGGCAAAAAACGGAACCCTTATAGTTTCGATATGTCTGTCCGTCTGTCTGTCTGTCTGTCTGTCTGTCCGTCCGTCCGTCCGTATGTCACAGCCATTTTATTCCGAAACTATTAAGACTATACATGTGAAACTTAGTAAATAGATGTATATTGTGAACCGCTTTCCGATTTAAAAAAAAAATTAGTAAATATTTAAAATAAAGGGGGGTCCCATACATGGAACTAGAACTGAAAATATTTTTTTTTCATGTAACCTATGCGTGTGTGGTATCTATAGACAGGTCTTTAAAAATGATATAAGGGTTTCTAAAACCACTTTTTCATAAAGTCAATCGTTTAAAAGATATAAGCTTCCAAAGTGGTAAAATGTGTGTCCTCCTCCTCTAACTTCTATAATAATGGAGTGAAAAATCTAAAAAAAATATATGTCTGTAGATCTTAATGTAAACTTTCAAGCAAAATTGGTTTGAACGAAATCGAGTCAGCAGTTTTTGAGATACAGCATATTTTCTAAAACCGCAAATATAACTTTGTAATTCATACAAACACTATGAAAAACAAAGTTATTTAGCGTAGTTGTAAAAATGTAAATAAGCTACTTTTAAGATATTTTTAAGGTTTTTTTTTATTCGTCAAATAAATATACATATTATATTATATTATTATAGTTACTACGGAACCCTTCATGGGCGAGTCTGACTCGCACTTGGCCAATTTTTTGCGTGTTTAGTTTAGCTAGATGAAGCCGGTGTTTCCAACTGACTACTCTGAGAAGAAACACCGAAATAAACTCAGAGATCAAAGTCTCTTTTAAAGTCCAGACAATTTGTATTTGTATATGAGAAGCATGTAGGTTCATGTCTGTGGTGTTCTTTTGAGGAAATAACCACGCAAATTTGAGCGGACCTGTCCAGACAGTGAAGCATTTGTCAGTTATCGTGTAGCTCAACTTAAGGAGCTCAACAATTTGACGAACAATACCAAAGTAAGGACATTTGGGTAGGCCACACAAGTACTCAAACTGCTTGACGTCATTAAATAAATTATAGTGAAAGTAAAAACAACGACGAAAGAATAACCTACATTCTCCACACATTTACAATATTGAAATAATTATGTAAAAAAAAAAACAAAAACAAAATAAATAGGTATATACAATACTTGAGAAAGCAAATATTTTAATCAATCAAAAATAAATCATCAATCAAAATTTAAAAATAAATAAAAAAGGCATGCGTATATCACTGTTTTTAAATATTAAGGACGCATGTTCAAAATTGATAGGTATCAAATCGCATCACTACATAGACAAGGCTCAAACACACACAAACGTACGAATAGCTCCGCGAATTATGGGTACGTAAAGTCATTTTGATACTTTAGATTATTTAATTTTTTTTTAATGGCTTCATGGTTGCTTTTATTTTGTGTGCTGTTTGATGTCATGAAATTATTGGAGTGACTTGTAGGTACACTTCGATGACTGGTACTGGATCTCTTTGACAACAAGATGTTTTTTGCATGCAGTTTTTTTTTATTATGGTTTCGTAGCCGATTGGCAAAAAACAGAACCCTAATAGTTTCGTCATGTCTGTCTATCTGCCCGTCCGTCCGTAAGTCACAGCCATTTTATTCCGAAACTGTTATGACTACCTACATGTGAAACTTGGTAGGGTGATGTATTCTGTTCCGCCGAGTTGAACCGCTTTCCTATTGATAGACAAAAATATATAAATTTAAGGGAGGCTCCTCATACATGGAACTGAACCTAAAAATATTTTAAGCTATTGCATAGCTTTTATCGCGGGCTTTGAGCGCGGCGACCGAATCAAGAAATTCCGTAACGAAAATAAAACCTGATACGGTCGAATATGGTCAGTTATTTCAATTCAGGTTACTAACGTTCTATTAGCGTGTTTAGTAAAGAATCGGATTGGTAACCGTCAGTATTTTGGATCAAACCCAGGGTCTCATCATATCTTTTTATGATTTCTTTTTTATTGAAAGTACTTTTATATTATACTTACTAGCTTCTGCCCGCGACTTCGTTCGCGTGGAAGGGGGTTCCCGCGTAAATCCCGAACCCGTAAGAATTTCGGGATAAAAACTATCCTACGTCCTTCCCAGAGTCCTAAACTATTCCCACGCCAAATTTCATCTAAATCGGTTCAGCGGTTTAGGCGTGAAAAGGTAACACACAGACAGACAGAGTTACTTTCACATTTATAATATTAGTATGGATTTAGATATTTTGTAAATATTTTGTTGAATAAAATAAGAAACATTTACATTTTTTTATAGGAGAAAGAAAGTCTAAAATGTCAACGCCGCGAGAAATAGCTTAAAACTAAAAATGTCGTATAATTGACCCGGTAACTTGAATTAATATCAAAGAAAAAAAAATACTGCATAAATAAAAAAAATATATAAATAATTATAATTGCATAAGTTGATAAAAAAATGCTATGCAATAGCTTTACCGCGGCAGTCCCCGAGTGCCACACGGGTTTTTTTTTCATCAAACCTTTTCGTGTGCGGTATCTATAGACAGGTCTTTAAAAATTATATCGGTTCCTAAAACTACTTCTTCTTAAAGTCAATCGTTTAAAAGATATACGTTTCCAAAGTGGTAAAATGTGTCCCCCCTCTCTAACTTTTATAATAGAATAAAAAAAATATGCTGTAGGTTTTAATGAAAACTTTCATTAAAATGGTTTGAATGACATCGGGTCAGTAGTTTTTGAGATTTAGCACATTTTCTAAAACCGCAAATATAACTTTGTATTTCATACAAACACTATGAAAAACAAAGTTATTTGGCGTAGTTACTACGGAACCCTTCATGGACGAGTCTGACTCGCATTTGTCCAATTTTTACGAATGAGCCCACTCTTGACCTCGATCTCGCCTGATGGTAACCGATAGATGAGGTCTACAATGGAACGAGCGAGCTCAGAAGATACCTATTTACTTTTGCTTTAAAGACTCAAAGATGGCGGGGAAAACAGAAGCCGGCAGAGAATTCCACAGCTTGGCTGTGCGCACAATAAATGTGGAGGGAGAAGCGCTTGACTAGACGGTATATCAACCAAGTTCGAGCTTGTATTGTTAGATACGATGAGATATTATAATTATACGAACTCAGTGGAGTGGCCTGCAGGAATACAGCAACCGCTCTTGAAGATCCTAGACGATAAGAATAGCTTATCAATTTCGTGGTTTTCGGGGTCGCTAATAACGTATGGGGTTCAAAATCAAAGATTTCGCCAGTTAAACTGTTCACCGTGTGTTGCATTTCCTTGGTGTGATAGCATTAGCGATCTTGATAAAAGCTGGGTGGAACAATATTTTAATATTAAAAATCAATTTCTTATGTTTAATATATTCTTGGAATATATGAGGAATGAGCTCGTAACTCCATATTTCTTAGCCGTCTTGGGATCAATCAATTCTGGAAGAAGACAATTTTTGTAAAATCGAATTAAGTGGGTTTCCATTTTTTCCTTTCAGAATTAAAAGTCCTTTTCAATGATTTCAAACTTTAATTTACCAGTCTTGCCTAGTAATACGCAACTGCCCTTGAATTTGATAATACCATTTATGTTTTTTTAATAAAAATACCCAAATTGCCACAGGTGTGCCTATAATATTTGAAGAGTCCCCGCGATTTCTCCAGGATTCCATCGTCAGATCCTGACTTCATGACAATGGAACGAACTAGAAAGTATACCTTTTCAAATAAAAAAAGAATTTTCCAAATAGGTCCAGTAGTCTTCGAGTAATCGGAGAACATATATAAAAAAAACAGTTTCCGAATAAGTGAGGACCTCCTCCATTTTTTGAAGTTGATTAAAAAGTGTTTCTATCACAAACCAATCAGTAATACAATAAAATATATTGAAACATTAGTGGTTTCCAAATTGCTGCCACAAAAAGTACTACAAATCTGTTGGTCAGATCTTTCCGGACGCTCTTCGTGTGTACTGCGAGTATCGCGACTGCCTCCATTAATCCTGTGTAAAGAGGACCAGATCGTTTTGATGGTCACAATAAAATGACACATATTTACAACTAGCTTTTGCCCGAGACTTCAACCGCGTGTATCTCGGAAAATATCCCATCAGTATATTTATGTGGAGAACATAGCGCCGTCCGATGTAACTGTACAAACTCAAATGACTACTATATATCATTGCCGTGTATTTGGTGAAAACCGTATCAAAATCTTATGTGCTTTTTATCGCGTTCAAACAGACAGACAGACGCGAGGTGGCGGGAGGTCTCTGTTTAGATAAAATTTATTGTGGTAGTTAGGATCTAATAACAAATATTTTTTGACCACATGTCCAAATACCGTCCCGTTATCCTACACCGGTTCCCGCTCGTGCACCTCCGCTGACCTTGATCACCGACTGGAGTAGTGTAAGTGAAAAACAGTAATGAGGTAAATGCAATTAAAGAAATTGGTCAGTTGCATTTTTGCGACACTTGCACTAAATATCTCATGGTGGCAGTTCTAATTTTGTGAAAAGTTTTAGTGATGGATTTTACTTCCGAAGGTATGTACTATATTAATTTCTTATTAGAATATTTTAATGTGTCATAAAATAGACTATCTGTGAATTCACAAAAAAGGCATGTTTTTCTTTGTTTTCGAACTTATCAGGCTTTTGAGGTATTAATGACAGCTGCAGAGGTTACTGCACGGTCAACTGGACATAAAAACGTTGCCAGAGTTATAAAGGACATTCGCGAGAATCCAGCTTCTGCAAGTACATGCATTAGCCTTCAACAACCAAGTGCTGTGCAAGTGATAGACTGCTAAGTAATGACGAGGCATTAGCGTATTATATTGATTCAAAATCAACAACTCACTCATATAAACAGACTAGAAAGTGGATTATGAAAGTCGGGCATCACGTGTTTCCATCATATGATTGCATTGTTAAATCAAAAAAGCATATTATCCTTCCGAGGAGCACATTGTTTTGACACAATCTCGAGCAGAAATTGAGCTACAAGCTATTTTGAATAAAACAGCAGAACGTTTAGTAGAAGCTCAGAGAGAAGTTGTCACAAGTGTGCTCCCCAATCTAATACCCAATTCATCGTTTATCACACAACATCTCTAATAAGTAAATGGGGATGTGACGGAAGTTCCGGTCATAGTGCTTACAAACAAAGATTTGAAAACAGCGAAGGCACTGATGAGTTCCTTTTTGTTTATTCGTTGGTTCCTCTAAGGTTAATCGACAAGAGTAACAACATTATCTGGCAAAATCCTCGTCCATCATCGACGATGTTTTGTCGTCCAATTAAATTCATTTTTGCCAAAGAAACAAGCTTCTGCTGACTATGACTGATGGAAAAGTGTGCAATGCTTTGACAGAGACACATTCATCGCAAAATGCTATATTTGTGGGGCCACTCCCAGAATGATGAATCAAGATAATTTTGGCTTGGGTTTGTCAACATTACATGCTTGGATTCGTTCGTTTGAGTGCTTTTTACACATTAGTTATAAGTTAGATATTAAGAAATGGCAAGCTAGGTCTTCAGAGGAAAAAGCAAGTGTAAAACAACGATCAGACGAAATCAAACAACGATTCAAGCATGAAACGGGATTAATTGTGGACAAACCAAAGCCAGGATTTAGTTCCACAAATGATAGAAACAAAGCTCGACGTTTTTTCGGGAACCCCGAACTGAGTGCTCAGATCACAGGATTGGATGTTATAATCATCAAACACTTTGATGTATTGTTGAGGACATTGTCTTCTGGCTTCGAGATAAATCTTGTTGAATTCAAAAAGCCGAAGAAGAAACAGCAAGTGCTTCCCTTGCTTCTCAATGGCGTCGCTCCAGATATTAATGGCATACGCTAGAAGATCCCCAGTTGACCGGTTTTTTGCGAAAACCGTATTATCGGTCACTGAGAATATCGTTGGCTTCTAGGTATGCCAGGAGCTTACTATTAAGTACACGCTAAATAGGCCTGTAGTTGGCCGGGTCAGCACGCCTGCCCTTTTGGTACAGGCTGAACGTTAGCCAGCTTCATGCTTTCAGCACCTTTCCAGTCATCTAGCGAAAGGCGAAACAGGCGTGTCAAGATTGGAGACAATTCAGGCGCACAAGTTCTATGAACAATTGCTGGTATCCCGTCGGGGCCACTAGCTTTGTTCACGTCAAGATTACGCAGCACAAACATACACGTCTCGCATCCAATAGGAGCATCAGGAGGGTGAGCGCCACTACTATCCAGACGTGAAAACTCCGCAAAGAGGGCGGCAAACAAGTTTGCTGGTTTGAGCAGTGGTTACCACCACTGCTCAAACCTGACGGGTCTACACTACCGTGAGGGACGACAGAAGTTGACTTCGACCGACTTTGCCAGGGACCAAAACGCTTTGCTGCCAGCAGGATATGAAGCGAGTTTGTTCCCGATTCGGCTAACGTGGTCAAACCGAACCCTCCGCAAAACCTTCTTGCTGGACTTGGCAGCCCTGTTGAAGGCTCTCTTCTGCTGATCCACGTCATTTGCTTTGCAGTTTCAAGCATCGACCCATGCTAAGTATGCCCCGTGTTTAAGCGCTTCAGCGCGATCACATTCGGCGCCAAATCAAGGTCGAGCTTTGCCGGACCAATGTGGAGTACTACATACCGTTCTCTGACCTAACAATTTAGGTCAGAGAACGGTATGTAGTACTCCATCCCCTGTCAAAGAAAGATCGCATGCCATCCCAATCCGCTGACTTATATCGCCAAACCCGCCGAATGACTTTAAGGCTAAGATCGGGCGGAGAGGAGACGGGTACAGACTTCACCAGACAGTGGTCGGAACTACCTAACGGTGAAGATATCGTTACCGAGTAGCGGTCTGGATCTGTAGTCAGTAGAAGGTCCAAGCAATTGGCTTTGTGTGACTCAACATCCGGCACCCTCGTTGCTCCCTGGAGCAGCTGAGTGAGATTTAATGCAAGTGCAAGATTGTGCGTCTCTCGCCCAGCATGGTCCGTGCACTGGTATGGGAAGAGCCACTCCTGGTGATGGGCATTAAAGTCCTCCAGTAACACGAACTGAGCTGCTGGGCCGCATCTGCCGCCTCACTGATGTATTGTGTGAGCCTGGTTCTCTCATGATCTCCGCTGTGCGAGCGGTAGACACAAGCATAGATAATTTTGTCTATGTCCGTGTCCACCAGAGCCCAAAGTGTAGAAAACCTGGAGTCCTCAAGGTTCCGGAGACGCCAATAGCAGATGTCGTCGCGGGCGTACATACATACCGCCGCACGTGGTTTAAAGTTGTGCTCCAAGGTAAACCCTGGGTATGAAAGATACGACACGTCTGATGGACATCTGATCTGCGTCTCCGAAAGAAACAGCAGAGCAGGTTTCAGTCTCGAGGTGGTGGTAGACTGCGACGAGATTTGAGTGCAGACCTCGGATATTACTGAGGTGCACTTTGAGAGAGAGGGAGTGCAGCCGCTGTTTAACTTTGCTCTTTTTATTCCATTTCATGATTTAGAGAGTGAAGAGGAGAGAATTTATTTATTTATTTATTTTATTTATTTATTTATTTATGTTATAACGGCTTACAAAAAAACCAATTATAATAACATAATACAAAAACACAATACAAGAACAAAAATAAAATCTAAATATATATAACTCAAAGGTGACTGACTGACTGATTGACTGACTGACTGACTGACTGACATAGTGATCTATCAAGGCACAGCCCAAACCACTGGACGGATCGGGCTGAAATTTGGCATGCAGGTAGATGTTATGACGTAGGCATCCGCTAAGAAAGTATTTTGCGAAATTCCCACGGGATCGGGATTTACACGGGAAAAACTTCCCACGCGGGCGAAGCCGCTGGCACAAGCTAGTGAGAAATAAAAACAGAAATTACAATTAGAATAAAATATACATAAACAAAACTCGACTTAAACATTGCTGGTATCCCGTCGGGGAAGGAAGTGAAGTGAGGCTTCACGCTGTTAACCTCCAGACCCACATTAGACGGATGGTATTGATTGGGGAACTAGTCTGGAGACTGCGGGGACGCCCAAGCCCCCCCCGGGAATGACCATCGGGCCCTCTCATCTGGTCGCCAACCAGCACGATGGTGCATTCCGGGATGTTTCGACAGTTGGAGGGGCAGCCTGTCATGTGTGGCTGGCACACTACTTGGGCCCCCAACTACCTGCGGTCGGCCAGCGGCGCACCGTGCCTCGGATCCGCTCCTCTCCGCGACTAGTCTCCCGATACGTCCGCACTAGTGCGAGCCAGATTGGTCTTTCAGCAGTGAAGCTACTACTTCGACCCAACTCCTTGATAGGCTACACAGGGCATCGTACCGGAACACAGCTAGGCCGTTTGGCGGTACGTCTTTGCCCTGTGGGTGGTCACAAGCCTGCAGTTTTAACCTGCCACCTGTTTGATGTCACCTGATTAGCACCACCCGAAGGCCACGTGTAGGGATTTGCAAACGGGTATCCTCTTACGGACACGGGTGACTCAGCCCCCAAAGCTGTCTGTCTGTCTGTCTGTCTGTCTGTCTGTCTGTCCGTCCGTATGTCACAGCTATTTTATTCCGAAACTATTAGGACTATACATGTGAAACTTGATAGGTAGATGTATTCTGTGAACCGCTTTCCGATTTTAAGAAAAAACTTAAAAAATATTTATAATAAAGGGGGGCTCCCCACACATAGAACTAAAACTGAAAATATATTTTTTTTTCATGAAACCTATGCGTGTGTGGTATCTATAGACAGGTATTTAAAAATGACATTAAAGTTTCTAAAAGGACATATTCATAAAGTAAATTGTTTAAAAGATTCCGCTTTCGCGATTCGCTTCCAAAGTGGTAAAATGTGTGTGTGTGTGTCCCCTCTAACTTCTATAATAATGGAGTGAAAAATCTAAAAAATATATATATCTGTAGATCTTAGTATAAACTTTCAACCAAAATTAATTTGAACGAGATCGGGTCAGCAACTTTTGATATACAGCATATTTTCTAAAACCGCAAATATAACTTTGTAATTCATACAACTACTATGAAAAACAAAGTTATTTGGCGTAGTTGTAAAAAATGTAAATAAGCTAGTTTTAAGAAATTTGCAAGTTGTTTCTTTTGTCTATTAAATATACATATTATGTTATATTATTATAGTTACTTCGGAACCCTTCATGGGCGAGTCTGCCTTGCACTTGGCCAATTTTTTGGGGGGGAAAATCATCAAAATGACTCCTTTCGCTCTGGGTGTAGCGGAAAGTAGTGTCAGACGAATACTGAATAAAAACCCACTCTGTTCCTTCAGTTGCCCTTGTGATCCGGGGCTGCGGTGTCTATACATATATATGTCTGTAGATCTTAGTATAACCTTTCAACCAAAATTAGTTTGAACGAGATCGGGTCAGCAATTTGTGAGATACAGCATATTTTCTAAAACCGCAAATATAACTTTGTAATTCATACAAACACTATGAAAAACAACGTTATTTGGCGTAGTTGCAAAAAAATGTAAATAAGCTAGTTTTAAGAAATTTGTAAGTATTTTTTTGTCAAATAAATATACATATTACTTATATTATATCATTCTAGTTACTTACTACTATATATATATATATATATTGTAGTTTATTATATATTTTTTTTTGTTTTTAGTGTTT
The DNA here is from genome assembly GCA_943138885.2 of Tholera decimalis. Taxonomy (NCBI): domain Eukaryota; kingdom Metazoa; phylum Arthropoda; class Insecta; order Lepidoptera; family Noctuidae; genus Tholera; species Tholera decimalis. Next base: position 19,657,861 of record OW964564.2, on the reverse strand, counting down.
TGGTTTGTTGACTAGTGCTTTACCTAGTTACAAAAGCCTAAATGTAAACTACTTATCACCATTTACCAAATATTGCTTTTCCCGATACAGAGCCGTTCATTTTTGAGGAGTTCTTCAGGTACTTCACCATCAGCTCAACTTCACCATATACATGTTAACAAGTATAAAGTGATTAACAACCATATTCTAGTAATCGAATCGCAACCCATGAAATACTTATAATTGAGTAGTTCCGGTAGCCGTCTGTGGTCTTCATCATCAGTTCCACTTCAGCGAATGGTATTTTCCGAGAGCAACTACACAAGTTACTTTAAAAAATAATAATATTTGAAGAGTTCCCTCGATTTCGACAGGATTCCATCATCAGATCCTGACTTGATGACGATGGGACCACCTGGAAATATACCTACCAGGTGCCTTTCAAACAATAAAAATAATTTTTCAAATCGGTCTAGTTACGAGTAATCGGGGAACATACATTTAAAAAAAACCGAGTCGTTTGCACCCATTAAAAAAATCGGTATCATCTTGGGTTTTGACATTTATCCAAAAAAGATAACAATTATTCCCAAACAATAGATAAAAAACTTACTTTCTCAAGTTGCTCATATAAAATGCGTAAAGTATCGAAATAAGTATTGTGTAGTATTATGAATTATTTTGTGTTCGTACAGCGATCTATTTTTAGACAAATTTCTGTTGACAAGCGACATAGCGTCCACTCACGAAGGCGGCTGACCGCGTATTAAAATTTCTTTACACTTTTCTGTCCAATAAATCTAAACAGTGACCAACGAAAATAACCCTTAATGCGACCAGTTAAGATTCATGCGCTTTAGCAAAATATGTGAAAAATTTAAAAGGGATTTTATTTTTTTGTGAAGCTATTTGTTACATTTTCGTTATTATTAATAGGCTCATTTTGAGGTAATTATATCTGCTAGCCTGTGGTATTTTTTAAGAATCAAAATATGTAAATGTTTAGCAGAAAAAGAATCCTAAACTTAACCCTTTTTCCTCAACTTTGTATGCAGAGGTTTTGAAAAATCGTGTTTACAATACTAAAAACCATATTTTTTGTATTTTAAACACGGCTGCTTTGGAGATAAAGAAGTGATCTATCTATTGCAACTGTTAGTTTTGTTTGAATTTCTTTATATTAGTCGGAAAATGCACCCAAAAACAGCTTATTTACGTCAGATTCGAACTTACGTCCTTAATTCCTACATTTTCGTGTACAGTAAATTATATTCAATTCTATTAATATTTTTTTCTAGGTTCGAGACGCCTACCACACTCCTTTAGCCACCTTAATCAAAGGAGCAACAACAATGGGAGAAGATATGTTCGCAGAATGTGCTCCCGTAGCTTGGCAGTTGCTTCTAGAATCAGACCGCGAGCTCAGTTCGTGTGCCGCCGCGTTGTTCATACTTGCTGCTGTAAAGGCACCGAATACTGCCACTGAAATCATGCATAACGATTTGAAACATGCTGAGCCGAGTACCAGGTTTGTTTGTTTTTTTATGGACTCCCTTGTAGTATCTAAAGCACATCTGAAAACATTCAGTTTGTGTCATTTGCTAAAATTTTACGATATTTCTAAAACCACTGGCTGAATTCTTAAATGTTACTCTGTTTATAAAATGTGTATTTGACGACACGATAACGTAGTGGCTGAACCGGCTGTTGCAATGCGTTTCGCGGATTCGACTCCGGAATCGAAAAAGTATCAATGTATGGCCTACTCTGTTCCGGGCCTGGCTGTTAGAAAACTGCTAGTTCTGTATAAGAAATATTATAATAATAAGTATATCATTGTTGGTCTGATGGTCATATAAGCGTCAGCTGAACGATTCTGGGCTCTATTGTCGGATCGGCAACGTGGGATTGTCACTGAATGTCTCAGTAGCAATATGCAATCGATATTATTTCCCGGTAATAGATGCTACATGCTTCTGTTAATACCTCGGTGGAAAAGAAACTACAGATATAGTAATCGTTTTCAGAATAAACGCAATCTTAAGATTCCAAGTAATGTGGAAGCTTCGATACCAAGTTTGGCCGCGCATGGAGGAAGGAGCATCAGTGACTTTCAAAGTGCCTCCACCCGGCATAGAGTTTACACTCCCCTCCCCTAAGATCGGCATCGAGTCGCTCGCAGTAGTGGACCCACCGTGGAGCCCACAGGTTAAGGATAAAGACATGGAGATGACTTTGAATCAGGAGAGACACGTAAGAGCGAAAATTAGATTCGGTATAGATGTTGTGTCTGTAATTGTGTTCCTTGATTGCTTGAGTCACGCAGATGACAGACAAATAATAATAATAACGTTATTCCTTTATCTATAGCCCTGACCACCTGTAGCATGGAACCCGTTGTTTTAATATGTGTTATTGTTTGCACCGTTATGTCTAGTTACGTTTTATGCAAAATGTAAGTAATAAATAAACGATTTAACTTCAATTTTGATGGTTTTATACAAACTCACAATTTCTCGCACAGCGTTCCCTAGTAACAGCAACAAAGACTCGCAAAAAGCAGCAAACGGAGGCAATAAAGAGGGCGCTTCAACAGCGAAATGATAAGAAACGAGCTGAAAGGGAGAGTTTCCTTATCACTACTATACCTATAACGAGGCAGGCGGCGCGTGAGCCTGCTTTGGATCATGCGGCTGATGACCATGTTGAACGTAAGTATCGATTTGGCTTAGAAAACCAAGCACTAATTTTTATAATCTAAGCTGTACAGTCTCGCTGTTAATTTATTTAGAACAATCATTACATATTGTGATGATACAATAAAGGTCATACAAATATAACACTTAGCAACGTATAAGCCACACAGTGTTCACAGATAAACAATATAAACTAAAGAATTAGGTCAGCGTTTAGTTAATTTGTATAGCTATATGTATAGTTAGATCATAGCTAGTTCTAGTATACGTGAGATCAGAAAGAAATACTTAGAACCCCATTGTATCATATTTTTTTAGTTGTAAGTCCTTATTGGGTTTCTTTTATGATGCACAATAAAGAGTACATCTATTTATCTATACGCGCCACGAATTAAAATTACATATGAAAAGTAAAGAAACAGACTCTTGTACAAATAGAACAGTATCAGATGATGATATTATAGGCTCTTCTATCATTTAGGCCGTGCGCGCACTGCGTTGCGTTTTGGAAACGCAAAATCTGTGAAGTATGAAGTGTCATAGAAGTGCGCGCACAGCGGTGGAATAAATGCGTGCGGTAGAGTCACCGGTGGCCCCTCGCTGTAAAATTGCGGTAAATCTACTGCAAATATTTTTGTATCGTATAGGAATGTATGTAGTACCGCGCACTGCGGTGAAAACAACGCACCTTTTGTCTGAAAATGTTGCCATACATACAGATTTATTTGTATTTGGATAGATTAGATTTCTTTGGATGTGTGATAAAGTTTAGCTCTCGATAAAAATTTTACAATGTATTGATCAAACTAACTGTTACATTTAAAACAGAACTTAGCAAAATAAATTACCTGGATATCGCATTTATCATGTTACACTTGTGTTTTACCATTGTACGATTCTATTCTTTATGGTTATTTTTATTCTTTCATAAACAACGTTAATTTTGAGTATGGTCTGCATTTAATCTTTCACTCGCTGTGTTAAGGAAATCCCTCATTGATTTTTGCGTGCTATCCAAGGCTCTCGCATTCGTCGTGTACTCGTGTCGCACGTACGTAAAATACGTGTATAATGAATACCATAAGCTTAGATCAACAATACCAACTAGATAACGGGTCACGTACAAAATCAAAACTAAATGCTGTCCGCGTGAATATGTACTTATACGGCTACTAAAGCAATAAATTACTCCTGTTACTTAGAAATCAAAAGACATAAAATAAATATCAATTAGTGTGAAATCAACCTTAAATGGCAACAGAAAAAGTACATTTTCCCGTTATTGCCTTGCGAGCTACATCGTTTTGTTTCGTTTCAAAAGTTTGCGCGTGTATTGGCCAACCTTGGCCAAACATTTGTAGCGGTGATTTAAAGTCGGTAAATGTCTTCAAAATTTGATATTATTTGTTGGTTTAAAGCTTAAAATGTAGCTTATTCTACATGTACTTACCGAAAGTAAGACACTCCGGCCGTTAAATTGCTTTTTCGGGCATTATTTTTGAATACACATTTCGGCATTGTGAAACGTGTTTACATTGGCTGTGTGTCAAACGAACTAAACAAAATAAGAGCTCACTTCTCAAGTGCGCTGTTATTTACCGAGACGTATTTTTTACGCCGACCCCATATCTAGTTGGTATTATTAATCGAAGACCATAAGTACAAACTTTTGAAAATATGTATAAATACGAAGAAATCTGTATGTACGGCAACATTGTCAGACAAAAGGTGCGTTTTTCTCGCCGCAGTGCGCGCACCCGAGATTGCGATTATTCTACCGGTGCGGTAGAATAAACGCACCGCGTTCCATCGCAAGGCAGTGCGCGCAAGGCCCTAAACCATAAATTGTTAAAGATTTTGTTTAACCAATCGGGGTACATGCTGCTTTCCAGCTGAATGAAATTATTCAACAACGTATGGTTCCAATGTTCTATTAAAAAAAGTTTTTCTTAAAAAAAATCATGTCATCTGTAACTGACATTACTTTTTTCTTTACAGCACCAGCTGACGAAGAATTAGTAGAAGGCGTTCGCGGATCTCACCACACTCAAGTGGCTTCAGCATTGTTCCCTTCAACATTGTGCTCCGCTGTGGCTGAGATTGTATCTCTATTGGATGACGCTGCTGTTTCAAGAGATGGATGTTCTGTTTACGAAGTCGCTTATCAGGTACACAATATTGTATATTATTGTTTGTTAGACCTTATAAAATATGTGTGCTATACGATTGACTTATTACAAAAACAATTTAGCTGATCTCGAGTTCTAATAAGATTTATCTAATCAACAATAACATCTTTTTTTATTAAATTTCACAACATACAGAGATTGGAGCCTTTTTAGCCTCGCATAGTTCTGTATTTTATGTTGTCTACTCATATTTGTTAGATCAAAGTTTATTTTATCGTGTACGAGTCTCAAATGGAGTTTGTTTTCCCTCTTACTTTCTGTTTACGACCAAAACAGCGGTTTCATAACTACAGATACAATAATTTTTATATTTTACTACTATCAAAAAATAAGGTTTACTCTATTAGTGTCGTTATTTACAGTGGAAATTAGTATTAGATCATAAATCTGATAGACCTAGATTAGGAAAAAAATATGAAAAAAACAGAGCATAGTTACGAATCAAGATTTTATTGAGAGAGAGCGACATTTAACACTTATTGTCACTTATTTTGATGACTTCATATTAAAGTGCTTGAATCACATTCATATTTCAACAATTTACTAACGCAAATAATATTTCTTCAGGTTATATGGTGTTGCCTCGTAGAGGACTCAGCACTTTTCCTCCGTCACGTACTCGAACGTTTAACCCGCGACCATCAAGATGAGATGTTCAAGTTACTCCGGCACTTGATCCGGTTCATACCGAGGTTGCCTCAACAGGCGGCCTTTGCGTTGTACAACTACATTATAGGGTACGTCATGTTCTACGTTAGGAGTCCCCATGAAGAGGGACAAAGGCTTGTTGGTGCTGCTCTGTCGATATTGTGGATGGTGAGTTTTCCTGAGATTTTCTTTTAAAACCCAGATTGAAGTTGGTGGGAGCCCGCTGTTTAGTAAAAGCACCAGACCAATCTAAATACCAAGGTTGCTGGAATGTTCTAACATAGTTCCGCGCCCCTGGAACCCAAGGGCAACTGAAGGAACAGGCAGGATTTTTAGTAAGTAGAATTCTGACACTCCCTCCAATTCCGCTGATGATTTTCCCCCCGAAAAAAAAAATAGGATCAATCAATATCGCGAAGCTTTTGGGCGTTTTATGTGGAGCAGTGGATCAGTAGCACAGTCTGACTGAAATAATTAGGGTGCGTTTCCACCAGAGATGTGCGATGGAAACGTGGCGTGCGAGGATGTCTAGCTGTGCTGTGAAAATGTGTGGGTGTTTCCACCAAAGCTGTGCGATGAAAATTTGCCTACGAGGATGTGTAGCGGAGCTGTGAAAATGCGCATTAATGTGTGGTGCGAGGATGCGCAAACCTCGCAACACATCCTTCTCAACACACATTCCTCGCAACACATCCCTCGCAACACATCTCTCGCACACATCCCTCCCACACATCCCTCGCTTGTTTTGTATGCGCAAAAATCTAGCTCCGCTGAGCCGTTTCCACCAGAGCTGTGCTGACCGAGGCGAGGTAAATGAAGCGATTCTATTGGTTCTTTACAAACACATCCCTCGCTACGCATCCTCGCACATCTCTGGTGGAAACGCAGCCTAATACTTGTATGTACTTTTCCCAACTATGTTGGGGTCGGCTTCCAGTCTAACCGGATGCAGCTGAGTGTTAGTGCTTTACATGGAGCGTCTGCCTATCTGACCTCCACAACCCAGTAGCTGGGTAACACGATACGTCTTGGCTAGAACAGTGTCAGATTTACTGGCTTTTGACTACCCGTAACGACTGACTAGAAGATATCCAATGACAGCCCGGATCAACGGCTTAACGTGCTTTCCGATGCACGGGGATATGACAGCGCCAAATTCCAAACTCCGGGGTACTACTGAAAAATTCCTTACAGAAAAACCGACTAACACTTTTTGCCCCACCCGGGAATCGAATCCGAGATCTCGTGCTCAGCAGTCGGGCTTGCGACCACTTGACCAACGAGGCAGTTCTGATTTCTGAATTTATACCAATCACAGAACAGATAAAAGAGGTTAGAAAGGTAATAGTTCCTGATTTGCGTGAGAACGCGTGTCGCCGCTTGTCTCCCCACTCTATAGCTCCACTACAAGCAAGAGGCCCGTTACGTATGTGAATTACGCACACAAACAAATTACACACACTTAAATGAAGAGATTGTAACTCACTGTCGATAAACATGCGCCGTGCATCACGGCCAATCAGGGCAAAGGACGAAACGTCAGTGGTTGTAGTGTGGCGCATGCAGTACATTGTAAGTGGACTTGGTCATTGCGTTGATTAAGTGAGTACACATCGGGCAATGTATACTTTTTGTAACTTGTTGCAATAGTGTTGTTAATGTTCGGAATTCCATAGTGATCAGAATATTTTTAACCGACTTCTGAAAAAGGAGGAGGTTCTCAATTCGGATGTTTGTTTTTTTTTTTTTTATTTTTTTTTTATGTTTGTTCGGGCATAGCTCCGTCGCTCGCCAACCGATTTGAAAAATTCATTTTTTGTTGGAAAGGGTATACTTCCCAAATGGTCCCATGAAAATTTTATCGACATCGAACAAGCCGTTTCTGAAAAATCAACAAAAGTCTAAAAAAAATATTTACATTGATGACCTTTTCGGTTACTCTATATTGTGTTTTTTGTTCGCGCGTTTTTAGTTTTTTGTAGTTGACATTTTGGCTTTTATAACTAGATTAATTACAAATTGACCCACTAAAAAGCGCGAAAATAAAAACTTTTTTGCAAAAAAATAAAACCGACTTCCATATCAAAACACTACAAAGCCAAAAATAATTTTAATTTCGGAAGGCGGTGTGAAAAAAAAGAAAATACAAAACCAATAACACCGACTACCGAAATTAAAATTATTTTTGGCTTTGTAGTGTTTTGATATGGAAGTCGGTTTTATTTTTTTGCAAAAAAGTTTTTTTATGTTTTTTACTAATAAAATTGTAATTAAATGTTATTTTCGACTTATACTTCCTCGCTCTATACTTGCGGTCTGACTTTTTGTTTTACAGGTTATAATTGCACAACACGGCATTTTAAAACAGAGCTCTGTCTTCCAAAGTAATCCGAAGCGCACTAAACGCGGCGAATGAATTAATCGGTCGCGCTATGATTTTCGTATCATAAATGTGGCGCGCTCGTCACGCCCACATTACCATTCCAACTTTATTCATCTATTCCGTGATACCAATATTACCACATAGGTATCAATTTTCATTAATTTTAATTTCAGGTGGTCCACAGTGTTCATGGTATAATGTTCAAAGATCTGAAGCAAATTTTACGCAAAGAACAATGTGATGCGTCTATACTACTTACGGCTAATGTGCCTGCAGCCAAAAAGATTATTGTCCATGGTCCACGTAAGTATCAAATCAACGAATTTTATTTAGTTGGAGGGGTACCCACATTGCTAGTTATCTGTTTCTTCTTTAGTTCTTGTTGTTGGATGTAGTACGATTCAAACTTAATAGCAACTCTAAACAATTGGCAAATGACTTCGCAGAAACAATTTCATATAACAGTGGCATTGAAGTAGTAGCAAAAGCTATCGGACCTCACAGCCGCCATTAAGTTTGAATTGAACAGTATACCCAATAATTTAAACATAAACCAAGTTTTTATTTTTCTTTAAAAAATAGAGTCATTAACTAAAAACTTTATTCTAGCTGACAATGAAGGTTATATACCGTCTCAGTTTCCCGTTCAAGAAGACACAGTATTTGCACAGATCCTGAAAGAGTCACTGGATTTCTTCGGTATCCCAGAAAAGTTACATCGGGAACATTTCCTTGTCGACTTCAAAACTCGTAAGTGGCATGGTTGCGTTTGCAATATTACTTCTTAAACTTTTGGCGACAAATTACCCTAATCCTGGTTAAAATCCCATACTAATAAAGGTCTAAGACTATGTTGGTTAATAAATAAAATTCATTAAATTCAGGTCTGTGACCCATATTAAATAGAAAGATACACATTTGCCATTTTTCAGCTTACACCAATATACATAGAGAATTACGTGCAAATAAAATATTTTGAAATTAAAATAAAATTAAAATTATACAAAATGAATATACAAAAATTACAAAAGAACAAGGTCAAAATATAAATTTAAAAAATGTCAGATTAAAAATGTGCAAATAAAAAAAGCCGATATAAAAAAAAAAATGTGCCTGGCTGGCACATAATAAATACCCGAGCCTTAGAACAACAACGCATAGAAGGATAGTACGAGTGCAAAAAGTGAGGCAACTAAAACTTAGCCATTTTTGGCTAACTTTGCTCGACGAGCCGTCAGTACTCAAGGTCACATTCTGCCGAACAGAGCTCGCGAGTAAATAATTTAAAACGACCGTTTGTAGCGTAAAGGGATGTCATAGTCCTTCAGGAAAACAAAAAACGTGTAATCAAATTACATTTCACAAGTAAATACTTACATTTTATACATTATATTTAAGTAAATCGACCATCAAACAAAAATTCTAATAACCTAACTTATCACAATTCAATGTTGCTATCCGTGAGGAAAAAAATACCCATATTGATTTCTTTTGTAATTATTTTTGTTTAAAAAAAATATAGTTTTGGCGGCAATTATGTATGCGCCAAACTAAACTATATTTATTTACAGCTACTACCTACAGTGTTTTATAACTAAAAGTTACTGTTAGTTCGAAGAGTGGCATCATAAAGATGACAATTTTATTGATTAAGATTTTTTTCATTTAAGTAATGTTCTCAATAATATTTTTCTATTTCATAAATACAACACATACTTTTAATTGATATCAAACGAGATTTTTCAAGCAATTAATACATTTCTATAATATCATTATAACACATTACACATCAAACATTCTAAACGCAATAAACGATATCTCATTTCGTTTACCTTCCGTAAATATATGTCATATAAGTCATATTACATGTAAAAACATCATCTTATTTAGTTTCATAACATAAAATACTTGATTTGATCCAGCAACATAATAGTGCGTTTTCCCATTTTTGTGGTAATGGTACTGGTAATGGTATCACTGAAAGCTATATTTGTGTGCGTTTGAAGAACGTAGACACATTCGGCTCACGCACATAAAGAAAATAAAGTGGACACACGAAATCGCTCGTGTTTTGTTCTAGACGCCTCTTCTATGCGTTGTTGTTCTAAGACCCGAGCATACCTTTTGTATTGTGTATTTGAATTTGGAACTCCCCTTTTATTTATTATTCATTCATTCGTAGGTCAAATCCACAACCCGCAAGGCTACGTTCGAGACCACTACTTCTTCAAACGCTCTCAGTATCCACAACTAGGCCTGGTTCATATGGAACCTGATGAGGCCTTCCAAAAGCTACAGGAGCAGGAGCTCTTGCAGAAGTTCGTTGAAATCGGAAAAGTGTTACTGACTTGGGCTATATTAAAAAATGTTGATATGGTAAGTAATACTTGCATAATCTTGTTTCATTTGTTTGTTCTAGGCTGCTCAGATGGAAGGTATATTTTTTTAAATTAACTTGAAGATCCAATAAATGCTATTGAGACAAATTAACAACTGTATTTCTTTGTTGATGTTGGTTAATGATGTTTTTTTACAAAACAGTAAACATGTAGTTATTGCGAGGACATGAGGAGGTTTGTCTGTAAGAGATTGCCCTGTGCGATAGAATCGGCATTGTACACTAGTTTTTATTTATTGCATGAAATATACAATAATGTAAATAATAAGCAAATAAAAGCTGTGTTTGTGTAACTATACATCCTATTTTACCAAAATTATGTAACTCAACAAATTTGCTTTAATTTCAGGTAGTCCAACGTGTAGTATTTCTCCACGATGAACTCATGAAACTGCCTTCATTTCCCCGTAAAGCACTAGAAGCAGATCTAGTGCTATACAGCCGGGGAGCACTAGGGTCAACATTATTAGGATTGGATGTGTTGCATAAGTTCATGTGAGTTTTTATGTTTTTATATGCCCACCCCAGAATGGTATGATACCCACCCCAGAATTTTTAAAAACAAACAATTATGGCTAAAAATAAAATAAAAAATCTAGCCAAGTGCGAGTCAGACTCACCCGTTAGCAAGTAGTTCCTATCTCGTTAAAAGTAATTTTTCGTTGAAAGTTTTAATGAAAACTTTCAACGAAAAATTACTTTATGTACTTTATGGTATGCTTAATGAAGCATACCTATATTTTTAGATTTCAATTAACCTATACTTTTTCAAACGATTGACTTTATGAAGAAATGGTTTTAGAAACCTCGTTCCTTAGCTTTTTAACCGACCTCTAAAAAGGAGGAGGTTCTGAATTCGACGTGTATTTTTTTAATGTATTACCGATTACTCGAGAGCGGCTGAACCGATTTGGAAAATTCTTTTTTCGTTTGAAAGGGTATACTTCAGACGTGGTCCTATTGTCACCAAGTTAGGATCTGCCGATGGGATCCTGGAGAAATCGAAGGGACCTATAGTGATTTCAGTATTTTTTATAGTAATTTGTACAGTAGCTTTCGGAAAGCACCATTTGGTGAAGTGAAACTGATGATGAAGACCACAGAAGGCCACCGGAACTAGTCAATAATAGGTATTTCAAGGGTTCGGATTCGATTACTTGAATATGGTTACTAAGCACAATATGCTCGTTACAATGCATATGTAAAGCTGATGGTGAAATACCTGGAGAACTCCTCAACAATAAACGGCCCTACATCGGGAAAAGCAATATAACCAAAGACACCGACTACCGAAATTAAAGTTATTTTTCACTTTGCAGTGTTGTCTTGAAGTCGGTTTAATTTTTTGTTCATAAGTTTCATATTTATTTTTGTACAAAAATCGTAAACCGGATCACAGAATATCATCTACCAAGTTTCAACTTTGTAGCCCTAATACTTTCGGAATAAAGTAGTTGTGACAAACGAACAGACAGAGATAATGACCTTCGGCCATATTTTTGCGTTTGTCGAATAATAATAATAAATAATAAAAACGTTTATTCGAGACCAAACATGAGACTTAATTTAAAAACCCACCAAACTGCGTAGCAGTTTGTCGGCGGGACTGGCCTGGTCTGACCCCGCTGGGCTTCCTTCAGGCTATTGGGGATCTCATCTGGTGGGGATGGACTGTCGAAATGTCGTGAAGAAGCGACGCCGAGCTACGGCGTCGGGGAGCTTACAGTTTCACTTTCAAGTAAACACAAAAATGGGTGTCCGCTGAAAAAATGCCAAACTTTTTCGACTATATTCATTTAAAACAGATATTTTTGTGCAAAGTTTTTTAGGGTTCTGTAATCGAATGGCAAAAAACGGAACCCTTATAGATTCGTCATGGCTATCTATCTGTTCGTCCGTTTGTAACAGCCAAGTATTCTGGAACCATTAAGACTACAGAGTTGAAACTTGTTAAGTAGATGTATTCTGTAAACAACTTTATGATTTTTATACAAAAATTTAAATAAATAAAAATCAATGGGGTATACATGGAAGTCATCACCTGCCTAGCCTTTTCCCAATTTATTGGGCTCGGCTTCCAGTCTAACGAATTTTACTCGTGCGTATACGTACGAACACACACGAACGATCCTAACCTTCCAAGTACTATGGGAGCGCACATACTGGATGCGAGTTAGTCTTACGTATACGTGCGTGTAGTTCCGACGTCCGAAAACAATCCGAACTCGTTGGGATTTTGAAACACGTTCGTACGTAAAAATGGATGTAGAAAATTTTCTTTTAAGTTTCTATTTTCATACGTACATAACCATGAAACAGTATGGGGTCATTATTTAAGTCTTCAATAATATGATGAAATTCTCCAAATTCTTTTCTTTTTAAATAAATTTCACGCACCCATTCGGTTCTGCGACAGCGAAGACGCCGCCGCAGTCTTCCAGTTATAAGAGAATTATCTAGAAGATACAGATTATTCATTGCGCTCCAACCAAAGATGACTTCACGAATGCGATATCACTGCCTTTTTGACGGAGTAAAACGTATTCAGTGTACGCACTCAATTCGTACGACCACGATCGTACGTTTACGGACGATAGAAATTCGTGTCCAAACTGAGCGCGGCCTTAATGTTTTACATGGGGCCACTGCCTAGCTGACCTCTACAACCCAGTAGGTAGCCAGTAGCCAGTGTCAGGTTTTACGGGCTTAGGAGTACCCGTAACGACTTTCAAAGATGTCCAAAAGAAAGCCAGGACCAACGGCTTAACGTACTTTCCAAGGCTCGGGGGTATCATACCGTCAACTTCCAAACTCCGTGCTACTACCTAGAAATTTCTTACAGAAAATCCCCATAGTACTTCTAGTATAGGACCCCGTAATCGAATCCGAGACTTCGTGCTATACAATAACGTTTGCAACCAACGACCTAAAAAAAACATCAAACCTATACATGTTGGGTCAATAGATAGGTCTTTAAAAATGCCATTGAGGTATCTGAATTTTTTCTCCAAGTCAGTCGGTCGAAAGATAGACTCTTCCAAAGCGGTAAAATATGTAACTTTTAAATGAGAGTGAAAAATCAAAAAAGATATGCTGTAGATTTTAAAGAAAACTTTCAACGAAAAAAAAGATTGAGCGAAATACAATCTGCAGTTTTTGAGATAAAACACATTTAAAAAAAAATGTTAACAAAAAATAGAACCGACTTCCATATCAAAACACTACAAAGACAAAAATAACTTTAATTTCGGTAGTCGGTGTTATTGGTTTTGGGTTTTTTTTTTTCACACCGCCTTCCGAAATTAAAGTTATTTTTGGCTTTGTAGTGTTTTTATATGGAAGTCGGTTCTATTTTTTGTTAAAAATTTTTTTCACACTTTTTAGTGGGTCGGTTTGTAATTTATCTAGTTACAAAAGCCATAATGTCAACAACTTATCACCTTTTACAAAAAATTGCTTTTCCCGATGCATAGCCGTTAATTTTTGAGGAGTTCTCCTGGTATTTGATCCCATCAGCTCTACATCACCATACTCGTATGTATTGCGACGAGCATAAAGTGTTTAACATCCGTACTCAAGTAATCGAATCGCAATCGACGAATAATTATTATTGAGTAGTTTCAGTGGCCATCTGTGGTCTTCATCATCAGTTCAACTTCCCCAAATGATACTTTTCGAAAGCAACTGCTCAAGGTACTATAAGAAATACCCAAAACGTTATAGGTGTGCCTATAATATTTGAAGAGTTCCCTCGATTTCTCCAGGATCCCATCATCAGATCCTGATTTCGTAACAATGGGACCAACTAAAAAGTATACCCTTTCAAACGCAAAAAGAATTTTCCAAATCGGTTCAGCCGTCTCCGAGTTATGAGGTAACATACATAAAAAAAAAAGTTCAAGACGAATTGAGAACATCCTTTTTTGAAGTCGGTTAAAAACCGCTAATAATAGGGGTCTAATTATGAAATGAGATTCTGGAAGCCAATCCGAAACTACTCAGGAATTGGCGGCATGGTTTAACGTTACCGTACCTACAATATTAATTCATTTGCATGAAATAAAAAAAAAAATTAGCAAAAAATAGAACCGACTTCCATATCTAAACACTACAAAGGCAAAAATAACTTTAATTTCGGAAGGCGGTGTCAAAAACGAAAATATATACAAAACTAAAGACACCGCCTTCCGAAATTAAAGTTATTTTTGCCTTTGTAGTGTTTAGATATGGAAGTCGGTTCTATTTTTTGCTAAAATTTTTTTTTCACGCTTTTTAGTGGGTCGGTTTGTAATTTACCTAGTTACAAAAGTCATAATGTCAATAACTTATCACCTTTTACAAAATATTGCTTTTCCCGATGCATAGCCGTTAATTTTTGAGGAGTTCTCCTGGTACTTGACCATCAACTCTACATCACCATATGTATTGTGATGAGCATAAAGTGTTTAACATCCGTACTCAAGTAATCGAATCGCAATCCACGAAATACTTATTATTGAGGAGTTTCAGTGGCCATCTGTGGTCATCATCATCAGTTCCACTTCCCCAAATGGTCCTTTTCGGAAGCAACTACTCAAGGTACTATAAGAAATACCCAAAATGCTATAGGTGTGCCTATACTATTTGAAGAGTTGCCTCGATTTCTCCAGGATCCCATCATCAGATCCTGATTTCGTAACAATGGGACCAACTAGAAGCTATACCCATTCAAACGCAAAAAGAATTTTTCAAATCGGTCCAGCCGTCTCCGAGTTATGAGGTAAAGTTGAAGACGAATTGTAAACCTCCTTTTTTTGAAGTCGGTTAAAAATAAGACAAATTGGTGCCGTATGATTTGACTGATCTGTAGAAAGAAACGCGTGTTGAAACTTGAGTTACCTTATTAAATCGGTACAGAAATTAAGGAATATTGAATCGAATTGTGACATGTGGACCCAGGTCAAATGCCGCAATAGTGCCTTAAGGTAAAGCTTACTAATAATAAGGTAATGATAACTGTTTGGTAGTCTATTCGTGGTGTTAATCACTATAACTTTATCAGGTCTGATCTAGCAACAACGGCAGATGTTTAGTGTGCCGAACTTCGAACAATGATGGTGAAACTAGCAGTGAAACAGCCCCGATTCTTTAACCGATGTTCACCATTATTTGCTTCACTTATTTCTCCATGATAACGCTAGACATCACACTGCACGAGAAACCGTTGTAACTCTGCATATGCTGCGGTCAGACCGAGTTGCCAGACTTTGCTCCAATGGACGTAATTCTTTTTGTGTCAATTTTCAACGAGATAAAAAAAATCTTCCCAATAGGCAAAATGCTTTCAAACAGTTTTTCCAATGTAGATCCCAAGAGTTTTATTGCAAAGGTATAAATAAACTTCCGATTAGATGGCAACAATGTAAAAATAATGAGGGTAAATATTTTGATTAAATAAGTATGTTACATTTTGGAAAAAAAGTAATTTTAATTTTACGGTTCAAGTCAGGAATTTCATACTTTAAACGGTCTAGTGGTCAGACGCCCTGACTGCTATGCGTGAGGTCGTGGGTTCGATTCCCACCTAGGACAAATGTTTGTGTGATGAGCATGATCATTTGTTCTTTGTCTGGGTGTAATTTATCTATAATATGTACGTATTTAGAAACATGTATGTATGTTTATCAGTTGTCTAGTACTCATAGCACAAGCTCTGCTTAGTTTGGGACTAGATGGAGTTGTGTGAAAGTTGCGGAATATTATAACAAAGATACAACAAAGTTACACACACGGGTGTGTTACTGTACATAACTTTAGACAAACGCTATAAAAACAAAGATATTTTTCGTTAATCTATACTTGCTAACTGCGAAACCCTTCATGGGCTAATCCGACTCGCACTTGTCCACTTTTTTTTATTGACTTTTCAGATTGTTCTTGTTGACACTACTGTTGCGATACGTGTTAAATTAATTTATGTGAAAATTTACATTTCATACGTAAAGCGTTAACGCAACTTCGATAAGCGATCATCGCTTCTACCACTGGGGGCCAGGCCCCCCTGGAAAATATCTCTGGATTCGCCAATGCAAGAGGATGATGCCGGAAGAAGTCCAACACTTCCTCTTTGAGTTCAGCAGAGTATGGAGGTCTGCCTGCGTCAACCGGAGGCGGGTCAAAGCGGCCATGTTGTCTAAATCGGTACACGGCATCCAGAATGGTATGATGACTCACTCGCACACCAAACCTCTGCTGGTATAAAACTGCATGCGCAGTTATGGAGCTACACTCGCGGTAGCATAATACCATTTCAAGATATTCTTTATTTAAATACCGTCGTCTGGGAGGCATTTTTAACAAAAGAGCGCGCGATATTCCCTTCGCTGACCGCTAAAATAAACTTCCGAGCGGGCGGTCGGCTGGTGCGTGCGAAGAACGGGGTAGTTCGGGTGAGGGTGGGTGTGCGCGGGCCTGTGCTTTGACGACCGAGTGGCATTGTTTGATAAGAATGGCAACAGTGTATGAACGGCGCCGGCGTTCTGCGAAATGATTGAATTGAATTCGGTGCGGTGCGGCAACAGCTTATTAAGTCTACGGGATGGTTTTATACCAATAATCCATTCAAATTTATACGTACGGTTCTTTTGTATGAAAAAAAAATTACAAATAATCAATAATTTATCGTTGCTATTGTAATCTATAAACACAATACTGTCTCCCATTGCAGCCGTGGCAGATATTTTTATAGCACCTTATACTTAAACCTTTCTCATGAATTACTCTTATAATTGGTGAACCGCATGAAACACATGAATGACAGAAGCGGTGGGAGACTCGTTTATAATATGTAAAGATTTTTTTATTAAGATTCTTTTATACGAATGCTACGATTCTGTAGAGAAAAAATAATTGGTGCTTATATATTTTATTTTTAATTTAAATGTCCATCTACAATCAGCTTTCAGCCTTTATCAGATTAAATGGTGCTTACATGAACAATGTTTATTATGTCTACAGGTGGGTTCGACTAATAGCTCGAATGTTTGAAGCGATGGCCGGTAACTTTACCTCATCGCGCGACATTCACTTGTTTTTGAACGTCCTCAACGGTGCCTTGATGTTACATAGCGAAGACTCTCTGATCCTTCGATACGTTATCGCTACATATGTCAATGCTGCGTTCAATTTCAAAAGCATTTTCTCTACAAATGGGTATGTATGGTCTATTCAT
Source organism: Tholera decimalis (assembly GCA_943138885.2). Classification (NCBI taxonomy): domain Eukaryota; kingdom Metazoa; phylum Arthropoda; class Insecta; order Lepidoptera; family Noctuidae; genus Tholera; species Tholera decimalis. Next base: position 19,640,358 of record OW964564.2, on the reverse strand, counting down.
ATAATGAACATTTTGGTGCAATGACATTTTACATATTATCAGTAAAACTATAAAAATTGGTATCATTAACTTAGGGATTTGTAGAGTGTAACTGAAGTTTAGTTTTTATGTCAGTATGTTTAATATTTGTTAATTCAGGTTCGGCTGGAATTATTTTATATTAGTTTAAGTATATTCAATTAAGTTTAGGTCAACAACACAGCAAATGTCTGCTTTCAGACACATATAAATGTTTACAATTATCTGAGGAAAATGTTGTGGGTTGTGTATTAGATAATTTTATAGTTTAAGGTAAGTTTTGTTAATTTTTTAATACGCAACTGTTAATTTATTTTCCCTTCATAAATAAATAAAGTATTGCAAAATTATGTATCGTTCTAACAAAATTGTGTACAGTATATGACTTGAAATAAGAAAACCACAGGCGCTGTTGGCATACAAATTATCATTTTTATCTAACATACACAACGAATTAGGAATGATATATAAACATAACTCACGAAGCCCGCTAAAACATGGTTCCAAACTCATACCACTAAGCTGATAATACGAATGCAACACGCGCACAAACAAAACAAAATACTTTGCTAAATTTATTTTCTGCGCATGGATCCGTCAATTCATTCATTTGGGGCGCTATTTTATTTAGTAAGATAATGTTAGAGTGAAACTGAAATATCGAATCAAGCGAGTGCGAACGAGATGGATTGTTTTGTGACATCGAGCGGCGAGGATGGTATTATGCAGTATGCAGTAGGAGTCAGTCATTTATTATGAACTCAAATACTATAAATTAATATTAAACCTCTTTACATTAAGTTTACAAAAAGTGTAAAGCTTCATAAAAGGGAATGTCCGTCGACCATATAAAACAATTCCTGAAATGAACAAGAGTGAAATATACGCCAAATGTTACTACAAATCGTAGGTTACAATTTCAATAATTATCAAAAAAAACTAGATAGAAGTCAGTTACAAACCATTTTCTGAAATATTGGTCGTAATAAGTCTAGGGTTAAGGATGCGAAGTCGTCATTAAGGCGGGTCCAACAACTATGTGTACCATAAATCTAAAAAAATAATGTATGCATGTCAATATTTTTTTAAATCAAATATTTTTTGAATAGAAAACGTATCGTAGGCTGTATGAATCACATCTCCTTTACCTTACCTACTGACAGACTGACAGTTTGACATTACTGCATTTTCGATTGTTTGTTTACTTGATTCTACAATAGCGCTTGCGAATTGAGTTACGTACGGATTGCTTTTTATAGTATAGCAACGACTATAGTAATTTTTCAAAGATGTTGATTTTAGTTGTGCACACCCTAAAATCAACATCTTCAATCGGTCGGTTGGACGGTCAAATTATATTAAATTAATAATTACTGTGCACTAAATCTGCAAACTAATTCGTTAGGAATTATTTTACGATTCCTGTTTGGCTGAATGCCACTTACTAGTGTCAAATAAACACTAACCTCCAATAAAAATAAGAATGAATTAAACGGATATCAGGTTAAATATTTTAATTATTTCCATATTTTTATATCCTACTTAAACAAACTTGAAAATTATTTCATTATACACATTTTATTTAAAAAAATAAATTAAGGACTATTCGCAGTTTCTGTCCATTTCAAGCATTTGGATTTTATTAAATTTTCTTTTAATTTCATTTAATTAATTCAAATCGACCTTAGAATGTAAATTTCCTTAGGTGCCCGTTTTCAAACCAATCCATCCAATTTATTAAACTCTGTACTTAATATAAAATATATAATAGTTAGGTATTAAAAACTGGCTGGCTACCTGTTGCATAATACTGACAACTCGTGGTTGTCTATACGAAAATAAAACACGAAATTATTTTACTTACGAGTGATAAGCTATCCCAGTTAATTTTTTACTTCCTTCTTTCCGTCTTTTATACCACCTTACTACGCAGAAGGTCATTTTTATCCCTCAGAAACTATCTTTTTCTTGGATTTTTCACTAATCAACACGATTCTGGCGTCTGTCACTGAGCGCACGTCAGACTGAGAGGCGCTTTGATTGTATTTTTTTCACCCCGCCTACTTGATTGTATTTTGCGTGGAACCATTTTTGAGCGGAGTTCGTGTTCTATATCATTCCTAATTCGTTGAACATACATAATCTATATCCTTAGAGGTTTGTGTTAACTTTTGTTATGACGATTTTCTAATCTTCTTTCTTCCAGATATTTGCTAATCATGCCGACGCTACTACAAATATACTCGAACTTTCAAACAAATAAATTGGTGACGACGACAATAGAATATGCTGTCAAACAGTTTTACTTGCTTAACCGCAAACCTTTTATACTGCAAATGTTTGGTTCCGTATCGGCCATTTTAGATACGGATGAAGAATCCACTTATGGAGATGCAAGCAAGGTCTGTTTCACATTTTAGATGTTTTGAATTTTTACTAAGCATTTTCATAAAAACACATAGCATAATCTTAAAGATGGGAATCCTATCATTAATACAGGAGATTTACCACGTATATTTACTGCTTCGTATTTCCTATATTTCGGCACTGTTGCAAACGCCATGATCACGGATGAACTGTAGTTATTGAAGGTGGATGTTTATGAGCAGACAAATCGGTCTAGGTATACATATAGCGGCGTTCTGTCGACATGACCTAAGGGCTATGTATCTCAATCGAGTGCCTCGGTCCTAATTCTGTTATGGTCGATTTTTGGTCATCATTGTTTTCCACTGAGATAAAATAGAACCGGTCTTTTACTCTGGTGTTGTCTGGAAGATATCGCTCTCAGCGATAAGACCGCCATTGTAACCAATTTTATTAACAATATAGTTATTTAAGTGTGATTCAATTATTGGTGTACAATAACGTATATTCTATCTATATATCTATCTATAATTAGTAAAAATATATATTAGTTTACTGCAAGTTCTGAGCACTACTCTCTGCGCCAGAATATCGCAATATAAACCACTAAATAGGCCAACACCAAAATGCCACCAGGTCAAAACAAAGCTTTGCTATATAAAACACTATTAAACAAATTCATTTTATTCTACATTTCTTTCTTAATCCCAATTTATTTACGTGCCATCCAGCAATACTGTTTTTTCAACAAGTCTCAATTAAGTTTCATCATACCGTATAAAGTGTTAATCAACAAACCAATTTCAACCAGGTTCAATCCAGCTGCCTATTCAACCTACTCCTAAGCCTGGAGACCCCATCTCCCGACCCGCTACACATAGCCGAACTGATTAAAGAAGAGAAGCCACTAAAGCCCATAGACTTCTGCTATCGGGATGAAGAAGAGATGGTGAATGTGCTCGATTGTATCAGCCTCTGTGTTATGGTCGTGTCTTACTCTGCTGAAAGTATGAGAGGTTACCAGATGTTGGTAAGTTACAGTTATCAACATTTTCTGCGAAAGCTGATAAAAAAGTCAAATAAAAATAGAACTACATAGTTCAATTATAACAAATAAATCTGCCAAAACTTAGCTATTAAAGTTCCGATGCACATGCAGTTCAGCGTGCAAATGTTGTGATCCAACATGCAACCCAAACCTATACTCGATATACCGCCGCTCCACGGAGCATCCTCAGGAGATGTTCACTGATCGAGTTCCAGAACGCAAGGGCAACGCAGGGTGGTTTTTTAGGTAGAAATCGCGTTAGTTTTTGGCTTAATCAACAATTAACATTGTCCTGATGGTCCTTAAAATATTAATTATAGAGAAACAAAAATTTAACTCTAAGAATGTGTTTAATATTGTTGTTCTATATGTTGAAACACTTACAGTCTTATCAATATTTTTAAGTTCACAAACTCTTGATTAAATGCTGTAGCAACCGCATTAAAAAATTAATACCGTATTAAATCTGGCTGGACCTCCTTTATTAAGTTTTTTGACGGCGACATAAACTCTTATAAATTTAAATCATTTACAGATAATACTAGAAGCAATACTGCCTTGTTACGTAAAACAAATACAACTGCCGACCTACAACCGCGAAGGTAAAACTGAGAAGGAGATTATTCAACAACTAGCGATCGCTATAAAGACGCTAGTGAATAACTGCGAAGGACTTTCCAAGTAAGTTCTACAACTAGTTCAGAGAGTGTTTGAGAAATTCGTGATTACTCAAGAAAGAATATTCTCGCAATCCCGACTGGACAAGTTAGGATTGCAAGAATATTCTAACAACATATATATCCGAAAATAATGGCAACTGAAGGAGCAGGGTGGGTTTTTAGTCAGAAGCAGTCTGACACTCCTTTCCGCTGTACCCAGAGTGGAAGACACATGCAATGATTTTTCCTCCCGAAAAAAAAGGGTAATATCTTGTATCTCCGATATTGAAACAATAGCAACAATTCAACTCAATTCATTTATTAATACAAGTAACAAAACTCAATTGGTTAGTAACAATATTTCTTAATACTATGTTAGTTTTTAACCTAACTTACAAGGTTGGTTCGTGAATAGAAGCTACAAGCTCAACACTGACGTGGAGAGCTACCAACCACTAATTCAAATGAAGACTTTTCAAGCAGACTGGTGCAATTGATGCCATTAATATGTTCATGGAATGATTTAATAACTTTTCTTACAGATCTTACAACGGCCCTTATAGAACGTCCCCAGAACATAAAGGTTCATCACAAAGGACTGGGCCTCGCACCGCTGCCGCCACGATAATCGCTTTTGAGGAATCGCACTCCAAGTATGATAACTCCAAGATGCCTGCACCTGAATATACAGGCGCTGAAGACTCGGAGGTAAATAAAAAATTATTAATATAATACCTGATAGCACAAAAGTTTGGTAAAAACAACTGGTGCGACCAATAGGCTAGTTTCTTGAGTTTCAAAATCAATGACGTATTATAATATAGACGCGTCATATTCCCACTAGGGCGTCCAATCCCGGAATACCGAGATCTCGGTATTGCGGGATCCCACGTCATTTTCCAATCCCGCGTGATGCGGGATTACGGGCGCGGTATCCGCGGGATTTGCGGGACTGAAAAAAGCATGCATGCGACCTCTCGCGAGCGCGATCGCTCGGTGACTGGCAGCCGGCAGTGTTGCAAACAACGCGGGGCCGATGTCGCCCGTTTTTTACAGCTTATCTAGCCTAATATAGCCAAATTTCAGTCAGTGGTAGCCTAAGTATATAGCCTAAAATATCAGTAAAGTTTTTTAGTCAGTATTTGTTACTGTTTTTTGTGAAGAAAAAACGGTGTAATTTGATTGTCTCATACTAATAGTAAAACGTAAATAAACGTGGAGTTAGTTGATTAATTCATTGTTTTATTTGCCTTATATAAATGTGAATATTTTCAATATACGGGATCCCGCAAATACCGAGATCCCGCGGGATTGAAAATTCGTAGTCCCGCAAATACCGAGATTGAATTCAGGTGGCGGGATTGGACGTCCTAATTCCCATAAAGCACCTCTCAGAAACGGCACGAAACACACTTAGAGAATTACTATCTAATACGTGTAAAGAAAGGGAAAGAAAATAAATGCCACCTTTAGGCACACCTGATGTTAGAGAGAGATGAATATACATCTTTAGTTACGTTCCAATGAAACGCTGCATGCTTATTGGTCAAGCGCATGTGTGACGTAGCGTTCAGAGGCATGTGGGGAAATAAGGACAAGCGATTTTGGTATTTTCTAAAACAAGTGAAGCATTTGAGTTCAATATAAACCATTTTACTATCAGATCTAATGATGAATCCAAGAGAGGCACCGGAACTCTTTAACAAGACAATGTATCTTAGCTGTGTTTGGGCTTGTTGGAATTGTAACGGTATGCACTTTCCAGGTGTACCACGAATAATAAAAAGAAATAGAATCGTTTTTCAGTCTCAGTTTCAGTTCAACGCCGTTTTCTCATACGAGAAGCATATTTACTAGCGCTACCCATATTTTATAAGATTAAAAATATGTCACTAAAAATTAACAATTTTTTTTTTTGCAAAATAGAAACCGCCTTCGAAATACCATAAAAGCACTAAAAAGTTAAAAATAATACTATAACCTACCTATATTAATAAACCTAACCTAACCGACGATTAACCTATATTAAAATTTAAAAACTTTCATTTTTTTTCGTAAATTTAAACACGATGAGGCCGGTGGCTCTAAATGTGATGTAACCTGAACTCGCAACTCACAGTCCACTCGAACCAGGTTATTGCTGTATATAATTAACTATATAATTCACTACTACCTCTTAAAATACAGGACAACTCCTAATTTAAGAGGTAGAATTAAAATGTATTGTTAATGTAAATGATCTGTGTAAACAAAACTAAAAACTTTATTTTCAGCTGGTGCGAGCAGAGTACCGTAGACCACGCGATGTGCTACTCTCACTGGTCGGCGAATTCATCGGTCGTGCGACTACCCGCTTGTTGGAAATTAACGGCTCGAACCGGAGTGGAGGCACTGAAGGGAAACCCGTCGAGTTACTGGATTCTAAGTCACATGCCGTGAGTCTATAACCTTACTTTGTAAGATCATTTCCTACACACCAGCTAACCAAGGGTAGATATCTGAAGATGAGACTTATGGGCTGAGTTCTTGCGCATGATGAGATTACATTAGAAATAAAACACTAGACAAATTTGGTTGGTCATATAATTAAATATGATAATTATGCGTTCTTCAGACACGTGTTGGTTGTTTCATTACTTCTAAATTTCACAGTTTAAATTAAATAATTAAATACACTTACAGTCTGGGGTTTCTTAATTAACCTTATTTCAGTTGATTAAATCATGGCACGGGTTCCGCCAGCAGTACCGCATCTGTGTGGTGTGCTTAATCATAACGTGGCATTATTTCTGCTCGAAACCGACTCACATCTTATGTTCTACGACGTATTTGGTGAAGAACTCCCTTTACATATCTTTACAACATGACCTCTTCTTAATTAAGTTAAAATCTTAGTAATTAACTATAATATGCGACCCTAGAACAAAAACAACACAACGTGGCCTTAGCATAAATCGGACGCTTGGCCTAATTTCAGACATGTGATAAACATTTTTACTCACGGACATTCTCCGGTCGTTTCACGTTGGTTTTATATTTCACCTTTGTGCCCTGCCTTTCTTTCGTCATTAATCGGCTTTTACGCCAAAGAAAATCACTCTATTTCTTAAAAGCTTGCTTGTCGAAGACCAAAAAGAAAGACCTCTGTCCTGACAGCTACTAATTGCCTCTGCTCATGATAAAAGACAATTACTAATTGGGTCACCTCAGCATAGAATCTTACTAAATTATTTTCACTCATTCTATGCATAAGGATAACACCATTTATTTAATTTTCATTTATTATTATGTTTAAATATATTCTTTAACTCAAATTCTAATACTGGATCCACATACGCCACGCCATCTATGACATCTTCCAAGAGTTACTATCCTACATGGAGAGAGTGCACACCATTGCCATCGGTAGATGGCGCCAGCATATTGCTTTTCCATAATTATAACTTTTTTAAACGTTACAACTTATCATTTATTAATTTATTATATACTTTATTGTACACCTTACAATACACTTAAGGATACAAATAATAATATAATATATTATGTAACAAGACTTGGTTCCATTTTGAAAAGATATTCGGTATAAATAACTCCATTTCTCTCTCACTTACCATCATTGTTCCGAAGTGTAAGACACTAGCACAATGATAGGTTTAAGATACCATGGTAAAACTCGCTCAAGTTTAAGTAAGAAGAAAAAGTAAGAAGCTTGAAAGACAGTAACATCTATACCGCCACATGAGAACTGAAAATGACGTTAGACTAAGACTGCTTCATCTAGCCTAGCCTATATTAACGGCTATGAGAAATACCGACAATAACTGTGTGTGACAACTTTGTAGGAAGTAATCTCTGGATATACTAAACCGATTTAGAAAATTCTTTCACCAGTAGAAAGTTACATTATTCCTGATTGTCATAGGCCCTATTTTTCGCAGTAAAATCTTTTCACGCTAGCAATTCCGCGGACAGAACAGTAGTTTATGAAACCCTAAGTAATCCTAATTGATTGTAAATAGGACACAAAAGTCACTTCCATTTTTCTTTCCAAAATCATTGCAAACTAGTATAAAAATGTAATCTATTCCTTTAGGGCGCAGGGGAGTCCCTGGTGCCCTGAAATAGTCACGGCTTAGTTTAGGCACTAGTCACCCAAAATTAAACATTGTAAATAGTTATTGTTGTATCTTGTTTTACCATATTTTTTCTATTAGCGCATAAGCTTTATTTGTGGAAGAAAATAAACATTATTTATTATTATTATATTCTTTTATCTTTTCTTTCAGCGTCTCGCAGAAATAGCCCACTCATTACTAAAGGTGTCTCCCTACGACCCCGAGTCCATGGGCTGCCGCGGTCTACAACGTTACATGACGCAAGTACTGCCGGCTGCTGACTGGGCAGACGATGCGTTGCGACCGGCACTTATCATGATTCTGAGGAGGTTGGACAAAGTATTCCTTAAGATTGCTAAGAAGCCTAGCATCAGGGTAAGATATACAATCTATTTATAAACCTTTGTTTTCCTTTTTAGGGTTCCGTAGCCGTATGGCAAAAAATGGAACCCTTATAGTTTCGTCATGTCTGTCTGTCCGTCCGTCCGTATGTCACAGCCATTTTATTCCGAAACTATTAATACTATACATGTGAAACTTGATAGGTAAATGTACTGTTTGAACCGCTTTCCGATTTAAAAAAAAAACAATAAAAAATATTTAAGATTAAGGGGGGCTCCCCATACATGGAACTGAAACTGAAAAAAAAATTCGTGAAATCTATACGTGTGTGGTATCTATAGACAACTCTTTAAAATGAAATTGAAGTTTCTAAAAACACTTTTTCATAAAGTCAATCGTTTAAAAGATACACGCTTCCAATGTGGTAAAATGTGTCCGCCCCCCCCCCGTCCCCCCCCCCTAACTTCTATAATAATGAAGTGAAAAAAAAAATATAGGTATGACAAAATTGGTTTGAATGAGATCGGGTCAGCAGTTTTTGAGATATAGCATATTTTCTAAAACTGCAAATATAACTTTGTAATTCATACGAAAACTATGAAAACAAAATTATTTGGCGTAGTTACTACGGAACCCTTCATGAGCGAGCCTGACTCGCACTTGGCCAATTTTTACGAATATTACGTAGACGGAGGAGTATGAAATTTGGCACAGTTAAAGTTTATAATTATAGAAAATGAGACCAGAAAGCTAATAATTATTTTTATACTTAGAGTATATCATTACAGTAGTAATTATAACTCTGTTTTTATATCATTATGCGTACGAAATTATTTAAAATATGGTCAAATTGCAACCACTGGGCGAGGGTCCGGAACCACTGGCCCACCAGTGCTAAAGATATACAACGTTGATAAAAGTGAGAGGCATAAAATCAAACTACCTATACTTACGTGCTTATGGTTAATCCAAAACTATTAAAAAAGGATTACGAGAAAAATACGAAAAACTTTTTTTAAAGAACTTAAATAGCTGAATAATCAAAGTAAAACGTAAACATCCTTTGTGGAAGTTTCCACTGACCTGTGTAACTGAATGGCAACCTCGCGTAGCGAGTGCATCGGCCCAGCGTTTCGGCGGGCTCCAACAAAACGGAGCGGCCCGTTTGGTTTCAACTTAGAAAAAACTTCAAAAAATTTCTAGGATTAAACTATTGCTTCTATTGATCCGATTTTTGGTGTGTAGACTGAAAATGTAATTAAATGAGTTTTAATGTGAATGAGTATAAAGTAAATGAGGTTTCATTTAATGCCTCTCGCTTTTATAAACGTTGTATAACGGAAGTAATATATACTACTGTAGTCAAATTTTAAAACTTACACTTATTTGAATGGTAATTGCCCATGAAATATTTAATTTCCACAATGATAACGTTTTCATCAACCATTTTGGTTTAAGCCAATAACGCTGTCTAACAAATCAAACTTCTTGCAGAGAAACACCGACTGGGATTCAGCTGCAGTGCTATTAAAAGGGGTGTATGAAACAATGATACGGTGTCCATACATAATGCACTGGCAGCATGTTAAAACTCTGCTCAATACAGTTCAGGTGGGTTAAAGGAGCTACAATAATAAATATAAATCTACATGGCTGTCTATAATAAGACCAGTATGAATTGGGTGAACTTTAAAAGAAATGTCCTCTGAGTTTGTTTCGGTGTTCCTTCTCAGGGTAATCAGGAAACTGTCCAATCTAAATATTTGCGCTCAATTTTTTTTAAATTGAATATAGGTTCACGTTTGACCACCATCTCACCTGATGGTAAGTGATGATGTGGTCGAAGATAGAGCACGCTTACCTAAAAGTAACCTATTCACTCTTGACTTAAAGACTCCTAAGTTATAGCTATCGGGAAACAAACTCCGGCAGGGAATTCCACTCCTTAGCCGTACGCATAATTAATGTATTCCCAAAACGTTTTGTGCGTATGGGTGAGATGTCCACCATGTAACGATGGCGCTTCGCCTTTTGTCTCGTAGTCCGATGATGGAGCGGGCTTGGCGGAATTCCATCGCACACTCCCCGAAATGCAACCGATAGAAAACCGATAGACTTGCAACTCGTCGCCGATGTTCAAGGCTCTGGAGCTTTGACTCGACCAGTACATCGTTGCCAATGAGTCTCTTGGCCCGCTTCTCGATAGACTCAAGCGCGTTCAGTTGGTATTTCGCAGATCCATCCCAAAGATGATAGCAGTATTCCATACACGACCGAACCTGGGCTTGATACAAATTGAGCAGCTGTTCCGGTGAAGTACCGTGTCACCTTGGCTAGGATTCCCAACTGTATTAGTGTAGCCAATATTAATATTCCTTCATATTAAACATTGGCTCATACGTATCGACACCAGCACCAACCCGCGTACGATGCATCTTACTATTCAAATGTTTTCATATTAGTCAATATCAAACAATCGCTAATACTTGCTATTGAGTAATGTAGTAATATGATAACGCGCCGGAAATATTGAGGAACCTATTTATTTGCGTAATATATCAGTAGCTTAGTATATGGTTCTAATCCTAATATGAATATATTCGTTACACCACTAGGAAATACTGGTCTCATCTAGTTTACAACGTAAGAGAATGACGTGTAAAAGTGTTATTCATAACCAATTTGCATAAAAAAATATCATCATCAATATTTGAAATTAACTAACGACTCTTTATTACTTCACAGGCGCTGATAGTATCAGACAATAACTGTGGAGAGAACTTATCTTCTGCGACCGCGGCGCTCATGTCACAGCCACCTCCGCCACATTTCTGCAGTACTGTCGTGCGATTAATCGCATTGCAGGTCATCAACACAGGAGTAAGTTATTACATGTATTTTATACATATGTATCAGAATTGCTGTCTGGTTGAACCTCGAAGCCTATGATGAAATATTAAGCCATTTTACTTGTGCGTGACAGAGAAAGACATATATAACCGATAGCATCCACCATCAACCATCATCCCTTTTTAGGGCTCCGTAGCCAAATGGCAAAAAACGGAACCCTTATAGTTTCGATATGTCTGTCCGTCTGTCTGTCTGTCCGTCCGTCCGTATGTCACAGCCATTTTATTCCGAAACTATTAAGACTATACATATGAAACTTAGTAGGTAGATGTATTCTGTGAACCGCTTTCCGATTTTAAGACAAAAATTAAAAAAATATTTAAAATAAAGGGGGGTCCCCATTGATATACTAAAAACCCAAGATGCACAGTCTCGAAGAAAAGTGACGCTCGAAACTGTCGCCAAACACTCACCACCTACGTAGTAATAGTAATGCTATAAGTATAAAAAATGTTTTTGCAAATTCCATCTTATGAAAAGTGTTTAAAGTTGTTTTTACAAAGCAGTGTGCGAAAGACAATCAAATTTTACGACTGACGTTGCTCGATAGGAGAAGGCCTTGAGTGAAGACTTACACCTATACTAAATTTTTTTATAAGACATTTTTGTTAGTATTATAAGTTTATTAAATTGTGTTCTAAAGACGTAATTATAGTGTAAATGTTTTTGGGTAGAACATGTGTATATCAATGAAACAAATATTAACTGTTAAAATCGTTTATATTTTTTTTTAATTCAATAAAGCTTATACCTTTTGCCGTGATATACATGGCTTGACACGCTCCCGCGTGTCTAGATATCTTCGTCAAAAAAGTTTGCCATAAAAAAATCTCTCTCTTTTAAATGTTGTCTGACGATTGATGTCCGTTCTCCGTATCGTATTTGGTCACGAGAAAAACTAAAGTATAAAAATAAGAAGTTTTAAATGAGATTGGTGTTGCGCCAAAGCAACACTCACACACACTTTTATCATTAGCATATCGCATGTCGTGAACCTGTAAGTTATCCCATGATGAATCGATATACTTAATATATATTTATATTCTATTATTAAATCATTTAAATTATTCCAGTATGGGGAGGGATGTTTAAAATTGTAATACTAAGAGCGGAAGGCGCAAAATGGGCAATACTTAAAAATGATGTCGTTCAAAAAACGAATTTATCCCACTGGACTGCTTATACTCGGAAGCTCAAGTACTTACAGTTCCCAATATATATCCTCCGTACCATACTACGTAGACACAGATTGTTACAAGTAAGCCCAAATTTAATAAGCAAACACACTTGGTTTCCCGTTTTGTAAAGTTCCCAAATGTCACACTAAACTTACGTCTAGATACTTTTAGGCATTAAGTTCTAAGATCTACAATAGATCAAATAAAACTATCCCAATTTAGAAGCGTATGTGGCATAAGGTCAAACAAATTTTAAAACCATGGCTACAGTCTTTGAGCTATGACGATATTAAAAAAATCATTTCGTCAGTACAGTAAATTAAGCTATTCAAAACACACACTCATGTTAACGCACACGCGTCCAGAGTTCCAGACACACACACACCCACGCACTTACGCACATACACTCAAATTTACACACACATACACGTTTCGCTTCTATTTCTTTTGTTCTCAATACCTTCTAATGTTACTTTTTGTTTGTAATTTATTACATAAAAATTGAAATGTGTTTTAATGTATAGCGTAGGACACTGATTCCTGTAACACAGGTTCGCTTAGTATAGGAGTCAGGGGCTTTACTTGAAAGATGTAATATTGTTATGTTCAATAAATTATTTATTTATTTTATTTATGAACATTAAAAAACCGTAAAATTGACGACCTCTTCTCCTTCAGTATATTACATAACGTATACATATTTGCCAAAAACTAAATTAGTATTAATTATTGTAAAATAGATGTGTTTAACTTTTGGTGTACAATAAACTTTATTTTAATCTATTCTAAATACTAGCTTTTGCCCGCGACTTCATTCGCGTAGAGGTTATTCCTGCGTAAATCCTGATCGCGTGGTAATTCCGGGATAAAAACTATCCTATGTCCTTCCCACGGTCCTAAACTATTCCCATGCCAAAGGAGAATGCCAAGGCTTCCTTCAAGTCTCGGCCAGAACCGACAAAGATGAAAAAAATCATAAAAAAGGAAAATAATTATATAATTTGACTGTATAGTTAGTTTTCTATAAGAAGTACACCAGATAAAGTTATAGTTCTTTGAAGTTGACCACTTAATACTTCTAATTTTAACGATAACATGAAATAAACTATAAAATTATTGAATAATGACTATTGAATTCGTTTTCAACAGCCAAGGTGGTCGTTAGTAGAGTCTGGCTAACGAAAGCGTGACCTGAGAAAACGCGGCAAATTCAAAAAATCTTTATGTGGTATTACTGACTATAGTAGGAGAAAAACGTTTTGATACTTGGAAATTTTATGTATTTACGACAATCAATTTGTATAATAGTTGTTTACGAACTTAATTTCTAATTTAGGGATAATACCACATAATGTTTTTAAAGACTCCGTTTGGTGTCACGGAGCCTTGACTGTCATGGGTTGAATAAAAAAACGAATGCGTAGATTTATTTATTTATTTACATAATATTTTGTTTAATTGTATAATTTGTTTAATCAACTACAGGCGTTTTGAGTATGATAATTATTTAATCATCGTACTCAAAATCCGATCCCAAAAATTCAACCACTAAGGATTCTTCTGTATCAGTGGAGTCGTCATAACCTACACTTATTATGAATTTTTCCATGATTTGTCTCTCTGTAGTTATTTGGCCAAATGTGGTTTTTATCAGTGTTTCTGTTCTTTTACGGGCAGATTAATGTTTTTTTTTTGCCACCATACGCTAAGCTGAGCTCCATATAAGCTCAATCAGGTTGAGTTCGCAGTGGTAAGGTAGCAATCTCAGTACCTCATGGCCGCATTGTTTCAAAAGTTCGTCAGCTACTTACAGGGGCTCGGGTTTATGTTTGTTAACTAAACATAACAATTCTGCTTTTGTTAGGCAATCTTCGTAATTTATTCTGTTGTACACTATGGTAGCTCACATTATTCATTACAATGACACTGGACTCATTCAAATTAGGTATAAATTTTTCTTTTAGCCATTTTTTGAAGTTTTCGGCATTTATGTCATGGTGGTAGTCGTACTGAAATCTAACAGTGCATTTGATACAAACCTTGGTTCAGAGCCAGCATGTACTATAATATATCTTTTCCCTGTTGAGATATGTTACAGCGGGCTTGATTGCGAGGAAGCACTCGTTGTTGGACCTTACCATGACATTTTAGGCTTATAATTTTTGTGTACATAAATACATTTCATCTAAATAGATGTTTGGTTTTTCTTCCGTTCGTTTGGCAGCAATTTCTCGTAGATAACGATGTCTCCAAGCAGCAATATCAAAACGTTTGACAAGAACCATTCGTTCATTTTTATTTTTCTTCAACTCATACCCATTAGCAATTAATATTTTACGTAGAGTTTCTCTGCATCCACTATAGCCAATGCTAGAATGTAATTCTTACAACAATGTTCGCAATGTCGGAACCTCCTTTCTCACAATATAAAATTCATTGATTTTATTTCTTATTGCATCAATATCAAAACTCAGACCTTTTTATTGGTCTGAGTATCAAAACTGTCTAAATCCGACACTGAGCTTTTGTGAGGGCGTTTTTTTCCTGGAGTGCTCCACATCCCTTCATTCACAGATCCTTCCTTTTTTTTTTTTAGTGTTGTGACACCAACCTCTGCAAAACAAAGAATAAAATGCATATTAAGAAATTAAGGTACCCAAATAATTTCATAATATCAAATAACACAACTTTGTGAAATGGAACAATCAAATAAAACATTCTTAACCGTAACATACATACCAGTTTATGAAGATATTTCTTCTAAGAACTTAGTCTGAGTTTCTATTAAAGATTTTTTCTCTAAATTTGCTAACGTTTCAACATGGTTTTTAACTTCGCAGATTCCTTGAATATCTCCAATATTATCTATAAAGATAAGAAAAAGTATCATAATATCGTAAATATATCTAATAATCAGCCACCAAGGATCAACATTACAAAGTCGTACTAACCTAAAAAATCTAAGATCGCATGTAAACATTGTTGTTTCTCTTGGAAATCAATTTCTTTCCCTTCTTGTTTTTGTTTAAACTTATTAATCATAGTATGTAGCAGCTTTAGCACGTTACTTTTTATTGTTTTACCCATATTATAGCGATTATTGTTGAATATTGATTGTGTTTACAAATTACTGACAATTGTAATCACAGACTTTGACAGCTTAATAATGTTGCCATATTAAACTTTAAAAAAATCTCCAGGACACGCTTTCGTTAGCCAGACTCTAATACAGAAATCGGAGTCCGGTAACAAAACAATAAACAACACAAAACTCATAAAACACATAAGACACTTCCTCGCTCGTCATAAAATGCGGGAGAAGTAAAACTTTTGACAATTATCAGTGACAATGACAACTACAAGATTAAGTGTTACCAGCACTAAATAACTATTCTAAACTGTATCGATAATTGAATTGAATTACTTTAAATTATTATAAGATATTAAAAAATATAACTAAACATTATTAATTATTATAAGAATTACGAGTTATGACTTTAGTAACTAATAAATTCACTTACGTATGTTCATAATGATATTAATGTAATCGATTTGCAACTGCAATTTCATATCGATATTATTTTATTTTGGTATTGGCAACATTTCTAATTGAAATTGTAGATAGAAAACGTGTTGATAAATGGAATAACTATTTAAAATGACTTTTAAACAGTGTATTTCTACAGATTTTATTTATACTGTATAATTCTTACAGTTTTATATAATGAATTATCATTAATTTAGAAAGTCTGTCGGACACTACATGATTCGAGCCGAAACTTGGCATTCACCTTTAATCTAAATCGGTTCAGCGGTTTAGGCGTGAAAAGATAACACACAGACAAACAGAGTTACTTTCGCATTTATAATATCAGTATGGACAATATGGACAATAAAGCATAAACTTATTAATAAAAAATAAATAAATACAATAAAAAAAATCGACTCCATTATTTGTTCAACAGTGTAATTTTTATTATGCGACTAAAATAAAAAAGATGCCATAATACATTGTTTTGACACTGAAAACGCGGCCATTGAAATTTGACGCGATACTATTTGAAATGAGCGCATCATTTAGAATTAAGCACTCATTTTATGTGGACGGTTTTGAGACGTTGAGTGTGTATCTTGGGTTTTTAGTATATCAATGGGGGTCCCCATACATGGAACTAGAACTGATTTTTTTTTTCATGAAACCTGTGCGTGTGGTATCTATAGACAGGTCTTTAAAAATGATATGAGGGTTTCTAAAACCATTTTTTCATAAAGTCAATCGTTTAAAAGATATAAGCTTCCAAAGTGGTAAAACGTGTGTCCCGCCCCCTCTAACTTCTATAATAATGGAGTGAAAAATCTAAAAAAAATATATATCTGTAGATCTTAATGTAAACTTTCAACCAAAATTGGTTTGAACGAAATCGGGTCAGCAGTTTTTGGGATACAGCATATTTTCTAAAACTGCAAATATAACTTTGTAATTCATACAAACACTGAAAAACAAAGTTATTTAGCGTAGTTGTAAAAATGTACATAAGCTAGTTTTAAGAAATTTTTAAGGTTTTTTTTTCAATTAAATATATTAAGTATATTATATTTATTATAGTTACCACGGAACCCTTCATGGGCGAGTCCGACTCGCACTTGGCAAATTTTTCACAAATAAATTATGAGGTTGGAATTATACTTCATTGTCTCAGTTTACAATTATGTGTTATGTTATGTGTTATGTTTACACGCGACTGCCTATCTGACCTCCACAACCCAGCAGTTGAGTAACATGATATTGCTTGGCAAGACTAGTATCAGAATTTATGGCTTCCTACTACCAGTAATGACTATCAACGATGTACAAATAACAGCCGGAATCAACGGGCTAACGTGTTTTTCGGGCATGGGGGAATCTCTATATGTAAAGATTGGTCTCATCCGTCCACACAGCGACCTCAGCCAACCTTGCTTAACCTTTAAGATTGACCTGTGCTAGTGTTATTTTTAGCCACGAACTCCCTAGCCCCAGTTTTCAATCAATGTACCTACATATTTATTTCAAATAGTTTAGTACTGTTACGTAAAATTAAAATGTAATTATTTAGGATCAATAACAAAAGTAACGATTTTGAGTGGATTAAGGTCCTCAAATAATAATAATATTCCACAACTTTCACACAACGCCATCTAGTCCCAAACTAAGCAGAGCTTGTGGTATGAGTACTAGACAACTGATAAACATACATATATTTTTAAATACATACATGTTATAGATAAATTACACCCAGACAAAGAACAAATGATCGTGCTCATCACACAAACATTTGTCCTGGGTGGGAATCGAACCCACGACCTTGAGCATAGCAGTCAGGGCCACTGACCACTATACCAACAGGCCCGTCAAATGAAGACGTTGAGGCATTATTATTCTAGTGCGTCAAAAGAAGCCAATCGTTCTCGCGCCTTAATATTAGAGATTGATTAACTGGCTGATACATGATTGATAGTGCCATCCCCTATCCTCAACGGAACATTGTCCGTTTTACACAAACAGACCAAAGGTGCAACTTTTTGTATATTTCCTTATAAACTGTTCTTACATTGTGAGTTATCTTATGTTACAGGATAGTTATTCATTGGAACAAATGTGTGGAGGAAGCGCGTCGTTCCAAACTGGAGAGAAAACTGAGAACATGTTGATGAATCTGTTCATGCCACTCTGCTTACGTGTCGGTAGTGGTCGAAAAGGTAAGACATGGCAGCATGTTAAACAGGGTGTCAGGAAAATCGTAACGCAACTTCGCGAATAATTTACGCATATATCTATTTTTTTTATACCATACATTATTCTATGTATTTACGAAAGTCTCGTAAATGAAGATCCTGTAAATGACTGGAAAAATTGTCATTTTGAACGCGTAATGTTTTGAAAATGTCGCGATAGTTGGTTCGAGTTTAATAACATTGCAGAAACATTTTAGTAAAAGTATTGATTGAACCACTTTTAAGTTGAAAATATCATTCGATTAAATAGGAATAACGATTATGAACAGTGTAAAAATAGTAAACCCCACTGTTAAAATTGGAAAATTGGGATGATGATGTCACTTACACAGTTCACCCTGTATTTTTTTTTTTATGGAAATTATTTATGATGTACACTGACAGCCCTAAATCTATCTGCTTTAAGTTTTAATACTACACCATCGACTACCCGTCTGTTTATTTTCTCCTGCTGTGTCAAATCTATTCAAAGGTTGTCTGTAAGACATCGCTTTTAGCGATAAGACCGTCCACTGTAGTTGTTAAGTTCTTATTTAATTCTGTTATGGTGTACAATAAAAAGTATATCTATCTGTCTATCTACCTTCATCAATGCTCAACGCTCAAGAAACCAGAAAAATAAAAAAACTGTTCTTCTAGATGTGCCACCCCTCCGCCAATCAGACGTAAGCTACCTAGTATCAGTTGTTCTAAACGCGCTATGTCCTCCGGCACCGCCCGGACAGCTAGCGGCCGTGAACGCCAAGCTCAACGCCTCAGACAACCGCGCCAACTCGCTCACCTTTACCGGTAGCCGTGATACTAGGAACACCACCCGGCTGTCCAATCAACTGTACAGGATTGCATTCTTAGGTACGTATTAATAATAGTGAGGACATAATTGATTAGCCATATGTGCAGGAGAGATTATAGAACACAAGTATGTGCGCAGGAGCACTCTCTGTTCCTTTGCTCTCATAGTCCGATGAGAGTTGCGGAAATGTTCTAACGAAATACCGCGGTCCCGGAACGTAAGAACTAAAAGAACAGAGTGGAATTTAGTCAGTAGAAGTGTGACATTCCTTTTTGTTCCACGAGAGGTTACGATAATTTTCCCAACGAAAAAAAGAGATGTATTATGTCTTCGTGTGTTTTATGATTGTTTTGATATCCATGCACAATGTTACCATGTATGAATAGATCGTTTAATTCTCAAAATTCATATTCATATTTTGCATTCCAAAAACATTAACAGAAAGCTTAAAGCTAAGAACATAATTGAGGAGCCGGTTAAGGCACAGCAACATAATTATATTGTAATTTATTATAAACAGACAAAAAGAATAAAAAAAATTAATAAAGAAATAAATTAAACAAAAAATTAAAAACTTTCCATTAAACATAGTTTTACAATTAAAAAGCTACTATTTTTAGACCCAATATCCGTAGAAATACTTCATTGGATTGTGTAGGTATTTTTGTTTCCAGATCTGCATAGAGCAAGAACTGCATCATACCATTATCATTGTGCATTTATAATCAATACTAATTAGCGGAAAAGTTTGTTTGTTTGTTTGTTTTGTTTAAATGCGCTTATCTTTGAAAGTACTTGTGGTTTTGAATGAAATTTGGTATGGAAGTACTTTTAAGGCCATAGGAGCGAAGTACCGCGTGACTGTTATATATATCCATTCATGTATGTACATTTATTTCCAGCTCTAAAGGTAATGTGCGCCTGTTTCACGAGCGAATTGTGTACGGAATGGGGCCGCATAGCGCGCGCCATGCGGGACCTCGGCAGACGTAACGAGGCCGCGCACCATTTGTGGGACTTCCTAGAACATGTCGTCACTTACCGCACGCCGCTCTATATACTACTGCAGCCGTTTATTGTGCATAAGGTGGGTGTATGTTGTTGCAGTTTTATTTTATATGGTTTATTATAAATGTAAGTAATAAAATTCAAATATATTATTTGCTTGAATTGCCGTCTGAAAAGATGGTCACAGCTACGAGTCGTGGTTACTTTATTGGCATGTATTATTATGATATGTTCCGGCTGTTATTTTGTATCTATACAATGTGTAATTTCAAGGGTATGTACATACCAAGTGCACGGTTTCTTTGGATAATAATAAACGATATGGCAAGGGTTTTGTAATCCTATGTCTACATGTGTGAAGTATAATAGAAATTTCAATACATTGATACCAGAGGCAGAATTTTCAAATTAAGAAGAACGAAGAGAATCACCGTGTTACTGGCAAGTGACGTGGAAAGTTATTGACCCTCGTAGTGCTGTGACACGTTTGTTATGATTGGTATTCAAGAAACATATGATACCGACAATTTGGTATCAATTCTTTGTGTCACTTATTTTGAGCTGAAACTGTGCATAGAGACTCCATACCAGCTGTTGTCTTCAGCCCCTTTGGATAGATATGGGGTTTCCGTTACACGTTGTATAAGAAAAAAAATTATCACATAGAGCCAGTCAGTTCAAAAATCATGCAAAACTAATATTAACTTAACGCATTTATTATTACGACCCTGCAACGTTTTGCATTAGTTTTATTATGTGAAATTGTTTGTGTGTCAGTGTAATTTTAGGGTATTATCTAAAAGCCATGTCACTGAAAAAGGAAAATTGAATTATGAATTATACAAAGGCAAAAAAAACTGGACGATAATCCTTATCAAAAATGCTTGGTCAAATACATCATGCTCCAGTGCCCAGCTACTGGGGTCCACTTAACAGGGGCGAGCACAGGATTATGACACTGGTAATGCGGCTAGCGTTGCCAACTTTTTCAAAAAGATGTACGTCTACATACCTGTTGTCATTAAAACTACTTCTTGCACAGGTGTTGTAGTCGGTTGGGTGCTAGATGGGCCGGGTTCACTTAACACTTTCTGCATCAGTGTGTCTTGGCACTCTTGAATGAGTTGGGTTCTTTGTTTTTTAACAAATACATGTCTAGAAGTACTAGCATCACTCATCCTTTTTCTGGGGTCTTCCTGGCAATAAAATTTTGTAAGCACAACTCCATCTACCATGATTATCCTCTTGCTTAATCCCATATTATATTAATAGCCATATCTTTCTCAATCTGAAATATTTTTAAATGTCATTTTAAAGCCATAAATGTTGATGTATTTAGTGGTAATAAATATCATTGAATATTGAAATATTTGTGGCTATTCAGGTATAATACAAAAAACATCTCAGTTATCTAACCTTAAAACAGTAGAATAACTATATTGTAAAAATGTTTTAAGTTAGTAATAATAACATGTTTACTTACATGAAAATGATCCTGACAGAAGAAAATTACCGAACTATCCTTTATTTCTTTAGTATTTCTGCGTGCAAGTTGTACTATTACGAACTTTATCGTTGTATTTGTGCACCTGGTACACCATTTATAACTCATTTTTTCCAGTAAATTACAACCAGAAACTCTATTAAACTACATAAAAAGACAATACTCTCGATTTGACTTTGACTTCTCCAATGTTGATATACAAACGTGTGACCACAGAACACAGATACTCCTAGCGGAGCGTGCTGGTTTTGACAGCTTATATAATCTTAATCACTATATTTTGTAATGCTTTTTTTTAAACGAAATATTTATAAAATATGAAAATAAATATTATTTGTAGGGTCCTTATACACCAATAAATAATATGAGATGGTTTTTAGAAACCAGTCAAATAGCCTATTCTGTCTATTATTTTTACTCGGAACGCAGTATCTCTATGTAATCTGTGGTATCATGCCGCATGACCGGCGGCTTTAGAAATTCATGAGTGTGTGCGTTTGCGAACTTGTACGGACACTAAAATTACGTCACACATGCAAACGAATTTCCTGCGTGATTCCGCGGCATTACTTGGGAATTAGGTACATTAATTCGCAGCGCCTGGCAAACATAATGTTTGTGCGGGTGCTATTTATAAAATATTAGGCGTTTTTAAGTTATTATATTTTGTTTATTCATTTATTTACTATTAATTAAAGTCATCTAAAACGTACGAACGTTTTATTAAAATATCTGTGAATGGCAAGTAAAGCACTGCATTTATGCCTTCAAGGAGCGCACGCCTCTGCCACTTAATCAATTTCAACTTATCAGATAATCATACAAAAGAACAATTTTTTTAAACTCATGTAAGTGTACAATTCATACTGTTGTTTTTGTCCCCGTTCATTATTTAGTTTCTTTTATATTTTTAAGAAATCTAAAAGTAATTTATTTTTATAGCTATCACAGCCCCCTATCGGCGACAACGAACGTCACATGCAGTTCGTAGTTCGTGAAAGAGTGAGAGGTCTGAAGCTACCGGCCGCGAGGGCGCGCGGCGCTTTGTTAGCAGAGCTCGCGAGGGAACTACGACACATGCGCGATACACATGACCAATACAAATTCGGTGAGTATCGTAAACTCCACTTTCATTACTAGGTACACACATTATTTAGACTCAGCCCCCCTTCTTATACAAAACGGCCAATGTGCGATAAGCGGTGAACATGATCAGGAAAACTGAGAAGCTTCTGTTACCTCTAGCCTAATTCTCAATATCTTCTTTAAGTCAAGAGTGAATAAGGTACTTCTAGGTAAGCGTGCTTCATCTTCCACCACATCATCGCTTACCATCAGGTGAGATGCTGAGCAATAATAAAAAACCGTCCTCCATTAGACTAACACCTCAAGCTTATATCGAAGCGAACGTAATGACGAATGCGGCCATCTCATATGTTCTGAAGCCGTTGTACATTCGTGATTGGCAACTAAAATACAAAGTAAATGTTCAATTTCAGAACAAATAGCTGAAAACCTTGGACAAGGCGCGGGCAAGCGAGCTTCGGAAGTGTTCCCCCGCACTACAACGGTACCGGACAAGCACCAACAACACAGGCCCTCCCTGATCTCCATGCTGGTGGGCAGGGCGGGCGCCGGAGGCCTGCCAAGGACGCCCGACCATCCCTCCGCACCGCTGTCGGCGCAGAGAGGTCAAACTAAAATCATTTATTACTTTAATAAAGTAACAATAATATTATTCAAGGATAAGCAAAGCTAGCCGAAAACTGCCTGCATATTTGCATAATGAAAAATAAAAAAACTTTTTTGCAAAAAATAAAACCGACTTCCTTATCAAAACACTACAAAGCCAAAAATAATTTTAATTTCGGTAGTCGGTGTTGTTGGTTTTGTATTTTCTTTTTTTTTTTCACACCGCCTTCCTTCATATGGAAGTCGGTTTTATTTTTTGCAAAAAAGTTTTTATTTTCGCGCTTTTTAGAGGGTCAGTGAATTTTCCAAATCGGTTCGTAAATGACGGAGTTATGCGCGAACAAAAAACCCAATGCAGAGTAAACGAAAAGATCATCAACGTAAATATATTTCTTAGACTTTTGTTGATTTTTCAGAAATGGCTTCTCCGATTTCGATAAAATTTTCATGGGACCATTTGGGAAGTATACCCTTTTCAACAAAAAAATATTTTTTCAATTCGGTTGGCAAGCGACAGAGCTATGCCCGAACAAACATAAAAAAAAACAAACAAACATCCGAATTGAGAACCTCCTTCTTTTTTAGAAGTCGGTTAAAAATAGCTACTCTTATCTCCGAAGTCTGTGAAGCGAAAAATCTGAAAGAATTACAGTCAATAGTATTTATGTGAGAAGCTCGTGGCTAAATAATAGCAGCCATATGGGTCTGTCTATGGATGGGTGACTATCTCAACACTTCGAGATTCCTTCGTACCTCGGAAAGCACTTTAAGACGTTGGTCCGTCGTTTTGACATGTTTGACCACGGAATAGATGAATAAGGTTGGAATGGTAATGTGGGCGTGGCGAGCGTGCCACATTTATGATACGAAAATCATAGTGCGACCGATTAATTCATTCACCGCGTTTAGTGCGCTTCGGAATACTTTGGAACACAGAGCTCTGCTTTAAAATGCCGTGTTGTGCAATTATAACCTGTAAAACAAAAAGTTAGACCCCAAGTATAGAGCGAGGAGGTATATCTTTCCATCAGTAAGTCGAATATAACATTTAATTACAATTTTATTTGTAAAAAACATAAAAATATTCTGATCACTATGAAATTCCGAACATTAACAACATTATTGCAACAAGATACAAAAAATATACATTGCCCGATGTGTACTCGCTTAATCAACGCAATGACCAAGTCCGTTTACAATGTATTGCATCCTCTCACTTCAACCATTGAAGTTTCGTCCTTTGCCCTGATTGGCCGTGATGCACGGCGCATGTTTATTGACAGTGAGTTACCATCAGTAGCGATCCCTTGATTTAAGTGTGTGTAATTTATTTGTGTGCGTAATTCGCATTCGTAACGGGCCTCTTGCTTGTAGTTGAGCTGTGGGAGTGGGAGACAAGCGGCGACACGCGTTCTCATATAAATCAGGAACTATTTCCTTTCTAACCTCTTTTATCTGTTCTGTGTGTTTGACTGTCATTACGGGTATTCAGAATCTAGAAAATCTGACATTGATCTTGCCGTGGGGTATCGTGTAACCGAGTTATAGTGGATTAAGGAAGTCAGATAGCCAGTCGGACCATGTAAAACACTAATACTCAGCTGCATCCGTTTACACGGTGAAAGCAACAATAATGTGATCACTGTCACTTCAACTAGGTAAAACCAGTGCTATATTGGGCAGTTAGGCTGCGTGGTTGGTGTAGAGAAGCATAACCAGGGTATATGCGTTGTACTCACATCCCTACATACACAGACTCTATGTATGTGTATGGAGTTCAGATTCCATAATGAAATAATGATGTTTATTTTGCAAATAGGTTATAAATAACACTTTCACACGTCTTTTTTTTTCATAAATGTAAACTAGATGAGGCCAGTGTTTCCTAACTGACTACTCTGAGAAGAAACACTGAAACAAACTCAGAGGTCAACGTCTCTTTTAAAGTCCAGACAATCTGTAGTGATCCAAATCATATGAGAGCCATGTAGGTTAATGTCTGTGGCGCCCTTTAGAGGACAGAATCAAACAGATTTGAGCAGGCCCGTCCAAACAGTGCACGCATTTATCAAATATCGCGTAGCTTACAAGTGGGAAGTACTCTAAGTTCAGATAACAGAGACCAGCTCAAATATAGCAGGAAATTACTCGAGCGCTTTTCCATTGTAAAATGAATCTCAATTTCCGTTAGAAATAGCTAGACCGATGTTATAAAGTTTACTGACTTCTTCTTGAGGATTACAATCTTATTCCATACACTTCAATAGATTAATGGCTAAGGTGTTGGACTTGCGATCGAGAGGTCGCGGATTCGAAAAAAAAGTTTGCTAGTAATGAGAATTCTACCCACATTACTAGAAAAAAAATATATCGACTTCTTACTATTCCAGAGTCACTATCAAGTAGCTCAACCACAAGCCAGCACATGCCAACGTTTGAAGCACAACTCAACAGCGGGCGCATGAGTGACACTAGCAACAATAACGCCAGCAGTGGTAATTCCCATATAGGTAACAAAATACCAAACATAAGTTCACGTAAGAAAGTGATAAGTACTCCTACTTACCGGTAATACCGTAAGGAACTACTCAGAAATGTCCAAGATAGACGATATTGTCTGTAAGGTGGGAAGATCATCTAATAACTCCTCCCACTCTGGAGTGGAAGGGAGTGTCTTCTACTAACTAAAACCCCACCCTGTTCCATCACTGCCCTTACTTTCTGAGGCCACAGTATCTCGTTAGAATATTCCCTAACCCCGCCAGGACTCGGAATCTGTCAGACTGGCTGATTAAAACCCCACGGTGTTTCTCTTCGACACTTCTTACTGGATTGCGGGTAAACTTTCTTGTATGTAATGTTCTAATGAGATACCGAGGCCTCGGAACGCAAGGGCAACAAAAACAATAGAGTGAGTTTTAAATTAATACAAGTCTAACACTCCCTTCCGTTCCACCCAGAGCGAGCGAAGTCATTTGATGATTTTCCCACCAGAAAAAAAGTTATCTGCGATATCTGGTAAGGTAAAGCACATTTCAAAATGTAATACACAAGGCTTTTTAGATGTAGATGTTTTTAGTTCCTTACGTTGAAATAGAAATACCCACTTACTATTCATGCGAAATTTTTGAGACCGTTGTTATCTCTCGCACAGGTTCCCTCAACAACTATGGGAGTGACAAGCCCACAGCTAGCACTCCGTCGTACACAAGCACGCAAACTAAACTGAGATTTGTACCCTCTGTGGAACTGAAGTTCACATCTGGTGAGCTCCATTTGCTTATTTTACGTTGATAAAAGCGAGAGGCATTAATCTTTTTTACCAAACACGGTAAAGAGTATGGTATATTAGCAAAGTTTTCTGACGCACATCCCATTTGTTTTTAAACACAGGAGAAACATCACTGAGTCCTCTATCACCGATGTCCCCGGGCGCGGCGTCCTGCGGAGAATGTGTCCCCGCGCGCGCTTCTCTCGACAGCGACCTGCTGGTGGGCGAACATTCCGATACTCCGGACGCCGGAGAACGGCCGCGGTTACAACGAGCACACGGACCCTCTAAAAAGACCTTCAAGTTCCGACGTAGCAGGCATACCAAGCCTGATGTAAGAATAATTCAATTCAATTCAAGCGTTTTATTTCGGATAACTATAAGATCCATATTTTGTTAGTGACAGACTTTAACTTAAAATTCTATTGTTAGTAACTTAAACCTATACAAATATAATAATTATAACTAAACTAGTACTCACGCGGGGCTTCGCTCCCGTGGTTTCTATCACGGCAAAAACATAACTCTCCTTTTTTGCAGTTACGTAAAAAGTAGCCTATAGCCTTCCTCAAGCTTCAAGCTACTTCCATACCAAATTGCATTCAAATCCACCCAGTACTTTCGAAGATTAGCGCGTTCAAGCAAACAAACAAACAAACAAAAAAACTTTCCCGCTTTATAATATTAGTATAGATAACTAAATAGGCACAAATGCATGGAACTATGTAGGATACCGTTTGGGACTTCCTCTTATTCTTCTCAGCAGTGAGGCCGTCTTTTTAATTATTAATGACAGAATTCATTGCAGATAAAAAAAAACGGATATTTAGTCTTAATTGAGGAGCTCGTGGCTAAATAATAACAGCCGCAAGGGTCGATCTTAAAAGTTTTGTAAAACTTGCAAGGTCAATCCGTGGATGGATTAATCCGTGAAAATACGTTCAGCAGAAGTTCTCGGCTGTCATTTTGTACATCTTTGACAGTCGTTACGCACCCGTAACGACTGTCTCTCAGAAAACAGAAAATTTGACAGCAGTCTAACAAGGAGTGTTGTGTTCGGCAGTTGCTCCATGTAAAACACTAGTACTCAGCTGCATGGAAGCCGACTGTAACATAGTTAGGAAAAGGCAAATGATGATGATTTAGTTGGCTGTCTATTTCAAAACCTACTATGGGAAACTTTTTACAAAAATCGTTGTATTGTTTAATTTTGCTATCCTAATAATTACTTACTAATTAAAAAAACACCAGCACTTTAAACTCGCTTAAAAGCTGATATATTTAAATATCGATACGTAGTAAGTGCACCATTCACACTCCTTTGTGACCATTTTAAAACCTACCAAGTCACTTTAAATAATTTTCGAGATACCTACTTTGTATATTTGGTAGCTCTGAGAATATAGTAAATACAATCCATACTTCCATATCCATACTTCCATACTAATATTATAAACTAGTACTCTCACGGGGCTTCGCTCCCGTGGATTCTATCACGATAAAAATATAACTCTCCTTTTTTGCAGTCGGGTAAAAAGTAGCCTATAACCTTCCTCAAGCTTCAAGCTACTTCCATACCAAATTTCATCCAAATCCACCCAGTACTTTCGAAGATTAGCGCGTTCAAGCAAACAAACAAACAAACAAACAAACAAACAAACTAACAAACTTTTCCGCTTTATAATATTAGTATAGATGCGAAAGTAACTCTGTCTGTCTGCCTGTCTGTTACCTTTTGCGTCTAAACCGCTTAGATGAAATTTGGCATGGAAATAGTTTAGGAACCTGAGAAGGACATATGATAGTTTTTATCCCGAAATTCCCACGGGATCGAGATTTACGCGGGAAAACCCTCCCACACGAACGAAATCGCTGGCAAAAGCTAGTATATAATAAATACTAGCTGACCTGGCAAAACAATGTCTACCATGTCTGCTAGTATTTTTATAATAACGTTTTGTTTTTTTTTATTAAAGTCTAATTTCGATTACTTGGTGGCCTGTAGTATTTATTTTAAATATTTGTGATACAGGTGAGCCACGTCCGACTAGAATCTGACGACGGCTCGTCCCCCGGGCCGGAGTCCACCCCTCTCCGGCGCGCCTGGTCTCAACCACCATTCCTACAGCCCTCATACATCAACACCGACACGTCCTACGACAGCGAGATCTCCCAAACCTCCTCCACGTCCGGATACAGGCTAGCATTACCCAAACTTCAGTAAATAGACGACCAATACTAAGTGTGGTCAGCATGCCGTCTCGATGTGCAAACACCTTTAGAAACGGGTTTATTTATTTACAGTTCGTACCTATGATGGTAACCTCATAGTAACCTTACTTATAGCAATATAATAAAAATAAGAATCACTGCAATTTTGGCACTGATTAAAATCAGAGGTAGCGTAAGTTGCAACGCAGACGACAGACTATCCGTGACGCACTTTTTAGTTTGAGAAAATAGAACCTAAGCAATTATTTTGTAACGCATACGACTCGCAAAAAGTCTTTTTGTATGCCATACAGATGCTTCAGACATTTTGTGCGCCAGTGTGTCGTCTGCGCTGCAAATTATGCTACCTCTGATTTTAATCAGTGCCAAAATTATTGTGATTAATTTTTATTGCTATAAAGGTGCTGTGAGGTTACCGTCACAAGTAAAATAACTTTGAACGGACTGTATGATTTGCCGCATGAACGTCAGCCATTTTGTTGTGTCATGTGTGCACGGCATTCCGAATATTGTAACTCTTTATGTGCCTGTTATATCTATTATAAAATCATTCATTAATTCATGTGTTCAGTGTGTTATAATGCCCGGCACGTAACCTGGCAAGAGTCGTTAGTTGCGCAGAAGTCGATTATAAGGTGTCGGTGGTTGTCAGCGGGACGCGGGGTGTTATGTAGCGTTAACCTGAGCGCACAATTAGTGCGTCAGTAGACTCAAGGCCTCTCGCACTGTGTCTATGCCCTGTTATTTTTATTGTGTTAAATTTAGTTTTTGTTAAGAGTTATTGTTTTAAATTTAGTTTGTATTACGTTGATTACAATGCCAGAATTTCTCTCCTTTCTTTATAATTTTCTTCAAAACAAACATGATTATAAATAATTGATAGCAATAACCATATAATAATGTTTAGCAATAAAGGTGACCAAATTTTTCTTCCACTAAGTGCACGATGCGCGAACTTACCCCCACTACGTCAATTCTTTGCCAACTTACGTGCCGGGGACTATATGCAGCTTACGCTGAGTATTATTTCCAAGGACAATACAATTTGTTTTTGTGCAAATACGTATTATAATACTGAGTTAAAATTATAAGTTATTGTTAAAATTTCAGGGTATGGATGGCAATTTTTTTTATTATCGTGTTTAAATATAAATATCTCGTGTCTAAATAATATCAGCCGCACGGACCCGACTCATTATTTCGAGATTATCGTTAAGCCGTTGGTCCAGGCTTCGAACATCTTTGACAAACGTTACGAGTGCCTCAGAAGCCAGAAAATCGGACACATGCCTGTCTAAGGAATCTCGTGTTACCCAGCTACAGGATTGTAGAACTCAGATAGTTATTCGCTCTATGTAACACACTAGTGTACTCAGTTTCCGGTTAGACTGGAAATCGACCCCGAAAAAGTTGGGAAAATGAAATGAAATACCTATTTATTTTGTAAATTTGTTATAAATAAACCGTCATTTTTTTGCCTTTTTAGGGTTCCGTAGCCGAATGGCAAAAAACGGAACCCTTATAGTTTCGATATGTCTGTCCGTCTGTCTGTCTGTCCGTCCGTCCGTATGTCACAGCCATTTTATTCCGAAACTATTAAGACTATACATGTCAAACTTAGTAGGTAGATGTATTCTGTGAACCGCTTGACGATTTTAAGAAAAAAAATTAAAAATATTTAAAATAAAAAATTGGCCAAGTGCGAGTCAGACTCGCCCATGAAGGGTTCCGTAGTAACTATAATAATATAATAAAATATGTACATTTATTTGATGAATAAAAAAGCCTTAAAAATTTCTTAAAACTAGCTTATTTACATTTTTACAACTACGCTAAATAACTTTGTTTTTCATAGTGTTTGTATGAATTACAAAGTTATATTTGCGGTTTTAGAAAATATGCTGTATCTCAAAAACTGCTGATCCGATTTCGTTCAAACCAATTTTGGTTGAAAGTTTACATTAAGATCTATAGACATATATATATTTTTTAGATTTTTCACTCCATTATTATAGAAGTTAGAGGGGGGACATACATTTTACCACTTTGGAAGCTTATATCTTTTAAACGATTAAACGATTGACTTTATGAAAAAGTGGTTTTAGAAACCCTTATATCATATTTAAAGACCTGTCTACCACACACGCATAGGTTTCACGAAAAAAAAAAATATTTTCCCCCCTTTATTTTAAATAATTTTAATTTTTTTCTTAAAATCGGAAAGCGGGTCACAGAATACATCTACCTACTATGTTTCACATGTATAGTCTTAATAGTTTCAGAATAAAATTGCTGTGACATACGGACGGACGGACAGACAGACGGACAGACTTATCGAAACTATAAGGATTCCGTTTTTTGCCATTCGGCTACGGAACCCTAATAAAGAAGGGGTCCGAACTAAAACCGAAAATATTTTTTTCATGAAACCTATGCGTGTGTGGTAGACAGGTCTTTAAATATGATATAAGGGTTTCTAAAACCACTTTTTCATAAAGTCAATCGTTTAATCGTTTAAAAGATATAAGCTTCCAAAGTGGTAAAATGTGTCCCCCCTCTAACTTCTATAATAATGGAGTGAAACATCTAAATAAAATATATGTCTGTAGATCTTAATGTAAACTTTCAACCAAAATTGGTTTGAACGAAATCGGGTCAGCAGTTTTTGAGATAAGGCATATATTCTAAAATCGCAAATATATCTTTGTAATTTATACAAACACTATGAAAAACAAAGTTATTTAGCGTAGTTGTAAAAATGTTAATAAGCAATTTTTAAGAAATTTTCAAGGTTTTTTTATTCGTCAAATAAATATAAATACTTATTACTTATATTATATTATTATAGTTACTACGGAACCCTTCATGGGCGAGTCTGACTCGCACTTGGCCAATTTTTAAGTTAGATGAGGCCGGTGTTTCCTAACTGACTACTTTGAGAAGAAACACCGAAATAAAGTCAGAGGTCAACAATCTCTTTTAATATCCATACAAGTTTTTGAGCTAACATTGTTACTAACCGTCTCATTAGAACCCAAAACGGGATATTTACCATATACCCATGGTAAATATCCCGTTTGAAGTTCTATTGATTATTCATACAATTCGTATTGGTCAAGTACCTAATATGAAAAGCGTGTAGGTTTATGTCTGTGGTGCTAAAGGCTAAGCTGATGACGTTTGTTAAATATGAATAGAAAAAGTTTAGGATTGTAATTTGTTTTTTTTTTTAAACTGAACTACCAATATGGGTAAAATTCACATTACTAGCAATCTAGTTAACCCCTCCAACTAAGCTAAATATGCTTGTGTCTGGAATGGGTTGACGGCATACGTAACGGGTGTATCAGTAGTGAGTAGACAGCATGAGGGCGCGATGTCCAGCGAGCGCGTGTTACAGGGAGAGCTACAGCCTGCAGGCGTCCATGACGGAGTCCCCGGGGGGCAGCGCCCGCGCGGCGCTGGCGTCCCCCGAGGCGGGCGCCCGCAGCGCCAGCGCCACCCCGCACGCCAGCCCCGACGGTAAACAGCCCTTCGTATGTACCGCTCTACTTATACGCAACCCCCCCGCACTCTCGTCTTCTCTCTTTCCGCCTGTTGCCTACCGAGCAGTCTGCTTTGTCGTGAGTTATCGTTCCGTCTTCGCTTTCACGTTTCCAGGTTCTTTTGTGATGTTGTTTGACAATTTTGAAAACGGCTAAATGTTTCTCGTATTATATAAGGATACTAATAAATTTACATTCATTTAATTTCCTAAAATAATCATCATAATTTATAAATCAAATAAAATTGTTAACTCCATCGCACAATGATCCGACTTTTCAATTTTGCTGCTTTGTGTGTTTATTATACTAACAGTTTTGTAGTAATTTTATGCTAATGCAATATTTGTTTCCTGCCTAGCTTCTTTGAGCTGCGAGTCGGGGACATCGTCTGCAGAACGAACTGCTTTACTCGGTGCAGCTAGCCAGCGCTCCTTGTTGCTAAGTAGCGACTTACGAGATGAAGATACCCTCCTCTGAATAAGTTCTAAGCGACTACTAAACTAAAGTTGGATAATGAATGTCGGCAGCTAATTTTCATATGGAGAAGATGGGTGAAGAATGAAGAAACCGTGAGCCATACAGCACTAACTGTTATATTAAAAAACCCATGACTTGTTTTGACTGATACATATTTTGGATAGTTATAATTCCATACTACTTTTAATTTTATATTTAGTCAATGTTACCAAATTACCATATTTAGGTAGTTAGTTATAAGGTTTTTCAGACACAACTATTATTTTCAACCATCAAGAGAAAGTTTTATTTTCTAATCAAAATATCCTTTACAGCAGAAGGTATACATTAAATGTAATCACTATTTGAATTAAACCTTTTGCATCTCTTATATTAAATAAATTGTAGTCCTAGGTACTGAGCGATTGTAGATACCTACTTGGTTTATAATACCTACACTAAACAGTAACTAGTAAGTAAAATCTATGAACTCTTAGAATACACTAGTTGAAATGTTTAACTGAGTTAAGTTTATGTTTTTATGTAAAATTTTTAGAGAAATTTAATAGAAATGTTGCTGTAATGTTTGTTTTATTTCTCGTTGTTATAAAATAAAAGGAAATACACAAATATTAAACAAAAATCATTTATTACACAAATCATGCTTCTTTACACATTAAAAATGGTTGTAATGCTATTTGAACATCTGAATCTAGAGGTATTTCATTAATGTACTTTGAGAATGTGATGGCAATCTTATAAATACTTCTTTTAACTGATGAGTTTAGAGCAGTCTTCATTTTTATGGCAATAACATCATTCAAAATATGCTTTCTAGGCACCAGGCCCGGTTTTGTCAATTTATCTAAGTTTTGTTTGAGATTAATTAAAGTAGATATCACAATAGGCAAGTCATTCTGTACCACTCCATATTTATCTTCATTTAAGGAAGCTGCAGCAATACCAGCTAAACCTTCACAAGTCCACATCACAGGTTGAGCTTGCATCAACACAAACTTTAATTTTGTATCAGTCAGTTCTCCAAAAAGGTAACTAATGCCAGGTTTTTGACACAGTTTATGAAGGAAAACATTAAATTCCTCTTTAACAACATTAGCAAATGTGTCTTCCACTTTACTCTTATTGTGATCTTTCAGCCCTAGTAGTTTTGGAGATTGGGCCATGTTCCTTAAATTACCAGAATAAGTAAACCCATTGCTTGAGGATGCCTTTCCATTTTTGAGTACACCATTATCTGTTTCATTTGTTTTTCCATCTCCATTAATAGCAACTAATTCTTTGCTAAAGTCATTGATAATACTTATACATTGTTCCAATAAATTATTCCAATTCCTTGGATGTCCTCCAGGCTGAGAAAGAGTGAAAATCTGCTGTCTCCTCCCAATATCAGTCAATGCCATGATTCTAAGATCTTGTGCTCCTAAGTATCCATTAAATTGTGACCTCAGAGCCAAAGCATTGTGGAGTACTAAACTTCCTGAAGATTCAATAGGGAACTTCATTGGTTCTGTCAGTATTATATTGAAAATGGTTCTCATTGTGTAAACGGACACAAAGAACAGACTAGTGTAGAACCAAAGTCCAATCCAAATTCCAGAGCCCAGCAAGTTGACAACATTATCTAAAGGTGGGTCCTCCAGATATATACTATACACCTCCGAGACTACACTTCTAGGTTTATTTCCCCATAAATAGTAGAAAGTGCTGTAATATACAACTGGCATTATAGAATCTCTAAATCCCATAGAGAGAATATTATTGACTGCAAGTTTAATTTGCTGAAATTTATCTTGATAAATATGAGGGAACATCAGCATTGTAGTTCCAAAGATGTGAATATTCAGAAAATAATACAGCCCCATCCACATACCACCAAATTGTAGGAAAAGGCTTTGTTCAACAAGGCATTGACCATCATAAAAGGCACACTTTTTCTTCAATATATTATAATTGCTCTTGGCCAATGATGAATATAAACCCATAGTAAAATAACCACTGAGTGCATACAGTATACTGAACATTGTATTTTGCACTGAAAACATGTTCAAGAACATTGAGAACCTCGTAAAATATTTAGGCAGTGGCATCATGTAGTAGCTTCCGTAAACGTATGCTTGGAAAAACGATACTAATCCGAGCAGTATGATGTTGATACCCATCTTCCATCCAAATATTTCGTGCAGAGTCGAAGTAAGCCATGACACTGGGTGCAGGATGTTGACTTGGATTAGAAACACTAGCACAACAGCAAGAAAAGTCTGGAGTCCGATATTCCATAACACTGCGATAACCAGTCTCTTGGAGAAGATTTCACTTTTTGTATCCATACCGGTGAATAATGTTACGGTATAAAGAGGTCTGTTTTCTACACGAGACGCTTTACAATAAATCGAACGTATAAAGAAC
This sequence comes from Tholera decimalis, assembly GCA_943138885.2. Taxonomy (NCBI): domain Eukaryota; kingdom Metazoa; phylum Arthropoda; class Insecta; order Lepidoptera; family Noctuidae; genus Tholera; species Tholera decimalis. Next base: position 19,605,018 of record OW964564.2, on the reverse strand, counting down.
TGACATCTTTAGGTGTGCAGCTTGGAAATATGCATCAAAACTTGTTTGAAATCGCGGTGTTCATAAAAATAACCTACAACGAATTCAAAATCTGTAACCGCAATTACAATTACCGCAACAGAAGAGACCATCTCAATGATCAAACCGATCAAAACTCACTGACAGTGACAGAAAGCCGTTATTATTAGTTATAAATAGTGATGAGCGTTGAATCAACGAACTCGTTGAATCAACCGTTGATCTCCTGTCAACGTATTAACGTTAGCTGTATATGAATCAACTACTTGAATTCGTCAACGACGTATATGAATTTAACTCGTGCGTCTCGTTCAATAAACAAGAACGCAAACGCAACGAGCTGAGTAATTTAAAAAACTTACGTTTAAAATAACGTCATAGATTGCGAGCGACGCACGGTGGGCTGAAAATCGGCTTTCATAGACTTAGGCATTTTATTTTGCAAGTGCGAGTTTTTTTGCCGGATATCACTTCTATTAGTTATAACAATATACAAAAATGACACCAGAATTGATTCTGCACAGAAACGAAGGAATTATAATTTTTTTACGAAAATTTTGTATGGAGCTAGTATGAAAAATCGAAATATCTCTAAAACGGCAGCGATAACCGTAATATCCTTATAGGGGGTTATAGTACTAATTATTTATGATTTTTTGACATACGTTACATAATGGTTGTAGATGCCTTTTTTTTTTAAATCGTCAAAATATTTTTATTTATTTTTACATATTTAAACGTTCCTTTTAGTGTTTAAGTTGAAGAATTCAGAGCTTTAACAACTCTTATCATAAAATAGCATCACCCCTATAGACCTGAAGGACTAGACAGAGGTGTGTAGTGTCTTGTTGATCTTGTAAGATTTCCAACAATACCAAATAGTTGAATATCAGTGTCAAAGTGCCCATGCTGTCGCTTCTTTTTGAAAGATAGGGGAATGAAATTGTTAATTGATCATACCCTAAAAGTATGATTACAACATAACCGGACACATAATAATAATAATATCCTTATAGGGGATTATAGTACTAACATTATTTATTTTAACATATGAAACTGTTCAAAACGATCCATGAACTGTGTCAAAGTTAAGAACATCGTTAGGAAGCATGCTTTTTCCCCAAATATTAAGAATATGTGAAAAAAAAAGACTGTATATAAACTTTTTATTGATAGGTAATTTAAATAAAACAGAAGTAACAAAAATAATATCTAATAAATTCAATTATACAAAATACATATTTGAAACTATAATTTATGAAATTATTAACTAAACATATTGGTACAATAAACTAACATAAATAACAAAAGAACATAAAGAAAAATAATTAAATTTTACAAATTTTCTTTACAACTTTCGTTGTCGGACTCCAATTCCGAGTCAGAATCCAGATCGGATATACCTACAAACTCGAACTCAGTTTCCGGAAACTGTATTAGGTCGAGAGTTTCAGCAAAAAAGGTTGTCTTCCTTTTGGCATCTAACTTCGGCCTTTGTGCACTTAGAAAAAGATCCGAAGAAACAACAAGCATATTTAGGATATCTTGATTAGAATCTTGCCTGCTTCTTTTCCGCGAATGATGTTCCCGGAACCTCCTAAAATCTTTGTTTCGAGACTCTGAGGCTTCTTCCGAGAGAGTCCCAATCGGGACAATATCATTTTTTTCGAATATGTCAGCTCCGTGTATTAATAGTTTATGTACGGTTGATGACATGTAGTACCAGTCGTATAATTCCACGTACTTTTCTGCTGTTTTGCGAGCAAAATCTTTAAATTTGATGACATCGATCTTCTCACCAGATGTTATTGCTTGCAAAATAACAGCAAATCTTTTTATCAGGTTTTGATCCAACCCAGTAATAGCTGCAGTTTTATTGGGAAACTCGAAAAACTTCCTTGCGGTATTCCCGTCATTGGTAGTTCCCGAGCCTTGTTTTACTATATCAATTAACAGATTGAGCTCCTCTTTAAATTTATTTTGAATGTTTTTTTTCTGTTTTGTAACATATCTTTATGCTCATTACTTCTTGCTGCCCACTGTTTGAAGTCAAGTCTGTACGCAATGTGTAACAGACATTCCATGCAATTTATACGGGCATGTAGGGATGATAGGCCAAATTCATATATGTCAGAACACACAGTTTTTGATGTTACAGCATCTAAGTGGTTCATTTCTGTTGGTTTTGCTAAGCACAGGTAGCATGATGCATTTGATCTAGCTTCAGAAAGGTACGTGCAGACTTTTGCGTCGATCATTGTCATCATTAGTTTATGAGTCACCCTGTTACTATTAATGCACTCTGTGGGGTTAAGGGCCTCAATTTCCTCATCCATTTTTCTTTTGTTATCAATGACAACTGCATGGCTTTCTTTTACAAAAGTGAACTGAACCGGACGACAATAAAAAGTTGAGCATGGTTTCGTGTTTGTCCATATAGTATTATCTCCATCTGTCAGTTTCAGTGGCACCAAGGAGGTTATGAAAATGCTTGAATCATCATGCTTGCCGTCCATTTTCTGCTTGTATCGGCTTTGATTGGAAGCACCATCAAATCCCCACTTCGATATAAGCTTTAACTGCTTATTTTCCACATTATCAGAAAGACTTTGAAGAATCCGCTTCACCGTGATGTCAAGTAAAGCTTGAAGTGTAATTCTAGCTGATGAATCCGTAACTGATACTGATTGATTAGGAGGGTAGCATGCAAGCTTAGTTTGTTGCAGTTTATAGTAGGATGGGTAAATATCCTTAGCACCTTCCCGAATGGCAGTCTCTCGCAACGTAATATATTGCCACTTTGAAAGCTTAAGTGAAAGAAGCAATCCAAGTGCTTTCTCTGGTGTAAATATTACTGTTTTCTTAATGCTTTCCTTGATTTTAACGGCAGCTTCTGGATTTTTGATCATATAATTGATTACAGATGCGATATCTTCATAACCTTCTTCTTTTAAACGTGCTGCAGCTGCATATGCCAATTCACAGGAATCCTCGCCTATGTGCTCACTAGATCTTCTCTTTTTCTGTTTGCTTCCCAGATCTTTGAATGGTTTTCGGGACCTTTTTGTCATTGTTCCAACAGTCGATGATGTCGAAGGTTCTGGAGAGACTGAGCGTGCTCTTGGTATCTCATCAACAGTTGGTTCTTGATTTATTAAAGTTTGCACGCAACTCGGCCAATCAATATTTGCTTGCAACCACTCTCCGTACGTATTTCTAAACTTATCAAAGAATCGTTTAGATTTCTGCCACCTGTTTAAAGCAGCTCGCGTGAATTTCCGGCAAAATTCTTTGAGAGTTACTTGATCTTCGGCAGAAAGGCAATCGCCTATGCGGGACACAATTGCACTAAACAATACTTCATGATTAAATGAAGGACACTCACTTTTTAGAAGAACAAACAAATCTAAGTTGGTGATTAAACTTTCCATTCTAAGATTTTGTAGTCGCAAAGCACATAGTTTTAGTGTTAGCAGTTACACGGTTGTGAACAATCTAAATTATGGAACAAAATTATAGCCCTTTTATTGTATAAAGTCAATAATTAGTTAACTACCCTCATTAAAGTTATAAAAGATATGATAATAAAAATTTATAATCGTCAAAAACATTTCGTAGAACTCATAGTAGAACTAATCAACATTAGCAAATCACATTAGCTCACTAATTATAAAAAGGTGAATGCAGTTCTTAGTTGGTATTGTTGCGAGATATTTCAAATCATTTAATCACTTAATAGGCTCATTAGAATCAGAAGACTACAACCATCATTCTAATTACTTAATTACTTGTCATCAGACTCATTAGATGACTACACAATATGTTATTTTGTATTTTGAACGTATGCAAGGTTTTAAAATTCCTTTTGTGTCGATATTATTATGTGTCCGGTTATGTTGTAATCATACTTTTAGGGTATGATCAATTAACAATTTCATTCCCCTATCTTTCTAAAAGAAGCGACAGCATGGACACTTTGACACTGATATTCAACTATTTGGTATTGTTGGAAATCTTACAAGATCAACAAGATACTACACACCTCTGTCTAGTCCTTCAGGTCTATAGGGGTGATGCTATTTTATGTTAAGAGTTGTTAAAGCTCTGAATTCTTCAACTTAAACACTAAAAGGAACGTTTAATATGTAAAAATAAATAAAAATATTTTGACGATTTAAAAAAAAAAGGCATCTACAACCATTATGTATCGTATGTCAAAAAATCATAAATAATTAGTACTAAAACCTCCTATAAGGATATTACGGTTATCGCTGCCGTTTCAGAGATATTTTGATTTTTCATACTAGCTCCATACAAAATTTTCGTAAAAAAATTATAATTCCTTCGTTTTTGTGCAGAATCAATTCTGGTGTCATTTTTGTATATTGTTATAACAAATAGAAGTGATATCCGGCACAAAAACTGGCACTTGCAAAATAAAATGCCTAAGTCTATGAAAGCCGTTTTTCAGCCCACCGTGCGACGGTCATATCATACAATTTGAACTCTAAGTAAGGGACGAAAGAGTTGATTTTCGAAAATTAATTTTAAGAATAGCCCTTGAAGACTAAAGTTTCTTTGGCACAAACACTTATTCAGCCGATTATAGATTATGCCGACGCCTGCTATTTGGATGCTACCGAGGAGCTATTAAACAAGCTTGAGCGCTTGCAAAATCTGTGCATTCGCTTTGTTTTCGGTCTTCGAAAGTATGACCATGTTTCTCACCTTCGCAAGGAACTCAAGTGGCTCCCAATCCGTCTTCGCAGGAACACTAGGATTTTGTGTCTCCTCTTCAACATCTTACACAACCCGTCTTACCCTTCCTACCTGCGTGAGCGCTTTTCTTACGCTCGTTCTAGCGACGTACCGTGTAGATCACACCTTAGATCCCTCCTTAAATCTCATCCTCATAAAACTAGCTACTACTCTTATTCCTTCTCTGTCCATGCTGTAAGATTGTGGAACTCACTTCCGCCTAGCATTCGTGATTTAAAAACTATATCTTTATTCAAATGTCGATTAAAAGAGCATTACCTTTCCTCTTAACTGTGTTAATTATTTATTTATATATTTATATTATATGTTTATATATTCTTACATTATGTATTTATTTAAGTATATGTTATTTTTATTGCATTATAAGTATATGTAGGTATACCTAATATTTTAGTTTTAGTTTTAGACTTCACATATTAATTTTTATTTCTCTTCTTGTTCTCACACACTATTGTCTACATTTCTTTTTCACTTCTCCTTTCGCAGGTCTGCTGGAAGAAATTTCTTAAGAAATAAGCAGTACCTTTGTACTCAAATATTATAATTATGTTGTCCTATTATATTTTACTGTGTGTACATAAATAATAAAATAAATAAATAAATATATTAGTACAAGGGCGCGCCTCGGCGCGGCGGGGTGGTCCCGCTCGTACCACCCGAGAGAAACCGGTTAATACTAGTTTGTTTGTTTCCGTTTACGAACGATATTAACAATGACCAATGACTGTCAACACATAAGGGGTGAATAGGCTCAATTGGACTTAAGATTAAAAGACTAGTGGACTGTATACAAAATAGGTGTAATCCAACAATTCACGTTAGGTACAAAGAAATGCCGTGTGCCAGTGGTCTGGCGGGCGCGCAGCAGTTGCTCGGAGCGGGCTCGACCCCCCGGGACCCGGGGCAGATGCAGTTGAAGGCACGATGAATGGTGCCCCGCTTCGTCTTCAGTTCAGCCACTCTCGTGATTCCATCTACGCCGGTATAGGTCTTCATGATCCAGCCCAGGGACCAGAGCAGTGGTGGCGTTTTGTCCTTTATCAAGACTAAGGATCCCGGCTCTACTTCACCTCTGGAATGAAACCACTTGGATTTTGCCTGTAGCAGAGAAGTATATTCATTATGAAACCGTAGCCAGAAATGCTGCCTAATATGCTGGATTCTCCTCCAGCGATTCAATCGCGTGATGTTGGCTTCAGTCACCTGAGGATGTGGTACTGATAAGAATGGCCGTCCAATTAGGAAGTGAAAGGGAGTGAGTGCTGAAAAATTGTTAGGGTCTGAAGAAAGAGGAGTGAGAGGGCGTGAATTAAGAACCGCCTCTATATGAAAGAGACAGGTAGCCATCTCTTCGAAGGTGAAATGAGTGAGATGCACTAACCGTTTTAAATGATGCTTACATGATTTTACAGCAGCTTCAGCCAATGAATTGAAATGAGGGCGGTATGCAGGTTTAAAAATAAATTCGATACCTTCCTGCGCCATTTTAGATGCAACATTTGATGATTGCAAGAATCTACACATCTCGTTTGATGCGCCTACAAAGTTAGTCCCGTTATCGGACGTGATGCTTCGAGGCTTGACACGACGCGCCACGAAACGATTTAGAGCGGCCATGTAGGCTTCAGTGGTGAGGTATTTTTTTTAATAGGATTTTGTATGTTTGCATCCTCGGCCTTTACGATTGGACACCAATACTGGCCCAGCATAGTCAACATAGCTATTTTAAAAAAGGAAACTCAAGATTTGGTCTTGAGCTAGGTAGCTGACCCAATACAGGCTGTACGTTCTGAGCCTTCTGTCTAAAACATTTAAGATATTTATTCACGACAAATCTAGACAAGTTTCTGCCACCTAGAGGCCAATAAGTTTGTCATATATGTGAAAATAACAACTGTGGACCAGCATGTACAAGCTTTAAATGTTGCATTTGAAATATAAGTTTTGTAAGTGTATGTTTACTGCATAAGACAATGGGATGTTTCACACTAAAATCGTAGGGGGAGTTATCGAGCCTTCCGCCCACGCGAATGAGGGTATGATTGTCAATGAACGGTGTCAGAGGAAGCAATCTACTTTTGCGTGGTAATTTTTGTCCAGACTTTAACAAGTTATACTCTTCAGAAAACATTTCAAGCTGTGAGTAATGTATAATTAAATTTAATGAATTTTCTAGTTCTGTTTTTGAAAAATTACCATGCAATTTATTTTTATTTTTTATATTGTAAATAAATCGTTGCACATATGTAAATATATTTTGTATTTTTGTAAGTTAGAATATTTTACTCATAAATCATGAATGATTGATGAATGAATGGTTACGTCTGAATGATTACTAATAAATGAATTATTGTCACTATCAATGAAATGAGTCACTACTTCCGGCAGACTATCCTTCCCGTTGTTTGGCATGCTGGGCCACTCTAAAACATAGTGTATTACATTCTCTTTGGGCCACTCATTTTCACTATGTTGTAAAAATGAGGGTCCAGACCACCACAGAGGTGTGTCCATAATAATGTCGGCCCTGAAACCACGGGAAACAAGATCCGCCGGGTTGTCCTTCGATGGTACGTAGCTCCAGGTATGACAACAAGTACTTTCCTGTATCTCATTGACTCTGTTTCTTACAAAAGGTTTCAATTGATTTGAAAGAGTAGAGAGCCAACCCAGGACTATGGTTGAGTCGCACCAGAATCTACATTTATGAATGGGCATGGTAAGCGATTCTTGAACCTTAGTACACAGCCTTCCACCTAACAAAGCTCCACAAAGTTCAAGTCTCGGTATCGTCGTTGGTTTGATGGGCGCTACACGATTTCTAGAGACTAGAAGTTGTACGCCTATGGATCCACTGCCATTAGAAGACCGAATGTATACACAAGCGCCATACGCCCTCTCGGCCGCATCGGTAAAGACGTGTATTTCATGCGTAATAGAGTCTTCACGCAAAACCCAACGAGGAATTAGGTTTAAATTATTTAATGCTGTTATTGTGCCTTCAAATGTAGACCAAAGGTTTCTGACTTCATGTGATACTTCGTCATCCCAGTCACATTTATCTAGCCATAGACGCTGCATAATTAACTTGCTTCGACGATGCATGGACCTACGAGGCCTAGTGGGTCAAAGATTTGACTGATAACAGAAAGGACATGACGTTTGGTGACTTTAGTAGTGGAGGTGATATTTATAGTATAAGTGAGTAAATCAGAGTCACAAACCCAGTTGAGACCTAAAGTCTTAGATTGAGATGAGTTTGGACCTTGGTCAGAAAAATTAAAAGTATTGTGTAACTCATTATTGTGTGCGATTTCTTTGGAATTTGATGATTATTTGATCACCATTTACGTAAATTAAAATTTGCAGATAATAGAACGGAATGTACCCTTTTAGAAATGTCAACAGCTTCAGCTATGGTATCCCCTCCACTAAGATAGTCATCGACATAGAAGTCACGTCGTATGGCACATTGGGCACGACTGTCCTCAATGCTATCAGCCAGACTTACAAGACACTTAGTGGCTAAATAGGGTGCAGAAGCGGTACCATAGGTAACCGTATTTAAAGTGTAAGTCCTAAGTGGTTCTGAAGGTTCAAACCTGAAAATAATTTTTGAAGAGGTCTTTGGACTGGATTTAACTCTATGGCTCTGTAAATTTTTTCTACATCGCCTGAGACCACGTACCTGTGCTGACGAAAACGTGTTAGAATGGAAAACAGATCGTCTTGGACTACGGGACCGACCATCTGAATGTCGTTAAGTAACACCCCCGAGCTAGTAGAGGCTGATGCGTCGAATACTACGCGTAGTTGTGTAGTGGTGCTAGAAGTGCGAGTGACTCCATGATATTTATTCATGGGGTGTTCTGGTGTAGGAGTACAGTCTGAGTCTAACGTCATATGACCTAGGCGTTCATATTCACTCATAAACTCATTATATATTTTTTTGTGAAATGATGGATCGCGTTTAAATCGCCGTTCAAGGGAATGAAAACGATTTCTAGCATTTGTAAAAGAATTACCTAATGTACTAGGATCCCCTCTTAAAGGCATAGTGACGACAAATCCCCACCCTCATTACGAACGGTGGTTTGAGCAAAAGACTGCTCACACATTCTTTCCTCAAATGAGAGTGAATGCTTTGAAGAGACGTTGTCAAGCTCCCAAAATTGAGTGAGGTCGGGAGTGACATTGGAATGATAGCAAAAATAATTAGTGGAAAAACATGATTGGTGCGAAATACTACCTGAAACCAACCATCCTAATTTGGTCTCGCATAATTTAGGTAGGTTTTTCCCTAAGTCTATTATTTTGCTACCTAAGACATTCCAGAAAACTTCAGCCCCTACCAGGATGTCTACGACCGACGGAACGTTAAAGTTCGGGTCCGCTAGCTTAATACCCGAAGGAATAGGGACGTGATTGATATGCAAACGAATGAAGACGGTAGAACCTTTGTGATTTCAGGCAAAATGTGATACTCGATATCTGCAGTAAAGGCACAGCATAAATATTTTATTGTGAGGTTGCAAGACTGTGTACTGGTGGATATGTGATTATTAATACCCGTTACCTTGGTGCTCGTACCGCGTCGTAACAAACCCAGTTTCTCTGATAAGCTCTGCCTAACAAAGTTCGCCGCACTGCCGTTGTCCAGCAGTAGGCGCGCAGTGTACTTCTTACCCGACACGCCAGACACGATTACCATAGCTGTGGACAGTAAAATATGCGCAGAAGTAGCAAGCTGCATAGAATTGGCTTAGAGCACAACATTTGAAGAAGGCGAAGCGGAAGGCAGTGCAGAAGGCATAGCAGAAGGCAATGGATTGGAAACAAGTTTGGGCTCGTTACTTTCCAGATGCAAAAGCGTATTGTGCTTGGTTTGGCAATATTTGCAGTGTAGAAATCTACATTTCTTCGAAGTATGTCCAAAACGTAAGCAATTATTACAAACATTAAATTCGATAGCCTTTTGTATACGATTTTCTACTGACAAGTTTCTAAAAGATTCACATTTAAATAAAGTATGTGCTTGGGAGCAAAGTGGACATTTATTATTTTTATTTCCTAATTTTGTATTTGTTTGATTGTGCTTGGTATTAGTTTTATTTGAATGACTATTATTTAAGGCGACTATAGCATTCGTTTCAGAAGAACCCTGATTTGATTCCACTGATTCTAACCAGTCTGCTTTCCTGCTTAAAAAAGTGTTAAAGTAGGATCATCTTTAATCGTATTGTTTCTATGCTCTTCCCAGTCATGACTTGGTGTTAAATCTAATTTTTTTACCATAAATAAATAACAATATCATCCCAATATTGAGTGGGCCTTTTTAATGATGTTAGTGCCCTAATATTTTTATTAATAATATCAACAAGGTTTCTGATACAAACACTTGATTCTTTTATAATGGATTCGACATCAAATAAAGCTTGAAAATGATTTTTCACTAAAAGTCGGTTGTTATTGTAACGTTCGCACAACAGGTCCCACGCAAGTATATAATGATCAGCTTTAAAGTCAATGTTTTTAATTATTAAAGCCGCATTTCCCTGGAGTGAAGCTCGCAGGTAGTGGAACTTGTTAACGTCAATGAATGACCCAAAAGTATCCCTAAACTCAAGCCAGCATTGGTAGTTCCCATCGAAATGTGGAAAATCTATTTTAGGCAAACGAACAAAAGAATTCCTAAATGAAACATGTGCACCTGAGTCAGCATCTTTGAAGCCCGCCTCCAACGCAGCACTGTTGGTCGAGACACCGAGCAGGCTGCGCGTGAGTGCCACCAGACTGAAGAACTGGCGGTCAAAGTCCTCACGCTCAACCATCGCCGACTCGTCGTCCTCGGAAAGCACTTCGATGTGTGTCTGTAAGGCGTCAAATTCGGTGTGTAAGTTCTCGAATTTATTAAAACGCTCCTCTAAATCTAAACGTTGAAACTCAGATATTGCGGAACTACTTTTTATTAAATTTAGATAGTTGCTGTAAATACACACATCAAAAGTGTCTAGGGATCAAGCATTTTTATGCGGATTTCTTGAGATTGAGATGTGGCTTTGTAATAAATTTATGATTTTATAAATTTATATAGATCCTTTTTGGTGCATTTCATAATTTGAAACAGGAACTGTTAATCAAATTCGAGTAAAAGATGAAAATCAGCTGTCAATATTTTCCCTATAAAAACATACAACGCATTGAAGACATTATTAGTGCTACTGTTTCCCTACTACTGATTAAAACCAACGTTATTATGGAGCGGCGACGTCATTTAAGCAGGGAAGAAATGCTCAGAGCCGTGGGAATGATAGAAGCTGGTTCCCGGCAACGTACTGTGGCTTTAGCTCTGAATACAAGTCAGAGTGTTATCAGTCGACTTTGGACACGTTACCGAAGCACTGGTACCGTGGCTGAGCGCCATGGAGGACGGTATCGCTGCACCACACGGAGACAAGACCGATACATTCAAATCTTAACTCGAAGAGCTCCAACAATAACCGCCATGATGTTAGCCGTGAGGCTTCATCACTCTTCAGGGAACTTAATTAGCGACCAAACAGTCAGAAACCGCTTGCATGAAGTGCCGTGAACCTTCATTCCCGAAGACCGCTACGGGTACCACCTATAGCAATGCACAATCGTAGGATTCGATATCAATGGGCTCTTGAACACAGAAATTGGGCAGAAGAACAATGGCGTTTCGTGTGCTTTTCTGATGAGTCTCGTTTTGGTATGAGACCGGATACAAGACGTATACGACACTGGAGAACCCCTGGACGCCAACAGCGATTAAAATCCTGCCAGGAAGTCCATCCTTATAGTGGTGGAACCATCATGGTATGGGCGGGTATTTGGATCGGTGGAAGAACTGAGTTGATTTGGATCAGAGGCAACCTCAACGCTCAAATTTATGCTGAGACGATTGTATCTGACGTCATCGTTCCTCTACAAGTGCAAATCGGTCCCTTATTTCAGTTAATGCATGATAATGCACGACCGCACACCGCAAGAGTTGTAAGACAGACTCTCGCCGCAGCTAACATCAATGTCCTGCTCTGGCCTGCTCAGTCGCCAGACTTGAACCCGATTGAGCATGCATGGGATATGCTACAGAGAAGAGCTCTGCCGAATATGGAGGGTATCCAGTCGCAAGAAGACCTTTTTTTGTTGTTGCAACGAACATGGGCGGCCATTCCACAGCGTGATTTGGATGAACTCATTTTGAGTATGCCAAACCGATGTTCTTGTGTTGTTAGTGTTCGCGGTAGAAACACGGATTATTAATTGTTTAAGTTACCCAATAAAATTTTAAAGAAAACTGTTATTTCAGTCTTTTTTTCGAACTTTAATGTTAGTGGTTCAAATGTCAAAAATCCCTTTATTAGGAAAATGGCAAATTTCTTTATTAATGCAAAGGTGACTTGGTTTATCGTTACTGTGACAAACGAAAACACTTTATTTGATGAATCCTTAAAGAAAATTTTAATTAATATCAATCAGGAGAAAAGTTATTGCAAAAATATATGTAGATCCCTAGACACTTTTGATGTGTGTAGTAAGCTTCGATTTTATGGAACTACGTTTCTTTATCAATGTTTTTATATTATCTGCCATTGTAAAGGTAAATAACAGCTGGATGCACTGATGCTAATGTATTTAATAGATAAAAACTGCAAAATAGCTGTTCATAAGTGAGAGATCGAGAATCAGTGTCAAGGTGAACGACTCAACACGCGTTTACAAAGTGCTAATTAGCTAATGACCAAGCGTTTTCGATACAAAATATGCGTATTTTAATAAGCAGTATTATAGAAAAAACTAGGGAAGGACTAATATTGAAATACTGTGTATAAACTGATAGATATTTAGAAGTGAATCAACGATTTTCGGCAGGAAAAGAAGTAGAAAAATGACTAATTGGAACGGACTCACTCAAATACAGTATTATACTCCCAAAGAATGACATCAGCTCCCACGATGACGATGCAGGCTCCCTCGGGAACGACTCCTTTGTTCCTTTCTTCGTGGTCGTACCACGTGGTGCACGCGAGCGGTCAAAATTCGCTCAGGCGAACACGACGACCGTTGAAGTTGACGATGTTAATTATGGCAAAACCGGTAATTACTTTTGCGCAATCGAAGGACCATTGCGCAATTGAAGGACAATTGAATAGGCTCAATTGGACTTAGGAATAAAAAAACTAGTGGACTTTATAAAATAGGTGTAATCCCACAATTAACATTACAAAGAAATACCCGTGACGGAGCGCGTCGGTGAGCTGAGTGGTCTGGCGGGCGCGCAGCGGTTGCTCGGAGCGGGCTCGACCTCCCGGGACCCCGCGCATTCCCCGCAGTGGATCACGCGCATAGGTGATGCGCCGACAAGGGGTGTTACGAGCTGGGGTTTGGGATAGAAATAATTAACGCCAATTAAACCAAAATTAACACTTTAATTAATTAAACACAAAATAAAATTTTTACACAATTATTCGCACCACAACACTTGTCACTTGACACTTAAATCGCACTGAAAATCACTTGTAAAGCTTCGATTATATCGCGTATTCGCCTCGTAATAAGACTGACTCTCTGCACTTGGCTATCGCTGCGCCCCGCTAGGGGCGCGGCGAGCGGCCACAGGGCTTCGCCCCCTGACCGCGGGAGCTATACCATGTCCCGTCAATACGGGACCGTCATCGGGTGGCCTAGTTTCGGCGTAGCTGGTCGGGTGTGCGTTGAAGCGCCTGCTCAAAAATGAACGGCAACGCAAACCCGTATGTATAGTTGCATGCGTTTAACTATAGGCGCGCCGCGACGCCGTAACTCGGCGTCGTTTCTTCACGGCACTCCGGCGGTCCGACCCCGCCAGGTGAAACCTCCAGTTTCCTGGAGGAAGCCCAGCGGGAGCTGACCAGCGACGAGAGTACCGACTCAGACGCACCTATAGTGAATGCGTGGCTCCCGTCCGTCCCGCTTCCAGAGCTAGCCGGTCACGTTTCGAACTGCAGAGCCGAGTATGTATGTGTGAGCGGCATTGTACTGTGCGTCGCCGTGTGTTCATGTCTCAGTGCGTCTGCACCAGATAGCGTGCGCTGCTATCCGGTGCTAGTTATGTATAGCGCATGTAGAGTCATGAATGTGTGTCTTTAGTACGTAACGTGCCTATATTAACTTAGAACACGCTACGTACTATGTGGTGTGTGTTTTTATTTGAACAGTATAGCTGTTTGAGTAAGTCGCGTGTGGCGTGGGGCGACTTACCCAGGCGTCAAGTCCGGGAGGGATGGGGCCGCAACGTCTGTCGGGAGCAGATCTCTCGGCTGACTTGACTCTCTGCATCCCTTTGCGATCTATTTATACCTCGGTCTATGAGCTCTAGAACATTCTTGTAAAATCGACTCGCTGTTTATACTGCCAAGAATATTCCAGAGCTACTTGAGATACACAGTACTGCTACTCGCCGCTAGATGGCATTAATATCTCGACTAGATATACTCAGTACTGCTACTCGCCGCTAAATGGCGTTAGTGTCCCGAACATTCTAGATTTCTGTCGAAATTTCTCGACGTACTTCACTAAGCGACTGGCGTAACAGGGGTATAAATCTTATACGGGTCGTCACTCACTAAGTTCAAATTAGTTTTGACCACTCCTGTGAGCCGTAAACACTTCCGCACTACTCGCTAAAAATTCTGGAAAATAAATCTAATAATAGCCCCGTGTACAGTTTGTTGGTGTGATAAAAAAAAGCCGGACTTCAAGTTTACGGAAAGAGAGCATAACATTTTATCAGAAAGCTAATAGATCTTAATTTTTTTTAGATTAACTTTCAAAAATCTGGCAACACTGCAAGTGAGATGCGTGCGGCGACGGGATTCCCGTCGCCGCCAAAGAGTATGTAATACACTATGTTTTAGTCGCCGCACGCATCGCACTGCGCGACTGCAGCGACTGCTATATTATATTCTCTTTGGCGACTGCGGCGCGGATAGATGTGCGAGGCCATTAACAAAAAGTGATGACTGCGGGGACTGTAGAGACTGCGGTGCGGCTAGGTCAGCGTTCACCTTTTTGAGTTTTGAATTGATTAAACGTCTTTTGTCTATGTCTAACATAGGGATGTATTCAATATTATTAAATTTATTTCCTAAAAGTATAAAAAAGGCAAACGTACCGCGGCTCTTAAGCCTGTTCATAGTGCGGTGATCAGTCAGGATAAATAATATCAGTAAAATTTAGAGAAGCACAAACCCGCACGTCTCGAGTAATTGACTTATGCTGTAGTCTATTGCCTCAATAGCTGTACCTTATAGTATTTGTTATTACAAATACCAAATAACTTACGTTTTCTTTGTAATCATAATCCATAATTCATCCATCAAAACAAATATTTTCTTGTCATGACATTTTTTACGTCAAGGCTGACAAACTGTAATTTCATCTTCTTTGTAGCCACTGAACGGCTAATAGACTAAAAAGGTTGTTCATACTTTTATTATATAATTGTTATTCACTTTTATCGATAGGGCTAGCTTAATATTGTATATTATATTGTGGTTGTCTACTGATTAACGGCATTTTAAATTATAATTATAAATTTCTAAAACACACTCTCAGATTTTATCGAAGAGGTTTAATAAATTATGCTCGAATATAACTGGCTGATCAAATAACTGGCAAGATGGACTATTTTGGACTCTACAATTTGAATTCTGGTACAGAATGAGAATGGAATGGATTTTGATATAAAAGGCGCGGGGGGCCATCTCCGGCAGTTCAGTCGGGGACCAGTTTCTGAAGAGTTTAGTTCTCGACGAGTTTCGAGAAGAGTGGTGGAAGAGGAAGTGCAGTACCCGCTGCCCTGACTCCTTGTTGAGAGCCTGCTGCCTTGACGCCTTGTTGGGAGCCTGCTGCCCTGACGCCTTGCTGGGAGCCTGCTGCCCTGACGCCTTGCTGAGAGCCTACTGCCCTGACGCCTTGTTGGGAGCCTGCTGCCCTGACGCCTTACTGGGAGCCTGCTGCCCTGACGCCTTGCTGAGAGCCTGCTGCCCAGACGCCTTGTTGGGAGCCTACTGCCAGACCGCCTTGCTCGAGCTGCTGTACGACGAAGACATCGTGGAGTAGAAGGCGATCCTGGAGTGGTCTGCCAAGCCGTCCCGCAAAAGTTAATGGCTTTGGCGGCGTTGGTGGAATTGGCGGCGTGGGCCCTCGTGGTGTGTCTCCAGGAAGACCTTTGTTAACGGCTGCTGAGGAAGCCTCTCTTGTACCTCCTCCTCCGGCTCCTCTTGTGCGTCCCGCAGAAGGTATCGTTACAGTTTGGCGCCCAACGTAAAATCATAGCTAGTCGGTTTAATTTTTTTTTCAAAATTCTAAAAGAAACTATTACTAGTAACTTTTTTCTTTGGACTCACTTTTTGGCTTAGACTCTTTTTTAATATTAAGTTCTAGGATAGGAGACTCACTCTTTACACTAACACTATACTAGACTTCCTCTTCACACGAACACTAGTTTATCACCTCTTTTACCACTAGTTTATTCCCTCTTTAACCTCTTATAACACTTTTTTTTTATTTTTTTGTGATCTTACTCTTACTCAACCTCTTTTTTATATTTAATTTATCCTCTTGAGTTTTTTTTAGCACTCTTTAACCCTCTCATTTACCTGCCCTCTCCCTCTTTACCTTCTTTTGCTATCTATAATATTAATTTTCAGTCATGGATAGAATTATACTCCACTCATCGTCAAAAACTAAACAACGATTTAAGTATATAATTATGTAAATATATTCATCTTTCGTACTATATTCATGACTCATCTCTATCTTCTTCTCTTCTTTTAACTATCGAGTTCTTTTCGGCTTATTGAAACTCAATAGTTTATTTTATTTCTTTCTTTAACTTTGTTCTTAAACTTTAAGAGGCTTCTCTTAATTTTTATTTTTTCTCTTCTATCTGAACTAATCAGATATCACTTAGAAGTGCGTTTAGGTACATATTACCAAACCTTCTCCCTTTCTAACTCTCCAAGTTAGTTTATTACTATTTATCGACTCTAAAGTTGATCGAAGCGGCTAGCAACTTCGTAAAAATAAGCCTTTGCTAAACCTTGTTTTTTATGTTATCGACTCTAAAGTTGATCGAAGCGGCTAGCAACTTCGTAAAAATAAGCCTTTGCTAAACCTTGTTTTTTATGTTATCGACTCTAAAGTTGATCGAAGCGGCTAGCAACTTCGTAAAAATAAGCCTTTGCTAAACCTTGTTTTTTATGTTATCGACTCTAAAGTTGATCGAAGCGGCTAGCAACTTCGTAAAAATAAGCCTTTGCTAAATCTTGTTTTTTATTTGATGGGTTTTCGACGCGAGCGGACTGACAGACTCCGAAAACAAGCCTACTGTCATGTACTAATCAGGTCGAGTAGTGATCATTGAATGTGAATCCTACCTGACCTAACTTCGTGAGATGTTGGTGTGATTGAATGAGGCATGTAAGTTATATGAATGTGGATAAACTTTAACCTTACAAAATTTTTGTTCTAGACCAAAAATTTTCTCGGGGTCGATGGGGAAATATAGTATTTGTTATTACAAATACCAAATAACTTACGTTTTCTTTGTAATCATAATCCATAATTCATCCATCAAAACAAATATTTTCTTGTCATGACATTTTTTACGTCAAGGCTGACAAACTGTAATTTCATCTTCTTTGTAGCCACTGAACGGCTAATAGACTAAAAAGGTTGTTCATACTTTTATTATATAATTGTTATTCACTTTTATCGATAGGGCTAGCTTAATATTGTATATTATATTGTGGTTGTCTACTGATTAACGGCATTTTAAATTATAATTATAAATTTCTAAAACACACTCTCAGATTTTATCGAAGAGGTTTAATAAATTATGCTCGAATATAACTGGCTGATCAAATAACTGGCAAGATGGACTATTTTGGACTCTACAATTTGAATTCTGGTACAGAATGAGAATGGAATGGATTTTGAACGCTGAGCTGGGTATAAAAGGCGCGGGGGGCCATCTCCGGCAGTTCAGTCGGGGACCAGTTTCTGAAGAGTTTAGTTCTCGACGAGTTTCGAGAAGAATGGTGGAAGAGGAAGTGCAGTTCCCGCTGCCCTGACTCCTTGTTGAGAGCCTGCTGCCCTGACGCCTTGCTGAGAGCCTACTGCCCTGACGCCTTGTTGAGAGCCTGCTGCCTTGACGCCTTGTTGGGAGCCTGCTGCCCTGACGCCTTGCTGGGAGCCTGCTGCCCTGACGCCTTGCTGAGAGCCTACTGCCCTGACGCCTTGTTGGGAGCCTGCTGCCCTGACGCCTTGCTGAGAGCCTGCTGCCCAGACGCCTTGTTGGGAGCCTACTGCCAGACCGCCTTGCTCGAGCTGCTGTACGACGAAGACATCTCGGAGTAGAAGGCGATCCTGGAGTGGTCTGCCAAGCCGTCCCGCAAGTACTATACTCCAAACCTCCTCCTCTTCTCTCCTGAGAGTGTGTCAGATAGGTAGGTAGGCCGGTTTCTAGGATAGGTAGATAGGTAGGCAGGTTTTTTATAAAATACTGTTTATTAATACTACATTAAATTTAATGGTACATCTATTTTACCCTCTTTTATTGGAGTTGTAGAAGGTATCGTTACAACCTTCATCAGCATATTGCTACATTTTAGGGTGACTACCCTATAGCACAGTCTTAACTCTTAACCCCAATTCTTTTCCGGTGAGACAATTATCAAATGTACCCACCAGACTCTCTAGGTGGAGTGGAAGGGAGTGTCAAACCTCTACTGACTTAAGTGTGAGGAGTGTCAAGCCTACTCTGTTCCTTCAGTCGCCTTTGCGTTCCGGGACTGCGGTATCTCGTTAGAACATTTCCGCAACACTGATAGGTGTCTGAACCCCACTGTAGTACTGATTAGACATGGATTTCAAAGAATGCAAACGTACCGTATAAGCTTATACTCACTGTAATCTTTGGTAACGCAACTAAAGTTCGTTCACGTAGCATTAATCAGTCAAGTTAAAATATTTTAGTCAAAATTGAAACGCATAATTGCGGTTGGTTTTCCAATTACTTAGTAAAAAAGACAATCCCATTAATACGAACTATCATCAATTCATCACTCATGTTTGTTTTCTAACCATGACTACCTCAAGAACAGCCTAATTTGAGATAAATCTATCTAAGCAACCAGTCTCTTTCTATTTCATTTGTATATTATTTTTATCATCATTTAGTTACTCAAGTATTTCAATGCTTACTGCTTAGTCTAGGATGTAACTGAGGTCACATAGTGGAGCTTTATTTCGGTGGCGCGCAAAACCATACTATAAATTTACCATACCAACATGAATATACCAGTAATAATTGTAAAAAGATTGTTTAATCATTATTATTATTTTCTATTATTACTGATAATTTCATATGACTTTATTGATATTGACAAAGTTATTATTTCGAAATAAACATAACATCACTATTATTGTTTGCATCTGTGTCGTCTCTCTTATTTAAAGTAGAGATGGATTGTACTAGGTAAATTTGGGACTAGGTGTACCTATTCTTAGTATTTAAAAATACGTGATCCAGATACCTGTTCCACCTAGTCCACCTAGTATCAATTATTATTTATTACTTTTCGAATGTGGTCATGGTGCACGTACTTAGTCCAAGTCAAGTTTTTATTGTGGCTACTAATTTTGCAGGAAACTGCTAAACAACAAATGAACACGGTATTTTGGATAAATTTTACGATGATGGTCTTTGAGCTTCACGGACACGCCTCGTTGCCACTTCTCCTGTACTTGATATTTCTATGGAACTTAGTGTGTCAGCACCAGCAATAGATAGGTAGTATTTGGACTTCATACTTCGGTACTTCGTAATACTTAGTCTTGTCGAGACTAGTTGGTACTCATTCGGATCGAGTATTCTCGGATCGAATGATTACTGACTAGTCTCGAGTATTGAATGATAAAGATGGGAAGACTACTGCTTGCGCAAGTTTTATTTGATTTATAACTTTCTACTGTCACATTTCAGAACGCGCCTCTTGTTGTTATCATCATATTTTCGAACGCATCTTACATATTAGAATACAGATTCTTTCTTGACCGCGGTTTTTGAGCTGACCAATAATTCCTTCCCTAGTATCCAATTCCCACAAATGAGAGAAGAAATGTTCGTCGCACGCGCCACTGATTGGCGCATTCAAAGCCCGCCAATCACCGTACTGATGCTATGATTCGGAAGGGTATAATTACTTCCGCCATGTTGTGTCTACTCGTCTTCATCAAAAAATCGCCGTGAAATTACCACGCGAAGACAAGTCCCCGCGCCGCGCTGAGATAACTAATTAACCGCTAATATATCTATATATCTAAAAACTATAAACTATTCGTGTTGGCCATACACGCGTGTGACGAAATAAAAACCAAAGTGAAAGTGTTCAGCCACTAAGAAGAAAGTGATTCAACCCACGTGCTACATCCAGAATATCCAAGTAAGTCCCTCACAAGTCACAACCTTTCTTCCTACCCCTGGTCGGCTCATTACTGTGTGGTCAATATTTTACAGCTAAAAATTACACCCCGCTAAGGTCCTTCGAGAAATTTCTAGTAACCCCCCCCCGCTTCCGCAACAACTACGGAATAGCGTAGTTAGAAAAGGACAGAATATACCTATATTTTTGTACAACACGCGTGCGCGTCGCGTTGCGTTACTTGAATTGGATCCTTTTGAAATGAGCATGACAACTGTGTGTTAAAAACTTATTGTATATTCCATTGTGCGTTTATCTAATCATTAATAAAGATGTAATACTCATGTTCTCTTTAATTACATCCGCTGTGCAAACTAATACCGCTTAGAGAACTCTAGACTTCACAACTTTTATGTGCTTTGAATTTGGGTTTAAATTCAAGTGACTGGCAAACGAATGATTTTGACAAACATGAATGAGCGGTAACGCAGATTTATAACGTGTTGAGCGAATGGAATGCAATTACGCGTTAGTGCTATGAGGCCTAAGAGCAGTTGGATTTCGCAATACTTCATGATACTAGGTATTGTCAAAGTGAGAATAGGTAGTAGTAGGTAATACTAGGCGGTAGTATCGAAATTTACCTATTCTTCGGATCTGTTCTAGTGAATACGACTCATCTCTAATTTAAAGTTATCTGTGGTGTCGATGGATGTGCTTTGCTTTCGCTTCTACTATTTTTAAATGATATCGAAATAATCTAAGTTAAAGATTATCGGTCAATGAAATAACCTGCACGTTTCTTTTGTTAACGTAGTTGCAACTGAGTGGTTTCCGTTCAAGACTTAACTCAGTCTATGTGGTCGCGTAGTCAAGTGCCCTACATTTCAACACTTTTTATTGAAATGGAAGAGAGTTGTGTACATATAGTGTTTCTGTTTAAGGGAGTGACTTAATGTTACATCTGTGATGGAATATTTCTTCAGAATATCGTCAGGTCGGATAGGTATTGATTGAGAAACTCTTGTTATGTATACTTTAATAGAGATAGCTCTAAGCGTAGGGGTGCTAGTCACTCTCGTTACTGCACTTTCAGTATGTGTCTGCGGCTGTAAGAACTCCAACCAGAAGTAAGTTTATTTGTTTATTTACTTAATCTATACTATATATACTTTTTTATGCACTCATGAACAGAGCAGTAAACTTATTTGTATGACAAGAAAACTCAGACAGTACCTAGTCTTATAATAATCAAATACTGGTCTTATAAATCAAGAGTAAAGCTGCTCAACTCACACGGTAATTGTTAGACTACTTAACAAATTAAAGCTCATTCCTGTACTGCAGTAATTCCACAAAAAGCGCTTTAAGTATTTTATTCAGGCTCATGAAATAAATAGTAACTTTTAGCAAGTTTGACTAGGTACACACTAGTTAACAATAAGCAATTAAAAATTTTAGCAAATAAATATAAAAACAAATCATTTGTGAGTTGTAAAAAAATTGCTGTTTGTATCAAATTCTATTTTTCGTTTATTTTGAGGTGATATTTAACTGTAAAGAACCGCTTTAGAATTTGAAAAAGTTAGTTTAGCCATATATTTAGTAGTGCAACAGATAACTATTGTAATGGAGTGCTAATGATTTACTTAAAACTTATTTTAGCAGTGTGACTCAGTTAATAAACAAATGCTCTGGATGTACTCATAAATGAAACATATTTTTGTATTTAACAGAAGTGAGTTGGTTGGTACGGCCGGTGTGGTCAAAATACGATTTGATGAGGAGGCACCGTCCCCAACGCCTACCACTCCGGCCTCTATCAAGCGGTTTGTTATAAATCTAGCATGACCTAGACTAGACATACCTAACTCAAGGGCTAACAAAATGGTCTAGAAACTAAACAACTTAACAGATTACCTTATCTGAGTTTTCAACTAATTTTATTTGTTGTAATTTAGCACATGTGGTATATATTTATTATTAAAACCTTTCATTAATATTGAATGGGGATATTATTATTAACTATCTAACAAATATCTTAGCTGCCCTAACTAAACCCTTAAACTAGTCTTAGTTTTCATTAATTTGTTTGTTTTTTTTTTGTTTCAATTTCTATTTGAAATTATAGGTAGCTAGCACTATTCCTGTTGTCTTTTATGCTATGAGTTTTGTGTAATTATAGAAACCATAGTAGATACTATGGGCATGATAAAAAATAAATACAATAAAAAAATGCATTCCATGATTTAATATGTTACAAAGCAGGCGCATGCATAGGATTATGACAGGGCATGCGGCGGAGTAAAAACACACAAAAACTTCTTCTTTTATAGATTTTTAGCATAGCCACAGCCACGCATCGCCACCATGCTACGATGCGTGGCTGTGGCTATGCTAAAAATCTATAAAAGAAGAAGTTTTTGTGACTGATTACTCACAAAAACTTCTTCTTTTATAGATTTTTAGCATAGCCACAGCCACGCATCGCCACCATGCTACAATGCGTGGCTATGGCTATGCTAAAAATCTATAAAAGAAGAAGTTTTTGTGTGTTTTTACTCCGCCGCATGCCCTGTCATAATCCTATGCACGCCCCTGTTACATAGCCATATTATAAGACATACAAACAATTCAAGTATTGTTTAAAGTTTATGTGGCCGTTCTTGCTTCTTATTATTTCAATTCAATAGAACATTTCTCAACCTAGAATATTCCTGCTAAGCATTTACATACCTACCTATTTATAATTGCTAACTTACCATATAAAAACCACAATGCATGAATGATAAAATACTCTAATAGCATGTATCATTTTATCAACAGCTACGGTTCTTGTTAGAACTTATTAGTTGTTTTCTGAATCAGCAGTTCCTTAATTGAATAGATTGCGTTTCATTCATTTAATCTCTGTGCTGTTAATGAATACCATTTAGACGGTATGAAATAAGAACAAAAATACACAATTGCCTTACCTACACTATTTTCAAATTTTGGATACACAATTGGAAAGTTACGAAAAATGAGTCACGCGAAAGATTTAGATGACTCACAATTCGCGATCGTTGTTTTTATAACTAATAAAAAATGATTGACGACAAGCTTACTGCAACGAAACTCTCGCTTCTAGAGCTAATCTAGTCTGAACCGCGTCTAGAAGCTGATAGTTATTGCAAAATGTGTCACATCAGAGTGCAGCCGAATAAATAGATTTCAGCGGCTGATATACTGGAGATCCGTGAAAACACTCTTTATTACGGCCCTCATGCGTAACTGTATATTTTGGTGATTCAACTCAATAAAGCGCGGGTGATTCTCGAAATGAATGATCTTAATTTAAAACTAACTGTGCTTGCGACTTCGTTCACGTAGGAGCGGATATAACCTACGTATTTTTCCCGCGTTAATCCCGATCTCATAAGAATTACAGGACAAAACTATATATTGTCCTAGAGCCATCTTCCAGTGATAGTCCCATTAAAATTGTTTTAACCTTTCCAGAGATTAATTCGTACGAACAGAAAGATTTTTCTTTAAATTGACTGAAAACAGTTATTTTGATATCGTCGACAGAAACTTCAATTTCATTTGTACTTCTTAATATCTTTCTTTTTTAGGATTTCGTAGTCGACTAGGAACCCTTATACCTTGACTAAAAACATTGACCTCTAAGCTTGTTTCAGGGTTTCTTCTCAGAGTAGTCAGTTAGAAAACACCGGCCTCATTTAGATTAATTTAAAACACAAAAAATACGTGTAAAAGTGTTATTTATAACTAATTTACAAAATAAATATTTCATTTCATTATAGTTTTGCCATGTCCGTCTGTCCGCAGCTTAGCTCGGAAACTATTGGTACTAGAATGCTGAAATTAGACTATGCCGTAGGTAGGGATTCAAACAGTACGGTTGTAGTACCTTCATATAAGGAAGTTACTGTTAAAAGGAAAACTATCAGACCTAGTTGGCTTCACTTTCGGAGTAATAGTCGACCAACTGTATTCTACTAGCTTTCGGACACATTCCATTGAAAAATATTTATTTCAAGTTCCTATTTGTGTAAAACTGAGTAGATTGATTTTGTTTTTGTTAGAGCATGGTACGGAGCTCTCGGTCAATTAATCGGACTCGCACTTGGCGTTGTAGTAAACTACGGAACCCTGCACAGCGTGTCGACACGCACTTGGCCGATTATTGTTATTTTATTTATTTACCTTTTGCAAACTGTTCCTCAGAACCCTGCAAATCATCGAATCATAGGAGATTTCCTTTGGTCCCGGAACCGTTGAGATCATAGTCTTATTGCACACACTGGACTCATTATTGTTTTCCCCTCCCTTGGCAAGGCTTGCCAAATACTCGAAGTTTCGTCTATCAAGTTCAATAAAATTCCGAAAGAGCATTGAAACTTTGAAGCCCGCCACAATTATACTGTTTTAATTTTACTTCCAAAATTTTGCTGTACATATTATGCTCATGTTCTTATCGTATATTCAGTCCCGTTCAAGACTCACATGAGGCTGCAACTCATCTGGCTTATCTAGTTTTGCCAGAGATAGGGTTGATGACATGCTGATCTGTTTACTATATAGTGACAATAATCATAATAAGACATGATTTATCAAATGACTTCTCCCGCTCTAGGCGGACCAAAAGGGAGTGTCAGACTTCTACTGACTAAAAACCCACCCTGTTCCTTCAGTTGCCTTTGCGTTCCAGGGCCGCAGCATTTCGTTAGACCATTCTCAACCCCGGTTGGACCATGCTAACTCCTCGATTCTTAATTGTCGTTGTACATCTGATCACAACCCACTTCACTTTCTCATATCCAGCAATCCTAACAAATAATTGATTCCGTAAGGCAGGAACCGTATCCGACGGCATACTAAAAAGCAGTAGTCGTTTAAGTATGTAGATGTTTACGTCCTGGATGTGGATGTGATGAAACCCCAGACTCATAGAAATTACGGAATCCTATTCGTCGCTAGCCCTAGAGTGATAAATGTTCGAATGCTACACGTGCCTCAGCAGTAGGTTACATTAGCCAACATTTATTTCCACATTTTCCTGAATGTGCTCGCTAATGGTGCTCACATTCTTACTTAAATTTAAATACTGTATCGATTTCTAAAGAAAAATTCATGACAACTGTAATAATACTCACAATATGCATTGTAAGTATTTAATTACCGTTTTAGTAAGGCAATTATTTGATTAAGGTACTGCTAATTATTTAAATACTGTTGCAATAAAGGCTTGTATTTACATAAACGCTGCGATACACAAAGATAATCGATCATATCTTTTGGATTTGACTTTGATTGTACTAAACATTGACCTAGAACTTTATAACCAATGTTCCAAAATGTTATAGTTACGGAGTAGTTTTGTATAGCGGCATTCTGGCCTTTTCGAGTTGACTTTGAGTCTTGCGTGATGCACGCGAAGTATTCTGCTTTGTTTCAGTCAGGTACGGAATTGTCTAGTTAATAAATGCTTTTACGACCTATTCCCGGGCCCTTTGCGGATGTAACGATAGAAAGCATGCGATAGCTATAATGCCAGTTTATAAGCCTCTTAGTTCATTTGCATGAAAACTGTTCACTCCGATACAAAATGAATTCCAGGCAGCATTCAGCATATTATTGCTAAATTTCGATTGTTATGTCTTCGGATTCCCAATAGCTTTGCGAGTTTGTATTGCTGTCTACATTCAAAACAGATATGCTAGTTAATCTTTTGCATGTCTTACTTACGTTGGATCTTTGATATAAGACTAGAAGCAATGCCATAACTGCTGTGGAAATAATTCTAAAATTTTTCCTTTTAAGATCATGACTGTGTTTTGCCACGCGCGTCAACGCATCTAATTGGTTTTATGTCTAAATAAACCGTAAACCGTATTCCCGTCGTCTTAAGGAAATAGTCCTTCTTGCCTCCGACTAAAGCATCTCATGTATCTTTTACTTATTAAAATTTTCATTGGCAGGGCGTCTACCCAGAACAGTCAACGGAGTTTGCCAGAAATACCACATCCAGTTGGGAGGCCAGACAGCGGAGACACAGCTTCAGAAATATATGCCACCGTGAATTTAGATGAAGGTAAACGTTCTGGAATGCCAGTAATTACCTATTAATTGCATTGCAATACACTACATTCGATGGATCGATATTCATGTGAATCGATTAATGTTGTTTCAGTGATTCAGAAATGAAGGTGGTAATGTTACCGATGTCGATATATGCAGCCTAGTGAAATACCAGCCTTACCTAAAGTTGTCCATGAAGTTCAAATCAATTGTCATAAGTTATTAGATAAACATGTTGCGGTGTGACCCACGAAACCTCGACACATACCTTGTTCTCCAAAGGTCGCGGGCGAAAGTGCGCGCAACGAGATTTATTTGATGCTCGATATTGGAATCTATGTCTATTATCTTAAGTGTCAACTACACGAGGTGTTAAGATCCTTTGTTGTATTCGTCTGCAAACTATCTAAATAGTTCCATTCCTCCGTGACGTGTTACACTAATGTATTTTATAGCACGTATATTGTAATATGACATGTTAAAATGTTAGCTCGTTGCGTTGCGTTGTGTTAATTAACCATGAATTCTATTATTTATTGGGTACTAAGTCAACATGCAATTACAAAGTATACTATAAATTGTTTGGTACCTACATATTGTTCGTAGATTCATTGTTCAAGTTTACACTCATTTTTAATGAGATACTTTATCCTTAGAAGCGTACATCTCACTCGAGACATGAGAAAACAAACATTATTAACTTCTAAACCTACCAGACATGCTAGTCCAAGTCGCATAATTATGAAGGATTTCATACAATTAGGAGACTGTGGTTGTTGGCTTCTTCAACGGAAAGTCCCTACATAACGTTTTGCGAGTTAAATTCACGTTTCGGTTAAAGGCATAATCGAAGTGAAATTACGGTGATTCTTGCGTAATTTTTATTTGTATTATCTATACTAATATTATAAAGCTGAAGAGTTTGTTTGTTTGTTTGTTTGTTTGCTTGAACGCGCTAATCTCAGGAACTACCGTTCTGATTTGAAAAATTCTTTCAGTGTTAGATAGCCCATTTATCGAGGAAGGCTATAGGCTATATATCATCACGCTAACACCAATGGGAGCGGAGCAGTAATGTAGAATGTTTCAAAAACGGGGGATTTTTTTTTCCACGGGGACGAAGTCGCGGGCGGAAGCTAGTTTTATAATAAAAATAACAGAGGTTTTTACACAGTTTGTTCTCTGTAAAATTTCAACCGTCTACCTTCTACGTTCAGCTTCAACTTCAACTCTCATTAAGTGGCTTTTTTATCATGGGTACAATTACTACAACATTTCATGAAAAGGACAAACGGACTGACAGCAGAGTCTTGGGGCTTACCGGTGAGAGACATCTGCATATAGAGCCATACAGACAAGTGTAAAAATATCACTTCCCTTTTTCTAACTCGCAAGCAGACACTTACATTTATAAACAACTAACTGTGCCTCACGGTTACACCCGCGTTAATTTGAGAAAAAAAAAACAAAATTCATTAAAATCGGTTAAGCGGCTCATACAAACTCATCCGCTATTTCAACTCTTTAGGGATTAATTATTGAAAATAAAAGTATCCTATGTTTGACCCTGGGTCTTCAACTATTTTCATTCCAAATTTCATCAGAATCGGTGCTGTGGTTTAGTCATAAAAGCGTAATAGGCGGAGACAGACTTACGCATTTATAATATTAGCATAGATTCACAAGTAGGTTCTAAATATGGGTATCCTTTGCAACCATGGTCACAGAGAAAGATGTAATAACTCAATATATAGGTGTACCTTTGTCTATCCGGCTCACCCTGAACAAATAGATAGCTGTAGTCGGAAACGGTTATAGATTCTAAAACGAGTAGTGCAACCTAAATAATTTATTCATCAATGCAGACGTGATTAGGAGTGGCGCAGTAGACTTAATGTAGGTATTGCAGTCCTCTATTGACCTCATACCACTACGTTATTATAGGTACAAATTATAAAGAGATAATTGCTGTAAAACTCGAGTTCGCAGATTAGGAAAATAACAACAAAAACTTACGTAGATTCTGGTAGACCATAGAGAAAACGTGGAAAGAAACTTAAGCCAAATTTCACAAACGTTTTTAAACACATTAAATAAAACGGGCAATTTTGGTATGGCTGGGTTTTTTATCACCAACCAGAATTAGTCCACGTTGTAAGGTATCAATCAAAGAGGTGAAATAAGATTATACCTGACAAAAATAGAAAATAGTCTGCAAATTATAACTATTTGGTTAACTATATAATAAAACAAAACAATTAAAATAATAGTAGCATGTTGTGCAGGTATATAGGTAACTGTTTAATAGAAAATAAAATTTAATTCAGGAAAATCAATTTTAAATATGGTTGAAAATCCTGTATAGTTAAAAATAGAATCACAAGTTTTCCTTAGTAGATACCTACACCATGTAGATCATATCGTAACTAGATATCAGTAATTTTGTATTAATTAGCAAAAGTATAGAATTAAACCAAATCATTTTAACGTACCTACTATGTATGTTCCGAGAATTTGGTTTTCCTGCTGAGATTAAAGTTAAAAAGCAAATTGTACAAGCATTTATAGGTACAATTCGCTTACATAATGGTATTAATATTACTGTTCTGAGAGAAACTAAGTTTTGTTTGGTAGTTTTTTTTTTATTGATAATACTCTCACGTTTGACCACCATCTCACCTGATGCTAAGTGATGATACAACCATTAACAAAATAGCATTAATTTATTTTATTTACATGAGCAATATAGCTTTAAGTCTGTACGACTTTCCTTCCGCCATTTTAGTGGAAGATCATGAAAGAAAATAAAAAATATCTTTAAAATTAACGTTTTATGATTATGACTTCATGCAGAAATATTTTACTCAAGGCTGTTCAATTGATAAAAGCACCCGCATAATTGCATGATAGATAAATCGAACGTAAAAACGGTACAATGGTTTCAACAGTTGCTTTATGCGGCTACCGTACGGCACGGTTCATTCATCAGATTACAGATTAAATCAGTACACTATCGCAACCTAGATCCGGTAGTATCGTTCAAAGGCACCGCTACTCGGAAACGCCGATAATTAAAATGTAATCAGTAATTGTTTTGACTAATCGCCGGTGTTCATTTGCAGGTAACAAGACAGTAGCGACCGCGTCCACGAGCCGAGACTACCCATATGAGCATGCCTACGCCAAAGTACAGAATGAAGCCCATAATATGTTAGTATGATCTTTAACTTAACCTGAATCTACAGCATACCGCATAAGAGTAAGTAGAAACATTCGAACTGCGAATACCGCCCTTATGGATATAGTCTAAAATAGTTACGGAAAGCGGCAGAATATAAGGGATAAATTCGAGTGTACAAATCAACTGGTAATCACTACGCGAACCCAATGGGGCTGGTGGATTTCGGACGATGTTTTCTTCCGCCGTTTTAAGAAAGAATAGATGGTGATAAAAAAATAACGCATCTACGACCAAGACATAAATCGGGCCTTTAACCACTGCGTTCATACTGCCCCTTGGTCAGTTGATTGTTTAAAATGGGTATGTATTACCGTTTTTATTATAAAGCGAGAGCATACTCGTTGCAAACTGCTGAAAAAACCTGGTTAGCATATTAATATTGGATTATTAAATGGTTATTCACAACATATTGTGGTATTCTACTAATTACACTTAATCTATCAGACAGAATTAGAACAAGTACCGTAAAAAAAATACGTGAGTCAAAACGTGAGTAATTTTTTATGGGAGGAAAAGGCAAATGAAAGTTATTTATTCTCAGAAAGATACACTTCTAGTCTAATAATATAAAAGAGATTTTTGTTGTATTTTTATTAGTTTTCCGTTATTAATGAATATTTGTACAGTAGTACACTAATATAGCCCTCCCCATTTTAATTAAAGCTCATAAAGTCCTTCCAAAGTTTGTCTGGAAGATATCGCTCTCAGCGATAAGACCGCCATTGTAACCATTTTTTTTTTACAATTATATTGTAATTTAAGTGTGATTCAATTATTGGTGTACAATAAAGTATATTCTATCTATCTATCTAAAGCGTAAAGTTTTGCTTGTTTGTAATGGATAAACTCGAAAATTACTGGATCTATTACGTGTTTTTTTTTTTTTCACCAATATAGAAAAAGTAACGACTATTTACTTCGCTGACAAAAAGAACGATTTTTCTAATAAACTTATTTCAAATTTGTCATTCAATTGTTGCAGTCTTGTTGAAGTAACTGATGAAACATCAGAACGAGAAATTATACAAATAGATGAGAGAGAAGTTGGACAAAATCCTGCAGGTTTGTATGTATTATAGTTATAACAAATACAATTAATTTTTTATTAACAACTGATTGCTTTAGTTGTGTTAATAAAACGAGTCACTTAAATTTCTTATATGGTTTGGTAATTCCAATTTCAATAATAAATTTTATAAGATGTGTAATTTTTAACCCAAATGTTGACTGGTACCAACACCATTGTACATAAAGTTTAAATAAATAATTATTTATTTATTTGATGAATGATACTGAAAATCGAGCAAATTATCTTTAGTGACAATCAAAAACAAGATCTTATCACGCATTCTTATCTTGATTTTAATCTTTAGTGGAATAAATTGCTAGAGATTAAATATTTTACTTCAAGTTCTGAAAATAAGTAACGATTTCAGAATCGGTGGTGATATCGGCGTCCGTGGCGATAAGTGGGCAACTGCCTTCGAGTCAGGAACTCCCTTACATCACGCCACCTTCACCTCGACCGAACACTGATAATACCCCACATTTCAGTGGGGATTCTACTGACTCAGCAAGTAAGTACTAATATAGCCCTCCCCATTTTAATTAAAGCTCGTAAAGTCCTTCCAAAGGTTGTCTGGAAGATATCGCTCTCAGAGATAAGAGACCGCCTACCGCATAAAAAAATGGATACAAACCAATTTTTTTTTTGTAATATTGTTATTTAAGTGTGTTTCAATTACACAGGCCGACAAAATTTTTAACCAGAAACCAGACTATATATTTCTGAAGATTTTCGATGCGCTGAATCCAAATCAGGCCTCTCTCTCTCGCTCTATCACGTCAGGTTTCTGAGATATCCTAACCTAAAAATGCAAAAAGTACCGTTTTGGCCCGATTTTGAGGTTATGTGGACTCAAGAATTATTAAAAAAAAAAAAAGGTTACCGTAATAAAGAACAAGTCTTCCTCTTTCAAATGCCGCCAGATTCGGATTCGGTGCATCGAAAACCTTCGGAAATGTGTAGTCTAGTTTCTGGTTAGAAGTTTGGTTAAATTTTGTTGGCCAGTGTACAATAAAAAAGTATATTCTCTATATTTCTAAGTACAATAGAAATCACAAAATACAGAACGCAGTGCAGTTGAGACTAGAGACGCCATTACTGAAAATATATTATGTGCAATGTTTGGGATTTTTTTTAAGCGTATCTATACTAATATTATAAAGCGGAAAAGTTTGTTTGTTTGCTTGAACGCGCTAATCTTCGAAAGTACTGGGTGGATTTGGATGCAATTTGGTATGGAAGTAGCTTGAAGCTTGAGGAAGGTTATAGGCTACTTTTTACCCGACTGCAAAAAAGGAGAGTTATGTTTTTACCGTGATAGAATCCACGGGAGCGAAGCCCCGCGTGAGTACTAGTAATAAATAACATGGCACTTTTTTGGTTGGACGGAAATTCATGTAACTTACTTGAAAAATATAATGAGCCGCCGGTTGGAGCCTGACTCACATTTAATAAACACAATATAAAAGGATACATTTAAATGCTCCACTCCACACTACAGCTCCACATTTTATTATACATTTAAAAGAGACCCTCTTTTAAATGTATAATAAAATGTGGAACTGTCGATATAAAATACTATAAGTCACTTTTGCCCCGATTATAATAATCAATTAAAGTTAAATATAACATGTTAGTGTGTAGGTAGCAATTTCATGAGTATTTCACGCCCCCATTATAAGTTCCTTTATTTATTAAAACTTACGTTAAATTTTAACACTATGATTATATTAGCTAATTTCATTTATTAGCTCTTAGCGTTACCTTACAACATACACGTATCCAATAAACAAAAATAAAAATAAAACGGGATCAACTACTAAAGTAACAAAAACGACTGCACTAAATTAATATTGTTCATAATAAGGGCTAGCCCTAGTAGTACCAAATAGTAGGAACCTACTAATCTGGTTGAAGTCGGTGCCGAATTCCGGGGCTCATTAGGCTTGGCACCGACTTCAACTACATGAGTAGGTCCCTAGCCCTTATTATACAGACACTGGCAACACAATTTTAATGTCATCAATCAATATTCAGTCATCTTCCGTTAGTCTCCTGTAGATGTCCATGTAGATTCGAAATTACATCCAAATTCCATTTAATACCGATTAGATTCTGAACTGGATAAGTCAAAAATATTCATATTTACACGAAAATGCACCATATCAGTACACATTAAAGTACATTTTCTTATAGTTTTCGTCATGGCAGCACACTTACTATTTAAATTAATGTGGAAATTTTGTATGTATTTCTGCGAAATCGTAAAATGCATCAAATACGATAATATTAAATGCGTATCAATAAGTAAGATCTTTTGGTGTAGGTACTTTATTTATAATCTCATTATACATGAAGAACGATTTACTTTTGAAATGTCTTAAAGAAGTAACAAAGAATTTATAACTAGTATTTCGCCCGCGACTTTGTCTGCGTGGATTTCACTCATCAATAATGCACATTACTACTATTATGATATTTTTTAGAATTGGTTCATTAGTACCGGAGATTACCCCCTACATACAAACATACTACCAAATGTTATATATTTATATCTCTCTCTATATTAATGTAGATCATGATAATGATGATAATGACAGGCCTGTTGGTCTAGTGGTCAGTGGCCCTGATTGCTATGCGTAAGGTCGTGGGTTCGATTCCCACCCAGGACAAATGTTTGTGTGATGAGCACGATCATTTGTTCTTTGTCTGGGTGTAATTTATCTATAATATGTATGTATTTAGAAATATATAAGTATGTTTATCAGTTGTCT
Organism: Tholera decimalis; assembly: GCA_943138885.2. Classification (NCBI taxonomy): domain Eukaryota; kingdom Metazoa; phylum Arthropoda; class Insecta; order Lepidoptera; family Noctuidae; genus Tholera; species Tholera decimalis. The sequence goes on along the minus strand of OW964564.2, from coordinate 19,571,559 downwards.
AGTACTCATAGCACAAGCTCTGCTTAGTTTGGGACTAGATGGCGCTGTGTGAAAGTTGTGGAATATTCTTATTATTATTAATCATCAGCTTAGCCTTTTCCCAACGGTGTTGGGTTCGGCTTCCAGTCTAACCGGATGCAGCGGGTTTTAGTGTCTTACATGGAGTGACTGCCTATCTGACCACCACAACCCAGTAGCTGGATAACACGATACCCCTTGGCCAGACATTGTGTCAGATTTTTTATCTTCTGACTATCCGTAACGACTGTCAAAGATGTTCAAATGACAGCCGACCCCAACGGCTTAACGTGCTTCCCGAGTAGTGTTGCCAGGTGTCCCGATTTTCGCGGGACGTCCCGATTTTAGGGGTCTGGGGACGCGTCCTGATTTGCCGCTGATCGGGACACCAAATGTCCCGATTTATAAACCGAGTTGAAACTTTAAAAGATTCTTATCAGCTGCACGAAGCTGAATTTGCTCCCGTCTGGCTTCATGTTAGAGCAAGATGGTTGTCACTTCTTTCTACCGTAGAAGTCCGTAGAACGTGCAACTAAATTTTTCGATATACTAAAAGATTATTACATATCATTGGGAGAAGATGAATGTCCCAAGTGCGCTGTGGCAATTCTTCAGTTCTGTTGAAACGGAGCCATGCTTGGCATTTTACCAAGCTACACTATGATTTTACAGGATGTAGGTAGCAATATATCTTGAAAACGAAACATTGCTATATTTTGAAGGTCACGAAATAATGGTAAAATTAAGTAAGCAATTGAGGCAAAGGCTTGAAGATGAGTTTGTAGCATTCACGTGCAGCAACGTGCAGTTCTTCATTACATAGAGTGAACTCTACGATAGCAAATTAGATTTTTTCAAATCATTTTCTCTAACCACTCGTTACTTACGCGTCATTTATTGAAAATATAATAATTAATGTGTTCATCGATATGAATCAACTTTATGAAGAAGTGTGTTCAGTCAAAACTTGGTAAAACAGCAGTGCAGAACAAAGATCTTGCGCCGCTACAAATCAAGACTTCGCAAAACTTCTGAAGTTATTTTCTTTTATGGCATCAAATACCGGTGTCAAACATGGCAAGTGCAGCAGCGGAAAGAGTATTTTCACAAACCAACTTAATTTGGTCCGAGAGGCGAAACCATTTGACACTGGAGCATGTCAAAGCCGAAATTAAAAAAAAAACCTAACTTTAGTGTAACTTGCGGTGAATTTCACAACTACGTAATAAAAAAAAATGGGCCTTGTATACGAGTAATCTTTGGACCAAGTACTCCAAAAGATAGCTAGACGACCTGAATGTGACATAGAAAGGGTGTCTCAGCGCCGATTCTAAAATTAGAACATTTATAAAAAAAAATGAGTGTGGCACTCGGGGACTGCCGCGGTAAAGCTATTGCAGAGCATTTTTTATCAACTTATGCAATTATAATTATTTATTTATTTTATTTATGCAGTATTTTTTTCTTTGATATTAATTCAAGTTACACTTTTTGAGCGTGGTGACTGATAAGAAAACATTTTTTCTCTTTTATTGAATAAATGAGAAGTTAATATTGTTTATAATATTTTTATTATCTTACAATACATGTAGGTCATTCAGAACTAGTCGCGGGCTCGAACTCACTCATGGACTCAGTTATGAGCAGTTAGCAGCTAGTCTACACGCATACGTCTACTCGCACGCACACAAACACCGTGCCGAAGTCTGCCGAACTGAAACGACATTAGACGATGCACGGTTTTCAACGCCGCACCGCTGTCACAGAATAAAGATGGACAGTATAGAATCTAAGCCTAGTTGATGACATAATTACCTACGGTCCATTGAAGCGTTAGGATTGTCACTTTTAATGATTTTGGTATTGTTTTATTTCACATTTTTGTTCTGTAGTGATCAATCCATCGAATTTAAATAACAACCTAGCTTACAAATACAATTTAAATAGGTAATCTCATGGCGTCGGTTAATCTCAGTAAAAGACGATAGTTTAAACACGAAAAACAATTTAATATTAACACACAACAACTTGTAGAACTATAGATCTGTAATTTCGTCATTACGGCGGCGTAACCTTTGCAAGTTTTGGTGGGAGCGAACGCGAGCCGAGGTTGGACGAAAACGTTTCGGGCGTTCGTCGGAGCAGGCGCGCGGTAGACACCGCACCGCAGCGCACGTGGCGCGCGGATAGGGCTCATGAGCGGCTGCGAACCATACCACGTTTCGATCCGAAAATACGTATGACACAAAAAACCCATTACATAAAAAAGTACCTTTATTGTTCATTATTAATATTTATCATTATTATTATTTTCATTATTATATATCTACAAATTATTTACAGAAAAATATTTTCGTCTGCTACGACACGTTCGGAATTCTTTGTTATTAAATTTAATTGTGTAAAAAATTCTTAATCTAATGAAAAGTTTTCTTAAATAAACTGTTGGGAAACAAGGACAGGGTACTTTGAATCCAATTTTGTTTATTTTGCTGTAAATTATTTCAGCTATTTGGCAGTTTATGTGTTCTTTTTTGAAAAAACAACGAAAAATTTGATCCATTTCTTCGACATATTGGTAAAAATCATCAGGTGGTACAATTAGTAAGCTTCGGTTAGTATCTTTGCTGTATTCTCTGTATCTTAAGTAGTGACTTTATCGTTTTTAGCACCCTCGAATACCATGAAAACGATACCCATGACGAAAAAATTGATACCTGTTGCAGCCGCCATCTTGGATTCACGTTTTGACAGAACTATCGTTTTTAGGACCCTCGAATACCATGAAAAAGACACCCATGACGAAAAAATTGATACCTGTTGCAGCCGCCCTCTTGGATTCACGTTTTGACAGCACTATCATTTTTAGCACCCTCGAATACCATGAAAACGATACCCATGACGAAAAAATTGATACCTGTTGCAGCCGCCATCCTGGATTCACGTTTTGACAGCACTATCGTTTTTAGCACCCTCGAATACCATGAAAACGACACCCATGACGAAAAAGTTGATAACTGTTACAGCCGCCATCTTGGATTCACGTTTTGACAGCACTATCGTTTTTAGCACCCTCGAATAGCATGAAAACGACACCCGTGATGAAAAAGTTGATGCCTGTTACAGCCGCCATCTTGGATTCAAGTTTTGACAGCACTATCGTTTTTAGGACCCTCGAATACCATGAAAACGACACCCATGACGAAAAAATTGATACCTGTTGCAGCCGCCATCTTGGATTCACGTTTTGACAGTACTATCATTTTAGCAACCTCGAATACCATGAAAACGACACCCATGACGAAAAAGTTGATACCTATTACAGCCCCCATCTTGGATTCACGTTTTGATAGCACTATCGTTTTTAGAACCCTCGAATACCATGAAAACGACACCCATGACGAAAAAATTGATACCTGTTGCAGCCGCCATCTTAGATTCACATTTTGTTACAACTATTGCACTATCGGCTTTAAATATCCTCATAACCGCATTCTGGATTTATAAGTAATAAGATCACGAATTCATCATGATCACGGATTTATAATGCGATAACGATTAGAAACAAATACAACAAATAAATCATTTTTTCCTTTCAAAATCAGCAGGAAGTCTGAAATACGATAGCTTCGGTTTTGTTGAAGCCGAGTTCAAACAGCCGTACACAACGCAATACATTCCTGGCATTTTCGGAGATAAATATTTAAACGTGATCACTCGATTCGACGCGACACGCACTACTGAAAGACTGTAACGAAGACTTAGAGGCCTCGTCGGTGCGCATGTTTGTGTGAGTGTGCTGTTTCGAGCGTTTGTAGGTAGATTCCTTACTGTCTGTCTATTATTTTTATACTGTGCCGCTGTGCCGGTTGGAGTGGGGGGTGTTAGGTTTATTTTCGTTACGGAATTTCTTGATTCGGTCGCCGCGCTCAAAGCCCGCGATAAAAGCTATGCAATAGCTTAAAACTAAGATTGTTCTTATAATATTTTAATAGCAATAAATTATTGTTTATTAGTGCGGATTTTACGTACGGAATATTACACCGTCAAGATGTCTTCCATCACGTCGAATGCACTCTTCAAAACAGACTAGCGAATTTGCAGAGACACGCCGCAGAACGTCAACTGATATGACCCTCACTGTTGTCGTTATTTTAGTCTTCAGTTGCTCCAAATTCGTAAGTGGGGTATCAAAAACTCTTGCTTTGAGATAACCCCATAAAAAAGGCAGCTGGGGTTAAGTCGGGAGATCTGGGTGGCCACAATATGTCTCCAAAGCGGCTTATGAGTTTTCCAGGAAGCAACGCTCTTAGTGTGTCCATGGAGACCCTAGCTGTGTGGGCTGTGGCCCCATATTGCTGAAACCATACACCTGACTTGTCAACATCCTCTTCTTGAAGCTGCGGTACAAAAACAGTATTAATCATGTCCATATACCGCTCCCTCGTCACTGTAACCGTTGCACCTCGGTCATTCTCGAAGAAAAATGGCCCGATGATTTTCTTCGACGATATTGCGCACCATACAGTAACTTTGGGGCTGTGTAATGCTTTCTGATGTTTTTGTTTTGGATTGCGAGATGACCAATAACGGCAATTTTAACGATTTACGTACCCTTCGAGGTGAAAGTTATCGCTAAAATAAACATTGTCAATACCATTTTCCTCCGAAAAAATCTAACATCTTCTGACAGTAAATTTTTCGCTTGTTGTAGTCTTCTGGTTTGTTTTCTTGAAATATCTGTATTTTATAAGGATGTAATTTTAAGTCTAAGGCCAAAATTTGTTGAATACTTGATCGATGGAGGCTCAAAGAAGCAGCATGTTTTCTAACTAATCATCGTGGACGCTCCGCGACCGCAGCGGCGACGCGGTTGATGATTTCAATCGATCGCACAGGTCTATTTCAAGGGCCAACTGAATGATTCAGTAAACATCCTGTCGCTCTAAACTTTGCTACCCATGACTTAATTAACTGAATACTCGAGGCATCACCTAAACGGCGGATTTGAAAGCGATTACAAAACTTGCGCTGTGCTTCACTCAATGAAAACTCCTTGCAAAAATACGCCTCGATTGCGTAAACGTGGTGCGTGCCAGACCACTTCGACATAGCGACTAAAAAATCCGCACTAATCATCTACCAAACGCTACCGCTCCCTTCCTGCTACCAAGATATTCGAGCCCCGCTGGTTACCAAGATATTCGAGTTTAAAATTTAAAATCGGCGCTGAGACACGACACCCTTTAGTTTCAGGATGTTGTTAACTATTGCAGCACATCAGAAGCGCTCTGGATACTTTTAAATAACTTGTTCTTTTTTGTTCGTCCCGATCTACAATCCTAAATCCCGATTTTTTTTACCTTCTGTCCCGATTTAAAACAAATCCGACCTGGCAACACTATTCCCGAGGCACATTACATCGCCAAACTCCAGGCTACTACTAAGAAATTAAATTGTATATTAGTATAGACAAATAATTTTAATCTTCTTATCGTGTGGGTGGTAAGGTCTAAACGACCCCACACACCCTAGTATCAGAGTTTCTAGACCGCCTCAAGGGCCTCTGACGTGGTCTATTTTGACGAGCGCCATCTGGCGACCGGGACCACCGGCTTATACGTGCCTTCCGAAGCACGGAACCATCTTTTTATCAGACAATTAGGTGGTTCATGCCTACAATGTCCTAGCCAAACTGGAAACAACTTTAGAAAGTATGCTTCCCGCGGGAATCGAACCCACGACCACCGGGTCACAAGGCAAACGCCTTAACCACTGGACAAAAAAAAAAAACTTAGATCTATACTAGTATAAGGATGAAATTAAAATAATAGATCATTCGTTACATATTTATTCCTTATTCACGGCTAGCTGTGCCCGCAATTTCGTTCTCCTATACTCTTTCTCCTATTAGATCCGCTATCTTTCAGTGAAAGGTCCATTAAAATCAGTTCGACTGATAGAAAGATAATTTACAAACGTTTTTTTTTTTTTTGGTCTAAATAATAGGTTGGGGAAAAAGTTTCTTCGCATTTTTTAAGAAAATTCAAAACATTTTTTAATATAGTTTATTTATATTTAACTAAAGTATGTAGGTACCATTTTGTTCGATAATTTTTCGCCATCTTGTAGGTAGGGACATGATCCCTTTGCTATAGAAATTTTGGGACTTCTGATCAAAATACCGCGAGTAGCGGTTTTGGCAGTCCTCTCGTGATGTTAATTTGACACTGCCTAAAGAATTCTGAAGAGACCGAAACAGGTGGAAATCTGAAGGTGCAAGGTCAGGACTATACGGCGGATGTATTAACACCTCCCAGCCAAACTTTCTTAATTTTTGCTGAGTGGCTAAAGATGTGTGAGGTCTAGCGTTATCATGATGAAAAACCACACCCCTTCTGTTGATTAATTCCGGCCGCTTTCCCTCAACTTCTTACTTTAATCTCATCAGTTGTTCGCAGTAGAGTTCAGAATCGATGGTCCTGTCTGGTAGTAACAGCTCATAATGAATAATGCCCTTCCAATCCCACCACACACACAGCATCACCTTTTTGCGAGTTTACCCGGGTTTCGCCACAGTCTGTGAAGCCTGGCCGGCCTTTGACCACGACCTTTTTCGCACGTTCTTGTCCTACATGATCCACTTTTCATCACCAGTTATCAGCTTCTTCAAAAATGGTTCGGTTTCATTACGTCGCACAACTTATAAATAAATACTTAACAATCGCATTGTTGCAAACAATTTCTGTTAAGGCATTGAGTTTAGCGTCTGTAGCCGAACTAGGCTTTGCCTGTATTTCGGCTATCAGTTACCATTCCCCTCGCATTAAATACAATAATAAATAATATAACTGTGATCAATTTCAAAAGTTTAGGGGGACGAAATTATTAAATGCTGAAATCATGAAATAAAGGTATATTTATAACATTAAGTAGTATCGAAAAATCATTTTCACATAATTTAACTTGGTAATTAATATTTTATGTACTTTGTTACATCACTCCTCATCTAACACAACTTCTGGTTCTTGTAAAAAACTTTTTTGTAAAAAATAAAACCGACTTCCATATCATAACACTACAAAGCCAAAAATAATTTTAATATCGGTAGTCGGTGTTATTGGTTTTGTATTTTCTTTTTTTTTTCACACCGCCTTCCGAAATTAAAATTATTTTTGGCTTTGTAGTGTTTTGATATGGAAGTCGGTTTTATTTTTTACAAAAATGTTTTTATTTTCGTGCTTTTTAGTGGCTCAGTGAATTTTCCAAATCGGTTCGTAAATGACGGAGTTATGCGCGAACAAAAAACGCAATGCAGAGTAAACGAAAAGATCATCAACGTAAATATTTTTTTAGACTTTTGTTGATTTTTCAGAAACGGCTTGTCCGATTTCGATAAAATTTTCATGGGACCTTTCTAACAAAATAAGAATTTTTCAAACCGGTTGGCAAGCGACGGAGTTATGCGCGGACAAATATAAAAAAAAATACAAACACCCGAATTGAGACCCCCTACTTTTTTAGAAGTCGGTTAAAAAGATTAAGTACCTCAATTGGCATTGTATGTTTTTGTTTTGTTTTACAGTGGCTTCACTGGTCGATGTATTGACAAAATATTGAATAAATCAATATTTTTTATTAAGGCACCATTACCTAAAAAAACACTTTTTACTATAGAAACCGGCAATCACCAAAAAAAATGTATATTTTTGTATAGCCAATAGTCCCTACTATATAATTGAATCGAAATGATAATGTACTAATTTGTACTTTTAAACGTAACACAGTTCAAACTTAGAAAAGTTAGTAAATATCAGTACATTATTAAATATATTTTTTTTTATAATATAAATTGATATATTTTATTTTTTGTTTATATACCAATAAAAAGTACAGACCTTCTTTAATTTGCACCATTTTTTTCAGTTTACAATTTACACTGATAACTTAGCTAACTTAACTTGAATAGGAGCGCAAAACAACGATAAATCAGTCTTGTTATAATAATTTAGCTTTCGAGATAACTTTGAAATGGCATATCTATTAAACTACTGTCTGTATAACGGTGATGTTTTAGTAAAATGTAAACAACTTACCTTCAAGTCTTAATAAAATGATTTTTCGAACTACCGACACATTGACCAAAAATAATTATGGGACGCTAACTTTTAATAATTGATCACTGTGCGTCGTAATAAGGAATCACAAATGAGTACATGGTTCATTAGGTTTCTTTCAGTGAGCTCGTGAGGTACCCAACTACGATCTTTTTTGTGTACCTAGTTTTTTTTAAATGCGCCAAAACTGTTTTGTGGTCAATTCCCAGTTCTTCAGCTACGTCGTAACTACTGATATGCCGATCTTGCTCCACTTTTTCAAAAATGGCATCCATTTTATCCGTAATAGGGCGACCAGAGCGACGTGCGTCTTTGACATCAAAATTTCCGGATTGAAAACGCTTAAACTTAATTTGTGCTACTCTCACAGAAACTGCACTAGGTACAAATCACATCGCATAGGTGCACATCGCAAATTTTTTCGCGGCTTGCATTGCATTTTTACCTTTTTTGTAGTAAAATTTTAAAATGTATCGAATTTCTTCATTAGATTCACTCATATTGACAGTACGAAAATAAATGAAAATCACACATTTTCCTAATTTGAATTTGGAATTATGTTCTTTAAAATTTAAACCTTCAATGATACCAAAACCAGCCAGATACAAATAGTATAGCCAAAGAGATTTTATTATAAGTTCATACATACTATAATGCGAAAAGACTTTTTCCCCAACCTTATATAATTAGGAATAGTACATTGTTCACCGAGAGGAGAAAGTGACCGATTACCGTCGAGGGTGTCGTTTGAAGCCCGAGCCGTAGGCGAGGGCTTTAAAACACCCGAGATCGGGAATCGCACTTTCTCTCGAGTGATACATAGTGCTTTATACTACACCTACGAGGAAAATAAATAGTACTTTTCAACATTGAGTACATAGACCATAACGTACTTGGTTTGTATTTTTGCGCTTTTTCACTGAAATAAGCTAGCAAAACAGTTTCAGAAAAAGATGCCGCATTTTTTAGGGTTCCGTAGTCAACAAGGAACCCTTATAGTTTCGCCATGTCCGTCTGTCTGTCCGTCTGTCCGCGGCTTAGCTCAAAAACTATTGGTACTAGAAAGTTGTACTTTGGCATGAGTATACAAGTTAATGACGCCAAAAAAGTGGTAAAATAAAATTTTGAAAAAAAACAATTATTTAGGGTACCTCCCATACATGTAAAGTGGGATGATAATTTTTTTTTTTCGTTCTTCCCATAGTGTGGGATATCGTTGGATAGGTATTACATAAATATTAGGGGTTTGCTAAGACCGTTTTTTGATTAAGTAAACCGTTCGTGACTTATCAAGCTTTAAAGTACCAATTTTCGTTAGAGTCAAGTGTCCCCCCCCCCTCTATCAACTAAACGGTTATAGTTAGAAATTCAAATGTCACGGCAGTAGTACCTATATATAACGAAATTTAAAGGAAAACTATCACACATAAGTGGGCTTTACAAGTTTACGAGTAATAGTCGACCAATTGTATTTAACTCGAAAATTTCGAACAACTCTATAGAAATGTCGATAGATGGCGCTAAGCGCCAATTGTATCGTGCTAGCTTCTTGTGACGATTGAGTAGTGTAGCTCTGTGTCCGTATTTAAATTCAAAACACCGGCTATGACAAGTTTTATACAAATCTCTAAAAAAAAATTGAAGCTTTCCGTGCAAAATTGTCGGATCAGGTGAGGATTTGTATAGGAAGTCAAATTAGTTAGGTAGTCATGTTTGGCTTTTAGTTAGAGCATGGTACGAAACAATCAGTCAGCGAATACGACACGCACTTGGCTGTTATAAAAACTACGGAACCCTACACTGCGTGTGGCCCGACACGCACTTGACCGGTTTTTTCACTTTTCCATTGCAAAAAATCGTCATAAGTTTTATTGTATTTTTTAAATGATTTCTGTGGTAAAAGGTTATCAATCAGTATTTTTGCTGTTTCCTTCAACTGCGGCGGAGTTAAAAAATCTTCATCATCACTATTTATCATTTTGATAGTTTTATTTTACTTTCTACGAAAACTGAATCCTCAAACAACACACAAATTGAAAATGGCGCCAATGGCGTCTGCAATTTTCACATTTCAAATTGATTATCCTGCCGCCGCTGGGTCGCACTGCCAGCCCGACACCATCCAACACACAGCTAGTGGCCAGTGTCATTTTGCGAACTTGGAGATAAAAACTCCCTGTAAAAACTTTTTGGCTTTTGATATTTAGGTTACCGGCGCATAGTCTTACCCAAAATTAAAAAAGAAAAACCACGTAAGAAATGGATTTTCATACACTTTTCTCTCCCGCTCAGATGCGTTTTCTCCCCGCATATTTGTTCGATATGCAATGACGTACTTTCTACCGTAAATTTGATAAAGTATCAAGGTACTTTCCAAGCAGGTGTAGTATAAATTGTCATTTGAAACTTATTATATACACTTATTTTGAAATCATAGACAGACACTTCAGTAAATTTTAATTTTATGTAGTACTTATATGTATGTATAGATTCAAGATTTAATTTGTCGTGGGCTCTTATCAATCAACAGCTGACTCGCAGTCCACATTTCAAAGCTCCTACAAAAATCCAATACTTTATTAACGAACAGTTAAAATGTAAATTTTGAATCATATTTTTATATTCCATAATAAGAATTTATTTATTTATTTATTATATATGTTTTTGGCGCAAGTGGGCCTTTTTCACTAGCCTACTCGGCCCTAGACTGGGGCTGACCTGCGCAAAGATTTGCTTCCACTTCTTCGAACTATTCACACTCTCGTGTTTTTATACAAGTTTGGATGGAACAAAAGGGCATTTTCATAAGTACCCTGCCGCAAGCTCTTAAGTGTATCTTAAGAGCCATACAATTTATGACAGATTGGTATCTTCCAGTTTTATATAAATTGTTCTGACAGACAATATTAGAACTTAAAAAAGACTTTATCATTTAAGAATGATAAAGAAAGTCTAGAAAAAGTGGTCAGTACCAAATTTTTACTTTATTTAAGAATAAAGTCAAAATTTGGTATTGACCACTTTTTACAAAATACAAAACATGCTTGCGTTAATAATACAATAAGTAATCCTTTATTTGCAGAGGGCTACACGAGCATCTCAGTGCGCGAACCATTGAGTAACATCCGCGCTCAGAGTAGCAAGCCGCCGTCACAGCCACATTATGCCACTGTATCCGATGACTCCGGTAAGTTTCATTAAAGTTAATATAGAGATATGCGGATCAGGGTGGAAAGTATCTAATGCTGTATGGAAAAAGGGCGGATCCTCGGTCCGGAAAGGCATTTTGTATGTTAGCCTGATATTAACTACGCATAGGGACCCGCAAAAAGTATTGATACTTTGTGGTATCGAGTACGTTTCGTTTCGATATCGATACTTTGTATTTGATACTTTTACTCAATGAGTACGTTTTGACAGGTATCGTATCGAATAAATCTTGGACGGCAACGCCATCAGGTTCAAATAGACTGAACCTTCTAAATCATTCGGTCTGGCACGCTAGTCTGCTGAGCAAGCTTCCTAGATACGGTGTCCCTGCTAGCTATATGCAACTGGATTTGTGACTTTTTGAGTGAACGGTCGATCCGAGAGGTCATCGATGGCTGCGCATCGGATCTTACGGCTATTAATGCCGGTGTTCCTCAGGGGTCTGTTCTCTCTGCGACTCTATTTTTGCTTCATATCAACGACCTGCTTCAGCTGGGAGCTATTGGGTACGCGGATTACAGCACAGTCTCAGTGAGATACTTGTCCAGTGCTAGAGCTGGTAGGAACGAAATAGCCAATCTTAGAAAGGCCATGGTAGACCGAACGAATTTGATATTAAATCTCGTTTCCCAATGGGGCAATGACAATCTAGTCAAATTCAACGCCTTAAAAACACAGGCTTGTTTTTCTCCGCTAAAAGGAGCCAATTTGAATGGTCCGCTACTGTCAGAGGTGCATCTGTATCTATTACCGTCCGCCTGGAGCTCTTGGGCATGGAGTTGACGTCTGACCTCAACTTCGGCTCATCCATTGAGCCTAAAGTTCAGACTACAGCCAAAAAGCTGGGCATCCTACAGAAAGTGAGGCGATACTTCACACCTGGACAGCTTCTGAATTTATATAAAGCACAGGTCGGTCCGTTCTTGTATGGAGTATTGCAGTCACTTGTGGGATGGCTCAGCCAAATACCAGCTAGCTGCACTTGACTCGATCGAACGCAGAGCTAAGAGGCTCATAGGTAACGAGGTTCTGGCAGGCAAGCTTCACGGCCTGGCTCACCGGCGAAACGTTGCTTGCCTATCTTCTACAGATTATACTTCGGAGAGTGTGCGCAGGAGCTCCACGACCTAATCCCTTCATCCCCCTTTTATTACCGGTCTACCAGACGTACACCAGGATACCGTCCACACTTGGTCGATATACCGTCTTGTCGTACTAAGCGCTATTCTTCAACATTTATTGTGCGCACAGCCAAGGTGTGGAACTCTCTGCCGGCTTCTGTGTTCCCTGCCACATAAGACTCGTCAGCCTTTAAAGCAAGAGTGAACAGGCATTTTCTGGGCTCGCTCGTTCGATCGTAGATCTCATCTTACACTTATCATTAGGTGTGATCGAGGTCAAGAGCGGGCTCATACGTAATAAAAAATAATAAAATTACATTGAGCTCGAAATTGATCCTTCAGTCTTTCTGTTCACAGTTTATATCCTTTCTTTCACTAATCAATCACTCAATCGTTCGCCTTTAGAAAATTGATTTGTTATTATAATTATTATTTATTTATTGTTTATAAGGTACAATGTAGTTCTTATAATGTACAACGATATCCCACAAAAGCGTATTATTCTTCGTGTTCGTCTCTCGATTTGTTTTTCTCCGGTTGATCTATCTATCTACCATTATTTGACTTATTAAATGTGAATGTGTGCCATCTAAAAGTACCTATTGTTTCGTGCTGTATATCTATTAGCGATTGTACGGAGGAGGAATGGGTACTATAATATGTGTCTAAAGGAATAAATAATATAATTGTGTAAATAATTTGTAAAGTCACAGTTGTGTTTTTAGGGTTCCGTAGTCAACAAGGAACCCTTATAGTTTCGCCATGTCCGTCTGTCTGTCCGTCTGTCCGCGGTTTAGCTCAAAAACTATTGGTACTAGAAATTTGTAATTTGGCATGAGTATACACGTTAATGACGCCAAAAAAGTGGTAAAATAAAATTTTGAAATAAACAATTATTTAGGGTACCTCCCCTACATGTAAAGTGAGATGATAATTTTTTTTTTCGTCCTTCCTATAGTGTGGGATATCGTTGGATAGGTCTTTCAAAAATATTAGGGGTTTAGGAAAACCGTTTTCTGATAAAGTAAACCGCTCGTGACTTATCAAGCTTTAAAGTACCAATTTTCGTTAGAGTCAAGTGTCTCCCCCTCTATCAACTAAACGGTTGTAGTTAGAAATTCAAATGTCATGGCAGTAGTACCTATATATAACGAAGTTTAAAGGAAAACTATCACACATGAGTGGGCTTTACAAGTTTAGGAGTAATAGTCGACCAATTGTATTTGACTCGAAAATTTCGAACAACTCCATAGAAATGTCGATAGATGGCGCTAAGCGTCTGTTGTATCGCGCTAGTTTCATATTTAAATAAGTTTTATAAAAAAAAACTTTTTAACAAAAAAATACCGACTTCCAAAAAACCACTAGGTACAATGTGAAAATAACTTTAATTTCAGAAGATGGTGTCTTTGGATCTGTTTATAATTTATCTAAGTTACAATAGCCTAATGTCAACTTGCTCATCACCTTTTACAAAATATTGCTTTTCCCGATGCAGGGGCGTTAATTGTTGAGGAGTTCTCCTGGTATTTTATCATCAGCTCCATTTCACCATTCACATTGGGACGACCATAAATTGCTTAGCAACCATTTTAAAGTAATCGAAACGCAACTCGTGAAATACTTATTATTGAGTAGTTCCGGTGGCCATCTGTGATCTTCTTCATCAGTTCCGCTTCACCAAATGGTACTTTCTGAGAGCAAATGCACAAGTTACTATAAAAAATATAAATAAAAATCGCTATACGATTGCCTTTAAAATTTGAGGATTTTCTTTGATTTCCATGAGATCCCTTCATCAAATTCTAATTTGGTGCCAATGGTACTACCTCGAGAGCATACCATTTCAAACGAAAAAATAATTAAGTAATCGATGCACATACATAAAAAAAAATATATCCTACTATCCTACTAATATTATAAATGCGAAAGTTTGTGAGGATGGATGGATGTTTGTTACTCTTTCACGCAAAAACTACTGAACGGGTCTGAATGAAATTTGGTCAGTAGATAGTTGACATTCTGGAATAACACATAGGCTACTTTTTATCCCAAAATTCCCACGGGATCGGGATTTGCACGGGAAAACCTTCACACGCGTACGAAGTCGCGGGCAGAAGCTAGTTATATATACGTGACGAATTGATAACCTACTCCTTCTTTAGAAGTCGGTTAAAAAACAGTTTCTGTCCAGTAAAATTATAGTTAGTTGTGTTTAAGTAATTAAATTAGTTGAGGATTGTGTCAAACCAGTCTCATTTTTCAGTTTTGTGTAACAATTAGTACTTCTTTTCTAATTACCATTGTGAGATATAATTCGACGACAACGCGTTGTCGTCGAATTATATCTCACAATGGTTTCGTTACCGCCAAAACTATAAGTAGGTAGTTATGAAAATTATTAAGTTTTCGCCCCGACCATAAAGCAAGTGCTGAAACGCCATTCAGTGCGTTACTTCACCTCTGCTGAAAACCACACAAACCCCCTGATCGTATCGGCCGCCCGATACAGACCCTCCAATATTTCTCGGGTTCGTCGCCAGCGTAACGTCTTAGACGAGCCCGACAACCTCACCACCATCCGACAAGAGAGCAGTAGGGAAACTAGCACTCTTAGAAAATACAGAAATAAAACGCGTTCCGTATTCCGGCCTCGCCGACGAGGCTCATCGTGACCGGCGACGACCGCGTACTTGTAACGGAAACTCTCCCCGACCTTTGCCAAACGAGCCAGCCCGCGATGCTGAGCCAGTAGCGATAAATAACCCCTTAAATAATATGGACCCAGCCTGTCCCTTTGCTGCCCTCCACCAACGACCACGCTATGCCGAGGCCCGTACTCCACAGGGAGTGCCCTTAGCGTACGGTTGTTTAAAATGTAATTCTAGTTTGTAAGCCCTGGCTGGGGGCCTTTAATTTTAGAGGTCACCACAGGATCGCCCGGTTGAGACCAGCCTTAGTGTGCTGAAATACGAGTGGCCCTATAAAAAAAAAAATAGTTTTTGTTGATCGCCCGGTTAAGTAGTGACCAGCCGTAGTGTGCTGAACTACGAGTGGCCCTACCTAAAAAAAAATAAGTTTTTGAGATTGTGTGTAGAAAAAAAAAATAAGTTCTTGAGATTGTGTGTAGAGGCTAGAGATAAAATTGAAATAGTTGAATTGTGAAATTCATAATCAAGTCTCGTTGAGTGTAGGAATTTGGAGATTGAAATAGTAATAATAGAATATATTTAAATTCAAAACACCGGCTATGACAAGTTTTATTTATACAAATCTCTAAAAAAAAATTAAAACTTTCCGTGCAAAATTGTCGGATCAGGTGAGGATTTATATAGGAAATCAAATTAGTTAGGTAGTCATGTTTGGCTTTTAGTTAGAGCATGGTACGCATTGGTACACATGTACCAATACCATTAGTGTTGATGTTCTGTTCTTCTGTTCTGCTGTACTGAAGCTAAATTGACTTTACTGACTGACATTGACGGCCTGACGTATGCCCATTAGGCCCTAAGAAAAGTACTCGATAGTTTGAAGTATCGATACTTTTGTTTCGATACATTATTTATGAGTACAATTTTTTTTTCGATGTTATTTATGAGTACGATATCAATACTTTCTTATCGATACCGTGTCCCTAACTACGCGATGCGAGATAAGTCTGTTGTGAGGTCTGCTTTGTATTATTCAATACATTCCTAAGTGTATAGAAGTAGCATTACAATCAAATATAAAGCAACTGTTTTCAGAATAGAGGCAGGGTCCAGAAAATTCAAAAGTTGATCATTCAAAACTAATGATAACGCCCTTGATAATCAACTGGAATTTATCGACACGCTCAAAAATAATCAATTTGTTTTAATGCCGTTCCAATTTTTATATTTGCTGCATATAATTTATCATTTATTTCATACTAGCTTCTACCCGCGACTTCGTACGCGTGGGAAGGTTTTCCCGCGCAAATCCCGATCCCGTGGGAATTATGGGATAAAAAGTAGCCTATGTGTTATTCCAGGCTGCCAACTATCTACTTACCAAATTTCATTCAGATCCGTTCGGTAGTTTTTGCGTGAAAGAGTAACAAACATCCATCCATCCTCACAAACTTTCGCATTTATAATATTAGTAGGACAACACCAAATATCCCAATAAAATATGCAAGCGCTTATCGCACTGTATTTTATTTATCTAATAACCTTCTTTTTAATCTGCTAAAAGAATATCATTGTGAGTACCTTCGCTTATTTGCCAATATAATTTGTCACGTAATATGCTCAAGTTCCTCTCGTGGTTTTTTAAATATAAGAAATCCAATACACAATACAGCCTATATTTAAAGCCCTCTCTCTTATCACCGCGTGAAAAGTTGCCTTTATTTTATTTTCCACTCCTGTCTATTTTAATCTGTTGTTGGTCTATTTTGTCGAGAAAGAAAGACTAACAAACACACTTTCGCAATTATAATATTGTAAGTATAGGTTTATTAAAATAAGAGAAGAACAACAAGAGTGAACAGGCATCTTCTGGGCTCGCTCGTTCCATCGCAGACCTCATCTATCGCTTACCATCAGGCGAGATCGAAGTCTAGAGTGGGCTTATCCGGAAAATAAAACATCATGGTTGGGCTATCTTTCGCCTTATTACTTACTGGCAGATTTATTTTTGTAAGAAGCACACATATTTATTACGCTTTTCGAAATTTTTTACATTTCATTATAGGTTTATTAAAATAAGAGAGAAGAACAACAAGAGTAAACAGTAACAGAGTGAACAGGAATCTTCTGGGCTCGCTCGTTCCATCGCAGACCTCATCTATCGCTTACCATCAGGCGAGATCGAGGTCTAGAGCGGGGGCTTACCCGGAAAATAAAACATCATGGTTGGGCTATCTTTCGCCTTATTACTTACTGGCAGATTTATTTTTGTAAGAAGCACACATATTTATTACGCTTTTCGAAATTTTTTACATTTCATTATAGGTTTATTAAAATAAGAGAGAAGAACAACAAGAGTAAACAGTAACAGAGTGAACAGGAATCTTCTGGGCT
Source organism: Tholera decimalis (assembly GCA_943138885.2). Classification (NCBI taxonomy): domain Eukaryota; kingdom Metazoa; phylum Arthropoda; class Insecta; order Lepidoptera; family Noctuidae; genus Tholera; species Tholera decimalis. The sequence goes on along the minus strand of OW964564.2, from coordinate 19,554,048 downwards.
CGCTCGTTCCATCGCAGACCTCATCTATCGCTTACCATCAGGCGAGATCGAGGTCTAGAGCGGGGGCTTACCCGGAAAATAAAACATCATGGTTGGCCTATCTTTCGCCTTATTACTTACTGGCAGATTTATTTTTGTAAGAAGCACACATATTTAATACGCTTTTCGTAATTTTGAACGTTTCATTCTTCATGCTTTGATCGTATTATTCGCCACAAAAAGTATTGATAAATCGTTTTATTTTAACTCCACAAATTTTCGTTTGGGTTTCTTTCTGAAGATTGAGCAGACCGATGAAAAAGCTAATTCCATTTTCCTTAAAATGCTTGGACAACGTTTGAGCATGACATGTTGTCCTGCTGGAATTTTACGCCATCCATCTTGTATTGTGGTTGGTGATCTGAGTACTAGCATTGTGGGTAGAATTCATATTGCTAGCAACCTTGTTAACCCCTCCAACTAAGCTAAATGTGCTTGAGTCTATAGTGGGTTCACAGCAATAGTGTAATGGGTGGGGTTCAAACCCGGGACTCTCGATCACAAGTCCGACACCTTAGCCATAAGGCTATTGTCGCTTTTAAGAGAAGGCGTCTGTTTCGGTATTATGTAGTTGTAGAGTCAATACGACCCTAATACGTAAACATTTCACTAACTCCCGAGGCACACATCTCCCGAAACCATTATACCTGCCTCAGCCATGATTGGCGGTTGGTACCACATGATCAGGGTAGTGTTTTAAATAGGCTTTCAAGTGCTCGGAGCAACTTCCTGTAATTATGCTCTTTAAAAAGCTCACCCGACTTTAATCATCTTGACCCGGTATGGGTTGCTGCAGATAATGTAGAATCTCAGTAATAAATTAAAAAACAAAACAACTTACACAATCTAATTCCACCCAGCCCGTTCCATCATCGGACTACAAGGCAAACGGCGATGCGCCATCGTTACATGGTGGACATCCCTCCCATACGCACAAAACGTTTTGGGAATACTTTCATTGTGCGTACGGCTAAGGAGTGGAATTCCCTGCCGGAGTCTGTGTTTTCTGATCGCTATAACCTCTTTAAGTCAAGAGTGAATAGGTTACTTCTAGGCAAGCGTGCTCCATCTTCGACCACATCATCACTTATCATCAGGTGAGATGGTGGTCAAACGCGAGCCTATTATCAATAAAAATAAAAACTTATCCGCTCCAATCAGTATGATAAAGTTGATAGAAATGTACAAATACCTTTTCAATGATACCCTACTTAACACAGTTCGTTGACTTTCAAATTTGGTTACTGTCATGTCTTCGCGTCACTTGCAAGATTAAGACAAATCGATTGACCTTACGCCAATCGATTTGTCTTAACATTGCGAGTGTCATCTAAATCGTTTTTGCCTCAATTGTTTCGTCTCTAGGACGCCACAAAGAACAAACTGACATACATAGGCTGATCAAAAAAGTAACTGCTTTGCGGCGTGCATACGGGTAAAATACGTTGTTTTAGATTGTAGGTAGGTTTTCTAAGAATTTCAATAATCGTTATTAGATGACCTAACATTACTTATGTATGTACAAGGCTAGGCAAGGCAGTAGAAAACTAACTAAAAACAAAAAATAAAAAACTGATTTATTGAACAACAGATTGATAATTATTATTCATAGGAAAATCAACAGCTTTTTTACAATGCTCATTATGGTAACAATGTCATAAACAAAAACAACACTTTCTTAAAAAAAAAAAATTAATCGCGCAAATGCAATACTAATTGCGGGAAACTTTATACTTTTGGTCAAAGCTGTATATTACATAAATTTTTCTATAATCTTGAGTGATAGATATATTACTATTGGCATGTAATCGATGTATCTAGCACTGATAGCGATTACTTATAGTGCCTATTATACAAATATCTTGATGTAAGTGTCAGATTTGATACATCAATAATTCCCCTATTATGATCGTTATCATGACAACAGGTACAACATGAAACATTAACCGCCACCATAAAAAGATTAAAATCATTTCACAAACGTACGTCATTTCAATACGTCGCCACAAAATTTACATTAAATAAAAACTATTTACCAAAAAATTAAACCGACTCCCAAAAAACACTGCAAAGTGAAAAATAACTTTAATTTTGGAAGTCGGTGCCAAAAACGAAAATACAAAACTAAAGACACCGACTTCCGAAATTAAAGTTATTTTGTACTTTGCAGTGTTTTTTGGGAGTCGGTTTAATTTTTTGGTAAAAAGTTTTATTTCACTATTTTTAGTTGGTCGATTTTTAATTTACCTAGTTATAAGAGCCTAAATGTCAACTACTTATAACCTTTTACAAAATATTGCTTTTCCCAATGCTGGGCCGTTAGTTGTTGAGGAGTTCTCCTGGTACTTCACCATCAGCTCTACATCACCATATGTATTGTGACGAGCATAAAGTGCTGAACATCCATATACATATATTCGTGGATTGCGATTCGATTACTTGATAATCGAATCGCAATCCACGAAATACTTATTATTGAGTAGTTTCGGCGCCCATCTGTGGTCTTCATCATCAGTTCGACTTCCCCAAATGGTACTTTTTGAGAGCAACTGCACAAGTTACTATAACAAATACCCAAAACGCCATAGGTGTCCCTATAATATTTGAAGAGTTCCCTCAATTTCTCCAGGATCCCATCATCAGATCCTAACTTGGTGACAATGGTACCAATTTCGAAGTATACCCTTTCAAATAAAAAAAGATTTTTTCAAATCGGTTCAGCCGTCTTCGAGTAATCGGTGATCATACATAAAAAAAAGTATACGCGTCGAATTGATAACCTTCTCCTTTTTTTGTCGTAGGTTGAAAAAGGTCTTGCATTTTCATTAACACCCAGACCTGGAACACATTAATGGCTATACAAACATTTGTTCTGGTGCCGGAATTGAACTCACGACAAGCAGCTAAGCAGCCAATCGCCAACCACTGCACTAATCGTGTTATCTTACTAACCACAGTAACTTGCATCATAATTTTGTAGTAAAGAACTAAGAAGAATATTGACGTAACTTAAGTATCAAAACTAAACAATATAAATACTGATATTTAGCTACGTTACAATATAGGCAATAGAAACTGTTACACAATAAGGAGATAATATTGTTTACAAAATAAAAAGTTATTGAATAAACAGATTATATTTATATCAACCTGGGTTTTCCTACTGCAAAACAGGTTGTTCTACTCCTTTTACTCTTTCCTATGTTGCTTGAGTTGTTTGGTCTTTATTGAAAGAAGTATTCTTTGTAGGGATATTATGATACATGTCCTGTACATAGATTTTGGGTAAATGTCGACATCTAGAAGAAGAAAAGCACTGAACAGAACACACTATACTTCACACTAGTCTTCGCATTACTTGATCGAATGCCTTCTAGAGATCTAAGAAAATGAAGTGTAGATTTTCTTTGTTCAGTCAATATCTGTCATTAGCACACAGATTACTTGTATTGCATCTGTTGTTGACGTAGACGGTTGGAATCCAAACTGATTTGGAGATATCGTCGAGAGAATGAATGCGTCTATTCTGTATCCGTTCCTATAATTTAAGAATGTGAGATGTTAATTTAATGCCCCTGTAATCTCGCCCTCTTGTAAGATCGCCCTTGTTTTTGAAGAAAGGGATTAAGTGACACCATGACTCTTGTATAGTCCCCGTTGTTACAATGAGGTTAAATAGTCTTTTACACTATTTTAGTCCTACTGGGCCCGATAGCTTTACGGTTCTGGATTTTCTTTACAGCTAGTTTTAGTCTATACTAATGTTATGAAGTGATATTTTTTTGTATGTTTGTATGTAGGGGGTAATCTTCGGAACTAATGACCCAATTCTAAAAAAAGTTGGTAGTAAGGTGGATCCAATAAAAAAAGAAATGGTATTAGGGTTATAAATTATTTTGAAATCCAAGCGGATGAAGTCGCGGGCGAAGTGCTAGTTGGTTATAAAGTATATCTTCAAGTTTTCAGTAGTGATATCGCTTACCATTGCTGTATTTTTTATTTTATGTGCAGATGAGATGTACGCAGCAATTGAAGAGGCGAGCGTGGGTGAAGGTTCAGACACGTACGCTCAAATCTCCAGCGAACCGCGACGCCGGGACCCCACACCCGACCTGCTCCATACAGACCCTACACATGCCTCTAGGTAAACCTTAGTATTACACATCTTTTTGAAACATCTTCGACCTCATCATCATTCACCATCAGGCGAGATTGTGGTCAAAAGCAAGCCTATTATTATCAACTAGCTTTTGCCCGCGACTTCGTCCGCGTGGAATAGTTACTTTGGGCTAACGTTAAATTTAACCCCGATTTTGAAGCATTCTTCATAGCCTATGTCCTTCCTCACGGTTCAGTGATTTTGATGTAACAGACAGATTAACTTTCGTAATTTAGTAGGGAAATATAATATGTCAATCTATAATACTGTTGAAAAATATCGCAATGCGGAACCGCACAATATTATTGTTAATAGCTGTGCCCGCGACTCCGTCAGCGTGTAACTCCTTGTGTGTTATTAAGTTAATGTATTGGTAATATTGTTTAGATCACGTTCACATGAGGCTTAAGTACCTATAGAACGAAAATACTTTAGCGCAAAGCTTCCGGGTAAACTATGTTGAAAGTTGACCCGTCCGGCACGTGAACATAAAGATTTCTAGAACTGCTAACCCGGGAAAGAGCGACGTACAACTGACCATGCGAGAAACCACTGACACCGAGATCTACTCCAGCAACACGAAAAGTCTGCCCTTGAACCTTATTAATTGTCATTGCATAACACACCGATACTGGGAATTGCGTTCTTTTAAATTCGAATGGAAAATTATTTGGTATTATGGGAATTCTGGGAATAAGGACGGTTTCTCCTGCACCGCAACCTGTTAAAATTTGAGCCTCGATTATATTTTGTTGCAACTGGGTGAAAATAAAACTAATATAAAAAAGTGAACGTAAATTAGCCAAAACTTAACCTATCGGTATACTAAAATAACTAATACCTATTTTATAAAATAACAACAAAAGGAATCTAAAAATAAATTATCAACGACTAAAAGTTGCGCTGATAAGCACGGTTTGTTAATATCAATTAAGTATTGTCTGTCAATAAGGTCGAACGCTCTGAACGTCTATTCGGATCAACAGGCAAAAATTGTATGATGCTCGCACTTTTTTTTTTAGGTAGGGCCTCTCGTAGTTCAGCACACTAAGGCTGGTCACTTTTCAACCGCGAAGCTCGCGCTCGGACGCCCCGCCTTTTTAGGGTTCCGTAGCCGAATGGCAAAACACGGAACCCTTATAGTTTCGATATGTCTGTCCGTCTGTGTCTGACGGTCTGTCTGTCTGTCTGTCTGTCTGTCTGTCTGTCTGTCTGTCTGTCTGTCTGTCTGTCTGTCCGTCCGTCCGTCCGTATGTCACAGCCATTTTATTCCGAAACTACTAAGACTATACATGAGAAACTTAGTAGGTAGATGTATTCTATAAACCGCTTTCCGACTTTAAGAAAAAAATTAAAAAAATATTTAAAATAAAAGGGGGTCCCCATACATGGAACTAAAACTGAAAATATTTTTTTTCATGAAACCTATGCGTGTGTAGTACTTATAGACAGGTCTTTAAAAATGATATAAGGGTTTCTAAAACCACTTTTTCATAAAGTCAATCGTTTAAAAGATATAAGCTTCCAAAGTGGTAAAATGTCCCCACCTCCCTCTAACTTCTATAATAATTGAGTGAAAAATCTAAAAAAAAAAATATATGTCTGTAGATCTTAATGTAAACTTTCAACCAAAATTGGTTTGAACGAAATCGGGTAAGCAGTTTTGAGATACAGCATATTTTCTAAAACCGCAAATATAACTTTGTAATTCATACAAACACTATGAAAAACAAAGTTATCTAGCGTAGTTGTAAAAATGTAAATAAGCTGGTTTCTAGAAATTTTTAAGGTTTTTAGGAACCCTTCATGGGCGAGTCTGGCTCGCACTTGGCCAATCGAGACGCGTCGAGCGCGGCGACCAATTCTCAAAAATAATCCTTATAGCATGATTCAGTATTCACGCGCGTTGGCTTATTATTAGCGTATTTCATGTATAACTTTGGTGTTTCTATACCGATTTATATGATTCTTTTTATGGAATAGTTAATAATGTTAACTTTTTCAATTAGAGGTGACTGAGAGTGTTATAAACGTAAGAGTAGACAAATATTATAATCAGAAAGCTTCGAACTGCTAAGCTATCAGGAGTTACACGTGTTATTGTGAGTCAACCATAAAAGATAGACATATGCTGTACTGGGATATTTTTTATATAATTTTAAGGAGAACATTTCCGTCATAAATGATTTCAGTGTAGCTTTAACCATTAAGGTTGCACACGCGACGGAAGCTTAAAAAATGGAGTAACTTCTCCCGTTTTCCCAACATTTCCCTTCACTGCTCTGCTCCTATTGATTGTAGCGTGATGAAAAGTATACTATAACCAGCTCAGGAGTATGAGAAATAATTGTACCAAGTTTCGTTAAAATCCGTCGAGTAGTTTTTGTTTCTATAACGGTTATACAGACAGACAGACAGACAGACAAAAATTTTACTGATTGCATTTTTGGCATCAGTATCGATCCCTAATCACCCCCTGATAGTTATTTTGGAAATATATTTCATGTACAGAATTGACCTCTCTACAGATTTATTATAAGTATAGATAAAATTAAATCATTCATATAAAAAATCTTATTGTGTTTGAATTATGTATTACATTATTTCACTAAATAACAGCAAATATTGCGATGTAAGAGTCAGATGAAGGTATCTACATTTTGTCAATTTTACAGGAGAGCAAGAATACTGTAAAAATTCGCCACTTCAAACTTTACCAGCTCATTAATATAGATAATAATATACAGTTGGTGAAATAAAAATATATATCGATATATTGTACTACTATTAGAGCTTTGAAAAATATAAAAAAGAAGATTTGTTTGTAAATATATATATTTTTTAATTCGGTTGACATACATTAGTGTGGCTCTTTATTTTTTTAGGCTTTTTTTTATTTCGCTCGCGTTTGACCTCCATCTCACCTGATGGTAAGTGATGATGTGGTCGAATAAATAATAATACATTTTAATAATAATTTAATTAATAATAATAATAGTACATTGTTCATCGAGGGGAGAAAGTGACCGATTACCAACGAGGGTGTAGTTTGACCTTAATACACACGAGTTGGGAATCGCACTTTCTTCCGAGTGATACATACTTAGTGCTTTATACTATACCTACGAGGAAAATAAAAGACAATTTTTTTAATTGAAGTTTATATTAAAATTGTTACAGTTATTAAAATTCAATGTAATACTTTTGCCAGATTAATATTGGTTATAAGCATTAAATACAATAAGCAGTGTTTTTGTTAATGATTTATACTTTTCTAATGTAATTTTAATAGCTTTTTGTACATTAATAATTGAAACCGGGTTAAAAGATAGGACCTATGGCCATAGACAGTAGGTACCTCATTTATTTTTCGCGCCAAATTGTTATTCTTATTATGTTCGAATGCTGAAAGTTGATGTCAAATCCTGAACTTGTTCAGCAGCGTGTTGGAGTAATTTTAAATCAATGTTGAGCAATACTATGTGGCCGGTATAATTTTCTCTTGGTGTTAAAAACTTTTTGTCTTTTGGCATTATAAGTACTTTTAAGTAAGCTACTGAATTAGTCTAAATTAAAAAAATAAATAGCACTTTAGTAATGGATTTTCATACACTTTTCCCTCCCTCTCCAGTGTCTCCAGCACGTTAGTAATGAATTCTCATACACTTTTGCGACCCGCACATTTGTACTACAGTAATGAAGTCCTTTCTGTCAAACTTTTTAAAAAGTAATAAGGACTTTCCGAGCAGGTATATTATAAAACTAATTTTATGGTATGTATCATTATACGGTTTCCTGGTTCAATCGAAAGTGGTTCTTATGTTATTTCGTCTTTTTTTTTTGGAATTTGTGAAATGTTGAATATAGCGTTACGTAGTTTTGGCGTTTCATTAAGGACTACATGTGAAACGTTTTGTGAAAAAAAAAAATGATTTTTTGTAGATACGCTCATCTGATTCTTATACCACGATAAAGTTCAAGTTGTAAATATAATTTAAATTAATAATTAATCAATAACATAATGATAAATATGATGTCAATAGTTAGGAAATACCGGCCTCATCTACCTAAACTAATCACGCAAAAAACATGACGTGTAAAAGTGTTATTTATAAACAATTTACAAAATAAATATTTTATTTCATTTCAATAATACTATGTAAATTGATTATAAATCCAGGGTCTATAATGCAAAACATCTAATAATGTGTTGACCTATATATTTAAAGTCAATTAAATAGTAGGTAAAAAAGGTCAATTACTAAATATAAAAATTATTTACTTTTACTTAGCACCAATTCAGGTGTACAATATAAACTGTATTAAACAGAACGACAAAACTTGGAACTTGCAAAAAAGCGCCACAGAATTATTTTGACAGATCGATGTCATTAAAATAACTATAACAAAGATGCCGTTAGTGATTACATGAACTAGTGATAACGTTTGTATATTCAGTAGCTTTGTTATGAACCCACGAGGATACTAATGTTGCCTATATTATTATTATAAAATGCCTTGTATTTATACATTGAACGTTAATTATTGCTTTTGTTATTTGTTTAGAAGAAGTGCACCCCCAGACATCGATGTGTCAACGTCTAATGCTACCCACTCCAGACAAGGTATAGTGACATATAACAATATTTTATTTATTTCAAACAATTTGTTAGTACGACATAATTATATTTAAAAGGAAAACTTTAAGGAAATATTTTTAATTAATTAATTTAGTCATTATTTCATACTCTTTCCTATTGTATATAAATATAAAAAACATGTACCGTAATAAACGCACACCCGCAAACATACCAATTATAACATTGCGTTCATCATAATACATACACTAATTTTATTTTATTGCACAAACAGTTTTTCAAGACTAAGTTCCATTTGTATTGAAAGGACGGAATATGTATATAAAACTGTATTTAAAATATTTTGATTTATGGTCCATTTTGGCTTGTTTTGATTGTAAAGCGATAGTGTAACTGTAATTTACGTATGTTTAATTACTTTCGGTATATCCTTTCACATCCTAAATGCATGTACAAATCAATGCACATCCTGAATTTAGTTTGTTCAGAATAGTTTAATGAATCTTTTTCTACCATTTTTTAATATAGATTACTTTTTATCCCGAAATCTAAATAATTTAGCCTTATGTATTAAATTGGTAAAACATGACTTCTTTTACGTTTAACAAATTCATCATCATAATTTTAGTTATTTCAAATGCACTATTTTATAATAAAAAAATACTTTCTGCACTCTTTTTCTATATAAACTGTAACTGTTCCACAGCATTTTTGTTGCATGAAATATTATGACTAATATTATACTTTCTCGGGGTGCTGATTTCAGATCTGAAGTCAGATTGTTTGTATCAGCTTTAGTTTTTGAGATACTAGCTTCTACCCGCGACTTCGTACGCGTGGGAAGGTTTTCCCGCGCAAATCCCGATCCCGTGGGAGTTTTGGGATAAAAAGTAGCCTATGTGTTATTCCAGGCTGCTAACTATCTACTTACCAAATTTCATTCAGATCCGTTCAGTAGTTTTTGCGTGAAAGAGTAACAAACATCCATCCATCCTCACAAACTTTCGCATTTATAATATTAGTAGGAAGTAGGATAGGATAGGAAGTAGGATTAGTAGGATAATTAAAACGCGTTTTTAAGAAAAATCTATTTTTTATTAAGAAAACCATTAGAAAAACAACCACTACTTATCAAAAAAATTTCTTTTATAAGATTTTCTTGCTTTACTTGGCTTACGAGGGCTGTTTTTAATGCTCCAGCAAAAGTCTGTCATCATGTGAGCATTCCAGTGACCCTGGTAACGTTCTTCCATAGTTCGAATGTCTTGATGGAACCGTTCCCCTTGTTCTTCACTCAGATCACCAAGATTTTCAGGGAAATGGTCCAAATGGCTGTGGAGGAAGTGTACATTGATGCTCATATTACAACCAAGCTGCTGGAAGTGTGACAATATCAGTTCAATATGCTCCGCATAGCTTTTATACTTTTTGTTTCCCAAAAAATTTTGTGCAGTCCAAACGAATTCATTCCAGGCATTTTTTTCAATATCAGTCATGTAAGTATTAAAGTTTTCATCCTTTATCAACCTTCTTATTTGTGGACCATCAAAAATTCCCGCTTTAAGTTTCTCTGTGCTCAAATTATAGAACTTTTTAGATATGTATTTAAAACATTTACCATCCTTGTTCAGAGCTTTGACAAATTGTTTCATAAGTCCTAGTTTGATATGTAACGGTGGCAGTATTATGCGATCCCTGGGCACAAAGGGTTTATTTATCACATTCAGTTTTCCCGGAACCATAGCTTGCCTGGAAGGCCAATCTTTTCTAAACCAGTGCTCAGACTTAGCTCTGCTGTCCCACAGACAAATAAAACAAGGATATTTTGTATAGCCCCCTTGTTGTCCAAGAAGAAAATTCGCCATTTTTAGATCTACACATATCAGCCACTTGTGTTCATTGTACTTGATTCTATCCATAACAGCAGCTACAGTAGCATATTCTTCTTTGACTGTAGTTGAATGTGCAATCGGTATCGAACCCAGCTTATTCCCGTTATGCATAAGTACACATTTTAGGCTACGTTTAGAGGAATCAATAAATAAACGCCATTCATTGGGATTATACTTTTGTACTCCCATTGCTTTCAATAAACCAGGAACATCAGAGCAAAAAACAAAGTCGTCATCTTCAGAAAAGAATGAAAGCAATTCTGTCTCTCGGTTACGATAGTATGAAATTCTTGTTTCTGGAGTTAAAAGATTTCTTTGCTTTAATCGAGAAGCTAGAATCTCCGATGCTTTTTAGAAAGACCAAGGTCTCTGACTAATGCACTGAGGTCTTCCTGGTTAAAGGGCTGGGGCTCAAAAGAAATATCTGGGTTGAAATCAGTCGTCCCACTTTCATCACTTAAAGAAGAGCTTTTTCTTCTAAATCGGGATCATTTTGTGTAGATGAAGAAGTTTGGGGTACTGGCGCATTGACGGAGTAAAGGACTGGTCGAGTAACAGATGACAAGTTAGGGTAAAACCATTTCAATCGGTTTCTTTTATTAATCCCGTTTATATCAACCACACAAAAATAGCAATCATCTTGATGATTGGAAGGTTCCCGCCACATCATTAGTGTTTCATACTTACAATGGGATCTTTTCTTATTCGCCCATAATCTCAAAGACTCCACACATGTTTTACATACCATATGAGGGATCCAGTACTTATCACGGGTGTCCAAAAGGAATCCATAGTAATCAAAATACACCTGTTTTATGAACTCCGACACACTTAGTCTACAAATTTTGAATGTATATTCACTACAGATATTACAAAAGTAGTTGGGATTGTTTTTACAGATATTTCTCGACGTGGACATTGTTAAACAAAAAACTTTTTTTTAATAACAGTTCGGTAGATTTAAGTTTAAATGTGACTAGTACAAAAATATGTCTGATAGCTGTATCTCAAAAACTAGAGCTGCTAAAAATAAAATGAGGGTAGATTTGAAAGCAACGACCTCAGATTAGTAAACAACAGGCATAAAATTCCAAGCAACAAAAAATAAAGTTTATTTTGTTCCCTTGTGTAATACTCCTTCGTGCACGCAATTTTTGTAAAAAGGGGTACAGTGTTTTTACTTCACTTTTCTCCATTCACATATAGAAACACCTTCACCATGGATATATACATAGATTCTAATTTCATACCTACCATCCACCAGCGTCTTCCTCGTCCTGTTCAAACTCGACGGGTGCGCTTGGCTCTCCGAAGCCAGAGAAGCGACAAGCCAACTCGCCGCTACCGCCACCTCCACACGCGACGGCCCACGGCCCGTCTCACGCGGCCTCCCACGTCAGCTCCCACGCGACGTCTCACGTCACGTCGCACGTGACGGTGCATGCGTCAGCGCACTCCTCGTCGCACAATATGGCGCATGTGACGTCACATTCTACCGCGCATCCCTCAGCGCATGCTACTTCCCACGCGCCGCCCCGCCAGCCTGCTATAGAACAGGCGCTCGCGCAAAGACACCAGCGGATGTCAAGTACAGGTACTTTAGTTTCTCAGTAAAATTATTTTGGGTGCGTTGGAAAAAGTCAGCTTTATCGAAATGACAGAATTAAACTTAAGTATATATTTTTATTTAAAACAAAATTCATTTTCAGGCGATCTTCATTTCAATCACGACAAGCGACGTTCTCTGAACGAGAAACACCAACGAAACAACAGTTGTGTTAATTCGTCCGATTTCTACGGTTGCAATTACCCTATTGAGAAACATCGGTTTAGTTCTGGTGATCTAATCAGACCACTCGTCGCCAGAGAACTTAACATTGATATCGATCAACAAGACAATCAAACTGACAACCTGTACAATTCTATCGACGGGCCCGGTTATAGCGACTATTCTTCGGCTGATGCCAACACTAGTTTAAATTCGGATCATCGTGTTAATGACAGTCCTTCGCGTAATCTCGAGGAAATGTATGCTAAGGTAAGCAAGAAACCTAAAGGAAGAACAGAAGATCCTATGAGGCGGTCAAAAGAATTCACTGGAGCCGACGGTGAACCACATACGTCCAAATATCGCAGTGATGATCCAGGGTACGAGACTATAGATCGTAAAAAATCTATGAATCACGGATATGAAACGATCGCACATAAAGAGCGGAAGTCATCCCAAAACCAAGACCCGGGGTATGAAACAGTCAAAGATATAAACAAAGCAGGACCAAACTCAAATTTTTCAAACAATAACTTATTGAAACTAAATCACTTGGTGGTTGACAGTGGCCCCAACAGTATTGTAAGCAGTGACGCTGGGTATGAGCATATTTCTAAGACTGATAACAATGCCTCAGATTCCGATCCAAATTATGAAGTGTTGAGGAACCAGCCACCCACGCCTCCTTACGCCACAATCGCGCCAAATTACAAAGTACAGCCGACCTACTCAACAGTTAATAAAAAGCCAGGCAAGTACAACAATTGGCCAGCAAACAATAATGAAGAACCCACCTTAGAACCAAATTACGAGTCAATGCCTCATGACCCCCTCTACAACACAGGGAGCGAATCAGATCCCAACTATGAATCAGTCCGCCCCAAAGACCCTAACTATGAAAGTGTAAGTACACAAGATCCAAATTACGAGTCTTTGAGATGTAAAGATCCAAAATATGAGTCGGTTCGATCGAAGGACTCAAAGTATGATTCGGTACGTTCCAAAAAGGATCCTAATTACGAAAGCGTTAAATATTTTGAACTTGCAAATAACGAACCCCCTTACGAGAAAGTTAACAACGAGGCACCGGGTAGCTCTAGTGTAGAGAGGTCGGACTCGGCGGCGGGCTATGAAAAAATTAATGTACCAAACAGAAGCGAAACGAAAAGCAGTATTAATAACGGAGGCGACGCCACCGTCAGTGATTACTTTCAAGTGTAAATGTGTAACAGAAGAATATTATATTTAACTTTGTTTATTAACAATGAAACAGGAAAATGAGCTATTAACATGAATATTTTATTAACAGTATTCACATAGGATTTTGTGATTGAGTGCTTTTTATTTATTAAAATATTTTTTAGGGACTGTTTACAGCACCTCAACGTTAGATATAATAAGTAATATCTTCCTTAGGTATCTGTGATATGATATGTATGTTATAAATTTTGATTTTTTGTTTTTATTTCCATAAGATTTTTATATGAGTATTGATAGACATTATGTTATTCTGAAGACAAGAATATTTGTTACGAAATCTCCAATTATTAGTGTGTTCATGAGTGTGATTATTTTTTACACTTTGATATTATGGTGATGAAAATGTATGCGTGTATTGTATATTGCATGTACAAAATGTAGATTGTACATATTTTTTTTAATTTTAGGTAATTTATGACTAACTTTATTATGAACTGTTTTATCGAAAATGGATTGACTTAGTCTTGGTCATGGATGTCATTGAGAACTTCTCGTTTTACGTGAGTGAGCATGTAAACAGGTGGTTAAGCAAGGTGTCTGTCTAGAAAAAAATGAACATATTATAACAAAAACATAAACAAGTAATGTCTTATTTCATCACAGTCAAGTCGCTCGCTAAAGGAATTATTTATTGAAATCATTAAAAAATTAATTAAATAATAAAACACCTTGTCATCACACCTGTTTAATAAGAAGGTTATCAAGTAAATGGAGCCTGCATTTTAGCTTAAGACTGCCCTATGAGTTTGAGTATATTATTACTTTTTAAATTCCAATATTTACTGTAATTAATAAAATTGGTAAATTTTAAAAAACCATGAAGTAGATAAGTCGTTGCATCAGAAAATTAATTTAATTTGTATCATAGGTTTAAAATATTTGGTTTTATGTTTTTGTTGTTACTTTTGTTATTAACTTCCTGTTGTAATAAAAATGTATTAGGTATCATTAATGTCCTTCGTCCATGTTAAAACATGGCAAATTGAAGACAAGAGACAAGTACGAAGTTATTTTTAATTCCAAGATTAAATAATGGGTATTTTTGTAGTTTGTTTGCTAGGAAAAATAAGTACCTGAAAATATTATTTACGACCATGCTCTGTCCAACGAAAGTTTTTATATTAATGTATGTGAATGCATCAAAGTTATGGTGCTTAAATAGTAACATGTATGCATGGTACGGCTGGTACTTATGTTTTCGTGAGATGCTGTAATCGCTGGTGGCATTCTGATCAATTGCTAGATCCCCTGCGACTTAGCTTTGGTGCATTCCAATATTATCTCCTTATATTTAATCCTGTGTGCCCAAATACGAGCTTTCCAAACAAATCGTTCCATTGTAGTGAATTTTACATTATGATTTTATATGCACTGTTATGGACTCAGTGTCAACCTCTGACCGATATACTATTTATTACATTGTATCTACATATTTTATAAACAATTTATACTGAAATAGGTACAGTTAGTGAATTAAAATAATATATTACATCCTTATTTAAAACTTAACATATAGTTTGTTTAAATCAATATGTGAAGTTACATGGTATACTGTGTTTTATAATCATTTAAATAAAAAAATACAAGACGTCCATTATGTATACCCTGTAATAGTGTGCATACATAATGGACTTCTATTTTTTTTTATTTAAATGATTATAAAACACTTTATACCATACGTGGTTCACATATTGATTGATTGTAATATTGTTGTACCCTATAATTAATTACTAAAACTTGTATGTATTTATAAATAATTAGTATATAACTCTAATATTCAAACAAACTCGAAAACATTCCATAATACTAATAGATTCAGTGACTAAAACTACCTATATTTAATGGAATAAAGTATGCCATAATAAAAAAAGCTTTTAATAAATCCTTTATTACTATTTTAATATGTGAACATATGCTTATGGTATTAGAGTTCACATAGGTAGCGTTGAATCTTCTTGGTTTGCCGACGCAGCGATTTTGTGTTCTGTGTTCCAGTGTTAATGCTAGGGAGTTTCGGCAGCACAAAAGTAAATAAACTAAGCCATCCCATTCTCTAAGCACGGTAGATTGCGCTGCGGCGGCAGCTGCAGCAGGTGCAGAAAATTTTAAACTGCACAAATTATATACTTTATAGGAAGATGGTTTGCGGTTTGAACCACAAACGACTATCTTCCAATTAAATCAATCAAGTCAATTCGAACCATGAGTCTTTGGTGCTATGGTTGAGCACTATTTTTAGAGATTATATTTAAGGTAGCAGAGATTTACTTTAGACAGCACTTTGGAGAATAAGTTAGGGAGAGCAATGACAAGGCGTGAAGTCGCAGTAATGAATGTGAAATGAATGTTCTTTATTAAAATAGAATTGTGTATATATAATAGTAGTGTTTACAAAAGTTTAACAGTGGTCATTGTGTGAGCGCGCTCTCAGGGCACGCGTGTCGTAGGTCTGTTTACATTTATTGAATCTAGAAAAGTATTCCTCTTTGTTCATTGTATGAGCGGTTGGTTATCAAAGCGAAGGTGAAGTCAGTGTTGCCAACGTAGGCGATTTTTCGCCATTTAGGCTACTCACGAAGAGAATCGGCGACGAAAAAAGTTGAAACGCGACCGGTCGCTTTTTAGGCTACTTCAGTTCAGGGACAATGGGACATAGTTACGCAAAAAGGATCAATTCCACACTTTTCCAAAATTGAGTTATATTGATATCTTTATTATATCACCCTGAAGATGCGTTTTGTATATATAACTCAATTTTGGAAAAGATAGATATACTCTTTATTGTACACCATAACAGAATTAAATAAGGACTTAAAAAACTACAAAGGGTGTTACAATGGGCGGTAAAAGTGTGGATTGGATCCTTTTTGCATAACTACGTCCAATTGATTTAAATTAACTGAATAATAAACGAGCTTAAGAAAACAAACCATTCAAATTCATTTTTCAATTGTTTATTTGTGCATTTATTTACATTGTGCTGTGTGAATTGGTAACCTCTCATACCCATTAAACGAGTATTGTGTATATATAAAAATGAATGATATTTTGAAAAGATTAACTGTGGAGTTTCCTGACGGTTCTTTTCCATAGGAATTGATAAATTTCGAACAGTGCACGCTAGTGCACGGTTCGAAATTAATCTTGTCATTTTATAAGTGCCCATGTGAAATAAAATATGTTGAGTTTTATTGAGGCCACCCTTTTTGTTTATCGTTGGTTAGCTTCGGAGAATACTCTGAATTCATCTTTATACATAACCTTTAGTATGTAATGACGTGATAAGTATTAATTTTTGTGCAAACGCAATCATCTTACTAAACTGAGTTCGGGCCAATGGGGCGTGCAAGTGAAAGCTAATCGCAGATGGCGCCACCACCGTAAGAACCTTTGTCACTGTCAGTGTTAGTTAGATTGTGAGATATTATATAGTTATCTGTATCATCTATGGTTATCTGTGGTAATATTTTTTATTTTCATTTCATTGATTTCAATTGATTTCTGTACAATTTTCCGATTAAAGAACATAATACATGTTCTTTAATCGAAAAATTCTCAATAACTGTCTCTAATTTAGGAATTCATTACTGTTCCATAGAGAAACTGCTTTGATATTGGTAAGTGTGCTACTAGCGCCACTTTGACAGTTGCACGCCCCATTCCAGTTATTATTTGTCATTTTCATTTCGGTTCGTACAGCATTGGTGTCCAAGTATTTGTTTCACGAAAAATTATTGGCGCATACATTATGCGCGATGAGTGGATAAAAATACCAGCATTTAAAGCAAGTAAAGTAGTTAAAAATAAATTGATATAAACTACATTTTTACTGATAATTTAGGCTACTTACTTATATACTTACTACTACTTGTCTGACTGAAATTCGGCTATATTAGGCTACTTGAGCTGTGAAAAATGGGCGACATCAGCCTTAGTGACGTTGGCAACACTGGGTGAAGTACGTATGATACAAGTCCGAGTGTGCATGGAGTCTCGTAGGCATAAGTTCCTTACTCTCGTTACTTATATTAGTTGACTTTTCACTTTACCAGCTGGACTTCTTTCCTCGGTCAAATAATCAGGATTTACATTCAACGTAGCAATTGGCTGCATTGCCACGTTGAATAGTTATTCATTATTAGAGCATTGTAAAAATAAATAATATTAAGTCAACCGTAGTCTTAACAGTCGAAACGTATTGAGAATAAAAACCTTTTATATAAAGTCGATTAGATGCACGAATAATTCTGTAGGCTACTTTTATAGCATCACTAGAAACGTCATGTTTGATTAGAATGTCATGTTGACAACTAGTGACATGGAACTTGTCGTTGTCATTTTTGGGCAACTATTTCTAGTTATTTACATGAATTAAATTAGTTTATTCCTGTAAACTGAAGTCGGAGAAACATCAAGAATGGCAAATTTCAACAATCCAAATGATTATTCGTGGCAGACGCAAAATAACAGCCAAAATTACTCTTTCAACACTTCTAACACCTTTGCTGATCCAGCACAAACGTTAGGTGAGTACCTCTCAGATACATCTTTTCAATAATATTCATAATTAAAAGCATAATTTGATACTACTTAATGGTATTTCTGTTCTAGATTTTCAGACCTTTCCAACTGACCAACAAAACTACTCATTCGACCAGAATCAAGGTAATATGACTGCCAACAACAATCAATACTACAACTCAAACATATTTACACCAGCACCAGTGCCCGGGGATCCCGTCGTAGAACCGACAGACTTCGACGAGCCGCCGCTATTAGACGAACTTGAAATCTACCCAGACAGAATACTTGAAAAAACTCTAGCTGTCATGAATCCATTCCACGGTCAATCCAAAGCTGATGATGCAAACTTTCTTTTGAGAGATACCGATATTGCTGGTCCAATAGCATTTTGTTTAGCCCTAGCAGTTTGTCTGTTTCTTGCGGGAAATAAAGCTCACTTTGGATATGTTTATGGCTTATCAGTAATGTCAGTAATTTTGATGTACTGCTTATTATCTCTAATGAGTCGTTCTGAAGGAGTTTTTACCCTGTTAAGTGTGGCTAGTGTACTGGGCTATTGTATGTTACCCATGGTTGTCTTGGCAGGCCTTGGTATATTTATCTCTCTTGAAGGATCAGTAGGATTAAGTTTGTCAGCTGTTGCTGTGATTTGGTCAGCTCTTTCCGCCAGCAGACTTTTTGTAACCATGTCTGGTGACTCAGAACAAAGACCACTGATTGCCTATCCCTGTGCCTTAGTAAATGGAGTATTTGCCCTTTTAGTGCTCTTTTGATTACAATCCTCATGTAAAAGGAAGTGAGCAAATTATAAAATGATAATAATATTGATAGTTACAAACAAGATGATAAAATTTAAACTGAAATTTTCTTGAGTTTGTTCCTGAACTAAAGTTTATTTACAGACAAAAAACTTAGAAAATATTCCAAAATTTCTGTAATGTTATGTATATTATGTAACAGTGTACCTAATATGAAACAATAATAATTACTTATGTGTTTTAAGTTGCAAAATGTTAATTTTTTGTATTAGATCCTAACAACCTGTACATTATTACAAATAAAACTATAATAAAATAAACCCAAAAGATTTTTTTATAAATAAACTATATATTTAACTAGGTATTACATTCACTTGTATAATGTTGGTCGGTCACTGAAGAAATTCTTGAGTACCATGACTTGTGCGAATGCTACACAAACAATTGCTAAAGATTCGCCCATAGACCACCAGAATACTCTCTCGTTGAGGTCCTCTGCTCTCTTGCGGCCCTGAGCTTCCCTTAGCCTGTGATGGGTTTGATGGTCAATGATTCTATTGAGAGCTGAGTGAATTTCTTCTGCAGAAGTTTCCAGCTGAAATTAACATTTTTATTATGAAATTTATCATGTTTTTTTTTTTTTAATTTAAATATATATGTTATATTGTATATTTATTGATATAATGACAATTTGACAAAGTCATTTGATTAAATTTTGAAGCCAACTAGACCAGTTTTTAAAGCCACAGATTAGCAATCTTATTGTTATGAAATGGAGATAAGAACTCAAAAGATCATTTTATATTTATTTCAATGTTCTGTTAAACTATTTGATGTGTTCTTGTTGAACTTCCCTTATTTGGTGCAGTGTAAAATGAATTCACTTTCACTGAAATGGTATTTCTGATAGCATTGGGTTTATGAGTTTCCTTATAAATACAGTACATGCAGAGAGTTCATATCATGACCAAATATTAACTGACAGATCATCCTTTGGTGATAATTGGTAATTTAATACAAATAATATTTATTAACCTGAGTAAGAACTGTGGCATGGTCTCCGACACCAGGCAGTGGTTTCTCAGGACCCACATTAAGTTCCATGTAGACAAGCTTATGAGAGAAGGTACTGAATTCATTGCTAAAGCAAACTTTGTATATGCCTGAAACAAAACAAAGTAAATAGAAATAGTCCCAGTCTTACACATCTAATGGGAAGCCCCAATTAGAAAATTACTGTAATCATTAACATTCCTCTAGAAGTTGTGTATGTTATCAAAGCTAAGTATAATATTTACCATCACTTTTAACAGAAATATAGATTTGTATTATAAAGTACAAGAATGATTATGTATTTTAAAAAATACCTGTTATTTGTGCAGTAAACTGATGTGAATCATATTGCATTTTTTGTTGCTGGTATATAATTTGTTTGTTGGGACCTTCTATCTTAACATCAACATCATATTGTCCGCCGGTGATAACCTGAAACATTTAAGCAGTAATCTTGGCGTCTTTGAACAGGAAAATGATTGGACGAGAGAAACCAATATAATATGAAGGTTAGAAAGAGTTTATTTCACTAAAGATTGTTAAGAGAACTATTTAACTACAAAACTGTAGTTCATTAGTTCTTTTTCATATGTAAATTACCTGATATTCTAAAGCCGCTGAGGTATTCTTTTCTATTTCTTGATAAAAACATTCTACTGCACTATCAGGTAACTCGAAGGTAAGTTCAACGCTTTTAGAAAGTATGCCGTTGATTAATGTCATAATTATTGTAACGAATATTGGTGTGAACATTTTGTTATGAATGATTTTCCAAATAGCGTAAGTACAAAAATAATTGGAGTCGTAACGAAAAAATTCACAACTCGCATCGATTGACAACTGACATTTCACCACGTAATTGGCTACGTTCCAAGAAATGTGTGTTGCATGCGTCAATCAGTTACGCTGCGTTCAATTCAAGAAATTGATAAATACTCAGACTAAAGAAACTCTATGGACTTGATATACCTACAAAATAAACGTGCTATACCTACAACTTAGAGTATAGAAATAATATAGAGACGCTGTAATTGTCTATATCTTACTTGCTTATACAAATATCTATTGAATCGATACAGAAATATGAAACTACACTTTGTCTCTTTTTAACCAATGAGTAATCTCATTTGAAGAAAGAGACGTCATGCTATTTGTTTATTCTCTGCCTGGCAACATTTTAACATTTCCGTCAAAGTACCTACCTCGCGTGCCATCCGCCATCTTTTGGACGCGTGGTTTTGTGGTACATCAGCTGTCAAATGAACAACAACATTGGATTTGGATTGCGATTTTTAGGAATAAAAACGCTCCCAACTAAATTGTTTTGTGCTGTGAGTGTCTAGTGGTGCAAATTGAATATGCCTACATGTTCAATAATTCTGTGTGGTGCAAGGAAAAACCACAATCAACCTCATTTGACCATGCACAGGTTAGTAGCCGTATTTTAAGAAAAACTTTATCATGCTGTTATTTTTTTTGTATAAGTATCCTTGTTTTATTTATAGAATAAAAGCTCCCAAATGTACATACCAATTATATCTGATATTTAACTCAATTTGCTAAATTTATATCATGTATTGTTTACAATACAAATGACAATTCAAAATAGTGATGTCTTTTATTTAATAAGCTATCGATAAAAACTAACATTTTTTTTAGTTTGTACATTGTAGAGATCAGTAGAGTAGGGTTTCAAAATGAAGAGCTTGAAGAGATGGTTTTGAAAATAAAACTAACAATAGAAATAAAAATAGCGATAGTACTAAAACACAACAATGTCACTTCGTCATGCAGTAGTTGGTGGTTATTTAGTTCAGTCTCTGATATGTTCCATGAACTGCATCAGACTGAAATCATTTTGTATGTTTTTTATTTGCACAGGTTCCCTAAAAATGAAGTGCTGCGCCAGAAGTGGCTTGAAGTCATTGGGATGGAAAATATCAAACCTGGACTTAAAGTACCACGTGTCTGTTCATTACACTGCAGAATCAACCTTCAATAAAACCCTTGATGTAATAAGGCTGCGTAACAGCGTGATGATGCAGTACCGTCAATCCACCCTGTAGTAAGTTAAAACAAATAATTAACTTCATATTGTTTAAATTTCCCTACGAACCTGTCGGTTCATCCAATACTTTAGTATTAATGTTTCTCAATTTTAATATTATTAAATACCTGTTCATACTGTTATGTTTAGCGCTAGTGATAAAAAAGATGAGATTAGCAAGATATAAAAAATACTTTCAGTGTTAAAAAAAAACACATGGGCTGGTTCTGCGTGAAATCATAAATGTCGAACAGGCGTTCTCCATGATGACTCAACCACCCTTACCAGTGAAACACCTAGATCAGATATATAAAAAGTAAATAAAATAAACTTTAATTTGTCGTTCGAAAAGTTTTGTTACATACAACTAACCTTTGCATATATCTTTAACTTTAATTTCTCTTTTAATTTGCTTTTTCAGATTTAACCCGAATCGTTCACTTCTGAGAATGCGTTACCGAGCACATCTGGGTCATAAATAAATTTCAAGGCTTTTAGTTTCTATAAAATTAAGCTCAATTTGAATGGGCAGTTTACAATGATTAGTAACGGTTTTGACTTTCAAAAGTGCCTAATAATTATCTAAATAAAATTGAGCATTTTACTTTGACCTGGTGATTTATTATGGTATGGTTTAAAGGTACATTTTAAAAAATACTTTGTTTTTTTATTTCTTGTAATAACCTCAGATTTAGTATTTTTCTACAATATTTATTATTGTTGTAAACAAATATCTCTATGGGCCGAAACTACGTAAAGCGATCGCCCACGCGGTCCCATACAAAAGTGCTCCATTGCGGGAACCCGCACGTCGCGGCGAATCAGACCCCGCGCCCCCTTTTTGCTACGTAATAAATATTAAGTTTTCGTTCGACTCGACGACATGTACACCGTTAAAGTTGAACTAGTGACACTTTGCAGGTAATAATCCGGTTTCCGAAACACACGACACACGCTCTTTACGCAGTTTCGGCCCTATAATATCATTATTTGCCTAACCTTTTTCAAACTATATATTAGGGTAAGATTCCAGTCTATCAACTGATACAGCTGAATACCAGTATTTTAAATGCCTGAGACTGCCTATCTGACCTCCATAGTACTGGGTAATACGATACCCTTGGTAAGGCAACCAGTTACCAAGGGTATCGTATTAATCAGACTCAGGCCACTGACTAAAAACGACTGTCAAAGATTTACAAATGACAGTTAGTTCGATACTAAGCCAAAAGCGGGTCAGAGTGATCTTTATGAACAACTTTAAATGTGGAACAAACCCTGAAATCGCAAAAAACCTCAGTAGTCCTCATTGATTTATATAATAGTACGCAGTAATATATATGTCAATGTTTGTCCTTCAAGAAAGTCACTCACAAGAAAAAAACAAAGTCAGTCAGTCACTCATAAAATGTAGCCCAACCAACAGTGCTTCTAACCCCTTGTATGTTAATATGAATGTAATGCACTATAATTTTAAAAATTCAGGAAAAGAACTAAAGGACTTGTTACAGTTATTCCAAAAGTATAATCTAATCATCCAAAGTTTAAAAGTATTGTTACATAATGGTGAACGCAGACCTAGCCGCACCGCACGCGCCGCAGTCTTTGCATTCGAATTCTTTATATGAAGTTCTATGCAACCTCGCACACCTACCCGCGCCGCAGTCCCTGAAACGACCGAACTCCCCTAGCCGCAGCTGATGACGTCACCCACACGCAGCGCGGATGACGTCATTCGCATCCACGGCGCGCAGTGTTGCCAGAGTTATAAAGTAGACAGAGAATCTCTGTCAACGGTTTATAATAAAATTACTTATTCTCGTATAAATAATTACTTGCTTGTTCCCTATTATAGCAACTACAGATAAAATTGCACAAAAGAGCAAAATACCAATACAAATACAGATTTTATACAGATTTTTTAATCTTCGGATAGATAATGCTTTCAAAAATCTGGCAACACTGACGGGAACGACTGCAGCGACTGCGGCGCGGATAGACGTGCGAGGCCATTAACAAAAAGCGATGACTGCGGGGACTGTAGAGACTGCGGTGCGGCTAGGTCTGCGTTCACCATAAGTAACCAATGAACCCGAAGAAATGTTAGAAACTCTGGTATCGATATCGATACTTTTTGGTTTTGATTACTTATGTGCTTCCCTAGCAATGGCAGCCATCTTTTGGCCGCAGTTGACAGTAGGTATGCACGCGTATTTTGTAGGTATTTCTCGTCCATATTATAAAAGGTCATTGACCTACAATAACTGGTATTTCAAAATGGCGGATTGAACTAGTGATGCTACTCAAGAATCATAAGAATTTTATCGATATATTTATAATATCTACTTACCATCTACATATTATGTTTACTGATTTCTCTTAAGCTTGCGTAATGAAATTGTAACTTTCAGCGTCTTTTTGGATTATGTATTTTAAAGGGTTTCGAACTTTTTGATGAAACCTGGCTTTTTTCGAAATCGTGGTTTGTTCCATACAAACACATTTTGACGCTTCAGCGTACCGTGTTACTGGACATTTTTTGTATGCTGTGAGTCCTCTACCCATAGATATCTCTTTCATCGTGCCCCGCGATTTCGAAAAACATTGGCCAAGTGCGAGTCAGACTCGCCCATGAAGGGTCCCGTAGTAACTATACTAGTAAAAAAAACCTTAAAAATTTCTTAAAACTATCCTATTTAGTTTTTATAACTACGCCCAATAACTTTGTTTTTCATAGTGTTTGTATGAATTACAAAGTTATGTTTGCGGTTTTAGAAAATATGCTGTATCTCAAAAACTGCTGACCCGATTTCGTTCAAACCAATTTTGGTTAAAATTTTACATTAAGGTCTACAGATAACTATATTTTTTAGATTTTTCACTCCATTATTATAGAAGTTAGAGGGGACACACACACACACATTTTACCACTTTGGAAGCTTATATCTTTTAAACGATTGACTTTATGGAAAAGTGGTTTAAGAAACGCCTATGTCATTTTTAAAGACCTGTCTATAGATACCACACACCTATAGGCTTCATGAAAAAAAATATTTTCAGTTTTAGTTCCATGTATGGGGAGCCCCTTTATTTTAAATATTTCTTAATTTTTTTCTTAAAATCGGAAAGCGGTTTACAGAATACATCTACCTACCAAGTTTCACATGTATAGTCCTAATAGTTTTGGAATAAAATGGCTGTGACATACGGACGGACGGACAGACAGACAGACAGACAGACAGACGGACAGACATGTCGAAACTATAAGGGTTCCGTTTTTTGCCATTCGCTACGGAACACTAAAAACATCAATATGTCGGCGGGTCAATATGCCACATCGGTTCTAATCCCTTTATAGTCCTCGTCACGTAAGTTGGCAAGGTTCTGGCGTAGTGGGGGTAAATTCGCGCATCGTACACTTAGTGGAAGAAAAAAGTGGTCACTTTTACTGCTTGCCATTATTCTATGATTATTGCCATCATTTATGTTTAATCATGTCTGTTCAAAAGAATGTTAAAGAAAGAAGAGGAATTCATTCGTTAATTCGGTATTATAAATAAAATAGGTATAATACATAAATACATTTAAGAGTGAAAAAAATTAAAAAAAAAAACATTAATAATAATATGTACTCGTCGTCACAATTAGTTAATAAAACTGCTACCCCTTTTATTCTTCTTTTTTTTCCCGATGTCCTAAAGACAGTGACGAATTCGGAATTTCAACCTTCCTTAACTATAGTGTCTAACTGTTCTTTCTGACGTTTTAATAGTCTGCGTAAAACAGTATTTGGTCCTGGCATTGTAATAAACGTAACAATAACTAAATTTAAAACAACAACTCGTAACAAAAACGAAGGGTACTACTTTCGTGTAGGCAAGTGTATTCGGGAGCAAATTGAACGAGAACTACTGACGCACCAATCGCGCGCTCGGAGCGGCGCTACGTCATACCCTGCGTCCCGCAGACAAAACCTTGCCAACTTACTTGACGAGGACTATACTATACTTACGGCATAACCGATTAGCTGTCAACATTTTCGCATTTTATCTGTGAAATTGGTTGTTGCCCTGCACTGGTTGATGGTGATCACTAGGGTGATTTTAGTAATGTAGGTATCCCACAGTTCCTGTTCTTTTTCCCAAAGGTTCAGGCGCCTTTTGAAGATTTCCCTCCCCCCTCGATAAAGGTAAATGCCTCCCTCGCCTTTTGCCAAACAATCGTATCTGCTGCTAGAGCATCCAACAAGGAAATTAAAAAGCAAAATACACGCAATACAATAAACTAAGTTGGTACCTATTGTACTTGCTTCGGCAGTACATATACTAAAATTGGAACGATACAGAGAAGATTAGCATGGCCCCTGCGCAAGGATGACACGCAAAATCGTGAAGCGTTCCACATTTTTCCACCGCCGCCGCCGCCGTCGCTACTGCCACCGCCGTCGCCGTCGTGGCTGAACCCCCGCGAGGGGCCCTGGAGGAGGCTGCAATGGATCCCGATTAATGGCCCCATTGCGCTTCCTCCAGGCGAACATCAACCACTGCGCCGCTGCTCAGGAACTTTTGCTCCAGAGCATGGCGCAGTGGTTGATCAACGTCGCCGTGGTCGCCGAGCCGTATTTTGTCCTGCCCAGGAACGACTGGGTGGCGGACT
The DNA here is from genome assembly GCA_943138885.2 of Tholera decimalis. Lineage (NCBI taxonomy): Eukaryota > Metazoa > Arthropoda > Insecta > Lepidoptera > Noctuidae > Tholera > Tholera decimalis. The sequence goes on along the minus strand of OW964564.2, from coordinate 19,527,294 downwards.
TGGACGGCTCGGTGACCCTCGTTTCGTCGGCCGCCGCCGGTACCCCGCCCCTCGATCGCGTCAAGAGAGGGCGTGGGATCGTCGCAGCACGGTTCGGAGAGATCGCTGTGGTAGGCGTTTATTTCTCCCCGAACCGAACTCTCGCCGAGTTCCAGAACTCCCTAACGGAGCTGGGAGACGTCGTCGTCGCCCTCGGTTCCCTCCCCGCCCTCGTCCTCGGGGACTTCAACGCCAAGAGTCCGGCTTGGGGTTCCCGGTCCACGGACTATAGGCGGGGCAGGATGCTCGAGCACTGGGCCCGTGCGCAGGGCCTGGTGATCGAGAACCGGGGTTCTGTCCCCACGTGCGTGCGGTTTACGGGTGAGTCGGTGGTGGACGTTACGTTCGCCACCCCCAGCCTGTCACCGCGCGTCACCGACTGGCGCGTTATGGAGGAGGTGGAGACCTATTCCGACCACCGGTATATCCGGTTCGACGTCTCCGCCCAGACCCCAGACGCGCCGGTCCGACGGGACCTGAGTGGTCCGCGATGGGCGCTGAAGCAGATGGACCGGGAGCTATTCCTGGAAGCCTCGATCGTGCAGGCCTGGGGGTCACCCCCGGACAGGCCTGCCGACATAAACGACGAGGCGGAGTGGTTCCAGGAGGCCATGTCGGAGATCTGCGACGTGGCCATGCCCCGGGTCCGGCAAGGACGCGCCCGGCGTCAGCTGTACTGGTGGTCGAGCGAGCTAGCAGCGCTGCGCGAAGCGTGCGTTGCGGCACGACGCCGGTACACCAGGTTCCGCAGGCGCCGCACCCGACCTCCGGATGCGGCGACTGTAGAGGCGGAGCTGTACGAGGGTTACAGGGCAGCGAAGGCCGTCCTCCGAGACGAGATCTGGCGGGCCAAGGAACTGGCCCGGGAGGAGATGCTGGCGACTCTGGACGGGGACCCATGGGGCCGCCCCTACAAGTGGGTGCGAGAAAAGCTCCGCCCCTGGGCTCCCCCGTTGACGCAGAGTCTCCAGCCTCAGTTCTTGGAGGACGTGGTGAGCGCCCTGTTCCCATCGCGAGGGGAGCACGCTCCCCCGCCCATGGCTCCGTCTCCGACGGAACCTGAAGCTGGCGCAAACGCGGACCACAGCGACGACGACGTCTACGACGCTCCAGAGGTGACCGAGGTAGACTTGAGAGTGGCGGTACAACGGCTCAAGGCCAAAAATACCGCCCCAGGACCCGACGGCTTGCCAGGGAAAGCGTGGGTCCTGGCCTCGGAGACTCTCGGGCCTCGACTAGGGGGGCTCTTTAGCGCATGCCTGGAGAGGGGCCAGTTTCCGCTTCGCTGGAAGACGGGAAAGCTGGTCCTGATCCAGAAAGCCGGGCGCCCTGCGGACTCTCCGTCCGCATTCCGGCCCATCGTGCTGCTCGACGAGGTGGGCAAGCTCTTGGAAAGAGTGATTGCAGACCGCCTCTTCGGGCACCTGAATCGGGTGGGCCCGGATCTTGCGGAGTGCCAGTTTGGCTTCCGCAGGGGGCGCTCGACGGTGGATGCTGTCATGCGCGTGAGAGCCCTCACGACGGGGGACGCGGTATCCCGGGGCAGGGTCGTCTTGGCGGTGTCTTTGGACATCACCAACGCCTTCAACACCCTGCCCTGGAGTTGCATCAGGAAGGCACTCCGGTATCACCGGGTGCCGACCTACCTCCGTCGCATAGTCGAGGACTACCTGACGGACAGAGCCGTCATCTACCCCGGTCACCGGGGAGAGTGGAACCGGCGAGAGATGTCGTGCGGTGTCCCACAGGGTTCGGTCTTGGGGCCGCCCCTGTGGAACATCGGATACGACTGGGTGCTGCGCGGCGACCTCCCTGACGGCGTCAGCGTAGTATGTTACGCTGACGACACGCTCGTCCTGGCGCAGGGAGAGTCGCACCAGGCGGCGGCCGACCTGGCGACGCAAGCGGTTGCGACAGTCGTTCGTAGGATCCGGCAGTTGGGACTCGACGTGGCGCTGCACAAGACCGAGGCCATGTGCTTCCATGGCGGTCGGAACGCGCCACGGTCCGAGTCCCACATAACGGTGGAGGGGGTTCACATCGGCGTCGGGAGGACGATGAAGTACCTGGGACTCGTCCTCGACAGCCGGTGGAACTTCAGGGAGCACTTCCTGAGTTTGGCCCCAAAGCTGAACCGGGCAGCAGCCGCCTTCAGGCGACTCCTGCCTAATCTCAGCGGGCCAAACGCCTCCTGCCGAAGGCTGTACGCCGGCGTCGTGCGGTCCATGGCCCTCTACGGGTCCCCAGTGTGGGCCCTGTGCATCCGGACGCGACCACTAAAGTTGGTCGCATGCCAGAGGGTCATGGCTATCCGAATGATCCGGGGATACCGCACGATCGCCGGCGAATCGGCCAACCTCCTTGCCGGATTGCTGCCCTGGGATCTGGAGGCGACTGCCCTCCAGCGCGTCTATGAATGGCGCGTGGAGGCGCAGCGCCGGGGCGTATCCCCGCTGCCTCGAGAAGTCGAGGCGCGGCGGGAAGAGCTCCGGCGCGATCTCAGGGCAGTATGGAGGGAACGACTGTCGCAACCGACGGCCGGGCACGCCGCAATTGCGGCGGTAAGACCCCTCTTTGAGGAGTGGCTAGATCGGCGTCACGGCGTCCTGACCTACCGCATGACGCAGGTCCTCACCGGACACGGAAGTTTCGGGAGGTACCTGTGTCTGATGGGTAAGGAAGAGACGCCTGGGTGTCACCACTGCGAGGGTCGCCCTGAGGACACAGTCGAGCACACGGTGCAGGACTGCCCAGCTTGGGCAGAGCACCGACGTGTCCTCACGGCGACAATAGGCGGAGACCTCTCGCGCCCGGCCTTGGTCGAGGCCATGCTGCGGGGCGAGAGGGAGTGGGAAGCGGTCGCCTCCTTCTGCGAAGCAGTCATGCTTCCGAAGGAGGAGGCGGGCCGCGTGAGGGAGAGGATGGCGTCCTCCCTCCAGCCCAGCCGCAGTGGTAGACGCCCACGGCGTCGGACGTCGGCCGACGATCTCCGGCCACCGTAGGCGCGGGCATGCGGACAGCGAGTAAAGGGCAACTCGCTGTCCGACCATGGACCATGCCCGGGTCGACGGCGCGTCGTGTTCCACGCGCGCCTCAAAGAGCGTCAGCAACATGACGAGGCCCCCTCTGCAGAGGGCCGAAGCCCGCCGGGGTCGTGGGACTCATCCCGTTACCGTGGCCCCGGTATGTAAAGGGTTATTGAAGGAACACCGTGGATTTTAGTCAGTAAAAGTCTGACAGTCCCTCCCACCCTGCCCGGAGTGGGAGGACTTATTTGATAATTTTACCACGCTAAAAAAAAAAAAAAAAAAAAAGTTGGTACCTATTGATTATTTCTTAGCTATCTATTCGGATTGCTCATGACCATGAGTACATTTACATCTATTCTATGCTTAAGTACCTAAACCTTGCTGCAACGAGATAAAGACTGAGCTAGTTATTTCGCATACCTTGCTGGCCTTCTACCGCATGTAGATTTTAACTTTCAACTGTTTAGTAGTAAAAATGCTGGAATGCTAACGGTAACGGCCTTGTCATCATAAACCAATTAATCTCGCCCTTAGGCTTCTGACTGGCTTTACTCAAAATGTTTTCCATGACTTTCTTACAGATTTCGGGCGGTTTCTGGGAATTTTTTAACACAAAAACCCAATAACACTCCAGCCGACCTGGAAATCGAACCCAGAACCTCATGCTCAGCATTTATGCAACCACTAGACCAACGAGGCTTTCTTGTAAAGGCGAATGGAATTAAATTAAATTAAATTAATCTTTATTTGGAACAAAAAACACATGTTACATAATTATATTAACGATAATAGCTACATAAGTTACAAACTGTGTTGTAGCTATTAACGCCCTCCTCTAGAATTTAAGAGTCAGCGTACCAAACAGAAAATACAAAACAAAAAAGATAAAAATATTGCTAAACTAAAAAGAAATAACTTACAAACTAAGCATTTAGCAAATATTTGTTGCTATTAAAACCATGAGTATGCATTTATTGTATTTCTTTGTGTGTTTAGAGTTTTGAGTGGATGCTTGAGAATATGCGAAGCGTGAGTGAGTGACTGTAGTGTAATGTTGTAGTGTGAGAATTCTGTGTGTGGTTGTTGATGTGTGTGTATAGGTGCGTGCTAGGTGTGTAAATGTAGTTTAATAAAATAAAATATAGGATAATTGCTATAAATGGAAGTTGTAGTATGGAAGGAAATTGTGTAGCCTCTATAATTTTACAAGATTTTCTAATTCCTCATACGTAAGCGTGTACCGCCATTCATTGATGAGTTTTTTGCAGTTTCGGGAAGTATGGGGATAAATGTTGAGTACCCTATTTATTTTATTATATAAAGAGGGAGCACAAAACTTGTATTGACGACGCACTGTACGACTGCGAGCCAATTGGGTCTGACAGACTATGTCGGACCTCCGTTTACGTCTACTCAAATTGGGATCAAAGGTAAGTTCGGAATGTTTTCGGAGAAGAGTATTTAGGATAAAGGAATGCCTAACTGTAGGTAATTTCAGCAAGGCGTACAGTTCACTAGTAGGGAAAAGAATAGGCTTGCGTGCCATAACTTTGAGCACAGCTCTTTGTGCCCTCTCCAGGCGCAGTAGCAAACATTTCCCAGCATTACCCCAAGCTGCCACACAGTATGTGACGATGGAGTGAGCTAGCGCGAAATAGACAGTCTTAAGGGTGGACATATCAGCAGAATTCCTTAATTTTTTAAAAACGTAAATAAGTTTTCGTACCCTGGTAACCAGCGCATTGACATGTTCACTCCATGTCAATGCACTGTTTATCAGGACACCAAGATATTTAATGTGGTCTGTGCGCATTATTTTGGTACAACTACAGCTAGCATTTAAAGCTAAATTACATGTGTGAGCTACAAGGCTAAAATGAGAAGCAGGTTGGGATGAAATTTTAGGACTAAACTTAATAAATCTGGTCTTATTCAAATTTAATGTGAGAAGATTTTGTGATAACCATTTCATTGTATCCCGTAAGGCATTTTCTGCTAATAGGTGAGTCTCGGTCCAATCTCTGCCATTCACCAGTATTACTGTATCATCCGCGTACGTAATGATCTTACCGTTAGGAGAGGTGAGTTTACATAGCTCATTAATATATATTAGAAACAGAGTTGGGCCAAGGACACTACCCTGCGGGACTCCATATCTTAGAAACATTTCTTTGCTGATGTGATTATCAATTTTGACTATCTGCGACCGGTCATTAAGATAACTATTGAATAATGATAGGGATATGCCTCTAATACCAATATGATCAAGTTTTTTGAGCAAAAGGGGGACAGAGACAGTGTCAAACGCTTTAGATAGGTCGAGAAAAATTGCAATAGTCTTTTCTTTGCTATTCAAATTCTGAGCCACTGTATTTAATAAGTCTAAAACAGCATCTTCTGTATTTTTACCAGCTCTAAACCCATACTGATCGTCAGCGAGTATATTATGCGATTTAAGATAATCAAGCAGTCTTTTGTTAATTACTTTTTCGAGTAGTTTAGAGAAGGTACTCAGAACTGAAATTGGTCTATAGTTGTTGACACTGCCTCCGTCTCCACCCTTGTATATGGGATGGACCAAGGCCCGTTTGAAAACCGTTGGAAAAACTCCAGATGATAAAGCGAGGTTAAACACGTGACAAATGATCGGTACAAGAACATCCCTGGCAGCACTAATCAGGGTAGCAGGGATGCCGTCCCAACCCACAGCACTATTTAGTTTGAGGCCAAGAATAAGACGTTCAATCTCATCGCAATCTGTGCAGAAAATCGCCATGGAATTAGGATACGGGCTAGTATTATCACTGTTGGCTGGCGTCATAGAAATATTCGTTAATATCCGAGAGGCTAGGTTTTCACCCACATTTGCGAAGTATCCATTTACTACGTCAAGTGATCGAGAGGGGTTGGTAGAAATGGTTAACAGCTCCGTAGCAGGAGATATTTTCGTTTGAAGATTTGTAATAGTTTTTATAACATTCCAGGTGGCCTTCGGATTTTTGCGATGTTTTTCAAACGCATTACGTTCGTACTGTTGTTTCAATTTCTTCAAAAGATTGTTACAAAAATTTCGATATCTGATATAGCTATGTTTCAAAATTTCATTGAATGGATCTAATTTAGTTTTACGGTACATGTTATCACGGTTACGGATACACCTTAAGAGTCCAGGTGTGACCCAGGGCTTAATAATTCTCTTCTTACTCGGAACAGCACAGAAACTAGAATTTTTATCTAGTATAGACGAGACAATATCAACTAGTTTAGACGCAGCGTAGTCAGCGTCTAAGCAGTTTGTTACAACCGAAAAGTCCGTAGTTTTGAGCATCCCAACACAGGCCTCTACATCTATACGTCGTGATTGTGGACGGGGATATTTGGGAATATCAAGACTGAGATCGCAGAATATTATAACTGGCGCATGATCGGTGATAAAAGAGTCGAGAACTAATGATATTGAAGGTCTGTGAGTTTTAATAATGATATGATCCAAGCAGCTATCATTGCGTGTAGGAAGAAGGTGAGCGGGAAGCAATCCGTGCGACGCAATAGCGTTAAGGTACATATCTGTATTTGGATCTGAACAATGTGGTGATATGTTTATATTCAAGTCTCCTACTAGAATATGAGAAAGTTGCTAGGTGGTATTATAATATGAAAATAATAATAAACACGCAAGATTATGATTAAATAATCTCTTTATAAAGCATTCACAATTTACATTTTCTACAAAACGTTTAAAACTAAAATACATAAAAAAAATACTTAAAACTATAAAAATGGCAGTCCACAAGTATCGGAAGCACTGTATCAGGCACTTTATCCAGCCGTGCAACGCCAGCTTCGACAGATGGTTGTCGAAACTTTTCGCTATCAGCCCATTGTCGAATATGACAATGACAGTCGAGTCCACATTCCACATGTCAACAACCTCAAGGGCTAAGTCACTTGTTACGCTTACTATTTTCACACCCACTTCGGTGCACTTTTCAATGCACATTTCTAATAGTGCTGACTTTTGTTCACCCGTCATAGATGTTATGAAAAAATATGCAGTGGGTAATTTACACCTGCCGTTTATACAGATAAGCAAAAACACTAGACACTGACTGGCGATGTCGAGGGCGTCACTGTCAATAGTGGCACCGAAATTAACGCGTCCACAATATGTTTTGTTTCGCGGATCCCAACAAAGAGATTTTCTGGTCGCCATCTCATCGAAAGTAAGTGCACAAACCACAGGATACTTACTTTGTTGCACATGTGCTTTTAATGTTTGAAAAGCTTCAGTGCAAAACCCAGGCTCAGCATTTACGTGTGAATACCAATTGCTCAGAGTTCGAGGATGCGGAAGGCATGTGTTATACCTCCGACGTACAAAATCATATGCTTTTGGAGAGAAGAAATGTAAGGTAATTGCAAATTTCTTTTTTCTTCAGAATATTGTCTCTCTAAAGGTAAACCTTTTGATTTTGAAATTTGTCGTTTTAGGAAGTCTTGAGGTCCCGCACAACTTTCAAGCAAGCCCGCTGCCTCAGAGTTCAATAAATTTCTTTGTTTTAAATCTTTTATTTTATTGGCCAAAGATGCAATTTTAATTCCTTCTCTTCTTACTTTTTCTAAAGAAAAAGTAAGAAGAGAAGGAATTAAAATACATTAAATTACAATTACAATTAAATTAAAAAACAGTCGAGACAAATCAAGAGACTTAAAAGTCTCTTGATTTGTCTCGACTGTTTTTTACATTTTTCTTTAAATTTTTTAATAATCTGAAGTGTGTGAGCCTGGAACAAATAAAAATAATATATTTAAAAATTTTAATTAAGAATTTTAAATACATATTTTTATTAGCTTATCAATTTATATTTATCAGATATCTATGCATTGAGAATTAGGTGTAGTAACGAAACACATCATACCGGTATATCTGTAACTCCATGTTTCGAGACGACTCCAGCACAGGATCCAGATTTATTTTCATGCTCAGGCAAATGAAGAGTTTAAAAAATAATAAACATGTGATTGAACAAATACCTCTAATAATAATATAGTAAACTACTTTTTTATGAAAAACAGCTGTTCTAAATGTTAACTTACTTAACTTAGTTTTACTTAAGTAAATTTAATAAATAAATAAGTTTAATTTGATTTAATTTGATTAAATTGGCCATTAAAAATTTTAAATCGTTTATCATGTTGGCCATTCATTAATTACCTAATTCTCAATGCATAGGGCATTGAGAATTAGGTGTAGTAACGAAACACATACCGGTATATCTGTAACTCCATGTTTCGAGACGACTCCAGCACAGGATCCAGATTTATTTTCATGCTCAGGCAAATGAAGAGTCTAAAAAATAATAAACGAGGTATTTGTTCAATCACATGATTGAACAAATACCCCTAATAATAATATAGTAAACTACTTTTTATATGAAAAACAGCTGTTCTAAATGTTAACTTACTTAACTTAGTTTTACTTAAGTAAATTTATTCAGTAGGTAGGCCTGGAGAGAGAATTTAGTATTTTTTTTAAATTTGTGATTTAAAAAAATACATAAAATTGTTGATTTTTGCAATAAAAAATCCTCCAATGCTTACCAGTGCACCTGGGGTAGAGGAAGTACTCGGGGCAGGGAAGATTATATCGTACTCCAGTGGCATGTCTCCAATTGATGCACTTGCAACCTCATTTTGATCTCGGTCAGTCAATATCCCCGAAACACTTTTTCTGGTTAAAGGCTGCAACATTAATATGGTTGATACAAACAATTAAAACTACAGATGTAAGTACTACAATACCTACATGAATAAATACTTTATATTAACATTATTATATGAATGTTAACATTAACTGCCATATATTAAATGAATAATATTAAAATAATGCCTATCTGACCTGCACAACCCAGTAGCTGGGTAACACAGGGTATCACACCACCAACTTCTAAACTCCAGGCTACTACTGAGAAATTTCTTACAGAAACACCCAATAGCACTTTTTGCCCAACCCGGGAATCGAACCCAAGATCTCGTGATCAGCAGCCGCACTTGCGAACACTCGACCAACAAGGTAGTTTTAAATTAAAAACAAAGTTACTGAAGTTACATTATAATATGTACCGGATTGAAAAAATAATAAAACAAATTGCACTATTCTTACCCATAAAGTCTGTGATGGAAGGGCATCATCACGTAATTTGACTACATCCATAGTTCTGTTAAAACATGAATTTTCAAAATACAGTGAACATACAAAGAGATATTTCCTTGCAGTGTTTATATTTTCTACACCAATTATCTTGAGCCAAGCATTTCGCCTTTCTTCAATCTTAGGCAATCTAAAAGTAATTATATGTTCATTTTATTTATACATTGTGTAATCAATAGTTTGATTTTCTTAGATAAAATTAGTGCTAAATCTATCGACACGTAAATCACCATTGCTACAAGTACAACACTAATTCTCAAACAAACAAAAATGCTTTTACGATATTTGAATGAAATAACTGCAAATATATGAAAATAAATAGGGATTTTAATAGAATTTTTCATCTTATAATGTTTACAGAAAGCACACGTGTGTAACTATACAAATAATATGGAATATCTTTGAATTATGTAGTACGTACCGATGTAATGTTATATTTGCCGGTTTTGTCCTTGTTTTGGTTTTGCAACCAATAATACTGCACTGCGGCATCTTCCTACACACCGATTATCACCTCTGAATACAGTTATTCACATAAAACCACTGATTCACAACGAAAATTATCAAAATACATCCACAAACAACGCTGTTTGACAGATCACCTACCACTAGACTTGTGTAAGTAATGCGAGTGATGCATTGCGCGTCATATAACCCGACCGCGTACTATAGCATTACACATGACTCGACCAAACTAAGCATGACACATGACATTCAAACATGACGCGCGGCGGCGAGTTCGCCTCTCAGTTCGCCTTGTGTGTGAGCGAGAGAGAAGTAGCATGCGCGAAATAACTATTATTCAGAACCGTATTTTTCATGGCTTAAGGTTTATGTTTCATTGACACCGCAGACTGCCTACCCAGCGTCCTGAATTGCGATAGTGATTACGTCACGAATCCGACCAAATTTAGTAGTCACAATATTTATGGACAATATCGAGTAATAATTGTGACATTGCGCGTTGGTCGGATTCGCGATATTATCGCTTGTCGCAGCTCCGGAACGCAGGGCAAGTAGTAGGTACGTGATGTTTAAAATCATGATGTTTGCTCACTTTAGTTTGAATTAGTAGTTTTTTGGTTTGAAAGTTGAAGTTGACATTATGACAGTTATGCTTAGCGCCTTTTTCAAGTTAGCTTAAGGTGATACGTAAAAAATAAGACATAGCTCGAGGGGCGTAGCTTAACGGAAGACGCGGGGAGCACCCCCGCTAGAATACATTGCAAACTCGAGCGCACGCTCGCGGTGAGTTTGCGATGTAGTTTGTGTGTTTTGATGTTTTAGAATAGAGAAGGCACGGAGTCGCCAAAATCAAATACATTTCTTTTTAATCTGAATTAAACTAACTTATTCATTATATTGTTAGGTATTTAGTGTTTTACTTTATTTAAGAATGACAAAAAATAATATAACGTGTGTAAATGCACAGACCGTAACAGTAAATGATCATATTGACCTAAGAAAAAGAACTACTAGTGTAGTAAACAAATTCTTACTATGATTTTATTTAATTAATTTACTTAAAATGAGTAGTAACAAAAAGTTGCTTCGAAACTACGCTTTTTAACACGCTTTTATTAGGTCGACCTGTATGTAACTAACTATGTAATGGAATCTAAGGCAACTACTTTAACCATCTTCCAAGGGTCGTAGCGTAATGAAAATTAGCAACTGTATGTAGTTCTGATGACAATACAATAATATGGTACTGTCGAACTGATCTGATGATGAAGCCGGAAGATATGAACTGGAACTTCATGATGGAAAATCGTATCATAGCTGTTTTGGATTTCTTAGAAAAGTCTTGTAATGAACTTTGACCACAATTAGGTTTCAAGGTCTGATGATGAAGCCGGAAGATAGGCAGTGGCATTCCATGATGGAATATCGTATCATTGTCGTGTTTGTACTTGTGAGAAAAGCCACGTAATGGACTTTGAACACGATCAGGTTTCAAACAGGATCAGGTTTGAGGATAACAAACCTAAAGAAAATCCGTTATCGGTTTTCTTAACCTTTTTGTCAACTTTTTGTGATGTCACTTTCAAATCCTCTGGGGTGATTGACCGTTTAATTGTTCACTACTCGTGGGAATAATATAAAAACAGAAACAGCAACACAAAGAAAACGGAGGCTACAAAAAAAAAAGGAAAAGCGCGAACAAATTTTTTGTTTTTACGTGCACTTATAAAAGCGTGTTTTTCTAGTGATTTTTAAACTATTAATTTATTATTAATTAATTAAAGATTATTCATCCAATTAAATTTTTTGATGGATATTTTCTCACGAATAAAAGTCAGAGATTTAATTAAAAATTACTAAAATCTATAACTACACTATTTTCTTGGAATACATGTCTGTTGCCTTCATTTAATATTTCATCAGAGACATTTCCCCCGCGTGTTTTATTTTCTTTGTTTGTATCCTTGCCCCTATTTTTATTAATTACATATTCTGGATCACGGATCTCTCATGTACCGAGGATCTACCAGTCATATCATTATTTTCAATCTCTATTTCATATGGTAGAGGCTCATCATCTTCACTGACCTCTAGTGAATGCACTAAATCATCGTCGCGTATTTCCCTTTCCGTGTCCAACTGGCGACATCGGTCTCGCGAAATACACACGCTTTTGTATTACTACACAATTCAACCAACCCGTGCTCAACTCGCGTCAAATGAGTACGTTTTTGCGGTCAAGCAACGTTAAAAGAGGTTTTACAAAATAGTGTGCAATTGAATTGAACACGGTTTTTTAACTGGTCTGTTCGAAACAAATCCGTACTGATTTAGCGGGGTGCGTCTCATATCATAAAAAGTTATTTGGTATATTTTCATTTCAATAACGTTCACAAGATAGTGAGTTATACCAACTGTTGATGTAATTTCTTTAGACATAACATTTATATACTCTAAAACTTATTTCGTATAACGTTATTGGATATAACGTTTATTTAATCGAAAATCATTAAGCCTATCGTTTAAAATATATAATATTGCGAGTAATTTGATTGAGCGTGCTGCGGAAGCGGCGTGACAGAAACGAATTGCTGCGAAACCGATTCCACGTCTGTTCCATGTCTGTCCTACCCCTAGAGTGTTATTTAAAAACGCGTAGGCGCGGAGGGGCGAGGCGGCCCGCGAGGTGAGGAGCAGGTGGTTTTAACACTCGCCGCCGCGGCTGAGGCTAGTCGGCGAAGCCAGCCAGCAAGCCGCAGCCGCGGTGGTGAGCGTGAAACACATCTGCGAGGATAAGCTTGCATGGGACCGCCGGAGCCCTGCAGCACCGGAGCCGTGACAGAAACTATGTCTCTAGTTTCTGTCACGGCTCCGGTGCTGCAGGGCTCCGGCGGTCCCATGGTCAGTAGAGAAGTCTCTTGGTTTAAAGAGCATCACTTTCAGTACTGCTCGTTGTCAGTTATGTTTAATTTTTAAATAATTTATAAATATTTGATATTTAATAACAGGGCTTTACCTATGAATTCGCTGTTTTGCCGTACTGGCAATTTCAAATTATAATATTAAATCATATACTGTCCTCTTAATCTGTATCATGGATACTGTGGAGTTTTTTTGCCGGTTTTTCTCCCTAGAAAACGACCAATTTCAAACCATGCACTAACTTCTGACGTATTGTAAGTGCCCATGTGGGCCTATCTGAAATAAATATGTTGAGTTTGAGTTCGATAATCATATTGTTTTGGCTAATAATTATAATTTCAAATTAATTTTATTTTATAATTTGGAATTCTTGTTTCAAAGTTTGGCATAACCGTGCCCCTTGTACCTACGGCCCACAACCTCAACGACGTTTACAAAACGAACTCTAAAAATGAATGCACCACCCGTTATTAGTTTGCTCGTGTCCGATCTGGAAATTTCGACTTGAAAAATGAACCCTTTGGTTGTTGATGACGAATTAAAGGCGATTGTGGGAGCTGATGACACCCAATCTGCGGCTGAATTAGAAGCAGCTTTCAACGCTAGTATCAAAACAATATTGGTTTACTTGCGTCAAATTGGCAAGGTAAAAAAGCTTGACGTCTGCCCCACGAATTCAGTGATCATCACCGCGAAGAACGCATCGAGACGTACCTTGCACTGCTTAACAGGCACACAAACGAAATAATCTTGTTGCCTGCGGTGAAAAATGGATCCTGTTCGACAATCGTAAGCGAAATTGATTAGATCCTGGATTAGCATCTAAACGTTTTCCTAAACGAAAACTGACCCCTAGAAAAGTGTTGGTCCCTGTTTGGTGGTCTAACCCTGGTGTAATGAGTTATCTACCAAACAGGATGAGCATTACTGCAGAACTGAACACAATTATGGAGAAGCTCGCACATCTCCAACCAGCTTTGGTCAATCGCTCGGCTCCGCTGCTCTTGCACGACAACGCGCGTCCTCATACTACACAGCAGACGGTCTACAAGTTACAAGAGCTGGTGTTGGAAGTTCTCCGCCATCTGTCGTACTCACTAGACCTTGCACCTACAGACTTCTACTTTTTCCTGAATTCTAAACTTCTCGGAAAAAAATCAACATCATAGAGGCAGTAAAAATGCCTTTGCAGAATTTGTTGCCTCCCGTCCAACTGATTTCTTCAAGAAGGGTATCAATAAGCTACCAGTGCGTTGGAAAAGATGCATCGATTGCATGGGTGATTACTTTGATAAATAGAAATAAAATATATAGAAAAAAACACGATGACTGATTTCATGAATAACGGCAATATCATTGGTAATGGCTTTCAGTATTAATATACCAGACGTACTACAGGGCACCATCCTCACTTGGTCAATGTACCACTTTGTCATACTATGTAATTCTCCTCTACATTTATTGTGCGCACTTTGTCGGTCGGACTTCGGTCGGACTTCGGTCGGACTTCGACCGGTCTTCGAATCGGTTTGGAGCTCTCTGTCGGCTTCTGTGTTCTTTTCCACATATGACCCGTCTGCCACCTTTAAAGTAAGAGTGAAAAATCTCCGGCAGATGCCTTGCCACCACGAATTTTGGCCCTGGCAACGCACTTTCTTTCTATTTCATTAAGAAAAAAGCAGAAGAAAAATATTAGTTTAGTCCTGTCAAATTAAGATATTCCATAGACAATTTTAGACTCGATTAAAAAATTGGTTACTAAAAATACGTCAATTTACGTCAGACGCTGACTAATTTGACAGAAATAAACTAATATTTTCTGTCCTTTTATAATGAAATAGTAAGAAAAAGATGCACTGAACTTTAGTTTAGTTTGTGAACAAGACAATCCGCACCAATGTATTTCTTTTTATCTTAATAGGAAATAAACAGTTTACTGACTAATTTTTTTCCAAGAAGTTAGTAGTTAGACACTGTTGATCATCCAAATTTAAAAATTATAATGGCGACTCTAATCTTCTGTTTTCCGAATCACATGTAATATCCGAGGTCTGCTCCGGCGCTGTGATTTTGTCTCTGTAAAATAAAACTGGTATGTAAATATTAAAAAATAGGGAACCCTCATAGTTCGTCATGTCTGTCCGTGTGTCCGTTCGTATGTCACAGCCATTTTATTCCGAAGCTATTAGGACTATACATGTGAAACTTGGTAGGTAGATGTATTCTGTAAACCGCTTTCAGATTTTATAAAAAAAAATATTTAAAATAAAGGGGGGCTCACCATACATGGAACTGAAACTGAAAAAATTTTTTTTTCATGAAACCTATCTGTGTGTGGTATCTATAGACAGGTCTATAAAAATGACATAGGGGTTTCTGAAACTACTTTTTATAAAGTCAATCGTTTAAAAGATATACGCTCCCAAAGTGGTAAAATGTGTACCTCCCCCCCCCCCCCCTCTAACTTCTGTAATAATGGAATGAAAATCTAAAAAAATATATGTCTGTAGATCTTAATGTATACTTTCAACCAAAATTGGTTTGAACGAGATCGGGTCAGCATTTTTTGTGATACAACATATTTTCTAAAACCGCAAATATAACTTTGTAATTCATACAAACACTATGAAAAACAAAGTTATTTGGCGTAGTTGTAAAAAATGTAAATAACTTAGTTTTAAGAAATTTGTAAGGTTTTGTTTTTCGTAAAATAAATATACATATTATATTATAATAGTTACTACGAAACCCTTCATGGGCGAGTCTGACTCGCACTTGGCCAATTATTTTCCGTCATTTTACGAGCATGATCCCTCAGGCGTTCCAAATGTCGGTTTTTAGGGTTCCGTAGCCGAATGGCAAAAAACGGAACCCTTATAGTTTCGACATGTCTGTCCGTCTGTCTGTCTGTCCGTCCGTCCGTATGTCACAGCCATTTTATTCCGAAACTATTAAGACTATACATGTAAAACTTGATAGATAGATGTATTCTGTGAACCGCTTTCCGATTTTAAGAGAAAATTTAAAAAATATTTAAAATAAAGGGGGCTCCTCATACATGGAACTGAAACTGAAAATATTTTTTTTCATGAAACCTATACGTGTGTGGTATCTATAGACAGGTCTTTAAAAATGACATTAAGGTTTCTAAAATTACTTTTTCATAAAGTTATTCGTTTAAAAGATATACGCTTCCAAAGTGGTAAAATGTGTGTCCCCCCTCTAACTTCTATAATAATGAAGTGAAAAATCTAAAAAAACCATATGTTGTAGATCTTAATGTAAACTTTCAACCAAAATTAGTTTGAACGAGATCGAGTCAACATTTTTTGAGATACAGTATATTTTCTAAAACCGCAAATATAACTTTGTAATTCATACAAACACTATGAAAAACAAAGTTATTTGGCGTAGTTGTAAAAATTGTAAATAAGCTACTTTTAAGAAATTTGTAAGGTTTTTGGTTTTTTTTTTTTTCAAATAAATATATTAATTATATTATATTTATTATAGTTACTACGGAACCCTTCATGGGCGAGTCCAACTCGCACTTGGCCAATTTTTTCACCTTTCGTTGTCTTTTATACTTATTCCCCATATCGGTAAACTAATGTTATATATAAACATTGTTCACTTGTCAAATATAGTTAAATAAAATCAGAAAACAAGACTAAACAATAACTATTTCGATAAAAAATTATAATCACGGTTGCGGGAGGAATCGACACAGGTCTATCACTGACAAAGGCCGCAGGCGAACTGGGCGGGCATAAGAAAGTGACAGAGTCTATTACTTCCACGTGCGAAAAAAAGAGAGCGCAACAATACGCTGGAACCAAAATAAAACAACGTAAGCGCCAAACCAAATAAAAATTGTTTAAAAATAAATTAAGCTATGTATCAAAAAATATTTTCAGACAGAGTTTTCAATTACTTATTATGCACATTTTGAATGCAATTTTGAAATGAAATTCCTTAGGATTTTAGAATTATAGTGAACAATAAAAAAGAATAGAGGTCTTTTCGGAATCAAATTCGACGGAGCAAATTTAACCCAATTGCGTTTTCCTTCGGTCAAAGTATTAATGAAATAGTCAATAAACATATTACCAAAAATAAAATCCATACTTGCTGGAATAGTGAAATAAATGTTGACGAAAAAACCCCTAATTTATTTTGGTATCGCCTTAACACACGAAATAGATGCAAACATAAACATTAATGTTATTGTGTTATTTATGTTTTATGCACAATAAATATTGTGCAATTAATGCCTAACACTGTTGTGAATGACTTGAGTGAGCTTGGGTGATGTTTAAAGAAGTTTTAACTGTAAATAAATACCTACTGTACTGTAAATAAATACCTGTGTGAATGACTTGAGTGAGCTTGGGTGATGTTTTAAGAAGTTTTAACTGTAAATAAATACCTACTGTACTGTAAATAAATACCTGTGTTTAGTTTTAAGTGAATATATATATATACTGTGTTATTATGGCGTCTAAAAGAAAATTTAGCCCCCTTTGGAATCACTTTGAAGAAGTAGTGCCCAGCAAAAAGGCGAAATGTGGCTACTGTTCCCGAGTATTAGCAATTTCTTCTGGCTCAATAGGAAGCCTGAGCCGACACATGAAAACCATCCATCCTACGATACAAATAAACAGCAGCAGACAGCTAACATCTGTTTCCAGTAAAATTGAGGACAGTGAGATAACAGTAGAGACGATTCCCTCATACAGTGAAAATGTAGCACAAGTTCAGACGACGACTAATGAACTGTCAATACCGTTGAGAGTTCCAAATAGGCAAGTACAACAGGCAGGTCCGCCATCCATGACAGACTACGTCATATCAAAAAAAAAATTACCATTAAATCGAATGCAACAGCTAGATGAGCAATTAGTTAGAATGATTGCTAAAGGTTACCACGCCCTTCGAATGGTGGAAGAAGTGGAATTCCGCAAGTTTGTCGAAATGTTAAATCCTGGGTACACGCTGCCGACTCGTAAGACTCTCTCTGAAAGTCTACTCCCCAAGATTTACAATAAAGTTAAGGAAGCTGTAAAAATTCAAATAGCAAAAGCGGCAGCTATTTGCATAACAACTGACGCTTGGACATCTATTGTGAACGACGGGTACATTGCAATCACCGCGCATTTTATTGACACGGAAATACACAAACTCTGCACGGTCATGATAGGCTGCATTGAATTTGAGGAGAGGCACACTAGTGAAAATATCAAGAGCTTTCTCGAAGCTAAGTTCCTTGAATGGAACATACAACGGAACGTCAACGTCATCGTCAGTGACAATGCAGCAAATGTGCTGGCTGCTGTTCGGCTAGGCGGCTGGCGCTCATTATCTTGCTATGCTCACACGATAAATTTAGTGGTGCAATCAAGCATACAAGAAATATCCGAAACCGTGAACAGAGTTAAAGCAATCGTGGAATATTTCCACAGAAGTAGTCCAGCTCAAAAAAAATTATTAGAGATAGAAGACCAAATGCAAATAGCTCAATTAAAATTGAAACAAGACGTGGCTACAAGGTGGAATTCCACCTATGACATGCTTATTAGATTGTTAAAAATTAAAGAAGCACTTATTGCCACCTTAGCAATAATGCGTCCAGAATTAAGTTTATCGCTAGAAGACTGGAAAATAATTGAAAAAGCGACAGAGATTTTAAAAGTTTTTTACGAGGTCACTGTGGAAATCAGCGGCGAGGCATATGTGACGGCATCAAAATATATTGTTTATTGCAAGTTAATCAATCGCACACTTGGCAAATACTCCACAGATAATATTGAAAAGATAGAGCGGCTACACAATACCCTAAAATCGCAAATGAATCAAAGGTTTCGAGAAGTGGAAAATAATTATATTTTGTGCGAAGCAACTATTTTGGATCCGCGTTTCAAAAAAAGTGGCTTTGCTAACCCGTACAATTTTGAGAGAGCTGCAACAGCATTAAAATCGAGACTAGGCTCAGAACGAACCGTGGAACCAAATCCAGAAGCACCAGCTCCACAGCCGGCACCTGTACAAACTTGTATATCTAGTTCTGTTTGGGACGAATTTGACGCCGAAGTTGCTCTTTTCGTCCCCCAAAATCCAACTGCAGCCGGCATTGCGGAGTTCGATAAATATATTCAAGAACCGCTTATAAAAAGAACGGAAAATCCTTTGCTTTGGTGGAATGAACGCAAAGCAGTATATCCGCGATTGTATAAATATATGTTAAAACGCCTGAACGTCACGGCTACATCCGTACCGTGTGAGCGTGTGTTTTCGAAGGCGGGTCTTACATTAAATGAAAAACGGACACGTCTGAAGACAAAAAAACTATCACAATTATTATTTATTAGCTGTAATTAAAAATATAATTAGACTATAAATAAAAACAAAAAAAAAATTAAAAAAATAGAAACTTATAAAAATTACAACAATCATTGTATATAAAATCGATTTTTAAATACGCCAATATTCATAGTCTCGGTTAATTAAACAATAAAGCAATCCGTGACATGTATATTGCCAGTCCTAAGCCTGGAATACCCCTTTGATTAAATTAATCCATACATTGGGGTTAAGTATGAAGGAAAATTGACTTTATGTACACAATGCAAGTGATTCCGGCGCAGCAATGGCGCAGTACGTTTGATGATTGTCACATCACAGTATTACATTATACCATAACGCGCTGTCTCATCTCATGTAATGATGTATTACATTTTATAACGCGCGAATTTCATTACAATAACCAACGTATGGCGCTTCATCACGCGTCATGTTTGGAGTCATGGTGTAATGCAACATTCCCCGGTACTAAATGTAATGTCATATAACATCACTTTCAAACGCACTGTTTTGCGCATGTCTACCTACCACACGACCGGGATTCAGTAATGGCGAACTTGCCGCAAATAGGTATTTTGAGGACGACAACGAAAATAATTGCCAGAATGATAATGATGAAAACTAGTGTTATCTCTTTTTGCTCATATAAACAACCATAAGCAAAAAGAAGATGACAGTATTTTTAAGTCTGGGTTATAGAAATACAACATATTTTTATAACTATTTTTCCTATCAGCGTTGCCAACCCTACTGTTTTAACAGTAGATTTACTGTTTTTACTGTGACATCCCTGTTTTCTGTTTAAGTACCAATTTCTACTGTTTTTATGATTATATTTACTGGAGATTTCGTCTAAAACGATAAAAACCCTCCAAATTAAATACCTAGCTTCATGATATGCATGATGTATTCGTATTTTTATCTATATATATTAAAACAAGTCATAACATGTCAAAGTTTGACAAAAATAATGTCAGTAACTTAGAGTAAGGTCTTTGGTCAGTAATGACAATAATGACATTGACAATATTTTGTTTGACTTGACCGTTGACCCTAGTAAAACAGAAATAAATAGGAATGCTAGAGTCTGGCAAACGAAAGTAGACACTCGAATTATTTGCAAACTTTTATATGGCAATTCTATACTAATGTCAAACTCAATTTTCCAAAACAAGATGGCGTGTGCTGGTGATTTGTTGTGATCTTTTTAATAGCGTTTATTCAGCGAAAATGAACAAAACTATTAAAAGTGGAGTACGGGAGATGTTGTTTCGCATGATGTCTAAATATCAAGAAAAACAACAAGAGAAAGACGCCGAATTCAAACAAAAACAAGATTGTTTACGTGTGGTGTTCGATTTCATAAGTTAATATGACGCTACTAAGTTGATACTTTGTCGTAATTCATAATTTATATTTATCTTTTAGCGAGGAAAAATATTTATCTATTTTGATTCACATTCATTTTATAGTATGTTAAACACCTTCAAAATAATGCATTATGGTTATTTAACATACTATTAAATGTTGAATGGTTTTTAACAATTTTTTTTCTTTTATAGAAAATATGGTGGATGTAGCAGGGGTTGATGAGATAGTGAAAACTATTGAAAAACTTACGGATTTAGAGCAGAAGTGATTTAAAGATAAGAACCTAGAACCAGTACTTGAATGAAATAGCTTAAATCACTGGTAAGTTTTTACTAGGAATACATAACTTTTATAAAGGTATAATTGAATTCATGATTTGCAGAACCTAATCATTCTGTTTTACCATTCTTTACAGAAGTGAGCGTTACTACATTAAAAAAGAATTAAAAAGTAAGGTGGGCGTAAAGGCCATATAAACCCACAGTGTCCGACTTAGATACTTCCGACATAGATGCTATTTGTAACAAAATTAACGAATTTTATTTAACGTTAGAAAACAAGTTTAAAATGAAACACACCAGAGCCAGTATATGAAGCTGATGAAATTCTGAAGTAGAATAGGCACGAGGTATTGCAACTTCCCCCTACCACTGTGATCTAAATGCCATTGAGTTAGTATGGAGTTTGGCTATATATTTTTTGGCTATATTGGCTTTTATAATTAACGTAGGAAACAATGATTCCAGTGACTCTAATGAAACTTCCACATGGAAGTCTTACATTCAGATTTTGATTATAGTAAATAAATCAGAACTATTTTAGAATACTGTTGTTTTTTTTTTAATTCGAATTAAGACATAATATCTAAACTATTACCTACCTAGAATACCTCTTGTATTTTTATTCCGATGAAAAAAAATGATAATTCTAAAGTATCAAATAAGGTTATTCCTGGTATTTCATAGTAGTTGTGGGGTTACTATGCTGATATTTTTTAAATTTGCCGCGCTTTTTCAGTCTACTTTCGTTTGCCAGACTATAGGTACATTTAATGCAGTTTTAGTTAAAAAACGTGAATAAATTCAATAAAAATATGAATGATTTTAATAAAAAAAGGGGCAGAAAATATCGAAGACAAAGAAATTTAAAATGATTAATCATTATTTGTAAGACTATTTAAAAAAAAGTCAACTATTCATATTTTTAACATAATAAATAAATAATAATGATTATGAACTTGTGTTTTGAATTTCATTAAGGCTTTCAATTTCAATTCTAATAAAGTAGTAGATGTAATGTTTTAAAGTTACAATTTTACTGTTTTCTGCTGTTTTTTTAAGTATGATCTACTGCTTTATGCTTCGGTTAAGTTGGCAATACTGTTTCCTATAGACAATCATTTCATGTCCATAGGGTTTCATTAGTCATTGTCGGTGGTCGCAGTCATTGTATGTGTACAACATAATGTGTTATGTGGGATCAGTTGCCATAAATAATTGCAATGTTCTAGGCCGTGGCTGAAGGAGCGTTTCATAGCTACTCTATGCTTAGAAATAAATGATATTCTTATTCTTCTTATTCTTACCAATATACACAAATTGTAAATATAACAAAAAAAACGATAGTGGCGCCACCATTATATTTGTGACTTCCAAGCAGGGATTGAATACCGGTACCAATTTGGGTTCCGGTTCTTCATTTAGGTTCTTATAAAGGTTCCACTTTTCGGTACGGTTCTGGTTCCGATATCGGTTCCGGTTTGGGTTCCGACGTACCGGTTCTAAATACCGGTTCGTAGAACCTTTAAATCGGATGATATTATACCGGTTCCTTGTCACCCGGCTTAAAGGTTCCTCTCAGAAGAGGGGATGCGTTCGGAGCGTGCTTAGCATACTATGCCTTTTCTTTTAGTTCGCCTTTGTTCGTAGTATTAGAGGGTACTAAACGATATAAAACTAAATATTTATAATTGAGATTAATTAGGTTATATTAAAATGGATAAAGGTCTTTAATAAAACAATGTTTTATTAAAGATTGTCGCCGCATTCGTACTTTAAGTATTATGTCAGAACAGTCTCACTCAAGTGTCTGGTTCTTTTCTCAAAAAAGAAACATCTTTGACACTAGCCTGCATGATTCTCACAGTACTTACCTAATAAAAAAATGCAAGTTAACTGAACATGGAAAAGAGACTGTGACCTTTGAGTTTGTTTCGGTGTTTTTCTCAGGATAGTCAGTTAGGAAACATCCTCATCTTGTTGATAACAACTATTTTTGAGATGGAAGTCGGTTTTACTTTTTGTTAAACAGTTATTTATTTCGCGCTTTTTAGTGTTTCCGTTTGTAATTTTCCTAGTTACGAAAGCCTAAATGTTAACTACTTTCTTATCACTTTTTGCAAAACACTTGCGTTTCCCGATGTACAGCTGTTAATTTTTAAGGAGTTTCTTGTTACTTCACCATCAGTTCCACTTCACAATATGCTTTGTGATGAGCATAAAGTGCTTAACAACCGTAATCAAGTAATCGAATACCCAACCCACGAAATACAGTAGTAGAGTAGTTCCGGTGGCCATCTGTGGCCTTTATCATCAGTTCCACTTCACCAAACGATTTTTTTTTTAAATTATAGATAGGCTTACGTTTGACCACAATCTCACGAGATGTTAAGCGGTGTTAAGTGGTTCGATCACATATCGAAGATGAAGCACGCTTGCCTAGAAGTAACCTATTCACTCTTGACTTGTATGTATGTATGTCGGGCAGGTATCCGTAACTCCACGACCATGCGCGTATTTTGCGTAAGGGGTAAGATTTCTCTTCACTCAATCCATGCCAGTTCCTCCAGGAAGGCGAGCAATGCCCTTGTTTTGCTTACCATTTCTCGGAGGGTACCTGGGTTGCCGAAGTATTTAGTCCTGTAATCCGCGACTACAGGGCAGCTCAGTAGCAGGTGTGCTGCTGTTTCGTCCTCCTCCATGCAGGCTCTGCAGAGTGGGCTGTCTGTGACTCCTATTAGATAGAGGTGTTTATTAAATGATCCATGACCGGTAAGGGCGGCTGTCAGCAGCCGCAATTGCGGTTTAGATAGTCTAAGGACCTGTTTCGACAAGCGGCCATCAAGGGTCGGGAGAGCCTCTTTGGCCTGCCTGCACTCACCATGGTCCTCCCATAGTTTGTGGTGTAGGTCTCTGGTGCGTTTCCTTACCAGGTGACGCAGATAACCGAAGGGGAGTGGTGCAATGGGTTCGGGTCCCATAATCGCCATACTCGACGCCCTTCTAGCGAGTTCGTCCCCTGCATCGTTGCCTCGGGAGTCGCTGTGTCCTTTGATCCATTGAATGGTTATATTGTTGTGTCTACCAACCTGGTTAAGGAGATTGTGACACTCCAAGATCAGCCCGGAGTTAACTGTGTGGCAGTTCAGTGCTTGCAGAACCGCCATGCTGTCCGAAAGTATACGTATTGAGTGGTCCTCAACTTCCCTGTTTATGATGGCCGAAGCTGCTAGTGAGATTCCCAGGCATTCGGCCTGGAACACTGTGTTGTAGACCCCCAAAGGTCTGGCTATACGAATGTTGAGATCCTCCGAAAAGACTCCTGCATCCGTACCAGTACCTGTTTTGGAACCATCAGTGAAGACACGCACCTCAGAGGGACACAGCCCCTCGCAGCGGTGATCCTCGTACAGTTGGATTCTGTATTTTTTGTCAAAGACGATTTGTTTGGGCACCCGGTCATTAACTGCCTTCGTTATGGGGAGCTCGTTGTTGAGTTCCTCAAGCAGAGCAGTGTGCTGTGTTTCTCTCTTACCCCAGAGGTCCAGTGTTTTAAGACGCACTGCTGCCATCGTCGCTTCCTGTTGTATGAACAGATGGATGCTGAACAGATGCTGTCGGGGTAGTTCTCATGCAGCCCGTTATCGCCACGCAGGCCAGCCTTTGCAAGCGTTGCAGTTTGTTTACGGCTGTGACAAGCTTGGTGCGGGGCCACCACACCACGGCCCCGTAGGTAATCATCGGCCGAATTACAGCATTGTACAGCCACATTGTGTTTTTTGGGGATAAGCCCCACTTCTTACCTATCATTTTCTTGCATTGCCAGAAGGTGATGCATGCCCTGTTTAATTTGTAGTCTAGATGGTTGCTCCAGTTTAGTTTACAGTCCAGAATGACCCCCAGGTATTTAGCCTCACTAGACAACTGGAGTTCTGTATTGAACAGCTTAGGTAGGCGATGAAGGCCTAGAGTTCGTTTATGGGTGAATAAGATTAATTCGGTTTTAGTGGGGTTTACCGACAAATCATACTCCCTGCACCATCGCTCCACGATGCGTAGCGCTTGCTGGGTGAGGTTACAGATAGTTCCTGTTACCTTCCCAGGCACGAGGATTGCGAGGTCGTCTGCATAGCCTATTGTGTAATAACGGTGAGCGTTGAGTTGTGTGATGAGGTCATTGTTCACTAAATTCCATAGGAGAGGTGATAGGACCCCGCCCTGTGGACAGCCTCTGGCTATTAAGGCTACCTGCTGGTCTTCCTCAAGGCTAACCACACGTTTGCTTAGCATATTTGTAATCCAATCAATAAGTACCTGCTGTACCCCATGTCTGGAGAGTGCGGCGCTTATGCTGGAGAAGTTTGTCGAAGGCTCCTTCGATGTCTATGAACGTACCCAGGCAGGAACCCTTTTGGTTAATCGATTCTTCAATCACGGTGACTACCTGGTGAAGAGCGGATTCGGTCGACTTACCAGCGCTGTACGCGTGTTGGTTGCCATGCAGTGGTACTGTTTTTAGAGCGCCGTCTCGTAGCTCCCTTTCACACACTCTCTCCATTGTTTTCAACAAAAAGGAGTTTAAGCTGATTGGGCGGTACGATCTTGCGTTCGTGTAGTCACTCTTACCAGACTTTGGGATGAATATGACTTTCACTTCCCTCCATACCTTTGGAACGTATCTAAATGCCAGGCACGCTCTCATTAGGGGCACCAGTCTCGTCACAACAGAGTTGCCCCCCCATTGAAGTAAGGCCGGGAAGACTCCGTCGGGACCTGGCGCCTTAAAAGGTTGGAAGCTTCGGATGGCCCACTGGAGTTTCTCCAGCGTGATCATCTTGCGAGCGTATTGCCAATCTTCGTCCGATGGCGTTTGGGTTACGTCCGTCCATTCGGTTACCTGTGCGAGGACGCTACCTGGGAAGTGTGTTTCGATTAGGATGCGCCTCGTTTCTTCCGGTGATGTGGACAGTGTGTTGTCCGGTTTACGAAGTGAATCTGGCCCAGAAGTGGTCTGCTGTACCAGTAATGCCAGTATCTTCCTTACCCTGTTTGCTTGTTGGCATGATTCAATGTCACCACAGAATTTTCGCCACCCAGTGGTTCGTCTGAATCTGATGCTTTTTTTGTAGGCGGATTTGGCGGCATAGTAAACCTCCCAGTCATCCTCCCTACATGTATTCATGGCTCTATTAAATGCCTTTCTTACCTTCTTGCGTTTGCGCTCCAGATCCGCGCCCCACCAGGGCTGTTTACCCGGTGTGTCACGCGGTATGGTTTCTGGGCATGCAGAGTGGTAGCTGCTGATCAGTGATTCGGTGAGCTGGCCTACATACGCGTCTATTTGATTCGCGTCCACCAGTGTCACCAGGTCGCTTGTGTGTACAAGCCTTGTATCAAGGCTGCGTGTGTATGCCACTCTATCCGTATTTCGCGGGTTACGTCGTGGAAGTTTAGGAGTAACACAGACCTGGATGTCGAAACGGATCCACCTATGGTCAGAGCAAGAAGCCTCGTCAGATACCTGCCACCCATTGATGAGTTCCGCTGCACCCTCCGTTGCCAGTGTTAGGTCAATGATTGTTCGACTGCGTTTGGTTACGAAAGTTGGTTCGGAGCCTGTATTCAGAAGGGATAGGTTAGTTGTGAACAAAAATTCTACTAAAGCCTTACCCCGTTCGTTTTGTGTATCCATGCCCCATAAGGGGTGGTGTGCATTAGCGTCAGTCCCGATGACGACCTCATGCCCCCTCCCATTCACAGTGGGTCACGAGGCGGGCCAGTTCCCGAGGGGGCGGTGCCTCCGCCTCAGGCATGTAAGCCGAGACGAAGACGATCGCTTTCTCCGCTTGCCCCTGCTGTATGGTCATCTTTGCTGCAGAGACATCTCTGCAACAAAAGTCGTATAAGAACTGTGTTTTAACGTTACCCAGGTAACGTTAAAACACAGTTCTTACACGACTTTCACTTTGTCACCAGTGACGTAGATGCACGCCCTCGGTTTGTCATGGTTCGTGTTAACAAGAAGCTTACCTCCGAGATTGGAAAGACCTTGTACGTGGCCTCCTCTAACCCACGGCTCCTGGATCAGGGCAATGGCCGTATGTTGAACCTCCAGCCACTTGCGAAGTTGAGCCATCGCGGTCTGGCTGTGGTGGAGGTTCGCCTGCACGACTTTACAGTTGGACGAATTGGGAGCCATCTTTGACGGAACCCTCGTCGTCCACCTCCAGTCGTAGCCCGGCTAGCAGGTCGTCGAAGTCACCCCCACCCGGGAGAGAGGCTGGCGACAGTGTGATGTCATCCAACTCCCCTCCCGATGCAAGGACGGCGTCCACATTGGCTGGTTCTGCTTTAGTAGCTGGGTCCGCCGTGGTTGTAGCCGGGTTGTCTTGTGCACCTAGTGGTGGTGCGGTTTGGTCCCATCCTGGAGGGATGTCGGTATACTTACCGTTTGCGCCCTGATACTTGATGTATACCGACCCTAGACCAATTGAGAGTCGGCGATCATGCACCATCAGGATCGGTACCTGCTCCTCCGGAATGGCCAGCACCACGAACCAGCATGCTGCTTGTTTTTCGGCATGCAGAAGAACCCACCTCCTGACGTCAACCCACTGGTTGTGGAACCAGAGGGCTCGCCCGATGTAGGTCGGGTCCTTGTACAGATCCATGTCGTCAGGGATTGAAATTCCGCAACGCACGCGTTTCTCGATCTCCGATTGACTCTTGACGACTAGCGAGGTGCTAGCCGGGAGAGTCAGCCCCGAGACTGTCTTCCTCAGCCATTCCAAGGTGTGGTCGTTGCCGCACCACAGTTTGAGGACACCTCCGGCGAAGACGGGCTTAGCGTGAAAGGTAAGCCCTGGAGCGCCCTGTGTAGAGGCGAAGGCCGCAAGCATTATCTGCTCGTGAATCGCCGCTAAAACTTGTTTGGATACTTCCTGTCTGATGAATCCCGTCCGTCCACAGGTAATCGCGACGTTAAGAGACTCACTAGCAGCCTGGGCGTAGCTTTTGGTGTCAATCCGTTTGGACTGATCAAGACACGGCCGCTTATGCTCACCCCTAGGTGTTAAACTCTCGTTGAGAGCTCGCTTAGCCGCTACCTGATCGTTCCCTGCGGATTGGTGTTTTTGGTAGCTTCCTCGCCTGCACCTCCTGCGGAATTAAGTTGCGGTTGAGTGGGCTTGGGTCGGCTATTGCCGGCTTCATCCTGAGACCGCTTCCCCGCAGAGAAGCTGAGCTTACCTGGCTTGGTCGTATTGGCCGAGCTAGTAGATGCTACCTGTTTATTGGGAGGGGTGATTTTACTCTTGTGTGCCCTCCTGCGTTCCTGACGCCGCTCCTTACGCGTCAGCCTTTCCCTCCTCTTGCCCTCGTCGATGGGAGCTTTCTGGCCTGAAGGGCCTATGCCTGGGCGAAGGGTTTGTTGAGTAGATTTACCCTTGCCCTTGCCTTTGCGCGTAGCTATCCGCCAGTTGCAGCTGAAGTCGTCACCAGCGCTGGCGGCCGTCCCCGTTTGACCGGATGTGGCCGCCTCGCAGGCTGTGGCTTGAGGAGCCACATTGGGAGGTGAAGGTTGTTTGGCAAGGCTAGTTTCGGCTGTGACGTTAGTCGACACCGTTTTCGCCTTGGCTTGAAAAGGTTCGGTACTGGTCCCTTGCAGCTCCGAGGTCCTTTGTTTACGTAGGGACTTAAATTTGGTCCTTGCTGCGGTTTTCGCCACGGCTGAACCGACACCCGCGCTGGGGCCTGCAGCAGATGCCGCAGGATTACCAGGGGCGAGCGAAGTGCCAAAGGCACCTCGCTTCGGAGTATTGTCAGCTTTCGCCGACTCCACTCCTGCAGTATTTTCTGGCCTTAAATCCATGAAAATTTAAGAAAAGTTTCGTCTATCTGGCTCCCACCCTCCATGGAGCCCGCACCTGGCTGGCGTAGGGGGTTGAAAAGGTCTCCCCCCACGAACTGATCAACCGTCACTTACACCGTCAGCATGACCTTTACCTACTGCTTCGGCCACCCGAGGGCGACCTCCGCAGACCCCACGCACCTCGCCTGTGGCCCTCTGACGGGACACAATGGCCATTTCCCTACCCTTGGCTAAGGGGTAGGGCCACCGTTTTGCCTGAAATCCAGACCAAAGAGGGCGTGTTGCCTCACGGACACATTACTGCCAGCGCCGATCGGCTCAACCCCCCAGGACTCCTTCATCCCTGCTCACGGCGATCAACTGCGCAGGTCCTAGCGCAGGTGACTAACTTCTCCTACTCGCCATCAGCATGTTGTGACAGCTGAGCCTGCAACCACCTCGTCACAGAGGGGTCACAGTAAGGGAGGTAGAGTAGAAAACCCGCCACTCTACGGGTCGCCCGGTGGTTTTGGTTACGTCTGTTTCTTAAGGAATTAGACCAAAAAGACAGGTGTACTTCTATTCTATATCTTATATTTAAAAGCTGGAAAAAAACTTAAATAATATTTTTGTAATTATTTGTGGCTTTGCAGTGCAGCAGTGTTTTGAAATGGAAGTCGGTTTTATATTTTGTTATTTTTTTTTTTATAAAAGTTGTGTAATGATAGTAAGCATGGTATGTATTTGTTTTCTTACTTTCAGGAATAAAACGTAGATACCTGTATCATTCCCGATACAGACGATGAATTGGAGCATTTGATTAAAAAAAACTTACGGAAATAACTTTGCACCACAATTATGTTGACAACAGAAATCGTGCATTTTCTCAACTGATTGAACTAGAACTGAAGAATATTAAACCACGCATCAGGTCTAGGTTTACTTTGTATTAGTAGTACCTACAGTCAGCAAAAATATATAATTCATTATAATGATTTAGCTAACTCATAATCTAAATAACCACTAAAATAAAGTGTTTTCTTTTTAAAATAATGAACGAAAAACATTTTCAAATGTGATTAAGTATTAAATATTTACATTAACTAGTATTTTCCTAATTTTTTTTTTCTAAAGTTTGTTAATATAATATATTACAACGATTTACACAGACACAACAAACAAATACAAATAGTTACGTATGATGTACAAAACTATAATTATCAATACGAACATGAGCGAGTGGCGCGTACTTTGATATGCAACAGAAGATCCACCGATTCAAATGTCATGTTTTACGAACTTTCCTCTTCTCACACGCTATCGCGCCATGCACCGCATTGTGCCCAGGGACCGTACAACCCCGATTAAGAGTTAAGTCTTTGAAAGGGTAAGCCATTTATAAGGTTACCTTTATCGTGATGTAACTCTATGAATGGGTTTTAGGCTTGAACCCATTAAAAGGGTTATCTCTTCAATATGGATAACCCATTGAATGGGTTTTATACAAGAACCCCAGTGAAAGGGTTACACTTACATTATGATAACCCATTGAATGGGTTCTATACCTAAAACCCTACATTGAGATAACCTATAAAGTATAGGTAAGGGTTTTCTTCGGGTTACCATATTATTATGGTTATTCAATAGACTTGTGCTAAGTAGGTGCTGGATGGAGCACCACACACACCATCGCTAGCGCACTGACTCTATTACACTAGACATTGCAGACATGTAGCCGAAACACGTGTTATCGTGCCGTGTTTTAATATTTAGATTTTAGATACTCTCATATTAAGGTGTGTGTCCCGCATTTGCGACAAGTTTTGTCTTGTATGAGTCATACAAGACAACAATTACCTACATATAGATGTAGACTGATGTCCTGTAAAGTAACGCAAATAATGTTTTTTAACGCGTTGTAAATACCTACGTACAGTAAACATTCGAGTAAAAAATTAACAAAAAAAAAATAAAAAACGATAACTACGTTAAAATATAACTAGAGAACTAAAATTACGGAAACTAAATATAAAATTGCTTTCATAATGACAACAATAACAAAGAAAATACATACATATACATTCGCGATTTATTTGCCAAAAATTTAAACAAATATGAGTTTATAGAAAAATAACTTTAATACCTACATAACAAAGTTCAATTTACGCTACAACGTCAGACATTTCTATAACTTTTTTAATAGTGCTAGTCACTCTAAACTCAACTTAATCTCCATTAAAATAAAGTTGATATTTGTGTAACTTGAAATAACATCAATTTGAGACATTAGTTTGAATATAAAGGGCCTTTTCAACCGACGACAAAAAAAGGAGGAGGTTATCAATTCGACGCGTATATATATATATATATATATATATTTATAATGATCACCGATTACTCGAAGACGGCTGGACCGATTTGGAAAATTCTTTTTTTGTTTGAAAAGGTATACTTCGAAATTGGTCCCATTGTCACCAAGTCAGGATCTGATGATGGGATCCTGGAGAAATCGAGGGAACTCTTCAAACATTATAGGCACACATATAGTGATTTGAGTATTTTTTATAGTAACTTGTGTAGTTGCATTCGAAAAGCACCATTTGTGAAGTGGACCTGATGATGAAGACCACAGATGGCCACTGGAACTACTCAATATATAAGTAGGAATAATAGGTATTTCATGTGTTCCGCTTCGATTACTTGAATGTGGTTATTAAGCACAATTATGCTCGTCACAATGCATATGGTGAAGTGAAGTTAATGGTGAAGCACCAGGAGAACTCCTCAATAATATTAACGGCCCAACATTGGGAAAAGCAAAATTTTGTAAATGAATATAAGTAGTTGACATTTAGGCTCTTGTAACTAGGTAAATTAAAAATCGACCAACTAAAAAGTATGAAATAAAAACTTTTTACCAAAAAATTAAACCGACTCTCAAAATCAAAGTTATTTTTAATTTTGCAGTGTGTGAGAGGAGACATAATTAGTAGTAACAACACTAACATATAGGGTTGGCAACACCGCAGACACCGGGGAGAGACGCTCTGGATCGCGGCACGAGCTGTAACTGTAATGTACAATAATTATACTAATAAATGGTATAAACCATATAAAAAGGTGTTTAATTATAAAACAAACATCATACATGGCGCTGAGGATAACTAAAAATTGCCGCTGAACAAAGTAAAAAGAGGTAAGAGATGGAACAACTACAACCGCCGCCGCCATTATCTTTGGTTGGGTCGAAATCGAAAAAGAGAAGTTTCGAAAACTGGAAACAGCGGTTTGACCTATATTTTCTCGCCAGTGGAGCAGATACACGTCTAAATGATGAACAGAAAAAAGCTCTATTATTACACTGCATCGGTGAAGAGGGTCTGCTAATATATAATAGTTTCGAGGACAAGGCGAGCATATCATACAATGAGGTACTCATACGTCTGGAGAAAAACTATAGTCCACCTACAAATGAAACGTATAACAGATATCTAGGCTAAGTTTTCCATTGACGTTCGACGAGTTGGGGGTTGATATTTTTTTTACAGAAAGGTTACATTATTATAAGCACATACGCAAAGTTTCAATACGCGGAGACGCGTTCTTTTTGAAAAAAAAATTATTGAAAATCAATTATTTTTACAGTATTTATGTCAATCCCTACCACAGATTATATAGAATTCTCAGCATTGAACGTTTCGTTTTACCTACAGTTAAGGTGTCTTAGGTTCGGTAACATTTTATTTTATATAAATTTACGTAAATAATTATATTGTGTACTTATTTATATACTTTTCATGCACACATAATTATATTTAACAGTTTACATTTAAATTAGGCATTATTTTCATTAAGAGCTATTAAAATTAAAATGTGTAGTGTTTACCGTCTTTTGCCGGCTTGTGCAACGAAACGTAAAACTGACGCTATTTTGTATTGTCACTGTCATCGTCAGTCATCGTTTGTGTAGGTTAGGTTCAACTTATGTCAAAGAACCGAATTGATTGACCCCGACTCCACCTGTTACGAGTCTGTCCTACCCCTAGAGTGTTTTTATAGACCCGGAGGCGCGTAGGGGGAGCAGCCTCCGCCTGCTGTAACAAATCGTAGGCATCGGACGAGCCGGAGCGGCTGAGGCTGGTCGCCGAAGGCGACCAACAAGCCGAAGCTGTGGAGGCGAGGATGAATGCCTGCGATTTGTTACGCAAAGGCGTAGAGGCTGCTCTTCCCGCAGCGCCGGAGACGTTGCAGTTTAAAAATAGACACAGAAATCCCTTTGAATCAGTCCCCCTATTTTATTCTGATGAAGCGGGTTCCCCCCTTCCGTAGGGGAGAACCCCCTACCCCCCCTCTAGGGGGCCCCTGGATTTTTACACTTATTATTAATTTTAATCCATAAAATGAGTAAAATAACCTCAAAATTAAAACTAAAAAATACTCGAAAAGGGGGGGGCTTCGAAACTTTTCCTTTTAAGGGGGGGTAGTACCCCTCCCCCCCCCCTCCCCCCACGGCCCTACCACCCTCAATTCGGCGGACGTCAATGGAAAGTCGTACCGATATCTATTCTTCTCAAGAAAACAAAAAACTGACGAACAATACGAAGAATACCATACAGCACTAAAATCTCTCAGTTTAGATTGTAACTTTGGAACCTTAAAGGATAGTCTTATAAAAGATCAAATAGTACTTGGAATTACTGATGGTAATATCAGAGAAAAATTACTAAGAATACCAGACCTGACACTTGACAAGTGCATGAGTATATGTAAAGCCGCACAAGTGGCTCAAAGTCAAATAAAAACTTTAAATAGTGAATTCTCAAATGAAGTAGGTGCAGTAAACAAAGGAACATACAGTCGCCTATCAGCAAATAAACGAGAACCAAAAGCCAGGGGTCGTAGTAGAACTCCAGGTCAAGCAAGTTATGGTGCGCGAGGAACATCCAGTGGCAGACAATCAAATTATCAAGAAACGTCAGGTGAGCATTTTAAAAAAGATGCCAGTACATCAAGACCATGTAGAAAATGCAATAAGTTTCATGGTTATGGTAAATGCCCAGCATACGGTAAAAAATGTATAAAATGTCATAAATTTAATCATTTTACTTCATGTTGTACTTATAAATGTTCAGTAGTCAACAGTGAAAATATAGAACAGCTTAGAATAGATACAGTTTATGCAGTAAACTCAGTAAGCAAGGAGTGGTATATAAATATACAAGTAAATAACAAATATATGAAATTTAAAATTGATACAGGTTCTCAAGTGGATATCATAAATAGAAATACAATGAATCAATTAAAATTGCAACTAAATACATGTAGGAATATAAGATTGACAAATTTTGATGGATCTGAGATCAAAATACTTGGAACTTGTGATACAAAATTAAGATACAACAACAGTGACTGTTTATGTAAACTCTTTGTAGTGGATTTTAACACACCCAGTATTTTAAGTTACTCAACTGCAGTAAAGCTTGGTATTATTAACAGGGTAAAGTTGGTAAATAAAAGTGACATTGTGTCAGAATATAGTGAATTATTCACTGGTTTAGGTGAGTTAAAATATGAATATGATATTAAATTAAAGGAAAATTGTGTACCAATTGCAGAAAGACCTAGAAAAATTCCATTTAAATTACAAGATCAAATTAAAAGTGAATTAGATAAATTAGTGAAGTTAGGTGTCATTAGAAAGGTAAATGAGCCTACTGAATGGGTTAATTCTATGGTTGTGGCAAAGAAAAACGATGGTTCTATCAGACTTTGTTTAGATCCACAGAATTTGAACAAATGTATAATCAGAGAAAGATTTAAAATGAGTACTTTTGAGGAATTAGTCGCTAGAATGCCTAATGCCAAGTATTTTTCGGTGCTAGACGCCTCTAAAGGATTTTACATGATTAAATTATCAAAAAAGAGTCAAATATATACAACATTTAATGCTGGTGACTTTGGTAGGTATTGTTATAAAAGATTACCCTTTGGTTTAAACTCAGCACCTGAAGTTTTTAGTAAATGTTTTCATGACATATTTTGTGACATTGAAGGGGTAGAACAATATGTTGACGAATTGTTAATATGGGGAGAATCTAAGGAATCCCATGATAAGAGATTAAAACAAGTTTTGAACAGGGCTAAACAAGCAGGAGTAAAATTCAACAAAGATAAGTGTCAGTTTGGGGTAACTGAGGTCAAATATGTAGGCCATATATTGAGTAGCACAGGTATTAGACCTGATACAGAGAAAATTAGAGCTATTGTTAATATGAAAGAGCCCACAAGTAAAAAAGAGTTACAAACATTTTTAGGAATCATAACTTAGTATCTAAATTTATACCTAACTTATCAGATATTACAAATTCATTGAGAGAATTAGTGAAAAAGAATTCTGTATTTGTATGGAGTGAAAAACAAAAGGAAGCTTTCAATAAATTAAAACAAATCTTAACTACAGAACCAGTTTTAAAATATTTTGAGATAAATAGTCCTATTACATTGTCGGTTGATAGTAGTAGTACAGGGTTAGGAGCAGTTTTATTGCAACATAATGCACCAGTAGCTTATGCTTCTAAATCATTAACTGAGTCGCAGAAATCATGGGCACAAATTGAGAAGGAATTATTAGCAATTGTATATGCATGTGAAAAGTTCCATCAATACATATATGGCAAACAAATTACAGTAGAAACTGACCATAAACCACTTGAACAGATATTTAAAAAATCTATGAACGAAACTCCATTAAGATTGCAAAAACTAAGAATGCGCATACAAGGTTATGACTTAGATATTAAATATAAACCTGGTAAAGAACTCCTAGTGGCTGATGCATTATCTAGGGCATATGTACAAGATAACATATGTAATCAGGATATTGATGAAAAGATAGAAATGCATGTCTGTATGATTATAGAAAATTTAAATATTAGTGAGCAAAAATTAAAAATATTTCAAGAAGAAACAGCTAAAGATGAAAACTTGGTATTGCTTATTAATTATATTCAAAATGATTGGCCTAAATATTCTGATATTCCATTTCAATTAAAGTTTTATCATTCTATTAAAGAAAGCTTATATGTAGCTAACGGTTTAATATTCAAAGATTCAGCTTTGTTAGTACCAAAATCATTACGTTCTGACATGTTAAAGCAAATTCATTACAATCATATGGGTTATGAAAAGTGTAAAAATAGAATAAAAGGATTGTTATATTGGCCACATGTGAATAAAGAAATAGAAGATATGATTAAAAATTGTGACATCTGTTTACAGTTTCAAAAAAGTCATAGTTATGAACCATTAAAATTAAGAGAAGTTCCCAATAAACCATGGAGTACAATAGGAGCGGATATGTTTTTCTTAAATAATAAAATATTTTTATTAATAGTAGATTATCTTACTAAGTATGTAGAGATAAGTGAATTAAAAAATCAATCAGCTGAGGAGCATATAAAAGCTTTACAAACATCATTCTCTAGATGGGGAATCCCTGAATTATTATATACAGATGATGGAGCTCAATACAGAAGTTCTGTATTTGTAGATTTCTGTCAGCAATTTGGGTTTAAACATAAGACATCAACACCTTATTATGCTAGGTCTAATGGGATGGTTGAGCGCCACATTCAAACAGTTAAAAGGATGTTAAAAAAATGTATATTAGAAAATAAAAATATTGATTTAGCTATGTTAGAATACAGGAATACGCCTATTGATAATGAGTTAAAGTCGCCAAATGAGATGATGATTGGTAGACAAGTAGCTTCTTTGTTACCTGTGAATAGAAATGGCTATGAAACAAAGTATAAGAAAATAAAAAACTATGTACAAAAGAAAAATGAAAGATATAAATTGTATCATGATAAGAAATTTAAGGGTAAAGGAATAATATTCTTTAATGGACAAAATGTTTATATTAGAGATAGAAATAAGAATAAGTTAATCCCAGGTAAAATTGTAAAAGAAGGGGATAAAGATAGATCCTATGTAATATTATTGGAAAATGGGCAGAAAGTTCTGAGAAACAGATATAATATATTTAAAGGTTCAAAATATAGAAAATTTAATGTTAAAAATACATATGATTATGATGATGAGGACCTAGAATGTATAATACAAAATAACACATTAAATGAAAGATGTTATGATAAGGTAACGAATGTTAATGTAACAGATGATGACTGTACTGAGAATTTAGCTTTTAGAGATATAGACTTTAATAATTGTAACAAAGATATTATGAATGACATTGTGGAGAATAATGATAATTTAAATTTTGAATTGTAACACGACCACAGAGCGTGCGCGCATATGACGTCGCGCACCTCCCACCGAGCCCCACTCAAGCGCACGCCACTGCCACCACTCCGCGGCCGCAGGGTATATAAGGCCTCGCGCGCCGTCAGTCCGTCGCCCGTTAGCATCGCTCATACCCTCCAGACCTCAGCCAACGCACTAGGCGATTGGTTTAGGAAATGGAGGATTGAGGTAAATCCCGACAAAAGTCAAGCAGTCCTGTTTCGCAGGGCTCGCCAGCATAAAAAGTTCACCCCCCCACGCCCGATCACTATGTTCGGCAAGCCAATCCCTTGGGAGAAGCGAGCCAAATACTTAGGTGTGATCCTCGACCAGTTCCTGAATTTCAGTGAGCACATAAAGTCGGTTCGCTCGCGAGCCGCTTTCGCTCTCGGTAGGCTCCACGCCCTGCTGAATAAACACAGCAAGCTCTCCCTTAAATGTAAAATCCGAATATACACGACATGCATACGTCCTATCATGACGTATGCCTGTCCGGTGTTTGCTCATGCCAGTCCCAAACAGATCCATAGGATGCAAGTCGTTCAGAACCGTTTTCTCCGAAAGGCCACGGGCGCGCCCTGGTTCTGTAGGAACGAGGATCTCCACGTAGACCTCAAACTCCCGACCATAAAGCAAGTGTTGAAACGCATGTCAGTGCGTTACTTCACCTCTGCTGAGACCCACACTAACCCCCTGATCGTATCGGCCGCCCGATACAGACCCTCCAAGATTTCTCGGGTTCGTCGCCCGCGTAACATCCTAGACGAGCCTGACGACCCCACCACCATCCGACAAGAGAGCAGTAGGGAAACCAGCACTCTTAGAAGACACAGATACAGAACGCGTTCCTTATTCCGGCCTCGCCGACGAGGCCCATCGCGACGTCCGCGTACTGGTAATGAAAATCCTCCCCGACCTTTGCCAAACGAGCCAGCCCGCGATGCTGAGCCAGTAGCAATAAATACTCCCGTAAATAATATGACCCAGCCTGTCCCTTTGCTGCCCTCCCGAAATGACCCCGCTATGCCGAGGCCCGTACTCCACAGGGAGTGCCCTTAGCGTGCGGTCATTAGTTTTTAAGTATATTTTAGTTTGTAAGCCCTGGCTGGGGGCCTTTAATTTATTAGAGGTCACCACAGGAAAGTCCGGTTAAGTAGACTCACAGCCTTAGTGTGCTGATCTACAAGTGGCCCTACCTAAAAAAAAAAAAAAAAAAATAAAAAAAAAAAAAAAATCAGTCCGTCAGTTCGGCTTGCACGGACCGCTTCCCTCGGAACGGTTTCGGGCAGTTGAGCGCTCTCTGGCTTGCACGGTCGGCATCCCTTCGCGGAACCGATATCGGGCGGTCACATCACGTACTTCGATCGTCGTAGTTTTATTGTACCAGTGTGTAGTTTACCTTAGTACATCTTGTAAAAGTGTTTTAATAAATAACCCTTTGCTGTACATTGGTTTGCGAGTGGTTTTATTGGAAAACCCCCTTATAGAATATGTTAATTGTGATGTGGATAACTTTGTAGATTGTCTTGATGAACAGACTGATCTTGGAGCTAATAATGACATAGTAAATAGTAAAGCCAAGAAGTCTGTTACATTTAATTTTGACAATATTGTTGTAGAAAATAAAAAAACTAGAAGTGGTCGAATTGTTAAGAAACCAAATTATTTGCATGAATATTGTAATGATTAATTATTTTAAGAAAAGAGAAGGGATGTGAGAGGAGACATAATTAGTAGTAACAACACTAACATATAGGGTTGGCAACACCGCAGACACCGGGGAGACGCTCTGGATCGCGGCACGAGCTGTAACTGTAATGTACAATAATTATACTAATAAATGGTATAAACCATATAAAAAGGTGTTTAATTATAAAACAAACATCATACACAGTGTTTTTGGGTGCCGGTTTAATTTTTTTGTTAAAATGTTTTTATAAATAGGGCGGATCGATGTTGACAATTTGTGGCGGCCATGTTGTTTTGGCGGCATCTGTCAAATACGTTGTTGTTTCTTCAGTTACAGATGCCAAATCACCATGGTAAGTTACACGATTGAGCGTGTGCGTTACCCCAGCAAAATAATGTCGAAAATAGTCATTTAAATCTTATAGATAATTAGTTGCCCAGCTTCTGTAATTGTTAAGCACATTTTTAAATTTGTTACACATATAGTTTTTTAGTTATTACACAAAAACATATTCTGCTGGGGTAACGTTTGAAACGTTACCGCAGCAAAACTTTTTTTTAAATAATGGGAATATTGAAATAAATATTAGCTATACATTTAGTTGTCTAGACGAGGTAAATGTTACACGTTATTTTGTTTTTGTTCTTCCTTCGGCTGCGAAGTTATTCGAGATTTTGCTGGAGTAACGTTTGTGGTTTTGCTGGATCTCTGAAACGGTTAAGCGGATTCTTATCATCTTTTGTACATGACTTTTTAGGAATTAGTTTTAATTTGTTTCGCAATAAAAATATCAAAATGATATACCGTTTAAAAGTTATTTAATAAAATATAAAAACACTTCTTTAGGTCCTAACACTCTGAATATGAGCTCTAAAGACTTACTTTAAACGTTATTTTGTAGCTTTTAACTACCTTCAAATGTACATGAAGTTTCATTAGTATCCTGTAGGTAATTAACAAATTATGATGATATTTAGTTCTCCACGTTCACGGTCACAATGCGCGCGGAGTTATTTGGCCACCGATAAACCTGTATACGGTTATATAAACTGAATGTTATATCAATATTTAGTTGCTTAATTCAGTTATATACCTGTAAAATATCAGAGTAGTACATACAATAATTTACGAGATAATTAAATAAAAGTCATTAGGAACTTCAAGAACGTGGTAATCCGACCAAGTTTAGGTGGTTACAAAAAAGCGACCGCGTAGAACATTATGCTATCTTCTAAAATATGTAGGATAGTCTTACAAGTTTAGTAGAGATGTGTACACAAGTGTTAAAAAAAAACCTACATATTTCTTAAAGAATTTTTATTTACAGGTAAAATAATAATTCTTAAACTTAAAAACAGTAAGTCCTAATATTTTGTAGACAAATTTCAAATATCACAATATTTTTTCCTAGATATATATTACAGATAGTTGTATTCTAAGACTAACTTAAATTATGTAAAAATCACATCAAAAATAAAATATTATACTGCAGTCGAATAATTATGTAAGTCAGAATCATCTTTAGGCATAAATTTAATATCCATAATAATTAAAACGTAGAACCATCATTCTTTCAGAAAATTTACAGTTAGAACCATCTTTTGGCATACATTAATAAAACATTTGATTGTGAACATACGTGGTTTTTATTTCCCTGTAAGAAACATGTAAACCTGCAAGCAAGCATGCAGCATGCAGTTATGCTAAACGAAAATGTGCAGAATTTTAACTCTGCCAAAAGTTTTTTATGCCATTGTGAATTCGAACATATAAACATTCGGCTAAATAATAATTATACATACTAAATAATTTTTATGCCTTAAAAATATTCGTATAAGGAAGATTATACCAAGTGTGTTATGCCAAATGATTTTTGGAGTATTAAGATTCTGCCAAATAGAAGGAACCCGTGAAACTGTGCCATTGAACTGGTGCACATAATCTATACTAATATTATAAAGCGGAAAAGTTTGTTAGTTTGTTGTTTGTTTGTTTGCTTGAACGCGCTCATCTTCGAAAGTACTGGGTGGATTTGGATGAAATTTGGTATGGAAGTAGCTTGAAGCTTGAGGAAGGTTATAGGCTACTTTTTACCCGACTGCAAAAAAGGAGAGTTATGTTTTTACCGTGATAGAATCCACGGGAGCGAAGCCCCGCGTGAGTACTAGTACAATATATACCTATCTAATAAGTAGCTGAAAGGTAATAATAATAATGTTTATAGTACAGATATTATAATATTGTTATGTATTTAACAGTGTACGCCGTACGCGTCTGTACCGAAATTTTAAGGTGTATTATCCTACATATTTTAGAAGATAGCATAATGTTCTACGCAGTCGCTTTTTTGTAACCACTTAAACTTGTTCGGATTACCACGGTCTTGAAGTTCCTATTGACTTTTATTTAATTATCTCGTTAATTATTGTATGTACTACTCTGAAATTTTACAGGTATATAACTGAATTAAGCAACTAAATATTGATATAATATTCAGTTTATATAACCGTATACAGGTTTATCGGTGGCCAAATAACTCCGCGCGCATTGTGACCGTGAACGTGGAGAACTGAATATCATCATAATTTGTTAATTACCTACAGGATACTAATGAAACTTCATATGCATTTGAAGGTAGTTAAAAGCTACAAATTAACGTTTAAAGTAAGTCTTTAGAGCTCATATTCAGAGTGTTAGGACCTAAAGAAGTGTTTTTATATTTCATTAAATAACTTTTAAACGGTATGTCATTTTGTTATTTTTATTGCGAAACAAATTAAAACTAATTTCTAAGAAGTCATGTACAAAAGATGATAAGAATCCGCTTAACCGTTTCATAGATCCAGCAAAACCACAAACGTTACTCCAGCAAAATCTCGAATAACTTCGCAGCCGAAGAAAGAACAAAAACAAAATAACGTGTAACATTTACCTCGTCTAGACAACTAAATGTATAGCTAATATTTGTTTCAATATTCCCATTATTTAAAAAAAAGTTTTGCTGCGGTAACGTTTCAAACGTTACCCCAGCAGAATATGTTTTTGTGTAATAACTAAAAAACTATATGTGTAACAAATTTAAAAATGTGCTTAACAATTACAGAAGCTGGGCAACTAATTATCTATAAGATTTAAATGACTATTTTCGACATTATTTTGCTGGGGTAACGCACACCGATTGAGCAGCACGTCCAAATGATAAAACTTTATTATCAAAATGAGTGTTTGTTAGTGCAAACGTTGCGCGCATTACGTCCATTTTACGGCAAACGCGGTGGCCCTTTAAAGTCGACTCTCCAACGTTTGGTGACCAAATTTGAGATGACTGGTTCGGTAAACAACCAACCAACACCCTTACGTCAAAGGAATGCCAGATCGGCCGAGAACATCGCTGCTGTCCGTGAGAGTGTGCAGGAGACTCCGAGACTGTCGATTTCTCACCGTGCACAAGAACTCGGCTTTTCGCAGACTTCAAATTGGTGAATTTTGCGTCGGGACCTAGGCCTACACCCGTACAAGATCCGACTGACCCAGGAGCTCAAAGTGAATGACCATAGAGAACGCTGTTTGTTCGCTGACTGGGCTACAGAACGTTTGGAAGAGGACCCCGATTTTGGCCGAAAAAACATCTTTAGCGACGAGGCGCATTTTTGGATGAATGGTTTTGTTAATAAGCAAAATTGCCGTATATGGGACGACCACAACCCACATGAGGTTCACCAGGTGGTAATTCATCCACAAAAAGTTACTGTTTGGTGCGGATCTTGGTCCAGCGGCGTCATTGGTCCGTACTTCTTCGAAAACGATGATGGCGAGGCCATTACTGTCAACGACGGGCGCTACAGATCAATTATTAACAATTTCTTTTTGCCTGAATTAAAACTATATGGACGTGGGCAACATGTGGTTCCAACAAGACGGCACATCTCACATACACCTTGTTTTATTTAATTTCAACATCGACCCGTCCTTGTTGAAAGACCTCTTACGGACACTTGGGTTCGCGCTGTACTAGTACAGTCCGAATAATGCACTGGTAAACCTTATTAGTAGGTACATTAGTACCTAATAGTACACAAAAATGTAGCCATTATCGTATAAAAAGCTCACTATTACTAGTGTTTCTATTAAGTTATGAAATGAGAATTTGGCGGATTTTGGTCGTATGGTGTGACTATGAAAAAAAGGTGCACATATTTAATTGATTTTCCTTCATACTTTAACAGGCTTAGTTAACGAAGAGACATTCAATCACATACGTACACTAAATCAAAGATAACATAACTGTAAAAAACAACGGAACATCATTTAACATAAATAAATAGGGGTTGACATTTTAACAATGTTAAACCAGCTACAAGCTTGTAGCTAAGATCGCATCATCATCTATCATCAACTATCAGTCATCTAGAAGTTCCAGTAGCAGTCACCGAAGTAGACCATCAGGTTACACCACCCAGTCCGAAGGTAAGATCTCATCATAACTAACAAAATGAGCCCATACTCGGCACATCTAGCTCTAATCATTCAGAAGTTCCAGTAGCAGTCACTAAAGTTGGTAGGTACTTATACCTAACTACGTAGTTGAAATCATCAGACAACACAACAAATATGAATGTTTACATAGGTACCTACTATAAAAAAGAATGAAAAATAATCTAAAAATAAATCATTATACTTTCTACAAGACGTATCAAAATCAGTTTAGTTATTCTTTCTTCCCGCATTTATCGTGGATCAAACGAAACAGGGCGATAGTTGTGGTTATTTGCAGTAAAAAATATCTGTGTCGCTGAGTACTCACTTGATCACCTTAGAAGTTATGAATATTTGAGTATT
The DNA here is from genome assembly GCA_943138885.2 of Tholera decimalis. Lineage (NCBI taxonomy): Eukaryota > Metazoa > Arthropoda > Insecta > Lepidoptera > Noctuidae > Tholera > Tholera decimalis. Next base: position 19,483,937 of record OW964564.2, on the reverse strand, counting down.
ACTTGAAAAAAAAAAACAACATTTGTGATAAATAGGCAATTAAAGTAAAATGGGTACCTGTTTTAAAACAATAAATGGTGTTTAGTAGCTTCTAGGAAATGTATCATCACCACAAAAGTGCTTTTACGATATTAGGTACCATGATTTATGAGCATTGGTACTTTTTTCAATATCTTTTAAATCTCACGTAAAATTACTTGTAACTTTAAAACCCTATTTTGAAAAAAAAAATACTAGTTACCACAAAATGACCCTGTATTTAAAAAAAAACTTACCTATTTAATGACGATTAAAACGAGGTGTAACACATAGCTGTTTGTAGCTTCATTATTTTTTTATGTTAACTTTTTCATAGCAAGGTCTAAATCAAAGTACCTACTGTTTTAAACACTCACGGTTTTTCACTACACTCAAAGTATTTACGGGATAATATCCGTGATTTTCTTTTCTATTTATGAGCTCCCAAAAAAAGCCAGCTCATAAACACAAAAGAAAATTACGGATATTATCCCGTGAGTGTAAATTAAAGTGAATCAGAGGATAGTCAAAAACAGCTATTAGAATTCATAATTTTTTATTTAATAATAACATAATAAATCTAGTTACAGTAATTGTTTGAAATACCTTCCTCTAGCGACAATACACATACGACATCGTCTAATAAAATTACGTCGCAACCTACGAAATGCGTTTCTGTTGCGTTTAACGCTTTCTTTCGCTACCTCGATTTTATTTCTTAATTCTTGTACTGTCTGGTTTTCTGTTTTAACATAAGTACCTACCTATTGTAAGGTTTTACATTTAAATAAGTAAGATGTCAGGATAACTAAATATTAGAATGTAACCTTACCTTTAAGAAATTTCCACATAAAGTACCTTTACTTGTATTATTTGATGCATCACATACCTAAATAATAGCAATATACAGCGTCTCGTTTCGTTTTTAGCATTTTTTCAATATTAATTATTCAAAATAATAAAAATAATATCGCAAAAGATGTCCGGCTTCAAAAACTCAAACAACAAAAATGACAATAAAGTAGTAAACAAGTACAGACATGAAAAAATCATAATAATAAGTCATTTCGATATCCGCCTAGCAAAGCCAAAAAGAACTATACCTACTACATGCAATAATGATCATATCATAGATCCCTGTTTGCAAGGCTCTCGGTAAGTAACCCCAAAGGAGCCCCGCCACCGCTGACGCTTAACGCGTGCTATGCCATTTTAGAGCGTATGCCTACCATCGAGATATCATATTACATTGCTCCTAGTTGGAATGTTACGCTGTTATCGTTTTCAAAAGAGTTGAAAGTGTAAGGAACCCTTTTGAACGACTTAATTTAGCTATTCAAAAGTGTTACCCACGTCGTATGGGTTTTTGAATAACCAAAATGGTCCATTAAGCCATTTAAAAGGTTACCTACATCATATGGGTTTTAGATTAACTGCTTAAAAAAACCCTATCGAAAACCCTTCCTATAAATAACCAAAATGGTCTTTTAAGCCATTCAAAAGGGTTACCTATATCTTATGGGTTTTTGATTAACCACTTAGAAAAACCCTGTCGAAAAACCTTTCAATGGGTAACCAAAATGGTCCCTGTGTGCCACGTACACGGGCTACCGGCCGGTCCGCCGTCCACCCGACCGGCTCAAACTAGTTTGCAATCGCTTTCGCTTTGCTTAGGAACCGGTAAAATAAAGGTTCTTGAAGGTTCCTATTTAGGTTCTGGTTCCTGTTCCGGTACAGGCACCGGAACCCCTAAATACCGGTACTTTACCGGTATTTTGGAACCGTTTTCAATCCCTGCTTCCAAGCTGTACATGTACATACAAGGATTATTTTTACAGACATTTATCATGATTTGCAATGATTAATAGACAACTAATTACACATGTAATTGGTTGTCTAAAAGAAGAAAGTCTATCTGTCAACTCTTATTATGAGAGCTTCTTCTGATTTTACACACCTGTCCTGCTACCTTTCTTCATCTTCGATCACATCATCGCTTAACATCAGGTGAGATTATGGTCAAGCGCAAGCCTACCAACAATAAAAAAAATGTTTTCAACTTTCTACGGTACATCCAGTACAGTAGTAGAGGTTGAATAAGCTAGCGTGTGGATCCACGCAGGGCCGAATTAACCATTAGGCAGAGTAGGCAACTGCCTATGGGCCCCGCATCCACTAGAGGCCCAGTGCAAGCGACAAGATTTTTTTATCGAACGGCAATTTTTATATACGTGTGTACAATGTACATCTATACTAATATTATAAAGCGGAAAAGTTTGTTAGTTTGTTTGTTTGTTTGTTTGTTTGTTTGCTTGAACGCGCTAATCTTCGAAAGTACTGGGTGGATTTGGATGAAATTTGGTATGGAAGTAGCTTGAAGCTTGAGGAAGGTTATAGGCTACTTTTTACCCGACTGCAAAAAAGGAGAGTTATGTTTTTATCGTGATAGAATCCACGGGAGCGAAGCCCCGCGAGAGTACTAGTATCTAAATATTTGTGTTTAGGACTTAGTAGAATTAAAAAAATTGTTTTTTAACAATTCTGGGAATTTTTAAACAAATACATATTAAAAAATACAGTCCTTAATGTACAGTACCTATGGTTACCGGGGGACCGTACTTAAGTGCTATAGTTTACAATTACGTACCTATGTAGTCTCGCTTTATTTTTTTATGATAGGCTCGCGTTTGGTCACTGTAATAAGGAAAGGTGATTTTTGTTGCGCTCATGCAATATTTGTGAATATAAATATTTTAATACATGCTTGTTTTGCCATCCAGCTTTGGCGCCAGGTCACATAGTCGTGGTCAACTCAAGTCACAAGAAATTATAATTTAATTTTGATAATAATAGATACAAGTAAATAGTAGGTATTTTATTAATAAATATCAGTACTGTACTTAAAAATACCTACCCATATTTAAATAACAAAATCAACTTTTTTGTTACATCTTCTCCCGAAACGCGTTATCACTTCATCTACTTCAATAGGTAGGTACGTTTTTATGGACGTGGTCAAGCCATTCCGTTTGGAAACTGTTAATTTTCAGCATCTTCAGAAAAGGGAAGCCTATGTTAACAAGTTGAATGAAGCTTTTAATTCCTTGAATAATGAAAACGATGACCGACCATTTGGCAGTCCGTAACATCTGTTGTTACGGAAACAAGCTCTCAAATCTTGGGCCATAGAAATACTAATTTGGATGACTGGTTTCATGAGAATGACGATACAATTACAAGTGCACTAAGCGGTCACCGTCAGCTACTTAATATGCAGCACAATAATACTTGCAATGGAAACTTACACAAGCGAATCAACTTACACTAACGAGAGATGCGAAAGATAAGTGGTGGCAAGAGAAGGCGATATTCTTACAGTGGATATAGACACACAACAGCTGAGTGCATTTTATAACGAGATTCGTAGAGTCATAGGTGCCAGGAAAAATGTAAACGTATCGTGATCTAGATGGAGTATCTCTCGCCAACAAGGACGATATCTTGAAACACTGGGCTCAATATTTTAATGACCTTCAGAATATTGATGCTCTGCTAATGTAACTTACATTAATTCCCTTCACCAAACTAAACCTAGGGATAAGGGCGGAAGAGTTACTTGAACCTATTACTTTGAAGGAAGTCACAACGGCCATAACGCAACAGCAGAATAAGAAAGCAGTAGGCGTAGATAATATCTGCAGCGAAGTGCTGAAGTATGGAGGTGAGGAGTTACAACAGATCATGTGGAAACTGTTGTTGCGTATGTGGGCGGAAGATGTACCTAAGTGCTTTAAAATCTCTCGCATTTGCTCACTGTACAAAAACAAAGGAGTTCGCTCTGACTGTAATTCGTACCGAGGCATTTTCCTTCTCTCCGTTCCAGGAAAAAACTTAGCCCGAGTCCTTCTAAAGATTGCTGCCTTTATCCGAAGATATACTGCCTGTGAGGCTTCATAGCCTTGATAGATGATTCTCAATCTACCAGCTTATTGAGAAGAGCAGGGACCAAGGTGGTGTGGGGTCAAACAGGGATGTGTATTGTGGCACCAACTTTGTTCGCATTATATATTTTTTTTTGCTGTCCGTGAAGCCTTAAGGGATCTTACTGAAGGCATCTGCATTAAGTTTCGCACGTATGGTGGTCTTTCAACCCTGCGAGACTAAAAGCGACTACGAATTTCAGTGGCACTTGTAACTGAGATTATGTACGCCGACGATGTATGTTTCGTCACAGACTCCGCAAGTGGCCTTCAAAATCTTATGACCAAATTAAATTAAGCATGCATTAAGTTTGGGCTTGAAATTAATGTCAAAAAACCGAAGTGATGTCAGCAGGAGGGCTATATGACAATGTACCACTAAAATGTGTTTTGGAAACAATATATTAGGCCAAGTCCATAGATTCACATATCTTGGAAGCACTATTATGTCAAAGTGTGACTTAGACGCAGAGGTAAACAATAGAATAGGAGCTGCTGCTGCTGCTTTTGGTAAACTGCTTTTTTTACTGCATATCAATGACTTACTTCAGCTGGGAGCAGTTGGGTACGCGGATGACAGCACAGTCTCAGAGAGATACTTTTCCAGTGCTAGAGCTGGCAGGGACGACATTGCCACTCTCAGAAAGGCCATGGTAGAGCGCATGAATTTGACTTTAAATCTCGTCTCCCAATGGGGCGACAACAATCTGGTCAAATTCAACGCTCTGAAAACGAAATCTTGCCTTTTCAGCGCTAAAAGGAGCCCTTTTGAATTATCCCCTACTTTACGAAGTACATCTGTACCAGTCACCGACCGCCTGGAGCTTTTGGGAATGGAATTGTCGTCAGACCTCAACTTCAGCTCAACCATCGAGTCCAGAGCTCAGATTGCAGCAAAAAAAGCTGGGTATCCTGCACAAGGTGAGACGGTACTTCACGCCTGAACAGCTTCTAAATCTGTATAAAGCACAAGTCTGTTCCTGCGTGGAGTATTGCAGCCACTTGTGGGATGGCTCTGCAAAATACCAACTTGATGCACTGGACTTGATCGAGCGCAAAGCCAAAAAGCTTATAGATGACGAGGCGCTAGTGGAAAAGCTTCACATCCTGGCTCATCGGCGAAACGTTGCTTGTCTGTCGGTCTTGTGTGCGCAGGAGCTCCATGACCTGATTCCTCTATCTCCCTTTCACTACCGGACTACCAGACGTACTGCTGGGGGTACCCACACTTGGTTGATATACCATCTTGTCGCACCAAGCGCTTTTCTTCCACATTTATTGTACGTGCATCCAAGCTGTGGAACTCTCTGCCGGCTTCTGTGTTCCCTGCCACTTATGACCTTTCAGACTTTAAAGCAAGAGTGATTAGGCATCTTCTGGGCTCACTCGTTCCATCGTAGACCATCACGAATAAAAAAAAACTGCGATCTTAAGTTTTCCGTTCGCATGACATCAAGCTATCCACCAAAATAAAAGTGTATATGGTCATTGTGCTCCGAAAATTTTTGTATTCGTCCGAAACATGGTTCCTGTACCCATTTCATTTCATTCGCGCTCTCGACAATTATCACTTAAAGTATCTGCGAGATATATTGAACATCCGGTGGCAAGATCATGTCCGAAATACGGATGTTCTTCTTCGTGCAAACGTCGGAGGTATCGAGACCTACCCGTGATGCCTCACGAGTAGGTCTCGATACCTCCAACGTATGCAGCTGCGCTGGAGTGGACATGTGTCGCGAATGTCGGATGACAAATTGACTAAACTCATCTTCTTCTCAAGACTCTACCCGTGATGCCTCACGAGTAGGTCTCGATACCTCCAACGTTTGCAGCTGCGCTGGAGTGGACATGTGTCGCGAATGTCGGATGACAAATTGACTAAACTCATCTTCTTCTCGAGACTCAAATATGGCAAACGTCAACAGGGTGGACAATATCCAAGATGTAAGGATGTTCTGAAAAGGCAAATGAAAAGATGCAAGATCGAACCATCTCAGTGGGAGTACAAAGCAGGTCAACGTTTGTATTGGAGACGTCTCATTAATTTGCAAGTCTCTGATTTTGAATTGCTATGACGAGCAGATTTGGACATAAAACGAGACGAGTTGAAGGCCAGACCACCAACGGCCATACACTATCGTCGTGCGAACGGTGTGTTAACGTGACCTACATGCAACATGGTATTTTCAGCAAAATGTGGGTACGCCTGTCACCAACGAGCGCACCATTGGAGAGCTGAACAACCAAGCTGTAATCTATACTTATAATAAATCTGTAGAGAGGTCAATTCTGTACATGAAATATATTTACAAAATAACTATCAGGGGGTGATTAGGGATCGATACTGATGCCAAAAATGCAATCAGTAAAATTTTTGTCTGTCTGTCTGTCTGTCTGTCTGTCTGTATAACCGTTATAGAAACAAAAACTACTCGACGGATTTTAAAGAAACTTGGTACAATTATTTTTCATACTCCTGAGCAGGTTATAGTATACTTTTCATCACGCTACAATCAATAGGAGCAGAGCAGTGAAGGGAAATGTTGGGAAAACGGGAGAAGTTACTCAATTTTTTAAGCTTCCGTCGCGAGTGCTACCTTAATGGTTAAAGCTACACAGAAATCATTTATGACGGAAATGTTCTCCTTAAAATTATATAAAAAATATCCCACGACAGCATATATCTATCTTTTATGGTTGACTCACAATAACACGTGTAACTCCCGATAGCTTAGCAGTTCGAAGCTTTCTGATTATTATTCTGCTCCGAAATTTAAAACCACCACAACTTTGCAATGGAACTCGGCTAAAAGTAACCCAGTTGCAACAAAATATAATCGAGGCTCAAATTTTAACAGGTTGCGGTGCAGGAGAAACCGTCTTTATTCCCAGAATTCCCATAATACCAAATAATTTTCCATTCCAATTTAAAAGAACGCAATTCCCAGTATCGGTGTGTTATGCAATGACAATTAATAAGGCTCAAGGGCAGACTTTTCGTGTTGCTGGAGTAGATCTCGGTGTCAGTTGTTTCTCGCATTGTCAGTTGTACGTCGCTCTTTCCCGGGTTAGCAGTTCTAGAAATCTTTTTGTTCACGTGCCGGACGGGTCAACTTTCAACATAGTTTACCCGGAAGCTTTGCGCTGAAGTATTTTCGTTCTATAGGTACTTAAGCCTCATGTGAACGTGATCTAAACAATATTACCGATACATTAACTTAATAACACGCAAGGAGTTACACGCTGACGGAGTCGCGGGCACAGCTATTAACAATAATATTGTGCGGTTCGGTATTGCGATATTTTTCAACAGTATTATAGATTGACATATTATATTTCCCTACTAAATTACCAAAATTATCAAAATCACTGAACCGTGAGGAAGGACATAGGCTACTTTTTTTTACGAAAAACGACGGAAACGTGGACGAAGTCGCGGGCAACAGCTACCTATACTAATAATATAAGGCTGAAGAGTTTGTTTGTTTGTTTGAACGCGATAATCTCAGGAACTACTGGTTCGAATTGATAAATTATTTTTTAATTAAATAGTCAATTTATAGAGAAAGGCTATAGGCTATATATCATTACGCTAAGGCCAATAGGAGCGGAGCGCCAATGAAGAATGCTTCAAAATCCATCCATCCACGCGGACGAAGTCGCGGGCAAAAGCTAGTGTTTGAATAAAATAGCCATGATACAGTCGCCGTAGCCGAAATCGGCTAGGATGAACATCTTCACCATCATGGACGTGGAGAAGTGCCAGTGCGGTTAGACGTTCTCCAACCATTGAAGCTCTTAGCCATGATTTGATTTTTCGTAACGTAGAGAAAGATCTTTTTGCTGTCGCTACACTAACAGGTAGTGTAGCCATAAAACATAAATCTTAAAATCTTTTAATAGGGTACATCTCAATATAGCAATTTAAAATAAGGTCAGAAATCGTTTTATAATAAGGTCAGAAGTTAGTACTTAGTACTTTGTTACTAAAGTTTAATCGTTCCGATTGAGGTTAGATCTAGCAAGAGATTAGATCGAAACAAAGCAAGCGCGCGCCACCTCTGGCAGCCGTGGCGGTGGCGCAGTAAAATTCAAATTTTCGATGCATTCGTTCCCGAATAATGCGTTTGCCGTCGACGAACAAAGTCACAACAAAGATATTAAATCAATTAAATATTAAAAGTACTTCAATAAAATCTATGTTGTGACAAAAATGTGTAAAAACATTATGTTTAACAATTTTAATTAGCGGTCCTCGTAGGTCCTGGACCCAGCCCAGGGGGGACGGACGCATTTTCGTTTACCACTCGCTCAATTTTAGGTATCCTAGTAGCAACACAACAACATTCCGCGCACACACACTTACAAACCATTGTTCGCCGGATTTTATACATTACTTAACTAATCTTGATACTTGAAGGTAATATTATATTTTCTTTAATATTATTTGACCATAATAAGTTGTAACCTATTGTTTAAAAAGGGTTTGTATAAAACATGAATCCCCTGGTCCCTAAACTAGTGTGTAATGTATCATAGGGACTAGTGGCAAATGCTTACCGGATTTTGTCTTCTTGGTTGAATCCAACGCATTCTTTTATATTATTTCATTTACCCTAGTCCGTGTGTCACTGGTGGATGCTAACTAAAAACCAGCTCTGGGTGTCTTTACATGCTTATTGATTAGATGTTAGTTTCAATTTTGTATTAATGTGTTTGACGCCCGATTAGGAGTACTAGGGGACTTTGGAAATAAAATACTCATATATGATAAAAAATTTAATAAGAAATAAAGAAAAGTTTCGTCATGCCTATCTGACAGTTTGTCCATCCGTCCGTATGTCACAGCCATTTTCAACCGACGAAAATAACGGAGGAGGTTATCAATTCGACGCGTATATTTTTTTTTATGTATGATCACGCATTACTCGAAGACGGCTGAACCGATTTGGAAAATTCTTTTTTGTTTGAAAGGGTATACTTCGAAATTGGTCCCATTGTCACCAAGTCAGGATCTGATGATGGGATCCTGGAGAAATCGAGGGAACTCTTCAAATGTTATAGGCACACCTATAGTGATTTGAGTATTTTTTATAGTAACTTGTGTAGTTGTATTTGAAAAGCACCATTTGTGAAGTGGATCTTATGATGAAGACCACAGATGGCCACTGGAACTACTCAATATATAAGTAAGAATAAGAAGTAATTCATGGGTTCCGCTTCGATTACTTGCATATGGTTATTAAGCACAATATGCTCGTCACAATACACATGGTGAAGTGAAGCTGATGGTGAAGTACCAGGAGAACTGTTCAACAATTAACGGCCCAGCATTGGGAAAAGCAATATTTTGTAAAAGGTTATAAAGTAGTTGAGATTTAGGCTTTTGTAACTAGGTAAATTATAAATCGACCAAAAAGAGTGAAATAAAAACTTTACAAAAAAATTAAACCAACTTCCAAAAAACACTGCAAAGTGAAAAATATCTTTAACTAGCTTTTGCCCGTGACTTCGTTCGCGTGGGTGGTTTTCCCGCATAATTCTCGAACCCGTGGGAATTCTGGATAAAAACCTATGTCCGTCTCCTGGTTCTAAGCTACCTCCCTACCAATTCTCAGCCAAATCAGTTCAGCAGTTCTTGAGTTATAAACAGTGTAACTAACACGACTTTCTTTTATATATATAGATTTCTTCTTTTTCTTCCGAAATTAAAGTTATTTTTCACTTTGCAGTGTTTTTTGGAAGTCGGTTTAATTTTTTGGTAAAATGTTTTTATATTCTGAAACTATTAGGATATACATGTCAAACTTGGTAGGTAGATGTATTTTGTGAACAGCTTTCCGAATTTAAGAAAAAAAAAAAAAGATTTAAAATAAAGATGGGGGGGGGGGGGGGGTGGGTACATGGAACTGAACCTGAAAATATATTTTTTCATGAAACTTATGCGTGTGTGGTATTAATAGACAGGTCTATAAAAATTACATTGAGGTTTCTAAAACCACTTTTTGATAAAGTTAATCGTTTAGAAGATATACGCTTCCAAATTGGTAACATGTGTGTCCCCCATCTTATTTCTATAATAATGGAGTGAAAAATTATACAAAAATATATGCTATGGTTCTTAATGTAAACTTTCAACCAAAATTAGTTTGAACGAGATCGGGTTAGCAGTTTTTGACATACAGAATATTTTCTAAAACTGCAAATAAAACTTTGTAATTCATACAAACACTATGAAAAACAAAGTTCTTTGGCATAGTTACTACGGAACCCTTCAAGAGCGAGTCTGACTCGCACTTGGCCAATTTTTTAGTTTTTGTACGAACTGAACATTTTGGCATATTGAACCGTATGAAGTAAGCCCAACAAAAGGTCACTGTTGTATACCGTTGAGCAATTCCCTCGACTGTCTATGGTCTCCATCATCAGACCTGTAATGGCACTTATAACGCATATGGGTGCAAAGTTCTCATCAATATAAATTAATTAAGTTCAAACACAAGGTAGCTACTGTAAACTGTTGAGGAGTTCCCTTAACTGTCCTTCGTTTTCATCATCAGACCTCTAATGATAGTTACAAACTATCTAGGTGTAAAGTTCTGGTCAATTCAAATTAATCAAACCCAAACAAAAGGTTACTGCTGTAAATCGTTGAGGAGTTTCCTCGACTGTCAGGAGTCGATCTGATGATGGAGCCGAAAGGCTCCATCATCAGATCAACTCCAGACTTTCCTTAATTTGTAGTACTTTAAGATACTTAATGAAAAAAAAAAACATTTATACGGTCGAATTGCGAAACCTCCTTATTTGAAGTCGGTTAAAAAATAATTAATAGTTCAGTAACCAATATCCATCCAATTATAAAAATATGTATGGTTCTCGTTCTTACTTTTGTTTCTGTACGAAAAAGTATCAACGTATTCTAGTCACAGTATACGAGACGCCACTATCTTTATTATAGGTTTCGACGTATTTATTTTTTCGAGGAAAGCGATACACCCCTGCGTTCACGAGCGCGTCTGAGCGCATAATGACGGTCGGAGCCGTGCGTTCGGTAGAAAAATGTATGAAGAAATTTGAGACCGATTTTATTTTTCTCATAAATCATAAAGTTTTTTACGTATGTTCAAAATAATTAGCTTAACGTATAGATAAATACATAGGCTGTAATTTCTTGTTATTTTGAAGTTAAGAATATGCTCCACATTTGGCTTACAGGTACGTATTCAGACCCCAATTTTTGTAAAGTTCTACGATTATTGCGGCGCTAAAAACGTATTTGTGTGAAAAAGATGTATAGAAGTGTGTAATTATAATGCATTCAATGTGGAGATGAATAAATTATCTTGAAATTGATACTATAACATTGTCAAAATTTTAACTCCTGTAACAAAATGGGACCAGAAAAACATTGATATTTGCGAGAAAACGTAAATGCGTCCTTAAGTTGCGATTCGTGAGATTTGAGATCGTAAATGTAACGAAAAAACGTTGTGCTTTGTGTTTAAAAATTTACAAACTTGGAGTAAAATACTAGATTGTTTTTATAAACAATGCTTTGAAAAAATTGGTGGGAGAACGAGGCAAGTTTAATGATTGTTTTCGAGAAATTAGTTTACCTACTTAACGGATTTTTGTACCGTTTTCACGAATAGATAGTGTGATTCCTGAGGAAGGTTTATGTATAATTCATTAATATTTTATGTAAATTGATTGAAATATAACGATTATTGTTGAAGAGGTCGCAAATATCTTGCCTCCTGAGAGACCAGCAGAGATACATTAAAGTAATATACCCACTGGAACGATGTTGGGTACTACAGTGCCACAATAATTTTTTGGGACTTACGTCAGTGGTACTACAGTGCCAATATGAGGAATGTATGGAATTGTGAAGTTCTGGTTCAACTACGGCTCTTTCATACGTTATCTGTAGTTTTTAATACACATAAATAATTATAGATGGCTCTGAAACCAAGTCCGGTGCATTTTTCAATACTCTTTAGTTGGTACAACGAATTGAAGTCAAGAGTAGAGGTGGGTTGTAACAGGTTAAACTCGATACCTGTTACCACTGTTACTGTTACATAAAAATAACAGTTCCAAATATCTGTTAATAAATAACAGGCTGTTATTTTTATACGGACGATAAATACGAATTTAAATATCAATTGAAAATCTTCTTTGTTTATTCCTCTTTAACGTCGAAAATCGTATAGAAAATAGGTATAGAAGAATATTTATTTATATTTTTGTCGCCCAGTTACTGCTAAAATACTAGAAAAGTGCTGTCACTGTCTAATTTGAATAAATGAATTTTTATTTTTGTCACCCCAACCCTAACATCATTTAAAAGAAAATTAAAAATGTAAATTAAATTCAAATTAGTCACAGAGGCTTTAAAAGATAATTTTGCTTTGCATATTTTGCAAGTCGCGTAGTGACCACCTATATCTACAAAATGGTCCCACACAACACTCAATTTTCTATTTATATTGGACATTGTTGTGAAAAATCAACCTAAATAAAAAAAAATACTTATTCGCTACAACCTACACTAAGTACCTATCTAAATTATGAAAAGAGTAAACTAAACTAAAAAACTACGCTTATTTTAAATACAAAAATATATCTTTTTACAACCTACACTAAGTACCTACCAAACTATAAAACGAACCTAAACTAAAAACAACTATACTTATCCATAAACCAAATATGAAATGAACACTAAACACTAATAAGCCGCAAACAAAAACTAAGAAACAGAGAAATCTTTACGAAAATGATCACAGAACAACTTGAATTCACTCACCACCTGTACTGCTCACCACTTTCGTTCTAATCATAGATGATAAATGAAAGAAAGAAGAAATATTAAAAATTCATATTTTCGAATTTTTAAAAATATCAACAAACAAATCAGCCAAAGAAACTTTCAATGGAATGTCATCTTTATTTATACTTTGATAAAGTCGTAAATACATGAAAAATTTTGCAACTAATCCCATCAAATGTCAAACCAAAGCCAATAAGGAGTCCTGAGACAATCAATAAAATTGTTTTTGGTTGCCTCGCAAATAAAAAATATTATTAAATAAATAATACTATTTCTATCAAAACATACCAACTATGAATTACTCTCAATATACTTAATTAATATACTGGTTGGTCAAAAAAATCGTGAATCCCTGGAAAGTTTTATTAATTCCGTTAAACCAAAGATAATCAATTACATACTATTAAAGATAGATACGATTATATGATCAACATTTCACTTATTTAAAGCTATTTCAATTCAATACTTTATTGCGATCGCGTTGCGTTTTCGTTGGCAGGCTTAAAACTATTTACTATAATATGGACCCATCTTTTTAAACTGAATCTCAAATTGCCATGAAGAAAATAAATTATAAGTTTTTTTACAATGGTCACTGGTCAGTAACAGGCCATATACGGCTAAATTTAGGAGTCACGTTTACGTAACTTATTGTTCTTGTAAGACCACCAACTATATTTTAGGGGTAATAAATACTAGCTGCTTCTCTTTTTAGCGTAGTTAAGCCGCCTTAGTAAGAGTGAGAAGTAAAAATATAAATAATAGCTGTGTCTCTTTTTAGCATATGTCATTCTGTAATGAAGAAAAGAGACACACCTATTATTTATTTTCAAGGTACACTTAATAACAGTCGTCAATACGGCTAAATTTAGGAGTCACTTTTTCGTACCTTAATGTTCTTGTAAGACCACCAACTATATTTTAGGGTTAATAAATACTAGCTGCTTCTCTTTTTAGCGTAGTTTAACCGCTTTAGTAAGAGTGAGAAGTAAAAATATGTAGAAATAAATAATAGGTGTGTCTCTTTTTAGCAAATGTCATTCTGTAATAAGGAAAAGAGACAAACCTATTATTTTAAATAATAGGTGTGTCTCTTTTTAGCAAATGTCATTCTGTAATGAAGAAAAGAGACACACCTATTATTTATTTTCAAGGTATACTTAATAACAGTTGTCAGTCAGTAACAACTAACAGCCGTGATAACAGACAACAGTGTTTGACTGTTCTTAACACATAACAGTCTGTTATTAAAGTAACAGATAAAATAAGTTGTTGGGAACAATTGTTATTTGTTATTTGTAAATATCTGTTAGTTCTATCTGTTACGATAAATATGCCTCACTCCTAGTCAAGAGTGTTTCGTGTGCGAGTGCGTGAAAGTGTCGCCGTAATTATGTCGTAAGTACTTTTGTTTTATTGAATATTTCTAATAATGTAATATATTACATTTTTCTAGACAATGTACACGTTACAATGGTGTATAATTATCATACTATTTTATTCTCCATAGTTGATAAATTTAGCAAAAGAAGTTGTCGAGTGCCGTTTGTGTATGTTTACGGTCGGTTTTTGGTTTGTTTACGGACTGTAGAAATTATTTGCAAGAGAAATTACATCCTAGTTTCATGAAATAAACTATCTAGAATAATTAGTTATATACAACAAAACAATAACTTTTATATTTTTAACAGATTCAACGAAATGAGTAATAGAATACGCAGCGTTCAAGTGCCTGGCACTGCAGTGACCAATAACGTTTGTAAATGTAAGGTTTGTGCAGACGGGCTATCGGTGTAGGATTTTTGAGTTCAGCTGACGTCTTTCGCTTGCATTTTTTCGTGTTGGTTTATAATTTGCATTATTTTACCTTTTTATTCAAACATTTAGCTATTCTGCACTACACAGATTTTTTACAATTAATAGCTTTACGTTTGACCACCATCTCACCATAATACGGTATTAACACTAGAAGCGCCGAAGATTGAGACCCTAATTTATTAAGAATCTAATTATCGTCAGAGGATTCCAAAGGTTCACCATACTATTTTTGTCCTCCAAAGTTTTCAAACAAGCTATAATTTTGTGCTGATTCATTATTTTATGTCGTTTAGTAAAAATAACAATAGCACGAAGGTGCACCCTCATAAAAAACGAAACATGTGCTCTTTACAAAGTGAAAGACCACTGACTATTAGAAACAATATTCAATTGTTTATTGGCCCCAGACATAAACCATTCACCCTGCAACTTCCAAGAACACCAACGGAATGTTTTGTAAAACAATATAGCGGGACAAAAACCAGCGGCAGTTCTAGGTAAATCGTTATTTTTTTCACAAATTATTCTTGATAATTTATCAAAAACATTTTAAATCTGTTACATACGTAAAATAAATAAAAGTCAAAAGTTTCATAGACCTAAGTTAGAGACAATCCAACTTGCGGGTGAGACAAAAATGGGATGGTGGCGCTTCTAGTGTTAACTAGCACATCTTTCCATTTGCACAGCACTAACTACTATTTATCTCTTCGATCAATAATAGTGCTATTGTTGATCGAAGACTTATCTAATTTAAATATAGCGTCATTTGTTGCCATGTATTAATATACATGGCAACAAATGACTGACTGATTGAATGCAGTGAAAATAAGGATATGGATATAATTAATGTGTCCGACCGAAAGTTCGGTTTCGGTTTCGGTTTCGGCCAAGTTTCGGCCAAAAATCAAGTTTCGGCGGCAGTTTCGGTTTCGGCCAAAATTGGCCGAAACTTTTGCCGAAACCGAAACTGATTTCGGAAGTTGTCGTGCACGCTCGCCTAACTTTGTTTCTTGCGGCAACGCTTTGGCGGACGCTGGCGGCCCTGTTCGGGAATTGTCGTGCACCGTTCGGATAGCTCTCTAGCAACACAACTTAGTCAGTGCACCCGACGCAAACATACTTTAGAGGTTATGTTTTGATGGAACTGTTAACATGTAAGTTTTTGTTTCGTTTCTGTGCTTGAATGATTTATATAGTTAAATATTGAGTCAGTAACTTTGTTTTGCTGTTATTAACAAATCAAGTCACATGTAAAAAAGAGATTATAAGATTGTAATAAGATTTCAAAATACCAATACTTAGTATTAAATGAAACAGTAACAATTAGTGATTTGATTATTGATAACTGATAAACATTTTGCTATGAGAACTTAATTTTATAAATATTATTAATATTTTTTATATTGTATTAAGTAAATAAATGATTACAACAAAATTAATATACTGTGTTTCCATTTCATGTTCTAATTAATGCAGAATAATGGGTAAAATGCACCAAATTTCAGTATTTTAAGGAATTTTATACTTGACCACGTGAGTTTCGGTTTCGGTTTCGGTTTCGGCCGAAACTGAAGCCGCGGCCGAAAGTTCGGTTTCGGTTTCGGTTTCGGCCGGAAAACCAGTTTCGGTCGGACTCTAATAATTATCCATATCCTTATTTTCACTGCATTCAAACATTAAAACTGGTGGATTGTAAAACTGGTGGACTGGTGGTTTGTTTTTTTAATCTTTTGTTTTTTTTTTAGTATAAAATAGGAACATTAAGTAAACATAATATATGGCTATGTTTTAGATCAAATGAGCAAGAGAATGCGCTGTCGGGCCCCAGCAGTGGCCAAACCCGTGGTAGAGGAAGAGGGAGAGGTAGAGGTAGAGGGAGGGGGCTATCTGTGGAGGAGTGAGTGTATTTTTATTTATTACAAGTTTATCGGTTGATTCGCCAAAGCGCAACCGACAGAAAGAACGGCTGTTACCTTGAAATTATAATATTATTACAGTTTTTTTTTTATATTTTTGTAGTGATACGCTGCAAAACATAAGGGTTGCCCGACAAGTCACGCAGAGACATATAGCGGGCCTGTCGGCAGGTGAAAAGAAAAATTTACTGGAGAGGAAGCGAGTGAAGGAACTCGAACGCATCCTCCTTCCGGATGCGCCTCCCCGGAAGAGACGGATGCAGTATGTATTTCATTCATTCATTTTCATTATAACATAATTACAGATAAACAAAATTTAGTAATTTTCGCTGATTTTCATAGAAAACAATCGCCCGAGCGGGTGCCATATGAAATGGTGGCTGCACCACTTCCCACCATGTCTGCTCAAACGGATGCGGTGCGGACATCTCCCACGCCACTTCCCTCCACGTCTGCTCAAACGGATGCGGTGCCGACTTCTCCGCCAACACCGCCCTTAATTGTTGTGCCGGCGAATGTTGAGCTCGGTAAATATTATATTATCACATTGAGTGTCTTGAAGTAGTAGGTAACAAAAATGACATGTAAGAAATAATTAATGTTATGTTGTTACAGTTTTTGACAACGTGGAAGAAAGGAGTTTATCCGTGGGTACGTCAGATGCGGATACATGCCAAGATGTTGGGAGTGAGGTGGAATTAACTGCAGTCCCAAGTACCAGCCAACCACGAACCAGCCAACCACGTCTTTATTTTTATTTGTTATTTCAGTGTTATTATTATTTTGTGTCACATATTTTCATAATATATTTTTCTGTTCCTTTTTATAGATTCTTTCCTTTTTCATTTCTTCCTTCATCAGGTGTAATGTTATACAATTATAAATCTTCCTCTTGAATCACTCTTTCAATTGTTGAAAACTGAATTAAAATCCGTTTGCGTTAAGATCTAAGCGAACAGACAGCGAGAGCGCTATGTAAAGATTTAAAAACTTATTTTTTCCATTTTTATTATTAGAAGTAATAATTAATCATAAATAATGTATTTATTTTTTACTCAAATATAACAATAGTAAAAACAAAAATACCATAAAAAGTACAATAATAATATTCAGTACTAAGTAGTCAAAAATAAATCGCTCGTCTGCACGGTCCCGGGCGGCCATATTGCTTGTTGAAACAACTCTCGCGAGTACCGCAGGTCATCCGGCCTTCGGTACTTGAGACTCGAGTAGTCTTGTTTTTAACAATTTATTTTATCTACTTCTCATGAATGTAATACAAATCTTTTGCTATCGACTTGAAGGAAATATAGTCTACTTTATTTACAATTTTTTATAACTGTTCCAGATAGCATATTTTAATCACGAAAAATAAAATTGCCTGGAAATCAGTAAAAAATATTTACTTTTTTAAGTTTAACATTTTTTTAAAGGGTAGACATGTAGATTTAGAGCATATATTTTTATTAAAGTTTATTCTGTATACGCTAACGTACTTAATGATATTTTTTATTTTGAAATTTCTGTAATACTTTTCTTTTGGCAAACGTTTTTATCGGGGAAGATCCGCGGCATTTTAGAAGCGCTGGCAATCGGTTGCGCCGCGACGTAAGTCCCACATGACGGCTCGCGAGCGCCGTCGTGCCAGTGGATACTAGCAAATTGTAGACCTACAATTTATAATGCTACAAAAAAGTCCCCGATAGCATATCTCTCTCCTGAGAGTGATATGAAAATTCGAATGATGTTATTACGACGCACGCTATTTCGAAAAAAATTAAGAGTGGTACGTCCGACACAGGTGCTGACCGGACATGGCTGTTTCGGGAGGTACCTGTTTCGGATTCAGCGGGAGGACACGCCCGGGTGTCGTCATTGTGAGGACCGCCTGGAGGACACGGTGGAACATACGGTCGAGGTGTGCCCTGCTTGGGCGGAGCACCGTCGTGTCCTCGTAGAGGCGGTCGGCGGCGGCGACCTCTCGCGCCCTGCTCTGGTTCAGACCATGGTGCGGAGCGAGAGGGAATGGGATGCAGTCACCTCCTTCTGCGAAGCAGTCATGCTAGCGAAGGAGGAGGCCGAACGCACGAGGGAGAGGCAACTCTCTTCCTAGCGTCCCAGCTGTCGCGGGAGACGCCCCGGGCGTCGGGGATCGCGAGCCGATTTCCGGCCACCGTAGGCGCGGGCCTGCGGACGGCGAGCAGGGGTCACTCACCGCCCGGTAAGGACCAGGCCCGAGTCGGCGGCACGCCGTGTTCCACGCGCGCCTCAAAGAGCTGTCAACACCAGTGACGGGGCCTCATAGAGCCATTGCCTGCCGGGGTTTGCGGGAAAGTTCTATCGAGATACCGCGGCCCCGGAACTTTAGGGCAGCCGAAGGAACATGGTGGTTTCTTAGTCAGTAGAAATCTGACACACCCTTCCGATTAACCCAGAGTGGAAGAAGTCAGTCGATGAATATCCCAACCAAAAAAAAAAGGAGTGGTACGTCCAGCGACTGATCAAGAGTTCTGACCGCTACCTCTACATAAAGGCAAAGCACCTCATGCATTATACGACCAAAATCATTACAAGTGACTGCAGAATCCAAGTGGAAATGTCGTGTTTGGCCACATCACGAGTGTACTACGCCAGCTCGACAAATGTATGTGCGCCAAAACTGTACTGCGACCTGCGACTCACCATAGTTCGAATGCACGCTTGTGCGACACATTGAAGATCGACATCACGCTAGTGTGACAAACGATTGCGCGACAGTAGCTCGACACTACGGTAGTGCGACAGTACCTCAGTAACTTTTATCTTGTATCTTTTATCTTCAAAATTAAAGTAAGGCCTAACAATGCCAGCGCGTCATCGTCCTCATTCGATGCCATCGCAAAAAGAATTGAACATCGCTCCGGAACACCGGAACGTCCCCACACACGCTACCAATGTTCGGTTGACCTGCGCAGGCACACCTACACAGATAACCTCCCCGGTAGACCGTAGCGTGTATGGCTTACATAAGTCTATCCAAATTTACCAAAAATCCATATTAAATTGAACTTTTAATTGTAGGCGTGATAGCTCTGAACTAACCGTGATGTGCACTAGCTATTCACTTTTTTTACATCATCTTTGTAAGAAATAATAAATTAATTATTTTATATCAATATAGTAACTCCGACCGAAGCATGTGTTTTAAATCTTCTTTGACGATATTTGCAGCAGGCATTCTGTCATGTTATTTCAAAATGTGTCTTGCAGCTTGTGCGACACACTGAAGATCGACATCACGCTAGTACGATGTCGTACTAGCATGATGTCGATCTTCAGTGAATCTTCAGTCGAAAGAAGTGAAGAAGTGAGTCTTCAGTGTGATCTTCAGTCGCACAAGCGTGCATTCGAACTATGGTGAATCGCATAAGCGTTAAGCGCACATCCATTTGTCGAGCGGGCGTAGTACACTCCCACATCACTTATATTGGCTTAGTGTCTATAGACAACTTAGTTGTTGCGGCCATTGACCATGAGCGTGGTCATGTTTTTTTTTTTCTGGGTGGGAAAATCATCAAATGACTCCCTTCTGTTGTGGATCGAATTATATATCATATTTCGATCCACAGCGGGATGAGTATTTTTTCCGATTATAGAGGATGACAGGTACGATAGAGAAACTGCAGTTTTTTTCCAAATCTCACCAAATGTTCAGCTATGAAAGGATCTTAAATATATGCTCAATACAGGCAAGAAAATTTTCGTTTAGTGCAGATCCAATAATTTCATTTCGGCCGTGAAATGGAAGCCCACGAGAAGCTAAAAACTTAATTGTTTCTAAGACGTAGTAATACATTTCGCCAATAAGTTATTTCTTCATTATATTGACTATTTGGGTACTCGTATCGTATCCAATCGTTATACAAAATTTCCTCTTCGTAGGTACATATTGTCCCAAGCATTTACGATGATCTAGAGAATTGTCATGATCAGTGTTGACGTCCTTCTTAGGGTTCCGTAGCCAAATGGCAAAAAACGGAACCTTTATTGTACATGTGAAACTTGGTAGGTAGATGTATTCTGTGAACCGCTTTCCGATTTTATGAAACAAAAATAAAAAATATTTAAAATTAAGGGGGGCTCCCCATACATGGAACTGAAACTGAAAAAGTATTGTTTCATGAACCCTATGCGTGTGTGGTATCTATAGACAGGTCTTCAAAAATGACATTGAGGTTTCTAAAACCACTTTCGTAAAGTTAATCGTTTAAAAGATATACGCTTCTAAAGTGGTAAAATGTGTGTCTCCCCCTCTAACTTCTATAATTATGGAGTGAAAAATTAAAAAAATATATGCTATAGATCTTAATGTAATCTTTCAATCAAAATTGGTTTGAACGAGATCGGGTCTGCAGTTTTTGAGATACAGCATATTATCTAAAACCGCAAATATAACTTTGTAATTCATACAAACACTATGAAAAACAAAGTTATTTGTCGTAGTTGTAAAAATTGCAAATAAACTAGTTTTAAGTAATTTTTAAGTTTTGTTTAAAATAAATATATTAAATTATATTTATTATAGTTACTACGGAACCCTTCATGGGCGAGTCTGACTCGCACTTGGCCAATTTTTTAACAATATAATTTTGAAATTCATCGTATACTTGCCAAAGTGCAGGGTCATTTGACGGAATAGTCGGTTTATCTTCTATTAGAATTTCGTCTTCATTGTAGATCGTCAGCGTCGTCGCTACTGAAGCGCTAGTATTGCTAGCAGAGAGCTAGGGACGGAGAAGCGATAGTGCAGCATTCGTCACCGTTTCATTCCTTTCTGGAGAGCTCGTAAAATTTTTTCTATATCTATGTTTAAAATGTTTTCTATCGCTTTTCTTTTATCTGTGTTCTGCTCCTATTAGGTTTTTTACTATCGAACTACTCACATTACCACAAAAACAACACAGAAACACTAAATAAAAAACAAGAAAAACAAAATATAGAGTAAGATCCCAGGGCAGATCTTCCTTATTTTCGAAGTAATGAAATTTACGGTATGGATAATTTTATATGTGTGAGTGGGTGCGTACTAGTTCGCAAGCTTGGCTAGGCGGCCCGTTAGAAAAGGTAGATAGAAACATAAATTACTTTTGATAAATTCGAAGTAGGTACTAATTTTTATAATGTTATACGGAATATTATTAAGAATAAATCCTATCCTACTAATATTATAAATGCGAAAGTTTGTGAGGATGGATGGATGTTTGTTACTCTTTCACGCAAAAACTACTGAACGGATCTGAATGAAATTTGGTAAGTAGATATTTGACATTCTGGAATAACACATAGGCTATTTTTTATCCCGAAATTCCTACGGGATCGGGATATGCGCGGGAAAACCTTCCCACGCGTACGAAGTCGCGGGCAGAAGCTAGTATTTTATATTGCCAGACCTTTTCTGTGGGCGGTAACGTTCCCCAGACGCTTTAAATCTCATAAAAAAAATAGGGAACTTTTTCTTACATTCGAAGTTTTCAATTTTATGTATAAAAAGCTTTATAACAAAAAATTAAACCGACTCCCAAAAAACACTGCAAAGTGAAAAATAACTTTAATTTCGGTAGTCGGTGTCTTTAGTTTTGTTTTTTCGTTTTTGGCACCGACTTCCGAAATTAAAGTTATTTTTCACTTTGCAGTGTTTTTGGGAGTCGGTTTAATTTTTTGTTAAAAAGTTTTTTTTTCACTCTTTTTAGTTGGATGATTTTTAATTTACCTAGTTACAAGAGCCTAAATGTCAACTACTTATAACCTTTTACAAAATATTGCTTTTCCCAATGCTGGGCCGTTAATTGTTGAGGAGTTCTCCTGGTAATTCACCATCAACTCTACATCACCATATGCATTGTGACGAGCATAAAGTGCTTAACATCCATATTCAAGTAATCGAATCGCAATCCACTTAATACTTATTATTGAGTAGTTTCGGCGGCCATCTGTGGTCTTCATCATCAGTTCCACTTCCCCAAATGGTACTTTTTGAGAGCAACTGCACAAGTTACTATAAGAAATACCCAAAACGCCATAGGTGTGCCTATAATATTTGAAGAGTTCCCTCGATTTCTCCAGGATCCCATCATCAGATCCTGACTTTGGTGATAGTGGTACCAATTTCGAACAAAAAAAGAATTTTCCAAATCGGTTCAGCCGTCTTCGAGTACTCGATGATCATACATAAAAAAAATATATATATATACGCGTCGAATTGATAACCTCCTATTTTTTGTCGTCGGTTGAAAATTGAAAACGGTCGCTAGTTATATTAATATATATATAACTAGCGACCCGGCCCGGCTTCGCTCGGGTAATAGAGTTTGTATTTGCTTAGATTGTGAGCGACGTCTTCGCTTCGCTTCATCGATATTATTTTTTATTTTGTGATAACTCGTGAGATAGGTATTTATTTTATTGATATAGTGAAAAAAGCAATTTTGAGCTACATTAAATGCTCAACGTATCTAACGTATTTAATTGGATAAGAAATAATACTGTACGGTTAACAATAGCTTCGTAAATAACCCATCATTTTATAGTAATTTGTAAAAGAAAATATGGTTATTATGGGTTATCCTTGGGAGATAGACATTGCTATCGCGGACTTTTTTGTAGATCTATAAAAGAGGAACAATACCATCATACATTGTTTTGATACAACTAAAGAGGCAGTGTTTTCGATTAAAGCTCCCGATCGGCTTAATTTTTTCCTACTTGTTGAACTAATATCGTCGTATTTCATCCAATTTAGACAAAACATTAACTTGTTATACATTAAAACCTTCCTCAGGATTCACTCTATCTATTAAAAAACCCGCTTCAATATCCGTTGCGTAGTTTAAAAGATCTAAGCATACATAGGGACAGACAGCGGGAAGCGACTTTGTTTTATACTATGTAGTGATGTTAATGAGACTATTTTAGTACCTTTTGTGGACAGTCAGACCAACCCCAAGGACCAAACACCCCCCAGGCACAATCAAAGTTCCGCTCATCATCTCTATATAGGAGCTTACCAGGGTTCCATGCTTTCACAGGGTGTGATCACAACCCAGCTTTCTTTAATAGAGGAATACAAAGGGACTCCCAAGCTTTTTCAGTTCACAGCGCATTTAGTTTAAGTGTTTTGTCTCGGTCTAGTTGAAATATGTAGGGTAGATGCAATGATGATAGATTAACAGTGCATGCGAAGACACGATTTCACCGCGCCCCCTCCGATACTAGGCTGCAGCCTAATTAGCCTAAGGGTTTATTAAGTCGAAAACCGCCATATCGAATGACGTTGTCGCGAACACGCTGATTCGGTTTGAATGGTTGAGAATCGATTCAGAAGCCGATTCTGAAATACCGGAATACCGATATTAAAAAAATGAATATCGAAAACCGGTATTGGGAAAAGGTTCCGATATTCCATGCTCTAGATTGAAACCAGAGAATCAGAGTTTTATCACCAGTATAGGTAGGTGATAAATAACAGGATGAATAATTAACGTTATCAGTTTCATTAGTTTTGGTTTATTTGTCAGTTTGGTTAAATGGGTTTGTATGTGACTCACCCAGGATTTTGATTGGGGGGGCGGGGTCTTTGGGGGGATGTGAATCAGCAATTTGTTATTATTAATCTTCTTTCTGGGGGGTCTTTGTGGGGATATTAGTCAGCTAGGTATTTGTTATTATTATTCTTCTTTCTATCAGCTTCCAGTACAATATTATAAATGTTTCGAGGAGGGAACTAAACTATTGATAAAAAGAAAAGTTAGTGACAAGTGGGCGATCATCTTCAACAAGCCCACATACTTCACAATTAGGGCTATCAGTTTTTTTTTTCATTAAAAAGCCAAACTTGTTGAGTGGAATGCTCTCAGACCTTAACCAATGAGCTAGTACAATGTATCTTCTACTAATGTTGGCAAACCAAGAAACTCGAGGAGGTTCGCACTGCATTGTCCTGTACCAAATACCTTTTACTAATGAATTTAAGTCGAAATACTCTCTTCACATTTTTAAGCAATTAATTTTAAATTATGGAAGATTTCAAAGAAACAAGATTTTATATTATGAACTGATCCAATAACAGTTGCAGTTTTTGCTAATGTGTCAACCTCCTCATTTCCCCGTAAGCCAAAATGCGACGGAATCTACTGCAACTTTAGGATAATATTATTGCATTGGTATTGGTATTTTGCATGGTGGCAATGGGCATTAAAAAAAGTTACTACGAGTATACTCGTATGGCAGCCAACGTGTTAATCTCAAGCTGAATTTCCTGTTGCCTGTAGCCTCTAATGAAACCCTATATCTTGCAGAACTGCATATATTGAGTTCAACGCATTTTGGATAATTACTGCGCTTTCACTAAGCTTATTACTAGTGATATCTAGAACGAAATCATCTGTATATTGGGATATAATGACATCTGTTATATTCTGACAAATTATAAGTAATTATGTAATGTAACGATATGAATAATAATGGTGACAAAGGATCTCCTTGGCCAATGCCTTAACTTGTCCATCTACATAAACTCCTACAGTTACTGCCATCATTAATATCAATTGATAATTGTCTCGTACTTAAGTAGTTCCATAATAATATCTTGAAAATTTCGCCTCGACGTCTTTAACGGCAGGTCGTGAAATAAGGTGGGTTACCCAATAATGTCCCAATAAGGCCTATTTTTCAAATTACCTGCTTCACGATTTCAAATGGCCGACAATGTATGTAGAAGTGTGCGTCTACATTAACTAACGCACACAAGCACAGGCAGCGGCCCGAGCCGCAAGCGTGTTGGAACCTGCACTGTTGCAGCCAGATACTAAAAGAAAAGAGTGGCTCGACTACACGAAAGCTAGGTCGGTCGGCTATATTGACTACAGAACAAGAAGCTGGACTTGTCAGTCGTTTGGCTGATGTTGGAGTGCCGATGACTTCAAAGATGTTGCGCGTACAGGCTTTCTCATTCTGTAAAGTTAAGAAAATTTCAAACACTTTCAATGATGCCAAAAATGCCGCGAGGAAGAAATGGTTGAGGTTATTTCTCAAACGACACCCTGCGTTAGCACGGCGTAAAGCACAGATGATGAATCCGGCTCGTGCTCAAAAATTAAATAAAGATACTGTTGGCGATCACTTTTCCAAATACAAAAGCGTGCTGGATAGACTTGGAATTGAACATAAACCTGAAAGCATTTACAACATCGATGAAAAAAATTGTCGCATATCTTTGCACCATCGGCAGGAAGTTCTGACAGCCAAAGGGGAAAGAGAGTTCATCAAATAGCGAATGAGCATGCTGAAAGTGTGACTGTGGTAGGCTACGGAAATGCTATAGGATCAGCTATTTCGCCAATGATACTGTTCAAAGGCAAGAGACTAAAGCCAGAATTCCAAGATAATTTACGAAGATGACGCCTAAAGGAAGTATGACGACAAAAACTTTCATAGAGTTTATTAATCATTTGCATAAACGTCTCCTCGTATTTGATGGTGCAAAGTGCCACCTGGACTTTACTATTGTCGAGAAAGCTGAGAAATGTGGCATTATTTTATAATGTCTTCCGTCAAATAGGTACCACGCATGAATTACAGCCCATGGATAAATCTGTTTATCGTTCTTTTGAGCACCATTGGGAACAAGAGTTGATTAAATACGTCAGTCAGCATCCCGAACGAACCCTTAACAAGACAAGCTTTAAAGTCATTCTCTCACAAGTACGGCCGAAATGTATGACTATTACCAATATCTCCAATGGGTTTCGCGCTACAGGGTTGTATCCATATAACCCGGTTGCTATTCCTGAAGAGGCGTTTGTGTCCTGTGCGTTGTCAGAACTTCCAAATCCCACAAACAGTGAGAATATTGCTGTCTTATCTGACAAATCGGGGGAACAAGAGATTTCAACTTAAAATGTGGCAGATTCAGATGGCTCAAGCACAGATATTGAGAATTTGCCACTGTCCTTGCTCTCAAAAAGCAATCCGAATGCTGAAACTCCACATAAGACAGACAATCAATGAACCACGTGTGAGATTCATGAATTTTTACCAACTTCTAAGTGTAAATCCTCGTCTGAATTACAGGGCTCAAGAGGTAACAAAAGATTTGTTTGGTGACAATGCTATGAATTCCATATCACAGATTACTGTACCATCGTCAAGAGTAGAAGATGTTCCTGGCACTTCTTCCGTGATAAAGATTAACACAAAGACACCGAAATCAGCGTCAGTTACTGGCTGTATATCTGCCGAACCTGCAGTTGCTGTAACGCGAAAGCGAATTGCAGTAAAGACTACTTCTTTGACAGCAGATCAGCTTACGGGATCTAAGCCAAAACGTCACGATAATAAACCTTCTTGGTACTGTCCAGCTTGTAAAGTAGATCGAGTTGACGATATGCGACACTGTCTTACTTGTGACATTGGTATCATCAGCTGTGTGTTAGACTCACACGCGCTGATAAAATATTTTACTGTTCAGCAGATTGTTTAAAAAAAAAGATGAAAAAGGCTGATTAATATAGTACTTTTACATGATGAGAAACTCGTTGTCTGATTTACAATGACCAAAAATAATTAATAGGATCTCATTAGATTTAATATAAGTATTGTCAACGTTTTGTATTAATTAAGAAGTTGAATGCTTACTTGTTTTTATTAAGACACAGGGTTCCCAATAAGGCCAAAATGAAATTTTAGTTATTTGTTATCACAAAAGTGTGATTTTTGTTTCATTTATTACAAAGTTTAACAAATAAATATAAGTATGTCAAATTACCAGTGCATTTTTATTATAAACCTAGCTAGCTAGTTGGTACCTACCTGGTAATAAAAAAATTAAGGTAAGCCTTATTTGGTAACCTTACCTTATAGGTATTTTCTAAAACCATCCGGAGGCAAAGTTGAACAACAAATATTTTCATCCAAAAGTTTAAAAAGATCTCTACCAGCATGTAAAGAATATAATATTAGTTTCTTATTTATGCTTTTACGGGGTGTGATACTACTTTGTAACTGTACTTAGTACTTGCGTTTTTCAAAAAAGGAAATCTAAGTTTATCAAAAATTGCGAAAGAAGCGATATGATCTATATGACTTAGCAAAATGTAAATGAAAATCCAAATAATATATTACAAATTGTTATTACATGTATTTTTGCTCTGTATGGTGTTCCGGCAAAATACAGATTTAAACACCTTGAGGTTCAATTGTTACATTAAAGCAACTGCCAAAAACACGACTGTTATTTTATCCTCCCTGCCTCCCACATCTGATTTTTTTTTATACCTATTGAAAATAGGTTCGCGTTTGACCACTATCTCACCTGATGGTAAGTGATGATGTGATCGAAGATGGAGCACGCTTACCTAAAAGTAACCTATTCACTCTGGACTTAAAGACTCCTAGGTTTTAGCTGTCGGGAAACACAGACTCCGGCAGGGAATTCCACTCCTTCCTTAATAAAGGAAGGAGTACCCAAAACGTTTTGTGCGTATGGGTGGGATATCCACCATGTAACGGTGGCGCTTCGCCGTTTATCTCGTAGTCCGATGATGGAACGGGCTTGGCGGAATTAGATTGTGTAATTCCATTGCACACTCCCCGAAATGTAACCGATAGAAAACCGATAGACTTGCAACTCGCCGTCGGTGTTCAAGGCTCTGGAGCTTTGACTCGACCATTGTATCGTTGCCAATGAGTCCCTTGGCCCGCTTCTCGATAGACTCAAGCGCGTCCAGTTGGTATTTCGCAGATCCATCCCAAAGATGAGAGCAGTATTCCATACACGACCGAACCTGGGCTTGATACAAATTGAGCAGCTGTTCCGGTGTGACCTACCGTCCGTCCGTACGTACCGTCTCACCTTGGCTAGGATTCCCAAACTTTTTGATGCTAACTGAGCCTTAGCCTCGATAAACAGGCCAAAATTGAGTGTGGAAGTTAAAGTCACCCCAAGAAGCTCAATATGATCGGTTATCGGCACGGTTACACCACGGAAAGTAGGAGCCGGTTCGAATTGGCTCCTTTTTGCGGAGAAGAGAACCGCCTGGGTCTTAGCTGCATTAAACTTGACCAGGTTGGCATCGCCCCATTCGGAGACAGCCTTCAAGGTCAAGTTCAAGCGCCCAACCATGTCCTCACGGAGAGACTGGATCTGTGACCCACCAGCTCGCGCGCTGGACACATATTAATTAAAAATCACAGATTACTTAAAACGATTTTATTAAATCCAGATATGGGATCAACGGGAGGACCGCCCAGGTGTCGTCATTGTGGGGACCACACGGAGGACACGGTGGAGCATACGGTGGATGTGTGCCCCGTCTGGGCGGAGCACCGGCGGCGCCATGTCCTCGTGATGTGATCGGTGGAGGCAAACACTCGCGTCCGGCCCAAAAAAAAAACAGATATGGCTAGGGATCGATTTAATCATCGAAAATTGAGGATGGAACTAATATAATATATCCCCAGGATGACTATGAACCAATTAGGTACTTACCCCAGAAAATTTATTGAAAATGTTATTTTGTAATTGCAAAAAGGGATGTAGAACTGCATGCGGACAGTTGTAAAAGGGGATTATACTTTAATGTAGCATGCCTACAATGTAAAGACAACAGCTGTTTAAATATTGCGCCTAGAAGATGATATTTTATATTTGAAAAAATGAGAATAAATAACAAAAAATATTTTGTCCTTAAGTACTTACATCATTTTTTTTTAAACATTCATAATTTCCTTTTTTAGAAATTACTTTCTCTTCTTCTGCTTAATCTGTGTTAGTTAATCGCAATTTGAGCATGAAATACTTTTACATATCTCTTGCTCTGTAAGTACACCCTTACACCCCTGAATGCCGGGGTGTATGACTATCATTACAGCATAGGTTTTGGAATTTGAAAAAAGAACTGTCATACTCATACTGCACGAAGAATATTTTTAAAAAGTTAATTTTTTTTTTCTCGGTATCGATTAATTACTCGAATCGGAATCTAGACAATTTATTTTATAAAGATTTTATTTTAAATATGGAACTATTTGTTTCCACATCGTATGTTAGATGGAATCGATTTAAAAATCAAACTGGCCAGCAAGATTTGGCGCGCTTGCGTGCGTGAAAAAAAAAGGCAGTCTATTAGTAGGCGCGAAAGCATCGCGAAAATAATTAATTTTCTTGTTTGAGTTCTTTTTCAAAAGTTTTAAACATGTCTAGTGACGAAGACATAGATCTAACGCCCGATTTTATTAAAGAAAGGGCAAAAACAGTTGTCGAAAATATATTACCGCCGAACTCGAAAGAAAGATATGTAAAGGCATACGACGAATTTATGAAATGGCGGTCAGAAAAAAAAGTGAAATCTCTTTCTGAAAGTGTTTTTATATCATATTTTGATGAATTATCTAAGAGGCTACAACCTTCCAGTTTATGGTGCTTTTATTCCATGCTAAAATCTACAATGATGACAAAACATGACGTGAATTTGAAAGATTTTTCTAAACTTACTGCTTTCTTGAAAAGGCAGTCTGACGGCTTTAAAAGCAAGAAATCGAAGGTATTTACTGCAGAAGAAGTACAGAAATTCTTAAATGAAGCTCCGGATGAAATTTATTTAGCAATAAAGGTACCTACGTATTTACTTGCCCTTTTTAATAAGTTACCAAAATATTTCACAGAAATACTATGCGAATTTGGTGCCTTTAATACAACTTATGTCTTTTTTACAGGTTGTTCTAATTTTTGGGATATCGGGAGCCTGCAGAACCGTGGAATTGACAAACTTGACAATAGAAAATGTAGAAAAACATAACAAATTACTACTCATAAAACTGCCTAACACGAAAACTAAAATTGACCGGTCATTTGTTGTGCATGAAGAATTTGCAAATTATGTTGAAAAATATCAAGCTCTTCGGCCTGAAAACGTGGATACAAATCGTTTTTTTCTTAATTACAGTAAAGGAAAATGCCACAGACAAGTAATAGGAAAAAACAAATTTACAGGCATGCCAAAGCAAATAGCCACATATTTAAAACTGAGTAACGTAGAGTTATACACCGGGCATTGCTTTCGCAGAACATCAGCGACTCTATTGGCTGATTCGGGAGCCAACCTCACTCTGTTAAAAAGGCACGGCGGCTGGAAGTCCAGCAAAGTGGCCGAAGGTTATATCGAAGATTCGATGGCAAACAAAAGCAAAATTACTTCTAAAATAACAGAAAATATAAACTTAAAATCACCACGTCAAAGCACATCATCTGAGCCATTTTTTAATGAAGAAAATAGTACCAGTCAACTGCCGCCATTTACGATGCAAGAACCTCAAGTCACTCAAACTCAAGTCTTATCATCACAAACTCATATTCAAACTATAAATATACCTAAAAAGAACGTGACCATATCTCTTACAAATTGTAATAATTTTACTATTAATTTTAATTAAATACACATTTTTTTCTTCTTAATAAATGTTCATTGAAACCTGCTGTCTTGTTGTTTACTTACCTCACAATCGATATGTAAAGCAGAGTATTTATCTCGGGCGTAAGCATCAATTGCATACTCGGGTTAATTAGCGCCTTCGCTTCGCTCAGGCGCCAAAAACCTCGTATGCAATTGATGTCATACAGCCCTTGGTTAATAATCTACTATTTCAAACTCGTTCAGCGCCTAGTCTTTTCTCCTTTTCATGAAGGTCAAATACGTAGACGAATAGTAAGTTGCTAAAATTTTAACAATCATCACCTACGATTTTAGTTCGCAAATGTATGAAATACATATTATTATTTTCCCTTTTTTTTTCTGGGTGAGAAAATCATCGAATGACTTCTTCCGCTCTGGGTTAAGCGGAAGGGAATGTCAGTCTTCTACTGACTAAAAACCCACCCTGTTCCTTCAGCTGCCCTTAAGTTCCGGGGCCGCGGTATTTCGTTAGAACATTCCCGCAACCCCGGCAGGCAATGGCCCTATAGGACTCCGTCACTGGTGCTGACAGCTCTTTAACCCTAGAGTACTAATCATCGCCTGAGAGGCCGCCCGCGGTCTGTTTTTTCTGGTTATTTTGAAATTGCGGGGACGTGTCGCGCCGTGCTTTCACGCCAACTCAGTGTAGCCCACGACGCGGCGGGGGGAGCTTGCGCGCTCGGCGGGGGGAGCTTGCGCCCTCGGCGGGGATACAGCGTTCCCGAGATATTGCCTACGTGATCGCCTGGGAGGCGATCATTAGTATTAAAGGTAGGTTTTTTACTATTGACTTAATTTACATTTTTGAGTTTTTTCTTTGTTTACTCACTATTATAAGATATAAAATACATGTTTTATTTCATAGATGGATCTCAACGAGCAGCAGATAGCAAATTACTTGGAAGATGACACCTCTGATAGTGAGACCGAGGATAATTTAGAAGTCGCGGATTACGATTCTGATGACAGTGTGGTTGATCCCACTTTTGTTCCATACCGACTCGAAAATGAGTTACAAAATATTGTGCTAGATGACCCTGATCCTCAAGACCAAAGCTCCCCAATACCGTCATCATCCGGAAGCACTTTACTAAATCCACAAACATCACCTACTTCAGAAACACAGACGACGGAGGAGCTCATTGTTTTGCCTTCTACGCCTGTTGTGAGAGGTAAGAACAACTATATTTGGGCTAGAGATACTTCTGGTAGACCAAGGTCTAATAGAACTGGTTCCAGGAACATAGTCCACATTTTTCCTGGTCCAAAACTAGATGGAAGGGATGTCATAAAACCTTTAGAATGCTTTGAAAAGTTTTTCACTCCTGACATGTGGGATGAAATACTCCTACGCACCAATGAAGATATTTCAGTCAAAGCCAGCAAATATAAACAGCAAAGCTCGACTATTGCACCGACTAGACAAGCAGAACTTCAGGCTCTTCTCGGACTTATAATTTTTAGTGGCGCTATGGGCAATAACGATTTACCAACTAAAGAACTTTTTAATCCTGTACTTTGCGGATCAAAATATATAGCTGCAATGAGTTTAGATCGTTTTGAGTTCCTTTTGCGTTGTCTCCATTTTGATGATCGTAGGACTCGTGAAGATAGAAAAACACATGACAAATTTGCACCAATTCGAAACATCTGGGAGATTTTTATACAGAGATGTCGAGACCTTTATAAACCAGGCTCGTATGTAACGATTGATGAACAGTTACTGGCTTTCAGAGGGCGATGTCCATTTCGAATGTACATACCAAATAAACCCGCAAAGTATGGATTGAAGATAATTTTAGCTTGTGATGTCAACAGTAAATAAATGTTTGATGCTTGTCCATACTTAGGAAAAACCGGAGAAATCACCCCTACCGAACCTCTAGGTACTCATTATTGCAAACTGCTTACAAAGACAATTTATGGGAGTAATCGTAACATCACTGCAGATAATTGGTTTACGTCTGTGCCTCTAGCAGAACAACTTCTCGAAGATCCATACAAATTAACATTTCTGGGAACTATCAAAGCCAATAAAAAAGAAATACAAGCCGTCACGCCGTGAAGGCACATCTATGTTTGGTTTTCACGATAAATTGACACTAGTTAGTCATAAACCTAAGCCTCAAAAAACAGTACTATTGTTATCTACGATGCATGATGAACCAACTGTTGATCCTGTAACGAAAAAACCTGCAATCATATTGTCTTACAATAAAACTAAAGGTGCTGTAGATACATTTGACCAAATGTGTGGTCACTTGAGTTGTAATCGCAAAACTAGACGTTGGCCGCTTTGCTTCTTTTATGGAATGATAAACATGGGTGTACTGAATAGCTATATATTGCATATATCTAATCCGAAATCTTGCGGGGCTAAACCAATGAATAGAAGAGATTTTATGAAAGAACTAAGCGATGAATTGTGTCGACCGTGGTGTGCAAAACGAGCTGAAGAAAGACCAAAACTGAGGAAACGAGTTAGAGATGCTATACATGAGGTGATAAACACTGAAACTACAGAAAATAATGAAGAACCAAGTATAAAAAAAGGCAAGCGCAGTATGTGCAGTTATTGCCCCGCTAAAAAAAGACGCATGAGTGTTTATTACTGTGCTAAATGTAAAAAAAAAATATTGTTTGGAACATCGATCTCCTAACTGCTATTCGTGTGATAAAAAATAGAAGTCTGAGTTCGATTTAGTCTGCAGTAAGCTATGGGATGATTAGACTAGTTTTTTGTTATGTTTGTCATACTTTATATATTATATTGTAGTTTTTATACCAAAACAGTTGTCCAATGTCAACATTTTTTTTTAAATAAAATATCTCTTATGGCTGTGTTAGAAAGTTTAGTATTATGTGTATGGCTGATTTTAAGACAAATAAGAGTTTCTAAGATATATATTTTTTTGCATTTCATAAAGGCAGAGGTATGCCTGTTATTTTGTTATAAATTTTGTTACATTTTAATAAAAAAATAGTGCTAAAATTTTGTTTTATTTATAAAGTAGCCTCCCAGGCGATAATTAGTATTAAGCAGTAATAAATTTATATTAGTACTCTAGGGAACGCGCGTGGAACACAACGCGCCGCCGACCCGGGCCTGGGCCGAGCGCGAGAGGTCACCGCCGCGTTATTACTTTCCCCTAGTGTTCAAATTTAGTGTTTTCTTAACCATAAAACTAAAGTGATGAGACTTGATGTTTAGAGGCTAACTTTGGTGGGACCAACATTTTTATAATCCTTATAGTGCAGTTTCCTTACGCTATGGAACATTTTAAAGGTTTAGAAAATAAAAAAAAATGAAGTTAGGAATAACAGTAAAACAATTTTATTCAAAAAATTCAAGACGATACAATTGGAAAATTATATTTTCACTTTAAAAGTTCAACGATTCTCTTAACATTAAAGTAAAAAGCCATGATTCCAACAAACAAAAAATACTGTGATAATAATGTCTTAAAAGTTATACTTATGTGCATAGGGACTAAAATGGAGTCTATAAAATGCAGACAATACTTCAATTTAACTAATGAGTGTTTAGAATGCAAGTCCGGCATCGGCGTATGTGGTGAAGATCTTTTCGATGGAGTTGGCGTACGCCGCTGTCCTCAGATCTAAGCCTAAGTTGAACTTCACGGCAGTCTTCATGATGGCCTGTGAAGAAATAATAAGTTTATTAATAAATAAAGTAAAAATATAGTACAACCATTTCCTGAATTAGGTACCAACTTATTGTATTCTTTCTCTCTGCCAGCTTCTGTGTTCCCTGACATACACATATGGCCCATAAGCCTTTTAAGCAAGAGCTCGTTTCACTTATGATTTTAGAAAATTTTTCATTGGTAATGTACTTCCCCATACTTTTTATCCTGGGAGTACATGTTACAATCGTCGGGAGGAACATTCAAGGTACAATCTATTTTTATTCCAAAATTTATCACATCATTTATAATATGTATTAAGTATTTTCTTCCGGGGTTACGGAATTGTTCTATCGAGATACCGCGGAACTTCAGGAACTGGGTGGGTTTTTAGTTAATAGAAGTCTGACATTCCCTTCCGCTCCGTCCAGAGCGAGAAAAAAAGAGGATTTTCGTCGATACTTACCCTAGCCGACCTCTCCATGGTGTAGTCGAGACCGGAGTGCACGATGTCTTTCTCGGAGGCACCAGAGATCCTCTTCTGGAAGGACTCTGAGGGTGTGACTGGAATGCGACCTCCGACGCGGCCGAAACGCCTCTCTAGCGACTCTTGTACGGATTCTGAAAAGAGAAATACATTATTTTTAATTCAAGTACAAAACATTTTTATTACTAGTGGCATACGCACTTTTATTATAGACTAGCTTTTGCCCGCGACTTCGTCCGCGTGGAATAGTTACTTTGGGCTAACGTTAAATTTAACCCCGATTTTGAAGCATTCTTCATTGGCGCTCCGCTCCTATTGGCCTTAGCGTAATGATACAATATAGCTGTGCCCGCGACTCCGTCAGCGTAAGTTAATGTATTGGTAATATTGTTTAGATCACGTTCACATGAGGCTTAAGTACCTAGAGAACGCTTCGACCGCGAGACGCGTCGAGCGCGGCGACCGATTCTCAAAAATAATCCTTATAGCATGATTCAGTATTCACGCGCGATGGCTTATTATTATAAGCGTATTTCATGTATAACTTTGGTGTTTCTATACCGATTTATATGATTCTTTTTACGGTTTCGTAGCCGAATGGCAAAAAACGGAATCTTTATAGTTTCGACATGTCTGTCCGTCTGTCTGTCTATCTGTCTGTCCGTCCGTCCGTCTGTCACAGCAATTTTATTCCGAAACTATTAGGACTATACATGTGAAACTTGATAGGTAGATGTATTCTGTGAACCGCTTTCCGATTTTGAGAAAAAAAAATAAAAAATATTTAAAAATTTAAAAATACATGGAACTAAACCTGAAAATATTTTTTTTTTCATGAAATCGATGCATGTGTGGTATCTGTAGATAGTTCTTTAAAAACGACATCGGAGTTTCTAAGACCACTTTTCCATAAAGTCAATCGTTTAAAAGATATAAGCTTCCAAAGTGGTAAAATGTGTGTGTGGCGGACACAACCCCTAACTTCTATAATAATGGAGTGAAAAATCTAAAAAAAAATATATGTCTGTAGATCTTAATATAAACTTTCAACCAAAATTAGTTTGAACGAAATCAGTTCAGCAGTTTTTGAGATACAGCATATTTTCTAAAACCGCAAATATAACTTTGTAATTCATACAAACACTATGAAAAACAAATTTATTCGGCGCAGTTGTAAAAAATGTAAAAAAGCCAGTTTTAAGAAATTTGTAAGGTTTTTTTTTTCAGAACATATTTATTTGGCGCAGTTGTAAAAAATGTAAATAAGCTAGTTTTAAAAAATTTGTTAGGTTTCTTTTTCGTCAAATAAATTTGCATATTATATTATAATTACTACGGAACCCTTCATGGGCGAGTCTGACTCGCACTTGGCCAATTTTTTAATGGAATAGTTAATAATGTTAACTTTTTCAATTAGGGGTGACTGAGAGTGTTATAAACGTAAGAGTAGACAAATATTATAATCAGAAAGCTTCGAACTGCTAAGCTATCGGGAGTTACACGTGTTATTGTGAGTCAACCATAAAAGTTAGACATATGCTGTCGTGGGATATTTTTTATATAATTTTAAGGAGAACATTTCCGTCATGAAATGATTTGTGTAGCTTTAACCATTAAGGTTGCACACGCGACGGAAGCTTAAAAAATGGAGTAACTTCTCCCGTTTTCTCAACATTTCCCTTCACTGCTCTGCTCCTATTGATTGTAGCGTGATCAAAAGTATACTATAACCCGCTCAGGAGTATGAAAAATAATTGTACCAAGTTTCGTTAAAATCTGTCGAGTAGTTTTTGTTTCTATAACGGTTATACAGACAGACAGACAGACAGACAGACAGACAGACAAAAATTTAACTGATTGCATTTTTGGCATGAGTATCGATCCTTAATCACCCCCTGATAGTTATTTTGGAAATATATTTCATGTACAGAATTGACCTCTCTACAGATTTATTATAAGTATAGATAGAATATTTTTTTTTCTCCAAATGATATTAGTTCTTACTAAGGCTGAAGTCTTCGTTTGCGTGGGAGGGTTTTCCCGCGTAAATCACAATCCCGTGACAATTCCGGGATAAAAAGTAGCCTATCTGTTATTCCAGGATGTCAACTATCTACTTACCACATCTCATTCAGATCCGTTTAGTATTTTTTGCGTGAAAGAGTAGGTAACAAACATCCATACATTCATACAAACATATATACTTTCATCCTCACAAACATTCACATCTATACTTATAACAAATCTGTAGAGAGGTCAATTCTGTACATGAAATATACTTACAAAATAACTATCAGGGGGTGATTAGGGATCGATACTGATGCCAAAAATGCAATCAGTAAAATTTTTGTCTGTCTGTCTGTCTGTATAACCGTTATAGAAACAAAAACTACTCGACGGATTTTAACGAAACTTAGTACAATTATTTTTCATACTCCTGAGCTGGTTATAGTATACTTTTCATCACGCTACAATCAATAGGAGCAGAACAGTGAAGGGAAATGTTGGGAAAACGGGAGAAGTTACTCCATTTTTTAAGCTTCCGTCGCGTGTGCAACCTTAATGGTTAAAGTTACACAGAAATCATTTATGACGGAAATGTTCTCCTTAAAATTATATAAAAAATATCCCACGACAGCATATATCTATCTTTTATGGTTGGCTCACAATAACACGTGTAACTCCCGATAGCTTAGCAGTTTGAAGTTTTCTGATTATTATTCTGCTCCGAAATTTAAAACCACCACAACTTTGCCATGGAACTCGGCTAAAAGTAACCCAGTTGCAACAAAATATAATCGAGGCTCAAATTTTAACAGGTTGCGGTGCAGGAGAAACCGTCTTTATTCCCAGAATTCCCATAATACCAAATAATTTTCCATTCCAATTTAAAAGAACGCGATTCCCAGTATCGGTTTGTTAAATGTTATGCAATGACAATTAATAAGGCTCAAGGGCAGACTTTTCGTGTTGCTGGAGTAGATCTCGGTGTCAGTTGTTTCTCGCATGGTCAGACGTACGTCGCTCTTTCCAGGGTTAGCAGTTCTAGAAATCTTTATGTTCACGTGCCGGACGGGTCAACTTTCAACATAGTTTACCCGGAAGCTTTGCGCTGAAGTATTGTCGTTCTATAGGTACTTAAGCCTCATGTGAACGTGATCTAAACAATATTACCAATATATTAACTTAATAACACACAAGGAGTTACACGCTGACGGAGTCGCGGGCACAGCTATTAACAATAATATTGTGCGGTTCGGTATTGCGATATTTTTCAACATTATTATAGATTGACATATTATATTTCCCTACTAAATTACGAAAGTTAATCTGTCTGTTACATCAAAATCACTGAACCGTGAGGAAGGACATAGGTTACTTTTTTTTACGAAAATCGACGGAAACGTAGACGAAGTCGCGGGCAACAGCTATCTATGCTAATAATATAAGGCTGAAGAGTTTGTTTGTTTGAACGCGATAATCTCAGGAACTACTGGTTCGAATTGAAAAAATATTTTTAATTAAATAGTCAATTTATAGAGAAAGGCTATATATATCATTACGCTAAGGCCAATAGGAGCGGAGCACCAATGAAGAATGCTTCAAAATCGGGGTTAAATTTAACGTTAGCCCAAAGTAACTATTCCACGCGGACGGAGTCGCGGGCAAAAGCTAGTTTATAATATTAGTTCTTATTGGACGGGTGGTCGAGTTGTCGAAAATAGTGATGTCAAAAGTCGGAGCGCGATCGAATGTCGTTATTTTTATTCTACGCACAAACATATGGTGGTTATTTTTGGAGTGTTCACGAGCATTTGTAGAAATGTTATGTTGTCTTTGCTTTAGTAAAATAAGATTTAGGACAATATAATAAGGAAAACTGTCCTTCAGTTCTCATAAACCAACAGATAACAAGCCTGAACGTTTGCGGTCTTTCATTTGCACTGATAGGTACACTTTATTGTACAAATAATGTTATGTAAGCGTAAGATATGAAAGAGGAGGCATACCAGCGGAACATGATATACTAGAGTATTTATTTATTTATTACAGAGGTATTAGATACCTACTTAATTCTAAACTCCACAATCTTTTACGTTTGATGGATAGAGGCTACATATAGAAGCGTAATTCTTGCTCCTGTCGCGCTAAAAATAGTACCTTTTTACCCCTTCACTAATGGCACGTGCCTTGAATCTTTTTTTATCAGGCTCAACTAAACTGCATCGGGAACACGGATGGGTTAAGGTTTCATGTTAAGATATGAACTCTATGCAATAACAATTAATTTACCGTTGATGAGTTATTCTTTATTCGAAAACGAAAACCTAGTTGATCTATTGGTCATATTTATACTGTCTTACTTTTTATAAATACAAAAGTTCGATGTGTGGATGTTTGTTACTCTTTCGCATAAAAACGACTTACTAATTAGTAAGTCGATACTTTTAACCCGGAATTCCCATAGTATAAAGATTGACGCCGGAATGCCCTCCAACGCGAACGAAGTCGCAGGCAGAAGCTAGTAGGTAACTATAGCTTTCGGGAAAATTAAAATTCTAGCACTAGTGTGAGTTACCTGAAATACAGGTTTATAGCCTAGTTCAGGCGGAATCTAATTAAGGCCCTAATATCAATATTTTGTACATTTATTATTACAATAATCCCATCTTCCCTTTCATACGAAGTATATGTTAATACCAGTCGCGCAGGGCTTCGCTCCTGTAGCCTTTATCACGATAAAAACTTAACTCTCTGTTTTGCAGTCGGGTAAGAAGTAGTCTATAGCCTTCTTCAAATCTCAAGCCACTTCTATATCATATTTCATCCAAATCCACCAAGTACTTTCCAAGATTATCGTGTTCAAACCAACAGACCTTTCTGATTTATAATACTAGTATAGATAGATAATATCTAGTATGTATTATTCTATTAACATCCTTCCTCAATTTCATACTCACACGACTCACTTACAGTATTGTAAGCGAGTCGTGCGTGTGAGTTTAAAAAAAAAAACATTTTTAAATATTTTTTTTCGAAATTTTATCTTTACTCACTATCTATTAATTAATAATGTATAACATAACCTTAGTTAGTTAATAATTTAATTTAATTTAGAAATCCACCAACCGGGGAGGCAGACTGTCTCTCCTTAATATAGGCTGTCGAGCAACCTAGCTAGAAGAACATTAGCTCACCCAAAAATTTGTCGACTTGTAATTACATAAATTTTGCTGACATTATGTACAAATTAAAACCCGTTGAAGAAATAAACGATTATCAACTTACCCAATAGGTGGTAGTTGGACTCGCGCTCATACTTAAAGGTAAGACGTCCGTAAGACACGTGGTTCAGGTTCTTAAGCCACTCGAAGAAGGACACGGTGACACCACCAGCGTTGATGTACAGGTCGGGGATCACCAGGATGTTGCGCTCTATGAGGATCTTGTCGGCGGCCGGGGTTGTGGGACCGTTGGCGGCTTCGGCGATGATCTGCAATGGATAACAAGTTTTGATATATTTTTAAAAAGAGCATTTTTATTATGGGTATGATTCACATTACTAGAAATCTTCTTGCAACTAAGCTTGTGTTTGGCAATAGTATAATGGGTGGGATTCGAAACCGTGACCTCTCGATTATTACAAGTCCGTCACCTTAGTCATTAAGCTGTTGACGAATTTATTTATTCATGGGTTATCGATTATTACAAAAAAAAAAAAACTTCAAGACACGATATATCAGAGAAAAATAAAATATTTGAGCAAACACAACGGCATTTGAAAGAGGAAGACTTGTTCTTTAATATGGTAACCTTTATTTTTTTAGAAAAAATAATTCGTGAGTCTACATAACCTCAAAATCGGTCAAAAACTGTACTTTTAGGTTAGTATATCTCAGAAACCTGACGTGATAGAGCTATTCTGATGCCAGATTCGGATTCAGCGCATCGAAAACCTTCGGAAATGTTCACCTTAGTCATTAAGCTGTTGACGAATTTATTTATTCATGGGTTATCGATTATTACAAAAAAAAAAAACTTCAAGACACGATATATCAGAGAAAAATAAAATATTTGAGCAAACACAACGGCATTTGAAAGAGGAAGACTTGTTCTTTAATATGGTAACCTTTATTTTTTTAGAAAAAATAATTCGTGAGTCTACATAACCTCAAAATCGGTCAAAAACTGTACTTTTAGGTTAGTATATCTCAGAAACCTGACGTGATAGAGCTATTCTGATGCCAGATTCGGATTCAGCGCATCGAAAACCTTCGGAAATGTATAGTCTCGTTTCTGATTAAGAAGTTTGGTTAAATTTTGTTGGTCTGTGTTATCTAAAGGAAAAATTGGGGTACCAGTCATGTCGCGTTGTGGGTATAGGGCAGGGCAGGCGAACCTTTATGTATCAATGTGCCACTTTTTCTGTTTAATGAGATCATAGACGTGCCGTCAAATAATTTTGACTTTGTGATGATGAAAACGGCACATTTTGTAATATTCCTCTTCGATTACTCTATAGCATAGGGTCACTCACGTTCGCTCGTCATAAAATGCCTACTTCTGACTTTTTTTCGAAGTGCATAATAATGTTCATAGTTTTAGCCAATTTTCTTTGTTGTACTTTAAGAGCAAAAAATTATTCTTAAAAATTTCGTGATTGATGACGTGCCCAAAATATTATGTTGCGTGCCATCAGTGGTACGCGTGCCATAGGTTCGCCATATCTGGAATAGGGCTTTATGATAAGCATAGTATTTTATATAGTGTATGTATATAGGTGGTGTACTGGTGGGCATGGATATTTAAATTTAAGAAGAGAGCGAGCGTGTAGGTGCTTAAAAGTATTTAAAAGTTAGCAAACTATGAGTATATTTTGATAATGTGAGCATGAAGGACTATTTATTTTTTTGAGGTAATATTGAATTGCCTAAAAATGTTGTTATAAAAAATATTCTTACAAAATTTATTTCTGTCTATAAAACTTACCAGATTAATTATTTATTAGATTAGTCTTATCAGTAAATGAGAGAACGTAAAATCTTAATTTCAGTGAATTCCCACGTAATGTAATTGGAATGATAACATTGAATACAATTTTATGAGGTCTTTGTCCAAGATTGTAAAAAAGCTATGATATTTCGATGAGAGGGGTAAGTAACAAGGTCGTTTGGCAAACTGTTAGAAAAAAATAGTTTACTTCATAACAATACTCAGACTGGCTGTTCCTACTTATAAATTATTAAAATTTTTAGTGTGTGTTCTTGTAGAGGAGTATTTTTCATTCAGAGTTTGCCAATTACCTCATCATCATCATTTCAGCCTAAATACGTCCATTGTTGGACATCTAGGCACTTATCACCTAACGTCGACACATCGTCTAGTCAATTGCGCTACGCAATAATTAATTAATTATGCCTCAAAAATATTATAATTGATTGATATGACAGTCTGTTATTTTAAGATAGTGGGGTTCAAGGCTCTTTGCATTGTCAAAATGTCGAATGCTTAACAGCTTTTAAGAAAAGAATTCGGCTTTTAAAAGTAGGTAATTTTTGGCCTACTTTTTTTTTTGTTCAAGGTGGAAATTTTCATGTATACCTTTAGTCCTGCGCAGCAGTCTACAAGAGCACCCAGAGCGTGGCCCAAGAAGGTAAGGAGTCTTATCTAATTTTAAACCGTTGATTATTGGTGGGAAATGGCTGAAGACTGTTTTGGATGCAAGATAAAATGATTTCTCAATTATACATTTGATATTTATTGATATTGTATGTATAGGTATCTACTTTAAGAGTTGTCTGCAAGAGGTCGCACTGTGCGATAAGACCGCCCATTGTAAACTAGTTTTATTTTTGTATTTAGAGGAATATTGTAATGTTTACAATAAAGTATGTACAGGGTTACATTACAATAAAGCATCTACGTTCATTAGCTATCCAACAAAGTATAACAATCTAGGGTTTTATTAAAAATCATAGGATAAAACTAAGATATGAGCAGCCCCCAGGTAGCAGTTCTAACGGTCCCTCGTCTATTATCCTTCAAGTCGGTGCGTGCGAGCGAAAAATAATATGGTTTAGGGTAGGGCGTTTCATAGTCAAATCAGTCAGAAACGATAGAAACTCGCGCCCTTGACGGATCTAGGTCGAATTAACCTGTATCCTTGTATATTAAATATAAAAGAAAGTTTCCTAAATACCTTGGCGTTGATCTTGTGTGCGTTCTCCTTGTGGATGACCTGCTCGATGGCGGCGGGGACAAGGATGTCGCACTTTTCGTACAACATGCTCTCTCCTTCGTAGGCCTTGGCTCCAGGGAAGCCGACAATAGTGCCGTTGTCAATTCTGTAGTCTTCCAGGGCCTAGAACAAAGCAATCAAATTTAGATCAGAGACTTTACCTGAATTTAGAATCTTAGACAGCTGTCCATAATATTGCGGGAATTTTCTAATGAGATACCGCGGCCTTAGACGTAAGGGCAATTGAAAGAATACGGAGAGATTTTAGACACTAAAGGAATATAGTAGGCAATATAAGTAAATATAAGATTCAGTCATTGCGGTTCAACAGCGCCCACAGAGGAGTTAAGAGTTCACGAATGAAGAAGTCCGTATGCATAGTTTTATTCAAAACCTTTTAGCCATTTAAACGTGAAGAAGTAACAAACAGGCAGACTGACAGTCACCCAGTTATAATAGATATTAAATAATATATTTTCATTATAAATCAAATTAATTAATCCCTTCAGCCACTTATGAGTTGATTGCATTATCTATTATTTATAACTCCACTTGTTAGTCAATAAGTCAGCTAATGCACGCCTTTAACATTCATTAGCATCAATAGCCTAATGGATAATGTGTCGGACTTGTGATCGAGAGGTCGCAGGTTCGAACCCCACCCATTACACTATTGCCGTGAACCCACTCCAGACACAAGCATATTTAACTTAGTTGGAGGGGTTAACAAGATAGCTAATGTGGATTCCACCCACATTGCCAGTTCTCTTTCTAAAAAAAGAGATAACCCTATTTTTCTAAAATTAGCTTGATTGAATCATAGTGACTTAGGTATTAATCGTCATTAAATATCAATAATTTCTATACAATCAAAGGGAAACGAACGAGAAATTTTTAAAGATAACTAACAATGTGGGTAGAATGAACATTACTTTCAATCACAATCTTGTTAATCCCTCCAACTAAGCATGCTTGCTTGTGTCTGGAATGGGTTCACGGCAATAGTGTATTGGGTGGGGTTACATTAAAGGTTCAAGGGTCATAATATGTGTTAAGAAACACAGAAGCCGCAAGAGAGTTCCACACCTTGGCTGTGCGCACAATAATGTGGAAGAGAAGAGCTTAGTACAAGACGGTATCAACCAATTATATTGGTGTAAAATGTATCCCTTTATAAGAAGGAAAGCTGCAGTGTTGAAGAAGTAGGTGCCTATCGACATAAGCATAAAAACAGTCTCCAATCAATCAAATATGCGAGTGATGAGCAGATTCTTAATTCAAAAG
This sequence comes from Tholera decimalis, assembly GCA_943138885.2. Taxonomy (NCBI): domain Eukaryota; kingdom Metazoa; phylum Arthropoda; class Insecta; order Lepidoptera; family Noctuidae; genus Tholera; species Tholera decimalis. The sequence continues at coordinate 19,439,220 of OW964564.2, read as the reverse complement.
TGCATTTAATTAACATTTTTCTTATGTTACGAGGCATGCTTTTTAAGTTCTGTCGTTTCCATTTTTCCCGGCAATTTTGATTGTGGAACTGTTCTATATTCGAATGTGTTTAAATTTTGAATCTCAAAACAGTTGAAAGTATTAGGATTACCTAATGCTATTGTTTAGTCATAGCGTCGTTTGAAATCTGTCAGGTTACGTACGAAAATGAATCTTTCTAAGGAAAATGTTCGTGCAATAATTTTCTACAACATTACAAGAGGCCTGACACGGCTTCAGTGTTTTGAAGAGCTAACATCTGTGTTCAGTGATGAAGCCCCATGTCTGCGGACTGTCGAACGCTAGTATTTAGAATTCCAGCGTGGACATACTAGTGTTAGTGACAAATCTCGCGAAGGACGCCCAAAATCCGCCGTCTGAAGAATCATTGCTGTGAGACAACTAATTCTCGAAGAGCGTCATGTGACGTATCGAGAGATGGCTCTATTAAGCCGGGTCCGCTGCGACGTGTTTTCGTGTTTGCAAACAGTATAACATTCTTTGCTAACAGAATATGCGTATAATGCGTAATAGGCGTGGCCTAACAGTTTTGTTAGCAAAAACACAATAACATGTTTGCCGAGACGAATGGATAACATCCCCCGCGTTCGCCTGCGGGGAGGGGGAAAGTGACGCATTTTGTGTTCGCGCTCACTATCCCTATTTTTTAATCTCAGAGACAGAATTGCCACATTCAAATGTCAACTACATCTACTATTGCTATAACAGCTTTCACGTCTTCTTCGTCGGAACTCATTTTTGAAATTAAACAGAAACATTATAACAATAGGCGCAGCGGACGGGCGGTTTTACTAACATGTTTTGATAACATGTTTTGTTAGAAAATTGGCGCAGCGGACCCGGCTTGAGGCATCTCGGGAACAATCATTCAGAAGATCTTGCATGAAGCGCTTGGTATGAGAAAGTTAGTTTGCCGTTGGATACCACATCTGCTTTCCGATGATCACAAGGCGGCCCGCATCAGATGGTGTAAGAAAACTCTGCAAAGGTTCAACCGAGAGTCAAATCAGTTCTACGACATCATCAGTGGTGACGAATCTTGGATCTATGCCTACGATCCTGATTCCAAAGAACAATCTACAATCTGGGTCCTTCAAGACGAGCCAAAGCCGACTAAAGTTGTTCGTTCTCGAAGCACTTCAAACAAGATGGTGGCCACGTTTGTTGGAAAAACCGGCCATGTTGCGACTATTGCACTTGAAGATCGTAGAACGGTTAACGCCGAGTGGTATACTACAGTTTGTTTACCACAAGTCATCGCCGAACTTCGAAAATCTAACTCAAAGCGACGCATCACCCTGCACCACGACAACGCAAGCTCACACAGCGCTCGTCAAACTATTGAGTATTTGAAGCAGGAAAAAGTAGAAATTCTTGACCATCCTCCATACAGTCCTGACCTAAGCCCTAACGATTTCTTTATATTTCCTAAAATTAATAAAAGTCGTCGTGGTCATAGGTTCCAGTCCGGTGAAGAGCAGTCGACGCTTTCAAGTCAGCAATTTTGAACACCCCCACTTTAGAGTGGAATTCTTGACGATCCTCCATACAGTCCTGACATAAGCCCTAACGATTTCTTTACATTTCCTAAAATTAAGAAAAGCCTATAAATATTAAAAAAGTAAATAATTTAATAGACCCCTCCCCACTTTAATTAAAGTTTCGGAAGTCCTTCCAAAGGTTGTCTGGAAGATACTTATCGCCATTGTAACCATACAATAAGCAATTATTGTAAAATAGGTGTGTTTAAATTTTGGTGTAAAATAAAGTATATTCTATTCTATTGTAAGATTAAGTTTGACACAAATAAAAAGCTACAACACTTACATACAAGTCTTAATTGTAGTCATAGTCAAGAAGGCAAAAACATATTAAGTCAGATTAGGTCATCATTTTATTTTGAAAAAATAAGATTAAAAATCTGTATGTTTATCAAGACACGTAGATACCTTATCTGACATTTTGTAGGTGTAACAACCAAATGAAAATCATTCGATGTCGCGTCATTTTACGCTACATTGATAGTGTGTTTTGCTGGATATAATAATAATTGAGGTTCGGTTGTCGACAAGTCGACATACTGTAACACCTGTGACCTTGCTGATAATTACAACAAATTTTATATCGCTCTGTGATTTTAATATATGATAGTAAATGGGTAGTTACCTGTTGACATTTATTACATTATGTAATGTAATTGCATATATAAAAAGGGATTGAATGATTGATTTTTATTTGTTACTGTTTCATATTCTGTGCGGTATATTATGTACCTATCATGATTTTCAATTCAAATAATAGTTACAGTTAAGTAGGTATATTTATTACTTATTTTGGAGCTTACTTAGCCACCAAAGAGAAACTGTAACACCAACTTTAGATCATAGAAGAACGTAATTTTAACATATAACTAAAATAGTTGGTTGGCACATCAAAACATAATAAAAAAGTAAAAAAAGTGTGTCTGGACATTGAAGTTATTAACCAAAACAATATTTGAGGAAGGTTTAAAAACAGTTCTTAAATTGAGACAGTTTGTTGTACAATCTCCGGAACTTCAAGACGGATTTGAATGAATTTTTTTAGTAGCTTTTGAGTCTGGACAACATATAGGCTATAATTAATTTCCTAAACAAGACCACCTGATGTAGAACTTTACACGCGAGCGAAGCCGCAGGCAGAAGCTAGTAAAAACTAAAGCCAATTTCAAAACTGCCTCCTTGGTCTATTAATCAAAGTTAGATGAAGACGGCAGTTTTGTTGAACGTAGCATTTTGGGTTTAATTAACCCAAAAATATTATAATGTGTTTGTTTGGTTTCTAGCTATTTTATTTTGTTGGAAAAGAAATAACAGAGTTGTGTGAAAATAGAAAAGAATCGGACCTTTTCCATTTCCACAAAAGTCTGTTGTTTGACAGTACGATGCTTCTAATCATTAATTTATCTATACTTACCATTAGACAATTATAAGTAGCGGCCCAATGCGGCGTGATGTTTTGTGTGATAAAATCTGTCGCTGTGATAATCATCAATGTAGATACGAGTCTTTGGATAGTAGCAAGATTACTACGTTAATCGGTTTTTCAATTACTTTTATACCTATGTGAATTTCATTTATTGATACGTCAAGGATAATTCACGTGATTGCGGACTGTTTCACGCTCAATTGAGAGGCTAGTGATGGGTGTAAGATACTATTAGCATTATAACATAGTAAAACTGGTTTAGTTCGGTTCGTACGCTTGAGAAACTGCTTCTTGCGATTTTTTTTTCTTTAATTTCGGTTCTATTCTGTGAGTGTTACATTCTTGAGTTAATTCATACTATTGGCATTAGGTACTAGAGAACCTACAAGGCTTAGTTGATTTTTGTTGTTTGTATGAAAAAGATTTGTTATACGGATGAAGTAAAAACAAAAATACACGAAATAAAACTGATCCCTACATAATTTTATATGTGCGCTTATCTAAAGCTGAATGATTTGTCTAATCAATCTTAATATCTACTGAGAGTTCATCTATCGCTTACCATCAGGAGAAATCGAGGTCAACAGTGGGCGCACCAGTAATAAAAAAGAACAAGCTATAAATACATGGAAACTTTAAGTTGACACGTCACAGTTTTTGTCATTGTCTTTGATTGATGCCTCCAAAAATAAACATGTCATAATAAGGGGTTTCCAGTTTTTTGTAACAAATTATTCGGATTGTTGGATACTGAAATTATGAGGTGATTATCGTCCCTACTTGGTATAAAAACTTTTTTGCAAAAAAATAAAACCGACTTCCATATCAAAACACTACAAAGCCAAAAATAATTTTAATTTCGGTAGTCGGTGTTATTGGTTTTGTATTTTCTTTTTTTTCACACCGCCTTCCGAAATTAAAATTATTTTTGGCTTTGTAGTGTTTTGATATGGAAGTCGATTTTATTTTTTTGCAAAAAAGTTTTTATTTTCGCGCTTTTTAGTGGGTCAATTTGTAATTAATCTAGTTATAAAAGCCAAAATGTCAACTACAAAAAACTAAAAACGCGCGAACAAAAAACACAATATAGAGTAACCGAAAAGATCATCAATGTAAATTTATTTTTTAGACTTTTGTTGATTTTTCAGAAACGGCTTGTTCGATGTCGATAAAATTTTCATGGGACCATTTGGGAAGTATACCCTTTCCAACAAAAAAAGAATTTTTCAAATCGGTTGGCGAGCGACGGAGCTATGCCCGAACAAACATAAAAAAAAAAAACGAACAAACATCCGAATTGAGAACCTCCTCCTTTTTCAGAAGTCGGTTAAAAACTGAAACTAGACGAAGAAACAGAAATGTCAAAACTAGTACATTGCTCCAGTTTTAGATTTGCATCCTAATCGAGTAATACAAAAACTTTTTTGCAAAAAAATAAAACCGACTTCCATATCAAAACACTACAAAGCCAAAAATAATTTTAATTTCGGTAGTCGGTGTTATTGGTTTTGTATTTTCTTTTTTTTCACACCGCCTCCCGAAATTAAAATTATTTTTGGCTTTGTAGTGTTTTGATATGGAAGTCGGTTTTATTTTTTTGCAAAAAAGTTTTTATTTTCGCGCTTTTTAGTGGGTCAATTTGTAATTAATCTAGTTATAAAAGCCAAAATGTCAACTACAAAAAACTAAAAACGCGCGAACAAAAAACACAATATAGAGTAACCGAAAAGATCATCAATGTAAATATTTTTTTAGACTTTTGTTAATTTTTCAGAAACGGCTTGTTCGATGTCGATAAAATTTTCATGGGACCATTTGGGAAGTATACCCTTTCCAACAAAAAAAGAATTTTTCAAATCGGTTGGCGAGCGACGGAGCTATGCCCGAACAAACATAAAAAAAAAAAAAAAAAAACAAACAAACATCCGAATTGAGAACCTCCTCCTTTTTCAGAAGTCGGTTAAAAACTAAATGGAATCGATTGTTATATGCAATAATTATGACTAGTGGTCTTCTAGTAGTCGAAATTCGACCATAATTTAAATGATTAACATTGCATTATTATATAAAAATATTAGTTTTCTGCACTCCTTCTCTGTCTTAACTTTTACTGCACAAATAAATTCATAACTAATCCAACGAAATTTTCATTTAAAAAAATAAAATTAGAGGGAATTTTTCGCAAAGCTTTTGCGCGTATCTATTGCGCGTTTAACGTTGTCTACAAGACGATTTTTTATATTATTTCCTAAAATTTTTCGATGTTGAAATTATATAATGCCATTTTATTAATTACTAGTACTCACGTGGGGCTTCGCTCCCCGGTAAAAACATAACTCTCCTTTTTTGCAGTCGCATAAAAAGCCTATAACCTTCCTCAAGCTTCAAGCTACTTCCATACCAAATTTCATCCAAATCCACCCAGTACTTTCGAAGATTAGCGCGTTCAAGCAAACAAACAAACAAACAAACTTTTCCACTTTATAATATTAGTATAGATTTACGCATTTAGTTCGCGTTAGTCGGCGGCGGCGAGTGGCAATGGTTTAAAACAGCTAATAAAATTACTTGACATGAAATAAACAACTTTAACCATCATGGGATAACTAAGTTTGATCTCTCTCCAAAATTCTACATTTTGTGAACTTACCTTGGGGTCAATACCATCGGGGTTGTAGATGGAGCCGTCGTGCTCGATGATACCGATACAGGTAGCGCCGGCGCGCACGAGGTAGCGGCAAGTGTGCAGGCCCACGTTACCGAAACCTTGGACGATGAATGTCTTGCCACCCCAGCCGGGAGTTGTACCTGGTCAACAGAATTGCAGAGATAAGCTTTCGAAGTACGATAGTAGTGCTTCTGCAGTGGATCAGGTAGGTATGTTTGCCGGCGGACGGCGAGCAGGGGGGTTCTACGTGCGCCTCAACGAGTCGTCAGCACTAATGACGGGGCCCTTTGCCTGCCTGGGTTGCGGGAATTTCTAACGAGATACAGCGACCCCGGAACTTAAGGACAGCTGAAGGAACAGGGTGGGTTTTTAGTCAGTAGAAGTCCGAGACCCCCGGACTGATATATGAACTAATTAATTTCCGAAATTAATTAGTTCATTTCTTTAATTTACATTTGTTTTGAATTTTAATATTCATCATCATTCATTCATTTTTATATATTTGTATGGGCAAATAATTATAAATATATATAGTTGTAAGCATTAAGTACTAAAAATATAATGGATGCAGCATCTGTAATAAATCAATATCATCAATATATGTCGCAGGTTTGTCATAAAATTAGGTTTTTGATCAAAAGCCTAGGTTTTTTATGAAAAACCGGAAGATGACACAAAAACAATTATTACACCCATGATCCAATCAATATTCTTCTCCTTCAATCCAATTATGAAATGAAATGTTTCAATTTCACGTACCTATATTAATCTGATTTTGATAAGCCGCGAAAATGAAATTTCGTAACTATTAAATACGACTAAACTGAGTCAAAATTAAAAAAAAAGAATAAAAATGTAATAAAGAAACGTTTACCACGTGCTTGCTTTTTTATAAATCTGCTAGTATGCTTTATTTATTATTATAGTTTGTTGACTTGTGATATCTAGAGTTGCATAAAACATTTTTTTTGCATGCATTTTTGCTTTTTAAATTGATTTATTTGTCATAAAACAAAACAAACCCGTGAATTTGACAAGAACTTTATCATAAACCCAAACTAGTTCAGGTTTTTGATCAAAAATCTGGATTGTTACAGGTTTATGATGAAATTGAGTTTAAAATGTGTCATCTTCCGGTTTTTCATCAAACACCTAGGTTTTTGATCAAAAACCTAATTTTATTAAAAACCTGCGACATATATAAAACGCTTCCGTTAATGACTAACTCACAAACAACGCACAGCAAATTTGGCATGTATGTTCCTTGGGGTGTGTAGGGGAGCACTAAGAAAGGATTTTTGGAATTTCCCACGGGACCGGAATTTAGACGAGAAAAACCTCCCACGCGAAAGAAGTCACAGGCAACAGCTAGTGTTTAAATAAAATAATGCCTATTATGGTCTCACTCCTGGGAATAAAATAAAACTCAAACAAAATAGCATGCTGAACAGTGATTGCCGGTTGTTATAATAATACTGGTCTTTATAGTGTTCTTAAATGTTCAAAATTCTTTCAAGCATTTTATGTAACCAGGTTACTTTATACCAAAGAGTAAAGTAATATACTTTATACTTCAAATATAAACAAAGAGTAAAGTAATAATATAAACAAACTAAGATGTACAAGTCTATGTATCATCTATGTACACGTCTTTTCTTTTTACCAATACAAAATTACAACAAAACGTTATCAGCACAAAGAATAACTTGAGTACTATTGTTTATTCAAGAAAAGTAATGCGTGTATATTTGTTTAGTAATAATTACGAAGTGATATTTGTGTGATTTTTTGGGTGTAAAACCAAATAGTTTTTTCCGTGTACTCTTCTGAGATGCCGAGCCCAAATGGAGACACAAATGAACGAGGTATGCGTAGTTCCTCTATTCCAACGTTCACCCTACACAATAGAGAAGGGTATAGTACGTGGAAATTTAAAATGCGTAACTACCTTATACATGAGGAGTTGTGGGAAGCGATCAATGGCTACCCAACAGGGATGAATGTTTCGAATGTAATAAAGACGAAAATCGATCAGAAGGCACTAACAAAAATTTGCCTACCCTTGAAGCTTCTGCTATTACGTACGTTCGAAGTGCTACCACGGCAGCTGAAGCGTGGAAGGCGTTACAAAATGCATATGAGGACAAAGGCATGGGTCGGCGTTTACATTTAGAAAGGAAGTTATACAGATTGAGACTTGAAGACTTTGATAATATTGAGTCGTATATCAATGCTGTTATTTCCACTGCCCAAGATTTGGCGGATATAGACAAAGTAGGTAATAGATGATGCGTCCATTGCTGCTATTCTATTGGGAGGTCTAACGTCGAGATATGACCCATTGATTATGGCTCTTGAAAATAGTAACGTGAACGTTACCACCGAACTGGTAAAGTCAAAATTACTCAACGAAATGTCCAAGGAAAGCTCGATAACACTGGAGACAGCTATGAGGTCAAAGGTTGATGCCTCCTCTGTTGAGTCAAAGTCAAAGAAAATTGTGTTATGGTTGTGGAGAACCTGGTCACAAGAGACCAAACTGTCCTTTAAAGAAAAAGAAGATCATGAAGAAAAGGAAGAATCCCACTGATAAGGACTCGACCTCTTCATCTGCTTTAGGAGCAACAAATAATTACGGTATGGACAAATGGTATATCGATTCAGGCGCTACCAAACATATGACTTCAAGACGAGATTGGTTTGTAGACTTAAGGCCTATGGATATGAAGATAACAGTTGCAAATGGGACAAAGATTGACGCTAAAGGCGTCGGTAAAATATCTATAAATACCGAAACCGCCGTCGATACAATCAGTGATGTAATTTATGTACCTAACCTACAAACAAATCTTCTATCTGTGAAGACAGCAGTAGAAAAAGGGTTTACTGTAATGTTTGATAAGTCCAGTTGTAATTTATTTAATTCAAAAACCTTCTCCTTTACAGGTGATGCGGTTCTACATGGCTCGCCCTGTGGTGGATTGTACACACTTGATTGTGCGGTAAATACTCCCCAATTTAGAGCCTATGATGTGCACTCTGATTCTATCTCAAGGTATCAGGTATGGCATAAGCGTTTAAGTCATTTATGTCGCATCGGTATGAATCAGTTGAAAAATATGAAGGTTATTGATTATAAGGATGTGGATAAAAATCCATGTGTTGCTTGTGTTCAAGCGAAACAGGCTCGAAAACCGTTTAAGACGATTTCTTATAAAAGAGCAACTTCAATATTAGAATTGATCCACTCTGACTTATGTGGACCAATGTCAGTTGACTCTTTTCAGGGTAATAAATACTTATTACTTTTTATAGATGATTTTTCGAGAACTATATTTGTATATTTTATTTCTTCGAAGACAGTGGTGAAGGCTAAATTTTGTCACTTCCTGTCTATGATTGAAAGACAAACTGGGGCTCAAATTAAAACAATAAGGACGGATAATGGGAAGGAATTCGTAAATAGTGAATTTGCAAGTTACCTTAGATCTTGTGGTATTCAACATCAAAGTACGGTACCATATAGTCCTCAGCAGAATGATGTACCCGAGCGCACTAATCGCTCTATTATAGAAAAGGCACGCTCTCTTATGGCTGAAAGCGATCTATCTAAAGCTTTTTGGGAAGATGCTACTCGAACGGCTGTGTACCTGAAAAATAGATGTCCCCACCGTGACTTAAATAATAAAACTCCCTACGAGTTGTGGAATGGTTGCAAACCAGACCTTAGTAATCTCAGAGTATTTGGGTGTAGAGCTCTTATACATATACCTTCTTGTCACCGTAAGAAATTGGATCTTAAAGCTGTAGAAGCTATATTTGTGGGCTATACAGAAGATGCTAATAGTTATCTTTTTAGAAATTCATCTTGCCCTAGAACTTTACAGAAGTCGAGGGACGTTACGTTTTTTGAAAATTGTTTTTCTACTTTAAATAATAAAATGTCAACAATAATAAGACTTCCACTGAACCTTTAGTACTTTCTAATAGTCTGCCTATACAGGAAGAAACCAGTACAGTTCAAGAGTCTTTTGAACATGCTCCAGTCGTCACTGATGAACCAGCTCCAGGCCATACTATTGTCACTGAAGATCAGACTGCTGAAACGGACCAATTTTTTGAAGCAATTGAGGAAGCAGTAGTTTATACTAGTCAAACTGATGGACAACGTAGATATCCATCAAGAGACCGGAAACCTCCTAATTACTGCTCATACCAAGTTTCTAGTAATGCGTCAGGTGAGCCTAGGACTTATAATGAGGCTACATTTTCTGATGATGTTGATAAGTGGCAGATGGCAATGACAGATGAATATAATTCATTAATGAAGTTGAAGACATGGAAATTGGTTGACAGAGAAAACAAGAAAGTTATACCATGTAAATGGGTTTATAAATTCAAGACAAATCCAGCAGGAAATGTTCTGAAGTACAAAGCAAGATTAGATGCCAAAAGGATTTTCCCAGACGCCAGGTGTAGATTATTTTGAGACATTTGCTCCTGCCGTGCGGCACTCCTCCTTGCGTACTCTACTGGCTCTCGCAGCAGAATTGGGTTTGAAGATGCATCACATGGACCTAGACACTGCATTTTTAAATGGAGATCTGCAAGAATAGGTCTACATGGAGCAACCTCAAGGTTTTAAAGTAAAAGGTATGGAGAACAAAGTATGTCTTCTGCAAAAATCCTTGTATGGACTTAAACAAGATCCACGTGCCTGGAATATAAAGTTAGATGAAACTTTATCATCTCTTGGTTTTGTGAAAACTCCATCTGAACCATGCGTAAATACCAAACTTTTTGGAAAAGAGGTGGTTATCATTGCAGTCTTCGTCGATGATATAATTGTTTTTTACAGTAATGACAAGACGTTTGACATGGTCAAAAATGACTTGCAAAAACATTTTTCGTTAAAAGATTTGGGCTATTTAAGTTGTTATCTTGGCTTAAATATCACCAGAGAAAATGATGAAATAAGAGTGCATCAGAAAAATTATATAAACAATCTTTTACAAAAGTTTGGAATGGAGAATTGTAAAACTTGTACAACTCCCCTATCTGGAAAACTGGAGGTTAGTACCAGTAGTGATAGTGATCATAATCATGAAGAGTATCCCTATCAAGAATGAATTGGTTGCCTCATGTTCCTGAGTGTATACTCGTCCAGACATCGCATACGCGACTAGTTACCTGAGTCAGTTCAATACTCGGTACAACAAGACTCACTGGTTAGCCGCGAAGAGAGTCTTACAATATCTAAAAGGCACTTTAGATTACTCGATTTGTAATAAAAATCAAGTATGCCCCTTATAGGATTTTCTGATGCCGATTGGGCAAACTGTAATATCGATCGCCGTTCTTATACGGATTACTGTTTCAAATTAGCAGGCAGTCCGGCATCATGGGCCTCGCGGAAGCAGCAAACCGTAGCCTTGTCCTCAGCGGAAGCTGAATATATGGCAATAACAGAAGCTACGAAGGAAGCGATTTATTTAAGGAGGTTTATCACTGAATTAATTTCAGATCCTATGGTAAGGCAAAAGTTATTACCTAATACCGTAACTATTTGTACCGATAGTCAGAGTGCACAGAGTTTGGCCTTGAATTCGGTACATCACCATAGGGCGAAACATATAGATACCAGATTTCACTTTATTAGATAAAAGATAAGTGATAATTCGGTTAACTTGAAATATACCAAATCAAGTGATGTGCCCGCTGACATCTTAACAAAACGATTGCAGCGTGTGGCACATCGTAGATGTGTACTAGGTTTAGGTTTAGTGTAAATATATTTTTACACGTTTACTTCAGAACTTAGTATACATTTTTCCGTTTTTTTGTGGTATATTTTGAGTTCATTTTATATGTAATTTATTTGTGAGAATTTTGATTAAGGGGGTGTGTTATAATAATACTGGTCTTTATAGTGTTCTTAAATATTCAAAATTCTTTCAAGCATTGTATGTAACCAGGTTACTTTATACTTCAAATATAAACAAACTAAGATGTACACGTCTTTTCTTTTTACCAATACAAAATTACAACAACGGTTACATAAGTAGTATGTTTCTGGAAGACTCATTGGCAATATGGCATTGCCATGCTATACGGGTAAAAAAATAAGGGGTAGTTAGTCCATACTACCGTACGGACTATCCATTTCGAGATTTTTTAGATGTGGGCAGTGAGTAAATAAATACTGATTGTTGTTATGTCCAGAAGTGATGTCATTCAGTTCAAATGATGAAGCAACTTACAGATATGGTCCATATTAAATATGGACCATATCTGTAAGTTGCTTCATCATTTAATACAAAAATAAAGCATTCACCTATAAAAATTTTTTATAGGTGAATGCTTTATTTTTGTATTTGTGATGGAATATAATTATGTTTGTGCGTATTTGTTATTCTTCAGGTAATCAATCAATTTAGAAATAAGTGTAACGGCACTCCTACTGATACGTTACAGATATACTTATAAGTATCTGATACTATTTTATCTGGTGAATTTAAAAAGAGTAGAAAACTAGATTTCATATCTCGTAACAAGAGTGAACTTGGCAATGAAGTTGATCAAGGTTACAATATTGGTTATCTATACTTATAATAAATCTGTAGAGAGGTCAATTCTGTACATGAAATATATTTACAAAATAACTATCAGGGGGTGATTAGGGATCGATACTGATACCAAAAATGCAATCAGTAAAATTTTTGTCTGTCTGTCTGTCTGTCTGTCTGTCTGTCTGTATAACCGTTATAGAAACAAAAACTACTCGACGGATTTTAACGAAACTTGGTACAATTATTTTTCATACTCCTGAGCTGGTTATAGTATACTTTTCATCACACTACATTCAATAGGAGCAGAGCAGTGAAGGGAAATGTTGGGAAAACGGGAGAAGTTACTCCATTTTTTAAGCTTCCGTCGCGTGTGCAACCTTAATGGTTAAAGCTACACAGAAATCATTTATGACGGAAATGTTCTCCTTAAAATTATATAAAAAATATCCCACGACAGTATATATCTATCTTTTATGGTTGACTCACAATAACACGTGTAACTCCCGATAGCTTAGCAGTTCGAAGCTTTCTGATTATTATTCTGCTCCAAAATTTAAAACCACCACAACTTTGCAATGGAACTCGACTAAAAGTAACCCAGTTGCAACAAAATATAATCGAGGCTCAAATTTTAACAGGTTGCGGTGCAGGAGAAACCGTCTTTATTCCCAGAATTCCCATAATACCAAATAATTTTCCATTCCAATTTAAAAGAACGCGATTCCCAGTATCGGTGTGTTATGCAATGACAATTAATAAGGCTCAAGGGCAGACTTTTCGTGTTGCTGGAGTAGATCTCGGTGTCAGTTGTTTCTCGCATGGTCAGTTGTACGTCGCTCTTTCCCGGGTTAGCAGTTCTAGAAATCTTTATGTTCACGTGCCGGACGGGTCAACTTTCAATATAGTTTACCCGGAAGCTTTGCGCTGAAGTATTGTCGTTCTATAGGTACAAGCCTCATGTGAACGTGATCTAAACAATATTACCGACACATTAACTTAATAACACACAAGGAGTTACACGCTGACGGAGTCGCGGGCACAGCTGTTAATAATAATATGTGCGGTTTGGTATTGCGATATTTTTCAAGAGTATTATAGATTGACATATTATATTTCCCTACTAAATTACGAAAGTTAATCTGTGTGTTACATCAAAATCACTGAACCGTGAGGAAGGACATAGGCTACTTTTTTTTACGAAAAATGACGGAAACGCGGACGAAGTCGCGGGCAACAGCTATCTATGCTAATAATATAAGGCTGAAGAGTTTGTTTGTTTGTTTGAACGCGATAATCTCAGGAACTACTGGTTCGAATTGAAAAAATATTTTTAATTAAATAGTAAATTTATAGAGAAAGGCTATAGGCTATAAATCATTACGCTAAGGCCAATAGGAGCGGAGCACCAATGAAGAATGCTTCAAAATCGGGGTTAAATTTAACGTTAGCCCAAAGTAACTATTCCACGCGGACGAAGTCGCGGGCAAAAGCTAGTAATATATAAGGCTAACATATTGTTTTCACAGTACGTACTTGCATATTAGGAGTAATTATTACTATTAGTTACTTGAATGTTAGTTTGCAAATATTCAATTCAAAAAATTCAATATTGTATTTATATATATATATATATATATATATATATATATATATATAGGATTTGATTAACTGTTTAGAATCGTAATCCTCTTCCCTATTAGTTTCTAAACTTTCTTTTGCTAGTCAAGATCCTTATTTGGTTTTCTTCATTTATAAGTATGTATCTATAAATAGCTACCTATAAGTAAACAATATGGATTGCAGTAAATATTTAAATAAGACTTAACTGGTTGTTGCTACAAACAAAGATTATAAGCAATTAATATGATTATAAGCATGAGATGTTTACAGTTACGTAAATGTAATTAAAAATTACAATTACAGATACTAATAAATAAATAGATATAATTACAATAGATTTTATTCACATGGCTATATAGTACTTAGATGGTTATTATGCTATGTTTTGCGATGTGAGATAAAAAAAATAAAGATTTTACAACCCTGGCCCCATATCAATGTTTGCGGTTCGGGTAAAACTATAAATTATCTCAAACCGAGGAATGCTGTTGTTTGAGTTAAAATTATTGTCTTAGTTAGGTTTGCAGAACGTCATTCTCGTCAGCGATTCTGCGTGACGTAATAAGAGAAAGTAGGTTTGATGAACTTATTACACAAGAGGGATTTTGTCAAACATTTTTTTCTTCTTTTGAATCTATACATTAGTAGGTATAGATTCAAAAGAAGAAAAAAATATTAATATAAAAATTTTCTGCTTTATAAATAATATAAAATATTAATTATAAAGCAGAAAAAATTGTTTAAACGCGCTAATCTCCGAAAGTACTAGGTAGATTTGGATGGAATTTGGTATGGAAGTAGTTTGAAGCATGAGGAAGACATTTTTTTATGGCTTAGCATTAGCATTCAGCCAATGTCAACGTTTGGATGAGGAAGGTTATAGGTACTGCTTTTTAACCGACTGTAAAAGAAGGAGGGTATTGTTCTTATCATCATAAAGTATACGAGAACGAAGCCCTATGCGACCGCTTATGTATTTATAATTTAACAATGCAGTGATTTAAAAAGGGATTTTGAAATATCCATAGAAATCAAGACATGGCCGCAAGAACTTTATTGAGATTATTAAAAAATCAAACGTTCTTGGATAACGATTAGTACTCGAGAACTACAACAGTCTGACACTTAGAATAATAACGCTAGTCCTACTACAAACCTGTTTGTGAAATGTCATAATTATCATGTTGGTCACATGATGATATGATCGTAAACACAAGTCATAGCCTCGAGCCCTCGATTGCTCCGTTGTATTTGTGTTGAGAACTTAACAACAGATATATTTTGTTACATCATGGCATAGAGTAAGTATATAATTATAATGTATATAATATGTATATGTATTATTTGTAATTATATACTCTAAGCATCATGGTAAGTATGGCCTTATCGCTATTGATTTAAAAAGTCTATGGCTATAATTCAATATTTTATATATTGAAAACTCTCCCAAATAATCTTACAGGCATCTCAGCAGTCTTAATTTTAAGGTTTATCATTTTTAATAATAAAAAATTGGAATTTGCTGCATTTAAATAAAATAAATCGTACACAGTTTGTAGTTGATATTCCTAAAATAAATTTAGCCATTACCGCCATCTAAAAATATCATAAGATGTTTTTTGAAAAACAATTTAATCTTAAACAGGGGGTTTTAAGATAAAACATCGTTTTTCGTAATTTCGTCCCTTTGATAACGACGGTGAGGGCTGAAAATATTTCTGGTGGTGTAGCGCGAATGTGCCCCGGAACTCAAAAGGAATTGATGGACACCCTGTTCCATCAATTCCTTTTCGAACGATTCCGAACGGAAAAAAATTATTTAAAAAATCTAAAAAACCCGACTGCTCATTTGAAATGCAAGAAACAAGCACATTTTTATTTTAAAAAGTGACAAGCAGGCGGGACCCAATTGAACGTATTTTTTTTTAAATTTGACGTTGACTAAAAACCGACCCTACTCTGACCGACTCTGCCCTTGCGTTCCAGGGCCACGGTATCTCGTTAAAACATTTCCGCAGCCCCAACAGGCGAGTGCGATAGACCTGTTCGCTGCGAATATAAATAAATGCTAAAAGACTTGGGATTGGAATGGATAATAGTTTACGAGTTGTCAAGCGCAGGATTTTTTGCGAGTTATAGCGTTTTTGTTTTGCTGCCGGACATGTCTTTCCTAAGCATCGCAAAAAAATTACCAATGCCGAAGTCGGCATTAGTCATCTTTCTACTAATATTAAGTTTGTTTGTAGCTTACCGATCATGCTCATGTAGTTGGCCTCGTTGATGAAGTTCTCCAAACCGTGGAACACTCCCCTGCCGGTAGCGGATACACGACCGTGGATACCTCCCTGTTATGAACCAAAAATATGTCATTTATGTATTGTTAATCTCATGTTAATTTATTACTTTTATTTTATTTTACTAATATTTTACTATTTAACTAATATTATAAATTCGAAAGTTTGTTCCTCTTTCACGCAACAACTACTGAACGGATCCGAATGAAATTTGGTAAGTAGATAGCGGACATCCTGGAATAGCACATAGGCTACTTTTTATCGCCACGGGATTCGCATCCCCCATGGAATTCTATGAAATTCCCAGAAATCATTTGCGTGTGGTCGAAATATTAATAGCTTTCAACTCATTACAAATTAGCAAGAAATTTAAAAAAATCCTATTAATAACAAATAAGTAATTTAAATCACTTTGCATTCACAGTCAACAGAAATGTAGCTTCTTGTTTACCTCTCAAAAGAGTCGGTATAATTCACCAATTTCGACTTCGATTAATCTCTACCTAATCTTCATGTGAAACTCGATAAGCCATTCTGATTGACAGGCTCTTTGATATGACTGAAATTGTTTTTCAGTATTTTTTAATTTTTTTTATTCGGGTTGAGCCCACACTTGATCTCAATATTTTCAATATGCGGGATCCCGCAAATACCGAGATCCCGCGGGATTGAAAATTTGTAGTCCCGCAAATACCGAGATTGAATTCAGGCTGCGGGATTGGACGCCCTAATCTCAATCTCGCCTGATGGTAAGCGCTCCATCTATACTTATAATAAATCTGTAGAGAGGTCAATTCTGTACATTAAATATATTTACAAAATAACTATCAGGGGGTGATTAGGGATCGATACTGATACCAAAAATGCAATCAGTAAAATTTTTGTCTGTCTGTCTGTCTGTCTGTCTGTCTGTCTGTATAACCGTTATAGAAACAAAAACTACTCGACGGATTTTAACGAAACTTGGTACAATTAATATTCATACTCCTGAGCAGGTTATAGTATACTTTTCATCACGCTACAATCAATAGGAGCAGAGCAGTGAAGGGAAATGTTGGAAAAACGGGAGAAGTTACTCCATTTTTTAAGCTTCCGTCGCGTGTGCAACCTTAATGGTTAAAGCTACACAGAAATCATTTATGACGGAAATGTTCTCCTTAAAATTATATAAAAAATATCCCACGACAGCATATGTCTATCTTTTATGGTTGACTCACAATAACACGTGTAACTCCCGATAGCTTAGCAGTTCGAAGCTTTCTGATTATAATATTCGTCTACTCTTACGTTTATAACACTCTCAGTCACCCCTAATTGAAAAAGTTAACATTATTAACCATAAAACAGAATCATATAAATCGGTATAGAAACACCAAAGTTATGCATGAAATACGCTAATAATAAGCCATCGCGCGTGAATACTGAATCAGGCTAGGTATAAGGATTATTTTTGAGAATCGGTCGCCGCGCTCGACGCGTCTCGATTGGCCAAGTGCGAGCCAGACTCGCCCATGAAGGGTTCCTAAAAACCTTTAAAATTTCTAGAAACCAGCTTATTTGCATTTTTACAACTACGCTAGATAACTTTGTTGTTCATAGTGTTTGTATGAATGACAAAGTTATATTTGCGGTTTTAGAAAATATGCTGTATCTCAAAACTGCTTACCCGATTTCGTTCAAACCAATTTTGGTTGAAAGTTTACATTAAGATCTACAGACATATATATTTTTTTAGATTTTTCACTCCATTATTATAGAAGTTAGAGGGAGGGGGGGACATTTTACCACTTTGGAAGCTTATATCTTTTAAACGATTGATTTTATGAAAAAGTGGCTTTAGAAACCCTTATATCATTTTTAAAGACCTGTCTATAAGTACCACACACGCATAGGTTACATGAAAAAAAATATTTTCAGTTTTAGTTCCATGTATGGGGATCCCCCTTTATTTTAAATATTTTTTAATTTTTGTCTTAAAATCGGAAAGCTGTTCATAGAATACATCTACCTACTAAGTTTCACATGTATAGTCTTAGTAGTTTCGGAATAAAATGGCTGTGACATACGGACGGACGGACGGACAGACAGACAGACAGACGGACAGACATATCGAAACTATAAGGGTTCCGTGTTTTGCCATTCGGCTACGGAACCCTAAAAAGGCGGGGTGTCCGAGCGCGAGGTTCGCGGTTGAGTAGTGACCAGCCTTAGTGTGCTGAACTACGAGAGGCCCTATCTAAAAAAAAAAAGTGCGGGCTTCATACAATTTTTTAAAATAAGATTTGACCTAAAGGTCCAGTTACCAGGTCATAAAATCCCAAAAAAAAAACATACAATTTTTGCCTGTTGATCCCATTGAGATAGGAAAAGTATGGTTGATCCGAATAGACATTTAGAGCGTTCGACCTTATTTCATATATTGGACAATACTTATAAGACAGATATTAACAAACCGTGCTTATCAGCGCGACTTTTAGTCGTTGATAATTTATTTTTAGATGATAATTTATTTTTAGTTTCTTTTTGTTGTTATTTTATAAAATAGGTATTAGTTATTTTAGTATAACGATAGGTAAGTTTTGGCTAATTTACGTTCACTTTTTTTATATTAGTTTTATTTTCACCCAGTTGCAACAAAATATTCTCAAATTTTCTCTCTCAAATCTAGGCTCAAATTTTAACAGGTTGCGGTGCAGGAGAAACCGTCTTTATTCCCAGAAATCCCATAATACCAAATAATTTTCCATTCGAATTTAAAAGAACGCAATTCCCAGTATCGGTGTGTTATGCAATGACAATTAATAAGGTTCAAGGGCAGACTTTTCGTGTTGCTGGAGTAGATCTCGGTGTCAGTTGTTTCTCGCATGGTCAGTTGTACGTCGCTCTTTCCCGGGTTAGCAGTTCTAGAAATCTTTATGTTCACGTGCCGGACGGGTCAACTTTCAACATAGTTTACCCGGAAGCTTTGCGCTGAAGTATTTTCGTTCTATAGGTACTTAAGCCTCATGTGAACGTGATTTAAACAATATTACCAATACATTAACTTAATAACACATAAGGAGTTACACGCTGACGGAGTCGCGGGCACAGCTATTAACAATAATATTGTGCGGTTCCGCATTGCGATATTTTTCAACAGTATTATAGACTGACATATTATATTTCCCTACTAAATTACGAAAGTTAATCTGTCTGTTACATCAAAATCACTGAACCGTGAGGAAGGACATAGGCTACTTTTTACGAAAAACGACGGAAACGCGGACGAAGTCGCGGGCAACAGCTATCTATATACTAATAATATAAGGCTGAACAGTTTGTTTGTTTGGTTGAACGCGATAATCTCAGGAACTACTGGTTCGAATTGAAAAAATATTTAATTTTTAATTAAATAGTCAATTTATAGAGAAAGGCTATAGGCTATATGTCATTACGCTAAGGCCAATAGGAGCGGAGCGCCAATGAAGAATGCTTCAAAATCGGGGTTAAATTTAACGTTAGCCCAAAGTAACTATTCCACGCGGACGAAGTCGCGGGCAAAAGCTAGTAAATAAATAAATAGAAACATTGCTGATAGCGAATTCTCAGTTGCATCCCGTTAGACTGGAAGTTGACCACAACATGTTGAGAAAAGACTAAATAGATGATGATGAATGTAAATTTAAAGCGACAATAACCTATGATAGGCTATGGTGTCGGACTTGTGATCGAGAGGTCGCAGGCCCGAACCTCACCCTACTTCCGTGAAATCATTCTAGACACAAGCATATTTGGAGCTTAGTTGGAGGGATTAACAAGATTGCTAGTAGTGTGAATTCTACCCACATTGCTAGTTTTTTAAATTGATAATAGGCTCGCGTTAGACCACCATCTCACCTGATGGTAAGTGATGATGTGGTCGAAGATGAAGCACGCTTACCTAGAAGTAACCTATTCACTCTTGACTTAAAAACCCCCAAGTAGTAGCTTTCGGGAAATACAGAATCTGGCAGGGAATTCCACGCTAATTCTCTTTAATTTCTAAGAAGAATAATTCTTACCTGGTTGATGGGTTTTCCAGTAACGCAGGCGTGTGCGTTGATGTCCTGGTAACCGATGGTCTTGGCGTAAGTGTCGGCAATCCACGACATCTCGCGCTCTCCGGTACCCATGTCGGGGGCGGGTACATCCACACCGGGTCCTAGGCAGACAAGAATATTGCGTTAGAAGATCAGCTGAAGCCATGATAGTGGCGAAACTATCTTCACTTTGTATCTCATTTTTCTTCAATACCTAACTTGTGTGTGTATGTCAATAAATAAATTATTATCAAATTACTGGCTGAAACGCGGCAAACATTGTTTTGCCATAAAAAATATTTCTAGTAAAAATTTTAGCCTACACAAAAATTTCTTAAAAATCGTCCAATCCGTTTCGGAGGAGTCCGATAGCAAACACTGGGACACAACATTTTTATATGTTAGATTATTTAAACAAATATTGAACTAGTTTTAAGACCACTGTGGCTCTGTGACTTTTATCGTTTAGAGCAGTTTTTCGAGACCCCACCTCATTACACTATTACCGTGAACACAAGCATATTTAGCTTAGTTGGAGGAGTTAACAAGATTGCTGCGGTTCTTCTCCGTAAGAAAAGACCAATTTAGAACCGTGCACTAACTTCTGATGTTTTATCAGTGCCCATGTAGGCCCATTTAAAATAAAATAATTTTGATTTGATTTGCTAGAAATAAGAATTCTACATACATTGATGGATCTCTTTAAAAAAAAAACTCTTAACTCAGTTTCAAATTTGCCCCGATCACGGTTTAATGGAAAAGAAAAACAACTACAAGAAGTTGCTGCTGTTCTAAAAAGTAAATCAATTGTTGGTCAGATCGTACTTTTTGATATTTCCCGATGTTTTGTTGCTGGTATTATTGTTTTGTCTGTGTGAAAGTGTAAAACTTCAGTGCTCCACGTAAATAAGTCAAAACGTGACTCGGCTATAATAAATAACTGTTCTAGAACAACAGGAGTAACAGCTCTTATTTGTAAGAGTAACTGCAATTTAATGAGTTATTATGGGAGTAACATAACTATCTCGTAATTATCATATTTTATACTTCAAATCGTAATTTAATTCGAGATAATTAAATTTGAATCCCTCGTTCGTTACAGAAACAAGACTTTAGCGTTGTGTATTTTAAATTGATTCTTAAGTAACAATTTGTATTAAAAAGGTCCTAAGAAAGGAAGGTTTGACGTAGATTTTGTATTTCCAAAATTAGATAATTATCTCGAATTCTAAATTCAAATCTATATTATGACGCTGCACAGATGTTACTATACTAGTTAATTAAAATACTACCAACATCTCTATAGCTATAGACTGACATTCAGATTAACTTCAATTAAATTACCTACTTATACGTTTTACTCAGTTTTACTACCTTTATCGTGGCTTATATTTTCGAATTCATTATCTGTAATTAGATTGGATTTTTATTATTCACTGGGCTTATCAAGGTAATTTTTATCAGTTGCTAAGAAGTATTGCTCAAAGAAACGTATTATTCAGTTATCAAACTTTCAATTTAATCCATCTGATAGGTAACTGATACTAAAATGATAGGCGGTAAATGAAATCTGCGTATGAGCATTAAAATGTATGAGAAAATCTTTTTTTCATAAAGTGGTTGGTATTTTGAATTTAAGCCAAGTTTTGAGATCTCAACTGCATTATGGTATTTTTTATTGTTTCTTTATGATGATGAAAAGCTACCACGTGTCTCTGTAATGTTCGGATACCATCTATAAAACGGTGATATTTTACTTGACAAATTTGTATCTGGACGGTTGTCACGCGACAGTAATTTCCTTTCCCGGTTATCGACCGCGGTAAGTGGACAGTTGACACTCAATGAACTCAGCTAAACAAGGTCAAAACGAGACGTTGCGATTTACATATCAATAGCATCGTTACTTGTGAGTAAATAATTATTTGCTGACCACAAAACAAACATTAAGCGTATTGTTTGTTTCTTGTTAGCATTATAACGTCATGGCGATGAGAAAACCAAGTTTATTTTTGTATTCCTGTCGGAAACAAATGAATACGTTTTGAAAGAAGTAACCGTAGTTTCTTGCATGTAAGCCAATGTGAAAAAAAGACATGTTTTCCCTCTTACATCTTTATTTCACTTGGTTGGTAAACTAGGTACATACGTAATACATCTGCAATGTTAATATTATATTTCAGTCAAAAGCCGGTGAATAATTTCCGAATCAAGATTCTAACTTAAGTTTTCCTGCCTATTTAGGTAGGTACTGGCAGCTGTGTATATCAACTTTATCATGACATTGTCAATCAAACGTTATCACTACAATTAACTTTTCAGTAACTGCGTTAAGTTGTTTACGATACGATTGTTTAGATACCGCTAGTTTATGAAATCATTACAAAAAAAACATTAAAACCATCAATTGACCAGAATTCTTTGATCGATTCTGGATGGACTAGCCGACACCAAAAGGTACCAAATTAATCGACTGATGTCGAGTAATGACGTCGATATAATGTCGATTGAAGATCGATCCATTGAAGTTTTAACTTCCTAAGGACTGCCCTATATGTATATTGGAGTGACGTCTGCCGACTATAATATAGAAAATAAAGTGTTCTCAAAGAATGGCAGTTCCTGGCTTTATTTCTTATGTCTTTTTTGTCGTAATTTATTATATTTAAGTACTAACATAGCTTAAGCCGTTACTAAAACATATATGGGCAATACCGAAATTAAGAATAAATAAATAAATAAATAAAACTATGCCATACCAATGAAGCCCTTCTTGGCGAGCTCGAGGGTGAAACGACGAGTGATCTTCTCCAGCTCATGCTCGGAGTATTCCTTGGGGTTGATCTTAATTCCGGCCTTGGCGCCGCCGAATGGCACATCGACGCAAGCGCACTTGAAAGTCATCAAGGCGGAAAGAGCCTTAACTTCATCTCTGGATACATCGGTTGAGAATCTGATACCTGTGAAACAGAAAAATGAGGTTGAAAAAATTTTATTATCACAAAATACCTTCGTATACAATACCAAATAGAATTCATATAGACACATAGGTATATACGAGTTTGAGAAAAGACTGCACAGAAAAACCCTGCCTTCTAAACTAAGGAAACTCTGGGACATAGGAATCAGTGTTTCTACTGTAACTTAGATAGATAGATATATTCTTTATTGTACACCATAACAGTAAAATAAAATTATGGACTTAACAATTAAAAAGGGTGATACAAGGGGCGGTCTTATCGCTAAAAGCGATCTTTTACAGACAACCTTTGGATGGATTTGACTCAGAAGGAGAAAATTAGTTTACTTAGTTTACAAAAGAAAGCATTATACATACTACATATATATATGTGTACTCATAATCTATCTAAAAATATATAAATCAAATATTGTCTTGATTGATTGCTAAAGCAATCTAGTTGAAATCATTACAAAGCCATTTGACCAGCTGGCGTCTACCTATTTGCAAACGAACCTAAATAAAAAAAAAATACAATTGATCAACTGCAGGTCTTTGGACAACATTACGCAGGGTTCTATATAACATATACTCACTACTATAAACGTGTTTGTTAACAACATGGAGTTAATTGTTTTTAATGGTTCGTTAAAAAGACAGACCCATTTTTTAATTGGAGGAAGTGGCAATTAGAAGTTGCTTTCGTTGTGACGTCACGTG
The DNA here is from genome assembly GCA_943138885.2 of Tholera decimalis. Taxonomy (NCBI): domain Eukaryota; kingdom Metazoa; phylum Arthropoda; class Insecta; order Lepidoptera; family Noctuidae; genus Tholera; species Tholera decimalis. Next base: position 19,415,305 of record OW964564.2, on the reverse strand, counting down.
ATCATCCATGAACTCACTCTTATTGTTATTTATTTTTATCGATTTCCTTATTGTTTTTTATTTCGAAATGTTTAGATATGTCGAGTGTGGGGCAATATTTCTTATTTTTTAGCTAATGTGGCCTATCGGAAAGTTATCAACGACCTTATCGCGTAAGATATTGGGGCAACGGAAGAGTGAAGGCCTCAGGGCCTACTTTCTCGATCTTAATAAGCCGCTTAGTTAAAATAAGTGAGTTTATTTTAGCATTTGCCTTACTGGAGCCTACGTTGGAGTGTAAAATAATTCCACAAAATAAATTATTTTAGTACCGATATAATAAGTTAGGTATAAAAAATTTAAAAGTTATACATATAAGGTTATAATTTTGGTCATGGTCTATTGGTCTTTCCGTGTGTCAGTTCTCATCGAAATGCAGCAGAAATGGATAAATTTTTTATCCAGCACGTCTCAACGGTTCAAGTGAACATTTATTGTTCTAATTTGTTTCAAAGTTCTGTGGTTTTCAATATAATTTATCTTATGACGTAATAACTAGTGATGCAACGAATACGAATACGAATATTCGTATTCCCTAATAGTAGACATTTACCGAATATTCGTATTCGGCGAATACTAATACGAATATTTAAAAACTAATATTTTTGTACGCAACTCTATTTACAGCAGATTTGAAAAATTTCCAAGTCTGAAAAAACTCGCCCAAATATATTTTTCACTGAAGCCATGCACAGTCGCCTCGGAAAGACTTTTTTCAACGGCTGGGAATACCCAGACTGAAAAAAGAAATCGCCTAAAACCAGAAAATCTACAAATTTTATGTTTTTTAAATAAAAATTTGCCTGTTGTAAATTTGAATTTTTAGAAGAGTAAACATTCATCAAATAAATAAGTCTTTTATTACCATGACGAGATATTCGTATTCGTATTCGCCGAATAGTAGGTTTGATATTCGTATTCGTATTCGTAAAAGTAGTATTCGTTGCATCACTAGTAATAACGTATCGTGTGAATTCCTGGTTCATCTCCGCAAGATTGATGCGTTTAATCTTGCAATAAAATCAATTGTGATATGTTTACTTCACACTACAAGGGGTTATCCGCAGCAAGTGCTTATGATAAGAGTAATCTCGAATGTATTGTTTATGAATGATGAAATGTTTTGGATTATTTTTGTGAGACTGGTGACATCTCACCTGATTACAGAATGCTTACCTACCGATTCAATCTCGATTCATCATAATTTTACAAAGCACAGAGACTGTGACAGAGAGAAGTAAATGTTCTGACGGTATTTAATTTATAAATAACTACATAACTTCATGGAAATTATGATGAATCTAACCCACGGGAATCGCATATTTTACCGGGATAAAAAACCTAGCCTATGAACCGAATTTCATACAGATGCGGTTAAAAATATAGGCGTGATTCAGTAAAACACATTCATGTATCCATCCATTTTTCATAAACACACATATACATCCATCTATACTACAAAATACCTCACTAGTCACCAGAAGGCCAGATTTGGAGGTCTCGAGTACCTGGGGCAACGGAAGAGTGCAGGCTTCAGGGCCTAGTTTCTCGATCTTAATTACAAAAACGAAAATATTTGTTGCTTTAATGAACATTGTTTTTATATCCAAGAAATAACAATATAATAATATTATTCTTGGATATAAAAAAAGTTTTAGTGTAGGTATTATCGGTAAAAATGAAATAAAATATTATTTGGAACAAAATACGTAAGGGTTGCTGACGCGTCCTTTGGATATTTTTTATTTCAATTGTAAGGGCCTTTTCATGTGGAGGCCCCTCGGCTGCAGCCCCGTCCGCCCTCTTCTTAATCCGGCCCTGAGTCTACTCAAGCTTAATTAGGGACATGAATTAAGGAAATGTCAAACTAAGTAGCGAATAGACTAGATTTTTTAATATTCGAGGTTTGGTAATTTAAATGGTTTGGTACGACTCAAAAATAACGAAGAATGAAGCTCATGAAAACGTCAGTTATCTTATAATTATTTTACATATATATTTTTTAATTAATGTATATGCAATTTGAGATCACCGACAAGAATTTGGAATTTTGAAAATACCTATTTATGAATCCTCTATAAGCCGATATTGGGAGACTACTGATTGTATGCGTTCCTCGAAATGGGGGTTCTCTCAAAAACACAACACTTGCACATTCATTTACTTTCGAGTCATCCACTTCGTAACAGGCAAAGGAGTATGCCGTTGTTCCCGCCTATATTTTAGACTACCAGTACCGTCACCTGCGCGGGATTGCCGAGTTTAACTGAGTTTTTATATTTCGACACGTGCCAATATTTATTAAACAAAGAAGTTACTAATAAAATACTCTAGCTGAACTTCATGAAACTTAATTTCAAAGATATTTAATTAGTATTTTTTTAATAAATTGTTATTCAGAGTGAACTAAAACAATAAGTTTATAAATCCTTAAAAATGTTGGCTAACTCGATAACCCGGTTGGGACCCTCAGTTTTCAAAGTCAAAACACATTACATTACAAATTCCCTTGAAGTGGATATTCCGTATAACGTATAACGTATTCAATCATACGTGACAAAAAACTACATATTTTGAACGGCCTCCTTTGCGCTTTGTTATAAATAGCACGACCGAACGATAGGTAACTGTCTGAAATAAAATGGGCCTTGTTCGCGACACGTTTTAGCGGTATTTAAGCTCTGCGTTAAAATACTAATAATGAACAATTTATATATCAAATTAATTACTGATAATCGTAACTTGTGGCTCACTCAAGTCTAGTCTAGACACTTTCCTGATATGTCATTTTAGATTACCTACACGTTATCAGTTTAATTGAGCTTATTAATTTTATTCATAGTACATAAGCGCGTACTGTGAAATTACAATAGGTAAGTACCTAAGTACCTATTGTTTATCAATAAGGATTATCGTTGAGGCACAGATTACTAAATAGTTACTTCGTAACAGATACATCACTTTCATACAAAAGCGAAAATACCTACGCTATAATAGCCTACAAAATCTTAATAATAATATCAGCTGTTTGCAGCGAGAAGAAATGTACCATAAGTACGCACACACAGAGTTGAGATTATTTTGCCCGCCGCGCGACCCACGTCATCGAGTGAATGTCCTAGGGTTGTATATGATGATATTATTAATAAAACGAATATAGAAAAACAATTATTTTTTATTTGTTGATAAAATATGTTTCAGTTTAATAAAATTATGGATACATTTTTTCCCTGAATTCCCGATCAATAAATTTTTGTGTCGAAAATATCCGAAACCGCGTAAATACTTTTAATTTTAATAATATTCCGCGCAAATAAATAATCAAAAGGGAAACAGGAGCAAAGCGGAGGAAAATCAATTGTTTTTAGGTCGATTCATTATGACGTTGTCAAAATTATTTAAAAAGGCTCAGGCAGGCATGCTACACCCCGCTGTGGGATGTACCGACGGCGATACTCGAAGCGATAGGCATATAAAGCGTGAGCAAGTGACGGACGCCTGGTTGAGGCTCGTCACACCACCGTGAAAGTAGTTAATCACACATCAGCGTGGCCAGGAAAACTAAACAAACATTATTTTTCTTTGGAAGAGTTACATGTACATACGTACGTATGTATGTACGAGCTCTAGAAGCAGGGAATAGTCAAAATAAAATAATAAAAAACATATAATTCTAAGTAAGTATAAATAAGTATATAAAAATCTGTAAAATTCTCTTATTATAATAGTTGAGAGTAAGTACCTATTCATCCTAAGCTATTATTCGAAGAAACAGCTATTATTAATTTTCCTAGTGACAGCTACATTGAATAACGAGTGATCTAAGATATTTTATGACGTACTTAATTGATTTCCAAATGCAGCTAGAAACAGAAACTTTTTTAAAAATAAGTTAAAACACGCGCAAATGTATCAGGTAAAACATACCTATAAACATACATACATATAAAGACAGGCCCGTTGGTATAGTGGTCAGTGGTCCTGACTGCTATGCGCAAGGTTGTGGGTTCGATTCCCACCTAGGACAAATGTTTGTGTGATGAGCACGGTCATTTGTTCTTTGTCTGGGTGTAATTTATCTATAATATGTATGTATTTAGAAATATATATGTATGTTTATCAGTTGTCTAGTATCCATATCACAAGCTCTGCTTAGTTTGGGACTAGATGGCGTTGTGTGAAAAAAGTTGTGGAATATTATTATTATTATTATTATTATTATTCAGGAAAATCTTCAACAAAAATGTCGCCTGACAACAATGTTTTTCTAGTTCTCGCGACATCTTTTATAGTTCAATAGTCGCGTGCTAAATACATGTCATTCACTTGCAGCGAAAATAGAACCATCAAAAGCATAATGAGTATAGTTTCATTGAGCTGGTGAGTGATAAAATACCACTCGATATTCTGTACCAAAATGATAGAATATCAAAACCTGTATAAAACACGCTCGTTTTACAGGTACAGTGATAAGCGAAAATTCAAAATTAGAATTTTATTTGTTTATCCTATAAATGAAATGATTCACTGTTTTGAGACAAATGTGTGTTTAGAGTGGGAGTACATTTCACCTTTGAAAACTAAAAAATAGCGCTTATTTTAAAACTTGTTCTTTATTTGTTTACTGTGACTTTGGGACGTCTGAAAGATTTTTTTTTTAAACATATGGATACTTCGCCCGCAGAAGCCGCCCAAGTGGTGGCATTGCTGGATTCTGGACTTAGCGTGTTGTGGCTGAAAGATTGCATAATAATATGTTGTCTGTTCATAGAGTCTACAAACGCTATCGGGAGATTGGTTTGTTCACGCGCCGTATAGGATCTGGCAGGAATCGGGTCACTTCTGAGCGAGATGATCGATTTATTGTAACAATTTCTTTACGAAATCGACGTCTTAATGCTTTTCAACTGCAGCAGCAGCTTCATGAACGTAGGGTGGCTGTAAGTGACTCTACAATTAGAAGAAGGCTGAAGGAACGTGGACTGGTACCGCACAAGACAGCAAATCGGCCGAAATTAACTGCAGACCATCGAAGAGCGCGTGAACATTAACTTTGCACATGAGCACCTAAATTGGTCACACCTCCAGTGGAACAAAGCCCTCTTTTCTGATGAGTGTAAAATTATTCAGTATGGTAACGACGGAAGGAACAAGGTCTAAAGAAGAGATGGAGAACGCTTTGCACAATGCTGCATTGAAGAAAAGGCCAGCTATGGTGGCGGTTCGTGGAGAAATCAGCGCCGACGGTAAGACAGAGCTTGTGTTTGTGTCTGGGCCACGTCTGCCTACACTAAACAGTCATCGGTACATCGAACAGTGTCTTGAGCCTCACGTGATGCCCTATGCACATTTTATTGGCAACGGTTTCATATTCATACACGATAATGCTAGGGGTCACACCGTGAGCGTCGTACGAGATTATGTTACCGAAATCGGTATCTCCATTATGGCATTGCCAGCAAGATGCCCGGACATGAATCCGATTGAATATCTATGGGATGAATTAAAGAGATGAATTCGTGCAAGAGATCCTGCCCCAGAAACACTTAGCTAGCTGCAAAATGCAATCCAAAAGAAATGGAATGGAATACCACAACATATTTTGATCGTGACTCTCATCTGATTGATGAAGAACCGTATGGAAGCAGTAATAAGAGCTCAGGGAGGGAATACAAGTTATTAAATAAACGTTTCTTAGCTTTTGTTTTCATTTACATCTGTTGTCTTATCAATTTCCTTCATACTCCACACAGGGTAAAATGACTTGTTAAACAAAAAAAAAAATTTTGCCAAAAAATAGAACCGACTTCCATATCAAAACACTACAAAGCCAAAAATAACTTTAATTTCGGTAGTCGGTGTTATTAGTTTTGGATTTTCTTTTTTTCACCTTTCTTACGAAATTAAAGTTATTTTTGGCTTTGTAGTGTTTTGATATGGAAGTCGGTTCTATTTTTTGGCAAAAATTTTTTTTCACTCTTTTTGTGAGTCGGTTTGTAATTTATCTAGTTACAAAAGCCACAATGTCAACAACTTATCACCTTTTACAAAATATTGCGTTTTCCGATGCATAGCCGTTAATTTTTGAGGAGTTCTCCTGGTACTTGACCATCAGCTCTACATCACCATATGTATTGTGACGAGCATAAAGTGTTTAACATCCGTACTCAAGTAATCGAATCGCAATCCACGAAATACTGAGTAGTTAATATACTGAGTAGGTAAATTATTGAGTAGTTTCAGTGGCCATCTGTGGTCTTCATCATCAGTTCAACTTCTCCAAATGGTACTTTTCGAAAGCAACTGCTCAAGGTACTATAAGAAATACCCAAAACGCTATAGGTGTGCCTATAATATTTGAAGAGTTCCCTCGATTTCTCCAGGATTCCATCATCAGATCCTGATTTCGTAACAATGGGACCAACTAGAAAGTATACCCTTTCAAACCTAAAAAGAATTATCCAAATCGGTCCAGCCGTCTCCGAGTTATGAGGTAACATACATTAAAAAAAAAGTTCAAGACGAATTGAGAACCTCCTTTTTTTGAAGTCGGTTAAATACGAAACCTATGAAAATTTAATTTGAATTTAGAACATTAACATTAGGATTTGAAAACCTCATATTATTCACTATTAAACGATATTTGACATAATATATATTTCTAAATATACACATTTTTCTGATAATCCTTACAAAACAAACTTGCATGGTGTTTCGATTTTTCTGATGAGAAGTGTATAAATAAAGAGATTGCTTCTAAAGGGACTGTTAACCTCTTTTGCATGTCCATTTATTTATTTTTCCTTTTGGACCTGTTAAAAATAATATACATAGGCGGACTTTACGCCTCGGGCATTTTGTATCAGTCGACCTTTAGGGTGGTACTTAGACATAACGTGGCAGGTGCAACTTAATGGGAAGACATACAGAATAACTACTATATACTATAGCAGCTTCAAAAATCGATATCGTATCAAGGAATTAGCGTTCATCTCGGAAGCTAAATACTTTGGTAAACAAGAGCTGTATACCTTACTCGAATATGGAGACCAAGTATTGTGACATGGAATTGGTAAATACTTAGCAAATCGTGACTCTTTAATAAAGCTGTTGTCAAGTCGTGTGTGCTTTTCTAATAATCTCCAATAGGTTAATAATACACGCCCCTGCTTATGACCAGGTGTCGACTGTAAATGAAAACAAGTCTCGTTTAAATTTAGCTGTTGCGCAACACAAAATGACGCGAAAATCTGCGTCACGACCACGCCTCCCGTTGCCAACCTGCTGAAAACCCCAGAAATTTTTATCTTGTTATGTCAAGTGTCTCTAATCTCACTACCTACACGAAAGCCTGTGACAAGAGTCACGTAACACGTGATGTATCGCGTTCTTAATCGACTGCGGCGATTTTAAACACTAAGATAACGCTGTTACTACCGACACTGGAAGAAAGTGTGTTTTAAGAAATGAAACACCTCCAACCACAGAAATCAAAATTATTTATTTTATCTAAGCCTCCAACCGATTCAATGGTACACGTCTTATCAGATCTATGTCTTCATTTGTTTTGAAGTAAGCATGTGTGTTCTGTTTATGTACCGTGTCATTTTTTAATGTTTTCGACAAATGACATGACATTTGCCTTCTGGTAATAAACTTTAATTACGGCTGTGTTCGTAACTATGAAAGTAATTTCGTTAAGCTAATCCGCTGGAAGTACCTGTTATCAACTTAGATAGCATAAGCTAGGTTCACATTTCTAATTCCGAATGGGCCTCGAATATGATTACAACCAGTAAATACGTTAGGAACACTGGGGATTAAATCTATATTTCTATACTAATATTATAAAGACGTAAAATTTGATTGTATGTAGGGGGTAATCAAAAGGGGTAGATGTGGTGCACTTTTTTAATTGCTATAGTTCTAAATCCACGCGGACGAAGTCACGGGCGAAGTGCTAGACCGCATTGATTTTTATATAGCTCTTATCATCTAATGGATTCTTGCTAATTTTTTACATTATAGTGGAGTTATTACATGATACATATTAAATCTGCTTGACTTTATAGAAAAGAATCCAAACTCAGCATTTCCTACCGTTGTTTGCCATTGCACTGGCAGCTTTTTAACTTACTTTTTTTCTGGACTAATTGCAAAATAGTCTAGTCTTGTTATCTTGTATGTATTTGTCGATAGTATAGACCAAATATAATAAGTATAGTTTTGTGACAAAGGTTTCTCCAATCATAAAAAGCGGAACTAAGCGAGTTTAGCACTTTCCAAATCTGGGACGCCCTCCTTCCATACTCCTCGTCAATTTATTTATTTATTTTGGAACATAAAAGCATATACAAATTAGGTACTAGGGTACGTTAACAGCCACATTAGTTGAGAACTGTTTCGTAGCTATTAGCGCCCACCTCCAGGCGGTTGGAAACGTTAGCCTTCCAGATTTAATAGAGCTGAAGTTAAAGCAAAAATGGACAGATAAACCGAGAGTTTTAAGAATATGTGTTCTGTATTTGTGCTTGCGTTAGTGGATGTGTGTACTTGTGAGTGTATGTGTGGGTGTGTTTATGTGTGTGTGAGTGCGTATTATGACTGTGTGTGATTGTTTGCGGGCATGTGAATTCATGGGAGTGCATAGGAAGGCTATGTAGTAAAGACATAATAGACAGAAACGAATTAGAGATTTCGTTTCACTAAATCCTCATATGTGAGGGTGGATAGCCGTTTACCAGTATGCACTTTAGACTCACGAGAAGTCCTTGGGTAAATATTGAGGACTCTATTTATTTTATTATATAGGGAGGGTGCAAAGAATAAGTATTGCCGTCTAACTAATTTACTGACAGCTAATTGTGTCTTGCAAACTATATCCGTCCTGCGTTTCCGTTTGCTCTTTGGGTCATAGATTAGTTCGGAATGCTTACGAAGAATGGTTTTAAGAAGAAGGGAGTGCCTAACCGTAGGTAATTTTAATAATGTATACAGTTGACTAGTAGGGAAGAGGATTGGTTTGCGTTTAATAACCTTAAGCACAGCTCTCTGTGCTCTCTCCAGACAGACGTAGCAGCAGACAGTTTCCTGCATTTCCCCAGGCTGTGATACAATAGGTGATGATAGAGTGAGCTAGCGCGAAGTACACTGTCTTGAGGGTTGAGATATTATTACCTGAATTTCTTAGGCTTTTAAATACGTAGATTAACTTTCTTACTCTACCAATCTATGACTCAACCTGCCTTCTCTATGACAACGTACTATCCAATATAACACCAAGGTATTTAATGTCATCCGCTCGCATTATTTTTGTGCAGTTACAGTTTATGTTCGGAACTAAACCGCATGTATGGGCAGAGAGGGTAAATTGACGAGATGGCTGAGAGGAGATATATAAACTTAGTTTTTAAAATAAAAACGAAGTTTATTACATTCCGTCTTAAAAGTGTAAATTTAGGGTGAGGAGATTTTGTCCTAACCATCGTCAATATTCTATTTAAGGATCGATCGTCGTTCTAGAGAAGGCAATTAAGGGGTACTAATTGATTGATTGTAGTGTCCAGATATAGGTACGGTTATAACAAAAGGTCAGACAATTGAAAATAATGGCTAGAAAAATATGTAGCTCGTAAAATTGTAAACAACGGACACACGTGGAAGCGTTATATTGTATTTCAACAAACATACAATGAAAATATCCTCTCGTTAAATGTTAATGACGATTAATGTTGATTATTCCATACGATCCATAGGTACATGTTTGTAATGTGATGTTGTCTGTTTAATTAATGTCTAATAATCTTTTATCTTTTTATATAAAAACAATAAACCACATAGAGAATCCATCGTTCTTGTTTTGTTAATTTCATCAAATTACTAAAATCGTTACCTATGTTAGGTAAGTATGTAATGCATTTCTTAAGAGCTCAGGAAAAGATAGGAATAGGCAAGCTGGGAAATAATTACGGAACACATCATTCGGTCAATATTATTGAGATCAATGGAAGGCACCAAGGTTGAGGTTGTACATTTGGTCGGCGCACTCAACAAAGCAGGACTATCTTAGTGAGGTGAGGAAGGAAGGTTCTAGAATGGAGTACAATGACCTGATGAAGCCGAGACGTAACGACAGTGTAGAAAAACTAACCGAGGTAGGCGAAACGCCGAGAAGTACGTACATTCGTGCAGGAGGGCTGAGGGGGGTAAACGTTGGGAGGTTTACACTTCACATGGAGTTAAAATCAGGACGAGGAGTTGAGTGCATTGTTAACATATTGATGAGACGTGAGAACTGAGATTCAAGTGCTTATATTGTCTACCATATGAAACAATAAATATTGTTTTATTATGTTTCCGGTTACCTACTGGCCTGATCTACATACTTTGTAACATTTGACCTTGAAAGGATCGGCTTAAAGTACACCTGCATTACGATTACGACAGTTTTCGACCTTATAGGTGCTAACAGAATCAAATATAGGCTCCGGGCCTCCTTGGTCAGATAGTGAACAATATTATTAAGTAAGAATAAGCCAGTGGAAGCAAAAACAGGACGTATATTATGCGATGTTGATACAGCGTCACTTTTTGTAACGTATTGAACATCTGGAAGCCGGCTAACTGTTTAGTTCCTGTTGCAAACAAAGGAGACCCTTGAAAACAGGTTACGGACCATTATAGTTCTTCAACCGAACAGCTGTTTTTGATCGGGACAAAATTGAAAGGGAGCATGTTTGTAAGTTGAGCACGGGTGTATTTTTTATTAACTGCGAAAATTTAATGTTATGCGGTTATTATATATAATGGGCAAATTGTAGTTCAATGCAGCTGGTTGCATATGCTACACATGCCTCTCTATATGGCGGTGTTTCGTGAAGATAAGTTGCTAATGCCTGGTAGTGTTATTAATTTATCCCCAAGCCTGCCAAGCAGTCGAGTTAATAGTTTTGAATAGTGAATTGCTTAAAATGTTGAGTAATCTATCTATATTGAAAAGTGAGATACCTAGTACCTATTAAGTATTGTTTTGTGTACTAACAAGTACAGAACCATTATCTAGCAGTTCACCTTAAGCAAGAAAGAAGCACAATTCTATCGAAGTAATTAGTTTTAATTTTCCTGATTCAAGTCGTGTGTTATATAGTTTTTCGTTATAATATTGTTCGTTGTAATATTGAATTATGTAACGGTATTTTGCATAGGTATTATGCATATTCAATTATCGTTTAACGCATTCCAAGTGAAGTGTATGTTCGTGTAACTACTTATACAATCGAGTTTAACGACAAATAGCAAAATGAATGTCGCCGCATGTAGACGTTTAATCACCGACATGGTTAACAAAGGCAAATTTTGGAACAATATCGTCATCAGTCTGAACTACACACCTGCTTAATAATACGATTACGATACGATTATAGCGCAGGTGTGATCACAATATTGTATTTTCTTAAAAATTACAAGCAACTTATATATATGGCTTTTATTTATCGCTAGCTCGAAAGTAATAATAGGTAACAACAAACTTATTTTTAGGTTATACCTATGCGGCTCGAGGGGCTAAAAATTGAATCACACACAATCAAGGTGAATGGGATAATTTAGCTAGGTTAAATCAACATGTGATCAGCAAATCAGGTTATAGACTTCTCTCTTACAAATCAATTTTTTTTTGGCAACTCAAAAGCAACGTACTAAAATGGCTTCTTCTAAATACATTTTTCTTATTTTTGCCAGTTGTTGGGATTTATTATAAGCAAAAGCATAAATTCTACGTCCACATATTTTGACTAATATAACATTACGTATAGTAACATCACGTGTCTCCGGGGCTATAAATAAAACTTCCTATTAACAATAAGTAGTACGTGGATGATGTAAGCAAAGCTAAATGAAAATCGAATAAACATGGCACCTACCTCCTTTGGTTGGAGTCCTGTGAGAGGAATGTTGCGCTCTGTAGCCGCGAATCATTTCGTAATCACCGGAATCGCGCCTAAGCGGAAACTGGATTTCAATGATGTGGTCACATGGCTGCATCAGCTTCAGGATACCGGCTACCTTCTTTTTCTTATCTTCAATGGAAGTTCTTGACTTTATGTCATCTACCAATTTGTCTTCGATTACCTGGCAGGCTCTGTGAAAGAAGTACTCCACCATGTCGAAGAATCTTGGGTTTGCGTGAGTCGGGATGTCTTTAAGCCTCTCGGGAATTTGATGGCTTGCGTATGTACGGCAGCATACGTTTACACCAGCAGGCGCAAGTTTGAGCATGGTATTAACTCCCTCATTCTGGAGGCTATTTTTCAATGGTGGAACCACCGACTTGGCGATATTCTTGAGGTGCAGCATGGTGGCTGTTTTAATTAAGTACGTTAGTCGGGTTAATAATCGGGCCGCCCTACTCTACACTATGTATAATACACAATTCTATGTAGTGCTATATAGACTGTAGTGACGACCCGCCCCGACGGAATCCGACTCACTGAGTAAAGCGGCGTATGGCAAAAAATAAAAAGGCCCCAATGCGTGATGCGGATATTTGGTCTCGCTCCCACTTGGGCATACGATAAGAGCAGCGATATCACTTCGCTACGAAGTTGGTCACACTCGCGACTTCACGGGATAGCATCGAGTGCAAAGAGTAAAGTAATATAGAGGGAATTGATCGAGTGGTATACCCGCGATGTTAATTAAAATAGTGTTTGGGTTCGTTTTAAAAAGCTTAGATTTCAAAAAAATGACTCTAAATAATTTATATGATGAAATGTTTTGTTTTGAAAATTATTCCATGTAGTGAATTCTACTTAATGTAAATTGTAATACTAGAAATAAAGATTTTTACTTAAAACTGATTACCGTTTTAGAACTGGAACATGAGAGACTTATTAAATTAACAAAGTTTTTAATGGATAATTGAATAACCAAATACACAATTTGGTTATCCTATACTCCTAGGAGAGTGATTTATTTTTATCGACTTATAAATTGATAATGTAGATGTCCCAAAATCCTTATGATGCCTAAGATTTTGTTATTTTTAACCGACTTCAAGGAGGAGGACTTCCGAGGAGTTTCTCAGTTAGTCTTGAACTTTTTTTTAAATAATAGGTACTATCTCTTGAACCATTTTTTAAAGAGAACTAGCAATGTGTATAGAATTCACATTAGGGTAAACTCATCTAATTGTGTGACTCGCCTAATTCGGTGATATTTGGTTTGAGCGCTATTATAAGGCTGTACGAGTGAAATCAATGACTTGAAATACAACCTTATTCCTCTCTTATAAACTAAAAACTCGTCTGTAAAGTTTGGGCACGCTTGATTGAGCGAGATAGCAACAACTGACGGTTTTGTCAGTTCGCACGTAAATCTCGCCGGTTTCGGCAGTGTATGTGAATAGGTGGCGAACTTTGCTGTACTTAAGTGAGTATTTAACCGATTTATTAGCTTCTTTTTAATAAAATGAATTGTAAATGATATTCCCTTGATGTGGCAGTAAAAAATTCGTCATAGTTCCGCGTCGTTTTAGTGTTAGAGCTTATTTTGTTCGTCCAAAATATTAGCGTTTTAGCGGTTGAGTGGTTTCTGTGCTATCACAGAATTATAGTAGTAATGTACAATTATTTGTGGTTTTAACTGAAAGTATTGACTTATTTTGAGTTTAGTAGACAAGATTGATGTTATTTTATTAGTTTTATCTTGTCTTAATTAAAATGACGACTTGAGCCAATATTATATATTTTGCTATCGCCGAATTAAGTGACACGTTTTGGACTTGTCACGTAATTACGTGAGTAGTTTTATTACCATATTTTGCAGCATTTGTTTTATTAATACGAGCTGAAAATTTAAACAGACGCTAAAATCTAAGCAGGTATGTATTTAGTATTATAATTTGCTTGTTTACTTTCAGAACCTGTGAAACAACAATTTAAGAAGAAAAATAGGACTGAAGACGATGATTGGCTATGTGAAATATTTAAGAGATGGTTGGTACTCAGAAGATGCAGCTTCTAAAAATGGAGCAGACTGGATTTCTTGTTACTTCCGCTTCAAAACGTGCCACGTACATTGCCAAAGTCAAGAATTTGAGGCTAATGCGACGATTTTCAAGTGTTGTGATATGTGTTACGCCGAAGAATTCTGGAAGATACTACAATACAATAATACAATACAATAATTTATTTTTTTATCCAAAGATATTACTAAAATGTTTATCTTGTTTTTAAGTTTGTTTTGTTTTTTCCTATGTTAATTTTATGATATTAATTTTATACAAATTTACTAAAGCAAGTTAACTTGCCTAATTCCGTTATATCAGAATTAAAGTAGTAGCTATCACGGACTTAAAGAGGTCACCACGGAATTAGGCAAGTTGACTTGCTTTAGTAAACTTGGTATAACTCTTAGGTTTCTAGAAAAAATGTAATTAATTGTGCCTATATTCCTCATAAAAGACTGATTAAAACTCATGCTAAGTCTGAATGAAAGTAATTAATAATTTGTTGGTATTTTATTACTCAAAATGCCTTTGTCACGAAGTTAGATGAGTTTACCCTACTAGCAATCTTGTTAACCCGTACAACTAAGCTAAATATGCTTGTGTCTGGAGTGGGTTCAAGGTAATAGTGTAACGGGTGGGGTTCGAAAATAGCAGCAACTCAGTCATCATTTGCTTAGCCTTTTCTTAACCATGACAGGCTCAGCTTCCAGTCAAACGGGATGGGTACAGCTGAGTACAAGTAGTTTACATATAGCGACTGCCTATCTAACCTTCACACCCAGTAGATGCAACTGGTGTCAGATTCTGGCTTCTGACCCTTAACGACTTTCAAAGATGTACAAAAGACATCAACGACCAATGGCTTAACGTGTTTTCCGATATATCTTATCTTATCTTACCGACCTTCCTCAGCAAGCTTTGCTTAACCTTGAATATCGAACCGTTCGGCTATTATAATTTAGCGACGAGCTCTCAGCAATACAATAAAATATGACGCGGCTCCAGTTTGCTTTGTAGAAATCGAAACATTGTCTATGAGAATTTGGCAATACTGTGGAACAACATTCGACTCGACTAAAAAGAGAAACAACTTCATGCTACAAGTGACAACGGTGTCTGTCTTAGCTGTCATAATACAGATTTGATTCGGTATTTGATAAGAACCTAATTCAACGTTTAATTTAGTGGTAATGGTAATGTTGAGAAAATTATATAGATAGATAGATAGAATACTCTTTATTGTACACCAATAATTTAATTAATTTTTATTTATAGGTATAGTAGACCGAAAGTTATTTTGTCTCGTTTGTTGTTTAGCTGATCTACACATATGTTTATATAGACAAAACATGACATTAATTTGTGTATTTTGTAAAAATAGCTCCGTTCATCCCCTCTTTTCGCTTACACGTGTGGAGGGAGAACGTAAACTAACAAAATACGCAAAATAATTACAATGGTAGCCAAATTTAGACACTGAAATGCTTACTTGAAATGATTTGCATTTTGAATACTGACGCAGTCTTTAAAACAAATCTATTGTTCGTGTAATTTGGTCTAAAGAATAGGTGTAAATCAAGGTAAGTTTCAATTTTTACGTGAAATTTATATACTTTGTGAACTTTTTGTTGTCCTTAGTTATTTACCGAAGGTATAGTTATAAAGTTATTTTGTTCTCACTTTCTAGCTTTCCGAATATGACGAGAGAAGAAGCAGCTCCATACGAAATTGATGTTCTTCCAGATGAATTACTAATTGGCATATTTAAATACCTGCCATTGGAGACGATACTTTTGTGTGAAAGTGTATGCAGTAGATGGAAGAAACTGTCTCGGGACGCCACACTTTGGCGCGAAATCGTTTTTGTTTACTCCGGGAAGCCAGGACAAAGCGAAGTAAGCGAGAAAAACCTGGAAATCATAGGAACTCATAGTGAATGTATTCGCTGTCTTAAAATACAGTACGTCTACAGCTACTCTGTGATCAAATCAATAATTAATCAGTGCCAGAATATCATCTCACTTGAACTTGTAATGTGCCGCATCTCTAAGGAGTTCGAAGACGATATTACAAGGTGGCCGAATTTAAGGAAAATTAACTTGAAAAATTCTCTTGTGCTGATGAATAACGTGGATGTATTGGTCCCGTATGACTATTTTAAATACTTGAACTATCTGGCTTTGTCGGATTTTGGACTTCCAGCTGCAACACGCGACAGCTTACTGCGATGTAATCATTTAAGTCACATTTTCATAGAAAAGGTTAAAAATCTTGACTTAGAATATGTTAAAAATTTGATAAAATCAAAAATGGATATCATTAACTCTCTACACATTTATGGGGGCAACGCTGTTGACGACGAATGTTTGATGATGTTGTCACACTGTCATTTGTTACAAGATCTTGCTATAATACGTTGCGAAAATCTTACAGATGCAGGACTTATAAAACTGGCAGATTTAAAACAATTACAACATTTACAAATCTGGAACAACGTAATCTTCAGCGAAACTAATCTCCATAGAACTTTATCAAGTCCAAATTTAGTCAAATTGGAAAGCTTAAGTTTATCAAGAATAAGAAATATTTCACCTGTGATAGTTGATGTGATATCTGAATATTATAAAAATCTTAAATTCCTCGCTGTTTATCAGTGCCCTAGAATCATAAACACAGACTACGAAAAGCAGCTTAAGTCAAAATTTAGAAATATTGACGTCGTTTTATATTAAGTTCCTATGTGTCATAGTGCTATGTCTATTGGTATCACTCAAGAACGCAACCCGGAATTACGAAATTACAAATCATTGGTATACTGGACTATTGGATACACACAGTGTGCCACGTAAGATTCAGAATTGGATATGTTACTTTTACAATCGCATTATTGTTCCCTTGGGGCCATATCTTCCTGATGATGCCAGCAAAACGTATGGCCAGGTGACGAAGCGGGAGTATGCGTTTTATTGGATGCGAGACTCGGCTGCAACACGAATGGGTTTCGGAGAGGTACAATTCTTATCACAGCCAAGACGTTCTTTAGAGATACCATTATTAAGGTATCAATGGATTTGGAACAACACCTAAACTATTATTTATAGCTTCAAAAGCACGTATTAATCAATTAGTTAGGATTAAAAAAAAATACATAAAATCCACATAATTATATTTCACTGTATAAATAATGGCATATTTATGAGTCAAATAATTAAATTCTTTTTATTAAATCCAGATTAAAATAAGACAAAACTTATTACATAAATACTTACTAGTCTTTCGTTAAGAGAATCGATTTCCTCTTAATGGAAATCATGCTTAACAAGAAATTAGTATATATACAAGAACGTGACGTTAATGTGCTCATATACAGATATTTTTTCTAGTTATTCTGATGATCTAAATGATCAGATTACAACGTAAACTATTCATGCTGCTGCTAATTTCATCGGCGTTTTATTGTTCCTCTTACATCTGTATTTTATTACAAATAGTTGTGTTTTGTGATGATGTTACAATAATACAATGTTTAAAAGAAACGAACTATGTTATTTTTTTACCATTCGCAATTCCCATGCTGTTTAGAGGGTACATTTCGATTTAATACTCTTTAGAGCAAGAGTATGTGACAAAAAGTAAAATGTTTCTGAAACATGTTTAAAATATCTTAACACATAAATACATACATATCGTCAAGTCACTCATCTCGGGTCTTACAAAAACACTACATCACAATTTATGTTTTATTTCAAACATATCACAGCATCCCGAATCATTTGGTACTTATCTGACATTCCATTGTTTTAATGACTACTTTAAAATTTCTGGTTAAAATTTCTAATGACACGACCAAATGTGATAGTTTCACATTTGTTTTTAAGATGTACATTATGATTATAGTGCCAATACATTAAGCTAAATACACTAACTTACCAACTACAAATTTTCGATAAGCTCAAAATTTGTTTGTTCTAGGTATTTTACATGTTTTTCCTTTGTACACTGTATTTTTGGTTTCAAGCAGGAACATGTAATTAATAAGTCCGGTTAGGTAATGTGTGACAGTGCTGTTATATGAAAGAAAACGTTGAAATGTTTGAATACATAAGACAGTTTATCGCATAATGGTTCCGAAAAAAGTTAAAGTAGATAATTATTTAAATTGTATTTGGCTACGTGGTAGTATTACAAAGTGTTGTTGAATCCAAAATAAATAAGTTATAAGAAATACATTATTTTTACATGTGTTTTAAAATCTATGATTATTAAGACGTATGAAATGTTACAGTGGAGCTATGGTCAGAAGAAAATCTAAAAGCAAAACACTTACGAATCTTCAAATTAAAACCGAAGCAGTGAATAAATCACAATAGCATGCATGCACAAAATGCCACAAAGTAAAAAAATAAAACTGTATTGAAACATCTGAAAGTATAAGATAAAACAAAACATTCTGCACGAAAAAACCCACGGTTCATTATAAATATATTTACAGACAGGGATAGCCATTTCCGGCCATCCTACAGATATACGAGTGACGAGGAAACATTGACGCAACACCCGTAACAATAATAATAAAAGATCTCGAAAAAAAAAGAACTAGGTGGCCGAACAAAGGAGGTAAACCTACAAATAAAAATAAACACTTAGGATACTTGGGACGGGGGAAGTGGTGAGGTTGATCATCGCTTGCGGCCGCGCATGATCTGTAGGGCTTTGGCCATAAGTGGCGCTTTCTTGGGCTTCAAGGAAGAGGAACCGGAGCTGGGTAGAGGGGCCATTGCTCGAGCCGCGGCACCACCGCGCAGCACGTTGGGCGCTGCGGCGAGCGTGGCTACGCGCGCAGCAGGGCTTCCTGTTGCCATGCGCGCCGTTCCATGCTGCGCCTGTAACAAGACGGGAGTATGAGAATAAAATAGAATAATGCTTTATTTGCTCCGAAAGTAGGTACATAAATAAATAGATGTTTACAAAAATTGTTTAGATCCTTGTACAAGGTTCCTCAAAAGGCATGCAAACATTTAAACACAAGAGAAATTAACTCTACAACGTGTAATTTAAAGGGTATATAAATACCGAGTGCACGGCTTCTTTGGATGATAACAAACGATATAGCAAGGGTTTTCTAATCCTATGTCTACATGTGTGGAGCTTATTAGAAATTTCAATACATTGATACCAGAGACCGAATTTTTCAAATTAAGAAGAACGAAGAGAATTATCGTGTTATTGGCTAGTGACTTGGAAAGTGATGACCCTCATAGTGATGTGACACGTTTTTTATTACTGGTATTCAAGAAACATATGAAACCGATAATTTGGGGTCAATTCTGTGAGTCACTTATTTTGAGCTGAAACTTTGCATAGAGACTTCATACCAGATGTTGTCTTCAGTCCTTTTGGATAGATATGGGGTTTCCGTTACACGTTGTATAATAATCATGTCAATGTGGATTAATAGTAATCAAGAATTCAAGTAAAATATATCAGTCTAAATACAATAAATGTCAAGATTATGTCAATATTTTTTATAATAAAAAACGTATATTGTGCGTAGGTCAATTTTTATTGTTAAAAGGTCTACAATTATACAACAGAACATTTATAGGGTAAGGTTGTTTAAAAGGCTGCTAAGAAAAAGTACATTTTATTCGTCTAAACTCATATCGGAGTCAGAAACATCTGAATTGTCACTCAATTCCAACGAATTAGGAATGATATAGAACACGAACTCCACTCAAAAATGGTTCCACGCAAAACACAATCAAGTAGGCGGGGAAAAAAAAAACAATCAAAGCGCCTCTCAGTCTGACGTGCGCTCAGTGACAGACGCCAGAATCGTGTTGATTAGTGAAAAATCCAAGAAAAAGCTCGTTTCTGAGGGATAAAAATGACCTCCTGCGTAGTAAGGT
Organism: Tholera decimalis; assembly: GCA_943138885.2. Classification (NCBI taxonomy): domain Eukaryota; kingdom Metazoa; phylum Arthropoda; class Insecta; order Lepidoptera; family Noctuidae; genus Tholera; species Tholera decimalis. The sequence goes on along the minus strand of OW964564.2, from coordinate 19,395,349 downwards.
GGTGTAAAAGGCGGAAAGAAGGAAGTAAAAAAACTAACTGGGATAGCTTATCACTCGTAAGTAAAATAATTTCGTGTTTTATTTTCGTATAAACAACCACGAGTTGTCAGTATTATGCAACAGGTAGCCAGCCAGTTTTTAATACCTAACTTATTATATATTTTATATTAAGTACAGAGTTTTATAAATTGGATGGATTGGTTTGCCTGTGTGTTTCTCATTTTAGTTTCCCCAAAAAAGAGATTCGACGACTACAGTGGATTGCAGCAGTCCGCTTAGAAAAAAGAGAGGATGACTGGTTACCAACTAATGCCAGTAGGGTTTGCTCCATACATTTTGGTAACGAAAACATATATTCGTCACGCACTGGTTATCGTATGCTAAAAAATCAGCTGTACCTATTTGTACGGTTAGTACTGTTGCACAGCATTTCGTGAAAAATTCTGGTAAATCCTAATAACTTAATTTAAGGATTGCTTAAGAATACAAATTTTAAATCACGTCTAATGTGTTTTATGTTATCAGTACCACGTTGAAACAATGTAGGTCATTAAATCGGCACTCCGTATGAGCTGATAAATAGAGCGAGCCAATATTTAAGAGATATTTCTGTCCATTTTACTAAACAACAAAGTTTTGTTTTGAGTACCTCGAGTACCCTTAAATTTTGGCTCGTACTTTTTAAAAACCACCTTGTATGTTAAATTTACTCTATTCACACATTATATATATATATATATAAATCTAGTTTCAGAGCTTATAAGCCTAACGCTCTTCTGATGCGGAGTTAGTTATTGAGTTCTTACCTTATTTATGTACTTTAAGAAATTAATAAATATGAAATTCGGTAGATCCTGAGGAAATAATGATTTCCATTTAAAATAGGTATCAGGTAAGTAATGAAATAACTTATTCGTTTCCAAAGGGTGTTGTCCAAATGCTTGAAATGGACAGAAACTGCGAATAGTCCTTAATTCTTTTTAACATAAAATATGTATAATGAAATAATTTTCAAGTTTGTTTAAGTAGGATATAAAAATATGGAAGTCATTAAAATATTTAACCTGATATCCGTTTAATTCATTCTTATTTTTTTTGGAGGTCAGTGTTTATTTGACACTAGTAAGTGGCATTCAGCCAAACAGGAATCGTAAAATAATTTCTAACGAATTAGTTTGCAGATTTAGTGCACAGTAATTATTAATTTAATATAATTCGACCTATGTGTACCATAAATCTAAAAAAAATAATATATGCATGTCAATATTAATTAAAATCAAATATTTTTTGAATAGAAAACGTATCGTAGGCTGTATGAATCACATCTCCTTTGCCTTACCTACTGACAGACTAACAGTTTGACACTACTGCATTTTCGATTGTTTGTTTACTTGATTCTACAATAGCGCTTGCGAATTGAGTTACATACGGATTGCTTTTTTATGGTATAGCAACGACTATGGTCATTTTTCGAAGATTTTGATTTTAGTTCTTCACACGATACCCATTTTTAAACACGGACTTAGGTTGGACGATGATTTGGCATCCCTAGACTTATTACGACCAATATTTCAGAAAAAGGTTTGTAACTGACTTCTACCAAGTTTTTTTGATAATTATTGAAATTGTAATGGGTTACCTACGATTTGTAGTAACATTTGGCGTATATTTCACTCTTGTTCATTTCAGGGTTTTTTTATATGGCCGACGGGCATTCCCTTTTATGAAGCTTTACACTTTTTGTAAACTTAATGTAAAAAGGTTTAATATTAATTTATAATATTTGAGTTCATAATAAATGACTGACTCCTACTGCATACTGCATAACACCATCCTCGCCACTCGATGTCACAAAACAATCCATCTCGTTCGCACTCGCTTGATTCGATATTTCAGTTTCACTCTAACTTTATCTTACTAAATAAAATAGCGCCCCAAATGAATGAATTGACGGATCCATGCGCAGAAAATAAATTTAGCAAAGTATTTTCTTTTGTTTGTGCGCGTGTTGCATTCGTATGATCAGTTTAGTGGTATGAGTTTGGAACCATGTTTTAGCGGGCTTCGTTAGAGAGTTAATTTCTATATCATTCCTATTCGTTGCTCAATTCATCATCTATATCTGTGACGGATATTATTAACGATGACTCAATTATGTTGTCAATATGTATGTAACGATCCCAATCAGACATAATGTCCCTTTTTGTTTTATTCACGACCTTCGACCAGTCTTCAGATTGAACATTGTTGATGGCCTGTTGTAATAGGGCCAACATCTTATTTGCCGTAAATGGCGGCGAAGTATTATTTCTTGCGGCATAACCTAAAAATAAACGAACTTATGAAAAAAAAAGTATTCAAGTACTTAATCATTTCTTTCAAGTAGGTAATGCTAAAAATTACACTTGAAATACGTCTAATCTAGTATCTGGTAATGTTTTAAACTATATGCTACGATCGGAAAACTGTATTTTTTATAAAGCTTTAAAATGGGAATTGAAATTAAAAGCATACCTTTTATTTGGGCCCAAATCAGCTCAATAGCGTTAATGGTAGGGTGATAGTCGAAGGACCTGGTGGCCTTTTTCTTTTGCCATCTCGTCCAGAGCATAGGTAGGAGTTGGTGGCTTATGACGCCGGACTAAGACAATAAGCTCCGTCTTTAAATTTTTATATCTGCTGTAACTCCGTTATCACTCAGCCACTTCACCAACTCGCTTTTGCAGTTGGATTGGTTTGGGGGTTTATTAACTTGTACCGAATGGTTGTCCATTATTATGGTCATAGGCTCTTTTAAATTATTTAATAGACCTATTAACCAATCTTTCAATTTTTCGTAGTTGATCTTCTCATGATACTCCGTAGTTTTTTTTTGCGTTCGCCTTTGCCCTCCGACACTTTGGTACACAATTGTGCCGTATCGTCGGTCCAACTTTTGGTCCAACTGTGTGGTTGGCGTTTAGCCGCGTTTCATCCAAAAAAACAACTTTGCTCCAATCACTTATGTTTATGGCCTTCCTTAAAAATTGTACATCTTGCTAGGACAATGTAACCTCACCATAATAATATTCCTGTTGTTAATTTTTTTGGGAACAAAGCCAATATATTTTATAACTTGCCGCAACGAAGTAATACCTCCTTTGAACAAGTCAGCTTCTTTTAATGATTTTAGAAGCTTGAGCAATGTGGGTAGCTCCATTCTTCTATAATAATCATAAATATGATTTCTAATAGCAACCTTAGCATTATCATCTAAATCTGTGATTGGCTTCACCTTGGTCCGCTTTTTGTTGGGTGTCGATAATTTATTTTCAGACATCCCATCTTGGCTAATTTTCTCACGTGTTATACGCGAAACAGTATTGCGGCTAATATCAAGAGCTTCGGCTACTCTTTCTACAATTCGATTCAATGGTAACAACGGTCCATTATTTTGTTGTTCTCTTTCAAAGTAGTCTCGGAGGCGAACAACAAGGTCCTTGGCCTGACTATCCAAAACAGTTTTTTTTTTGTATGCTTAGGCATGGTAATAACATCAAACTCAACAAGCAAACTTTAACAAATAAAACAACAAACCTATAACAAATAACAATTTAACAAAAACAAAAAACAAACAATGAAATCGTAATACGTGTAACATTAAGTCACAATTCAAGGCGCTAGCACTCGTACTCGTACTCACAGCATCGCACGGGTAAACAAAATGGCCGCCGCGCTGATGCGCCATAGAGCAAAAATGTTGTTACGAAACAAAAAACATAAACCCGATTTTGATTATTTTGTATAAGTACAAAGATAGTTATGTAGCCATAAAACATTTATATTGACAAGTTTATACACGTAGTTACACTGCACAACTGAATAACACACTAATTTTCATAACAATATTAAAGAGAACTAGATTTATGCTGCGAGTATCCTTAGCGATAAAAATTAATTGCATATCGTCACATCCCTAGTCATGTGGTACTGACAGATGTCAACGTCATACGGGCAACTGTCACCCGCACCATGCTACAGTGCATAGAGAGTAGTCAGTTAAAAACACAAAAATAGTTACTGTTATGGCCCCTTGTACAATATTTTGGTTGGTGGTAACAACAGCCAAACATCGGGCTTCAAGAAAGATGGGATTACATTTCATATAAATCATAATCAGATTTATTTTCGATTTTTTTTTGGCGTAATTCATCTTAGTCTGGATGATGATGTGCACGCTTGAAAAAATGCAAAGCAAGAATTAGTGATGTACCAAATCCTATGACCAAATCTGTTATCGATAAAACTAAAACAACTGCAATGTGTTGAATGTATACGTTTCAAGATCTTTTTTATTACCAACTACAATAATTAAAGCATTCAATCAGAAAGATTATAGATAGAAACGATTATCTATTTTAGGTACCCACGATATTTAAAAAAATAAATGGATAATTGCTACCAAACGAGAGAACTGGTTCCCATCCACATAATAATACAGTGTCATATATTCTCGGCATTTTACTGAAAATTGTTTATGAATATAAAAACCGACGACGGATAAATTTGAAGTTTTCCTTTTTGGGGTAACTTTATTTAATTCTATGAGTCATTAGCAGCGATCGGAGTAGGTAGATTGATTTTACGTACTTGCATCATAAATAGTCATAGAAATCATAACATGGATATGCCTGTTTTCCGGGATTTCATTTTGGTACTTACGGGATTGAATCAAATATTGTGAATATAAAGATTTTTAAACTACTACAATTGAAATTTTTAGAATGCGATAGTTAAACGTTTAAAATTGTTTTTGTCTTATTTATCATATAATAAAGTGAATCATACTTTTGTGCGTCCATTCAAAACTTAAATGTGACTAATTTAGTAGTTATTTCTTGCAAAGTAGCTATTTCTGAAAAGTTTGTTTGTTTGCTTGAACGCGCTAATCTTCGAAAGTACTGGGTGGATTTGGATGAAATTTGGTATGGAAGTAGATTGAAGCTTGAGGAAGGTTATGGGCTACTTTTTACGCGACTGCAAAAAAGGAGAGTTATGTTTTTACCGTGATAGAATCCACGGGAGCGAAGCCCCGCGTGAGTACTAGTATTGATATATTCTTCATCCTACACATAACAATATCTGTAATTCCTAAAAAATCTTAATTATTACAAAATCCCGGAATCCCGGAGGCATATCCATATTAGTATATACGTGCCAGTTCATTGACCCCAAATCAATCTACCTACTCCGATCACTGGTCATTAGTTATAAGAATTTAAGAAGTAAGTACCTAGTTAAAAAGCCAGTTAGATAACATACCGTTTATGTTTGTTGGTTTATTACATTTATTACAGAAATGTTGTATTTTTTACGTTCTATGTAACTACCTATTTTGGGTGGGAAAACTATCAAATTACTCCTCCCACTGTGGGTGGAGCGGAAGGGAGTGTCAAACTTCTACTGACTAAATCCCAACCTGCTCCTTAAGTTGCCTATGCGTATCTCGTTATAACATTCCGGCAACCCCTATGTAACTTACTTAAGAATGTAAGCATTACATAAGTTACATTCAGTACGTATAAAAATGCAAATGTATATTACAAATAGTTTACTTAGTTAATTACAAAAAGACGATAATTCTTTGATTTATTTAAATCTGTCCCATCCCTTGTATGATGCGAATAGCCAATCAGAACGCAGTACCCCTCTACGTCCCACCTCAGCTAATTGACAGAATTGGTTTGAAGTATTGGATCGAACATTAGGCGTCTAGAGGCTTTATAGTCGTTGGAATAAGGCTACCACTTTTCAGCACCCCAATAGGGATTAATAAAAAAATGTTTGTTATATTTCTATTGTCAAACTTAGCAATAAGATATTTCATGTTAACGGATATCCACATTTCCCCGTCAAAGGTTCATTTTCGCAAAATCCATCAGAATGATGGATTTTGTTTGATGGAGTACCTACGCGCCTATTACTACTACTAGCTCTTGCCCCGCGGCTTCACCCGCGAAAACCTGTGCAAACTCAAATCGCTACGATAAGTATATCGTTGTCGTGTATGGTGGGCTTAAAGCTCTCAGTCAGCATGATTGAACCCTTAAGTATCTGCCCGCGGTCACCGTGACCCCGGCGAGTTTTTGGATTTGATTTTATCCATTAATCGGCATCGAGCAATGACGTGCATCTGTGTACCTTTTCTATACTTTGGTTAGTATGGCGCAAGTGCTTGTGAGCTATAAAAAAAAGTTACGTATAGAAACTTCAAGTCTGACGACTGCATGGATGACTCATTTTCAGAGAATCAATCGATTAAAATCAGTCTGCGGGTGAAAATCGATTTATTTCTTTAATCGTGAGAGCTTCGATCAACAATTGTACTAGATTTCCGATAAGCGCTTCAAAAACGGCCCGAAAAATAGGGTCACGAAACTATTTGTGGCCGTATTTCAAATTAGTATCCAAGCATAGCCAACATTCACACGTCAACATGCCGCAGTGCAAGTTCGAAAACAGTATAAATAACCACCGCAATGCCAAGATTTCGGAAGGAATATCTTTTTTCGGTAAGTTTATTAAGTGATTTTGCATAAAATAAAAACAATGAAATACTAAGTATACTTAATTTAATTATACATAATTAAATTCACTATGATAGTTGTTTGACCATTTGTTGGCTACAACACACCAACTATTGTAACAAGGGAATGCATGGAGTAGTTTTGAATTTTTTTAATGTTATTTTCGTTTGAAGATTTCGGAGTGACCCATTTCGCTGTGCAGAATGGGCATCTATTGTTGCGAAAGAAAGAGAAGAAATATACAACCCTTATAAATATTCGAGAATACGTTCATTTTGACACATTGGACATAACTTGAAAGGCGTATATTACTCAATTAGCAATTATACATATTACTATTTTAAATACTTTAGTACAAAAAATACGGTAAAAACACGTTTCTTGATACCTTTTTTAATTTTTTTAACTTTATTTTTTATTACCTATTTGTTGTAATAGCGGCAATGTAAAATAATATCTACTACTTTTTACAATCTGTCATAAATATTTGCCATCTTTTTCTAAAACGAACTTTGGCCTTAAAAACTTATTCTGCAACTCTACGTCTTTCTATAGTTTCTGTGTTCTAAGCATTGAAATGTAATACCAAAAACGACGTCTAGTTCCACAATAGATGAAGCACAAAATTATAAACAAAATGATTTCAAACTTATTACATAGCCTATTTAAGTTTCATTTTAGAATAAATATTTTTGTACTGATGACTTTTTATTTTCAAGCGACATTAAAAATTTGTTGCTTTTTACGTTTCTCCGAAGAAAGGACTTAAATAAATATATTTTGCAATGGTAATTAAACTTTATGTTTTAGTCCTAAGGTTTGTAATAAAATGAAGTTGTTAATATTATTAAACATTTTTCTAAGAAATTTTGATGTTTACATGTGTGCAAACGTGGCCACTTGAGCGACTTATTTTTGTTCCTGATCCTTGATCTAGTACTATAGTTGATCCAAGCGTGAGAGAAAGAAAAAGCTTACCACATAAGATAAGCTTTATGTGCAAAAAAATCCATTTGCTTGGAGTGTACCAAAAAAATGTGTCAAGTTTACCATGAAAAGTTGGATTCTTTACCTCTTGCAATTTTTTTAAAACAAACCATATCTTTTCTCTTTATATAATTTTATTTTGTTGAAACATAGTTAGATTTTGAGAAGAAAGTGCAAGTTGTCGTAATTTTTAATTCCTATTTAAATTGATCTCATGTTTAAGATTTTTTTTTTATTTTAATAATATAATTTGAATCCTTTACATACTTGTTATCTCAGATCATAAAACAAAAGGCAGATGGAGCGCGCTGAACTCGCATGTGTCGCCACCTCTGTACTGTGCGTACACGTGCATCTGTGTGCGTGTAAATTTACCAGATATGAAAAATTAACTCCCTCATTTTTTCTAATATTTTTTTTGTAATATTGGTAACGTTCTTTTGTAACATAAAATACTAAAGTAATATATGGACAAAATAACGGTTATTAATCACTAAATAAATTACAATAAATAAAAAAGGTATCGGTAAATATATCACAATTAATTGTTGTGTATTTATTGTTAAATTTCTAATTATTGTATATGCGAAAGTTTGTGAGATTGGAAATATATATGTATGTATTGATGTTTATTTCTCTTTCACGCAAAAACTATTGTACTGATTTTGATACAATTTGGCACACAGGTAGTTTTTAACCTAGTTTATCATACAAAACATTTTATTTTTATCATCTCGGTCTTGAAGTTGAAAGGGATGTAGTCGCGGGCAGAAACTAGTGTGACATATGCTATACAACGTGTAATTTAAAGGGTATATACATACCGAGTGCACGGCTTCTTTGGATGATAACAAACGATATGGCAAGGGTTTTCTAATCCTATGTCTACATGTGTGGAGCATATTAGAAATTTCAATACATTGATACCAGAGGCCGAATTTTTCAAATTAAGAAGAACGAAGAGAATTTTCGTTTTATTGGCAAGTGACGTGGAAAGTGATGACTCTCATAGTGCTGTGACACGTTTGTTATTACTGGTATTCAAGAAACATATGAAACCAATAATTTGGGGTCATTTCTGTGAGTCACTTATTTTGAGCTGAAACTTTGTATAGAGACTCCATACCAGATGTTGTCTTCAGTCCTTTTGGATAGATATGGGGTTTCCGTTACACGTTGTATAAGTGATGTTAGAAACACTTATGTCATTTTCAAAGATCTATCTATAGATACCAAACATGTATAAGTTTGATGAAAAAAATATATTTTGTTTCAGTTCCATGTATAGAGAGCCCCCCTTAATTTTATTTAATTTTTGTATAAGAATCGGTAAGCGGTTCATAGAATACCTACACCTACCTACCTAGTTTTACATGTGTAGTCCTAATAGTTTCGGAATAAAATGACTGTGACATATGGACGGACGGACAGACAGATAGACAGACTTGAAGAAATACTATACGGGTTCCGTTTTTTGCCGATCGACTATGGGACCCTAAAAAAAACTTGACATAAAAAGTATTTTCTAAGAAAAGTAATCTTGAGATTTTTTTTTGTTAAAAAAACCGTGCTATCGAGACTAATATTCACATTCGCATTTGCGATTTTGAAAAATTCAACTTTCGTTACATCACTAGAGTCTGGCAAACGAAAGTAGACACGAATTATTTGCAAACTTTTTATATGGCAATGCTATACTAATGTCAAACTCAATTTTCCAAAACAAGATGGCGTGTTGTTGGTGATTTGTTGTGATCTTATTAATAGCATTTATTCAGCGAAAAATGAACAAAACTATTAAAAGTGGATTACGGGAGATGTTATTTCGCATGATGTCTAAATATTAAGAAAAACAACAGGAGAAAGACGCCGAATTCAAACAAAAACAAGATTGTTTACGTGTGGTGTTCGATTTCATAAGTTAGTATGACGCTACTGAGTTGATACTTTGTCGTAATTCATAATTTATATTTATCTTTTAGCGTGAAAAAATATTTATCTGTTTTGATTCACATTCATTTTATAGTATGTTAAACACCTTCATAATAATGCATTATGGTTATTTAACATATACTATTAAATGTTGCATGGTTTTTAACAATTTTTTTTTCTTTTATAGAAAATCTGGTAGATGTAGCAAGGGTTGATGAGGTGGTGAAAACTATTGAAAAACTTACGGATTTAGAGCAGAAAGATAGGATAAGAACCCAGAACCAGTACTCGGATGAAATAGCTTCAATCACTGGTAAGTTTTTACTAGGAGTACATAACTTTTATAAAGATGTAATTGAATTCATGATTTGCAGAACCTAATAATTTTGTTTTACCATTCTTTACAGAAGTGAGCGTCACTACATTAAAAAGAATTAAAAAGGAAGGTGCGCGTAAAGGCAATATAAACCCAGTGTCCGACTTAGATAGTTTCGACATAGATGCTATTCGTAACAAAATTAACGAATTTTTTATCGATAGAAAACAAGTTTAAAATGGAACACACCAGAGCCAGTATATGAAGCTGATGAAATTCTGAAGCAAAATGGGCACGAGGTATTGCGACTTCCCCCCTGCCACTGTGATCTAAATGCCATTGAGTTAGTATGGAGTTTGCCTAAACGTAAAGTGGCAAGTAAAAATATTGCTCTGCCTGCAGTGGAGTTAGAGAAATTTATAAAAGAGTCGTTTGAAAATATAACTCCCGAGTGAAAGAAAATGACTGATCATGTCATCCATGTTGAAAATAAATATAAAGAAAGGGACAGAATTACAGAAAATAATTTAGAAAGTTTTAAAATTAACGTAGGAAACAATGATTCCAGTGACTAATGAAACTTTCCACATGGAAGTCTTATATTCAGATTTTGAATATAGTGAATAAATCCGAACTAATTTAGAATACTGTTGTTTTTTTTTTTAATTCGAATTAAGACACAATCTCTAAACTATTACCTACCTAAACTACCTTTTGTATATTTATTCCGATGAAATAAAATAGATAATTCTAAAGTATCAAATAAGGTTATTCCAGGTATTTCATAGTAGTTTTGGGGTTGCTATGCTGATATTTTTTAAATTTGCCGCTGTTTTTCAGTCTCTACTTTCGTTTGCCAGACTATAACCCCTAAACCTTCTAACTGTAGTTTTACCACTAGAAAGGCAAACTCATTTTAATAAATACTGATAACACTGGCGAATGAGTATCGAAATTTTGTGTTCCGAGTCACATGTAAAATTACTATGTGGATAAAAAAAAAATAAGCCAAATAATCAATAGTTACCTGTGAAAGGATATTCCATCTTCTTTTTTTTTTGTTTTTGGGAACAACTTTTACAGTGTTTAATAACAAAAGACGGCATTTTTTTAAATTGAAATTACGAATCAATCTTTAAGTGTAGCGTCGGACAATTCACGTCTAGCACTGGCGCGGGTTTGTATTTGCTTTTGAATTTGTATTAGCTTTGGTGGGGCCGTTCGCGTGTTCGGCGCGCTCCATCTGCCTTTTGTTTTATAATCTGAGCTTGTTATTTTTTATTTTGTACTATATCAACCCATATTATATAAAAAAACATTGGTTTTTAGGTAGGAGTCACCATGACCGCGGGTAGGTAGTTACGTTACCAATATAGGGGTCAGGAACTTAAGGGTTAATCTAACATCTTTAACAATCAGCGTCATATTTCAGCCAATTTACACAATAATTTAATGAATTATATGTTGTACTGAACCAGTAAAAATGCGTTTCATGAATGTTGGGTCGGAATTGACTCGTTCAAGCATGTCCTCAGCGACTCTTTTAAACGATTGGGTTATATGGGAGAAAATTCAGGTCTTTTGCGACTAGCCGAGCGGCAACATGTTTCATACCCAAGTGATTATTTAAAATGATAGGGGCAAATCTTCCATCACATCTCGACCGCTTTTGAACGCTTTGTAACACTCATAAGCACGAGATTTTTCACCTTTAGCTTTCTGTAACATTTTCAGGGACTCCGAACATTCCAATTCCATTGGCGATGCAAAATTTAAGACAGTCTTTGTTCGATGTTTGTCAATTGTAAAATTCACAATATACTCTAGATATGATCTAACTAAAAACGAAACTTTACTTAATCTAAATTACAGATGCAACTCCGCGCCAAAATAAAAAAACAGATGTGCCAGATCAACAAAAAAAAATTTGGACCCATAAAACAAATTATCCATTCCCGATACTTTTTTGACTGAATGTAGAATTTAACAGAGGATCTATATTGAATGGAACTGCTGATTTAAATACTTCAAAAAGTAAATGTAAAAAAGGAAATAGAAAAATGATTTATTTTGATAACATAGTCTAATATCTTTTTATAGGTAATTTCTTTGATTTCTTACGTTTTTTTTTATTGGTAATAGGTTCGCGTTTGACCACCATCTCACCTGATGGTAAGTGGTGATGTGGTCGAAGATGGAGCACGCTTACCTAAAAGTAACCTATTCACTCTTGACTTAAAGACCCCTAGGTTATAGCTATCGGGAAACACAGACTCTGGCAGGGAATTCCACTCCTTAGCCGTACGCGCAATGAAAGTATTCCCAAAACGTTTAGTGCGTATGGGTGGGATGTCCACCATGTAACGATAGCGCATCGCCGTTTGTCTTGTAGTCCGATGAGGGAACGGACTAGGCGGAATTAAATTGTGTAATTCCATCGCACACTCCCGAAATGTAATTTTATTATCATATAATTTAGCTCGCGTGAAAATATTTTCTTAGCGAACCAAAAGTAGTTTGTCGTTCTCCAAGGTCTAATCTATCTCTGCACCCGATTTTATCAAATGGTTTCGAAAGTGATTATTTTGTGGTAAGAATGTGTCAAACGGGCTTAGTTTCCCAAAAACTCACATTTAAATTCTTAATTCAGTAATAAGAGGTTTATCTGACTGATGCAGGAATCGCAACTTATTTATTAAAGGATATCAAACTTACTCATTGCTTACTTAATTATCAAACTTACTTACTTTTTAGGTTTGCCGACGTGGAAATAGAATCCAAGTCATTCTTTTTTTACGTTTCCTCGAACGCCGTTTCTGGACAATAATATTTTCTCTAAATTCTAGTTTATAAATAAAAACTATTGAAATGAAATATTTATTTTGTAAATCTTAACATAGTATAAAGCAAAGTCGCTTCCCTGTGTCTGACCCTATGTATGCTTAAATCTTTAAAACTACGCAACGGATTTTGATGCAGTTTCTTTCAATAGAAAGAGTGATTCAATAGGAAGGTTTTAAGGTATATAACATGCATAATATAGTAGAGGAACACTGATAATTTTTGAGGTTTCTAATGTGATGTCGCAAATAAACACATTTTTTGCGCTTGCTTTGCAAACGCTGGCTGAACCCTACGAGATAGATCAAAATAATGTACTACAGTATTGTACATCTTAAAAAGGTCAACAAAAAAGTCCTCGACGGCATCTGTCTATCTCTTATAGATAACCCACAACAACCATTTTTTATCCTTTACTTTTTACGAGAAATACGAGCATATTTTACGACGCGATTTTAAGCAATACAGCATTAATCCTTATCCAATTAAGTACCATAAATACATTGTGCATTTAATATAAATCAATATTGCCCTTTACAGAATATAATTGAAATAAATAGTTTCAAAGATATTACAGATTTAAAATGCAAGGACATAGCGGTGGCGGCGCGGTACCGGCGGAGGCACGGCGCGCGTGCCTATGTTGCTTAGATTTGAGCGTTGAATGTTTTTCCCATGGTAAATTATGTGTCACACTTTCAAGAGTAATTACTAAAGAGAACATGTATGTCGAATGACAAAAAGGCTGTCAACGATGTATATAAAGACATTCTATAGTATATTTAATATAAACATTGCACCCGTGCGAAGCCGGGGCGGGTCGCTAGTTGGTTATAAATAACACTTTTACACGTCATGTTTTTTTTGCGTGTTAAGTTTAGTTTAGCTACATGAGGCCGGTATTTCTTAACTGACTACTCTGAGAAGAAAAACCAAAATAATCTCAGAGGTCATAGTCTCTTTTAAAGTCCACATAATTTGTATTTGTATATGAGAAGCATGTAGGTTCTGTGGTGTTCTTTTGAAGAAACCACGCAAATTTGAGCGGACCTGTCCAACAATTTGACGAACAATACCAAGGTAAGGGCATTTGGGTAGGCCACACAAGTACCTACTCAAACTGCTTGACATCATTAAATAAATTATAGTGAAAGTAAAAACAACGAAGAAAGAATAACCTATGATTGTTTTGAATCTGTAGTTACCTGTTTCTTGGCGACATTACGCGGCGGTTTTGCAACGGAGTCGACGTACGCCATTTTGGTTTGCTTGATGGGGGCCTTTTTCGCTTCTTGAGCTATTCTTATGTTATTCGTGAGCGACTTCAATCTGATTTCTTGTTCCTCTTGGCACCTCTGGAGTAAAAAATTAGAATTCAAAAACTGAGAAGATCAAGACAAAATTGGTTATTGAAAATATATTTGCAAATATTTACTGTCGCAAGTTATATTGCTTACGAACAAAAACATAGTCAAGTTTTATTATGAAAGAAAAAAGTAATAAGCAACATTTCATATTTATGATCATCCCGCCGCGCCGTTTTCCTAGATCTCGAGTGATGGAACAAGCGTGTCCAGAAGATGAACATTCACTCTTGCTTTCTCTCTGTTCATAATCTATCAGGCTGACAGAAAGTTCCACACTTGGCTGCGTTGGTTGAGCATATATATAAAGGTCAAGTGTTCGAAACTCAACCATTACCCTATTGTCTATTGATTGATTGCTAGTAATGTGAATTCTACCCACATTGCTAGTTCTCCAGTTATAAAAAAAATGTAGAGAAGTGTGCTAGTTACAACAATGTTTTTAACCCATGCTCACCGTATACATTTCCCTCCAAGCCTCATTTTCCTGTCGCTGTTTGTTTCGGAAGTTTTTCTGGCAGAACTTCTGCCACAGGTGATCGGTGTCTTCCATCAGGTAAGGATTATAATGTTCCAGCAAAAACAGCTGTTGTGGTGTCGCCCTGTCTACAACGGGCTTCAGTATTTCGTATGGCACACCTCCCGTGTATTCAAGTGCTGAAATGTTAAACGAATATGCGGTTATTTGTGTTATCAAAAGTTATGGAATGAAACAAAGAAAACACTAATTCTTCAATTATATTTATCTTTTTTGTAAATTATATTGTTATTATATTAATTATATAGTATTTTAAATGGAGCAACCACAGAAATCTTAATAATAAGGCAATAGAAATGCTATCTACTGTCATTTAATACTGGGACGCGTGTCGCCGGTTGGCAGCTACAACCACATAAACAAACAATAGATATACACTTTCGCCTACACATGCATTTTGCATTATTACAACAAAATTAAACTTTAACACTTTCATTACCACTACGATTTTCACGATGTTTTCTCGGATGCCGCCTACATTTTACGTTGGACTCGCTAGGCGAGTCGCCGGCGCTGCAACACGAATTGAATCGACTCGCCATGCGAGTTTAGTGGCATTGCGTTAGGGTAAAAACAATGTTTTGTTATTTTTGTGGCCGTGACAGTGTACGTTATGTGTTTAACGCAATTAAAAGTGTTTAACTAGTATACGGTGTAATTTAACATATAAAAATGGCAAGATACACTATACATAAAAGAAAAGGTAAGTTTGTTTCGTAATTTATGCAGTGGCTGTCAATCTTATAAATAGTGGTTATTGTGGAGGTTATATTTTGAATATCTAATATTGTTTTTATAAACAGGAGGAGATTTTCAATTCGACTGAATAAAAAATAATGTTACCCGGAAATATTTTGATACGGGCTTTTTAAGAATATAGTTTAAAAAACAGTACCTAGTTTTAAAATGTTTATTGTGAAGTTTCGAATAACGTTTAAATATGTAATGATTATTCAATTTGTTATATTATTAATGATGTTTTAAGTAAAATTACATTTTGATTACGTTCGAAATTTATTAAGAAGTGTCTGGTATATTTTTACGCAAGGATACGCTCAAAATCTTAGAAGTATCCCATACTTTTGCCTATATAATAACACCAAATTCGAGCCCCTACAAGATGTAGAACAAAATTCGCCGTTGTTTTCCGAGTGAACGTGACTTTTGGTAAAATAAAAATAAAAGTATCTACCATATAGATATTTCATTAATAAAAGTTTGAGAATCTATGTCAGTGAACTCGCTTAGTGAGTTCAAGGCATTGCAGAATAGTTCATTTTCTTTCGATTATAAACTGGGTCTGCACACCCGGCCCGCCACGTAATTCTTTAGATTAGGGTATATTTAGCCTTCAGTATTGTTTTAAGCAGAAAATACACATGCATTTTGGAAAAAAATAGCAAAAACTTTGAACTCGCCGGACGAGTCTACGGCGCTGGAATAAAATTTACGTGGACTCTCCGGGCGAGTCGGTGGCACTGAACGTGTTAAGCGATGACATTACGCAATATTGTCTAAAAACGCATAATCTCAGGTTGCGTAACGTGTGCGAAAAGAAGAGAAAGATATCGCGCGCTCACTCTCACTTAGAAATAGTGCAGTGCAAAGCTCGTAATGCTCATATTATTATCGATAATTTTCAGTTGAGCGTTAATAGCCAAGGAGTCTCGTAAAAATAGATAACTAATTTATTAAAAGTTTTTCATTCCTCGACGCGCATTTAGACGATTTATTTAGGAGAAAGGGGAATACAATAAAACGTTAAGTGTAAGTATATTTTATTATTATTTAGTCTTACAAATCTTAAAGGCTCTCCAATACTTCACCTTATGGGAAAAAAACAATGACCAAATCAAATAGAGCAATAATGGCATAACTTAATACCGAACAATGAAGAATATACTTTATTGTTCATCAAAATAAATTGTTACACAACTGTTTTACGTAAATTCTATGGTTACGATGGCGGTCTTATCGCTTATAGCGATATATTCTAGACAATCTTAGGATGGATTGATGATATCCGGATCTTTCGGAAACCTGTAATAATAGCATTGGATAAAGTAAAACAGATGCATAAATAATATGAAAACGTATCGATCCGATCCAACTTAATCCATTATACTTACAATATAGGTACATAATAATATGTATCCTTAATTATTTTGTCATAAAAAGATAAATACTGAACACTTCAATGATACAAGGATATCCAACGCAGACTGTTATTTAACTTACCTACGTACATAACAATAATAAGCCTACTTTCTATTAATTTTCGAATGAAAAAATAGTTAAACAGCACGAATTAACAGATATATGATCGTTCAAAAACGACTTTTTATAAACTATTTAAACAGGAAAACAACATGCTTAAAGAAAATACGTATTGAAATATTTAACGAAAATTATATTTCATTCTAATTTCGGTTAAACTACGTATTAACTATTAAGCTAAAGGTAATAAATTACCGATACAAAATAGTAGTGGCACGTCACTAATACGCGGCCAACTCGTGCGGCGTGTTCCTGGAATGTACGTAAACGACGATATTGTTTATTGCGCATGAGTATAATATTTCATTGCTGCTTTTAATAGTTGTAATAGTAGGCATGAACAAGCTTAAGTATTAATGGTAATTGAATTGAGAAAAAAAAAAAACGTTTTCTGTGATAATCGTAGAAATGGTGGCGAAAATATTTGATTTGATTATATTTTTTAAGAACGACATTATTTCAAAAATTAAGTACTTACATATGAAATGTTATCCCTTTATTTGTAAAGTTACATATTTTGGAAGTGTTTCCGCAGTTGGATATGCTGCAAAACACCATGTTTACCTCTCCGCGTCCCAAACAACACAGGTAACCGCACAAACGCTCCACGCGCACTTGTGGCCTACGTGTCACATGCGCGGCGACAAGGTCACGCGTCTTTGCGACTTCTATTGCCTTATTATGTGGGAGCAACGGATGGTCTACTCTCGTCAAACCAGTTACTTGGTAGCATGATACCATTGGCAAAATGAGTCAGACTTTCTGGCTCCTGACTATCCATGACGATGGTAAAAATGTATAAATAACAACCGGGATCAATGGCTTAACGAACTTTGTAGGGCACCGTGGACTCTCAAAAGTTATAATGGTCAGAACGACTTCAGCAAGCTTTTTACAGTGCGATTCATTAGTTGAAGTATAGAGTTCGAATAGGATCGACGTAGCGCCATATTGTGACGTCATAGCAGTCAAATCGAACCAGTTGAGTAGAGTGAGCAAAATAAGAATTTGATAAAATATTTATTTACAAATATTGAGCGAAAAATGTTTTGTTCCCATTTCTTATTTTGGTCTTTAAATGCGAGCCCATCATAAATAAAAAAAATCTATAGCTTCTGGGACTGCCCCACCATGCGTTATTATTACTAATAATATTATTCGTGCCAAGAATGAAAACAAGAGAGAAAATCATGGTTTAAAAAAATGATTACTACTTTAAATAATTTTTAATTATATTTAATTTTGATACCAGCGTTCGACAGTCCGCAGACATGGGGCTTCATCACTGAAGACAGATGTTAGCTCTTCAAAACACTGAAGCCGTGTCAGGCCTCTTCTAAAGTTGTAGAAAATTATTGCACGAACATTTTCCTTAGAAAGATTCATTTTCGTACGTAACCTGACAGATTCCAATCGACGTTGTGACTAAACAATAGTATTAATCCTAATACTTTCAACTGTTTTGAGATTCAAAATTGAAACACATTCGAATATAGAACAGTTCTAAATTCAAAATTGCCGGGAAATATGGAAACGACAGAACTTAAAAGGCATGCCTCGTAAGAGGACATGGATTAGAACTTACCATCAATGTGTTCTTGAAGTACATTGACGCACATTTCGTAGAGCGAAGGTATTCTTCCTCCTATTACTTTGTTGCCTGAATAAACTTTGGTTCTGAAAAAAAAAAAACATATATAACTGTAGGGAACGATGGAGTGAATAATAAACTAAAACATTATGAAAGAACTGAAGACGGTGGATAAGTACTCAATCCAGCAACTGGATTGTGTAACACACTTTTCGCTTTTCCTAACTATAGGTTACCTTCTTGTTAACCTTATGCAGCTGAATACTAGTACTTTACAAGAAGCAACTACCTGTCTGAACCCCACAGACCAGTAACTGGGTTACATGACATCCATTGGCAAGATAGGTGAAAGATTTTCTGGCTTCTGACTTCCCATAAAGACTGTCAAAGACATTTATTTATTTATTAAAACTTTATGCAACACAAAATGTACAAAGGCGGACTTAATGCCATAGGCATTCTCTACCAGTCAACCATGACACACAGACAGACAAACAGGACTAAGGGCTTGTGCTTTCCGAAGCACCGAGGGACAGTTCCCTCGAATGATCTTACAGCTAAAATTACGGTTCAACCCGTGCCACAACATCAGTGTGTTGTGGCATGGGTTGAACCGTAATGTTAGCTGTAAGATCTTTCACTCTATATAATAAGAACCAGTGTCCAAACAGGTAAAGTAACTTAATATTCTAAGATTATAAATAATACTTTTGTTAATGGTAGGTAATGTTTTGAATGACTAAGATGTCCTGATGTTGTATTTGTATGTTTTTTGTGTGCAATATCCTTATCCTTATTTATAAAGCGTCTCCCCCGCGTCTATCTGTTCGCGGTAAACTCAAAACCTACTGAAGGGATTTTCATGCGGTTTTCACCTGTGGATTGAGTAATTCATGAGGAAGAATAATTTAGTGTATAATTCGCGAGTTGACAGTATGTTTAAAATTTGAAAATAACTATTTAATTATGTAAATCTTTTGATATGAAATACAAAATAGTACAAATGAAGAAAAAATATTATTAATTTATTTTATTTTCCCTTGAGAAAAATGAGATTTTTTATCTGTGAGTCATGTGATTAGAAACACCAATCAGAAAATGTGACGTCATCGTTCAATATTTTCATATTTTGACAGGTGACAGGTTATCTTTGGTTGGTGCGTAAGACAAAACATATTGTTTTGATGATGTGAAAATTTAAAGATGGAGCAAGGATTTATAAAAGCTAACAGTACAAACTTGCCTAAAGTAGACGCTATGGTGGCGAACTATTTTGCCACGAACCTATGTTCTTCTGAATACAGAAATGTTAAAACTTCTATGTAAGCATAGTGCTAACTTTACATTTGCCGTATCTTATTTTTTATTTACATCGAAATAATCTTCACAAAAAAAAATTAATTTGGCTGATACATTTTTGCATTAATTCGAGCAAGTTCTAACCACTTCTTGCGAATATCTTTTTTAAAGGGACATGAATAAATAGTTTCGTGGGCGTTTTTATAGTAGTATTCCCACAACAAGGTACTGCACAGCACTGATAATAATTTTTCACGTTCATAATAGAGTATAACATCATAAAATACCCAAAGTACATGTATGTGCCAAATGCCGGTAGTTGTTTTTTGAACGATGACGTCATACGTAGTCACGTGACCACAATGCCATGATTTAGGCCATAAATTTTTAATACATTAAAAATATGCGTATATTTTAATTGAAAGGTTAAGTAATAAATAAAATATTATTTTACGAGTACACGTGAAGCGTTTCAAACAATTTTTGCAAAGTTGTCAACTCGCGGATTTATTAAGTATGAATAAGCAGAATGACACCGTGTGAAGCAGAGCTTTGTGCATAGTAAAGAATAAGAATAAACTAAGAACAAGAGATAGATGTGACGTTTCACTACTGAATTTATAATAAGATATTTCAATCACACTTCTAGAGGAGAACTAGTAATGTGGCTAGAATTCACATTACTAGCAGTCTTGTTAAGCCCTCCAACTTAGCTAAATATGCATGTGTCTGGGGTTCACGGCATTCGTGGGTAATGGGTGGGGTTCTAACCCGCGATCTCTCAATCACAAGTCCAAGACCATAGGCTATTAAAACGCTTAAACAGCATTCGCAATACAGCTTTTACTCGTTGCTGAAAATGATAATGACAACGGATAGGTCCCTTCCCTGTAAAATTTCTTCTGCAGACTTCCCTTACCAACAAACCATGAGTTGCTGACTTACCTAGCGTTTTTAGATGAAATGACGAAACTCATAGCGTCTTCATCGCTGAAATGTGGCAATGGTCGAGGTGGTGGCCTCGGCTTGTAGTTAGGCGATATTTCAGGTAACGCGGAGATCTCAAGCGCGGGCAGTGGCGCTAATTTCGCAGTAGGAGCTAACAGGACTGCAGGACTATACTATTGAAATTAAAGATAATATATCTTAGCACTTAAATCCATTCCATCCAAAAGATCGTTAAAATATATAATACCTTATATTATAAACCAACTTCCTATACCATTGAGGGACCAAGTGACTCAGAAACATAAAAAACAAATTAACACAATATTTTATACAAAATATAAATACCTAACAATATATTATAAGAATCAAGAATAACACCTGACACCAAAACAAAAATCTTATTTTAAAAAAAATAACTATTAATAATAAACATTTTACTTTCTGGGAACAACCTGTATCGTCTAACATTCTACCACCACTTTTGTTATAAAGACGGCCGGCCAGAATGGTCACCCATGTGTGCTCGTTAGTTGTAGTAAATAACTGTTACTTTTTTAGCTTATACCTCCAATGTAATTTAATTATTTGAACAAGTATTTTTTTAAGATTGTAAAATTATGTAGTCGATGTTTTTTGGTGCACGGTAAAACTCTACTGAGTTTATGTTGGCACCAACTTAAATGTAAATAATGTGTGTGAACTATGGAACAAATGAATAAATAAATGTGTAAAATTTTAAGACATAGAGAATGGACTGACCGATACAATATACAGATAGAACTTTGTGCCACCAAGGGGCTACCAAGATACAGACTGTGCCTAGTTTGGGGCCCATTACTAACTTGTTTGTATTTTGTAACTTTTGGAATTGTATTTTCTGTCTATATGCCTTTTAACTTGTATAAATAAATAAAAATTATAATAAGAAAAACTGATTATATTGTAAAAATAGTCAAAGCATTCATACAACCTGTATGTATACGCCATTCGCATATTTTGTCTATGCTTGTTACTATTAATATTTTATCACGAACGCATACTTGCAACATTATATTACACCTCACACATTCACTCACTCAACACTCTTTCCTGTATCCGCCCATTCATTGCGAACACTCCCCGCCAGTCCTTACCCAATCTCTCGCAAACCACGTTCGCTTCCTGACGCTACGTATAACGTGCGCTCGCGCTCCCGCTAAAACTCTAAAAAGTGACCAAATAAATGTTGCCATGTAGTGAACCCCTCAAACTCTATCTCCTCTCGTGAACTCGGAGGAAATATCGGCTGAACCGGCGGGCTGGGTACTCAAATCGAAGGGACTCACAACCTACATCATTCTCGTAAGTATCCTTATCCTTCATAAATCATAACCAATACATGCTTAAACCCTTGTTCCCTTTGCCTTTCTCACATGTTTCTACCCTTATTCACTGGACACTTGGCGAACCACAGGCCATCTACTTAAAGCTTTTTTTTACAAAGTCCAATCTGTATAATTTAATTAACTTTTTGCTTACATCATTGTTTGGTGAAGCAACATCCTTTAATAGTTTCTTTTTGGACTTGGCCGGACTGATCATGCCAAGAGCTTCTGCAAAACTGGCACCTAAATAACAAATAAAATTTAAGTTATAATATAAAAACTAATACTTTCGTTAAACTTTATTCAATTTATATACCTGATCCACAGTCAATTCCATCATCACTATTGTGGTCTTCGCTGACTTGTATTTGAACTTTTTTCTTTGGTACTTCTTCATTCTTGCTACTGCTTGATTTACTGCTCTTATGAGAAGAGGAACTTGATCTGTGTTTCGCTTTCTTGTCGCTCTTTTCATCATTCTTGTCAGAATGGCCCTTACTGCTACTATTCGACTTATTTTCACTCGACGACAAATGTTTTTTCTCACTACTGTGACTACTCGTTTTGTCCTTGGAAGAGCTACTCCTATCTTTTGACTTGTCCTTACTAGAGGAACTATGTTTTTCCTTAGAACTACTGCTATTACTAGTGCTTTCTTTAACTTTATGTTTAGATCGTTCAGAGTCTTTTTCTGACGAACTCTTGTGCTTTTCTTTCTCAGAAGCATGCAAGTGACTGGAAGATTTCTGTTTGTCTGTCTTGCTGTGTTTATCGGAGTTTTTGGTCTTGTCAGATTTGTGGGAGCTACTTGACCTGTGTTTATCGGAACTGCTGTGTTTGTCAGAGCTACTGTGCTTATCTGAACTAGAATGTTTGTCTGAACTACTCTGCTTCTCTAAACTATGTCTAGACTTGGGTTCTTTATAACTTTTTTCTGCATCTGATTTGGGTTTCTTCTCAGTATGTTCTTTTTCCTTCGAACTTTTGTGTTTGTCGGAACTGTGACTTTTGTCTTTTGTAGAAGATGCTTCTGAGGAATGCCTTTCTTTAGAATGTGAGCTATGATGCCTGGAATGCTTCTCAGGCTCATATGCCCTGCTTGAAGTGCTTGATTTGTGATCTGCATGCTCATCGTGGGAGGAGTGTTTGGATGAAGATGATTTATGGCTACTGCGTTCTTTCTTTATTTCCTGTTTGACTTTTACCTCTTCTTGTGAGGAATCCGACATCTCCGAATCACTCCCGTCACTCTGTGACGCGTCACTATCAGAATGACTGTCGCTTTCAGTCTCTGCTTTCTTAACCTTCGCATGAGACTTCCTTTTGTAATCATCCTCACTGGAACTAGAATGTTTTGAACGTTTGGTGTTGGATTCCTCATCCTGAAAAGTGAACATAAATGGTTTTTATAATAAAATACATTTAAGTATTTAATCATATATATTACGATCATTTATAACTGCCTGGTATAGTGGTATTATTTCTTATGGGTACCTACACGACTCTTTCAGGGGCGGATCCAGCCCTCAAAAAAGGTTGTG
The DNA here is from genome assembly GCA_943138885.2 of Tholera decimalis. NCBI lineage: Eukaryota > Metazoa > Arthropoda > Insecta > Lepidoptera > Noctuidae > Tholera > Tholera decimalis. Next base: position 19,371,785 of record OW964564.2, on the reverse strand, counting down.
GTCACAACCACCCGAAAATCGGCCAAGTGCGAGCCGGAGTACGAGTAGCCGGAGTACAAACTCGCTCGACTCGACTTTTGAATTTGTTTATTTGCTTTTTTACGCACATCAAGACTTAGGAATGGAAATAATCATTGGAGGAAGTCTTGATTTCGTCGAATGAAATAGTTAAACAGTTTCGATTTCGAACCAATTTTAATGAATAAATTATTGTTTTTTCTTCTTAACGAAATGGAAAAGCTCAAAGTCGAACGTTATAGGGAATGATAACCAGGTTATCTACTACGGTACAGCAATAAAAGAAACGGAATGGCTTACATGTCTTAGACAACAACTTTAAGTCTCGCATCACAAATATCACACGGAAAAGCGAACGTTTAATCACCATTAAACTTGCTCTGGATGATCTACAAATAACCAACATCATATCAGCCTATACACCTCAAACAGGATGCACAGAAACAGAAAAGGCACAATTCTGGGAAGACATGGACGACCTCATCCAGAGCATTCCAGCTAACGAATACAAGATAATAGGGGGGACGGGGACCTGAATGGACTCGTGAGTACCAGGGATATCACAGGAGATAATGTACATGGTGGGTTTAGGATAGGCGAATTAAACAAATAATTAGAAGAAATACTAGAATTTACAGAAAGTAACGCACTTACACTAATAAACACTAATGAATAAAGACCGTCAAACGAAAGTTTAAAGACTGTCGGTAAAGTAATATCTGATGATGATCTTACATCACAGCATCGCATACTAAAGCGGCAGGTATCCTAGCTGGTGGAATGTCAGAATCATGGCGACCCTAGCGAATAAAAAAGATCTTTTTAAGAAATGGCAGAGTTCTAAACTAGAGGAAGATAAGGACCGATATAAAGTGGCGAAGCAGGATGCTAAAAGATGTATAAGCACAAGAGATCACCAAAAGCAACCAAACGTTCTGTGAAAGTCTGGAGAGTGCTAAAAATGCGGATGAAGTACTGAAATTACCGAAACGCAAACATAGAGCATCCATTAACATAAATGTAAATAAATAAATGAAATTTAGGGACCAAAAGAAATTACCAACAAACAACACAGAAATTAACGAGAGATGGTTCGAATACTATAGTCAGCTATTGAAGGAGAATTTCCAAACGAAGATCACCCGCCATGTGCACCCACACATGGCCCAATACCAACTATAAATGAGGACGAGGTGAGAAACACATAAGGTACAATGAAAAGCCGCAAAGCCATAGGTCCAGGCGAAGTCACCGCAGATCTGTGGAAAAGACTAGGTCCAGTAACTGAAGCTTGGTTAACGAACAGAGATGTACAAAATAGTTTTAAAAAAGCATTTAAATACAAAATGCAAAATACTTTTCAGATTTCCTATTTCAAATGCAAAATACCAAATAGTTTTACGTTTTGTATTTCAAATGCTAAATGCAAAATAGGTATTTTCAAAATACTTTTTCAAAATAAAATACCTTTTGACCAAATTGAATGATATTTTTATTTATTTTAGGGATTTATCATGAGAAATGGAATAGAGATACAATGCCGAACCAAATAGCACTTTATACGTGTCATTTTGGTCATATTTATCAGTATGCGTATCAATAAATTCTGTTGTTATTAATAATAATAATACTCGCTTAAAATAATGTAAAAAACTAGACTAACGAAAAGAAAAGGAAAGACTAAACAGTCAAACATCAATTTTCTTTATTTAATACGCTTTTTAATAATACCAGTTGTTCGAATAGATCATCACTCATTTTTCTTCTGTGAGGTCTCATAATCACAATCAATCATCAAAAATCAATCCCACCATACGAAAAAAATCTTTCTACTGGTGATGAACTAGGTAGGGATGTGTTGTATTTTAAAAATACATTTTTTATTGTAGGATATGCGTTTAGCATCTGATCTCCAGGCTTGTGCACTCATTCTTCAAATATTTTAGGGTTTCTAGGTCTATTATAGTATTGGCACTACCACCCTCACTGGTTGCAGAGGAGTCTGAATCCTGAAACATGTAGTAAGACTCACTTTTTCTTTTTTTCTTTCTGATGTTTGTGATTGGAGGCCACTTCTTAAATTTTCATTTTTAAATTTCCTGACTTCTGTGATAAACAGCTCCTTAACATGCTCCTTCTTATTTTTAGGCACCCACTTTAATTTGACGAATGGATATGATACTGCTGCCAGAATGCTGTCCTTGGATCTTGGGTCTCCTAAATCAATTTTTTTTAAACGCTTTTCAATACTTTGCTTTAATATTTCAATCAACGGTCCAACAATATACTGGGTTGTCCATTTCTAATGAAGCTAATATTTTTTGTATTCTCATCAATTCAGGTTGTAGACATCCATAACTCTTTGTCACCTTCCAAGCTCCTGATGGCCTCAGCTATGGGTTTGAAAGTTCTAACATATTCAGTCAAGAACTGTATTTCAATTTCTTTCAGGACTGATATTCCCAGTTTTCTTAGAGAAGTATTATAGTACTCTATGATTCATGGTTTCGTGGATTTGTAATATATCTGTTATACAATTGTAATGTGAATTCCAACGAGTTGGACAGGGGTTAGTTGGAGACTTACCAGTAACTTCCAAGTAAATTTCAGATGCTTTCAGTGACCTAGAGCCAGAGCCGGATTAACCCATCAGGGGCCTATAGGCAATGGAATCCTCGGGGCCCTCTTATACCGACTTCAAAAAAGGAAGAGGTTTTCAATTCGGCTGTAATATTTTTATTTGTGTTAACTCATAACGGCTAGACTGATTTGGAAAATTCTTTTTTGTTTGAAAGGGTATACTTCAAGGTTTAAGTTTTTAAGCTAACATGGTCACTAACAGTATCATTAGAACTTAAAACGGGATATTTACCATGTGTATTTATTGTTTTGAGTTTCCGATATTTCGGCACTGTTGCAAGCACCATGATCACGGATGAACTGAAATAATTGCGGGTGTAAGTTTATGAGCAGACAAATCGGTCTACCCTCTTTCTCGTTCGTTTTCTGTTAGCGATACCGCTACCACTGTCACATGTATCACTAAACACTCGATCCTGTTCCCGACACACAAAACTCACTGTGTCCACTCGCAAACTTTCTACGGATTTTTTTCGGTTTTTACACTTTTGAACCACTGGATTCCAGGCTAAAAAACTACAAATATTATAGGCAGAAAAGCACCGGTTGGTGCAGTGGAACTAATGATGAAGACCACAGATAGCTACCGGAACTACTAAGTATTGCATGGGTTACGATTCGATTACCTGAAAGTAGTGTGTGCGTTACCCCAGCAAAATAATGTCGAAAATAGTCATTTAAATCTTATAGATAATTAGTTGCCCAGTTTCTGTAATTGTTAAGCACATTTTTAAATTTGTTACACATATAGTTTTTTAGTTATTACACAAAAACATATTCTGCTGGGGTAACGTTTGAAACGTTACCGCAGCAAAACTTTTTTTTAAATAATGGGAATATTGAAATAAATATTAGCTACACATTTAGTTGTCTAGACGAGGTAAATGTTACACGTTATTTTGTTTTTGTTCTTTCTTCGGCTGCGAAGTTATTCGAGATTTTGCTGGAGTAACGTTTGTGGTTTTGCTGGATCTCTGAAACGGTTAAGCGGATTCTTATCGTCCTTTGTACATGACTTCTTAGGAATTGGTTTTAATTTGTTTCGCAATAAAAATAACAAAATGATATACCGTTTAAAAGTTATTTAATGAAATATAAAAACACTTCTTTAGGTCCTAACACTCTGAATATGAGCTCTAAAGACTTACTTTAAACGTTATTTTGTAGCGTTTAACTACCTTCAAATGTATATGAAGTTTCTTAGTATCCTGGTGGTAATTAACAAATTATGATGATATTCAGTTCTCCACGTTCACGGTCACAATGCGCGCGGAGTTATTTGGCCACCGATAAACCTGTCTACGGTTATATAAACTGAATGTTATATCAATATTTAGTTGCTTAATTCAGTTATATACCTGTAAAGTTTCAGAGTAGTACATACAATAATTAACGAGATAATTAAATAAAAGTCATTAGGAACTTCAACACCGTGGTAATCCGACCAATTTTAGGTGGTTACAAAAAAGCGACCGCGTAGAACATTATGCTATCTTCTAAAATATGTAGGATAATACACCTTAAAATTTCGGTACAGACGCATACACTGTTAAATACATAACAATATTATAATATCTGTACTATAAACATTATTATTATTACCTTTCAGCTACTTATTAGATAGGTATATATTGTATAATGTTGTTAGTGTATAATGGCACAGTTGCACGGGTTCCTTCTATTTGGCAGAATTTTGATACTCCAAAATTCATTTGGCATAACACACTTGGTATAATCTTCCTTAAACGAATATTTTTAAGGCATAAAAATTATTTAGTATGTATAATTATTATTTAGCCGAATTCTGCATAATTTCGTTTAGCATAACTGCATGCTTGCTTGCATGTTTACATGTTTCTTACAGGGGAATAAAAACCACGTATGTTCACAATGAAATGTTTTATTTAATGTATGCCAAAAGATGGTTCTAACTGTAAACTTTCTGAAAGAATGATGGTTCTACGTTTTAATTATTATGGATATGAAATTTATGCCTAAAGATGATTCTGACTTACATAATTATTTGACTGCAGTTTAATATTTTATTATTTTATTTTTGATATGTGTTTTTTACATAATTTAAGTTAATCTTACAATACAACTATCTGTAATATATATCTAGGAAAAAATATTGTGATATTTGAAATTTGTCTACAAAATAGTAGGACTTACTGTTTTTAAGTTTAAAAATTATTATTTTACCTGTAAATAAAAAATCTTTAAGAAATATGTAGTTTTTTTTTAACACTTGTGTACACATCTCTACTAAACTTGTAAGACTATCCTACATATTTTAGAAGATAGCATAATGTTCTACGCGGTCGCTTTTTTGTAACCACCTAAAATTGGTCGGATTACCACGGTGTTGAAGTTCCTAATGACTTTTATTTAATTATCTCGTTAATTATTGTATGTACTACTCTGAAATTTTACAGGTATATAACTGAATTAAGCAACTAAATATTGATATAACATTCAGTTTATATAACCGTATACAGGTTTATCGGTGGCCAAATAACTCCGCGCGCATTGTGACCGTGAACGTGGAGAACTGAATATCATCATAATTTGTTAATTACCACCAGGATACTAATGAAACTTCATATACATTTGAAGGTAGTTAAACGCTACAAAATAACGTTTAAAGTAAGTCTTTAGAGCTCATATTCAGAGTGTTAGGACCTAAAGAAGTGTTTTTATATTTCATTAAATAACTTTTAAACGGTATATCATTTTGTTATTTTTATTGCGAAACAAATTAAAACTAATTCCTAAGAAGTCATGTACAAAAGACGATAAGAATCCGCTTAACCGTTTCAGAGATCCAGCAAAACCACAAACGTTACTCCAGCAAAATCTCGAATAACTTCGCAGCCGAAGAAAGAACAAAAACAAAATAACGTGTAACATTTACCTTGTCTAGACAACTAAATGTGTAGCTAATATTTATTTCAATATTCCCATTATTTAAAAAAAAGTTTTGCTGCGGTAACGTTTCAAACGTTACCCCAGCAGAATATGTTTTTGTGTAATAACTAAAAAACTATATGTGTAACAAATTTAAAAATGTGCTTAACAATTACAGAAACTGGGCAACTAATTATCTATAAGATTTAAATGACTATTTTCGACATTATTTTGCTGGGGTAACGCACACGAAAGTAGTTTAACCAATCGGGGATTCCACCAACGTGCATGAAGTACCCTCCGGCCGCCCTACGGCTGCGTTCCGATTTATTATATTAGTTTTAAAACTCGATACTAGATAGTACGAAGTATTGCGTGCGTCAAAAAAAGATTATAATTCTTGTTATTGAGAAAGGAAAATTGAGGAGAAAATTGTAAGATTTACTAGCAGACATAAAACAATTGTAGACTACGTACGTATCGTAACCTCGCACTTAAGAGCCGATACTACCTCAAATGGCTTAGCATGATCGTCCGTTATGTAGAAAATACTGCAGCAATCATTTTGAAATAAATACATAGTTTAGGTACTATGTTTGACGAAAACACGATTCCATAAAATTTTCTTGATAGAAAAAAAATCCAATGTTACCTCCAAACCGAACAATAAACCGCTGTGGTATTCAAAAATAACTTCAAATTAGATAATGAAACTTTGCATATCAATTGAACTAACTATAAAGCAAGTCTTATGTTATTGACTTTTTTTTAATTACCATTATTTTCACCGTAAAAAGAAATAAACTAAATTATCGGTGTCTTGGAGTCTTTTCCCTGCCACCCTGTCTCGCTTGCTCACGTGACCGCGGCCAGTAGTGTGCGAGCGAGATAGTGAGAAGCGATGGTAGTATAGGCCCTTAAGTGCGGTCTGGTTACCGGAGTAAGGACTTAAGAACCTCGCATTTAATTCTACTACTAAATCTAAGGATTTGTATTTTGAGAGATAACAGTGTGGTCCCTCAGTTCACACGCACTTCTAAATTCTCGTTCGATGAGTCATTTTTTTTTCTTGGTGCGTGCAGTGGGGCCCTTGTGGACGCGGGGCCCCTAGGCAGTTGCCTACTCTGCCTAATGGTTAATCCTGCCCTGCCTAGAGCATATATTCCAAACAGCCTGACATTTAGCCATATCTTTGCTTTTAGCACGCTCAGAGTCCCAAATGTCAAACTAAGTAATATGGCGGTAATCGAACAGCCAAGACAGCACAGTCGAACAGGCGCGACTCGGCGCGAGTAATTTGAAGTAGCTGTCAAATGTCACTTTGACGTTTGCGTTGACAGTGCCCATGCTCGCTAGCGTAAGCACTCTGAGCGTGTGGAATAACTTTTGTTGATGACGCGAACAGCCCACACCCTCGGCGGCATTATAAGCGTCATTCATTCATTTCATTTTGTTTGACTGGTAATATTGGCTAAACTTAGTCACAAAGTATTTTGCATTTTGAAATGAATATTAAAAATGCAAAATACATCTCGAAAGGTATTTCAAATAAAATACAAAATGTTTTTTACTAAAAGGCATTTAAATGCAAAATACAAAATAGGTATTTTGCATTTTGTATTTGCATTTTAAATGGAAGTATTTCAAATAAATCGCATCTCTGTTAACGAAGCTATGCAATATCGTCATGATTACAAATCGTATTGTAGAATCTTGGCGCCCGAGCTATCTATTGCCGTTCTACACAAAAAGGGCGATGCAACGCAGTGAGAAAACTATAGAGGTTTAAAATTTAGCGCTCACACACTCAAAATATGGAAACGAATCATCAACAACCGTCTTTTTTTATTTAAAATAGGTTCGCGTTTGACCACCATCTCACCTGATGGTAAGTGATGATGTGGTCGAAGATGGAGCATGCTTACCTAAAAGTAACCTATTCACTCTTGACTTAGAGACTCCTAGGTTATAGCTATCGGGAAACACAGACTCCGGCAGGGAATTCCACTCCTTAGCCGTACGCACAATGATGGTATTCCCAAAACGTTTTGTGCGTATAGGTGGGATGTCCACCATGTAACGATGGCGCTTCGCCGTTTGTCGCGTAGTCCGATGATGGAACGGGCTTGGCGGAATTAGATTGTGTAATTCCATCGCAGACTCCCCGAAATGTAACCGATAGAAAACGGATAGACTTGCAACTCGTCGTCGATGTTCAAGGCTCTGGAGCTTTGACTCGACCAGTGCATCGTTGCCAATGAGTCTCTTGGCCCGCTTCTCGATAGACTCAAGCGCGTCCAGTTGGTATTTAGCAGATCCATCCCAAAGATGAGAGCAGTACTCTATACACGACCGAACCTAGACTTGATAGAGATTGAGCAACTGTTCGGGTGTGAAGTACCCGAACAGTTGTAGATTTCCATCTTTTTTGATGCTAGTTGAGCCTTAGCCTCGATAAACGGGCCAAAATTGAGGTTAGAAGTTAGTGTTACCCCCAGAAGCTCGATACGGTCGGTTATCGGCACGGCACCCCGGAAAGTAGGAGCCGGTTCGAATTGACTCCTTTTTGCGGAGAAGAGACACGCCTGGGTCTTAGCTGCAATAAATTTGACCAAGTTGGCATCGCCCCATTCGGAGACAGCCTTCAAGGACAAGTTCAAGCGCCCAACCATGTCCTCACGGGGAGACTGGACCTGTGACCCACCAGCTCGCGCGCTGGACACATCTCTCAGAAACTGTGCTGTCGTTTGCATAAGTGCATACCCAAAGGTACCGGGAATCAGCAGATCGTTAATGTGCAGCAAAAATAAAGTTGCTGAGAGAACAGACCCCTGAGGGACCCCAGCATTAATTGCCAATTGGCCAGACGAGCAGCCATCAATGACCACTCGAATGGACCGATCTCTCAGGAAGTCTTCAATCCAAACGCAAAGTTGAGTGGGTAAACCGAAGGAAGCTTAGCAATAAGGCTATCGTGCCAGACCCTGTCAAAGGCCTTGGAGATGTCAAGGGAAACAGCAAGTGCTTCCCCGTGCTTCTCAATGGCCTTACTCCAGGTATGAATGGCGTACGCTAGAAGGTCCCCAGTGACCTGTTTTTGCGAAAGCCGTATTGCCGGTCACTGAGGATGTCGTTGGCTTCTAGGTATGCCAGGAGCTTACTATTAAGTACACGCTCTATACTCTTACAGAGTATGGACGTGACTGAAATAGGCCTGTAGTTGGCCGGGTCAGCACAACTGCCCTTTTAGGCTACAGGCTGTACGTTAGCCAGCTTCCATGCTTTCGGCACCTTTCCAGTCTCTAGCGAAAGGCGAAACAGGCGTGTCAAGATTGGAGACAATTCAGGCGCACAAGTTCTAAGAACAATTGCTGGTATCCCGTCGGGGCTACTAGCTTTGTTCACGTCAAGATTACGCAGCACTCTACGGACGTCCTTCTGATGGATGCGAATATCCGACATACACGTCTCGCATCCAATAGGAGCATCAGGAGGGTGAGCGCCACTACTATCCAGACGTGAAGAAACTGTGCATAGAGACTCCATACCAGATGTTGTCTTCAGCCCTTTTGGATAGATATGGGGTTTCCGTAACACGTTGTATAAGCGTCGAATTGATAACCTCCTCCTTTTTTTGTCGTCGGTTGAAAATGCTCAATTGCCTGAAACGACAACCCAAGACAGACTGTCATGGCGCAGGAAAGCGAGGAGACCCGACCCCACATGAACTGGGATCAGGGACGAATATAGATATTGTTTTTTCTTCTTTTCTAGTAGCCAGTAAGCCAATATAGGGACACTAAACTGGGTAAATAGATACCTATCTTGACGCTGTCTCAGTAAGCGTAACTATGACCAGTGAGTGAGAAACACCAGGCGAGACTTAATTCGCTGATAGACTCTCACTTGGCGTTGTAGTAAACTACGCAACCTTACACTGCGCGTGAGCTGATACGCACATGGCCGGTTTTTTTTAAGGCTTATCATCAGCCTATCGGTCTCAATTAAACGTGAAAGTGTGACGTCAAAATTCTATTAGAGTTGTGGGCATGCCCATCATGCCCACAATGGTGGATCCATATATGTTGTAAATTACTTCTGTGTATAAGGAAATTAATATTCCAGCTACAATATTAAGAATATAATTTTTAATTAATGTTATGTTTATAATTTCATAAATGACTGTGTATTTTTCTGTAATTTGTTATTTTTATATGGGAGTATTTATTCCTGAAATAAATTATTCTATTCTATTTTAGAACATTCATGTGTTAATTAAACTAAAAGGGTAGATTCGCCTGCAAGATATCTACATTTAAATACCGCGTAGGTGTTCCTGTAACACAAAAGATAGTATAACCACAGATAAAGGAAATAAACATGATAAAAGTTACCTCACTACTGTGGTATCGACGTTTGCTCCCACTGTAGTCACCATTTATTTCTCGGTGGTCTTTTGGTTTTGATGAAGAGTTAGGTCTGTCATATCCATCGAATTTGGTCCTGGAGTCATCAGAATCTTTTCCACTTCCATGTCCGTTTTGTGTTGAAACTGAAATACAATTAGAAGATGTTTTACTGTCACATTCATGTACTATGGATGTCTTTATGTTAGTTGCTTAGAATGCAAACAAAGTAAAACTATTTGAATTGAGTTTAGTTTGGCTGTACTACTTACAAGTTTTAGTTGTATGTCTTGACATACCTACTGATTATGTTAGATTGGCAGATTAGCATTTGGGTTGACAGATGGTCACTGATGGTCACGAGCAGTGCTCGAAAGCAAAATGTTACATTATATGTAAATGCAGAAACGGTCCAATAAGCACAATGACTTAGTGATTAACAAAGAATTCCAGGCTTGCATAGCAACCGGGGTTCCGGGAATTTGCTAACGAGATACAACAGCCCTGGACCACAAGGGCAACTGATGGAACAGGGTGTGTTTTTAGTCTGTAGAAGTCTGACACTCCCTTCCACTTTACCCAGAGCGAGAGAAAATTTTATGGAATTTTCCACTGAAAAAAAAGGCTTGCATAGCAAATATTGTACAACCTTAACCTACAGAGATGCTCAGGTTATGCAAGCTTTGTGTTTTGATAAAAAAGTGATTATTCTAATGGGGCTAATGTTATATACAATACACCAATGGATCTTTATTATTCATCAGAAGACAATATCAAACAAGAGATTTAATCTATCAAACTTCATTTAATTTATAACCATGCAAATGACTAAGATAATCTAGGTAAGTAACTCTATTGATTGTTAACTAAAAAAATTTTGCAGAAGTGCAACTACCTACTGAATGCTTGCAATTATGTCGTTTTTTTTTAAGCTAAAACAATATATTTTTCAACATTTAATTGAATGAAGGATATTCAATTAAATGTTGAAAAATATATTGAACATGCACAGGTTGACCTGAGAATCCCCAAGTTTTTTATCATCGGCTCATTAGGCTGTGAACAACGCTTTTCAATTATCAAAGCTTTCACTTAAAGGCAGTAACCAAACTATCTGCCCCCCACAATTTCCTTGTGTTTTAGCGTGAAGGATCTGACATAAATGACACACCACCAACACATGTATGTGTCACATCGATGGCCCCACCGAATAAACATGCAAGAGCTCTTACACAAATTTAGGTTTTTTCTATTTTTCGTGTCTTTTGCCTATCCTGCACCTACTTAATTTTTTTTATATATTTTAGACTCAAATTACGCCTATTATTATAGTGAATTTCTTTATTCTAGGGAAATAATTAATTTTAAAGTTATATGAATAATAGTTTATGCTATTATTACATGTTTTTTGAGTCGCCAAGTACACAAGAATAAACATGCTAAAACTTGAGGAGATTTGTGATTGTTTTCGAATTTCGGTAATGTCTTCTTACATGTTTATTCGTGTAGAAATGTATGCAAATTTTATTACTAATGTTTTATTCCACAAAATGGAAGTTTGACTATAAATAGGCTAAAATAATGCATACGATCTTTCCAATCACATAATCGCAGAACAATGTACTGTAAACAAGCGTGTAAATAGTTATAGCTGGGTCAAAATTAAACTTGATTTACGGAGAATAATAGTGTAACATTACAGTATGTTTTATTCGTTGTGCATTATTACACGAATAAACATATAATGATATATTACTGTGAACTAGTCATGCAAATTTCACAAGAGTAAAAACATCAAATAGGTTTTCATGAATTTCCTGAAACTCGCTGAAGTTTTTAAAAAAGTAAATATACAAATCTATACTTTATTTTTTTACCTATAATTCGATTAAACATTATTTATACATTTTTACATTGAAAAGAGCGTTATTGAAATTTAAACGTTTTTATTTTTTGCTGAAAAGTTGTCACTTTTCTCTTACACATTTATTCGGTGGGGCCATCGACATTGGGAGAATTTGAATTTATACAACAGTGAACATTGGCATTTATTTATGATGCCTGTATTATAGTAATGGAGGTTAATTAATTATTCATTAAAAAAAAAATATCACTTGGGGCTCCTTTTGGATTGTGGAGATTACAATATTAACCAAGCTCTTTGAAATCATACTTTTGGGTGAAGATTTTGTTGAAATAAAGTAATATTCCAGAGATAGCCTTCTGAAAACTGTATATGAGGTGTATGTATACTTTATCTTTGTTTATATTAAGAAAAAGATTATAAATATTAGTCACATACAAAAGATTACTTCAATGCATGCAAAATCTTAAATGAAATGCTATTTGTATTGGTGCCAAATATTAAATGTGCGGAAAAATAAAAAAAAGTGATTACAATTTAAATAAGGATTGTATAATGATTTATGATGAATACTATCATCACCATATGCATTTGTGCAGAAAGTTCAAAAGGTTTTTTCAAAGGATCAATAATGAAATGAAAGATATTTCCAAAAATATATATTTCGTAAAGTATTAAATCTTGCTGTACTTGTGTAAATATCTATAAACACAACTACAATTATAACAATCATATATTTTAAATTAAAATAAAATACTGCCATTAATTAATTATAGAATAACCACACACATAATGTGGCTAATTATTATGAATTTACAGTTTGTGATGTAAAACAATATACACTTATATGTACTATTGGTCCTCTTAGCCCTGCCACCTATTTTGAAAATTACATTTGTGGACCCAAACTATATTTTTAGTAGCTAACATACAATTTAATTTATTTTATGTAACTTTTAAGACTTGATAAAATTACTAAAAAGTTTAAGGGCAACAAATAGTTTGAACAATGCCAGTAGGCAGGGGAAAAATCTAATTTATTGTGATGGGTTACTTTTAAGAGGTAAACTGACATAAAAACTATAACACTATTTGCCTTTTAGAAATATCGTCATAACATTTATGAGCAGGTCAAACCAAATGAACTGCACACATGCACACACATTAATATACACATAAACATTGCCATGCTCAATCACAATGCCAGAAACTCGAAAACCTAATTAAGAGTTTTTAACCTCGGTAAGATAGACTTTCGTTTATATGACTCTTTGCTCCTATACTTTCTAACAGGCCAACATGCAGTGCCATGCTTTTTAAGAGCATCTTTTGAATCAGTCATTAAAATAAAAGCACTTCTACTAATAAGGCTACAAAAACATATCAATCAAAACAAAAACAATGTTTCCTATCAAATTGTTTGTAAACAAAAAGAACACATTAATAGGCAGCAATGTGTAAACGGTTCTTATATTGTAATAGGAAGCACACAGTACTGTCACTAAATACATTCAAGTTTAAAATTTAGTTAGCTCACTGTCATTATTCTGGTCTGTTTCCTGGTCGCTCTCCTCGGCGGCGACCATCAGCTTCCACTTGTAAACAAGGGCACGGGCCGCCTGCCCGACGTCACCAGCCTCCTTACGCAGCGCATTCACCGTGCGACCCACCCCTGTCTCCTGGAGGTGCTGGACTGTCACTGCCAAGTTGAACAACTTGTCTATACATTTTAAAACCTGGAAATAAATAGCACTTGATTAGTATTAACGTCCCTGTGCTAATTTCAATTCGTTCCCTATCACTGTTGATCATGGGAGATGGGAATAAATTACCATACATATGTTCCCATCCATACCATATTTTCAAAATCATTTAAAATTATAAATCTTTATGCAGAGTTTTTGTAACTTGTTTTATTATTATTGGGTCGCGTTATTACAGCGGTATTGCAACACAAAATTATTCAGGAATTATCTAATTTATGTGGGAATTACACCAAATGGAAGATGAGTAAAATGAAAACTCACTTTATGCTCGTCGGTAGGATATTTTTCTATTGTATGCTGGTAATGTTTCACTAAATCAAGAACAGACGCCATTCTATATAATTTTTATCATCACAATGTCGACTCTTTAACAATAAAGACTAGATGCCAGCTGGTAAACGGGCACCATTTTTATTAAAGATGGGCGATTGTGAATGACATTATTCGAATGATTCGATTGTAGAAGTCATTCAAATTATTCGAATAACCTTACAACTCATTCGAATTTGAACAAAAGCGAGAAGTAAATAAGAATGTATTGCGTCGTCTCTTTCCTTCCGATTCAAATTTCATTACTACTAGTTTATATATTCGAATATCCGCAACCTCATCTAAAAGTAAACTCTATGCACTGAGAAAAAATACCCAATTTCGTGTGGCAAATTGATTGAATCATCAAACCATCGAACGACTAGTTTGTATTCGAATATATGTAGTTATTATTGCGCTCGAATAAGAAACTATTTTGGTTGTAACACCTAACTAACTTGTACGAGGGGATACGTATTGACGACTTACGAGCATAAGAAAGTAACGGTAAATTATAATATAAAAATACGAATTTGTACATATAGAAAGTGTATTAAAAATTCTCATTCGTCCGGTCCGGTCCTTGTTTTGGTGTAAACCTGTGACCTGTACACATATCTAAGTAATCTTATTATAACTGTGAGCGTGTGCGATTCGTAGAAAGGGCAACGACAACATTTTCGATACTTTCTGAAGTACCTGCCTACTCGGAAATTAGTCATATCTAATTATTGCTATCAACTAAAAGTAATCTTTATAGTACGAGAAAAACGTAAACTGTATGGCAAACTGAATGAATGAACTAGCGGTTCGCAAATCAGTAACTATTAACTTATTACTACGAATATCAATCAAAAGTAGACTTTATTATAATACGAAACATACCAATTTTGTATGGCAAAGTAAATGAATGAACTAGCGGTTTTATTCGAATTTGCGAACTAGCGATCGATTGTTTTTGTATTCGAATGTTAATATTAGTAGTATCAAACCATTCGATTATTGGAATCAGTAACAATCGCCCATCGCTGATTTTTATCATACACATAGACATCAATGACGTTCGTCCATATCATGTATGTTTGGGACATGGTATTTTCGGAAACGTCAAGTAAAGATGATATTCTGGTCATGCTACCTCATGAATGTGAATGAACCGCGGACACAGCAATTTTTTTCTAACCGACAGTGAAACTTTGAAAATGTACCGCTTTGAGGCCACCGGTGGCCTTCCCCGGCTTGAATGAATAATTATTTTTAGATGTAACAACAAAGCTTTATGAATTTGAATGTTATAATAATTATAGACAAAATAGGAAATGACTTATGACTTATTTATTAGGTATTTTCATTGATTTAAATAGTAAAGATACGGTCATCAGAACATTTGAAGGACGCGGTCGCCCTACAAAACACACTAGCGCCATCTATGATAACTAAGATGTCAATCGGCGTGGTCTGCTCCTAGAAGTAGCCTTGTAAGAGCGGGGTGTGGTATTTTTCGAGGTACAAAGAAATAAAACAAAACCTTTTAGTTTCTGAATTTTATATTTGTTATACATAAAAATACATTTTAATTTGCTTTTAATAAACAATAAAAATTTATTTTGTACATAATTTAATCTTATAGTAATATTATTAAATCTTTTTATTTCATCGGCTGCAACGCGCGCCGCACGGTGGGCTGAAAAACGGCTTTCATAGACTTAGGCATTTTATTTTGCAAGTGCCAGTTTTTGTGCCGGATATCACTTCTATTTGTTATAACAATATACAAAAATGACACCAGAATTGATTCTGCACAAAAACGAAGGAATTATAATTTTTTTACGAAAATTTTGTATGGAGCTAGTATGAAAAATCGAAATATCTCTGAAACGGCAGCGATAACCGTAATATCCTTATAGGAGGTTTTAGTACTAATTATTTATGATTTTTTGACATACGTTACATAATGGTTGTAGATGCCTTTTTTTTTTTTAAATCGTCAAAATATTTTTATTTAGTTTTACATATTAAACGTTCCTTTTAGTGTTTAAGTTGAAGAATTCAGAGCTTTAACAACTCTTAACCTAAAATAGCATCACCCCTATAGACCTGAAGGACTAGACAGAGGTGTGTAGTATCTTGTTGATCTTGTAAGATTTCCAACAATACCAAATAGTTGAATATCAGTGTCAAAGTGCCCATGCTGTCGCTTCTTTTAGAAAGATAGGGGAATGAAATTGTTAATTGATCATACCCTAAAAGTATGATTACAACATAACCGGACACATAATAATATCGACACAAAAGGAATTTTAAAACCTTGCATACGTTCAAAATACAAAATAACATATTGTGTAGTCATCTAATGAGTCTGATGACAAGTAATTAAGTAATTAGAATGATGGTTGTAGTCTTCTGATTCTAATGAGCCTATTAAGTGATTAAATGATTTGAAATATCTCGCAACAATACCAACTAAGAACTGCATTCACCTTTTTATAATTAGTGAGCTAATGTGATTTGCTAATGTTGATTAGTTCTACTATGAGTTCTACGAAATGTTTTTGACGATTATAAATTTTTATTATCATATCTTTTATAACTTTAATGAGGGTAGTTAACTATTATTGACTTTATACAATAAAAGGGCTATAATTTTGTTCCATAATTTAGATTGTTCACAACCGTGTAACTGCTAACACTAAAACTATTTGCTTTGCGACTACAAAATCTTAGAATGGAAAGTTTAATCACCAACTTAGATTTGTTTGTTCTTCTAAAAAGTGAGTGTCCTTCATTTAATCATGAAGTATTGTTTAGTGCAATTGTGTCCCGCATAGGCGATTGCCTTTCTGCCGAAGATCAAGTAACTCTCAAAGAATTTTGCCGGAGATTCACGCGAGCTGCTTTAAACAGGTGGCAGAAATCTAAACGATTCTTTGATAAGTTTAGAAATACGTACGGAGAGTGGTTGCAAGCAAATATTGATTGGCCGAGTTGCGTGCAAACTTTAATAAATCAAGAACCAACTGTTGATGAGCTACCAAGAGCACGCTCAGTCTCTCCAGAACCTTCGACATCATCGACTGTTGGAACAATGACAAAAAGGTCCCGAAAACCATTCAAAGATCTGGGAAGCAAACAGAAAAAGAGAAGATCTAGTGAGCACATAGGCGAGGATTCCTGTGAATTGGCATATGCAGCTGCAGCACGTTTAAAAGAAGAAGGTTATGAAGATATCGCATCTGTAATCAATTATATGATCAAAAATCCAGAAGCTGCCGTTAAAATCAAGGAAAGCATTAAGAAAACAGTAATATTTACACCAGAGAAAGCACTTGGATTGCTTCTTTCACTTAAGCTTTCAAAGTGGCAATATATTACGTTGCGAGAGACTGCCATTCGGGAAGGTGCTAAGGATATTTACCCATCCTACTATAAACTGCAACAAACTAAGCTTGCATGCTACCCTCCTAATCAATCAGTATCAGTTACGGATTCATCAGCTAGAATTACACTTCAAGCTTTACTTGACATCACGGTGAAGCGGATTCTTCAAAGTCTTTCTGATAATGTGGAAAATAAGCAGTTAAAGCTGATATCGAAGTGGGGATTTGATGGTGCTTCCAATCAAAGCCGATACAAGCAGAAAATGGACGGCGAGCATGATGATTCAAGCATTTTCATGACCTCCTTGGTGCCACTGAAACTGACAGATGGAGATAATACTATATGGACAAACCCGAAACCATGCTCAACTTTTTATTGTCGTCCGGTTCAGTTCACTTTTGTAAAAGAAAGCCATGCAGTTGTCATTGATAACAAAAGAAAAATGGATGAGGAAATTGAGGCCCTTAACCCCACAGAGTGCATTAATAGTAACAGGGTGACTCATAAACTAATGATGACAATGATCGACGCAAAAGTCTGCACGTACCTTTCTGAAGCTAGATCAAATGCATCATGCTACCTGTGCTTAGCAAAACCAACAGAAATGAACCACTTAGATGCTGTAACATCAAAAACTGTGTGTTCTGACATATATGAATTTGGCCTATCATCCCTACATGCCCGTATAAATTGCATGGAATGTCTGTTACACATTGCGTACAGACTTGACTTCAAACAGTGGGCAGCAAGAAGTAATGAGCATAAAGATATGTTACAAAACAGAAAAAAACATTCAAAATAAATTTAAAGAGGAGCTCAATCTGTTAATTGATATAGAAAAACAAGGCTCGGGAACTACCAATGACGGGAATACCGCAAGGAAGTTTTTCGATTTTCCCAATAAAACTGCAGCTATTACTGGGTTGGATCAAAACCTGATAAAAAGATTTGCTGTTATTTTGCAAGCAATAACATCTGGTGAGAAGATCGATGTCATCAAATTTAAAGATTTTGCTCGCAAAACAGCAGAAAAGTACGTGGAATTATACGACTGGTACTACATGTCATCAACCGTACATAAACTATTAATACACGGAGCTGACATAATCGAAAAAAATGATATTGTCCCGATTGGGACTCTCTCGGAAGAAGCCTCAGAGTCTCGAAACAAAGATTTTAGGAGGTTCCGGGAACATCATTCGCGGAAAAGAAGCAGGCAAGATTCTAATCAAGATATCCTAAATATGCTTGTTGTTTCTTCGGATCCTTTTCTAAGTGCACAAAGGCCGAAGTTAGATGCCAAAAGGAAGACAACCTTTTTTGCTGAAACTCTCGACCTAATACAGTTTCCGGAAACTGAGTTCGAGTTTGTAGGTATATCCGATCTGGATTCTGACTCGGAATTGGAGTCCGACAACGAAAGTTGTAAAGAAAATTTGTAAAATTTAATTATTTTTCTTTATGTTCTTTTGTTATTTATGTTAGTTTATTGTACCAATATGTTTAGTTAATAATTTCATAAATTATAGTTTCAAATATGTATTTTGTATAATTGAATTTATTAGATATTATTTTTGTTACTTCTGTTTTATTTAAATTACCTATCAATAAAAAGTTTATATACAGTCTTTTTTTTTTACATATTCTTAATATTTGGGGAAAAAGCATGCTTCCTAACGATGTTCTTAACTTTGACACAGTTCATGGATCGTTTTGAACAGTTTCATATGTTAAAATAAATAATGTTAGTACTATAATCCCCTATAAGGATATTATTATTATTATGTGTCCGGTTATGTTGTAATCATACTTTTAGGGTATGATCAATTAACAATTTCATTCCCCTATCTTTCAAAAAGAAGCGACAGCATGGGCACTTTGACACTGATATTCAACTATTTGGTATTGTTGGAAATCTTACAAGATCAACAAGACACTACACACCTCTGTCTAGTCCTTCAGGTCTATAGGGGTGATGCTATTTTATGATAAGAGTTGTTAAAGCTCTGAATTCTTCAACTTAAACACTAAAAGGAACGTTTAAATATGTAAAAATAAATAAAAATATTTTGACGATTTTTAAAAAAAAAAGGCATCTACAACCATTATGTAACGTATGTCAAAAAATCATAAATAATTAGTACTATAACCCCCTATAAGGATATTACGGTTATCGCTGCCGTTTTAGAGATATTTCGATTTTTCATACTAGCTCCATACAAAATTTTCGTAAAAAAAATATAATTCCTTCGTTTCTGTGCAGAATCAATTCTGGTGTCATTTTTGTATATTGTTATAACTAATAGAAGTGATATCCGGCAAAAAAACTCGCACTTGCAAAATAAAATGCCTAAGTCTATGAAAGCCGATTTTCAGCCCACCGTGCGCCGCTGCAAAGTTATGTCGCACTTTTGCGCAGTTTCGCGTTGTCTATGCTAAAGGTTGAGACAAACAAGAAAGAAAATTGTTTTAAATAATGTTAGAAGTTGATTTAATGATTTATTTTTAACTTACCGGTGATATGAAATGTTATATTTTTTTTATTGTGCTTTACGTCGTAGTTCACGTAACCCTTCACGACACAATTTGGCATTTTTGCTTGTAAAACTGACGACCCCTCCCGAAGATAGCCGATCGCGTTCTAGTTCACTTCGATAAAGGTTAGACCACTTTGGGACCAAGTTCGAGGCGTCATTATAACATGCGATCCGCCCAGTCCTTACGAAGTAATATATATGTCAATGGGTATTTTACTAAAAATTGTTACATTAAAGGGTGAAAAAACTGTATCTGACACCATTATTATTATTTTTTTTTATAGGGCCGCTCCCACTCGTAGATCAGCTGTTCAGCACACTAAGGCTGGTTACTACTTAACCGGACGATCCTATCACAGTATAAAGATCGTACAGTAGGTTGACGCCTTTGATCTTGAGGAAAATGCCGACAACGTCTAGACAGTCTCGCAGCGGCCAGGGTTGTCACAAGTAAACAATATTTATGAAATATTTTTTTATTGCAGATCGACATCGTTAGCAATATTATTACTTAATATTGAAGGATCAGTGCAGGTTTACTTGAATAAAATACAGATTGCGTAGTATTAATTGGATTTAATCCGTACAGTTCGACCGCTGAGTATCGAGTGAGTCACTCAATTCAAATATAGCCAGTCAGTTTTTACTAGTGGTCACATTGATGTCCATAGACATCAAATGTGACAATTTACGTTACAAACAATCGATTCAAATGTTACCAACATGAGAAGTAAATCAACTAAATATTATGAAGCTAAGAATATAATAATGAAAACAATTTTAACCTGCTCTTTACTTCACGTGTTATTTAGGAGTTGAGGTTGAACATAAAAATGCAGATGAGGCGTATACAAAGAGATTTAAAATTTGAACTGAAGCACGTGATAATTAGGTACTGTGACACTTACTGTACTGTAATGTTGCTTAAGTGAAGGTTTCTTAAATAAATAAATTATAAAAAAATTATGTCCGCCATTTTGGATTTCAAAAAGGATGGCATTTTCGTAACAAGCACCCCAATCAACCTCAAAATTGATACCCATATCAAATTATTAAAAAGAATGACGTCCGCCATCTTGGATTTCAAAAACGATAGCATTTTCGTAACAAGCACCCCAATTAACCACAAAATTGACACCCATATCAAATTATTAAAAAGAATGACGTCCGCCATCTTGGATTTCAAAAACGATGGCATTTTCGTAACTAGCACCCCAATTAACCTCAAAATTGACACCCATATCAAATTGTTTAAAAAAATGACGTCGGCCATCTTGGATTTCAAAAAGGATGGCATTTTCGCAACAAGCACTCCAATTAACCTCAAAATTGACACTCATATCAAATTATTACAAAAAATGACGTCCGCCATCTTCGATTTCAAAAAGGATGGCATTTTCGTAACAAGCACCCCAATTAACCTCAAAATTGACACCCATATCAAATTATTAAAAAAAATGACATCCGCCATCTTGAATTTCAAAAAGGATGGCATTTTCACAACAAGCACCCCAATTAAACTCTAAATTGACACCAATATTTTATTTAAAAAAATACGTACACCATCTCGAAATTCACCTTTATTAAATAATAAAAAAGTTCACCATTTTCAATTTGAAATTACTATTTTTCGTTATCTGTATTCGAATAAAGCTTGAAAGTATCGTTATAATTTTGAATAAAAATAGAACACCTAATAATATTAAGTAGGTATAAAAATATATAAAATGTCCAAACCCTCACGGCCCTGTGCGATTACCTATTAGATATTATTTTTTTACCGTCCGCCGTTCGGCTATTTTGTTAGCGTTATCAACGCGGCACGACATTACAAATAAAACGATAACAAAACATTATTAATTATTTACGTTTCTTCTGTGCATGGAAGCTGATGAAACCGGAGATCTTTATTTAAACAAGGTGAAGACTTGCAATCTCTCACAGCACACGTTACGACGTGTACCATTTTAAGTGTTTCTTCTCAGAGTAGTCAGTTAGGAAATACCGGCCTCATCTAGCTAAACTTAACACGCAAAAAAACATGACGTATAAAAGTGTTATTTATAACCAAATATATAATATATATAATACAAAATAAATATTTCATTTCATTTCAAATAAATAATTAAAAAACAAACACGTGCTAGCCCCGAATGATGTCTCCCAAGCTACTAACATAGTTTTGTTCGTAGCTTGGGATCGGCATTCCCGCGTCTCGCCACTCATACCCCGCACGATTGCCCTGTCTAGACGTCTTCGTCGGACGACTGTATGATCTTTAGACTGTGATCCTATCCTGTATATATCCTGACCTCTAAATTTAAAGGCCCCCAGCCAGGGCTTACATACTAATATTTATATTTAATCAATCGCACGCTAAGGGCATTCCCTGTGGAGTACGAGTCTCGGCATAGCGGGGTCATTGGTGGAGGGCAGCAAAGGGTCAGGCTGGGTCGTATTATTATTAATGGAGTTATTTATTGCTACTGGCTCAGCATCACGGGCTGGCTCGTTTGGCAAAGGTCGGGGAGGGTTGACGTTACAAGTACGCGGACCCCGCGATGGGCCTCATCGGCGAGGCCGGAATACAGAACGCGTTTTGTGTATGTGTTTTTTAAGAGTGCTAGTTTCCCTACTGCTCTCTTGTCGGATTGTGGTGGGATCGTCGGGTTTCGTCTAGGACGAGACGCGGATGACGAACCCGTGAAATTTTTGAGGGTGTGTATCGGGCGGCCGATACAATCAGGGGGTTTGTGTGTTTTTCAGCAGAGGTGAAGTAACGCACTGAGTGGCGTTTCAACACTTGCTTTATAGTCGGGATTTTGAGGTCTACGTGGAGATCCTCATTCCTCAAGCACCCGTGGCCTTTCGGAGAAATAGGTTTTGAATAATAATAATAATATTCCACAACTTTCCACACAACGCCATCTAGTCCCAAACTAAGCAGAGCTTGTGGTATGGGTACTAGACAACTGATAAACATACATATATATTTCTAAATACATACATATTATAGATAAATTACACCCAGCCAAAGAACAAATGACCGCGCTCATCACACAAACATTTGTCCTAGGTGGGAATCGAACCCACGACCTTGCGCACAGCAGTCAGGGCCACTGACCACTATACCAACGGGCCCGTCATACTATGGGCCCGAATAACTTGCATCCTATGGATCTGAGCCGGACTAGAGTGAGCAAACACCGGACAGGCGTATGTTAGAATAGGGCGTATGCATGTTGTAAAAATGCGTAGTTTACATTTTAGGGAGAGTTTGCTGTGTGCATTCAGCATGCAGTGTAACCTACCGAGAGCGACAGCGGCTCGCGAGCGAACCGACTTTATAATATGCTCTCTGAAGTTTAGGTTTTGATCTAGAATCACTCCTAGGTATTTAGCTCGCTTTTCCCAGGGGATTGGCGTGCCAAACATAGTCATCGGGCGGGGGAGGGCAGGCTGTTTATTGCGAGCTCTACGAAACAGGACTGCCTGACTATTGTCGGGATTTACTTTTTTACTAATTTAGCTTTAAATATACATAATTTTTGTCCTTATACATTCAGGTAGTTAAATTTGGATGCTTCGGTATTCTGGGCTATTTTTATACATTTGTAGTCTAGGAGCATAACGCTCTCCATTTTGCCAAGGACAGGAACAAATGGCGAGATACCGTTCGCCAGAAAATGTTTACGCAGATAGAGAATCACGACCCTCAGTATTTGAGAAAAACGACGCGAGGAGGAGGAGTCTAGGTGCTGATTGTATCAACTTATTTTTGTTTCTTCACAAAAGTGGCTAATACTAACATATGAATGGAGGGTAAAGATAACAATTTTCCTTGTATAAAATGAGGTTTACAGCTATCTCTAGGTTTAACATTAAATATAATTCGCATACATTTCTTCTAGGCAATAAATAAATCGTTGGCATCTACACTGTGGAGTGTGGCCCCACATTATAATACCGCCCAACTAGCACAAATGGGCTGCATTAGGGCTTTGGAGCGTATCCGATTATTACTTAAGGTATTAGACGTAAGCGCTAGAGCGTCTACTACAGACTTAAAGCAGCCGCTTTAGCGCCATTTGGGCGCCATTTTATGCAGCCTAAAGTTCTATTTAACCTGCACAACGGTTGCATAAAGGTTCCTCAATAGCTATAACGATTTATTAACGCTATAATAAAGCTCTCGTAGCGTTACTTTTGAATGATTTTGAACTACTTTGAACGAATGAATTGGTTATAGTTCTTTATTATATATCTTCAATTGACATTATTTGTAATGTTTTGGTGAAGTGTTTTCGTCGCCATCATTAAAATAAAACAAAAGTAAGTAAAAGTTTGTATTCTATATTAGTAAGATATATAAAGAGACTTAAAACGCTGTCTAGTTTACTGTAGATATACACTACTAATTTTTAATTAGTACAAATACTTAAAGGGCTTATTAGAAAAGGTCTTGTTATTATATATGTAAAGTCTTACTATATAATATTGATAAATAGCAAAGTTATTAGCGTTTGTTTATATCCCAAAATGTCACTCTATTTACGGACATATTGTACAGGCCATTCATGTATTCATTAATCGTGATGTCGCGGTCACGCGGTCTCGCTCAAACTTGCCCCGCCTCCAACAGCTGTTATCGTAATTGTAGGTAGCTTAGACGCATGTTTAAGCTTTACGAATTAAAAAAAAAGTAAAATAAAAGGTTCACGAAAAATAATAGGCACTTATTAAATTCAAACTTTACCTACATACTTTAATTGGGCCATTTGCTTGTGTTGTTCAGTATCCAACTGCAGAACTCCATCCTTGGTTCATTATCCACAGTAGTCAATTCTTGACCCTTTCTTTAGTGGTATGGGTGAAATCCAGACGAACTAATGATCGTCTATGCACAGTACTGGCTGATATTAAAATGACGAGCTGCGTCATTCGTACTTCGCCGGGGATCTTCAAAGTAGTCCACTACATCGTCGTAAAGGTTTTGGGCCGGTCTTCCATGTCCTTGGCGATGGGCCGTTGCGCGGAATGATCAGTGGTCGAGTAAACGTTGGTAAACATTTACCACAGTCCGAACCTTTGGCTAGCGAGCATTTGGGTACTCTTCCCTGTACATACGAACAGCGGCCACCAGACCAAAAGTACACACGCAACATAGCCACGTACTCCCGAGATGAAAACTGGTAAGCCATCACGACAGTAAAAACGTAACAACTTATGTTTAAAAAGCACGCGCACACTTCCGCTAACAAATTGACACTGTTTGTTCATTCACTCGTTGTAAAAAGGACCGCTGGCCAGAGGGGGCGTGGCTTGAGCTTAGACGCGAGTTTGCCGGGATTTATGAATGACGATCTAACTGGACTAGCACTGCGCGTAGTATTTTCTAGTAGCAATTGTTATGAATGATTGATTCAATTATGAGTTTACCAGTTATGACAAATTTTCGTAGACAATTTTGGGGTTTCGTTTTTTTTACTTTTGACTACATAAATATGATCAGTAAAGGGTACGGATAGAGCCCCATTTTTTTTTGTACTAATTAAAAATTAGTAGTGTATAAGATAATTTTCGAGTAATTTTGACGCGCTTTCACGATTAAAAAAAAATACGTTATGTGATATTTTTTATTGGTTAAACAGAATAAATTTTATTTCCGTATTTTTACGTGTCGATAACTTTCTATTTGCAAGTGGCCGATTGTTTACCGGTATGCACATTCAACTGAAAAACATACGTATAGTAACTCAATTTTGCAAGTGTATTATAAGTTTTCTTTAAAAATCATGGCGTCATTGTAATGTAGTCATAACCTGCAGTTTTAGCTCTAATAATTCCCTTTTGTGAATTAGAGCGCTAATTTTCCCCCTTCTAATGCTTCCAGTGATTTTTGTTCCCCTAGTGCAATTCACAGCCACAAGAAGCTCATGTTTTCCTGTTTTTGTGGTTATAAGATCTAGTTACGTACTTACTCGAATGGTTTCCGTTTTGGAGATCCGTGATCTACCCTTAAAAACGTTCACTTAACATAGAAATTGTACGCTACTCAACTTAAAAAATAAATCCAAGATTACGGTGTTTTAATTGCGATACTTGAATTTACACCCGATATTTCTAAGTAAACATGATACACGTTATTTTTCAAATAGATAGGTAATCATCAAACGTCTCAATAATAGTTTACATTATTTTGTTGACGGTAGAAATAAGATCCAGTTATTTTATAGTGTAGTTATACCTATACCATAATATGAAGTTTAAACATTTCAATTAACTACCTATTATTGTTTTATTACAGAATGCCTTTTAAAATAGTTAAAACTATAAATGCAGACAAGGAAGAGCTGTCAATCTGCCCTTCAGCATGGGAAAAGAGGGGTATTTTATACTGGCCAAATAAGAAATCGAAGAAATTTTGTAAAATGGAAGATTCTGTCCCTGCACCTGGATGGTCTCAAATGATTTTTATTAAATGTTTTATAATAGTTACAAAAGCGGCTGTAAAATGGCGAATGGATTGAGCCTGCAAGGCATTCCTTGCAGTAGTTTTTAGTTACACTGATGAATTTTTAGTAACTATAGTATGCATAAGAGTATTTAATATTTCTATAATGAAACTTATAGTAGTATAATAGTGGTTACTATAACTCCTGTGCAGGTGCTGCAAACAGTCTACAATTAACTCCTTTTTGTAGTAAAATAACCTATAAAAGTTACAATGGAAACCACTGTACAGCTGTGAGTGGCAGAATGACCTTCGTAATTCTCATATAAAGGCGTAAGTGGTAAATGAGTTCTACCGTGAACTACTGTGAAGGCTAGGGTAGTATTTGATTCAGTTTATAACACTTTAAGTAACTTTTATAGCTATAGACGTTTACGGATGCAGATATGCAACTTTGAACTGCTTGTTGAACCCTTAAACCGCTATTTTACAGCCGAAAGTAACAAAATAGGCTGCTATTTCCACTAATGTGTTCGTTGGGCGTATCATAGCCATGCGTAGGCATACGCGTAGTATGCAGTGAGGGCACATTTAATGTTAGTGTTTATTTTTAGCACACTAAGCGCATATGAAAATTGTGCTAGTTTAATTTAATTTTTGTTATGTCGGCATGTATTTTCCAATTTAAATGCGAGTCTAATGTGATAACAAATAGTTTAAATTCTTCAACTTCTTTAATTTGGATATTGTTAGTTACAGTTTTTATGTTAATCTTTTGATTTCGTAGGGTTTGAACTGTATGATTTTAGTTTTTTTTTTGTTATTTACTTCAAGGTTGTGCTTTAGGAGCCAAGATTTTATTACGTTATATGTTTCAATAATTTGGGAGTTATATTCTAAGTTGTTTGAAGGCCTTTTGAAGAGGATGGAGATGTCATCAGCGAATAACACACAGAGATTGTCACATATTTTATAATCTCCTCTTACTCTGTCCTTCTCATACTTCTGATTTTATTCATTCTTTCTTTTATATACAGTCTATTCTTATGTATTTAAGAGAAAGTTGCGGGAATATTTTCTAAACAAATAGTGAAAGCAGGTTTTCATAATCCCCTTTCTATAACTTTTTATTGATAGGTAGGCATATATTATATATTTATTGGTATGTATTATGAAAAATATGTATGTAACTTTATGTAAATTAGATATGTATATATCAGAGAGGTGGATTTCTAATCAGTTGTATATATAGTTGTAATAAAACTTTTACTTTGAATATTTGTACTACTTAGTTTATTTTATACTTCCCACCACAGTCATTCTTTTATTTGGCAACAGTCTTGATGTAACTAAAAAGGACTTAGTTAATGGTATTGACACCCTCCTTAAATTAAAATTAGACAAATTAATTTTATGTGCTTTACCATATTCTAATAATTTGACATTTTATCAAAATCAATACATTTTTAGCCTCAATAACTTAATGCATATGTTAGTATGCCGTCATAGTACTCATAGTGACCGTTTATTGTATTTTGATACTAACAATTTTGTTAGAGATTTTGTTTTAACTCGGGAACATATTTATCTTCCCAAAAAAAGTAGACATCTATTGGCTACTTTGTTAGCTTTCAATATACACTCAGTTATTGGTAATTTGACTGATCCTAGGTTAAGTGACTATTCAGTTTTATCTAGGGTGTCTAATACTTAATACTGAAATTGATTCTTTAAACTCTTAGATGAAATAAAAGAGAGGCATAATAATACCATTTTCCTTTATCATCAAAATATAAATCGCTTCTCTGGCAAAATACCTGATGTGGAACTGTTAATAGATAAATATCATATGGATATCTTATGTTTTTGTGAATCCTGGTTAAAATCAGATAGAATGTTATTTAATATTAATAATTTTTCGGTTGCCAGTGCATATAACAGATCCTCAGTAGGGGGTGGTACTTTGATATTATGTAGGAATTATCTTAGATATAAGGAACGTAAAGATATCACCGCTTTCTCTATTGATCGCTTGTGTGAGGTAGCATGTGCAGAGGTCTTGTGTGTTTATAGACCACCAGCATCAAACTTTTCATCATTCTTAATAATAATGGAAGAAATACTAACTAACCTTCTAAGAGATAATAAATTAGTTTTCGTCTGTGGTGACTTTAATATTGATTTGTTAGTTAATTCGCCTGAAAAATGCAAGCTTATTTCATTGTTTAGTTCTTTCAATTTAAAATGTATATTCAATGAAGCAACGAGAATAACAGCAACATCCGCTTCATGCATTGATAATATTTTTACCAATTGTACTACTGTCAAAGAATCATCCCTGGTTAGTGGCGTTAGGTGTGACCATACAGGCCAACTTGTATCTTTTGAGTCGATTAAAAAGTTACATTTATATGAAACTATTGATTTTAGGCCTCTTACTAAAAACAAATTAAAAGCTTTTAATGATAACATTCTCAGTAATCTTTCAACAGCCAATTTTGACTCCCAAAACCCCAATGTAAATTATAGTACATTATTTTCTACACTTTGCCTTGAATTTAACAAGGCTTGTCCAGTTAAGAGAGTTCAAATTAATAATAAATCTACATTTAATGAATGGGCCACTGCTGGAATTAGAATAAGCAGAGATAATTTATACAAATTATATCATGAAAAATCGTTGACTTCTAATGAATCCTTCCATAATTATGTAAGAAATTATTCAAACATATTTAAAAGAGTCTGCGCCCATGCTAAATCAAAATCTATTAGTAATAATATTTGCACTTCTGCTAACAAAATAAAAACTGTGTGGAAGGTGATAAACAAAGAAACTGGAAACACTAATCAACAAGATCGGAATGAATTGATTTTGAACATTGATAGTAATATCATCACAGATAAGTCAAAAGTGGCTGAGACGCTGGAAAATTACTTCACCAACATTCCAATAGAGGTTACAAAACTGTTGCAATCTTCTCCAATATTAGCAGAATCTTTTCTGAAAGAAAACTTTATGACGGATATACGGGATCTATTGATGTAATTAAAAAAACATTCGCAAGTCTTAACATTAAAAATACTGAAGACTTATGGGGTATATCTGTTAGGGTTCTTAGAGATATCATTGACTCAATTACTCCCGTCCTAACAGGCATTTTTAACCAATGTATAGACAGCGGTACTTTCCCAGACTTAATGAAACATAGTAAAGGAGTACCAATTTTCAAGTCGGGTTGTAAGAGTGATCCCTCTAATTATAGACCGATAGATATCGGTCTATAATTAGAGGGATCACTCTGGGAGGGAAGCACAGATGTGCTTCCAACATTGAGTAAAATCTACGAAAAAATCATGCTGGACCAGATGCTGTCACATTTTAATTCAAATGGAATTCTACATAGTCAGCAGTTTGGTTTCACGAAAGGTAGGTCAACAACTGATGCAGGAGTAGCACTCATCCATCACATTTTGGAATCTTGGGAGAAATCCCATGATGCAATTGGCATATTCTGTGACCTCTCCAAAGCTTTTGACTGCGTTGACCACGAAACACTGATATGTAAATTACATCATTACGGAATTCGTGGACTAGCTGCTGATCTGGTTTTTTCCTATTTATCAGACAGGCAACAAAAAGTTAATGTAAACGGAGCGATATCTTCAGGATCTTTAGTGAAGATGGGCGTGCCACAAGGTTCAATTCTAGGTCCTTTCCTTTTCCATGTATACATTAATGACCTACCTCTCATGATGTCTAACTTATGTAATATAATTCTTTTCGCCGATGATACTTCACTCATTTTTAAAATAGCTAGAAGAGACACAGATGTTTTACAAAGCAATGAAAGTCTGGCTGTTCTCTCGAATTGGTTCTCAGTTAATAATCTCGCACTTAATGCGAATAAGACAAAATGTCTCAAGTTTTCACTACCTAATGTCCCACAAGCTGGACTCAGTTTGATACTTGACGGCAAACAAATTGATCTTATTACTGAAACTGTATTTTTGGGTGTAACTATTGACTCAAAGTTGCAATGGGGCCCTCACATTAGGACTCTTTCAGGTAAATTAAGCTCAGCTGCATATGCAGTAAGAAAAATTAGGCACTTGACTGATATAGCGACAGCTCGGTTAGTTTATTTTGCTTATTTCCACAGTATTATGTCTTATTGACACTGTGGGGATATATACTGTGGGGATCCGCAGCTGACGTAGATTCAATCTTCATACTACAAAAGAGGGCAATCAGGGCAATTTATAAAATGGGTCCCCGCGAATCCCTTAGAAATGTATTTAAAGAAGTAAATATACTGACTCTGCCTTCTCTTTATATATTAGAAAGCATATTGTATGTACGCAAAAATATTGGACTTTTTAAGATTAGAAGCGATTTCCATACAATAAACACGCGCAATAAAGATGAAATTGTTATACCCAAATGGAGATTAGCCAAGACAAACAAGTCATTCCTTATAAACAGCATACGCTTTTATAACAAGTTGCCAAAGTAGGTATGTGACAGATCTTAGCGAGGGAAAATTTAAAACCCATATTAAACGTGTCCTTTTTATTTTACTTGTATATAATTTTTATTTTTATGTCATTTGCTTAGTTTATTTGCAGTTTTGTAAAGTTAATTTTTAATGTAAATGTGTGAACACTATAGACTCTGAGATTCATTTCTGATTAGTTATATTACATTTTATTATGTCAATTAGTCTATACTGTCCTCTCATACCAAAAAATAAATAAAAAATTGTATCTATTATGCAAAGATTGTGAAAATCAAGATTTTTTTTAAAAGAGTAACCGTGGAGTTTCTTGCCGGTTCTTCTCCATAGGAAACGACCAATTTCGAACCGTGCCCTAACTTCTGACGTTTTATGAGTGCCCATTTAGGCCTATGTAAAATAAAACAATTTTGATTTTGATAATAGCTTTTGCCCGCGACTTCGTCGGCGTGGAATAGTTACTTTGGGCTAACGTTAAATTTAACCCCGATTTTGAAGCATTCTTCATTGGCGCTCCGCTCCTATTGGCCTTAGCGTAATGATAATAATATATAGCCTATAGCCTTTCTCTATAAATTGACTATTTAATTAAAACATAATTTTTCAATTCGAACCAGTAGTTCCTGAGATTATCGCGTTCAAACAAACAAACAAACTCTTCAGCCTTATATTATTAGTATAGATAGCTGTTGCCTGCGACTTCGTCCGCGTTTCCGTCGTTTTTCGTAAAAAAAAACTAGCCTATGTCCTTCCTCACGGCTCAGTCATTTTGATGTAACAGACAGATTAACTTTCGTAATTTAGTAGGGAAATATAATATGTCAATCTACAATACTGTTGAAAAATATCGCAATACGGAACTGCATAATATTATTGTTAATAGCTGTGCCCGCGACTCCGTCAGCGTAAGTTAATGTATTGGTAATATTGTTTAGATCACGTTCACATGGGGCTTAAGAACCTATAGAACGAAATTTTATACCTTGGACCGCGAGACGCGTCGAGCGCGGTGACCGATTCTCAAAAATAATCCTTAGAGCATGATTCAGTATTCACGTGCGATGGCTTATTATTAGCGTATTTCATGTATAACTTTGGTGTTTCTATACCGATTTATATGATTCTTTTTTATGGAATAGTTAATAATGTTAACTTTTTCAATTAGGGGTGACTGAGAGTGTTATAAACTTAAGAGTAGACAAATATTATAACCAGAAAGCTTCGAACTGCTAAGCTATCGGGAGTTACACGTGTTATTGTGAGTCAAGCATAAAAGATGGACATATGCTGTCGTGATATATTTTTTATATAATTTTAAGGAGAACATTTCTGTCATGAAATGATTTCTGTGTAGCTTTAACCATTAAGGTTGCACACGCGACGGAAGCTTAAAAAAATTGGCCAAGTGCGAGTCGGACTCGCCCATGAAGGGTTCCGTAGTAACTATGATAAATATAATATACTTAATATATTTATTTGAAAAAAAAAAAAACAAAAAACCTTACAAATTTCTTAAAACTAGCTTCTTTAAAATTTTTACAACTACGCCATTTAACTTTGTTTTTCATAGTATTTGTATGAATTACAAAGTTATATTTGCGGTTTTAGAAAATATACTGTATCTCAAAAACTGCTGACTCGATCTCGTTCAAACCAATTTTGGTTGAAAGTTTACATTAAGGTCTACAAGATATGGTTTTTTTTAGATTTTTCACTTCATTATTATAGAAGTTAGAGGGGGGGACACACATTTTACCACTTTGGAAGCGTATATCTTTTAAACGATTAACTTTATGAAAAATTCATTTTAGAAACCTTAATGTCATTTTTAAAGACCTGTCTACAGATATCACACACGTATAGGTTTCATGAAAGAAAATATTTTCAGTTTCAGTTCCATGTATGGGGAGCCCCCTTTATTTTAAATATTTTTTAAATTTTCTCTTAAAATCGGAAAGCGGTTCACAGAATACATCTATTTACCAAGTTTTACATGTATAGTCCTAATAGTTTTGGAATAAAATGGCTGTGACATACGGACGGACGGACAGACAGACAGACGGACAGACATGTCGAAACTATAAGGGTTCCGTTTTTTGCCATTCGGCTACGGAACCCTAAAAATGGAGTAACTTCTCCCGTTTTCCTAACATTTCCCTTCACTGCTCTGCTCCTATTGATTGTAGCGTGATGAAAAGTATACCAGCTCAGGAATATGAAAAATAAGTGTACCAAGTTTCGTTAAAATCCGTCGAGTAGTTTTTGTTTCTATAACGGTCAGGGCTGGGCAAAATACATGCTTTGCTTTAATTGAAATACAAATTACAAAATACTGTATTGCAAGTAATTAAAATACGAAATACAAAATATCTTTAAGTAAGGTATTTGAAATATAAAATACAAAATACAGTATTTTAGCTATTTTTAATTGAAATACAAATTACAAAATACAAAATAAGTAACCTAGACCAAGGGCCCGAGTCTGCTATTGCAATAGTGTCGGAATGGTGGATCATTGATTTTTAGGGTTCCATAGCCGAATAGCAAAAAACGGAACCCTTATAGTTTCGTCATGTCTGTCCGTCTGTCTGTCTGTCTGTCTGTCCGTCCATCCGTCCGTATGTCACAGTCATTTTATTCCGAAACTATCAAGACTATACATGTGAAACTTGGTAGGTAGATGTATTCTATGAACCGCTTTCTGATTTTAAGAAAAAAAAAAATAATATTTAAAATAAAGGGGTCCCTCATACATGGACCTAAAACTGAAAATATTTATTTCATGAAACCTATGCGTGTGTGGTATCTATAGACAGGTCTTTAAAAATGACATAGGGGTTTCTAAAACCACTTTTTCATAGAGTCAATCGTTTAAAAGATATAAGCTTCCAAAGTGGTAAAATGTGTCTTATTCTCCCCTCCCCTCCTTCCTCTAACTTCTATAATAATGGAATGAAAATACTAAAAAAATATATGTCTGTAGATCTTAATGTAAACTTTCAACCAAAATTGGTTTGAACGAGATCGGGTCAGCAATTTTTGAGATACAGCATATTTTCTAAAACCGCAAAAATAACTTTGTAATTCATACAAACACTATGAAAAATAAAGTTATTCGGCGTAATTGTAAAAAAATTAAATAAGCTAGTTTCAAGAAATTTGTAAGGTTTTTTTTAACGTTAAATAAATATACGTATTATATTATATTATTATAGTTACTACGGAACCCTTCATGGGCGAGTCTGACTCGCACTTGGCCAATTTTTATTTGTAGATTTTGACAAGTTTGGTAATCTATTATTATATGTTCAACCACTAACACTCCATTAAATGAAATGGCTTAGAATGGTAATCTCGTACACAATGACAAATGAATGACTGACTTACGCGGTAATCTGCTAAAATGTTTACAGTTCCAACCGAAATTTGGTCAATTAGCACCATTTTGTATTGTAATAAATATAGGCTTCTCTATTAAAGATAATTTAAAACACATAAATCAAAATAAATCAAAACACCAGCCGCTAAAAATAAAAAACAGATAAAACGTCAGTAAGCAGTAATGCCACATTTGACTTTGACAGCTAATATATTATTGAATTGTATAGTTTTACTATATTTCTATTAACAGGTTTTATAATAATGGCAATACAACTATGTCAATTTATAACACAATTCTACTAGGAAACCTATATGAATTTAACAGATTACGAACTACAATTATAGACTATTGTGGCACTATTGCAATAGCAGACTTGAGGCTCAGCACGGGCTGAAAAGTAGAGGAAAACAACATGAATTAATCAGTAAGACCAGAGTTTCCTTTCATGAACACTAAATTTTTAAATGTACTGTCAGACAAACAGCCTCTTGTTGGAGAATGAATAAAACCTGCTAAAAAACAATCTTTTTACAGGTCCTGATGAGCACAAACTTGTGTTTATTTGTTTGAACACATTTTCGTTCGTTCTACACAGAACAGAAGCTTTATTTATTCCGTGTTTGGAAAAAACTAAAACAAACCGTTATGACTTGACAAATTGACATCTTAGCTCGACATTGACAATTTGACGTAAGTCCATTTTTTGCGTTTTGTGGCTGCGTTACCATCACTACACTCTCGCGGTCTCGCTTCGCACTCACACTCACGATCGCTAAATGAATGAAGGTTAAATGTATTTTAATGTTAAAATGTATTTTGAAGCCTCAAGTATTTGAAATACAAATTACAAAATACCTCGGCGTCAGGTATTTGAAATACGAATTACAAATTACATTTCAAAGAAGTAATTGAAATACAAATACCAAATACGTATTTGTATTTCAATTACGTATTTTAATTACAAGTAATTCAAATACTGCCCAACCCTGATAACGGTTATACAGACAGACAGACAGACAAAAATTTTACTGATTGCATTTTTGGCATCAGTATCGATCCCTAACATAGATAAAATAAATAAGTAGATTTGGTCAACAGACGAAATTATATCGGAACCGTGTGTCTCCAGTTAGGCGCTGGGCGGGGCAACAACTACACATGCAGTTTAATAAAATCAATAGATACGCACTCGCACACACACCCGCATTTCTTAAATCAGAACGTAATATACAATCAATAATAAACCTTATTCCGCCAAACACAGCGTGTATTTACCATGCACCGTAGAACTTACCCACACAAAAACATCGGTCACTATCGTTGTGCTGTGCAAAAGCAATTTATTTTACACTAGCTTTTGCCCGCGACTTCGTCCGCGTGGAATAGTTACTTTGGGCTAACGTTAAATTTAACCCCGATTTTGAAGCATTCTTCATTGGCGCTCCGCTCCTATTGGCCTTAGCGTAATGATACAATATAGCTGTGCCCGCGACTCCGTCAGCGTAAGTTAATGTACCTATTGGTAATATTGTTTAGATCACGTTCACATGAGGCTTAAGTACCTAGAGAACGCTTCGACCGCGAGACGCGTCGAGCGCGGCGACCGATTCTCAAAAATAATCCTTATAGCATGATTCAGTATTCACGCGCGATGGCTTATTATTATAAGCGTATTTCATGTATAACTTTGGTGTTTCTATATCGATTTATATGATTCTTTTTACGGTTTCGTAGCCGAATGGCAAAAAACGGAATCTTTATAGTTTCGACATGTCTGTCCGTCTGTCTGTCTGTCTGTCTGTCCGTCCGTCCGTCTGTCACAGCAATTTTATTCCGAAACTATTAGGACTATACATGTGAAACTTGATAGGTAGATGTATTCTGTGAACCGCTTTCCGATTTTGAGAAAAAAAAATAAAAAATATTTAAAAATTTAAAAATACATGGAACTAAACCTGAAAATATTTTTTTTTTCATGAAATCGATGCATGTGTGGTATCTGTAGATAGTTCTTTAAAAACGACATCGGAGTTTCTAAGACCACTTTTCCATAAAGTCAATCGTTTAAAAGATATAAGCTTCCAAAGTGGTAAAATGTGTGTGTGGCGGACACAACCTCTAACTTCTATAATAATGGAGTGAAAAATCTAAAAAAAATATATGTCTGTAGATCTTAATATAAACTTTCAACCAAAATTAGTTTGAACGAAATCAGTTCAGCAGTTTTTGAGATACAGCATATTTTCTAAAACCGCAAATATAACTTTGTAATTCATACAAACACTATGAAAAACAAATTTATTCGGCGCAGTTGTAAAAAATGTAAAAAAGCCAGTTTTAAGAAATTTGTAAGGTTTTTTTTTCAAAACAAATTTATTTGGCGCAGTTGTAAAAAATGTAAATAAGCTAGTTTTAAGAAATTTGTAAGGTTTTTTTTCTTCAAATAAATTTGCATATTATATTATAGTTACTACGGAACCCTTCATGGGCGAGTCTGACTCGCACTTGGCCAATTTTTTTATGGAATAGTTAATAATGTTAACTTTTTCAATTAGGGGTGACTGAGAGTGTTATAAACGTAAGAGTAGACAAATATTATAATCAGAAAGCTTCGAACTGCTAAGCTATCGGGAGTTACACGTGTTATTGTGAGTCAACCATAAAAGTTAGACATATGCTGTCGTGGGATATTTTTTATATAATTTTAAGGAGAACATTTCCGTCATGAAATGATTTGTGTAGCTTTAACCATTAAGGTTGCACACGCGACGGAAGCTTAAAAACCGGTCAAGTGCGTGTCGGGCCACGCACAGTGTAGGGTTCCGTAGTTTTTATAACAGCCAAGTGCGTGTCGTATTCGCTGACTGATCGTTTCTTACCATGCTCTAACTAAAAGCCAAACATGACTACCTAACTAATTTGACTTCTTATACAAATCCTCACCTGATCCGACAATTTTGCACGAAAAGTTTTAATATTTTTAGAGATTTGTATAAAACTTGTCATAGCCACAGACACAGAGAACACAGAGCTACACTACTCAATCGTCACAAGAAGCTAGCACGATACAACTGGCGCTTAGCGCCATCTATCGACATTTCTGTAGAGTTGTTCGAAATTTTCGAGTCAAATACAATTGGTCGACTATTACTCGTAAACTTGTAAAGCCCACTTATGTGTGATAGTTTTCCTTTAAATTTCGTTATATATAGGTACTACTGCCGTGACATTTGAATTTCTAACTACAACCGTTTAGTTGATAGAGGGGGGGACACTTGACTCTAACGAAAATTGGTACTTTAAAGCTTGATAAGTCACGAACGGTTTACTTAATCAAAAAACGGTTAAGACCGTTTTTAACAACCGTTACCGTTTTTTAAATATTAGGGATTTGGTAAGCCATATCCCTAATATTTTTGAAAGACCTATCCAACGATATCCCACACTATGGGAAGAACGAAAAAAAAAATAATTATCATCCCACTTTACATGTATGGGAGGTACCCTAAATAATTGTTTTTTTTCAAAATTTTATTTTACCACTTTTTTGGCGTCATTAACGTGTATACTCATGCCAAAGTACAACTTTCTAGTACCAATAGTTTTTGAGCTAAACCGCGGACAGACGGACAGACAGACGGACATGGCGAAACTATAAGGGTTCCTTGTTGACTACGGAACCCTAAAAATGGAGTAACTTCTCCCGTTTTCCCAACATTTCCCTTCACTGCTCTGCTCCTATTGATTTTAGCGTGATGAAAAGTATACTATAACCCGCTCAGAAGTATGAAAAATAATTGTACCAAGTTTCGTTAAAATCCGTCGAGTAGTTTTTGTTTCTATAACGGTTATACAGACAGACAGACAGACAGACAGACAGACAGACAGACAGACAAAAATTTAACTGATTGCATTTTTGGCATGAGTATCGATCCTTAATCACCCCCTGATAGTTATTTTGGAAATATATTTCATGTACAGAATTGACCTCTCTACAGATTTATTATAAGTATAGAAGAAGATATACGCTAGTGATTGACTAAATCGGAAAGTTATCGATTCTTCCATTTATTATTGTACAATTTTTTTTGGGCACCTGAAAATGAACCAAATAAAAAATGGCATGTCCAGAAAATATTACAATAACAATAAACATATTATTAAGAACATAACATTACATAATTATTATTAAGTACTACCTACTAAGTATTAAGGGCTACCCTGGCGCTTTCGACTTAAATCTTAATATTTAATTATCATAGTGATAGGTCAAATAGAAGTCGATGTTAACTTACATTACGCTCTTGATCGGAACATACCAGCCGTATAGGTTGTATAGAATCCTGAAAAGTTGAATGACTGATTTTATGAATACCCTAAATCATGAGAATAGCTTTCAGTAATAAAATAAAATTTAACACACTTCTGCAAAAATCAGTTGTACTCTTAATTTTGGAATTGTCCATTCAAAAAGCCTGCGACTTTTCTTTAGAGACTAGAACATTTCTGCGTTGAAGTGAACCGAGCATATGGTGCTATTTTTTGTAGAGTACCAGTTAAGTGGCATGCCTGTGGCATCAATCCATTCCTTTTTTATGTTACCATCTTTTGGGAAGCTGAAAAGTACGAAAAGCACTTATTTATCATTTACATACATCCTAAGCTACTTCTAAACGTCACCATATAATAAGCATCGCAATAATTACGTAACACACTATAAATCAAGATCTGAATGATTTTGACGTATATTGCTAATCCATTGCTTCATATGTTCGAAATATTGGTCTGCTCAACAACGTAAATACCGCAGTGAGTGTTGTTGATTTAGCATAATGAAACCGATTCCTACTGTAAGTGTGTTACGCAACTATTACCTGCGGGGTAACCGCAGGTAATAGTTTAGTAGGTTATAATAGGTTTTTGTTATAAGAAAAATCCTAGTTAGTAGAGAAATTGTTAAATATATGAAATCAAACACACATCCATGCATAACAAATAAATGGCATGAATATATTGACTTATTTTAAGCTCAATTCACAAATATATTATCTGAACCATGCCGATTATTATAACGCATTCGAAGCTTCAATGGAAGCAAAATACAAAAACCATAAAAAATAAAGAAACAGCATGAGGATAAGGCATAACATACGATAATTCTAAACCGAAAAACACCACCGATTATTAACCTAAAATTAAAGTAACTTACTTTACGAATATTGGTTATGCATTTCTCTACTACTCTGTAAAAAAATCAAAATAAGTAAAAAAACATTATTTACATCGATCTTCCAACCGGGCTAAAACGGTTGACAGATTGAAAAATAAACTATTGTAGCGACGCACGGTGGGCTGAAAAACGGCTTTCATAGACTTAGGCATTTTATTTTGCAAGTGCCAGTTTTTGTGCCGGATATCACTTCTATTTGTTATAACAATATACAAAAATGACACCAGAATTGATTCTGCACAAAAACGAAGGAATTATAATTTTTTTACGAAAATTTTGTATGGAGCTAGTATGAAAAATCGAAATATCTCTGAAACGGCAGCGATAACCGTAATATCCTTATAGGAGGTTTTAGTACTAATTATTTATGATTTTTTGACATACGTTACATAATGGTTGTAGATGCCTTTTTTTTTTAAAATCGTCAAAATATTTTTATTTATTTTTACATATTAAACGTTCCTTTTAGTGTTTAAGTTGAAGAATTCAGAGCTTTAACAACTCTTAACATAAAATAGCATCACCCCTATAGACCTGAAGGACTAGACAGAGGTGTGTAGTATCTTGTTGATCTTGTAAGATTTCCAACAATACCAAATAGTTGAATATCAGTGTCAAAGTGCCCATGCTGTCGCTTCTTTTAGAAAGATAGGGGAATGAAATTGTTAATTGATCATACCCTAAAAGTATGATTACAACATAACCGGACACATAATAATATCGACACAAAAGGAATTTTAAAACCTTGCATACGTTCAAAATACAAAATAACATATTGTGTAGTCATCTAATGAGTCTGATGACAAGTAATTAAGTAATTAGAATGATGGTTGTAGTCTTCTGATTCTAATGAGCCTATTAAGTGATTAAATGATTTGAAATATCTCGCAACAATACCAACTAAGAACTGCATTCACCTTTTTATAATTAGTGAGCTAATGTGATTTGCTAATGTTGATTAGTTCTACTATGAGTTCTACGAAATGTTTTTGACGATTATAAATTTTTATTATCATATCTTTTATAACTTTAATGAGGGTAGTTAACTAATTATTGACTTTATACAATAAAAGGGCTATAATTTTGTTCCATAATTTAGATTGTTCACAACCGTGTAACTGCTAACACTAAAACTATTTGCTTTGCGACTACAAAATCTTAGAATGGAAAGTTTAATCACCAACTTAGATTTGTTTGTTCTTCTAAAAAGTGAGTGTCCTTCATTTAATCATGAAGTATTGTTTAGTGCAATTGTGTCCCGCATAGGCGATTGCCTTTCTGCCGAAGATCAAGTAACTCTCAAAGAATTTTGCCGGAGATTCACGCGAGCTGCTTTAAACAGGTGGCAGAAATCTAAACGATTCTTTGATAAGTTTAGAAATACGTACGGAGAGTCGTTGCAAGCAAATATTGATTGGCCGAGTTGCGTGCAAACTTTAATAAATCAAGAACCAACTGTTGATGAGATACCAAGAGCACGCTCAGTCTCTCCAGAACCTTCGACATCATCGACTGTTGGAACAATGACAAAAAGGTCCCGAAAACCATTCAAAGATCTGGGAAGCAAACAGAAAAAGAGAAGATCTAGTGAGCACATAGGCGAGGATTCCTGTGAATTGGCATATGCAGCTGCAGCACATTTAAAAGAAGAAGATTATGAAGATATCGCATCTGTAATCAATTATATGATCAAAAATCCAGAAGCTGCCGTTAAAATCAAGGAAAGCATTAAGAAAACAGTAATATTTACACCAGAGAAAGCACTTGGATTGCTTCTTTCACTTAAGCTTTCAAAGTGGCAATATATTACGTTGCGAGAGACTGCCATTCGGGAAGGTGCTAAGGATATTTACCCATCCTACTATAAACTGCAACAAACTAAGCTTGCATGCTACCCTCCTAATCAATCAGTATCAGTTACGGATTCATCAGCTAGAATTACACTTCAAGCTTTACTTGACATCACGGTGAAGCGGATTCTTCAAAGTCTTTCTGATAATGTGGAAAATAAGCAGTTAAAGCTGATATCGAAGTGGGGATTTGATGGTGCTTCCAATCAAAGCCGATACAAGCAGAAAATGGACGGCGAGCATGATGATTCAAGCATTTTCATGACCTCCTTGGTGCCACTGAAACTGACAGATGGAGATAATACTATATGGACAAACCCGAAACCATGCTCAACTTTTTATTGTCGTCCGGTTCAGTTCACTTTTGTAAAAGAAAGCCATGCAGTTGTCATTGATAACAAAAGAAAAATGGATGAGGAAATTGAGGCCCTTAACCCCACAGAGTGCATTAATAGTAACAGGGTGACTCATAAACTAATGATGACAATGATCGACGCAAAAGTCTGCACGTACCTTTCTGAAGCTAGATCAAATGCATCATGCTACCTGTGCTTAGCAAAACCAACAGAAATGAACCACTTAGATGCTGTAACATCAAAAACTGTGTGTTCTGACATATATGAATTTGGCCTATCATCCCTACATGCCCGTATAAATTGCATGGAATGTCTGTTACACATTGCGTACAGACTTGACTTCAAACAGTGGGCAGCAAGAAGTAATGAGCATAAAGATATGTTACAAAACAGAAAAAAAAACATTCAAAATAAATTTAAAGAGGAGCTCAATCTGTTAATTGATATAGTAAAACAAGGCTCGGGAACTACCAATGACGGGAATACCGCAAGGAAGTTTTTCGAGTTTCCCAATAAAACTGCAGCTATTACTGGGTTGGATCAAAACCTGATAAAAAGATTTGCTGTTATTTTGCAAGCAATAACATCTGGTGAGAAGATCGATGTCATCAAATTTAAAGATTTTGCTCGCAAAACAGCAGAAAAGTACGTGGAATTATACGACTGGTACTACATGTCATCAACCGTACATAAACTATTAATACACGGAGCTGACATAATCGAAAAAAATGATATTGTCCCGATTGGGACTCTCTCGGAAGAAGCCTCAGAGTCTCGAAACAAAGATTTTAGGAGGTTCCGGGAACATCATTCGCGGAAAAGAAGCAGGCAAGATTCTAATCAAGATATCCTAAATATGCTTGTTGTTTCTTCGGATCCTTTTCTAAGTGCACAAAGGCCGAAGTTAGATGCCAAAAGGAAGACAACCTTTTTTGCTGAAACTCTCGACCTAATACAGTTTCCGGAAACTGAGTTCGAGTTTGTAGGTATATCCGATCTGGATTCTGACTCGGAATTGGAGTCCGACAACGAAAGTTGTAAAGAAAATTTGTAAAATTTAATTATTTTTCTTTATGTTCTTTTGTTATTTATGTTAGTTTATTGTACCAATATGTTTAGTTAATAATTTCATAAATTATAGTTTCAAATATGTATTTTGTATAATTGAATTTATTAGATATTATTTTTGTTACTTCTGTTTTATTTAAATTACCTATCAATAAAAAGTTTATATACAGTCTTTTTTTTTTCACATATTCTTAATATTTGGGGAAAAAGCATGCTTCCTAACGATGTTCTTAACTTTGACACAGTTCATGGATCGTTTTGAACAGTTTCATATGTTAAAATAAATAATGTTAGTACTATAATCCCCTATAAGGATATTATTATTATTATGTGTCCGGTTATGTTGTAATCATACTTTTAGGGTATGATCAATTAACAATTTCATTCCCCTATCTTTCAAAAAGAAGCGACAGCATGGGCACTTTGACACTGATATTCAACTATTTGGTATTGTTGGAAATCTTACAAGATCAACAAGACACTACACACCTCTGTCTAGTCCTTCAGGTCTATAGGGGTGATGCTATTTTATGATAAGAGTTGTTAAAGCTCTGAATTCTTCAACTTAAACACTAAAAGGAACGTTTAAATATGTAAAAATAAATAAAAATATTTTGACGATTTTAAAAAAAAAAAAGGCATCTACAACCATTATGTAACGTATGTCAAAAAATCATAAATAATTAGTACTATAACCCCCTATAAGGATATTACGGTTATCGCTGCCGTTTTAGAGATATTTCGATTTTTCATACTAGCTCCATACAAAATTTTCGTAAAAAATTATAATTCCTTCGTTTCTGTGCAGAATCAATTCTGGTGTCATTTTTGTATATTGTTATAACTAATAGAAGTGATATCCGGCAAAAAAACTCGCACTTGCAAAATAAAATGCCTAAGTCTATGAAAGCCGATTTTCAGCCCACCGTGCGACGACGACGTCGGAACTCCTTACGCATGCTGCGGGCGTAAAATAAATTGTTTATTTTTTTTTACTTTTTTGTACACTTGACTTTTCAACGTATTTTTATTACTGTCATCTCATGTAAAATAAAAGTTAAACATATTTTCTTAGAGGTTTCCGTATGTTATAAAACGCTTTTTACCAAAAAATTAAACAGACTCCCAAAAAACACTGCAAAGTGAAAAATAACTTTAATTTCGGAAGTCGGTGCCAAAAACGAAAATACAAAACTAAAGACACCGACTACCGAAATTAAAGTTATTTTTCACTTTGCAGTGTTTTTTGGGAGTCTGTTTAATTTTTTGGTAAAAAGTTTTTTATAACATACCAAAAAATTAAACCGACTCCCAAAAAACACTGCAACCGGAAAAATAACTTTAATTTTTGTAGTCGGTGTCTTTAGTTTTGTATTTTCGTTTTTGGCACCGACTTCCGAAATTAAAGTTATTTTTCACTTTGCAGTGTTTTTTGGGAGTCGGTTTAATTTTTAGGTAAAAAGTTTTTATTTCACTCTTTTTAGTTGGTCGATTTTTAATTTACCTAGTTACAAGAGCCTAAATGTCAACTACTTATATTCATTTACAAAATGGGTTATAAGTGCCATTACAGGTCTGATGATGGAGACCATAGACAGTCGAGGGAATTCCTCAACGATATACAACAGTTACCTTTTGTTGGGCTTACTTCATACGGTTCAATATGCCAAAATGTTCAGTTCGTACAAAAACTAAAAAATTGGCCAAGTGCG
Source organism: Tholera decimalis (assembly GCA_943138885.2). Classification (NCBI taxonomy): domain Eukaryota; kingdom Metazoa; phylum Arthropoda; class Insecta; order Lepidoptera; family Noctuidae; genus Tholera; species Tholera decimalis. The sequence goes on along the minus strand of OW964564.2, from coordinate 19,327,394 downwards.
AGTCAGACGCGCCCATGAAGCGTTCCGTAGTAACTACGCCAAATAACTTAGTTTTTCATCGTGTTTGTATGAATTACAAAGTTTTATTTGCGGTTTTAGAAAATATGCTGTATCTCAAAAACTGCCAACCCGGGCCTCAAGTCTGCTATTACAATAGTGTCAAAATAGTCTATCATTGATTTCAAAATTGTTGATTTTGACAAGTTTGGTAATCTACTAATATAATGGCTTTCCAATGGTCAACCACTGACACTTCATTGAACGAAATAATATGTAAAATTAAATAGAAATAAAATTTGGCATGAATAAATGTTCAAATTTAGGGGTAGTTTTTCGAAAATAATTACTACTAACGGGTTTTATAACAATGGCAATACGGCAATATCATTCTAATACGAGACTACTGACCAACCATTATGAAATTAGTAGATTACGAACTATCAGCAAAATGACAATGTGATCGTGATGGAATGACAAATTTATAAAAATAGCAGACTTGGGGCCCCGATCTTGTTCAAACCAATTTTGGTTGAAAGTTTACATTAAGGACCATAGCATATATTTTTTGTATAATTTTCCACTCCATTATTATAGAAGTAAGAGAGGGGGGGGGGACATTTTACCACTTTGGAAGTGTATATATGTATTTTAAACGATTAACTTTATGAAAAAATGGTTTTAGAAACTTCAATGTCATTTGTCCACATACGCATAAGTTTCATGAAAAACATATATTTACAGTTTCAGTTCCATGTACCCCACATGGAACTGAAACTGAAAATATATTTTTTTTAATACTTTTTTAATAATTTTTCATTTTTATTCTTAAAATCGGAAAGAAGTTCACAGAATACATCTACCTACCAGGTTTCACATGTGTAGTCCTAATAGTTTCGGAATATAAAAACCTTTTACCAAAAAAATTAAACCGATTTCCAAAAATCACTGCAAAGTGAAAAATAACTTTAATTTCGGTAGGCAGTGTCCGACTTCCAAAATTAGTTAGAAAGTAGACAAATATTGCTTTTCCCAATGCTGGGCCGTTAATTGTTGAGGAGTTCTCCTGGTACTTCACCATCAGCTTCACTTTGTCATATGCATTGTGACGAGTATATTGTGCTTAATAGCCATATTCAAGTAATCGAAGCGGAACCCATGAAATATTTGTTATTCCTACTTATATATTGAGTAGTTCCAGTGGCCATCTGTGGTCTTCATCATCAGATACACTTCACAAGTGGTGCTTTTCAAATGCAACTACACAAGTTACTACAAAAAATACTCGAATCACTATAGGTGTGCCTATAATATTTGAAGATTTCCCTCGATTACTCCAAGATCCCATTATCAGCTCCTGACTTGGTGACAATGGGACCAACTTCGAAGTACACCCTTTCAAACAAAAAAAGAATTTTCCAAATCGGTTAAGCCGTCTTCGAGTAATCGGTGATCAAACATAAAAAAATATACGCGTCGAATTGATAACCTGCTCCGTTTTTTTCGTCAGTTGAAAATGTCTGTGACATACGGACGGATGGACAAACAGACAGACAGGCATGACGAAACTTTTCTTTATTTCTTATTAATTTTTTTATCACATATGAGTATTTTATTTCCAAAGTCCCCTAGTACTCCTAATTGGGCGTCAAACACATTAATACAAAATTGAAACTAACATCTAATCAATAAGCATGTAACCCTTTGTAAACAATAAGTTACAACTTATTATGGTCAAACAATATTAAAGAAAATATAATATTACTTTCAAGTATCAAGATTAGTTAAGTAATGTATAAAATCGGGCGAACAATGGTTTGTACTTACTTGCTACTAGGATACCTAAAATTGAGCGAGTGATAAACGTAAATGCGTCCTTAACTTCAGTGAAAATTTAGGATATGTCACCTTTTAGGTTTAGTTATTTTTAGTTTTCTTACGTTGTTAGTTTATATAACCTGACTAAAATCGCCGAAATGTTTATTGTTCTGGCAAAATAATCGGAATGACTCTCAAATCGAACCTTCCGATAATTTCGCTCTTAGGGTCGGAGGAATTATGGATACACCTCGCCCGTCTACTCTAGATTAAGCTAAGTACATGTATGCCTATCTTTGCAAACTCAGCGGTCTATGCCCGCCGCATGAGTCCAGGGCCCCAAGTCTGCTATTTTTATAAATTTGTCATTCCATCACGATCCCATTGTCATTTTGCTAATAGTTCGTAATCTACTAAATTCATAATGGTTGGTCAGTAGTCTCGTATTAGAATGGCATTACCATTATTATAAAACCCGTTAGTAATAATGATTTTCGAAAAACTACCCCTAAATTTGAACATTTATTCATGCCAGATTTTATTTCTATTTAATTTTACATATTATTTCGTTCAATGAAGCGTCAGTGGTTGACCATTGGAAAGCCATTATATTAGTAGATTACCAAATTAGTCAAAATCAACAATTTTGAAATCAATGATAGACTATTTTGACACTATTGTAATAGCAGACTTGAGGCCCTGTACGCTTGGAACTTAGAATAAAACTCGCCTCCAAATCGGCAGTACGTGTTCTCATTTTTATTCTCAGTAAAAATCCTGAGTAGTTAGTTTATTTCTAAAAAGGTTTCTCACGCTCCGAAACCAAAAGTAGCTATCTCCCCTGTTTGAACTTATTCCTTAAGAAATGTGTACCTTTTGGTGTAGTCAGTGAAGTAACATAATTATTGTATCTTACCCTGTCGGTTCCAAATATACTTTCCTACAGCCCTTTACCAAACGGGCGTTTTTGAATAAGGGCTAGCTGTGCAGTCTCACAAATAAATATTCACTAATAAAAACACCCCAAAAGCAACAAATAAATAAATTAAAGAGATACCTACCTACCTACTTAAATAGCAAAAAAAGGATATTATTTACCCAAGAGGAAATTAATAAGGCAATGTTATATCAAGGTCCATTGTTATAATATAACCAAATTCAATACATGTTATTGAGAGCAATTTCTTTGTTTATTAAAACTTTATGCAACACAAAATGTACAAAGGCGGACTTAATGCCGTAGGCATTCTCTACCAGTCAACCATGGGTGGTGAAAAGATAACATGGTAGGTGCATAACATGCACCTGCCATGTTATCTCTTCACCATTATCTATACTCATAATAAATCTGTAGAGAGGTCAATTCTGTACATGAAATATATTTCCAAAATAACTATCAGGGGGTGATTAGGGATCACAGAAATCAAAAATACAGAGAAGTGGTAAGGGGGCGTATCGGTGTCCGCGCGACATGGCCACAGGGCTCATGTCACAGGCAAGTGACCGTCTCCGCGAACTAGTGCGCTTTCGACGGCGATCGTGATAACATATATGAATGCCGAGTTGTTCTGTGGTATCTTGTAAAAACCGAAGCCAAAATCAAATCTATGTGAATCATGGAATCACTTACCATATGTAAGTACAAGTATTTTACAATATTTGTCTTTAAAATCATGAAAAAATGGGGGTGAAATATTCATTTATGAAAAAACCCCCTAAATAAATAAATAATTTAAAAAAAAAATCATGAAAAACAATAAATCGTAAAATATTTCTTGGTTTTACTATGTTATTTTTGTTTTCAAATATCAGAGCGACTCTACTCCTTTTGCTATAAATACATTGCTCCTTAACCACTACCTGAGTTCGTCACTAAGTAACTGGACAAGCAATGTAAACATAATATACGAAACTGTATTACGCGGATTCATCGCGTAGTGAGGCCGCCACTTCTTGCGACGAATTAGTGATGTGCTTGTGCAGATCCACTAACGTAGGCTATCGACAGCAATGTCGATTGACGAATGAAATATTGCTATTATAGTTTAGGGGTTTTTCAACCGACGACATTAACAAGAGGAGGTTATCAATTCGACGCGTATATTATTATTATTTTTTTATGTATGATCACCGATTACTCTGAGACGGCTGAACCGATTTAAAGATGCTTTTTTGTTTGAAAGGGTATACTTTGAACTTGGTCCCATTGTCACCAAGTCAAGATCTGATGATGGGATCCTGGAGAAATCGAGGGAACTCTTCAAATATTATAGGCACACCTATAGTGATTTGAGTATTTTTTATAGTAACTTGTGTAGTTGCATTCGAAAAGCACCATTTTGAAGTAGACCTGATGATGAAGACCACCGATGGCCACTGGAACTACTCAATATATAAGTAGGAATAATAAGTAGTTCATGTGTTCCGCTTCGATTACTTGAATGTGGTTATTAAGCACAATATGCTCGTCACAATGCATATGGTGAAGTGAAGCTGATGGTGAACTACCAGGAGAACTCCTCAACAAATAACAGCCCAACATTGAGAAAACAAATATTTTGTAAATGAATATAAGTAGTTGACATTTAGGCTCTTGTAACTAGGTAAATTAAAAATCGACCAACTAAAAAGAGTGAAATAAAAACTTTTTACCTAAAAATTAAACCGACTCCCAAAAAACACTGCAACCGGAAAAATAACTTTAATTTTTGTAGTCGGTGTCTTTAGTTTTGTATTTTCGTTTTTGGCACCGACTTCCGAAATTAAAGTTATTTTTCACTTTGCAGTGTTTTTTGGGAGTCGGTTTAATTTTTAGGTAAAAAGTTTTTATTTCACTCTTTTTAGTTGGTCGATTTTTAATTTACCTAGTTACAAGAGCCTAAATGTCAACTACTTATATTCATTTACAAAATATTTGTTTTCTCAATGTTGGGCTGTTATTTGTTGAGGAGTTCTCCTGGTAGTTCACCATCAGCTTCACTTCACCATATGCATTGTGACGAGCATATTGTGCTTAATAACCACATTCAAGTAATCGAAGCGGAACACATGAACTACTTATTATTCCTACTTATATATTGAGTAGTTCCAGTGGCCATCGGTGGTCTTCATCATCAGGTCTACTTCAAAATGGTGCTTTTCGAATGCAACTACACAAGTTACTATAAAAAATACTCAAATCACTATAGGTGTGCCTATAATATTTGAAGAGTTCCCTCGATTTCTCCAGGATCCCATCATCAGATCTTGACTTGGTGACAATGGGACCAAGTTCAAAGTATACCCTTTCAAACAAAAAAGCATCTTTAAATCGGTTCAGCCGTCTCAGAGTAATCGGTGATCATACATAAAAAAATAATAATAATATACGCGTCGAATTGATAACCTCCTCTTGTTAATGTCGTCGGTTGAAAAACCCCTAAACTATAATAGCAATATTTCATTCGTCAATCGACATTGCTGTCGATAGCCTACGTTAGTGGATCTGCACAAGCACATCACTAATTCGTCGCAAGAAGTGGCGGCCTCACTACGCGATGAATCCGCGTAATACAGTTTCGTATATTATGTTTACATTGCTTGTCCAGTTACTTAGTGACGAACTCAGGTAGTGGTTAAGGAGCAATGTATTTATAGCAAAAGGAGTAGAGTCGCTCTGATATTTGAAAACAAAAATAACATAGTAAAACCAAGAAATATTTTACGATTTATTGTTTTTCATGATTTTTTTTTTAAATTATTTATTTATTTAGGGGGTTTTTTCATAAATGAATATTTCACCCCCATTTTTTCATGATTTTAAAGACAAATATTGTAAAATACTTGTACTTACATATGGTAAGTGATTCCATGATTCACATAGATTTGATTTTGGCTTCGGTTTTTACAAGATACCACAGAACAACTCGGCATTCATATATGTTATCACGATCGCCGTCGAAAGCGCACTAGTTCGCGGAGACGGTCACTTGCCTGTGACATGAGCCCTGTGGCCATGTCGCGCGGACACCGATACGCCCCCTTACCACTTCTCTGTATTTTTGATTTCTGTGATCCCTAATCACCCCCTGATAGTTATTTTGGAAATATATTTCATGTACAGAATTGACCTCTCTACAGATTTATTATGAGTATAGATAATGGTGAAGAGATAACATGGCAGGTGCATGTTATGCACCTACCATGTTATCTTTTCACCACCCATGGTTGACTGGTAGAGAATGCCTACGGCATTAAGTCTGCCTTTGTACATTTTGTGTTGCATAAAGTTTTAATAAACAAAGAAATTGCTCTCAATAACATGTATTGAATTTGGTTATATTATAACAATGGACCTTGATATAACATTGCCTTATTAATTTCCTCTTGGGTAAATAATATCCTTTTTTTGCTATTTAAGTAGGTAGGTAGGTATCTCTTTAATTTATTTATTTGTTGCTTTTGGGGTGTTTTTATTAGTGAATATTTATTTGTGAGACTGCACAGCTAGCCCTTATTCAAAAACGCCCGTTTGGTAAAGGGCTGTAGGAAAGTATATTTGGAACCGACAGGGTAAGATACAATAATTATGTTACTTCACTGACTACACCAAAAGGTACACATTTCTTAAGGAATAAGTTCAAACAGGGGAGATAGCTACTTTTGGTTTCGGAGCGTGAGAAACCTTTTTAGAAATAAACTAACTACTCAGGATTTTTACTGAGAATAAAAATGAGAACACGTACTGCCGATTTGGAGGCGAGTTTTATTCTAAGTTCCAAGCGTACAGGGCCTCAAGTCTGCTATTACAATAGTGTCAAAATAGTCTATCATTGATTTCAAAATTGTTGATTTTGACTAATTTGGTAATCTACTAATATAATGGCTTTCCAATGGTCAACCACTGACGCTTCATTGAACGAAATAATATGTAAAATTAAATAGAAATAAAATCTGGCATGAATAAATGTTCAAATTTAGGGGTAGTTTTTCGAAAATCATTATTACTAACGGGTTTTATAATAATGGTAATGCCATTCTAATACGAGACTACTGACCAACCATTATGAATTTAGTAGATTACGAACTATTAGCAAAATGACAATGGGATCGTGATGGAATGACAAATTTATAAAAATAGCAGACTTGGGGCCCTGGACTCATGCGGCGGGCATAGACCGCTGAGTTTGCAAAGATAGGCATACATGTACTTAGCTTAATCTAGAGTAGACGGGCGAGGTGTATCCATAATTCCTCCGACCCTAAGAGCGAAATTATCGGAAGGTTCGATTTGAGAGTCATTCCGATTATTTTGCCAGAACAATAAACATTTCGGCGATTTTAGTCAGGTTATATAAACTAACAACGTAAGAAAACTAAAAATAACTAAACCTAAAAGGTGACATATCCTAAATTTTCACTGAAGTTAAGGACGCATTTACGTTTATCACTCGCTCAATTTTAGGTATCCTAGTAGCAAGTAAGTACAAACCATTGTTCGCCCGATTTTATACATTACTTAACTAATCTTGATACTTGAAAGTAATATTATATTTTCTTTAATATTGTTTGACCATAATAAGTTGTAACTTATTGTTTACAAAGGGTTACATGCTTATTGATTAGATGTTAGTTTCAATTTTGTATTAATGTGTTTGACGCCCAATTAGGAGTACTAGGGGACTTTGGAAATAAAATACTCATATGTGATAAAAAAATTAATAAGAAATAAAGAAAAGTTTCGTCATGCCTGTCTGTCTGTTTGTCCATCCGTCCGTATGTCACAGACATTTTCAACTGACGAAAAAAACGGAGCAGGTTATCAATTCGACGCGTATATTTTTTTTATGTTTGATCACCGATTACTCGAAGACGGCTTAACCGATTTGGAAAATTCTTTTTTTGTTTGAAAGGGTGTACTTCGAAGTTGGTCCCATTGTCACCAAGTCAGGAGCTGATAATGGGATCTTGGAGTAATCGAGGGAAATCTTCAAATATTATAGGCACACCTATAGTGATTCGAGTATTTTTTGTAGTAACTTGTGTAGTTGCATTTGAAAAGCACCACTTGTGAAGTGTATCTGATGATGAAGACCACAGATGGCCACTGGAACTACTCAATATATAAGTAGGAATAACAAATATTTCATGGGTTCCGCTTCGATTACTTGAATATGGCTATTAAGCACAATATACTCGTCACAATGCATATGACAAAGTGAAGCTGATGGTGAAGTACCAGGAGAACTCCTCAACAATTAACGGCCCAGCATTGGGAAAAGCAATATTTTGTCTACTTTCTAACTAATTTTGGAAGTCGGACACTGCCTACCGAAATTAAAGTTATTTTTCACTTTGCAGTGATTTTTGGAAATCGGTTTAATTTTTTTGGTAAAAGGTTTTTATATTCCGAAACTATTAGGACTACACATGTGAAACCTGGTAGGTAGATGTATTCTGTGAACTTCTTTCCGATTTTAAGAATAAAAATGAAAAATTATTAAAAAAGTATTAAAAAAAATATATTTTCAGTTTCAGTTCCATGTGGGGTACATGGAACTGAAACTGTAAATATATGTTTTTCATGAAACTTATGCGTATGTGGACAAATGACATTGAAGTTTCTAAAACCATTTTTTCATAAAGTTAATCGTTTAAAATACATATATACACTTCCAAAGTGGTAAAATGTCCCCCCCCCCTCTCTTACTTCTATAATAATGGAGTGGAAAATTATACAAAAAATATATGCTATGGTCCTTAATGTAAACTTTCAACCAAAATTGGTTTGAACAAGATCGGGGCCCCAAGTCTGCTATTTTTATAAATTTGTCATTCCATCACGATCACATTGTCATTTTGCTGATAGTTCGTAATCTACTAATTTCATAATGGTTGGTCAGTAGTCTCGTATTAGAATGATATTGCCGTATTGCCATTGTTATAAAACCCGTTAGTAGTAATTATTTTCGAAAAACTACCCCTAAATTTGAACATTTATTCATGCCAAATTTTATTTCTATTTAATTTTACATATTATTTCGTTCAATGAAGTGTCAGTGGTTGACCATTGGAAAGCCATTATATTAGTAGATTACCAAACTTGTCAAAATCAACAATTTTGAAATCAATGATAGACTATTTTGACACTATTGTAATAGCAGACTTGAGGCCCGGGTTGGCAGTTTTTGAGATACAGCATATTTTCTAAAACCGCAAATAAAACTTTGTAATTCATACAAACACGATGAAAAACTAAGTTATTTGGCGTAGTTACTACGGAACGCTTCATGGGCGCGTCTGACTCGCACTTGGCCAATTTTTTAGTTTTTGTACGAACTGAACATTTTGGCATATTGAACCGTATGAAGTAAGCCCAACAAAAGGTAACTGTTGTATATCGTTGAGGAATTCCCTCGACTGTCTATGGTCTCCATCATCAGACCTGTAATGGCACTTATAACCCATATGGGTGCAAAGTTCTCATCAATATAAATGAATTAAGTCCAAACACAAGGCAGCTACTGTAAACCGTTGAGGAGTTCCCTTAACTGTCCTTCGTCATCATCATCAGACCTCTAATGACAGTCGCAAACTATCTAGGTGTAATGTTCTGGTCAAGTCAAATTAATCAAGCCCAATCAAAAGGTTACTGCTGTAAATCAGACTTACCATTGTTACTTTAAACACATTTACCTACACGGCGCGTTATTATTTAAGAATATATACCTAGTTAAATAGTCGGCTGATTGGTACGATGCAGTGTGCAGCATGCAACAAAGTTATTGATCGCGGAGAGTTATTGGTCTGCACTTCATGTAGGGGTTTTTATGATTATAAATGTCTGAATATGACCCAAGATTACTACACAAGTCGTGCACATGAACTTAGACGTAACTGGACCTGCCCAGTATGTAGCAACATAACTCGTCGTAAACACGACAATACACCGGTGCGGAATCAATTTGATATTCTACGCGAAGATGCTAATATGTCTTGTGACTATTTATCGGACATTCCCGACGGCGATTATAAGGCGTCAACGTCACAGTCTCCACTTCAAACGCCTCGAAATAATACTGGATCGCTTGTTAATCCATCAGGTACCTCTGGTTCTATTTCATATGAACAGTTCAGCCTGCTTCTGGATTCTAAGCTTGAAAGCATTAGAGCTGCCCTAACTGCTGATATAAAGAAGGAAATAGCATCTGCGATCGATAGTTTGAGGGACGATTTCACCCGCACTACTGATTTTTTAGCGGCTGAGCAAAAAGACCTCAATGTCCGTCTTATTTCGGTTAAGGACACTATTCAATCGCTTGAGTCAGAGAATATTAAACTTCGTTCAGATATTACCGACCTCACACGACGTATGCAAACGCTTGAAAAAATATCACGAAGCCGCAATATTGAAATTCACTGTGTGCCAGAAAGAAAGAATGAAAACCTGATCACGATTTTTAAGAACTTGTGTAACGAAATTAAAGTATCAATTCCTGACACAGATTTACAAGCGATTCGCCGGGTTGCTAAGATGAACAACGAATCGGATCGTCCCAGAAATATACTGGCTACATTACCATCTGAAAGACACCATGATAATCTTCTCTCAGCCATCACTCAATATAATAAGAGCAATAAAAATAGCGTCTTGAACTCGTCGCACCTAGGTGTGCCTGGAGAAAAACGTACTATTTACTTGGCGGAACATCTTTCACCGGAATGTAAGAAACTTCATGCCGCAACTAAATTGGCAGCTAAGGAACGGTCTTATAAATTTGTATGGGTTAAATATGGTCGAATTTACGTTAGGAAAACTGAGCAGGACCAGGCTATACAGATAAAACACATCAGTTGTTTAGCTAAACTCACTTAAACGGACACGTGTATTGTTTACTATTTGGATCTGTTTTCTGTAATCTCTTATGTTAATTTATTATCAGAATGTAAATAGAATAAGATCAAAACTAGAGGATTTTTATGTTAATTCACTTAATTGTAATTATGACATAATTTGTTTAACTGAGACGAATTTGAACTCGGGTATTTTTGATAATGAACTTTTTGATAATCGGTATAACGTGTTTCGAAGAGATCGCGAAAGTACATGTGTAAATAAGGTTGATGGAGGAGGTGTTTTTATAGCTATTAAAAAACAATACAAAGTGGTAAGGCATTCCTCATGGGACAGCAGAGTGGAGGATATTTGGGTGAGTGTTTTGCCTAGCAACTCGCGTGAGTGTCAGTACAATCTTTGTGTATGTTACCTTCCCCCAGATTTACCTATTAATGATCTCGATGCTTTTTATGCGAATACACAGAAGATTGTTACAGATTCTCATAACGATTGCTCAAATTTAATTATTGGGGATTTTAATGTTCCGGGTTTGCTATGGACTCAAACGCCATCGGGCAGCGGATTAGTGAATGCTGCTATAGCTAATGATAGGAAGTCTTCTTTCTTACTGGATCTATTGTCATTTTGTCAATTGTCACAATTTAATCACATATCTAACAAAAACAATCGGTATTTAGATCTTGTCCTCTGTAGTTCAGAAAGTATCCAAGTTTTTCTTAATGATGATCCGCTCAGTAGGGTTGACGATCATCACCCACCTTTGAGTATAATTATGAAAAGCAGTGTTCCTACCAAACAAATGAAACCGAATAACATTAAACGGTTAAATTTCCGAAAGTGCGACTATGTTAAGGTAAGGGCGGATCTCGCAGAGGTTGACTGGTCTTGGTTAAAGTTGTCGACTGATATCGACCATTTAGAAGAATTTTACAGGGCTCTGAACACTATAATCAGCAAGCATACTCCTACAACCAAGCTGAGTGAGTCTGCACAGCCACTGTGGTACTCGCTATCTCTTAAAAAATGTCTCAAGGAGAAAAATAAATATCATAGGCGCTTCAAAAAGTATAACAACCCTCGTGATTATGACACTTTTTCAATGTTGCGTAGTAGGTGCAAAACTCTTACAAAGGAATGCTATAGTTCCTTTATAAAATCCACTGAGGACTGCTTGTCTGACAATATCAAATCGTTTTGGAAGTTTGTCAACAGCAGGAAAAATGCGAATGGTTTACCTCAAACGATGCAGTTTCGTGGAGTAGTTTCTTCGGATAGTCAAGATATCAGCGAATTATTCTCGAAATTATTTAGCTCCGTATTTGATGACACCTCTAGATCTCCCCCTAGTACTGAAGTATGCGCCGGTGTAGAATGTAACTCTTCACTATCGGAGATTTATATTGAGCACGATTCTGTTTTACGTTCATTAAAATGTTTGGATCGCAATAAATGTGCTGGACCGGACGGAATCCCTTCTCTTTTTCTAGTCAATTGTGCTAATGAACTGTCATTGCCTTTGTATTACTTGTTTAATCGATCACTAAAGCTGGGTGTGTTTCCTAATTTTTGGAAAAAGGCGCACGTAGTGCCCATTTATAAGGAGGGTGACAAGTCTGATTGCGCAAATTACAGACCCATAAGTTTACTATGTGGTTTGGCAAAACTTTTTGAAGCGTCCTTATATGAGCATTTTTATTCACACATAAAACCGTATCTTTCCCATTCCCAGCATGGATTTGTTCGAGGAAAATCAACCCTTACAAACTTACTCGAATATAAAAACTATCTGTGTACTGCCTTCGCGAAAGGTGGTCAGGTTGACTCAGTCTATACTGACTTTCGTAAGGCGTTTGATAAAGTTAACCACGAAATACTGCTTTTGAAGCTCAAATCGTACGGTATACATGGCTCCCTGTTTCGATGGATACAATCTTATTTAAAAAATAGAAGCCAACTCGTGTCGGTTAGAGGATACTTGTCGTTGCCAGTTAACATTACGTCGGGCATTCCACAAGGGTCGCATTTGGGACCCTTACTTTTCATAATTTTTATTAACGATCTTGTGACAAAATTACAGTGTCCCTGTCTGTTATATGCCGACGATCTGAAGTTATTCATGTCCATTAATAATATCTCCGACTGTGAGTTCCTTCAAAATGATCTGAATATTATTTCCAACTGGTGCATTCTTAATCGAATGAATTTAAACATTAATAAATGCTTTGTTATAACTTTCTCAAAAAAAAATTATTAAGAATATATATGACTACAAACTCGAAAGTCAATCATTAGAGCGAAAGCATGTAGCCAGAGATCTCGGCGTGTTGTTCGATGAGAAACTTTCTTTCAGAGAACATTACGAAAGCATCACGAATAGAGCATTTAAGCTTCTCGGTTTTATATACAGGACTACCAAAGGATTTAAAAACCTTAATGGCTTCCTATTACTTTACAAAAGTCTTGTAAGAAGCATATTGGAATATTGTTCGGTAATTTGGTCACCGTACTATGCAGTGCACTCTGACAGAATCGAGAGCGTTCAAAGAAAGTGTTTAAAATGGGTCTCGTACCGGTTTAGCCTCGCAAGAACACTACAAACTTATTCGGATCGCCTTAGTAAGTTTAATCTGATGCCTTTGCATGTTAGTCGCAAGCAGCAAGATTTAATAAGTCTTCATAAGATCCTACACTCCACCCTGGACTCATCCACCCTGCTGTCCTCTATTAATATTAATACTAGGTATACCTCCAGAATGCCAAGAACTTTTTCACTTCTGGTATATAGAAATAACACCTCTTATTATAACCCTATCGTTAGAATGTGTCGCCTTTATAATGAAATATCGAAAGATACCAGAATTAGTATTGACATCTTCGATGCTCGTATCACAGCTTTTAAAAGACTTGTAAGTGCTCTTACTCTCTGTTAATGTTAATGTTTTAATATATATGCTTAACACTGTTTTACATTAATTTCGTTTTTAAACACTTTTTCTGTAACCTATTGCTAGTAGTTAAATTTATATTTCTTTTTTGTTGTTGTTGTCATGTTGTGCGATTACGCTCTGGGTCACAATCAGCCCAAAACATATTATGTGTATCTGTTATAATAAGTGGATTGTAACCTGTTGTAATTGCCTTGAGAATAAATAAATAATAAATAAATAAAAATCGTTGAGGAGTTCCGTCGACTGTCAGGAGTCATTCTGATGAAAGGCTCCATCATCAGATCAACTCTAGACCTTCCTTAATTTGTAGTACTTTAAGATACTTAATGAAAAAAAAAAAAAACATTTATACGGTCGAATTGCGAAAACTCCTTATTTGAGTCGGTTAAAAAAAAATTGTTTCATGCTAGGTTCAGTAACCAATATCCATCCAATTCTAATAATAAGTATGTTTCTCGTTCTTACTTTTGTTTCGGTACGAAAAAGTATCAACGTATTTTAGTCACAGTATACAAGACGCCACACTCTTTATTATAGGTTTCGTTCGACATATTTATTTTTTCGAGAAAAGCGATACACCCCTGCGTTCACGAGCGCGTCTGAGCGCGGAATGACGGTTGGGGCGGGGAGCCGGGGAGCCCTGCGTTCGGTGGAAAAATGTATGAAGAAATTTGAGACCGATTTTATTTTTCTCATAAATCATAAATCTTTTTTTGTAGGTTCAAAATAATTAGCTTAACGTATAGATATATAAAAATACATATGCTATAATTTCTTGTTATTTTGAAGTTGCTCCAGATTTGGCTTAAGGTGAACGCAGACCTAGCCGCACCGCAGTCTCTACAGTCCCCGCAGTCATTGCTTTTTGGCCTCGCACATCTATCCGCGCCGCAGTCGCTGCAGTCGTTCCCGTCACCGCACGCATCGCACTTGCAGTGTTGCCAGATTTTTGAAAGCATTATCTGTACCGAAGATTTAAAAAATCTGTATTTGGTATTGGTATTTTGCTCTTTTGTGTAATTTTATCTGTAGGTGCTATAATAGGGAATAAGCAAGTAATTATTTATACGAGAACAAGTAATTTTATTATAAACCGTTGACAGAGATTCTCTGTCTAAATTATAACTCTGGCAACATTGCGCGCCGTGGATGCGAATGACGTCATCCGCGCTGCGCTAGCCGCAGCGTCCACTGCGTGCGGGTGACGTCATCAGCTGCGGCTTGGGGAGTTCGGTCGTTTCAGGGACTGCAGCGACTGCGGCGCGGGTAGGTGTGCGAGGTTGCATAGAACTTCATATAAAGAATTCGAATGCAAAGACTGCGGCGCGTGCGGTGCGGCTAGTTCTGCGTTCACCTTTACAGGTACCTATTCAGACCCCATTTTTTGTAATGTTCTACGATTATTGCGGCGATAAAAACGTATTTATGTGAAAAAGATGTATAGGACTGTGTAATTATAATGCATTCAATGTGGAGATGAATAAATTATCTTGAAATTAATACCATAACATTGTCAAAATTTTAACTCCTTATGTATCAAAATGGTATCAGAAAAACATTGATATTTGCGAGAAAACGTAAATGCGTCCTTAAAGTCTTTCCTTTTATTCAAAACACTTTCGATCACTTCACTATGTTTTAACGAAAAGGCCATATATTTCACTTCGTCTAAACTGATTCCTTCCATATTAACTGCACTTGATTTGGAGAGAGTGGCATTCACGTGCAACTGGGGTAGTGTGACAATGGGGATCTTCTCTACAACTTCCAACTCAACTGAAATACGACGGTGAATTTGAACTCCATAGATTTGCAGGTCACAAGGCTCGTCTAATGTCACCAGGTAAGTGCCGAATACTGGTTGTTTACTGATCTCTTCGCCACATTGCTTAGTGTTGTTCTCAATCTATACTAATATACTAATACTAATATACTAATTATACTAATACTAATACTAACATACTAATATACTAATACTTATAATATTATAAAGAGGTAAAGTTTGTAAGTTTGTATGTGTTTCGTCCAACGTGAAACCGAACGCACCTTTTGGTTGGCAACATTATTCTATTATCTTTTAACTGCGTAGATTCAACAGGATTTTTAATTTCAATCAATGAATCGATCTCAACAAGCAAGGCAGTTAGTTTTTACAAGAAAACGGATATACCTCTTCTGAAATGGTTAAACTCCTATTTATTAGATAGATATTTTTATGTGGTTGCCAATGGATACAGATCTAGCACCTTTAAAGCAACCTCAGGTGTACCGCAAGGATCGCATTTGGGACCTATTCTCTTTAATATTTTTATAAACGACCTGCCTAGTTGCTTTGTAAGCTCAAAACCATACATGTTTGCTGATGATTTGAAGATAGCCCGTGTAATTAAATCTTTATCAGATACTTTGTTGCTTCAGGAGGACATAGACAGGATTACGCATTGGTGCACTATCAACAATATGCAACTTAATGTGGGAAAATGTTCCCAAATCACATTCACACGAAAGCTAAATCCTATTAAAGTGAACTATAAAATGAATGGGTTGTGTCTGTGCAAAGCTGATGTTGTAAAAGATCTTGGTGCCCTATTGGATTCTAAGTTAACATTTATCCCACACGTAGATAATGTAATAAAAAAGGCTTCAAAATCATTGGAGTTTATCATTCGCAACGCAAAACCTTTTCGCAAACCGGAAACTAAAATATACTTGTACAATTGCCTAGTCCGTAGTTTGCTTGAGTATTGTATTGTTGCTTGGCGTCCACACTACTCAACCCACAGCCTAAGAATTGAACGTATTCAGAAGCGGTTTTTAAATCACTTAGCTTACTCAACGGTGAAACGTAAAATCCTGAGTTACACCAAACGTTTAAGCACATTCAATATGATATCCCTCGAAAGACGAAGAGACATGATTGATTTAATGTTTTTGTATAAAATTTTACACAATAAGATTGATTCCCCACAACTATTAAATAAACTAAACTTCAATATTCCCCATAATTATCCTAGAAATCCCATTAATCTCCTATACCCACCGTTTCGTAGAACTGTTTTAGGACGTAATTCGGCAATTCCTAGGCCTAGTCGATTACATAATAAATTAAGAAATATTGATATTTGTAGCTCCTCTCTTCAGCAGTTCAAGTACCAGCTATTCCAAACAATTAGTAAGCATTAATTTAGTATACAACAAGTCTTATCATATAAAAAGATACACTAGTAACAATTATCCATGTATTATATTTCAATTCAAAATTTGTTTCTGGTCAGTTTTGTTTTCCTTCGTACCTAAATCTTTTATTTAGATATGTTCATGTATTTATTATGTAGCATGTAGTGTTTACTGCTTAATGTTGTACATCTAGTTTAAATATTATGTGTTGTATTTTAATTAAGCATTGATGTAACAATTGTTAGTAAACCAAATAAATAAATAAAAAAGTCAAAGACAATAGAATAATGTTGCCAACCAAAAGGTGCGTTCGGTTTCACGTTGGACGAAACATCTACCCCCCCCCGGACGGGCCTACCCGTCCGCTAATCAATTGGAAGCCTTGACAAAGTTGCGACCGCATTCTCAATTTGGTGGCTGGCACCGACGGGGTCCCTCATTTTGCTGAGGTTTTGGTGGACGGATCCATTATAAAGAGAGCGGTCGCAACTTTGTCAAGGCTTCCAATTGATTAGCGGACGGGTAGGCCCGTCCGGGGGGGGGGTAGATGTTTCGTCCAACGTGAAACCGAACGCACCTTTTGGTTGGCAACATTATTCTATTGTCTTTGACTTTTTTCACTTTGACATATCCGTTTTCTTGTAAAAACTAACTGCCTTGCTTGTTGAGATCGATTCATTGATTGAAATTAAAAATCCTGTTGAATCTACGCAGTTAAAAGATAATTTGGTCGCGATCACCGATAAGTTGAAATTGTAATCCCGAATTGACGAAAAACCTGGGATATTTTGGAACGTAACGCCGCATTGAAGTCAGACTGACTGACCCGCGAGTTTGTTGAAACTGGTTGTGAATTAGTGATAAATAGCTGCTCCAATCTGGTGAGAAGTTTGTGCTACATCCCGGCCTGGACCACACATCGAAGCTTGAGTCTTTTGGGAACCGCCGTGACACCACTTTACAACATTACACAATCATACATACTTTCACATATCACACGGACGTGACCCCAGGAAAGGTCGAAGCCTGTCGTCCCAGCTCAGAAGGTAAGTGGTTAGTATTAAGTATTGTTATCTCTAAAGCATATTGTGTTTGTAAGCAACGTTTAGGGCTCCATGAACCGTGGACAGTTTAGACCATCCAGTTACCTTTGGCTGGCTGATTGGGGATCGAACAGTATGTATGGGGTAATCTCTGAAACTACCGAATCGATTTTGAAAATTCTTTCACTTATATGTAGCTGCATTATCCCTGAGTGCTATAGGCTATAAACTATCTTTATATAATGCATATTAGCCAAGCTATTATTATCTTTGTCAAGCAAGTCGGGGACGGGATCCCGTGGAATATTTTCGACGCCTACGCGGACGAAGTCGCAGGCAGAAGCTAGTCTACTATAAAGGAGCCAGCTAACTGCGTTGACTTGCTGGACCCTGACTTTCTCGATTTGGATTTCTCGTTGTTTACAGGGAGTATGGTCATCTTCAAATTTCATCAACTGTTCTACACAGGTAAGTTCATAGTATAAGGCTTGATTGTCTGCAGTGCATAAAAACTGATCGCCAGCAGAGAGTGGTCGACATGGTTTTATTAGCGGTAAGTATTTCATTCCTTTCGCCAGAAGGTAAGGATATTTGGGAATAATAGCTAAGGTTTTATTTTCGGATTCATGGAAGATTGGCAAGGAATATATCTTAAAATAGTTATATGATGAGTTATCCGTAAGTGGAATTTCCATTATAAATGTTATCTGATCATCTTTAATAAATGACTTTACACAAATGGTCTCCTCTATTTTCAATAATTTTGTTTTTAGTGGAGGATACACTAAGTTTCCAGAGTTAGAAATCAGTTCTAAATTATACAATAATTCTGTAGAGTTCACAATTGATTGATGTAACACAGATAGTTTACTTAACGCTAATGCTGTCTCAATTTCACTTAGCCTAGTAAAGATAGTACGAAAACTACTCGTGAATACAGATAATAATCCCGTAAGGTAAGTTAAAAAAATCCAATTGTTTTGCTTAGCAGATAAATCTTTCAGAAGCAGTTCAATCTTTGCCAGGCGATTATGAAAGTGTACAGTGTTCTGATTTATTGTTTCAGTTACATTAATGAAACTATCAAACATCTTGGAGACAATTGTTATTTTTTTTACATATACATACAATATCTTCACGTTCCGATAAGAGCGCAGCTGCATCCTCTTTCAATCTACTTGTTAAAACATTAAAAACATAAAGATTTTGTTCTACACTGCCCTTATATCGATCAACTACGTACTGACATTTTCTCAAATAAAGGTTTAACTGTCTTTTGTCGCCGTTATACAGTGCGATTAAGTTTACAATTTCGATTGGTATTGGTGCAACTATTGTGGGCATGGGCGTCGTCATGATTATAGAGTAATGAAATGATCAGAGGTTGCAGCTCGCTTTAAAACAATCCTATTAAAATTCACACGCACACTTAAAATACAATAAACACACAATTAAAGCACTATTATAATCGGGAATACTGGATACATTTAGAAAATAAGATTTACAAAACTTGTAATGAAGAATTTGTAAAAATAGTTTTTCCTTAAAAATTACTTTAGATTACTACTTTTCATAGAATTATTAATTAATACAGTTTATTTTATTGAATTAAATTTTTCAAGACTAAAACATTATATTAAAATGTGAACTCTCTAACATTGAAACTACTCTATGTTTTATGTCCTGTGAATTGAACAGAGATAAGACCATATAATTTGATACAGATTTATCAACTAGACTAAACACTTTTATAATGAGCAAGATTTGATCTCGATCAAAAACTTATGAAAAATATAGGAGGACTAGGGGAATAAACCAACTGCAGCCGTTGGTTCCGACGGCATATCCACCACCATAATACAACGATACTCTTCACTACTGACACCCATATTGTGCCATATTTTCAACCTTTGCTTTAACAGTGGCGTTTTTCCTTCTTCCTTCAAAAAGGTCCATCCATCCCATTTTTAAAGGGGGAGATCGGACTGATGTCAACAATTACCGCCCTATAGCAGTTTTAACTGCGCTTTCTAAGATCCTAGAACGTTTGCTAAATAATAGGCTCATTAAGTTTTTAGAGACCAACAACTTTATATCACAAAATCAGTTTGGATTCAGGAAGAAGATGTCGACCTCTAATGCGGCTTTGCAACTTGTCAGTGGTATCGTTCATAGACTGAATCAACGCAAAAAGTGTCTTACAGTATTTCTCGATCTTGCCAAGGCCTTTGACACAGTTCCTCTCCCTCTCCTAATACACAAGCTCGAACGCCTGGGTGTCAGAGGTACACAACTTAATCTTTTTCGATCCTATCTCACTGGTAGAACTCAAAGAGTAAAAGTCGAAAACTACCTGAGCGACGAACTGCCCATCTCGTATGGCGTCCCCCAAGGTAGCGTCCTTGGCCCTACTCTTTTTCTTATCTTCATCAACGACCTCTGCAACATTAATGTCTCATCTGGTAACATTACATCTTTTGCCGACGACACAGCCATCACATTTTTTAGTGACTCTTGGACTTCTCTTCAAGCTGTAGCACAACAAGGCCTCAACCGTGTTCTCAATTGGCTTATCTCTCACTCCCTTACCCTAAACTCTTCCAAAACAAAAATCATCACATTTTCCCTAAAAATAACTTCACAACCATCTAGCCCCTCAATTTTATCCACAGACACCATAAAATATCTAGGCATTGTACTGGATAAACACCTGAACTTTAAAGCCCACATTGACCAGTTAAGTGGAAGAGTCCGTAAATTAATATATCTTTTTAAAACTTTAAGAAACATTGCCAATGTTCATTTGATCCGCTCCGTGTACTTTGCCATGGGCCAATCGGTCATCTCGTACTGTATCACAAGTTGGGGTGGTGCGGCCAAGACGGTCCTTAAACCTCTTGAAGTAGCACAAAGGGCCATACTTAAAGTAGCTACATTCCGTCCTATACTTTACCCAACCACTGACTTGTATCAGAAATGCAATGTCCTCACGGTTCGTCAACTCTACATACTCCACACCATAATGCTTCAACACTCCATTACCCCATTCTCATCTGATAAAGTCACTCACAAACGTCGTCAAACGCTATGTGAAGTGCCTCATTCTCACTTCGCTTTCACAAAACGCTTTTCTTACTACCTTGCACCCTCCCTATACAATAAAATAAACAAATTACTCCCTATCTACAGATCTTCTAATGCTATTTGTAAAAAACAGACAACACAATTTCTACTGCAAAGAAACTACGATGACACCGAAAAATTACTTAAATCTTTTATTTAAACTTGTTTTAACTCCTACTGTATGTTTTGCATATACCTTAAAACTCATCACACTCTCTTTCACACACTAAAACACGCACACTCATGCACACATACACACACACACACACGCGCGCGCACACACATATACACAAACAGACACACACTCACGCATACACACGCGTGAAAGTACAAAAATCGTGCTTGAGTATTATTCTATATATTTCTTTATTTTTCAGTTTAATTTTAGTTTTAGATTGTAATTGCTCACTATTTTTATTTTTAAGATTGTTTAGTTTATATTTATTTTCTTAGCAGCACCTACGGATTTTGCAATCTTCTTTCTTTTCTCTCTCATAGTAAAAATAGGCTGACGGTCCTTAACACAGATTACTCTGTAATCTAAATAGGACGTCAGAATTCTAAATTCTAAAAATGTCACTGTGAGGAACCATAAGAATCAGCGCTTTATGTCTGCCGCCCAGCAATGCTGATATATAAACCTATCGGCATACGCACGCACTCTGTAATTTAGCTATATTATTATTAATGAATTAAATATGATGTATTAATGTGTAGGTAGGTATAATTATAAGTATCGTAGTAGATGGCGTTTTGTAGTATCAGCACCATCCAGTCCAAAACTAACGGAAGTATATGTATACCTACCTATTCATATTATGTGCTAGTGTGACAAATTGTAAATTATGTAATGTCGAATGTACAAAATGCAATGTGTAAGTACCTGTTTTATAAATAAATAAATAAACGATAAATAAACGATAAACGATAGGATTGGCGAAAAGATTTACTCACCAACCGCCCGCGACTCCCATACTCGACGATTTCTGCAATCACGCGATTCAAAAGAATATTTCTTTGGTTCGAGGATTTCCTCTGTTTTCGTAGATTTACGCCTGGTCGAATTTGGACGACGGAAAAACGCGAAACTACGGATTTCAAGGAGGAAATCCTACTGGCTGCGCCACTTTTGGTTACGGAGCGTGAGAAACCTTTTTAGAAATAAATTAACTACCTACTCAGGATTTTTACTGAGGATAAAAATGAGAACACGTACTGCCGATTTGGAGGCGAGTTTTATTCTAAGGTCCAAGCGTACAGGACTCATGCGGCGGGCATAGACCGCTGAGTTTGCAAAGATAGACATACATGTACCTACTTAGCTTAATCTAGAGCAGACGGGCAAGGTGTATCCATAATTCCTCCGACCCTAAGAGCTTATAACTAGCTTGTTTATTTGAACTACATCCCTGTTTGAATTTATTTATGGTTGTCATAAACGGTGTATGACCTCTCGATGTAAGCTAATTGGTAGAAACTTGAAACTATAACAGAATAACAATAGTTGCAATAACATGAAATGGTAGCAAAATGGTAGAATAAAACCGGTCAAGTGCGTGTCGGGCCACGCGCAGTGAAAGGTTCCGTAGTTTTTATAACAGCCAAGTGCGTGTCGTATTCTCTGACTGATCGTTTCGTACCATGCTCTAACTAAAAGCCAAACATGACTACCTAACTAATTTGATTTCATATATAAATCTTCACCTGATCCGAAAATTTTGCACGGAAAGTTTTAATTTTTTTTAGAGATTTGTATAAATAAAACTTGTCATAGCCGGTGTTTTGAATTTAAATATATTCTATTATTTCTATTATTACTATTTCAATCTCCGAATTCCTACACTCAACGAGACTTTATTATGAATTTCACAACTATTACTATAAACTATTTCAATTTTATCTCTAGCCTCTACACACAATCTGAAGAACTAATTTTTTTTTCTACACACAATCTCAAAAACTTAATTGTTTTTAGGTAGGGCCACTCGTAGTTCAGCACACTAAGGCTGGTCACTACTAAACCGGGCGATCAACAAAAACTCAATTTTGTTTTTGGTAGGGCCACTCGTAGATCAGCACACTAAGGCTTGTCACTACTCAACCGGGCGATCCTGTGGTGACCTCTAAGATTAAAGGCCCCCAGCCAGGGCTTACAAACTAGAATTACATTTTAAACAACCGTACGCTAAGGGCACTCCCTGTGGAGTACGGGCCTCGGCATAACGGGGTCGTTGGTGGAGGGCAGCAAAGGGACAGGCTGGGTCCATATTATTTAAGGGGTTATTTATCGCTACTAGCTCAGCATCGCAGGCTGGCTCGTTTGGCAAAGGTTGGGGAGAGTTTCCGTTACAAGTACGCGGACGTCGCGATGGGCCTCGTCGGCGAGGCCGGAATACGGAACGCCTTTTATTTCTGTATTTTCTAAGAGTGCTAGTTTCCCTACTGATCTCTTGTCGGATGTTGGAGGGGTCGTCGGGCTCGTCTAGGACGTTACGCGAGCGACGAACCCGAGAAATATTGGAGGGTCTGTATCGGGCGGCCGATACGATCAGGGGGTTTGTGTGGTTTTCAGCAGAGGTGAAGTAACGCACTGAACGGCGTTTCAGCAACTTTCAGCACTTTCTTTATGGTCGGGGCAAAAATTCAATAACTTTTTTTTTTTTTTGTAGAGCCATTCGTAGATCAGCTCACTAAGGCTGTCCGTCTACTTAACCGGTCTGTACAGGGGGGTGAAACTCCCGAAGAAACTTCAAACACAAAATTTGCCAAAAAAACTAGCGACATCTTATCTCTGGGGTCAACTTAGTTTTGTACGTAATGCGTTTGTTTTGCTAATAGATGGCAGCAGCTACGATATATTTATACATATATGATAATCAAAATTAATAAAAAAATATTATTTCTATCGAAAAATTCATAAAACATTATTTAATGTATTTAGGCACCTAATTCACTAAATCACTAAATTAAATGGCATTATAATTTTACTGCATCATAGACTCTATATACCTAGCTTGTTTATGAAAAACAAAGAAAAATATAAAACTGTCAAAAACAGTTTGACAAATTTCGATTAATTAATAAATTAACAGAAAAGCATGTGATGAGTAATAAAATCCCTAAAATGAAGGTAAAATATGCAGCACAAGTGTTCAGCCAGAGGGTGTCTAGCGCTTTACGTTTTTATCGAGTTAGTATATTTATAATTTCACATATTTGCATCATTATTATTACCTAGCAAATTTTGCAAATGTTATTAACCAACATTAATATTTTATTTCAGAACACAACATTCTGCCCGAAGAGTGCAGAGGTACCGCAGATTTCCTGTTATTATTTGATATAAAGCTCTTCGAATCATTTAATGGTCATTCTTACAAGGGGTCATCAAAAATATATAAGCAGTGCTTAAAAAATAACTCGCTCCATTTCCAATTGTGGTATGATTTGTTGCCTATTTTAGACTCGATTAAAAATGAATCAGTAGTTCAAAAAAAATGATTCCAAATTGATTAAGAATGAATTGATTCCATCGGTGAAAAATTGGATACATAATATAAAAACATTTATTGAATCATGACAATATTTAAATGTAAATTATGGTGGGAAAAATATATTAACTAGAAATTTTAATCAAGATCCCTTAGAACTTTTTTTAGTTAGCACTACTAATACACACTTCGGAGTAATGGTGTGCGTAATATTAATCCCAATTGTAATCAGTTCATGTGTGCATATAAAAGTTTGCTGATTAATAATTTTAATTCTGTACATTCTGTAAGAGCTAATAGTGAGAACGATTGTAATAAATCATTTCAATCAATGGTAAATCTGTTTAGTAATAAATGTAATGATATAGAGAATAATGATATTGATGCTTTATTAACTACAGTGCGCAATTATTATAAAAAAATAATGTTTCGTTGATTTATAATGAATCCAAAAAATTGCAAATATAAAAAAATAAATCCATCTTCACCGTGTTTTAATTTTTTCCAGCCTCTAAAATCTAATCTTTAGATTTTAGAAGTACTAGATTGATTGAAATAAATATTCCAAAATCAAAGATTAATCTTTTGTCGATTGGAATATTTATTTCAATCAATCTAGTACTTCTGAAATCTTTAAAATTAGAAAATATTATTAACTTGTCAGGTAGACGCCACCTATTGGATTTTTTCGGTATTAAACTACCGTTACGCTACCTGGCAATCAGGGTCAAAAACTCAATTTTCGAATCATAGAGTGGGGCATCTATCTCATCTCAGTATTTATATGTATATCTACAGAGATGTGATAAATGACTTAAAACTTTTAACGAACTTATTCGTTTATTTTTCATCAAAAGTCACTTACGTTAACTGCTTAATTACTTATCTGCTTATTTACTTGCTTACATTAAAAATAACGAAATTATATTGTTTGATTTTTTTAGTTCGTTAAGTTTAAGTACCTATTGGTTTTTAAACGACATCAATGAACTTTCCTTCGTACTTTGCAGATCAGTTTTATTAGCTCACCAATTGGTTTTTACAGAAAAAGAGGCCAAAATTAACACAATTACGTACACTGTAAACTATTTACACTATTATTAACACAATACCTAAAAACTATATTATATACAAGTCCAAAAGTCTTACGAATTATTTCCTTGGTACAAAACAATTCACCACATGAAAAAATGTTTTACCTACACTATTTATGTTTACGTAAACAAATCCAAGTCACAACTTCAAAAACAAATTGTTTCGGAAATACACAAAACATGACGCTTTTAACCGGGCGGAGAAAACGCTACTAAAAGTAAAAAGCAAAATAAGCAATTTAAACAGTTAACGGAAACCCGTTTTAATTAAATTGTCGTTTTTAAAAGTGAACAACGGAATGCAATATTTGCGGTTACGTTTAAATTTTAACAAAAAGCAGAATAAGCAGATAACGTTAAATGCTTTTATAAACAAGTCTGCATTTTTGCTTA
The DNA here is from genome assembly GCA_943138885.2 of Tholera decimalis. Lineage (NCBI taxonomy): Eukaryota > Metazoa > Arthropoda > Insecta > Lepidoptera > Noctuidae > Tholera > Tholera decimalis. The sequence goes on along the minus strand of OW964564.2, from coordinate 19,301,474 downwards.
TTTTAAATAACATGTAATATTATATGCTTTTCGTTTAAACGCCCATCTTTAATCATCTATGGGTCTGTATCAGTGTTTCCAACAGTTCAACAAGCTCTCCACCAGATCCAACTTCTAAAACCACCAGAAAACCACTAACAAAAATCGGCCCTACTCTAAAAATCGCTAAAATTTACACAATGTTTTTAGTTTTTACGAAAGAAAACAGTATTTATTTATTATTACTTGTATTAGTAAAAAAAATTCTTTAATAAGACGTAATAAAATATTTTAAATCAGTAAATCAACATACAAGAACTTTTGTCTGCACCATCATCGTCGGTTTCACATTTATATGATTCTTTGCTACCGATTTGTTTTATAACCTTAATTGGAATTTCATAATCATTGCAGCATTTTCCTTCCAATCTTAAACCACAGCGTATTTTTAATATTGCAGTTAAAAGATTCAACTTCATTCTGTTCCTCTGCTTGTATTTTATTACATTCATACTGCTAAATAGTCTCTCAACATCGACATTAGAATGACGCAGTATTAAGAGAGTAATCGCAAAAGTCGCTAATTCCTCAAATCTAGATTCCCCTTGAGCATCTTTGAAATCCAATACTTCATTCCAATTTTTTTTGTGTCTTTGCTGTCATTCCATTTCCGCAAATAAATTTGTCGCCATTGATCATCAACTCTTACCATAAGTTCTGCACTTTTACTGTGCCTACGCAGTAAAATTAAATTAAGTATATTAATAAGTATAAGTATATTTATTCAAAAGTAAAATTCAGAACATACAAAGTAACTCTTAGAAATAAAGTAGGTAATACAATGTTTGATGCCTGTACTAGGTTAATTAAAACCTGTATCACAGGCGACATAGGTTCTATTTCCAATTGGTCAACAGAATTCTTAACAATACTTAATTTTTAATAGACTTAAACCTAATTTAATTAGACGCTGAAATTACACACTGAAGTAGCTCGTTGTTGTTATGATTGTGTCAGCATTTCTAAAGTTAGAGTGTTATTACATAAATAGGCAATCAAATATGCGATCGATAATTACTTTAACAAATATAAATGACAGTAGTTAGCGCACTATTCTAGAGTCAGCAATTAATGGTACCAATGTTTAGTCTTAGGTATGCGTATGACGCACTAGGCGCCCACATAATCAACGGAGTTAATGTATCGCAGTTCAGCAATTTTCCTAGCTGGGCAATCCGCGTCACCTGTTTTGTGGTCACTAGGTTTTTTAAAGCGTGTGCAAGTAGCGCATTTCGGCGTGTCAGCTTTCTTGGTGCATTCAGTTGTCTATGTCCTACTTCACTACAGTGGCCACATGAAGAATTGAGCTCTCTGCAAGGTTTTGCTGCATGACCATAAAGATGACAATTGTAACACCTAGTAACCAAATTAAAGTCCCTAACAGGACAGGACGATCAATTTATAAAAATCCTTGAAAGAGGTATAAGGCTTTTACGTATGTTGGCTGATACTTCAATAATGTAGTTACAGGTTGTAGCGTCACGTTTTCCAGATTTATGGCTTAGTTTAACCAAGGCGAAGAAGGTGTCTAAGGTCATGTCTGGTAATTTATCGACTACGTTTTGCTCGAAAATGCACCTCAAGACCTCATTTTCTGCTAAGGAAGTCGGCACACCTACAATGACTATACGAGGTTTGCGCTTGTTGGGTTCGTCGACGACAAGTCCAGATGTGGAGTGCTGAACTGCGTGCTTTAGCTTTACAGCGTCATCTTTCGTCTCCGTGCTGATAATTACGCCTCCTTTCTTAGTCTTCCGGACTCCACGTACATGTAACTTCATCTGTTCGGGCCGTATGATGTTTTGGACTAACTGTTTAGTTTCGTCGCTTGTTTTAAATTCATCATTGGGATAAAAAGTGTGTTCCAACAGGTGTCAGTGCTACAATGTAATAATGATCGTATATGCGCGGTTAAAATTACAACACAAGACAGACCAGTGATAGTGATGAGTGTGTACATGCCGACGAATTCAGTGGACAACTTACCGGATTTTACTGATTGCCTCAGTGCGGTGAGTGCTATTATTGACGAATGTGGTATTGAATCAGTGTTCATATTAGGTGACTATAATGCAGATCCTTCAGAATTATTCTATAGAGAATTATTGAACGTTTGTAATGACCAGGATTGGTCTTGTATAGATGTAGACATGCTAGGAGTAAGCTCGGATACATTCACTTTTATCAGTGATGTATATGGGTCCTGCAGTTGGCTTGATCACTGTCTTATCACGCAGGCAGCGAAACAAACTGTAATTGATGTATTTGTTATGTATGACTCATTGTGGTCGGACCACTTCCCGCTAATTGTTGAATGTAATTTATCTGTACTAACACCTAAGTTGCTTCACAATAAACAGCTTAATAATGATGTTATGTGGGGAGTGCGTAGTAATAAACAAGTTGATATGTATATGAAAGAATGTCATAACAGATTACGGAAAATTAACTTTCCAACTGAGTGTGTCAATTGTGCAGATCGTTACTGTAATGACCATGCTCACCGTCTTGTGCTTAATAAATTGTACTCTGACATTGTGGCTGCCCTTCGTGACGCGGCTAGGGTGAGTCGGGGAAGCATGGAGATGGGTGGGGGTGGATCGCGTAGGTCAGGGTGGAATACTTACGTCAGAGAGGCTCACAGGCTGGCTCGGTTGAGGTTTAAAGAATGGGTTCTATGTGGTAAACCTGGGTCTGGTTCTGTATATGAGGAAATGTGTACATCTCGGAGGGTATTTAAATCACGACTTAAGTGGTGTCAGGATCGCCAAGACCAATTAAAGATGGATAATCTAGCCGAGAAACATTTTAAAAATGATTTTCGTGGGTTCTGGAAGAGTACAGCCAAGTTAAACACTAGATCCAGTCTGCCTGTGAGTGTCGACGGAGTGAGTGACCACGGTGATATCGCTAATGTATTTAAGCGTCAGTTTTGTGTGCAGTCTCCCATTGGTTCAGTGCGTGGGGGAGCCGATGTTGAGATTCTTAGTGGCCCAGTGGAGTCGTGTTTCAGAGCCAAAGAGATTTCAAATATAATAAAGTATATGACGAGGGGCAAGTCTCCTGGCCACGACGGTCTTAGCATCGAGCATCTTCAGAATGCTGGCCCGCATATCTCTAGAGTTCTGGCACTGTTGTATTCTTTGTGCGTGAGCCACTCATACCTACCTCCAGATTTAATTAGGACGATAGTAGTGCCCGTAGTAAAGAATAAAACGGGAGATCTTGCTGATAAGCATAATTATAGGCCTATTTCACTAGCAACGATTGTGGCAAAGGTGTTTGACGGTGTGCTTAATTCGCAGTTAAGTAAACACATAACTCTGCACGACAATCAGTTTGGTTTCAGGCCACAACTGTCTACTGAAAGTGCTATATTGTGTCTTAAGCATACCGTCAGATACTACACTAGACGCAATACGCCTGTTTTTGCGTGTTTCCTGGATTTATCCCGTGCTTTTGATCTGGTGTCGTATGATATCTTGTGGGAAAAGCTAAAAAGTGTGAACCTACCTATTGAACTAGTTAAAATCTTCAAGTATTGGTACACGCACCGGATCAACAGCGTCAGATGGGCAGGTACAATGTCTGAGACGTATGAGTTGAAGTGTGGAGTGAGACAGGGTGGACTGACCTCGCCTACCCTGTTCAACTTGTATATGAATGCATTGATCGTCGCGCTTAGCAGTCAGCATGTCGGTTGCCACGTTGACGGAGTTTGTGTTAACAATTTAAGCTACGCAGACGACATGGTGTTGCTGAGCGCGTCGGTCTGTGGTCTGAGGAAACTGGTGCGAATATGTGAGGAATATGTCGGTGAGCATGGTCTTACATATAATGTAGTAAAAAGTAACTGCATGATCTTTGTGAGTGGTACGAAGTGCCCGCTAGAAGTACCTCCTGTGTACCTCAATGGGAACCCTTTAGTATGGGTGACTCAGTTCAAATACTTAGGGCACATCGTAACTGCCGACTTACGGGATCATGCAGATATTGAACGGGAACGGAGAGCACTGTCAAGGAGGGCGAACATGATAGCTCGCAGGTTTGCACGTAGTTCATTTGAAGTTAAGACTACGCTCTTTAGGGCGTATTGTACGCCTTTATATACGTGCAGCCTGTGGGCTAACTACACGCAGAAAAGTTACAGTGCTCTCCGTGTACAATATAATAATGCGTTTAGGGCAATTATGGGGCTGCCCCGCTTCTGCAGTGCCTCAGGGATGTTTGCTGAGGCGCGTACTAGCTGCTTTTATGCGACTATGCGTAAGCGGAGTGCATCCCTAGTGCGCCGAGTGTGGACTAGCTCCAACACTATTTTGAAGATGATAGCAGGTAGGCTAGACTGTCCCTATATACGACATTGTTGTGGGAGACATGTCGCGTGTGGGGTGGGATAGCCTATCTGTTTTGCATGTTTTTTATTTTTTATTTAATTGTAATTTTTATTTTATTTTTTATTTTTGATATTTTGTGTGGATGTTTAAGATAATTTATTTATTATGTAATGTATCTGTCTTTAATGTATGTGTCTATATGGGACTTTTGAATCCTGAATTAAACGTATTTTATTTTTTTTTATTTTATAGCTACCGAGCTTACATTTTCTGGTCACACGTAATGATTTGATCCCCTTTTCACCATATCGGCATAAGAAGTAGTTCCCATAGAAGTAGAGTCTTGTATTGTCTTTTTGAGTTCGGCAATTTGTTGTGTCAGGTCGCGTTGTTGGTTAAGGGCATCAATCTTGATGTTCGCGTGAATAGCTTTCTGCTTCAACGACTGATACTGGACTGCCATCTGGGATGTACCAGATACTACTTTACGGCAAAGGTTGGAAATCTTCATTTTCTGCTCCGTGTTTAGTTTACCATCCGCAGCAATAGAACAAACTTCGTTTAAATTTTGATCGATGACTGTCATCCATCTTTGTATTTCAGGCGTTGATACAATACCATCGAACTCAGTCGACTCCGGGGCTGAGTTTTTCGAAGGTGAAACAGAAGACTTGCTTGCCCCCCTTGGATGATGGGGGCTGTTATCCATTTTTGTATAATTAAGATAGGCACGTCTAGCGTCTGTACGCTTCAACGCTTCAATAAATAATAATATATTTCGTAAAGTTTTAGTGGCTTAGTAGTTGAGTAATAGCATTTTCAGTAATTGAAACTGAATTATACTTGACCACTAGAAAAAACCACCAGCCACTAAAAGCAATATTTCGCCACTAAGAGGGGGTCGAAACCACCAGTTTTAGTGGAAAATCCACCAAGTTGGTAACACTGGTCTGTATTTCAATAACTTTCGTAACTACCTACTTATAGTTTTAGCGGTAACGAAACCATTGTGAGATATAATTCGACGACAACGCCATCTAGTTAGAAAAGAAGTACTAATTGTTACACAAAACTGAAAAAAACTTTTTTGCAAAAAAATAAAACCGACTTCCATATCAAAACACTACAAAGCCAAAAATAATTTTAATTTCGGTAGTCGGTGTTATTGGTTTTGTATTTTCTTTTTTTTCACACCGCCTCCCGAAATTAAAATTATTTTTGGCTTTGTAGTGTTTTGATATGGAAGTCGGTTTTATTTTTTTGCAAAAAAGTTTTTATTTTCGCGCTTTTTAGTGGGTCAATTTGTAATTAATCTAGTTATAAAAGCCAAAATGTCAACTACAAAAAACTAAAAACGCGCGAACAAAAAACACAATATAGAGTAACCGAAAAGATCATCAATGTAAATATTTTTTTTAGACTTTTGTTAATTTTTCAGAAACGGCTTGTTCGATGTCGATAAAATTTTCATGGGACCATTTGGGAAGTATACCCTTTCCAACAAAAAAAGAATTTTTCAAATCGGTTGGCGAGCGACGGAGCTATGCCCGAACAAACATAAAAAAAAAAAAAAATAAACAAACAAACATCCGAATTGAGAACCTCCTCCTTTTTCAGAAGTCGGTTAAAAATGAGACTGGTTTGATACAATCCTCAACTAATTTAATTACTTAAACACAACTAACTACAATTTTACTGGACAGAAACTGTTTTTTAACCAAATTCTAAAGAAGGAGTAGGTTATTAATTCGTCACGTATACATATATAATATATATTTTTTTATGTATGTGCACCGATTACTCCGTCAATTGTGGATCGATTTAGAAAATTATTTTTTAGTTTCAAATGGTATGCTCTCGAGGTAGTACCATTGTCACTAAATTAGAATTTGATGAAGGGATCTCATGGAAATCGAAGGAAATCCTCAAATTTTAAAGGCAATCGTATAGCGATTTCGGTATTTTTTATAGTAACTTGTGTATTTGCTCTCAGAAAGCACCATTTGGTGAAGCGGAACTGATGAAGAAGATCACAGATGGCCACCGGAACTACTCAATAATAAGTATTTCACGAGTTGCGGTTCGATTACTTTAAAATGGTTGCTAAGCAATTTATGGTCGTCACAATGTGAATGGTGAAATGGAGCTGATGGTGAAATACCAGGAGAACTCCTCAACAATTAACGCCCCTGAATCGGGAAAAGCAATATTTTGTAAAAGGTGATGAGCAAGTTGACATTAGGCTATTGTAACTTAGATAAATTATAAACAGACCCACTAAAAAGCGAGAAATAAAAACTTTTTAACAAGAAAAACCGACTTCCAAAAAAACACTACAATGTGAAAAATAACTTTAATTTTGGAAGTCAGTGGCAAAAACTAAAATACAGATCCAAAGACACCATCTTCTGAAATTAAAGTTATTTTTCACATTGTACCTAGTGGTTTTTTGGAAGTCGGTATTTTTTGTTAATTAGTTTTTTTTATAAAACTTATTTAAATATGAAACTAGCGCGATTCAACTGACGCTTAGCTCCATCTATCGACATTTCTATGGAGTTGTTCAAAATTTTCGAGTCAAATACAAATGGTCGACTATCACTCGTAAACTTGTAAAGCCCACTCATGTGTGATAGTTTTCGTTCTTCTTCGTTATATACAGGTACTACTGCCATGATATTTGAATTTCTAACTACAACCGTTTAGTTGATAGAGGGGGACACTTGACTCTAATGATAATTGGTACTTTAAAGCTTGATAAGTCACGAGCGGTTTACTTAATCAGAAAACGGTTTTCCTAAACCCCTGATATTTTTGAAAGACCTATCCAACGATATCCCACACTATGGGAAGGACGAAAAAAAAAATTAACATCTCACTTTACATGTAGGGGAGGTACCCTAAATAATTGTTTTTTTCAAAATTTTATTTTACCAATTTTTCGACGTCATTAACGTGTATACTCATGCCAAATTACAAATTTCTAGTACCAATAGTTTTTGAGCTAAACCGCGGACAGACGGATAGACAGACGGACATGGCGAAACTATAAGGATTCCTTGTTGACTACGGAACCCTAAAAACAGTTACTATTAAAATAAAAGAAATATAACAGACTGATTTTTGTCTTTGTTTTCGCTCTATCGGAAGAGGAAGCTAGTATACACTAGACTAAATTCTTGAGCGTTTTTATGTATTTTAACGGTTTTGCGAATAGTTTTTTTTTAATTGAAAATAGTTTCGCGTTTGACCACTATCTGATGATGTGGTCGAAGATGGAGCACGCTTATAGTTGTCGCCAAATAACTTGGCAAGAGTCGTTCAATGTGCAGAAGTCGATTTTTAGGTGTCAGCGGTTGTCAGCGGGACGCGGGGTATGACGTAGCGCCGCTCCGAGCGCGCGGTTGGTGCGTTAGTAGTTCTCGTTCAATTTGCTCCCGAATACACTTGCGTACACGAAAGTTGTACCCTTTCTTTTTGTTACGAGTTGTTGTTTTAAATTTAGTTTTTGTTACGTTGATTACAATGCCAGGACCAAATACCGTTTTACGGACTATTAAAACGTCAGAAAGAACAGTTAGACACTATAGTCAGGCGTCCGTCATTCGCTCAAAGCCACGCGTTATATGCCTACCGCTTCGCGTATCGCCGTCGGTACATCCGTCAGTGGGCTGCCGCACGCCTGCCTGAGCCTTTTTCAATAATTTTGACAACGTCATAATGGATCGACCTCAAAACAATTGATTTTCCTCCGCTTTGCTCCTGTTTCCCTTTCGATTATTTATTTGCGCGGAATTTTATTAAAATAAAATTATTTACGCGGTTTCGGATATTTTCAACACTAAAATTTAATAATCGGGAATTCAGGAAAGGAAAAAATGTATCTATCATTTTATTAAAGTGAAATATATTGGATCAACAACTAAAAATAATTGTTTTTCTATATTCGTTTTATTAATATCATCATACACAACCCTAGGACATTCGCTCGATGACGTGGGTCGCGCGGCTGGCAAAACAATCTCAACTCTCTGTTCGCGTGCTTATGGTAAATTTCTTCTCGCTGCAAACAGCTGGTATTATTATAAAATTTTGTAGGTTATTATAGCGTAGGTATTTTCGCTTTTGTATGAGAGTGATGTATCTGTTACGAAGTAACTATTTAGTAATCTGTGCTATAGTTAAGGAAGGTTGAAATTCCGAATTCATCACTGTCTTTAGGAAACCGGGAAAAAAGAAGAATAAAAGGGCTAGCAGTTTTATTGACTAATTGTGACGACGAGAACATTATTTTTAATATATTTTTTAAATACATTTTTTTTTCACTTTTAAATGTATTTATGTATTATACCTATTTTATTTATAATACCGAATTAACGAATAAATTCCTCTTCTTTCTTTAACATTCTTCTGAACAGATATGATTAAAAATAATTGATAGCAATAACCATAGAATAATATAAGTATATACCTATAGTATAAGCAATAAAAGTGACTAATTTTTTCTTCCACTAAGTGCACGATGCGCGAACTTACCCCCACTACGCCAAAACCTTGCCAACTTACGAGGCGATTACTGTACCTAAAAGCAACCCATTCACTCTTGATTTAAAGACTCCTAGATTATAGCTATCGGGAAACACAGACTCCGGCAGGGAATTCCACTCCTTAGCCGTACGTTCAATGAAGGTATTCCCAAAACGTTTTTGCGTATGGGTGAGATGTCCACCATGTAACGATGGCATTGTGCCATCGTTACAGATTGTGTAATTCCATCGCCCACTCCCCTAAATGTAACCGATAGACTTGCAACTCGTCGTCGATGTTCAACTATAGGTAAAATAAAAACTCAGTTTTCAAAAGCAATTGCATATGACGTACCTGCTTACTTGCTGATGCTCGAGGCTTTGTTCGTCGTAATTAACTTAATAGAAACCTACTAAGTAGGTTCCATACCTTCCTTTCTTTACTATTCTGTAGGTACCTATATCTTTGTTTAGAAGACTAGACAGCAGTCATCCTTCCTACTTTGCTGTGGGTTCACATTAATGATCACACTTATATTTTGTTAGATATTTCAAGCAACAACCGGAACGGACAAACAGTTAAATACATTTAGGAGTACCTACCTATAAGATCCTAGTTATAAGTATGGGTGGACGCTAGTTAGTTGTCATCTCCGACGATTTATCGAGCTAGTTGCGCTGTAGGTCAACAGGGCATGGGTGAGCCCCACAGCCGCCGGCAGACTCACGTGACCTCTGTCAACTACTATCTACCTTCCCCTTACGCTTTATTTACCCACAATAGCCGCGCTCACCCTCTATATTTAACCTAATACTCATCCTTGGTCTTTAACCTTCGACATAGCTTTTCGTAAGTGCAAGTCGACATCAATTTTCGCGATATTGGAAACTTTATTGTTCCACTGTAGGTTTAAAATGAACTTTTGTATGCTGTTGAGTCACGGACATATCTTCTCTCATCTATGTCTGGCAAAAGATATTTCTAAGCAGTTAAGCTATTCTAAAAGGAGGTATAATCGAATATAGAACTCAAAGAACATATTATGCTAACTAGCAATCAATGTGTAAGTGCATGTAAGTAGTAAGTGCCCGTTAGCTTGTCTGGCTTTCAAGTTGCCACTTACAAGGTAGCAAAATGCGTGTTGTAGTTACAGGAAGCTCATTGAATTCTGTGCAATTGAAGCCACTATCTGGACGACATGTAGCATGACAAGAGAGGATATGTATTATTATATAGTTAATTACATATATAGGTGTATAGAAATGTATCGGGTGTATGGTGGCTGGCGCCCGCTTCCCACGCATTTGCAGTTGACCCTTCTGCGTACCTCTGCTTCCCCTACACACTGGTACATGGCGAATCCTGTGTACTTCAGGTTAGTACACGTCTAGCGCTAATGTCCCCGTTATCTGTGTGCTCCCGCCTCCCAACGTGCTGTGTTGTAGCTAGCCCAAACTGCTTCGACGTAACCATAAATCGAGCATACGCTCTCTGTAGTACTCCTAAGAAGAGGTAATAAAACCTCATAATTTAGTTTAAATATCAAGGAGTTGTATGCAGTATGCGCCTTGGCTTTTATACTGGCAATATTTTTAACCGTTCGGTGTGTCTGAAGTGCCTGCGCGGTGCTTGTCTTATTATAATTTAAACATCTTGCTAGCGCTTTCCACGTAGGCGTTAATGTGCTTTGTTATGGTGCGGAGTGGTAACGTAGATAAATATTAGACATTAATTACCCAAGTGACCAATTTCCAGTGTGTGTACTTTAGTATAAGCCCAAATGTTATAATGCTTATGCAAGAACACTAGATATTCAAATGCTAGTTGCATTTGAATATCTAGTGTTCTTGTCATGTTCCTTAGAACGATATTGGCCATTTGTTCTGAATCTTTAGTTAAACCATCCCGAAATAACAACTGTAGTTACGTATTATCTTAACTTATTAGGTAGGTATTATTGTTAAAAACATTCGTCCGAGCAATAAATCACCCTCTGAATGTAGGTATTCTTGATGGACAGCACTTCATGAGTTTAGTTGTAAAATAATACTTCCACTATCTCCCCTATTATTTCCATAGATCATTATTTGCAAGGATAGCCGGACTTATTCCTGGTTGTTATTATGCTCGGCTCGCAACCGGGCCAATTGTTATCATTTGAGAATCACACTAACAAGTAAACGTGAACTGGTAATGGGAGTCGGGATCGTTGGTACCGAATTCAATACAGCGTGCGGAAGCACTGCGACGGTAATCTGCCCGCACAGCGCCCGTAGATCGAGATATTTGCTTGTATGCAAATGGAGGCCCTTACCGTGCGACCGCGCCGGTACAAGCTGATGTGATAATACCCAACGGTCTCCATATAGAGTGATACTAACACAAGATACACGTGTAGATAAGGACGATGCCCGACAACCCGTAATAGAGACAAAGGGACAAGGGCCCATTGCTGGACCGCTACACTGAAATAGGCGGTCATAACAATAATTTTGTGATCATATTATTTATAGCATCAAATAACGTTATGCACCAGATTAGCATAGCAGTTTCTTATCGCTGTATAAGCCAGCAGGAAGACTCATTATGTAAACAAGATTGCAAGAAAAAGTAAAAATAACTAAACAGTCCGGTTCGTCTACCTTCATGGATTTCCTGCGCGGACGGCGACAGTCTAGGAAGTGTATCCTGACCGGCGAGGTAGCGCGTGCGCTAAAGCTTGTTACCTATAATTTCCCAGCAGACAAGATTAATACTCGTATAGCGTTAAAAGGATCATCACTTGAAGGTGTTGTTCAGCTAACCTAAATTATACACGCAAAAAAACATGACGTGTAAAAGTGTTATTTATAACCAATTTAGAAAATAAATATTTCATTTCTTTTCAGCACTTGGGGAGTTATATATCATGGTGTCCATATACTCGCATAATATTATAAATACTTCACTTCATGCCAACGATGGCATCGTGGTAATTTTCTCACTATTATGTATGTAGGTTCATGAAATTAATGTCTCGTTAACCTTTTAACACTTCAACCAGACAAAGCAAGGAGAAACTTCTTGGTGGATGAATGAGAACTATCAATAGACGGCGTGTTGCAAGAGTTACCATAAGTACATTTGGTTTTCACATTAAATGGTTCTTGAAAATGAATTATGATAAGATTTATGATATTAAGATACATTATTGAATTATGATATTATGAATAAGATAGGTGACATTATTTTATATTTTCAATAGAAAACAAATGGCGGCGCCTGGGCGTGTTGTGTACAGTCTGACTAATAAGGTGCCTGATTTAAAACTGCAATATTGCTCGGATGGTGACAGCCGGATAGCTCATTGCTCGCAAGCATTATTAATCCTGCCGTTTCCCTAGTTGACTTTTGCAAATTGCGCAGCGAGATACGCAGGTTTCGAGATGTTTTCTTCCATTTTTATTTCGCCGACTTTAATATTATGTTCGCAGGCAGGGAACATAGTATTAAAGTCGGCGAAATAATACCTTTCATACCGAGGTGAGTAGTTTTATGTAGTGTTGCCCAAAATTAGTCTTGGTCTTGCAGTTTTGGTCTTGTTCTTGCATTTTTTCAAGACCAAGACCGCCTGATTTTAGCAAGACTAAGACCAAGATTTACCCGCAAGAACAAGACTAAGCCTGCTAGCATTGATTTAAATAGTAAAGATACGGTCGTCAGAACATTTGACGGACGCGGTCGCCCTACAAAACACACTAACGCCATCTATTATAACTAAGATGTCAATCGGCGTGGTCTGCTCCTAGACGTAACCTTGTAAGAGCGGGGTGTGGTATTTTTCGAGGTACAAAGAAATAAAAAAGAACCTTTTATTTTTCGAAATTTATATTTGGTGTACATAAAAATACATTTTAATTTGCTTTTAACAAACAATAAAAATTAATTTTGTATATAATTTAATCTTATAGTAATATTATTAAATCTTTTCATTTCATCGGACTACAAGACAAACGACGACTTGCAAGTCTATCGGTTTTCTATCGGTTACATTTCGGGGAGTGTGCGACGGAATTACACAATCTAATTCCGCCAAGCCCGTTCCATCATCGGACTACAAGACAAACGGCGATGCGCCATCGTTACATGGTGGACATCCCACCCATACGCACAAAACGTTTTGGGAATACTTTCATTGTGCGTACGGCTAAGGAGTGGAATTCCCTGCCGGAGTCTGTGTTTCCTGATCGCTATAACCTGGGAGTCTTTAAGTCAAGAGCGAATAGGTTACTTCTAGGCAAGCGTGCTCCATCTTCGACCACTTCATCACTTACCATCAGGTGAGATGGTGGTCAAGCGCGAGCCTATTATCAATTTAAAAAAATCGGCTGTAACGCGCGCCGCTGCAAAGTTATGTCGCATTTTTATGCGGCTTCGCGTCATCTTGGCCAAAGGTTGAGACAAATAAGAAAGAAAATTGTTTTAAATAATGTTAGAAGTTGATTTAATGACATATTTTTAACTTACCGGTGATATGAAATGTTAAAATTTGTTTCTTATTCGTCGTATTTCACGCAACCCTTCACGACACAACTCGGCATTTTGGCTGGTAAGACTTACGACCGCTTCCGAAGATAGCCGATCGCGTTCTAGTTCACTTCGATAAAAGGAAGACCACTCATCTTGGCCAAAGGTTGAGACAAATAAAGAAAATTGTTTTAAATAATGTTAGAAGTTGATTTAATGACATATTTTCAACCGACGACCAAAAGAGGAGGTTATCAATTCGACGCGTATATTTTTTTTTTTTTTTTTTTTTTTTTTATGTATGATCATCGAGTACTCGAAGACGGCTGAACCGATTTGGAAAATTCTTTTTATGTTCGAATGGGTATACGTCGAAATTGGTACCATTATCACCAAAGTCAGGATCTGATGATGGGATCCTGGAGAAATCGAGGGAACTCTTCAAATATTATAGGCACACCTATGGCGTTTTGGGTATTTCTTATAGTAACTTGTGCAGTTGCTATCAAAAAGTACCATTTGGGGAAGTGGAACTGATGATGAAGACCACAGATGGACGCCGAAACTACTCAATAATAAGTATTGAGTGGATTGCGATTCGATTACCTGAATATGGATGTTAAGCACTTTATGCTCGTCACAATGCATATGGTGATGTAGAGCTGATGGTGAAGTACCAGGAGAACTCCTCAACAATTAACGGCCCAGCATTGGGAAAAGCAATATTTTGTAAAAGTTTATAAGTAGTTGACATTTAGGCTCTTGTAACTAGGTAAATTAAAAATCATCCAACTAAAAAGAGTGAAATAAAAACTTTTTACCAAAAAATTAAACCGACTCCCAAAAAACACTGCAAAGTGAAAAATAACTTTAATTTCGGAAGTCGGTGCCAAAAACGAAAAAACAAAACTAAAGACACCGACTACCGAAATTAAAGTTATTTTTCACTTTGCAGTGTTTTTTGGGAGTCGGTTTAATTTTTTGGTAAAAAGTTTTTTTAACTTACCGGTGATATGAAATGTTAAAATTTGTTTCTTATTCGTCGTATTTCACGCAACCCTTCACGACACAACTCGGCATTTTTGCTGGTAAGACTTACGACCGCTTCCGAAGATAGCCGATCGCGTTCTAGTTCACTTCGATAAAAGGAAGACCACTTTGGGACCAAGTTCGAGGCGTCATTATAACATCCGCCCAGTCCTTACGCAGTAATATGTATATATGTCAATGCCTGCGAGACTTGCGTCTTGCAGTTAGTTCAGATTGTCGTTTTCACTGTCGAATTTTGCGCGTCGTCAATACAGATACAAGGACGGAATGGTGCCAATAATTGTAGGTAGGTACCCTCCTATATTTGGGAAAGATATAATAGAATACAAAATCTCAATAAATATACCTAAGATTCCAAACCACAACCGTTCGCGTGATGGTACAATATCCTAAGTGCAATGAGAGGCCTGGGGTCTAATGGGCTATCAAAGAACGTAAGTACAACTTCAGTTGAGAACAATATCGGTAAAAAATAAGGCTAATTTACCTTTAGCATAAAATCTTTATGAGATCAGACTAAAACGAAGATGAACGTTATCCTATGCCCGAGAAAGTGTTATTATAAGCAGCCTCGACGCATATGGTTGACAAATTTCACACTGAATGATATCAGCAAGGAAATAAAAGCATCCACGGAGTATATAGTGCGATCAAATTACATGTAAAAATAAGGCAAGCATGTGCCATTACTAGTGGTCATAAAAGGAGCTCATTTAGATAAGTTAGATCTTCCATAATTTGCACGGCTCTCCGGCGAGGCGAGGCACCTCAAACCATGTAACATCTGTATCAAACTAATTTCATGCAAATAAACCTTTTTTCTTTATTCGTATCGTTGTTAATCCAGTTTATACTTGCCGTGAAAATTGCAGAAAAAGCTTGGCATTCTTATTGCTCCGTATATTATTTAGCGCATACGTTCCAAAAACATTGATTGCTGGGTCCGAACAGACACATATTAATTCATACCACCGACAGTTTTATTGAGTAATAAGTATCGTAAACAGTTCCTCAGGCGAATTAATACAGCGACCCATCTCACTGACCTTTCATAATTTAACAATATTGTCTGTATATGAAAGTAATTATAACGGTAGCGATAAATTATATTAGTGCTTTACCAGTTCTGTCGCATGACCATATAGGGATCACATGTATGGAGTTCCAAGTGAGTTCAACTTTGTATGGTTCTGTACATCTTCAATCTTATAATATCATGATACAGTTATTGAGCTGGCTGCGTCCGGTCACTCATCGAATAAAAATGCAATCACTTTTTTTTCTTTTCCCAGGTGAGACGAGAGTTATTTTAATTTTTATACGCTGATGTGGTTGTTACGGTTTTTCCTTTTATGAAGAGAAATTTTTGTATGTAGTAGGTATTCGCTACAATCTTTTGTAGGGACCGTCTACAGAAAATGCTTACAATATATTATAGAATTCCAGTGCCATCAGCCCCAATGTTGTAGCGGCATCTGCCACATACGAACAACAAAAAAACGAAATCAATTACCCAGATGCCAACTCCTACATCGTAGGTAACTAATTTTATGGTAGTATTTTGGTTTTCATAGTTCTTTGCGCAACTTGAACATATTCAACAGCACGACAAGAACCATCGGGTAGTATCCCACCAGAAACAATAACTGCCTGGTTGGTTCCCCGCTTTTCAATAGATGTTTTTTAAACCTTTATGCCCTGGCCGCCGGTACCCCTCTATTATTGATGGACCTATGTATAAAACATCTTTGTTCATCAGAGTGAAATCTCATGAAAGTAGGTGTGCAGTGATGTATATAGGCTTTGAGGTTTTGGACTTGTTATTGAGTACCTTAGCGTACTGGTCCCGCTTAAGATGCTTATCAAGTATCTGTACTAATATTATAAAGCAGAGAAGTTTTTTTCTTTGAACGCGCTAATCTTCGAAAGTACTAGGCGTATTTGAATGAAATATGGTATGGAAGTAGATTGAAGACTTTTACCCGACTGCAAAAAAGGAGGGTAATGTTTTTACCGAAAAAAGTCGACGGGAGCGAAGCCTCGCGTGATTGTTAGTGTTTAATTTCATCTAGTTCAGTACTTACATAGTTATATCCTGCTGTGCAGAATAAATAGTAAAAATGCTCTCACGATTCAGAAGAAATTTCTAATTTCAAAAAACTATTTTTTTAACTGCCCCAGTTAATAAATGTGTTTTGAAATTAAATATATTCGAGTAGGTTATAGTTAATAAACTAGGTAGTTATTTCTCCAGTTACACCACAAACGTTTAACTCGGCTCTGATTCGCAAAAGAACTAATTAAATTACAATTCAGTAGAATTTAAGTGTTTCTTTTTTTAGCAACGTAGGAATATATTTAAAGGCAATGATTGCAGTATCGTGGCGGGTTGACAACCAGAGACATGAGAGCCCCTAGCAATGTCGACGGAATGCCACACCAAGCGCAATTTTCCACCGCAACCAGGCTCAATTGTGATTTTCATTACGGGTCCCAAGAGTTCGCGACCTACTCTAATTAGCTTAGATGCTTATGATTAAACGACTCGGTCACGACTCGTCGATTTACCTCAAATCCATCGCGCTTTTGTCTTGCGAGGTCGGGCCATCCGTCAAGTTGGACACTAGCTAGAAGCAATGCCGATCTATACTATATGATCAGAAACTATTGCCTGCTACAATGAGCGACTTAAGGTAATCAGTGTAACTTTGACTACTGAGGTTTGGCATATATCATGTTGTCTACAAGAATATGAGTTAGGAGATAGTTTGCGTCTGGCCAGTTGACGTAATGATCTCACTACTCATGCCGCTCGAGGGCCTAATGTTTGTTAATAAGTAACTAACATTGATATTGTTGTTCCATTTAAACAGGTTCTGTCAGGCACTCATCCAATAAAGTTTTATATGAGTATGATATAGTGGGCACCGGCACCAGGTCACTAAGACCGCTGTCAGCGTCCGTTAAGCCTAATGGATGTTTGGATGTCATCACGACACTGTAGTCGTTAGAGGGTGTACCTTTGAACCCCACAATTTTTTATAGGCTAATCCGTTTCTGTATCTCAACCTTTTCTGTGATGAAAGTAGACTACGCAAAGTTGTGGGAATTTTTAAAATGTCGACAGAAAAAGTAGATAAATTGGTACCTGCAGATTGACACACAAAAAATTAAGACATCGAAGTAATCACGCCCGCGTGTCGGGAGGTTGCGACCGACTTTTCTCCAATTAACCGTACATAGGTCTGAAACTAGAACTTGTCCGAAGACACCTTTACTTTCACACAGTTTTTGTGTAATTACCTACAGTTAGGTATCATCGGAATCCGGCTGCCTGGCAGCAGACAATTGCCTTAAAAAACCTCTTGACGAAGTACTACTTCGAATTGTGGTAGGTAATTTCATATGAAACAAGTTGTGTAGAATACTTAGACAAACCGTATTAATAAAAATAAAGAAAATAATAGCACAAACTAACTATCGAATGACAAGCGAAATGGAAAAAAGTTGTTTTCGTTGGGGTCTAAAAAACATAACTGACAGTCGTCTCGAGTTCTGTTGTGGAGGTTCTTTTTTGTCTTATGTAAGTAGGTACATGATAAATCAGCCTTTCGATTTGAAAGCAAGTGTGTCTAATAAGTAGACCGTTATCCCGGGCCCACGCCTGCTGCGTATGCTTATAAAACCGGACTTCGGTACAATTTTTGAGAAGGTCCTGCATGTCTCAGTTTTTTTGTGTAATCTTGGTAATAATATTACCTTTATCAGGGTCTGCGCTTCAACTTAGGTCACCATTGTATCAGTCTCTACTGTATGTATCATAATTTTTTTCTAAGTAGTTACCTACTCCATTGCGTCTGCATTCTGGTTTTTAGATATCGAACTGGGGCGGTCTGGTCATGAAATATCAACGTGCGGAAATAAGCTGGTGTCCGAAGTAAAGTATCTTTTTCCCACGCCAGCTGGGTCCAATCTGCATAACTGAAAGTCAATATTAACAGCCAGCATGAGCCAATTGAGGTTGATTTTTGGGGACACCACATCCTCGATTAAAATTTACCGCAAGCATACATTCTGAAAGGTGTAAATATGGCAGATTAACTGATGACATTCATTTGCGATCGATTCTGCACGCCGCACATGCATTTGGTAAAACTTGTTTTCATTCAGTTACAAAAATATTTTTCAATTAGTGAGCGTATCGCGGTATTGTGTTATCCTGGTCATGTCTCCGATTGTTATTGCTGTACACCGTCGAGTCCTCTCGACCGCCGACACAAGTGTTTGCACACATCTCTGGGTCACGGTCAACATTCGCTTCGTTATGCGAGCTTGTTCGCCCCTCAAACCTAGTAATCACTATCTAAATATCACCCTATTAGCCGAACCTAATTATCGACGACCGACGTCTAATTTGTTCTCAGTAATTAGTTCGCGCTGAACGCTTTATGTTCCAACAAAAACTGAACACAAATGATGTGCCAATACTGTTATTTTTGTTTTGCATATATCTGTTTCGTGAAACATCAATAGGTGTCGGACTAAGTCGCTACATAGGTACAGTTCGCTCTAGGCGATGTGAGTACGTGTTGGGTTGTCCATTACGGAACACATCCCGCCGATTGTAATGATGTTTGGTGCTTACATCCGTCAAGATCCTATCTCGATAAAATAAACTAATGACTGAAACACACCTGTTGTTTGCGTGGGAGGGGCTTAGGTATAATGCCGATGAAGATAGCTCCTAGCGGTGAGATGCTCACACAATAGACCTGAAGCCCGTATCGCGTCCATTTTGAATCTGTTATTGTAGTAGGTAATAAATATTTATTTATAATGTACCATCCTATGACGTGACGCCGTGCACTTTATCAATGTTCGCTTCAATCGCTACGCGTACGTTTCGCTTACTTGCCTGGGGATATATTAAACATACACTAGTAACAACCTTTTTTCCTTGAAGTCTAAAAAGCATCTCGCTCATTAGTCCTGACTGACGGGTTTAACTGTTTTAATTAGGTATTTACCAAGCTAAACCAATCACCACATTACGTACCAACACACTTTACCCTAAGCACCAACCTATTTACAGAAAAGCAAAGGTTCTACAATTGTAGGAACATAATTCAGTCTTCTTTGAAAAAATCCGAATACGAAATTGATAATGAACTTGTGTAAAACAGGTAATTGTACGAGTAATGCGGCTGACGCAATGTGGTTTGTTCTGGTGGTGGTAAATCTCGGCTGCTTGGACTAATTGGCCATATTGTGCTATTACGGGCGTAATGGTAGGGAGGCCATTAGGCAGGCACGAGTCGCGGTGACGATACCACGACATAGCCAACGACCCGTCTCCGCACACAGCGACACATACATTTGCATATGACCAATCAGACAAATGAGAAACTATTTTTATGTAAACGTGATACACGATTTGAGGTCTAAGTTCAAAATAGTTGTTTCGTCAAGAACCTTTTCACTTAAAACGGTGATATCAGATGCTGGGTAAACATTAACGGGATCGTACAAAAGATTGCTGAACTGTTTAAATGACCATGAGTTATTGTTGAGTGTCGGCGCTCCCCTCGGGTGCTGATTTAATTGGAGAAACGGCGGGTCAATGGGTGATGACCGCAGTTCGCAGGTAATAGCAGACTTAATAACTTCACCTGAATAAATCACGCGCAACCGTTACTATTTCTTAGCCAAATCAATGTTAATTTGACAAGACACGAATGGATGTACGAACTAATAATACAGTAATGCTGAACAATGAAGTACTCACGAAAGTAAGCAAAAAATTAATTCGATTAGAATGTAAAAACTGTCCGTAATAATAACACATTTATTTTCATATTGAATATAGGTACACTTCAAAGAATAAAAGTGACGAAAGTAGATACATTTTTATTTTAATGCTGTCGACCAAATTGACTTTACATTGTTTACAAACGTTTCTACTGTACAACGTTTAGTATAAAAATATTGGTAGAAACACATCACGTTAATATGTTCTACATTTAAAAAACTATTATGCGTTCACATACATTCTTTAAAACCATAATCACTGACCAAAGTATCAAAACATTGCGTAGAAAATATAATCAAGGAAAATTTTCAACGCTACAACTATGCGAAGGACGTCATCTCTTCATTGTGATGTAACGTTTACCTAAAATAAGAACAACAGTCTTGTAAAGCTGTATAATAAGTAATAACCTATCTTATCATATACAATTAAACTGATGTGAGGGTGTTACAAAACGTGGAATAAAGCCCCATGCTATCGTTTATAATGTTATTCTATTAAATCTGTTTTATTCGAAATAATTATACCATATACAGATAAGTACTCGCTTAGTAGCTAATGAAAGGCACATTATTCTCGATAATACATACAAGTTTGGCGTCTGAAATTCAGCGACGTAAGAGTGTAAGCGATAGCGCAGTATCGTCGCGGGAAATTATTCGAATGACTGTGAATATTCTCCTGCAGCAAATCGGTTATTTGATACCAAAGAGGTGTAAAGTCACCTACTCCTGTTTCTAATAAAACAGTTAGCTACGATTATTAGAATTTCTCAGATAAGGTTTAGCTGTTTTTGATATTTGTGCACTTAGAAATACATATTTTATTTCACTGTTTTTGTGATATAATTTCGTCTAAGTATTTTTTATAGGCAAAAATATCCGATAGCCATCAGTTTAATTAAACTACGTCAAATATATATTATACATTTTCAAAAATAACAAGAAACAAATCAATTATATATTTGTAATATATTACAATAATTTAAAACGTAGGTGCCATTTCTTGTGCTCATTTTCTAATGACTGTGAACCAAACACAACCTCTTGACTCAACTAATGAATTCAAAGAATAACACACATAGAGTTGGCATAATCTACATCTAAAGAACGTCTTCCTTTTATGTGCATAATGTGTTTAACTAACCTACATTTCACCATTCATTTACATTTTTATATTCAAAAGTTATCTTTTAAAATACTCCATAAAAATATACTGCTAAATGCAAATAATGTTTATGAAAAAGAATTTATCACATATACATAAAATAACATTGAAAAATCTTAAACGAAGAAGTGACTAGGTTTAAAAATGGCGCGTGAAATATTAGCTGAATAACGCCGTCATCTGGATGGAGAGAACATTCCATATATAATTAATTAACGATTATAATAATATGGTCGAAAAGTTTGACATGTTTTGGCAAGAAAAAGTGTACAATGTAGAGAGACAAGGCGTATTCAAGTCCTATGCAAAGTGGGTGTCGTACGTAGGCTATAATTATTCGCGCCGAAGGTTGAAGAAGGGTAATTTAAGAGCGGCGCCAGATTAGGTTTTTTTTTATCGGATTCCAGGTCCGGACGTCGCAGCAGTTTCAAGTAATTAAGCGGTCGGTTATGAGGTGTAATTACATTTGGAAATAACACTTATGTGTGGCAAGGGGTCGTTGAACTGTACGGCAAAAAATGTGGTAAAAAATTACGGTGTAAAAGTTGCCCGGTCCGGTTGTCAAAACACACGTCACAGGAATATGGATGTGTCGCCTGCGGCGAGCGCGCGCTTCCGATCTAGGGCTGCCACACGATCATAGACGTCAAGTTGATAAATTTAATGACATTAACAATTCTATAGAGATATCGCAAAATAAATTCAAGGATCATGTAGACAGACATGTAGTAGAGAAATGTGCAGCGTTATAATTTCCATGTCGGTTGTAGCCTTGTAAGAAATATTGTAAGTATTAAGGATTAAAGAGTAGATATTGATGCCGGCAGCCCTAGATCTGCAAGCCGGCGCGCTCTTATCGGCTCAACAGTTTATTGATCGCGAGAGGCTTCGGTAGTCGCCGACGCCCGATCATTGTTTGCTAATGAGACTTCGGGAGCACAGGTGGTCCGCCGCGATCTAACTCAGTTAACTAAAACAAATATGATGTCATGTTGACAATAATAAATGACACCCATTAATTTATCCTAAACCTAGGAGTATAAAACGTCGCAGTAGGTACATACAATTACATTATATGCTATCGTTTATATCAGCTAGCGAGTAACACGGCTATTGTTCTCTCTGAAAAATTTATTGTTACTTCTAGAGACGTAACAAATCTATGCTAAATTATTTAAAAACTATCTATTACAAAGTTCATATTATTAAATACAACATAAACGTAGAAAAATCGCATCGCGGTGAAAGTTTCACGCCACAAACGCACATTCAGAGCTTGCACTATAAAGTATCGTTTTACTTTGTTCGGTGCACGATTTCCAGTTTTAAAAATGCACAGAACAATGCACACGATCTTATACAGGAATGGAAAATCAAACTATAGGTACAATTGACGGAAGACAGCTTACATTCTAAATTGGTGAAGGTTTGCGGGTTCGCTACCAGACTGCACTTCAGCTCACTGGACACGTTGAAGCTCCATCACGCATGCATGGAAAAACCCTCGGGATGAATTTTGATAGGCCTTACTGGTAATTTGTATTCAAGGTGGACCTCCAAAACATAGCCATTATAACTTTGATTTAAAAAGATCTGGAACACGTCTGTAGCACCTCTTCATATTTACAAGACATAGTAAATTTTATTAACAAAATATATAAAATTTTTGACATAATTTTCAGTATCGATCCGTTTTTCCATTTGTTGTTACGGAATGTTATCTGTATTTTTCCGTTATGAAATCTGAGGCGTGATCGACGCATTTAATTTCGAAGTGCATATTGGTTGATGTTGTTACGTGAATCGATGAAATATGTCTGTGGTGAAACCTAGCAAGAAGTCAAACATTTCTCCGGAGTCATTTTCGGCCTCCGTTTTGTCGTCATCTTTGAAAACCTGCGAACAAAATATTAACATAATTAGTTACTTAAATTGTGATGAACAGACATACATCATTACCTTTTGTTATGTGGAATTATTAAGATATTACAACTTAAATCGAACCACCAATTGGGAGAAGGGAATAAACGCCACTTTTTGATAAATTCAGTTTTCTACATTTTTACATTGTTTAGACGTAGCGCTAAATTGTGAGTTCGAAGACAGGAACAAAAACCACTCACTTCGTATAGATTCATGCGGTCATAAAAATGGTTAGTTGGAAGAAGGAAACAAATCCTTCCTTTATTCCCTTCTTTCAACTATCAACTGTACGAGTATAGAAATAGTGTTTCATTTTCGGTTTTTTTTTCGATTCACAAAACTGCGTCTCCATTGGTGGGGACGCAATACTAGCGATCTAATAGCCGCCATTTTAGTTGTGTTTGAAACTGCATTCTTTTAGCGAAGAAGAAGAGGAAAAAGAAAACTTAGCTTCTTCTTGTATAGAAGTTTTGAATATAGTTCAAGTCATAAAGGTTACTTGACATGTTCCGAATTTATCGATGGCTTCATGAAAACTACATTTTTGCTCCAAAAACCTACAAACCTGAAAATACCAGAAACTGAATGTGTGTGAAAATTTTAATAAAATACTCATAAATGAACGACATACAAAATACAAATAATCGAGTGTTCTTACGTTTTTTCCTTTGACTATTATTTTTATAATACATAAAAAGTTCTTGTCATTATATCATGTATTATTCCAAATCATTTTGTATATAGTATGTGATAAATTGGAAGAAAGGAATAAATCCAATACATTTACATGTACATATATAAATGAATATTTTATATTTCAGCCAGCTTTATTAGAAAATAAATCAGAATTTGTATTTTCTTCATTATCGTTGATATCACATGAGCCTATAAGTTAAAAGTAAAAAGTTATAAGGTTTTTTTTTAATTATCTCCATTCTTATTTTTTGGAATTATTCCCTTCTTCCAATTGGTGGTTCAATTATTTTATGACGCCTACAAATCTATTGCTCTGTTGTTATTTTCAGCTGGATAGGAAAGGCATTAAGTGCGTAAGTAAATAGCAGCACTGCGTTGCCCAGCGCACTACAGTTTAATATCTGAGACTATCTGATAACATCAATTAAGGTTTTAGTTACAGTGAAATATGTTGAGACTAACAGGTTAAGTGTGGAGCAACCGTTATTTTGTAGTTCTCGTATATTTGTTCCTACTTCACGGCTGTGTTTCAAATTGAATCGGTATTTGCGATTTATGCAGGTCGTTAGACGATTCTTGATATGTGTGTAAAGATTAATTAAATTAACCACAACACTGGCTTGAGTAATTGTATCGGTTTCTGGTTATTTATTTACAACAGTTTCTAGCAAGACCTCGAGCTATGTTCTAAATATGCGCGCTATAAATGTTAAAGTGTCTCGCAGCTTCAAGTAATGATAGATTTACTAACAGATCGCCTACAAACACAGTGCTCTATTTTTCTTAGTTGATTCGTGGAACCTGCGAGATGGCCAGTGAAGGTTACTGCCTTTACTTAGATACGTTGGAACATTTATTTGTGATCGAAGAATACTCAATAAAATATTGCTGCTACAATATAGTCATCAGGACACATCTATATATGTACATAGATTTCTTATAGTTTACAATATGTGTGAGTAATAATAAAAATTCGCAAAATCAAATGTGAGAATCATATTAGTTTTTATTTCACTGTGCTATTAACAAAGGCATGAGTTGCAAATCACTGGTGGTTTACAAGCAAATGATACAATGATAGCTCATAAACGCGCCAAGATAATAATTTAATCATGATATTAGCCACGCTCGAGGGCAAATTGCTCCGTTTATTTGGAGATGAAAAAGAAAAAGAATGTGACACACATTTAAAACAGGAGAGATGGTATCGCAAAAAGTTTAATGAATGGGACACGGCAATGAGCAGATTTCGTGTTCATTGTTGCCGATTTCTCGGCGCGATTTGCTAATAGCGGCTATCAGGCCGCCTCCGGTCCCCTCTCGTGATCTTGCGTGTCGACTACTGGCCTTACCAACGTATACAAAAAACATAATTATTCCTAAAACGGTAACACTTAATTGATACTCCATGTGTAGATAGTCTTACGGTAAAAATGGTGTCACGTTTTTTCGAGTGCCGACATTCGGACGTCGCTCGCATGTCCGTTGCAAAGTAACGAATTTATCGATATGTTATTAACTTTAATTCTATATGTGAAGCGTAATTATCAGTAAAGATAATGTAATTTACGGTTAGCAAGTTTTACGTTGATTTAATCGTATTTACAGAATCTCTTACGCACTATAATTATTTTTATCAGGTTTCAAACATCGTGTTTGAACAAAATTGGAATAAGCATAAAATGTTAGATACTATGCTATTACATTTCAATCATTTCGTAATACCACACTTTTTCATGTTTTTATTCGTAGCTGAGCTTAGTTTGTATCTAACAAAATTTACAGACCGGAAAATTACCGCGCAATCGCTGTAGCATCCACTAATGTGAATGTTGGAGGTATGGTGCGGAGACCACAGGCAGTCAGCGCCCAACGAAACATGTGTATCAGAACGATGGGAATTTCTGTTATCGAAACCATTAAAATTATATTTTCATTTCAAAAATTTCACGGATGACTCACCTCGAGGTGTTGTGAAAGCCACTAAAAACCATTTGTATTGAATATATTTACAATATCAATATTGTCAATATATTCAAGACAAACCGTTCGATCAATTTAAATATAAAGAATGTTGTTGTCAATGAGGTGTTGCGGGAATTAGCGAGGCTGCAGTTAGCGAGCGTGGATGATTGAGATCTGCGACATTCGTGCGCCAGCGGCAGCGCCTGCGCAGGTCATTACGCCGAAACTTCGGGCTGGCGCGCAACGGTATCGAGACGAGATGTTTTGGGACAAATTTAACGACATAACGCCAATACTTGCCATTGAGTTTTTTATCAACCTTAAGAAGATTCACATCAAGTCCTTGCTATTAGTGATAAAGAAGCGGCGCTGGGTAAATTTCTTTATGATTTTTGATGGACATTTTGAGAACTCGCTTTAACTTTTTAAAGTGATTTGTAGATGAAAGTACTAATGGACGCCGATCGGTAATCTATAGAGGCTAAGAATAGTTAAGTTTTTCTTTTTGGTAACCCGATAATCATACATACATTTTGATTGACGACTGAAGCTTCTTTGAATAGATCTGTGTCAGACTTTTGAAAACTAAAGCCTGGCATCGATACGGAAGATCTAAAAAGCTTAACTATAATTTAATTCTGTGTACACCAGTCAATTATAATTACTTACTAGAATATTGATGTGTACAAAAAGTTAGTTGGTTGAAGAAGATAAATGCTATGCCGATGGGAAACGAAAGTGTGCCATCACAGTTTGCTTACAAAAAGAATGATACTGATCACGTACAGAGTTGGAGTATTAAATTTTCCGCTTCGTTTTGGCGACAAACGGTTAGCGAACGGTCCAGCGCGCGTGTTGCGCTCGCGACCACCTCAATTCGGCAAGTAACGCCAACGGACCGGACACTATGCTGAGTTTTCTACCTCCTAAATGCCTTTTGAATTCTTTACAGTTCTTTTCACGGAATTAATTTCCATAGCATGACGAAGCGTGACCTTTCCACGAAAATGATAAGCATGTTTATCTAACAATTGATCTACGATACGCTGATTTTACTTTCGAGGAGCGGATGTTTAATTCCACAAAAATAGTTTACTTCCAATCAAGAAACTAAAATGTTATCAGATTCTGTTAGTCGATTTATACGGTTAGTACCACTAGTGTTGCGTCGATCGACAAGCTCCGCACAATGATGGAGACTGTCCGGGCCACACACTCGCCAATCATGATTCGTGTCATCGCCTGCAGCGACAACATCCAATACATGATACGGTAAGGATCTGCATACCCAACACCCACTTATTTAAGCGTCCTGCTTTTATTTTCCTGTACTTTTTTTTTGTGCCTGTTTAAATATACAACTATTTTTAGTAGTCGAACCAATACTAAAATAAATGGTATTATTGCTCGTTAGGCGCCTGGGGTTCGGATTCACTTTTCATCGTATTTTAATTAGTTCTTTCTAGCCGCTCCTTTTGTTTTACATTACAGTTTTTTATTTGTATGCGCAGTTTTTTCGAGATAGCACTTAAGATTATTCAATTTACATTTAACAGATTAAAGAAAAAGTTATTTATTGTCTAATTATAGTTCATCACGTTCGACGTTCATTTGAAAGTAAAAATCGAGCAAATAGGCAGAGCTCTTTATTTAGAATAGTGCGGCAGATTTATGTCGCGAGACAATATGGTCCGGCCGTGCAAGACCCATACATACACTTACACAAAAACTTAATGAAAGTCGAAAGTACGCTTTCACTTGTCGACGGTATTGTATTGTGCGTCAATTGTATACAACACTATTTCAATTGTATTTCTAAAAGTTTTTTAAAACAAGGGTGGCGTACTCCTAGGTCCATTAGCAGTCTGGTCGGGCATCGGCAAAGAATTAGCTACAGCATATATTGTAAGCAGGTATCACACAATGAGACATGGTCTAGATGGCATATTAGTGAAGTCATGTTAACGTTGTGAGTTTTGAATAGAATGCGTTTTCAGATTTAAATAAAATCTGTGGGTGATTTGACACTCATCATCATCATCTGCTAACTATGTTGGGGTCGGGTTCCTGTCTAACCAGATGGCAGCTGAGTATTAGTATTTTAAATGGAGCGACTGCTCCTCCACAACCCAGTTGCTGGGTAACACGGTATAGTGTCTCTTGGCCAGGCCAGTGTCAGATTTTCTGGCTTCTGACTATCAGGGATCAACGACTTAACCTTTTAACCGCCTACGTCGGATTTTTACGACAAATATTTTCGGGCCCATTCCGCCTGAGTCGTATATATACGACAAAAATATCACAGCTCGTTTAACGTACTTTTTTATTTAATTACGCTGTATTCTATCAAAACGATGTTTATATTAGGTAAATAGTTAATTAAGTAATCATTTAACAGTTTAATAAACTTTAGTCTCTTAATCAGAAGTCCTAATTATATTGCACTGCTCTCTTGTTGTAGGTATTTATTTTTCGATCTATGTGCCGGGCGCTGGGGGCCCGACAATCGATATGAAGTCGGGCGGTTAAAAGGTTAATGTGATTTCCGAGGCTCGGTATCTCGGTATCACACCGCCAATTTCGCTCGGTATCTCGGTATCACACCGCCAATTTCGCTCGGTATCTCGGTATCACACCGCCAATTTCCAAATTCCGGGCTACAACTGAGGAATTCCTAACAGAAAAACCCAATATAACTTATTGCCCGGCACGGGCATAGTGATAGAATAACAAACTAGAGGGCTATTCTGGCATCGGACAGACTGACTGTCGCACACGCTTATACAAAAAATCTACCCGATATAAAATAGGTGATTCAGTTACATTTTGCTCACTCATCTTTAGCCAAGATCTAAGACTTTAGATCATCGCCTGGACTATAGAAATGTGTGTCCTAATAAGTCTGCAGGGAGAGAAACACCTTGGTAAATTAATCTGTGCAGTAGTAGAAATAAATGCTGGTAATGGTGAAAGAAAGGCACCGGGTAGCACCTGTGTCGTGAACATACACTACTGGCGCACGGTGGGCTGAAAAACGGCTTTCATAGACTTAGGCATTTTATTTTGCAAGTGCCAGTTTTTGTGCCGGATATCACTTCTATTTGTTATAACAATATACAAAAATGACACCAGAATTGATTCTGCACAAAAACGAAGGAATTATAATTTTTTTACGAAAATTTTGTATGGAGCTAGTATGAAAAATCGAAATATCTCTGAAACGGCAGCGATAACCGTAATATCCTTATAGGAGGTTTTAGTACTAATTATTTATGATTTTTTGACATACGTTACATAATGGTTGTAGATGCCTTTTTTTTTTAAAATCGTCAAAATATTTTTATTTAGTTTTACATATTAAACGTTCCTTTTAGTGTTTAAGTTGAAGAATTCAGAGCTTTAACAACTCTTAACATAAAATAGCATCACCCCTATAGACCTGAAGGACTAGACAGAGGTGTGTAGTATCTTGTTGATCTTGTAAGATTTCCAACAATACCAAATAGTTGAATATCAGTGTCAAAGTGCCCATGCTGTCGCTTCTTTTAGAAAGATAGGGGAATGAAATTGTTAATTGATCATACCCTAAAAGTATGATTACAACATAACCGGACACATAATAATATCGACACAAAAGGAATTTTAAAACCATGCATACGTTCAAAATACAAAATAACATATTGTGTAGTCATCTAATGAGTCTGATGACAAGTAATTAAGTAATTAGAATGATGGTTGTAGTCTTCTGATTCTAATGAGCCTATTAAGTGATTAAATGATTTGAAATATCTCGCAACAATACCAACTAAGAACTGCATTCACCTTTTTATAATTAGTGAGCTAATGTGATTTGCTAATGTTGATTAGTTCTACTATGAGTTCTACGAAATGTTTTTGACGATTATAAATTTTTATTATCATATCTTTTATAACTTTAATGAGGGTAGTTAACTAATTATTGACTTTATACAATAAAAGGGCTATAATTTTGTTCCATAATTTAGATTGTTCACAACCGTGTAACTGCTAACACTAAAACTATTTGCTTTGCGACTACAAAATCTTAGAATGGAAAGTTTAATCACCAACTTAGATTTGTTTGTTCTTCTAAAAAGTGAGTGTCCTTCATTTAATCATGAAGTATTGTTTAGTGCAATTGTGTCCCGCATAGGCGATTGCCTTTCTGCCGAAGATCAAGTAACTCTCAAAGAATTTTGCCGGAGATTCACGCGAGCTGCTTTAAACAGGTGGCAGAAATCTAAACGATTCTTTGATAAGTTTAGAAATACGTACGGAGAGTGGTTGCAAGCAAATATTGATTGGCCGAGTTGCGTGCAAACTTTAATAAATCAAGAACCAACTGTTGATGAGATACCAAGAGCACGCTCAGTCTCTCCAGAACCTTCGACATCATCGACTGTTGGAACAATGACAAAAAGGTCCCGAAAACCATTCAAAGATCTGGGAAGCAAACAGAAAAAGAGAAGATCTAGTGAGCACATAGGCGAGAATTCCTGTGAATTGGCATATGCAGCTGCAGCACGTTTAAAAGAAGAAGGTTATGAAGATATCGCATCTGTAATCAATTATATGATCAAAAATCCAGAAGCTGCCGTTAAAATCAAGGAAAGCATTAAGAAAACAGTAATATTTACACCAGAGAAAGCACTTGGATTGCTTCTTTCACTTAAGCTTTCAAAGTGGCAATATATTACGTTGCGAGAGACTGCCATTCGGGAAGGTGCTAAGGATATTTACCCATCCTACTATAAACTGCAACAAACTAAGCTTGCATGCTACCCTCCTAATCAATCAGTATCAGTTACGGATTCATCAGCTAGAATTACACTTCAAGCTTTACTTGACATCACGGTGAAGCGGATTCTTCAAAGTCTTTCTGATAATGTGGAAAATAAGCAGTTAAAGCTGATATCGAAGTGGGGATTTGATGGTGCTTCCAATCAAAGCCGATACAAGCAGAAAATGGACGGCGAGCATGATGATTCAAGCATTTTCATGACCTCCTTGGTGCCACTGAAACTGACAGATGGAGATAATACTATATGGACAAACCCGAAACCATGCTCAACTTTTTATTGTCGTCCGGTTCAGTTCACTTTTGTAAAAGAAAGCCATGCAGTTGTCATTGATAACAAAAGAAAAATGGATGAGGAAATTGAGGCCCTTAACCCCACAGAGTGCATTAATAGTAACAGGGTGACTCATAAACTAATGATGACAATGATCGACGCAAAAGTCTGCACGTACCTTTCTGAAGCTAGATCAAATGCATCATGCTACCTGTGCTTAGCAAAACCAACAGAAATGAACCACTTAGATGCTGTAACATCAAAAACTGTGTGTTCTGACATATATGAATTTGGCCTATCATCCCTACATGCCCGTATAAATTGCATGGAATGTCTGTTACACATTGCGTACAGACTTGACTTCAAACAGTGGGCGGCAAGAAGTAATGAGCATAAAGATATGTTACAAAACAGAAAAAAAAACATTCAAAATAAATTTAAAGAGGAGCTCAATCTGTTAATTGATATAGTAAAACAAGGCTCGGGAACTACCAATGACGGGAATACCGCAAGGAAGTTTTTCGAGTTTCCCAATAAAACTGCAGCTATTACTGGGTTGGATCAAAACCTGATAAAAAGATTTGCTGTTATTTTGCAAGCAATAACATCTGGTGAGAAGATCGATGTCATCAAATTTAAAGATTTTGCTCGCAAAACAGCAGAAAAGTACGTGGAATTATACGACTGGTACTACATGTCATCAACCGTACATAAACTATTAATACACGGAGCTGACATAATCGAAAAAAATGATATTGTCCCGATTGGGACTCTCTCGGAAGAAGCCTCAGAGTCTCGAAACAAAGATTTTAGGAGGTTCCGGGAACATCATTCGCGGAAAAGAAGCAGGCAAGATTCTAATCAAGATATCCTAAATATGCTTGTTGTTTCTTCGGATCCTTTTCTAAGTGCACAAAGGCCGAAGTTAGATGCCAAAAGGAAGACAACCTTTTTTGCTGAAACTCTCGACCTAATACAGTTTCCGGAATCTGAGTTCGAGTTTGTAGGTATATCCGATCTGGATTCTGACTCGGAATTGGAGTCCGACAACGAAAGTTGTAAAGAAAATTTGTAAAATTTAATTATTTTTCTTTATGTTCTTTTGTTATTTATGTTAGTTTATTGTACCAATATGTTTAGTTAATAATTTCATAAATTATAGTTTCAAATATGTATTTTGTATAATTGAATTTATTAGATATTATTTTTGTTACTTCTGTTTTATTTAAATTACCTATCAATAAAAAGTTTATATACAGTCTTTTTTTTTCACATATTCTTAATATTTGGGGAAAAAGCATGCTTCCTAACGATGTTCTTAACTTTGACACAGTTCATGGATCGTTTTGAACAGTTTCATATGTTAAAATAAATAATGTTAGTACTATAATCCCCTATAAGGATATTATTATTATTATGTGTCCGGTTATGTTGTAATCATACTTTTAGGGTATGATCAATTAACAATTTCATTCCCCTATCTTTCAAAAAGAAGCGACAGCATGGGCACTTTGACACTGATATTCAACTATTTGGTATTGTTGGAAATCTTACAAGATCAACAAGACACTACACACCTCTGTCTAGTCCTTCAGGTCTATAGGGGTGATGCTATTTTATGATAAGAGTTGTTAAAGCTCTGAATTCTTCAACTTAAACACTAAAAGGAACGTTTAAATATGTAAAAATAAATAAAAATATTTTGACGATTTTTAAAAAAAAAAAGGCATCTACAACCATTATGTAACGTATGTCAAAAAATCATAAATAATTAGTACTATAACCCCCTATAAGGATATTACGGTTATCGCTGCCGTTTTAGAGATATTTCGATTTTTCATACTAGCTCCATACAAAATTTTCGTAAAAAAATTATAATTCCTTCGTTTCTGTGCAGAATCAATTCTGGTGTCATTTTTGTATATTGTTATAACTAATAGAAGTGATATCCGGCAAAAAAACTCGCACTTGCAAAATAAAATGCCTAAGTCTATGAAAGCCGATTTTCAGCCCACCGTGCGGCGTCGTCAGCGGCGCACGCGCATTGTGAAAACGTCGAGTGTCAAGCATTCATAGCGATGACTGACACTAAATGAAATTAAGGACAGGTTTATATACGCTTAGCCTACTTTAAGAGAAGAAAATTATTATGAGTTTTAGTAATAGACTTAAATTACCTATTCATTATTTTTTACTTTTGAAAATATTTTGAATACATTTAGTCTATTATTACGTTTAGTCATGACTTTAGAAGCCGTGTGAAACCACCTATTTTATTTGTATTGCGCACGAGTTTAGCTTCTAAGGGGCAATTAGTGATATTAACGTTTTGACAGCGCTGTTTATATTCAAGTACGTAAAAACCGTAGACTCGGCTGTAAATTGTAAGGATTTATTAATGCAGCTGAAATACAATGTTACAGTACGAATAATATTTGTAGTTTATTTTACTATTTGAATTAACTAAAAATTTCTTAGGTCCAGTAGTTGCAAACTATAGCGTTTAATTTCCGGATCAGGCAGTTTTATTAGGTTTTTCCATTTACTAATATTATAAGGACGTGAAATTTATTTGTAAGTTAGTATGTAGGAGGGTAATCTCCGAAACTAGTGATCAAATTCTTATTATCATACTAATATTATAAATGCGAAAGTTTGTGAGGATGGATGTATGGATGTTTGTTACTCTTCCAGGCAAAAACTACTGAACGAATATGAATTAAATTTGATATGTATATAGTTGACCTCCTGGAATAACACAGACTAAATTTTTATCCCGGAATTCCTTCGGGACCGGGATTTACAAGGGCAACAACAATACCCTCCCATGCAAACGAAGTCAGAAGCTAGTTATACTTATATAAATTTTATTAGGTGTACTATTTGGTGAGGCTATAAATTATTTCGAAATCCGCGCAGACGTATTTGCGGGCGAAGTGCTAGTAAGAAATGTAGTAATTAGTCGCCTCTTGTAACTTAACAAAATTGTATCGTAAATTAGATACCTCTGCTTAAGCCATAATAAACCGTAGTTTTGTTGTCATAATTACAACCAGATGCTTAGAGTAACTATTAATTGGGACGTTCTTAAAAGACATAATAACTTTATTAAAGCCATCGGTATTCTCATATAAACCGTTAAATCTCAGAGGTACCGGTGTTTAGGTTCCATATAAATACCATCCTGGTCATACTCAACATTTTAATGAGTTTGAAGGCACTTAATGTCTGCATAATCAACAGACTCAGTGTACGCTCGTGTACTTAGAGAAGATAGTAAATAATAAGCTATAGTTTAGTGCATGGTAAGATCTTCTTTATAACTATAGTAGGTTTTGCTTGCGACTTCATTCAAGTGGATTTAAGGATTGCCCTTTACAACATTTACCATCTCATTTGAGTCTTTTAAATTTATTTGAGACTAGTACACACGCGGGGCTTCGCTCCCGTGGATTCTATCACGGTAAAAACATAACTCTCCTTTTTTGCAGTCACGTAAAAAGTAGCCTATAACCTTCCTCAAGCTTCAAGCTACTTCCATACCAAATTGCATCCAAATCCACCCAGTGCTTTCGAAGACTAGCGCATTCAAGCAAACAAACTTTTCCGCTTCATAATATTAAGTATAGATACAACTAAAGCGTTCTAAGACACTTTAAAATTGTGGCTACGACAGGATTCTGGCTACAATATCCATGAGAAACAGACAGACATTCATAATAATATCATACTAAGGATAAACATTTCATGTTAGCTTGTATGAACTTATAACTAAGCTTGACCGTGCATTGAATATTTTATGAACTTTATTGATTTTTGTGCTTATGGGAAGCGTTAAATTCATGATAAGTGATCATAAGTAACTCACATATAATATACCTCATATTATATGTGAGTTAGTTTATGCAAATTGATAACATTCATATATAAATTCATATATATGATATAAGCACATCATTTAGATCGCCGCATACGCGGCCCGTCATTCATAAATAAATTGCGACGTTGCCGTCCTTCAAGTACGCGTGTACAGAGTGTTTCTTTTTTAACCGACTTCAAAAAAAGTAGGTTTAGAATTCGAATTGAACTATTTTTTTTTATTTTTTTATGTATGTTACCTCATAACTTGGAGACGGCTGGACCGATTTGGAAAATTCTTTTTGCGTTTGAAAGGGTATACGTTTTAGTTGGTCCCATTGTTACGAAATCAGGATCTGATGATGGGATCCTGGAGAAATCGAGGGAACTCTTCAAATATTATAGGCACACCTATAGAGTTTTGGGTATTTCTTATAGTACCTTGTGCAGTTGCTTTCGAAAAGTACCATTTGAGGAAGTTGAACTGATGATGAAGACCACAGATGGCCACTGAAACTACTCAATAATAAGTATTTCGTGGATTGCGATTCGATTACTTGAGTACGGATGTTAAACACTTTATGCTCGTCGCATTACATACGAGTATGGTGATGTAGAGCTGATGGTCAAGTACCAGGAGAACTCCTCAAAAATTAACGGCTATGCATCAGGAAAAGCAATATTTTGTAAAAGGTGATAAGTTGTTGACATTATGGCTTTTGTAACTAGATAAATTACAAACCGACCCGAAAAACACGAAAAAAAAATTTTTACAAAAAATAGAACAGACTTCCATATCAAAACACTACAAAGCCAAAAATAACTTTAATTTCGGAAGGCGGTGTGAAAAAAAAAGAAAATCCAAAACCAATAACACCGACTACCGAAATTAAAGTTATTTTTGGCTTTGTAGTGTTTTGATATGGAAGTCGGTTCTATTTTTTGTAAAAAATTTTTTTTTACGTATCCATTTAACATTTTTTGTGAATATTTTAATATAAAAAAAAAAATAAATAAAAACATTTTGTTTCCGAATGGTAATATTTTGTTTAGCATGTATGGATGCTGAATCGGAGTAGGTAAGCTTTATATTTGACTTAAAAATCATCATATTCTTAGGCTTTTTCTAAATAATGTTGTCCCAGTCCACCCAGTGTACTTGAGTAGTACATATGGAGTGACTGCCGATCTCATCTCCACAACTCTGTAGCTGGGAACACAATAAGGTCAAAAATACCACTACGATAAAAAATCTTTTAAGTATCTGATATGTAGCATGCTTGGCAATACGTTATGTACAATGTAATGAATCTATTAAAGAAGTCGAATGCTAACGACGAAGTGATGAAAAGACTTGGCTAAAAAAGTATGACATTAAACATGACCATTAAATAATATGGATAGTTCAAAGTCATTAGTCATTTATCTGACAGCGGGCAATGACAACACGCTTACAGCGCAGCAATACGTGATTAAAATGAATGAGAAATGTGTCGGAAATACTGACGAAAATGTGAAACTTCAATATTATATTCACAACAAGTGATATAAAAATGTCGAGTAACATGTGGACACTGGACAGTGTCGTTAGCGAGTTTTATGTTAATATTTATGATGACGACGTGTTGTGTACTTCTCTTATCACTGACTCTCTCGAAAATGGAACCAGACAATGATGTCAAGAATTCGCAGTGTTATAAACCTTTTAACCCCCCACGTTGGTGTCTGAATGCCTACGAGAGTTAGTTTAGTGTCACCGATGTAATTAAACCTGAGCTTGGGGGCATTGGTCACTAGTACCTGAGCACTGAGCACTGAGTTCCAATTGCTCATCCGGAACTATAGGAAGAACAGTTAAATACAAATTTTAAATGTGATGATTAATAATTAAGAAAACCATAAAACGCTTCTATAAGATGTTTATGATGACACTAAAGTATGAAGATTGGCATGAGGGAAACACGTTGTTAGGCTGTTTGCTTGGCGTGTGCTTCTGCGGTATTTTATGTGTGTTCAGAACACTTTTAGCTGCCCGATAGATCGCTCTAACTGTAGTCAGGCCTTATTCTAAATGAACGAGGAAGTAGACAATTGTAGGTACACACATTGTGAGGGAGCAAGGAACATTAGATATATTAATATTAAAGATTTTATTAGTAATCGACGCGATAATAGTCGATCGCGCGAAATAATATACTAATAAATGTCAATAAATTAGTAATTTACTAAAGAAGAGGTTTAATTACCTATATCAGTGGTGTCACTGCGGTGTGTCAGTTAATTTCCGACGCCCAGCAAATGTTACTATCACCGCTATTTTACGGTATTTCTACAATTTTTGTACAAGCATCTATATATATATTATTTTTATTTTGGAGGTCGCTTTTGAACTCGATCACGCCTGATGGTAAGCGATAGATGAGGTTTACGATGGGACGAGCGAACCCAGAAGATGCCTGTTTACTGTTGATTTAAAGGCTGACAGGTCATATGTGGTTGGGAGAAGCCGGCAGAGAGTTCCATGGTTGGTCGAATTTTTACCTGAGTAAGCTTTTGCTGTCTTTTTATTTTTTCAAGTCGCCGATTACTTGCGGAAATTTGCTGACTAGGCTATTGCACCTGCTGCGGGAGACGACCCGGGTGTCGGGGATCGCGAGCCGATATCCGGCCATCGTAGACGGCGAGCAGGGGTAGGTCCGTTAAGGACCAGGCCCGGGTCAGTCAGCTGTCAGCAGCATTGACGGAACTCCATAGAGCCATTGTCTGCCGGGGTTGCAGGAATATTCTAGACGACATACCACAGCCCCGGAACGCAAGGGCAACTGAAAGCGCAGGATGGAACAGACTTCTACTGACAAAAAATTCCCTTCCGTTCCACCCACTGCGGGAGAAGTTATTTGCTGATTTTTCCCACACAGAAAAAAAGGCTATCACGCCTACCACAAAAAACCTACTTTCCGCTTTTTATAAATAAACGTTTTTTCTGATAATCGGTTAATCATTAACGGACATAAAACTGTGATTTTATTTCCTGTCACATCACAGTTCGTGTCATTCACCCATCAACATACTACAAAATATTGTCAGTAGACCTACGGACCTATTGTCAGTAGACTATTTTCTTTCCTTTTTTAAAAATAACTAGCAATTTGGGTAGAATTCACATTCCATTGTACACTAGTTTTATGATTTTTATCCTTAAGTGTATTGTAAGGTGTACAATAAAGTATATAATAAATAATAATAATAAATTACTAGCAATCTTGTTTACTCCTCCGACTAAGCTAAATATGCTTGTGTCTGAAGTGCATTCACGGCGATTGTGTAATGGATGGGGTTTCCCACTTGTTAACCTAATACCTAACGCTAATTGGTGAAATAGGAGGATGGTGGCATCACGCAGGTTCTACTGCTGGCCGTAGTACAGTCGTACATACTACATTACTTTGGACACGTCTCGAGGCGAGGTAATGATTCCATAGAGCGGCTGGTCGTGCAAGGAAGGGTGGAGGTTTCCAGATTGCGCGACAGATCACCTATGTGCTGGAGCGACCAAATTAAATCCACATTAGGAGGCCGCGTATCTGACTCCACCAGACAATTAGCCAATAGAAGGAGATAGCGGGAGGTCATGCGGAGAGCTGTGTCCACCCCTGTCACCGACGGGAACGCCTCTACGTGACCACGACCGCTCTAGCAACAGCGAAACGAAAAAAGAGGAAGAAGGTATATTTACTTGTACGGCTGGTGGCGACGACGGAGGCGCCTCCAAGGCCTGTCACAAGTCTCCCCAGATGATGGCGCGCTTGCTACGGTCTACTGACGCGAGGAGTCCCGACTGAGGGTGCCAAGATACCGCCGTTACTGCCGACCTGCAAACAATAAATATAAAAATAAATAAATTACATTCCTTTCTCACCACTTACACCACACCACACCACGTTAATCTCACCACACCACGACCTTATGACATCAAACCACACTATATCCAACACACCATACACACCGTAACAAACTAAGATGTAATGTTACATTTGAATGTAACAAATTAATTTATATCTTAAAATAGTTTAATTTGTTTTATATAATTTCTTATCTAAGATATGGAAGAGCGGAGTCTCCTATCACAGGCATTGTGTGCCTAAAAGGAGGCTCTCAACGCAAATCATTGTACATGAAGTTTTTGGTATACATAAAAAATATTTTCGTTTTTACTTGTAAACTTACAGAAGAATAACTTACCTAACATACATGGTCAAAGAAAATATGTGCATAAAGCTTAAATAAGATCTAAAATAAAATCAAAATACATTGGCAACGATTGTGGCGGTTGTAAAGGTTGCACAGTGTGACCTTGTCTCCTGAACTAAGTGGTGGTCTGGTGGTGGGTACAAAGAAAATGTATTGAAACAAAAAGAACTTATAAGTCATCATCATCTCATCTTCTTAGCCTTTTGCCAACTATGTCAGAGTCGGCTTAGAGTCCAACTGAATGCAGTTGAGTGTGTTTTCGACTATCTGAGCTCCAAAACCCAAAAGCTGGGTAATACCCCCTTGGCATAACTGATGTTCGATTTTCTGGCTTCTGATGACCCAATAACGATTGTCAAAAATTTATAAATGAAAGCCGGGGCTAACGGCTTATCAGGCTTTCCGAGGCACAGAACAATCTCGATATATGTTCGTTGCTTGTTGTTGCTAAGATTGCGCCCACGACTGTTATTATTTAGCGACGATCGATCAAGGTAAGATTAAAAGTTTATGTAAGTAAGAAAACCTAAAAATCAAAAGCCAATTGTTGTCTACCACTTTCATTTAAATCATCTCAATAATAAAGGCGATGAAACATACGTAAATACCAGCATACGAATATAAACTGCTAAATTTATACCTATACCTTTCTTCTGAATTTGCTGTAGTCTGTTAAAAACATCTCAGATTATGCACTTGAGGCAAGATAAGAAGGGCTTTTGTTCTGTTTGCCGAAAACTCACCGTAATTCAAAGGCATTACCTACGTAACGAGCAGTTTCGGAGAATAACATTTTTGGAGTAAATGAGACACAAAATAAAGCATAATGACTTCTGACGACGATGATGATTGAATCAAATTAAGCTTTAGTCAGAAAATGTAAGCAAAACTGTCTCAAATGACCATCACGAGGGTTATCTCCATTCAGAAGTGTTACGGTCATTGTAATTGAAAGTTTTTAAGTAATCTAGGACGACGAAATCTAAGTTCGTCGGGTCGTAAATGAAACAAGTGCACAACGCTCAGTTTATCATAAAACTGGAGCGTTTTGGTGTGCGAGTCGAGTGGACCGTTACGTTTCTCAGAATGTTATATGAGGGGACTATGAACGGTATCCCGCGCTATATGACCATACATTACGAATATTATGTTCGCATTTAAATCTGTGTCACTAGTACTTAAAGATACTCATCACTGTCTATTAAAACTCGGTTTTAATAAGACTAATTAAAAAAACCTCACCGACTATAGTATTCGAGTATCTTGACCATTTACCGAAGATGACTGTAAGAATGGAGCGGTCACGAAGTTTGAAATACATTTCAGTTCGCGGTGTCCATTTAACGTATAAGGAAGGATTGTGACCGAACTTGTCCATAGGCGTACAATTTTGAGTACAGAAACTGTTGTACGGAGCTTTGATTGTCGGTGGCCGCTTAAAGGCTTTACATCGTATCTATGCAGGGCGAGGCTTCTCATAAACAAGAATTAGCGTCGGGTTTGTTCGCCTCGTTTACACATACCGCTCCTGGTCGCGTATAACGAGTCTGGCGATCTGGTCAGGGAGAGCCAATACGGGGACTAGGAAGCGCCATAACACGAACAAATCTGGTAAGCAGAACCTACGATTGTTTCCTTATTGCATTCCGCACCGATATCATTATTGTTTTTATTGAATCATATCATACGTGTACGTACGCCTAGACCACAGATTACTAAAAAGTTACTAGGCGCTGGGCCGATTGCTCAGATTGCTGTACCTCGTCAGAAACTTTTTAACCGTTAATTTATTCAATTTCATATATTGGAATATGCGCAGTTAATTAAGTGATGGCTTTAATGGTTCCGCCTACAGGGCCACGTTTGGAAAATGTTGTAAATAATAATTAACGCGGAATGAAAGTAATAAAATGTTATGAACCGGATTTGTTGATCGATTTATTCCGTACCTAAATGAAAAATGTAATTAGTCCGTGGCCGATATTTACATGATAGATTTTATATTGGTACGAATGGTTGTTTATAAATATGTATATAGGTATCGTATATCTTACTCCCGTCTCGGCTTGATTCATAACCAAGTAACACGCCTTCAGTGTTCGGAAACAGGTTACCCAATAAAGTAATTTCAAGACCCTATCTCCGGTCGTTAGCCTTTCCGCTACAAAAAGCATGCACTGCGATTAGCCGGGACCAATGTCCGGACATACACTACATATCGTACAGACTACGTTGTGATTTAGAGGGTAGTTAAAAACTGATTATACGGATATTGTAAAGCAAAACATATTTGCTTCAAACGTAGCCCAGAAAAGCTAAATAAAGAATTAAAACTGCTTCACTTTTCACCCTCGCTGCTGGAATACCGCGTATATTATGTTCTCCACATAAGAATATGACCGTCCGCTAATAATCTCAACGTTTATTAGGCAATAACTTCTTTACTGAACGAATAAACTATGCACTGCGGAAATTATTAAGCGCAGGCACGCGAGGTGGTAGTTATCGGCAATTGTCAATTTTGCAACTTCACTGTGAAATAAGTCATCATAACAAAGAGTAAAACTCGGACTGACTGTCTGAATTATTTTTAGTTCCAAGCGGCATTCCGCGCATAGTTAATTAGATAATCTCTCGATCGTAGGCAATCTGTATCGTCCTTAATCGATAGCCATATGAAGACGATTAATTGCCCATAATGTATTCTGTAGCTAGTCTAAACGATAAGATTCAACGATTGTGCGTCGCGGAGATAAATCATGGTAATGGTCGACGACAACAATAACGTGTGTCGCACATGTTCGAGCTAATTTTGTGTGGCGGCCACATGCTGGGCGCGAGCCGGCCCGCGCTGGTACAACGTCGCGTCGCCGAGTACTCGCGGATAACGTACAAAAGCGCCAGCGTCTTCAACTCGGCGCTTTCCACTAACATCGCGGTCCTATTGTAGCAACCATTCCGGAAACGTCCGCCTTGCTGTTCAGTCAAGCTAGTGTGTACAAT
Source organism: Tholera decimalis (assembly GCA_943138885.2). Taxonomy (NCBI): domain Eukaryota; kingdom Metazoa; phylum Arthropoda; class Insecta; order Lepidoptera; family Noctuidae; genus Tholera; species Tholera decimalis. The sequence goes on along the minus strand of OW964564.2, from coordinate 19,259,253 downwards.
ACTGCGGCTGGTTTGTTCGCATTTGTAATATCCGAGTCCACGGGCATACATATCTAGAATAATATAGCAAGTGACAAGACTAACGTTCGCAAACTTTATTACTATCGTGCTGATATTTGTGGTTGCTATATTCCGCAGGCCATCATCAGAATGCATAAACCCATATATAGTAAGCTCCGTGAGTGGCTCTGAAATATTTTATTAGAGATCGCGACGACGCGATGCTTTGATACACGTAATAACATACAAATAAATGTTTATAGATGCAGTATCTAAGTATATAAGTAATCTAAGTGTTTGTAATGACATACAATAGTTACGACCCCCTCGTGGTTAGAAGCGTTTAAGTATGAAATAGCAAACAATGGCTGGGCCTAAGGAAAGCAATCTTTACTGCTCATCTCTCTTTATTCCGATATTGTTGCGCTCAAATTGATTTTGGCCGGAGATGATAAGAGTTTTATGTCGCAACGGTATATTGCAGGAAACCGTAGTAATGTTAGTTTCAATATTGAATCAGACTCGACAATACAGCAATAAAGTGGGCGAGTAACTTAACTGTTCAAACTCACATCGAATACTGTACAAACTAACATCAGTATGGTACGAATTACTAAGCAAAAATATGCATGTCGAGATGCAGAGGAATGTTTCCGCGTTACTTTTGTTCTTGTTACGGTAAAATTGTTTACACTATTGTGTGTGGTGTGTCGGCGCGAATTAAGTGCGATTGCATCGCGGCACTTGTGGTGGACAGCGCGAGGGAACAATATGTCCCATTTGCGGCCATCTGCGGGAGAATGGGTCCCGGCGACGGGTTGCGCGGGTGTCTTAACAAAGATTCGATCAAGTCCTATTGCAGCGAGCGCGCCCGATAAGACTGTACGCGACGCGCGACAAGACCTAAGGGTAAAACAGTCCTTTGACTGCCGCGCTTGTCTACGACCAGGAAGTGCAACCGTAAATAATGTGCTGTTTGAATGTACGATAGGTACGTCTTAAATATTCAACTAATTAAATTTGAAAGTCTGACGTTTATAAAACGCAATTGCAATTTTCAGGAAATGCATTTGTGCAGAGCAAGATCACTTGTAAGATTCCGGAAAACCACTTTAGAATGTTTTGACATTTGGTATTCAAATGAATTCAAATGTCATTCTTTACTTTAATCGCATCGAGCAGGTGTGACGATAGCTTAATGCCAAATAAATATGCAGTGTACGGTATGGGAAAGAGAAATTTGCAATGGTGAGACAGTCGAGGCAATGTTGACCTCACGATTTCAATTGTCCATGCGAAATGTTAGGGGGATAGCGAACGATGTCGCGGCTAAAACAATTCTAGTTTAAAATTCAAGGTCAGAAATGTGTCTGCTGAAAATTTATTACGAATCGCAAAGGTCACATCTTCCGTGAGCCGCGGTTACAGTTAGGATGAAACGAATTGAAAACAAATTGCGGCGCGCTCTGCAAGCGCTATAGGTGAGCTATTGTTTAGGACGTTCGGAGATTATATCAAAACTTATTGAAAATAACTCTAGATATACATTAAGACTTTAGTTATTATAGTAATGGATTTATTATAGTGGAAGCAAATAGGTTTTTCTTTATTGCAAAATAGTACCGTACTTGTGTAATTAGCGATAGGGTTGCCTACATTACATTAGAGAAATCCTGAAGAGTCAATCACTAGTACGATTCTGAGAGAGAGTATGACGTTTACGTAGACACAATTAATTGGCATCCTGATCTATTAAATATGGTGAGTCATACAAGTCGACGGAGGGAAACTGGTTGCATTGGTCACAGTAAATCAGTTAATAATCCGCCACGTATGCACCTTGCTATCTTTTAGAATAAACTTGGTACTTGTGCCACGGTGCATGTTATCATGATAAAGTTACGTATAAGCGTAGCGATACCAACGTTTTATTTAATATTCTAATGCGACGACATGACCATCGTTGGTCAGATATAGAAGTCAATAAACTAATTAGCAAAACGAGATCTGGCTTTAAAATGTGTTAATCAGCGGCATATGGAAGATAAGATTTTTGGGGGCCGAGTCACCCACGTCCGTAGGAGAATACCCCTTTGCGAATCCCTACACTTAGCCCCTGGGTGGTGCTAATCAGGTGACATCAAACTGGTGGTAGGTTAAAACCGCAGGCTTGTGACCACCCACAGGGCAAAGACGTACCGCCAAACGGCCTAACTGTGTTCCGGTACGATGCCGAGGCACGGTGCGCCGCTGGCCGACCGCAGGTAGTTGGGGGCCCAAGTAGTGTGCCAGCCACGCATGAAAGGCTGCCCCGCCAACTGTCGAAAAATCCCGGAATGCACCATCGTGCTGGTTGGCGACCAGATGAGAGGGCCCGATGGTCATTCCCGGGGGGGGCTCGGATGTCCCCGCAGTCTCCAGACTAGTCCCCCAATCGATACCATTCGTCTAGAGCGGGTCTCGGGGTTAACAGCGTGAAGCCTCACTTCACTTCCTTCTCCTCTCCTCTTCACTCTCAAAATAATGAAACGGAAAAAGTCACCTCAAACTGCACCTCAGTAATATCCGAGGTCTGCACTCAAATCTCGTCGCAGTCCACCACCACCTCTAGACTGAAAAACCTGCTCTGCTGTTTCTTTTGGAGACGCAGATCAGATGTCCGTCAGACGTGTCGTATCTTTCATACCCAGGGTTTACCTTGGAGCACAACTTTAAACCACGTGCGGGTGTATGTATTTACGCCCGCGACGACATCTGCTATCGGCGTCTCCGGAACCTTGAGGACTCCAGGTTCTCTACGCTTTGGGCTCTGGTGGACACGGGCATAGACAAAATTATTTATGCCTGTGTCTACCGCTTGCACAGCGGAGATCATGAGACAGCCAGGCTCACACAGTACACCAGTGAGGCGGCAGATGCGGCCCAGCAGCGGTACCCTTCAGCTCAATTCGTGTTACTGGGGGACTTTAATGCCCATCACCAGGAGTGGCTCTTCCCATACCAGTGCACGGACCATGCTGGGCGAGAGATGCACAATCTTGCGCTTGCATTAAATCTCACTCAGTTGGTCCAGGGAGCAACGAGGGTGCCGGATGTTGAGTCACACACAGCCAATTGCTTGGACCTTCTGCTGACTACAAATCCAGACCGCTACTCGGTAACGATATATTCACCGTTAGGTAGTTCCGACCACTGTCTGGCGAAGTTTGTATCTGTCTACTTTCCGACCGATCTCAGCCTTAAAGGCACTCGGCGGGTTTGGCGATACAAGTCAGCGGATTGGGATGGCATGCGATCTTTCTTTGCATGTTATCCTTGGCAGCCTACTTGCTTTTTTCAAATGATTCATAGTCGTGCGCAGACGCCATGGCGGATATTTTGCGAAAGGGGATGGAGTACTACATTCCGTTCTCTGACCTAACAATGTCTTGCTGGCAGCAAAGTGTTTTGGTCCCTGGCAAAGTCGGTCGAATCGAACTTCTGTCGCCCCTCACTACCACCACTGCTCAAACCTGACGGGTCTCTGACCCACACCGCTGCGGAAAAAGCAAACTTGTTTGCCGCTCTTTTTGCGGAGTCTTCACGTCTGGATAGTAGTGGCGCTCACCCTCCTGATGCTCCTATTGGATGCGAGACGTGTATGTCGGACCTTCGCATCCATCAGAAGGACGTCCGTAGAGTGCTGCGTAATCTTGACGTGAACAAAGCTAGTGGCCCCGACGGGATACCAGCAATTGTTCTTAGAACTTGTGCGCCTGAATTATCTCCAATCTTGACACGCCTGTTTCGCCTTTCGCTGGAGACTGGAAAGGTGCCGAAAGCATGGAAGCTGGCTAATGTACAGGCTGTACCCGAAAAGGGCAGTCGTGCTGATCCAGCCAACTACAGCCCTATTTCAGTCACGTCCATACTCTGTAATAGTATGGAGCGTGTACTTAATAGTAAGCTCCTGGCATACTTAGAAGCCAACGACATCCTGAGTGACCGGCAATACGGCTTTCGCAAAAACCGGTAAACTGGGGATCTTCTAGCGTATGCCATTCATATCTGGAGTGAGGCCATTGAGAAGCAAGGGGAATCACTTGCTGTTTTCCTTGACATCTCCAAGGCTTTTGACAAGATCTGGCACGATAGCCTTATTGCTAAGCTTCCATCTTTCAGTTTACCTACTCAACTTTGCGTTTGGATTGAAGACTTCCTGAGGGATCGGTCCATTCGAGTGATCATTGATGGCTGCTCGTCTGGCCAATTGGCAATTAATGCCGGGGTCCCTGAGGGGTCTGTTCTCTCAGCAACTTTATTTTTGCTGCACATTAACGATCTGCTAATGCCCGGTTCCTTTGGGTATGCAGACGACAGCACAGTTTCTGAGAGATATGTGTCCAGCGCGCTAGCTGATGGGTCACAGATCCAGTCTCTCCGTGAGGATATGGTCGGGCGCCTGAACTTGACTTTGAAGGCTGTTTCTGAATGAGGCGATGCCAACTTGGTCAGGTTTAATGCAGCTAAGACCCAGACGTGTCTCTTCTCCGCAAAAAGGAGCCAATTCGAACCGGCTCCTACTTTTCGTGGTGTAACCGTGCCGATAACCAATCATATTGAGCTTCTTGGGGTGACTTTAATTTCCACACTCAATTTTGGCCCGTTTATCGAGGCAAAGGCTCAGTTAGCATCAAAAAAGTTGGGAATCCTAGCCAAGGTGAGACGGTACTTCACACCGGAACAGCTGCTTAATTTGTATCAAGCCCAGGTTCGGTCGTGTATGGAATACTACTCTCATCTTTGGGATGGACCTGCGAAATACCAACTGGACGCACTTGAGTCTATCGAGAAGCGGGCTAAGAGACTCATTGGCAACGATGCACTGGTCGAGTCAAAGCTCCAGAACCTTGAACACCGACGACAAGTTGCAAGTCTATCGGTTTTCTATTGGTTACATTTCGGGGAGTGTGCGATGGAATTACACAATCTAATTCCGCCAAGCCCGTTCCATCATCGGACTACGCGACAAACGGCGAAGCGCCGTCGTTACATGGTGGACATCCCACCCATAATGCACAAAACGTTTTGGGAATACCTTCATTGTGCGTACGGCTAAGGAGTGGAATTCCCTGCCGGAGTCTGTGTTTCCCGATAGCTATAACCTAGGAGTCTTTAAGTCAAGAATGAATAGGTTACTTTTAGGTAAGCGTGCTTCATCTTCGACCACATCATCACTTACCATCAGGTGAGATAGTGGTCTAACGTGAACCTATTTTCAATAAAAAAAGTAATATAATCATAGTGCTAGAAAGACATTTACAGTTGAACATAAATGTTCCGCTGAAAGGTACGAAGATTTTTGTTTGACGTATAGATTTATGATTATTATATGGTTGAGGTTATTTATGTGTGCAAGGTGTTTATTTATTTTTCAGGCTAATTGCATATCTATGTACAGAAAGCGTAAGATATCGGCTACCTGGACCACAGGATCAGGTGAAGAATAGACGCAGAAAATATAAAGTCAGCGTATCATTTGAAATTCTGGCATATTTTTCTGTTATGCATGAAACTTTTTTGGATGCTGGCAGAAAATGATTCAATCCGCATTTAAAGAATCGTTGCATTATTTGAGAAAAGAATGAGTTTAAAAAATAGGAATGCTTTGATATTATATCAACTACCAGTATGTATATATGTATGTATGTATGATTGTATATCCGCGGTTTTCTCAGAAACTACTGATATGATTTCGATCGCGTTTACGTTGTTTGAAAGCATATTTTACAAGGAAAGTTTTAATACTTATATAACACATCAGGTTCTGATAAAGATCTTCGGAAATAAGTGATGGAACTCTTCAATTTAAAACAGCAAATTTCCCGCGATTGCTGCCCTCGTACATTTTATGTACTGTTTAGCATAATCAGCCTATTAATATCACCACAGCTGAGGCACAGACCTGAATCACGTCTGAAATATGGTTTAAGTGGGTAAAAAAGACGTGTACAGCAAACTCTTTTTAAAAAGTAAATGCTAACGGTATGTAGGTATCTCAAGTAACACAAACAATGATACACTTAAACTTCTAAACGACTTCAGCCACGTGAGTAGATACCCAGCCCTTATTTTTAACGGAATTAGACATCCAATAAAACAATATTTAGGGTTATTTCTCTCTTTGTAGTGCAAGTCTTTTTTAAAAGTTTTGATGTCGGATCAATTTTTGTAAAATAAGTTTTTAATTTTTTGTTTGTTTTTATGAAGTCGGTCAACATTAATTTATTAGGCCCGCATTACAAAACGTGATTAGTCGTTACCTGTGGTCTCGTTGTATTTACCCATTAATGTCCACTGTTTTTTAATTACCCGTAGTCCCATGGTATTAGGAATTGATTCCTGGATTTTTGATTATATCGATAAAAAAGTAAACCACCACTTACATACGACAAAGTTTACTAATTCATAAGCAAATAAAAGAAATCCAAAATAACATCAGAATCGATATTGAAAACTAAACAATCTTAAAATCGAGCCACAAAAGTGTCGAAGTCTTAGCACAGGAAAATTAAATTTAAAACAAATTGAATTGATAACACAATGCGTTTCCTGAAAGTTTTGGTTAGTTTAGTTTTCAATATTAGTTCAAGTGTGTGTTTTTGTTCTCAAGGATAGAAAAAAAAAATGCTTACGAATTAGTAAACATTATCGTATGTAACTCATGGTGTTCATTTTTAACCGACTTCTAAAAAAGGAGGAGGTTCTCAATTCGGATGTTTGTATTTTTTTTTTTTTTTTTATGTTTGTCCGCGCATAACTTCGTCGCTTACCAACCGATTTGAAAAATTCTTTTTTTGTTGGAAAGGGTATACTTCGTAAATGGTCCCATGAAAATTTTATCAAAATCGGACGAGCCATTTCTGAAAAATCAAAAAAAGTCTAAAAAAATAATTTACCTTGATGATCTTTTCGTTTACTCTGCATTGCGTTTTTTGTTCGCGCATAACTCCGTCATTTACGAATCGATTTGGAAAATTCACTGACCCACTAAAAAGCGCGAAAATAAAAACTTTTTTGCAAAAAATAAAACCGACTTCCATATCAAAACACTACAAAGCCAAAAATAATTTTAATTTCGGAAGGCGGTGTGAAAAAAAAAAGAAAATACAAAACCAATAACACCGACTACCGAAATTAAAATTATTTTTGGCTTTGTAGTGTTTTGATATGGAAGTCGGTTTTATTTTTTGCAAAAAAGTTTTATATCGATATAATCAAAACTCCTTCCCTAAGGTATCAATACCTAATGCCATGATACCACGGGTACTCTTTATATTATAATTAGAATATCACGAAAACATTTGGTTTGGAACGCTGGAAAATACCCTATTTTATTTAGAAATTGAGTGGTAAATTAGTTTAGTGCCTATGTCTTAGTGTGGGCGTGTGATGAGCTGGGAGATGCTTGTGATAAAAAAAGATGAATGTAAATGTTAATGCATGAAAAGAGATCAAGGAAGAAGGTCAAGAATCATAGGTATAAGAGAGAGATTCTTGGTCAAACTTACCGTTAGAAAATTACGTGGTTTAACTGACATCGAAACAGCACGTTTAGTTTACTATAGTTACTTTCATAGTGTGATGTAATACGGCATCTTACTTTGGGTAAATGCCGCCGACATTTACACAATATTTGTATTACAAAAAAGGGCTATGCGTGCAATTTATAAATTAAGTCCTAAACACTCCTTAAGAGATAAATTTAAAGCGATTAATGTTATGACTGTGCCATCTCAGTATATTTATGAGAATCTTCTGTATGCACACAAGAATATTAATAGGTTTAAAAAATACAGCGATATTCATAGTGTAAATTCGAGGAACAAAGACACATAATTATGTCATTCCTAGAAAAAGGTTAAAAAAAAGTAATTAAAAAAATTTAAAAACCCGACTGCAACCTTATACTAAAACTAAGGTTGCAGTCGGGTTTTTTAATTACTTTTTTTATTTCCAGCTTTTTAGTTTCCAGATGTGAAAGATTTCGCAGACGATTTAGTTCTTTATACGTGTTTCTACGACTTATCACTTTGAATTACTTTTAACCATATAAGGTGTATATATATTTTTGTAATCACCTTTTAAAACCCTTTATTTTGATACCCCACTCGATAGGTTTTGAGAAAAAATAAACTTTTTTGAAAGCATAATATGGCGCCAAAAATCCGCCATTTTGGTGTTTTTTTTTATTTTGATATACCCAGTGTCACTCTCACAGTCAATACGAATCTAACGATACCTTTCAAGCTAAAATCCGTCGAGCCGTTCAGGCCACAGAGCGTGCCAAACAATTATACATACATACATACATACTCTCGAAAAACATAACCCTACTTCTAGCGCAGTCGGGTAAAAATAGGTGGTTCGTTTAGATGCCAATGTATACGTTTTTATAATAAAATTTCTAGCCATATTCAAAAACTAAGTATTAATAAATTCAAATCTAAATATATGTAACTCAAAGGTGACTGACTGACTGACATAGTGATCTATCAACGCACAGCCCAAACCACTGGACGGATCGGGCTGAAATTTGGCATACAGGTAGATGTTATGACGTAGGCATCCGCTAAGAAAGCAAAATTCCCACGGGATCGGGATTTACACGGAAAAAACTTCCCACGCGGGCGAAGCCGCTGGCACAAGCTAGTTATTTATAAAATGTAAGCCGTCACAAAGCTTTTTACACAGCTTCAGCTTCAGCAGATTATATTGAGGACAAGAAGACTTGGGAATGAGCTGATCCAGTGATAAACGTGAGCCTTTTTATTTTTTAAATTATGATTGTTTATTTATTTTTTATTGATTAAAATATTTGCTTTGTTAAGTATTGTATATACCTATTTATTTTGTTTTTTTTTTTTATATATAATTATTTCATTATTGTTAATGTAAGGACTATGTATCTTCATTGTTTTTACTTTCACTATAATTTATTTAATAATGTCAAGCAGTTTGAGTACTTGTGTGGCCTACCCAAATGTCCTTACTTTGGTATTGTACGTCAAATTGTTGGTCAGGTCCGCTCAAATTTGCGTAGATATTTCCTCAAAAGAACACCACAGCCATGAACCTACATGCTTCTCATATACAAATACAAATTGTATGGACTTTAAAAGAGACTATGACCTCTGAGTTTGTTTCGGATTTCTTCTCGTAGTCAGATAGGAAATACCAGCCTCACCTAGCTAAACTAAAATTAACACGCAAAAAAACATAATGTGTAAAAGTGTTATTTATAACCAATTTACAAAATAAATATTTCATTTCAAACCCAAAATAGTAAGTACATTTTGATACAAGTGGAGAAAGTTTGTTATTGCGGCCGAGGTGGAGTTACGCCCGAGCCGCAAGGCGAGGGGTTTATGGAACCGAGTACTGCAGTACTAAATGTCCACGTGTATCAAACGACTTTTGTCAATACACTTTCAAAGAAATAAAATAATAGAACCAAAAGTACACATACTCACGTAAACAAAAAACACAAATTTAATAAGATTTAATTTACTTTTTTACCCCGCGCTTTAGCTTCGTGGGTTAAAGGAGAAGCAAAGGTATGAAGCCGCAAAACAGCCTGATAATAAATATATATTTTTTTAGAACACAAATGTTAATCTATACTAATATTATAAAGAGGCAAAATTTGTAAGTTTGTATGTATGGGGTAATCTCTGAAACTACCGAACCGATTTTGAAAATTCTTTCGCTTACATGTAGCTGCATTATCCCTGAGTGCTATAGGCTATAAATTATATTTATATCATGCATATTAGCGGAGCTATTATAATCTTTGTCAAGCAAGTTGGGGACGGAATCCCGTGGAATATTTTCGACTTCTACGCGGACGAAGTCGCGGGTAGAAGCTAGTTTGTTGATAAAAGCAAAATTGTTTTATAAATAATAATTTTTTTTTCTGATATTCTGTTCATAAACACAATTTTAATTTTCATTAAATACAAGGCCTTAAACACATGCGCCTCTTTGCTGTGAAAAAAAAAAAACAATCACCGCCGAATATAGGGAATTGAATAGTTGTTTAATGTTATCTGTGGGAAAATCTGGAATGGTAAACCATTGTGTGTGAAAAAGTAAAAAAATCCACGAGTGTGAAATAAATTGCATGTTGAACATAATCGTAGTGCGATAAGAGCCAGTTTTCGAGAAAGTGTATTGAAAAAATTTTTTTTTCCATTCTGATCACTTTCATGCTAAGCGTGCGTCATGTTAAAGGGAGTGAATGATAACTTGATCAGGGGTGGAAAATTATGCATCACTACTTACAGTGTAAAGATTTTGGAACAATAAACAATTTGTTTATTTATTATTTATTTACTTACGTGTGATCTTTAAGTATTGTTTCCAGTCGTCCTGAATGCGTGTTCCATACATAAGCTGAGCCGTCAGCCGCTCCTACTGATAGCAACCGACCGCCCGGGCCAAACGCCGCCCGCGACCAGTCGCACCCCACCTTAAAAGACTCGTGACTGAAAAGCAAAAAAATATCCTAACATTCCTTTCAAGAACACCGTCTTTTACTGATGGCCAGAAAACTTTCACATTTCTCACTAAAACTGTATTAAATGCAACATTGCATGGCAGCAATTTATGATATGTGTACTTTTGTCGAAAAAGTATACTGGGCTACTTCTAAAGTTATGCTGAGCTGCGCTAAGCCATGTGGAGTTTACCAAATTCACTGCTCCAAAATTAAAAATAAATTCAACTGGTCTTTGAATTTATTTCGGTGTTTCTTATCAGGATAAACACCGGCCTCATCTATTTTGACTTAAAATAGCAAAAAAGACGTATAAAAGTGTTATTTATAACCAAACTGCATTATATTTTGCAGTTTGGTTATAAATAACACTTTTACATGTCTTTTTTGCCATTTTAAGTTAAAATAGATGATTTTTCATACAATTAACACGTTTTGCTACACTTTGCTTAGAACGTAGCTTGAAAAATTAACTTTAACTTAGCATAGCATAACATAATTTTGGTTAGTCACTATTATTGTAAAATAACATTTTTATATACCATAGCGACATATATTAAGCAAATGTCAGATAGACAGGACAACAGTAAATTTCCCTTTGCAGTAATTACAATTATTTTCATTTGTGATCAGTGACAACCCACCTTGAAAGCCTCGTGACTGAAATGCAATTACTAGCTCCGTACACTTTGTCACGTCTTCACTAATAAGTCTATTCTAGTACTTAGTTAATGTACAGGTGTACCTTCTGTATTTTAACTCGCAATGTGCTGTTCTGCCAAGGAATTTTTCAAATACCTTTGATACTGCATTTAATTTAATTAAATCTCAATGGAGATTTAATTAAATTTGTTGATAATGATTAATGAATACATTATCAACATTCTACTTTCTTTGAATGCACTTGATGTGTTTTAATTCCATTTTAAGAAATAAACAAATCTTGATCACCAATTATACGGAATTATCGTCACCAAGAATTTTATACTTTAAACCTTTTACTGAAGTAATTAAATCAGTGCTTAAACTAATTAGTTCAAATATCTAACCGCGTATAATCTGTAACGATCTTTTTGCGCTCGGCACAATTCTCTACATACTCGTTCATCAAGATTATACGAGTATAAAGCTTTGATTGCGATACTTTTCAGTGATTCGAAGAAAGATATTATGACCTTTTTCCACGTATAAAAGCAATATTTTGGAAAACTGCTTAATTAAATAAGGTAGTATTTAAAATTGTTAATTTGGACAGCAGTTGAGAAATCTAACCATTTCTAGAAGAAAAGACATCAACGCGCAGAGACGGTTAAATAGTGTTAAGTTAACAAAAGATGAATATTTTATCCTCTTCGAATATTAATATTATGATTTTTAACCAAAACGAGCTCTAAACGATACTTATAACCGTAGTAATAAAGAGAAAGTTAATTTCACTTTAGAAACTGCGGGAAAATATATAAAATACAATCTGTACTTAACGCTGTCTGCTTTGCAGATGCAAATATTTGTGTTAGTTTTTTAACAAAATGTTAAACTATGAAACAACAAATAAAACTCAAAGAAAAATGTGAATCTGCAAGATGGAGTTTATACCAATCATTGCGGTAATAAAGATTCTAATTTATTTGATAACACGTATTTAAATATACAAAACTGAGATTGGAAAATATCTGGTCTATTGTTTGCGTGTGCCTATTCAATTTAAATATAAGCATTAATAATTTGCTTTACCACTATTGTTCTGGAGTGAGTCGTAAAATCCAGAATATCTAACAGTAAACATTTCTTAGGCTTTAGACTATTACAGCGCAGGAAAAGACATAAAACTTTATACTAGCCCAGCAGAGTTACAAGTAATAATAATAAATTATAGGCTAGCGTACCTGAAAGAACGTACGATGGTGTTCATCCGCAGATCTATTAGTTGTATTGTGTCATCACGAACGCACGCCAGCAGGTAATTGTTGTCTGAAAAGACAGTTCGCGTAAAAATAAAAATGGATATTAACTGAAAACACATCACAAGTTTAAAGCTATAATAAACACATTGATATGACTTCGCAACAGACTCATGTCTATAAGAAGAACCACTTAATACCTCAGCGACATACTACAGCCTGTGGCTAATTCGTATGATTTGTAACCGAGAGCCTGCTACGTGCTTTATTAGCTTTTAGATAATCGCTGTGAAGGCAATGTTTGACCTTAAACCTTTCGATTGGAGCTTAATAGTTTTAATGTAAGGTAAAGAGTTTCATGAAACAGGCACGCTGCTTTATTAAATAAGATGATTTAAGTGTGCGATACCATCTTGGTTTTATTAGCTATCAGTCGGTATGAAGAGCGATCAAATGTCTCGAGGTTAACAATAAGTTCTCATGCGGTTTGCGCGCCATTAGCTGTTACTAGTTCAAACGTGAGATGGCGTCTATGTGTTAACACCAGCTTAGTACTAGGAAAGCACTGCTCGTATCGTGCTAAAGCAATTTGTACGATAATCTGCAATTTACATATTACATACATAATACACGACGTTTTCTTTAATTCAGATGAAACTTACGAAGTAGTAAGCTTCTAACTGATGGTACTTTCACACCTCTTTTACGTTTAAAACAAAATTGTTTCGTAATAAGGTGTCATCTACCAACTTGCACTGGGCCCACTGGTGGATTATAGCCCAACTTCCTCTCATAAAGATTATATAGGCTGAATTATTATTATTAGTAAGTTATCATCTATTTCAATCAATGTATTAACTAAATACTAAACATGAATGAAACCATCACATACTATTCAACTTTTGTAGTGGACTACAATCAAACATGTCTCATATATCTTCCACAGCCATCTCTCCCGAACATCAACAAAGATCTTCTATCAATTTGATGCCGTTCACAATTGAAGCGCGCGGTTTCACATCTCTATTCTACTATTGGTACAAATGAAGTGATAAGTGAAACTGAAATGGTTGTCAAAGCTTTCGAACGTGCCATGTTTGTGATCCGTGCAGTATGAGCGCATGATAGATGGAGGATAGCGGCGACGGATCTGGATCGAGCGTGATGACTAACTGTGAACTGTCTCCCTATTCATTTGTCCGATTTAATCGACGTGATTTAATCAGTATCCGAGGCAGTGACGTCCCGACACCGCGATTGATTGAAGGTATCAATCTAAGCGTTTCGTGCGATGCACAGACCGTTACTGACAAAAAAGGGATCGATCGAGAAGCGCGTAACGGAAATGGGCATTGCGCACCCGTCACGTTCTAGTGCTGACACGAATACCGATACTAATATGCGATGCATTCAATTACGGAAAGTTTACAAGCACTCCACCAAATAAACAGCTATTTAACTTATGATGTTATGTGCTTGTCTTTCAGTGTAACAGTAGTTGCGATGTTAATCTTAAAAACTGTTGCTTTAACTAGTCAACTGCTGAGTTCATTTCTTGCATCCAAACATTATGTATGGATGCGTAAGATTTATGCTGTCATTTGAATTGATGCTTATCTATGAAATGATACTCTAACAAAACTGAATGCGCCAACGCGTTGGTTGTCTTTTTTTGGTTTTATGCGATAGAAATTGACAGTTGGGTTGATGTAACATACCTCTGCTGAGATCAAGCGACGTGACCTTCCCTTGCAGCATGATATCGTTGGCAGACATCTCGGTGCGGATGTCCCAGAACCTGATCCTTTTGTCGAAGTGTCCAGAGATGATAGTGGAGCCCGCCCCGTCTGACGTCACTAGGTCGTTACACGATGACCCGGCGAACTTCGTCTCCGTGCCTGTTGAAGCGTGCATTATAAAATCTGTGTCACACAACGGTTGATAATAACAATAAAATTTCCTGAAGGCCTATTAATGTGCGCGGTAAATTGCTTATGTGTGTTATTGCATTCATTAGTTAAGATTCCTGGCTGTGTGGCCGACTTGCGAATGCTGAACTTTACGACTGATACGAGTGTTTTAAGCGGCCATTGCTCTGTGAGATAATAACGTCAAAATGATTAGCTGTTTATTGCAGTCATTTATTATGCTTTCAGTGGAAGACAATTTTCGAGATATCGCTGTATGAAGCGACTGTACTAGGTACAGTGATTATTCATAGAGTTTCTTGCCGGTTATTCTTCATAGGAAATGACCAATTCGAACCGCGCACTAGCTTCTGATGTTTTATACGAGAGTGAATCAAAAAGTTCTTAGAAGTGCATACAAATATAATTATTATGTGGGTCATTTTATATTTAAATCTTTAAATTTTTTAATTTGGAGATTTTGTCCAATAAGGATATGTCAACCAATTTCATATTTATATAAAAGAGTGTCAATCGCATAATATTTATGCAGAACTTCGCTTGATTTGATCTTATCGTTCGCAAGTAATAAATTATTTAGTGCAAAGAGTTGCCAAAATATTTAAATATGGAAAAAATCAAGTTACGTGCAGTGATAAAGTACCTGTTCCTAAAAAAAATGTCAACGCGTAAAATTTTTTTGGATATTCAGCAAACATTAGGGGATAATGATTTATCCTATTCAACGGTTGCTGAAGACATCATCGCTCCGGGCGGCCTTTAACCTCCGTTACGGAAGAAAATGTCAAAAAAGTTGAGAATTTGGTTTTGCAAGACAGCAGAATAACAATTAAACTTGGTAGTATTCAATCGATTTTAACAGATTCATTGGGGTTCAGAAAAGTGTCAGCAAGA
The DNA here is from genome assembly GCA_943138885.2 of Tholera decimalis. NCBI lineage: Eukaryota > Metazoa > Arthropoda > Insecta > Lepidoptera > Noctuidae > Tholera > Tholera decimalis. The sequence goes on along the minus strand of OW964564.2, from coordinate 19,243,993 downwards.
TGGGTACCTCGAATGTTAACGGACGAAAACAAAAGGCCTCGTTTGGAAATTTCAAAGAGCAATCTCGAAATGTTACAGCGTGATCCAGATCAATTTTGTCGTTGTGTTGTTACGATGTGCGAAACATGGGTTCACCATTTCGATCCCGAATCTAAAAGACAAAGCATGTCTTGGAAACGACGGTCATCTCCGCCAATGAAGAAATTTCGGGTTGCTCCTACCGCTGGCAAAGTTATGGCCTCTGTATTCTGGGATAGTGAAGGAATCCTATTTATTGATTACATGCCGAAAGGACAGACGATCACTGGAACATATTATGCTGGTTTAATACCAAAAGTGCGTGATGTAGTTAAAAATAAAGTTCATCATTCAGAAGTTGCGCTCGAAGCAATCCGCAATGCTGGTTTTTTTTTTCGATATCCTTGACCACCCACCATACTCATCGGACTTAGCCCCTTAGTGATTTCCACTTATTCCCATAATTAAAGGAGTATATCCGTGGAACTAAATTTGACGATGATGACGCGGTAATGGCTGCCGTAGATGAGTTTTTTGTGAGTCTAGAAGATTTTTTTTCGGAAGGAATAAGAAAGTTAGAAAAGCGGTATTCTAAATGTATTGAGTTAGAAGGAGATTATGTAGAAAAATAAATTAATAGTTTAAAAAACACTAGAAAAACACGCTTCTATAAATGTACCTACGTAAAAACAAAAAAATTCTTTAGGTTTGTTATAACCTTGAAACCTGATCGTGTTCCAAGTCCATTACATGGCCTTTCTCACAAGTGCAAACACGACTATGATTCGATATTCATGGAATGCCAGTGCCTCTTCATCTTCCGGCTCCATCATCAGACCTTGAAACCTAATTGTGGTCAAAGTTCATTACAAGACTTTTCTAAGAAATCCAAAACAGCTATGATACGATATTCCATCATGAAGTTCCAGTTCATATCTTCGGGCTCCATCATCAGATCAGTTCGGCAGTACCATATTATTGTATTTTCATCAGAACTACATCCAGCTGCCAATTTTCATTACGCTACGACCCTTGGAAGATGGTTAAATTAGTTACCTTTGATTCCATTACATAGTTAGTTACATACAGGTCGACCTAATAAAAGTGTGTTAATAAAACATTTTTGTTCAAATTGTCTTATATTTTTACAGTGATTCCAAGAACTTTTTGATTCACCCTCGTAGGTACGCATGTAGGCCTATGTGAAATGAAATCTTTTTTATTTCATTTGATTACTAATTACATTAACTGAAACGGTCGGAAACCTTGAATGCTAAATTAGAAAATCATTATAAACTGCTACACCATTTAATTTAAATTCTTAACAACTTTATATTGCACCATCTTAAACGAAGTCACAAAAAAGTTCAACGATCGCAGCATTTAACTACTGATTAAAAAATCCGATTCTATAATTAGCATAATAGACGTCCAGAACTGGTGAAACCAGAAAACGAACTCTCGTGGAACAGGGACAAGTTATATTTATCCTTACAAAAAAGGTTTGACGATAACTTATTTAGATATATCGATGGCGCAGAAAAAGTACTTGTAGTGGCGGTGTTCACTTGATTGCGGCTAACCGCACCGAGCGAGTCTCTCTACGTTCACAGATCGATGCACAACAATGCCTATGATATGCATTCTATAGGTACAATGTTTGTAACGACTGAGAATAGATCACTTTGTCACATTATGTGAATACGAGCGTCAAGGCTGTTGACACTGCTGTTTGTAAGTGCTGAAAAATCATCTGAATGCAGCTTTAAAACTTTTGATATTTACCAATGTATATATCAACACCAAAAAGAGAACTAGCAATCTGGGTAGAATTTACATTACTAGCAATCTTGTTAACCCCTCCAATTAAGTTAAATATGCTTGTGTCTGGAGTGGGTTCACGGCAATATTGCCGTTGTAATAGGTGGGGTTCGAATCCTAATCCTCCTTAACAAAACTCGATCACAAGTCCAACACCTTAGCCATTAGGTTATTATAATTAACTGTACAAAAGCCTATAGACAGTTATATATTATTCAAGATAGTGGTTTTAGTGTTAATACGTTTATTGACATGGGGCAAGGATAGTCCGGATACATTTATCAGAATATTAAAGCTAAAGATATCGAGAATACTGTAAATACTATGAGTATAGAATTTAGAACATAGCGTGCATATTTAGATTTGTTCTAAATATATGTTCTAGATATGCTCGTGGTTTAACCTTCAGGTAATACAAAAATTACGGACGAAAATAATCTATTGTTATAGGATACTTAAATAAGATCCCATAAAAACAATACTTGTCAAAAAATCAAGTCTCGCAACTCAGTCCTTCCACCGTAAAAAGTTGTGAGATCCATGTAATACCAAGTCGGTTATTAGATTATTCAGTCCCGACTTAAGGGACCTTCTGTCTTAAGTTGTTACGTAATTATCTAACCTAACAACATCTTATAGTGACCATATCAATATTAAAAATCTTTAACGTTTTAAAGAAATAGATTGAAAACTCAGGCTTCTAGTTTTATCCACAACGAAGTTATAGGGGGTCGAAAATGGCCTGAATTGCTTCGAGAAAAGTATGGTACGGTCGTGCCGCTTTTTGCTCGACTTGACGGGGGCACTGCCGTGCCCCCAGATAGAAATTCAAACGTTTCGAAGATAAAAGATGATTTAATAATATTGTGTCAGTACAAATTTAAACATGGTAATATAAGACTGAGTAAACCATAAATTCAGATATGAATATAATTTAAAGAAATTGCGACGTCTTTTGGATAGGTATACTTTGTATGTTTTATGACCAAAAGGGCAATTTAGGGACATTAATAATAATTGCCTCATTAATAGAGGGCATTCGCATTCGCTTCTCAAAATCCGCTCGGCGAAACATTTAAATTGATGAGATTTGAACTGTGTTGTACTTAAACGCTGTAAATTGTTGTACTTAAAGTACAAGAGCTGATACTCACAAGTGCAATAAAAGTTAACATTTTAACGAGAGACAAGAGAAATCATCTAACTGTATCTATAATTAATTCACTTTCATGTCGTTACTTACTTTAAAATGTATCATAATATTGAATACCTCCATCATCCGGTTTCAATTCAAGTAATTTCATCATCATTAAATGTCACAACGTCGTTAAAGAGAGATAAATTATTGTAATAACGAGTAGGTATATAACGTGTATATCTGAAGTAAATACAGCCCTATCACATTATAGCTACGTAATATGCACATAAAGATGAGTACTTGCTAACCTCGGCCTTAACTAGCCATCATCTGTCCATAATATCCGAGTATTTATATAATAAAACAGTTAAATTATAAAACTTTATAGCATGTCTGTTTAAGTAAACTATACGACAAAAGAAGTGAAATCTAAATGAGATGACACGCTCCCGCGTGTCTAGCCTATGAAGTGGTCTGATAGCTGATTTGTCTGTAAAGGGTACGAAGATTGGTGACATTGGAATCCAAAGAAAATATATTAATGTAAAATGTAGCCAAGACTATTGTCTTGGCGTCATTTTACAGTTCGCACTGTCAAAAAGTTATCAAATCTCATGTACGAGTAAAGCCAAGCTTCTAATTGTACAAGCCTTAACTTCACAAACTCTACACTGCACTGTAGTAAAAATATATGGCTTGACCGTTTCGCCACAACTCTTTTTCTGATTGTAATATGTACTTTTCACCCCAAATGCGTGAGTCTTGTTAGCAGCACTAATTAGGTTTATTTTAAACCAAAGGATTGTTGAAGTTCATTTAAAATCTTAATTATACATGCAAAAGTAAGTTTGTTAGCTATATGTCACACCTATATATTGGACTTGTTTTACAGAATTTCGGTACAGGCAGATTCAGTGGAGATGATGGACAGGTTTTTTTTGCGATTAATACAAAGCCACAGGCAAAGGCCAGTATTAAATAATCTGTCAGTTCTTTTTGACATCCGATGTTTATCAGTGACGATACAAGACCCAATAATATTCAGCAGTGTGATAAAAAAAAAACGTATTTATTAATTTAATAAATTAGAACGTGTGTCGGCGCCACAGGTCACCACAGATCTTCTCACTTGATTGAGAATCAACTCATAAGCACCTGAGTGGGTACGAAATATGAGAATGGAAAAGGTGGCTACTTGCTTGCGTTACTACTGTTTTTACTTTAGCATAATCATGACGTTCTATCACATTACCATCCAATATGAAAAAGGAGCTCGTGGCTAAATAATAACGGGCCGATTTTTAAGGTTAAGTAACACTTGGCGCGGATGTCCGTGGTTGGGTGACCATCTTAATCGAGTTTCCTCCATGCCTCAGAAAGAAAGTTAAGCAGCTGGTCCCGGTGTCATTTGTCATCCGGTGTCATTTGTCATCCGGTGTCATTTGTCATCCGGTGTCATTTGTCATCCGGTGTCATTTGTCATCCGGTGTCATTTGTCATCCGGTGTCATTTGTCATCACATCGACAGTCGTTACGGTTAGTCAGAAACCAGAATATATGACAGGTCTTGGCAAGGGGTATAGAATTACCCACCTGGGTTGCGGAGATCAAATAGGCAGTCGCTCCATGTAAAACACTAGTACTCAGCTAGATATCAGACTGGAGGCCGACCCAACAAAGGATCCAATATGAAAAAAAAAAAAGGTTAACTTAGAAATGATAAATTTTTTGCGTCTGGCTTGAATCACTGTAGCTTTTTCTGGCATATAAAATCTGCTTTGGAATAATTAGAACAATATTTTTCTTTATTAACAGAAGATATATTTCAGTCTTTCTGTTTGTCAGTCGTTTATAAATTGGAGATCTATTTTTCAATTGACGCGTTTTTTTCATTCCATGTTAGTTTAGATGTTGGTAAATATCAAATGTTTTAAATCTGGGTTCTGATGATTTTCTGATGTAAAGTCATGTTTCATGATTCCGTTTTAGTATTAAACGGCGGCCACAGTTTATTTATATATAACACCATATAGGAAAATTCTGCGATACTAAAGAATCTATAACTTTTAACAGCTTCTTACTTCCTAGATATCACGTCGTTTTACAATATTGGTTAAAGCGTTTAATTTAAACACGACAGTCGTAAAATGGCTGACGACTGTTTTCGTGCTAGCAGTAATTGTAAATCAGGTGTGTTCTAATTAGTTCCTAGGTATTACAGCTGTAGGAAAAAGGATGCACTAAAATGGATAATTGCGTTACACGTCCAGATAAGATTTCAATTAGTTCCCAGAAGCTCTCACCTCCACGGTTGTTAATATTACAATCTAAGTTATAAAGGTGTTATCTATCAAGATCCAATAATTGTAATATGTTTATGAGGACGAGTTTATAGACATTTATAGCCTGGGAACACCCGCGCTTGCAAATCCTATCGTGTGTAGGCAATAAGTTATCGGGACTCTCATATAAGTTATAGCCTAAGCATCGCAGGAAGCAAGCCATTCGTAAATCAGAGAAAAAACCACAAGCCACGTTGTATTTGGAAACAAACTATGTATTATTTCCAGAATAGCTAAACGGTTACACAGTAAGGACCTCTTGAAGTTAACAGAGACTAATCACAAATGTTAAGTGAAACAGCTCTAAACACCACTTAGTGATGGTTCACAAGCTCAGGGGAAAATAATGGTTGCCAGATAAATTACACGAACGTATCAAATAAATGCATTGCCGCTCTTTAGATAAAATGCAAATTTTTAACAGACGGTAAAATAGGAAGAGTTTCACAGTCGGAATTCTAAATAGTCCTCAGTACTTTCACAGGTTAGATTAAATGTTTCACTATGAATATAATCTTGAATCCTTAACGGCAGTTCAAAAGGGACAATCGAGCGCTAACAACAGCTACAATTTTTGTCATACTTGTATTTCCCTAGAATTTGGTGCCCATCAAAATCTACGGTTAAGTTATTTCTTTTTAATTAGTCACATAGCTAGTAAGAAAAAGTATGATCGACTTTTCCGTACAAAAACTGGTATCATAGAGCTTGGCTACGTGAGCAGTTCGGTGGCACAATCAATTTTGTCCACACGGTTGGCGCAGTGGTTGAGCAACTGGGTGTTGCGCTGCGTGGCGCGGGATCTTTTTCCGCACGAAACAAATATTTGTACGGCCTACAGATATTTGTTCCGGGTCCGCCTGCTTGTGTATGTGAGTTTATATGTTCGAAAATACTTTACTTATTCCTGTAGGTATAGCCAACAAATTTTTAATAAAATAAAATCTGGAATTGTGTTCACCGATCACATCACCCCATTGCGCATACCTCACAAGCACTGTCTAATTCTAGTTGCATTAGTCTTTGCTTTATCTTTAATTTTCACACGACGTGTCTAACTTCAGTTGTTATCCGGCCTGCACTGGCAGTCAGGTAGCATTAATCTGCTTCAGACATGTATTTAATGATAGCTCGTATATCAAGTGGGTTTATTTTATTGGATTTCTGTTATTTCTATTAGAAACCATCTGAGGAACGTCAGTCTCCCTGCACTTTGAAGCCTAACAACTTAATTTTTAATGGAAGTTCCTAGTGATTTATACCTTAGGCGAATTCAGGAAAAATAGAAATGTATTGTAGAATTTTCTGGCACAAGAAGCAACCCTATTTGCTAAGCACAGCTGCCGTGCCTTTGAACGGCTATTTTGTACTATTTTATTTCTGCTATTAGCTCTTTTACGTTTACGTTAACATTCAGCAAACTGACTTTAGTTTTACATCAGATAACTGCTGAAATAATTTAAAAAAATTGTTTCCACCTCGAAAGTCATAACTTACGTTTAGTTATGTTAGGTTGTATAGTATCGTTATGCTGTGGATCTAAATCTAAGCTGTTAGTACTTGTCCGAGTTATAAAAGATGACTGCGGAGAAAGGTTTCCACACAATAGAATTTTATGAATTATTGTGCAATATATTTCTCACTGTAGTAACATAGAATAGTATTCTGTTATTAAAATCGTTTCTAATAAACAAGACGGTCTTATAAAGCAAATGAGTTGGTACATACTTACACATTTTACTTCTGAGGTCCCATATTTTGAGCGTCCGGTCGTGGCTTCCCGTGATCACTTTGGTCGGCTCCCCGAGGAATTTAGCAGCCATTACTTTACCGCTGTGACCCGTCAATGTGTGCTGTAACAAATAACCACGCATGAGCATACATATATTCACAAATAAAGAGGTTTACATTGTATGTATGCGTGAAATTAACATACGTTCAGTTTAGAATCACAAAAATATAGACATCACGATTTCAAGCGTAAATATGCATAATGAAATTTAAATTAGCTTTTATTATTAAGCTGTATAGTATAAAAATATTGTGTAAGGCATTTATTAAAAATATTGGTAAGAAGTCGTTGAGGTAGAGTATGCGAGTGGTGTAATAAAATGCAAATGGTGCTACTGTCAGCTCTCGGCGGAGTTAGACAAGGGATTACACGTGGCCCGGGCTCCCGGCGCGGGCGCAGGCGCAACACGAACAACGATTATTGTCTCCTGTTTATAGCATCGTGATCTCTTCACACAGTTTCACTTAGCGCTGCACCAAATCGATGTCTCACGAAGGAAATCGCTGAGGTCTATTTGCATCTAAAGTGCCTATTAATTGCTTGAATGTCACAGTTTGTAAACGACTTGCTAAGTTGTTAATGTTGAATAGTGTAATGCGTTCTGAATAATACAGTGTGTTTACAATTTTATTTGAAGGATGCATAAACAAATATGAAAGCCCGGCAAATCATACTCAATTATAAATGACATAGCAACCACAAGAAACATACTATTTTCATAATCATTTATTGGCAGTTTTATGTAGTACATTCAAGAAGTCCCTAGCTCATGCGCTAGTATTTACTGTATTGCAGGAGCCAGGTTGTCCCCATGACAATAGGTTACAGTTTTAAGCCAAACGCCAAGCCAAAACCAAAGCCAATGAATAGAAAAATACAAAATAAATTAAAATAAATGATGCTGGAAGAGCTTAAACAATAATAACAATAAAATAAAAAATAAAAGTTTATGAATTGAACAAAGCAATTTAGACTTAAGCCCGATTTACACTTCAACAAGTACAGTAGCCAGTTAAGAACTCAGACAGTTAAGTAATAAGTAGTAAGTTGTAAGTAGCGTCCAAACGTAGGCGAGTGAGTAGTCATAAGTTGCCCGAGAAGAAATAAAGAAAATAACACGTGTTCGCGGCCGCAACTTACAAATTTATGGACTGTACTAAACTCGCCCGCCCGTCTACATGGCAGCATTGCCAGCCAGTTAAGTTGGAGGGGTGCGGGAGACGCGAGAGAGGGGGCTACTTCGCACTGGACTCGCCGAAAAATAGGATCGCGATCTATTTAACTCAACTTAATCAACAACTTACTATTTAACTCGCTTTTGCCGTTCAAACTACAATAACAACTTAACTCGCCGATGACGCAAGTTAACTCGCTACTGTACTTATTGAAGTGTAAATCGGGCTTTATACATAATATGATTAACAATGGTGTGTTTGTGTGTGTGTGAGTATATTTCAAAGCCTACACAAAGCGTGACAATTCAACAAAATAACTGGGCGCATAATAATATCAGTCGTGTTTGACAACAATACGCAGTGTACTTCCATAGCCGAGCCGGCCGAGCTGTAAGTCCGCAGCTGGTTCATTAGCAAGTAATGTATTACCTACAATTAACAAACAATCTCACTGGAATCATGACGTTATGGCAGATTTATTACACAAGTTCATTCTAAACATGACAGGCTTGTAGTTAAACAATCTGGACATGCTCCAAATGTCTCCATAACTTTGTGGTAATGCCGGGTAGACGGCTGACCCGCTCTCGCCGTTCTTAATTACAGACAAAACGCTCTCCTTTATCGGACGGCACAGTCGACAAGTTTCATTCCATTTATGTACTGTGAACAGTAACATAAACAAAGCCGAGAGGTGCGTAGCGCGGCGAACAACGCTCTGCACTCGTCCGACGCACGCTCATGTAAATTAACCCCTCGGACGCGGATAAGCCACACGTTTTTCCGCCCGCCTAAGAACTACGTCACCTAAATAATTGAAATAGCTTCGCCACAACGCTCAAGAATCCTTCGGTCTTTCCACAGTCAGTGATAGCATGTTAAGTCATTATAGCTCTTACTGTTATTACGCCAACACTCATTTTGTGGACGTTCACGTTCACTCATTGCAGCACGTTCCGCAAATTTAGATATCATTATAAAATATTTAAAACGGTATGATGCTCTGAAAAAGATAATGTTGGTAATAAAAGACGTAACTGATGTTACGAGGAGTAATTGACCCCGATGTACCTCGATAAATATGAATTTAAAAGCAATCATATCGATAAGTACTATTATCACATGTGGTTATCATGTGCATCTTTTATATTGGCGGCGCCGGCCTGCGGCCGCATTCTTCTGATCGAATAGACTACTAGACATCTATAGATATCTCGATGAAATAATTCGTATTTTTTTCTCCTGCCTAACGACATTTTAGCAAACTTACTTACCTACATTACTGGCGGATCCATTTTAGGAGCAGTTTTATTTCAAGTTTACTTCCGGAATATAACCTTGTCCAGTTGTCAACCATAGTTTCTCCTAAGGTGGATGCACTTCTCCTTTCTCTTTCCTTATTTCTAGGACATTCATTTCTAAACTAAATTCGATCCAGTAAGCACCTTTGGCGAGGAGGAATTAATTAAATTTAATTCTTAAGGCACCATTAGCCGGCGGGTAGTGTTCCCGGAGAGCACACAACGGGACCTTATCATCGCTTTTAAAATTTATAGTATAACGGCTAATTAAGAGTACACTCATTTGGTTCGTTTGTCGCGTCACGAGTGCAAGGAGCTTATATGCTGTTTCGGGTTATTGCCACGCGATAGTCAGGGCACACTAATTGTGGGGGTTAAGAGATATCATCCGGACAAGGCCCGCGACTCTTAACGAGCTAATATAAGCTGACGTGGTACACTCAGAGCCAGCAGACCTCCCATTGCTCACAATTCAATATTCAATATTACCCAATATAAAATTTACATGCAATATAAAATTTTAATGGACTTTCTGACGAAAGAAAAGTAATTTCCGACCGGAGTTGTTCGGCAATTAGCTTTTGCCAATAAACATCAAAGTGCAATTATAAAGACAATCGCATCGGTCTCATTACGTTACATTATTCCGTCGGCAATAACTGACAAAGAATAATACTATGATTTATTATGGCACAAACTTATAAGGCATATCTGGTATACTTATCACAATAAAGGAGTACAATATCTATGTGGCCGTTAGAACATAAGTAAATATTGTACGTGCAGGCGGTGAAATAACTTACTCCTTATAAATCAGTTGATTTGAATTGCGCTCTCATTAGTGATTCCAGCTGTGGTGCGTTGCACAGAAATACACAACTTATTACTTTGGCTACACGGCTAAATCCATTTATAAAGTATCCACATTTAGCTTCTGAATACGCGACTTATCTCTCGCTGATACCCAAACGAGTTCACCAAATAAGAGATAACATAGAAAAATCTGCGGCGTCGGTTTCATTCATGTGGACATTTGAATTCACACAATGCAGTCCGGGAAGCACATAAAGAGTCCAATTTTATGATATCAACATGTTTATCATTATCATGCGCCATCGCGGAAATATTATGTATGCTGCAAAAATAATCTCAGTTAATTTATTATGAGGAGCATGGTGGCGCCGGTTTACAGCGTCCACTGAGAGATAATCTTTTTTATCTCAAAGTATTAGCATCTTTTTAAACTCGCAAAAAATGCGTTCAGAATAATATAAGGAGGTTTATTTGTTAGGAGAGATAGCGGGGTATAGGTAGGTAGTGCATGTGACGCCTCGTTTCTAGTTCCCTGTACTTCCTCGTGTGCGGGTATCGCAGGACATAAACCACGACAGGTGGTTGTTAAATCACAGCAGTGCGCGATATGAAGAGCGACAACAGATGCAATCAAGTAGTAGTCGCCGAGGGGGCGCTGCTATTAGTTATTTACCGTGCTGAGCAACTAGGTGTGCGAGTTATATCTGCCTCCCTTGCCACTGATAACGATACTATGAGTGTTCATTTATGATGTCAGCTTTCGGATATTCTGCAATTTAAACTAGATTAAAGCTGTGAAAAATGTTATCAAGCAAGACTTATTACAAGAACTCTGCTAGAAATATGAACCACAAGTGTGTAAATATAATAATATCCGTTCGTCCGTATACTAAGTATGAAATTGAGGGTAGAATTTTGCTGAATCAGCAAATTAATATCTGGCGGTGTTAATACTATAGAAACTTAAAAGTAATTATGTAGTAAGCAATGAAACGAAAATATAATATGTTTGAAATGAATTTTACGGTAATTTCGTATTTGAGTAAGACAAGTCTGATTGTTATCCTCGGTGTAATTACGTGGATATCTGTTAATTTGCTTACAGCAGATGGAGGTATATATAGCCTTTTAATGAAAATAACAGAACTGCCGGTCAACGCGCCCCTGAGAACTGTTTTGTTTAGGTCATGAGCATATCTCAACTTGAGAAACATTCTCCATTTTCTGACATTGTTTTATTTATTTAAGTAATCACCCATAAGGTAATTTGCCGTTCATATTTGATTTTCTTCACATAATCTCTGTCTATTAACTTAGTAGCTTGTACACGAAAATAATCTCAAACATGAAAATAAACTGTCAATGAAAAAATTCCACGCTATGTACGGAATACAGCAATTAACTCTATAAAATGTTGTTTAAAAATAAACATGCATAGAAAACTATTCTTAATTTCGTTTTGCCTTTATATTTGTTTATATTTAAGTGCTTTAAGATCTTTCTAGAGAATACTGAATTAGCATTTCCTTAGGTGTGCGTGCTGGCAGAGCTAGCAGCTTTACATGTCTCTACATTATTTATAGCTAATTCAAGAAAGTATTTTAATTAATGATATTAAAGGCATACAGTGCAGTAAAGGCTACCAGGAACGTCAATTATGAATAAAGTAATCTATTTACAAAAACCAAACAAACACTGGGGATAGTATGGAAGTTAATAACTAGTTTTATTTCATGTAAAAACTACTAGAAAATGACCATAAATGGATAGTGCACTGAAATGTTCAACTATTTCTACACGTACAGTCATCTGCATTTATATTTAAATTTATATTAAAATCAAGGCGTGGTTGAATTCCTACAAACCGATTCAAAGGAAACGCTGTCTTAACGCGCACGAACAATTAAAGTTAAGGTATGTAATTATAACCATTTAAAAGAATGATATATTTTTTATTAAACGATAGCAAAGCATACATACGTACCTATTTCAAAGAGCACTACAATTGCAATAATTTATAACTATCCTGATCCCCATGACAATTTGAACTTTAACAATAAAGAGGTATGAATCAATATATATTGATTGCCAAATTTATAACGATGTACAACAAGCGTTAAGAAGTATTTCACCAATTCGACATGAGATAATTAGGACCTCGTGTTCGCAAGTAAGGTTAAAAGTAGACAAAGAAACATTTTGCAAGTATCTACTGTACAATTTCTGTCATGTGTCTTGAATACAGGTTGTAGAACAATTGAAAAAAAAAATAGTTAAATTGAAATTAATGTGTAAAGGTCTCATAAATCTAGATTATTTATGCCTAGATGCTAGAGACATTGTGGAATGCAAATAAGTATTACGACTATGAGAAGTTAAGAATGTTCGGCAAAATCGTTAGCTTCATTGCTTGATCGCATCCGTCCCCATTAACTTATTCTCACACTATTTGTTGATTGGTGCGTGATTGTCTCGCGTTAGTATCGATTGTTATCATCTATCTGAAGTAAGCTAATAAATCTTGGCTAGTTTTTGTAGAGTATCATGTTCCTTTTTTAAGCTGACACACTCCCCTAACACGATTTATTTATCTTCCTATCAAATTATACGTGTTTGCGGCAATTTAAGAGTCATTAGCAATACTCAAGAGATTAATAACAGTTTAGAGGCTAATCACTGAATTCACGCTTAAGGCGAAGGTATTAATCAGGTAATATTTCAAACTGCCGTATTAAATAAGATAAATTCTTTATTAATTAACTCACCAAGCTCATTAACGTTAAACTGGATAGTTTTTGTAATTAAACAAAATTAGCTTTATGTAAAGACATTGCCATATTTAGCACCTGCTAATTAAGTTAAATCTTTTTGATGGGAGCTTATCGTAGCCACTGTTTTGGACTTTATTGCAAGTAACTGTGTCGCTTATATAATTATAAAAGGAGTTTACTCGTACTAAACGTACAAATACGTCGATTTTAATGCGAGCGTTAACCGATTTTACTTGATTGTTAAACTCTGTAGGTAACCTGAACGCTAATAACTTTATTTTAATAGGAAGGTTATTTACTGTCTGAACTGATTTACTTGGACTAAACCGTTAGGTAACCACGAGAAAACTGTTACAAATTACTCGAGCTAATTATCATTAAAACGTATAAAGTTTTCATAGAAGTCATTATTATGGTTCATAAAACAATATGTTATGAACAGACAATCAAAAACGGTATGATTTCGCTAATTCGAAATCTTGATTATTATTTATAGGGTTTTATTCTATAGTTTACGCATTCCGCAGAAAGATATAAATTGCCAACGATAATTAAACGTATATTTTAGCGTAGAAGATGTAAATTCTGGTGATCAATATACGTTTTAACGGCTTGTTTCTCGTTTAATAAATGAAGGAAAGCAAAATTAATGTAATGAGGGTTGTGTCAATTTGTAAACTGTTCGCATAAATCAATTTACGAATGATTAAATATGTAGCTAACTGTACCGTTGCCAACAACGGAGAACAGTTAATCAATTAACGAAATATGTGGTGTACCGTGCGGGGACCGTTGCAAACTGTACGTATGAGGTACACTCCTATTTGTCACAACTGCGATCGCCGCTCACTATCAACGCAAAACCAGTTGATTTGTACATTTATCTTTCATTTCATGTTGCAAGTCTGTCTGTCTGCTTATTTGGGTTCCCTCGGTTTGTTTACAAGCTGATTATAGAAAACTTGTCGTTCTTTTAGACCATCGTAAGATCTACGTGAACATCACAATACGTAATGGAAAATACGCCACGTTCCTTTTCACTAAATGACTTCAGCGCTGGCGGATCCAAAGAAAAAGCTATTTAAGCGTTAGTGAGGAATGATGAGCTACAACGAGGAAGTGTTTGTAACATGCACTAATGTCAATGCAAAGTACATAAGAACACTCACAGTTGTCAATGGTCGATAACGTTTCGTACGTCTAATTGAAAAGATATGTTTCCTAACTAAGTTTCAAGAGTAAAACAACATTAAACATTGCTTTTTACTGAATCGTGTCAATAGTTCTGCTATTATTATGACTGTGTCTCTAATTGAAAATGTTGGGTATAAAAGCTGAAATGTAAAATTGAAATATTGTATACGTTATGGTTATTTTTTATTTTGTATGTTATAAATTTAAAAGGTTAACATAATATAGAATGTTTAATTTTAGAAAAACATGTGTGCAATTCACACGTGGTAGAAGTGAAACCTTAAAAAATTTTGGATTTTTTTTTCTTATGAATTTATGTGGCTGTCTCTTTTTAGGGCTCCGTAGACGAACCGAAACCCTTATAGTTTCGATATGTCTGTCTGTCTGTCCGTCCGTCCGTATGTCACAGCCATTTTATTCAGCAACTATTAAGACTATACATGTGAAACTTAGTAAGTAGATGTATTCTGTGAACCGCTTTCCGATTTTAAGAAAAAAATAAAACATATATTTAAAATAAAGGGGGGCCTCATACATGGAACTAGAACTGAAAATATTTTTTTCATGAAACCTATGCGTGTGTGGTGTCTATAATATATATATTAAAAATGATATAAGGGTTGCTAAAACGAATTCTTCATAAAGTCAATCGTTTAAAAGATATAAGCTTCCAAAGTGGTAAAATGTGTGTCCCACCCCCTCTAACTTCTAAAATAATAGATTGAAAAATCTAAAAAAAATATATGTCTGTAGATCTTAATGTAAACATTCAAGCAAAATTAGCTTGAACGAAATCGTGTCAGCAGTTTTTGAGATACAGCATATTTTCTAAAACCGCAAATATAACTTTGTAATTCATACAAACACTATGAAAAACAAAGTTATTTACCGTAGTTGTAAAAATGTAAATAAGCTAGTTTTAAGAAATTTTTAAGGTTTTTTTTATTCGTCAAATAAATATACATAATATTATATTATATTATTATAGTTACTACGGAACCCTTCATGGGCGAGTCTGACTCGCACTTGGCCAATTTTTCGTTTCATAAATTTTCAAATCACAACGATGCTAAAGAAGTTTTCACTTCAACAAGATTGCATTAGGTGTTTAGTTATGTTAATATGAGTGATTTTACTATTGAACAATTATAGTGATGTTAAAATTTTCGAGACGCAATATCCAAGCAGGTTGGTAATATTCATTACAGCGGTAACACGAAACAACATAGTTCGGTAGCTGCGGCGTTGGCGGCGGTAGCGACTGCGCGGGCGCAGTGCGCTCGTAACAGCGGCAGCGGCTGCGCTCACGACGCGACATCCTCCGCCGATTTATGTGTGGGAGCGCTGGGTCGTGACCCTACCACATGAAAATGTTAATTCGTCTTATATCGTAAGCATTACAACCGCACCACATTCAAATACACCACCTTAATTTCGTCATTACAATAATTGCTCCGTTAGAAAGCAGGAAAAGGCCTAGGTTACAGCTACGTCTAAATAATATCACAAATTAGATGCTGTTATAAACTAGCGTGTCTAGACAGGTATTATTTGTTTGAAGTCAATTCATGTTACAACAATTGGGACGCAAATTGTGTCTAATCATTTTGTCTTGCATTTCATAAGGCACCCAGATATTTTTGATTGAAAACGGTGAATTCAATTATGGATATAGTAAATTTCGTAACTGGATAAATCGGAAATCCACAATCGAATCGTTTGAATTTGTTTTCGCACGCTCATGTAAAGTATAAAAGTCTGCAGTAAAACTAAAATTGGGCGGTCAAGAAACGATGTGACCGTATTACAGGTGCTGGTAATGCCAGTATGGCGTGACAACGCATCTCTAATTTTGTTATAATCGCGATATCGGTCGGATCGTGTGAGTAAGTAATTGATAGAGCAACTTGCAATTGTCTCTGCTATTAGCTGTGTTAATACACTTGACTTCTTTTTAAGGTTTGAATGTTTCGAGTTTCTTTGACTAAGATTTATTATAATATGTGAACTTTTTGACAATAGAGTTGTTTATAACAGTAAACGATATTATGACGTCGGAACAAACTTCTTACCGAAGTTTAAGTTATCTGTTGACGCTGTTTCGTATTATGAGACTGTTTAACTATTAGTGATTAAGGCCTGTATTTTAAATTTATTATAGAAAGACGATTACGAGGCATGCCCTTTAAGTTCTGTCGTTTCCATATTTCCCGGCAATTTTGAATTTGGAATTGTTCTATATTCGAATGTGTTTAAATTTTGAATCTCAAAACAGTTGAAAGTATTAGGATTAATGCTATTGTTTAGTCACAGCGTCGATTGGAATCTGCCAGGTTACGGACGAAAATGAATCTTTCTAAGGAAAATGTTCGTGCAATCATTTTCTACAACTTTAGAAGAGGACTGACAGGGCTTCAGTGTTTTGAAGAGCTAACATCTGCGTTCAGTGATGAAGCCCCATGTCTGCGGACTGTCTGATCCATGACTGCGAATAAGACAAAATGTCTCAAGTTTTCACTACCTAATGTCCCACAAGCTGGACTCAGTTTGATACTTGACGGCAAACAAATTGATCTTATTACTGAAACTGTATTTTTGGGTGTAACTGTTGACTCAAAGTTGCAATGGGGCCCTCACATTAGGACTCTTTCAGGTAAATTAAGCTCAGCTGCATATGCAGTAAGAAAAATTAGGCACTTGACTGATATAGCGACAGCTCGGTTAGTTTATTTTGCTTATTTCCACAGTATTATGTCTTATTGTATACTACTGTGGGGATCCGCAGCTGACGTAGATTCAATCTTCATACTACAAAAGAGGGCAATCCGGGCAATTTATAAAATGGGTCCCCACGAATCCCTTAGAAATGTATTTAAAGAAGTAAATATACTGACTCTGCCTTCTCTTTATATATTAGAAAGCATATTGTATGTACGCAAAAATATAGAACTTTTTAAGATTAGAAGCGATTTCCATACAATAAACACGCGCAACAAACATGAAATTGTTATACCCAAATGGAGATTAGCCAAGACAAACAAGTCATTCCTTGTAAACAGCATACGCTTTTATAACAAGTTGCCAAAATATGTGACAGATCTTAGCGAGGGAAAATTTAAAACCCATATTAAACGTGTCCTTTTGAAAAAAGCATATTATAAGATAAAGGACTACGTTGAAGATAAGACTGCTTGGCAATGATTCCTTCTGCACATGTGGCTTCCCTGGCTTATTGTGACTGCGTTATTGTATAAAGGTAAGCTAAGAGCAGATATAAGCGCAGACCTTCAGAGCTGAATCTCTCTTATTACAAATCATTACGTAATCGCTGCAGTCATCTGTGTCAAGATGCTAAGAGACGCTATTTTCACGACCAACTCAATAATCGTAGTTCTTCCGTTGTATGGAAATTTCTCAAATCTGTAGGCATAGGTAAGTCACCTACCAACCAGTGTAAGGATGTCAACCTCAATGATCTAAATAAGCATTTCTCTTTCCTTCCCTTTTCTCTTGATCCGTCTGTTAAAGCTGCGACACTAGAGAGTTTTTCTAGGTTGCCGTTACCACTTTGTCCTCTCTTTAAGCTTAGCGATGTTACTGAGGATGACGTTAAGAAGTCTATTCTTGCGATTACTTCTTCAGCAGTCGGTAATGATAAGTTGTGTTCAAGAATGATAACTCTTATCCTTTCCTCGTTACTTCCTTTTCTCACTCACATATTCAACCACTCATTTTCCTCTTGCTCCTTTCCGTATGTTTGGAAACAGGCTCACATAATACCTTTACCTAAAACTAACAATCCTACTTTATTAACCCACTTTAGACCCATTTCTATCCTCCCTTTTCTCTCTAAAGTTTTTGAGCACATAGTTCATAGACAATTATCATTTTTCTTGGCGTCAAACTCGATAATATCCCCTTTTCAATCCGGTTTTCGCTCAGGTCACAGTACTGTAACCGCGCTTTTAAAGGTGACTGATGACATCCGCTGGGCAATGGAGAATAAGTCCCTTACAGTTCTTGTATTGCTGAACTTCAGTAGCGCATTCAACTCAGTGGATTTCGACATATTACTAGGTATCCTCAAATCTATCAATTTCTCTCCTTCCACTTTAGCCTGGTTCGGTTCTTATCTTCGGGGACGCTCTCAGTGTGTTCGCCTGGAGGAGTCCTTCTCTGATTGGTGTAGCCTCACTGAGGGTGTTCCTCAGGGTAGCGTTCTCTCTCCTCTTCTTTTTTCAATTTTCATAAACTTTGTTACCAAAGTAATCTCCTCTAGTTTTCATCTTTACGCAGATGACTTGCAGCTTTACCGACATTTTACTGTAACTGACGCGGGTTCTGCAATTGCTGCAATGAATCATGACCTGGCTTGCATCAGCGTTTGGGCTAAGTCATTTGGTTTGCAAATCAACCCAACTAAATCCCAGGCCATAATCATTGGCAGCAGATTCGTTCGCAGTCCGGCTGTTGTTGCATCTCTGATGCCTTTATATCTCGATGGTGTTCGCATTGAATATACCGAAACCGCTAAAGATCTGGGTGTAGTTATTGACTCCAATCTCTCGTGGCGTGCTCAGGTCAACGAGGTCAGCCGAAAGGTAAATTTTTCCTTTCATTCGCTGAAATGCCTTCAAAGTCTTCTTCCCTTGAAGACTAAAATTTCTTTGGCACAAACACTTATTCAGCCGATTATAGATTATGCCGATGCCTGCTATTTGGATGCTACCGAGGAGCTATTAAACAAGCTTGAGCGCTTGCAAAATCTATGCATTCGCTTTGTTTTCGGTCTTCGAAAGTATGACCATATTTCTCACCTTCGCAAGCAACTCAAGTGGCTCCCTATCCGTCTTCGCAGGAACACTAGGATTTTGTGTCTCCTCTTCAACATTCTACACAACCCTTCCTACCTGCGTGAGCGTTTTTCTTACGCTCGTTCTAGTGACGTACCGTGTAGATCACACCTTAGATCCCTCCTTAAATCTCATCCTCATAAAACTAGCTACTACTCTTATTCCTTCTCTGTCCATGCTGTAAGATTGTGGAACTCACTTCCGCCTAGCATTCGTGATTTAAAAACTATATCTCTATTCAAATGTCGATTAAAAGAGCATTACCTTTCCTCTTAACTGTGTTAATTATTTATGTATATATTTATTGTTTATATATTCTAACATGTATTTATTTAAGTATATTTTATTTTTATTGCATTGTAAGTATGTGTAAGTATATTTAATATTTTAGTTTTAGTTTTAGACTTCACATATTCATATTTATTTCTCTTCTTGTTCTCACACACTATTGTCTACATTTCTTTTTCACTTCTCCTTTCGCAGGTCTGCTGGAAGAAATTTCTTAAGAAATAAGCAGTACCTTTGTACTCAGATATTATAATTATGTTTATCTTAATGTATTTTACTGTGTGTACATAAATAATAAAATAAATAAATAAATAAAGGTCTATTAACAACCCCACTTTTTTTTGTGTTGTTGTTATTTTTTATTTTTGGTTTTTTTTTTGTTGTTATTTTTATTTTATTTTACTTGTATATAATTTTTATTTTTATGTCATTTGCTTAGTTCATTTGCAGTTCTGTAAAGTTAATTTTTAATGTAAATGTGTGAACACTATAGACTCTGAGATTCATTTCTGATTAGTTATATTACATTTTATTATGTCAATTAGTCTATACTGTCCTCTCAAGCCAAAAAATAAATAAAAAATTGTATCTATTATGCAAAGATTGTGAAAATCAAGACAAGAGTAACCGTGGAGTTTCTTGCCGGTTCTTCTCCATAGGAAACGACCAATTTCGAACCGTGCTAACTTCTGACGTTTTATGAGTGCCCATTTAGGCCTATGTAAAATAAAACAATTTTGATTTTTTTTTTCTTGAACGCTGGTATTTCGATTTCCAGCGTGGACATACTAGTGTTAGGGCGCCTTCAAATTGCAGCGCGGCAGCAGCGCGGTTGCAGCGCTGCCGCCACGCTGCACTATTTCGAGCATCATAGTGTTGTACATTTAGTTTCACGATGGACTCTATCGACGAAACACTGCTGTTAGTGTTACTATTAAAACGAATAAAGATTTTGGAAATAGAAAAAAAAGAAGCCTATGAAAACGTTGCCGTTATTTTGTATAAGTCAACAAACTGAATTTCATAAAGTAAAAGGCTACTGTGACCAAAAATTTCAAAGTTACTTACGATTATCAAGAAAACAATTCTACGAATTACTTCCCCGTTTGGAACCTAATATTGGAAAACAAAATACATCCCTCAAAAATACTATTTGTGCTGAAGAAAGACTCTTTATAACACTCAAGTAAGTAAAAATTGACATATACTTAATATTTATATAATCGTTTTATTCTTTTAAGTAAATCACATTACACAGTTTTCTTATTATTGTTTTTAATTACTTACTCTCCGAAAATAAATTTACATAAATAGACGATATATCAGTTAATTGTGATTCTTGTGTTGGCGAATCGGCTAGGCTTTGGTTAAAATAATCTTGATGTTCTTGGTAAGAATAACCTAAATTATCATATGTATAAATAAATTATAAAAAAATATATATATTGCGTATTTCTTCCCAAGCTTTTTTCTTTTCGTGTTTTTTACTGTACTTCTCTGACTTCGAATCCCATATCGCTGGACGACTCTCAACCTCATCGATAAATTGTTCAACTTGATTTTCATTCATGTTTAAACCTGAACAAAAACTACACGCGTATCGTCACTAGTCGGTCGATGAACCGACGCGCGGCAATTTAAAGGCGCCCTTAGTGGCAAATCTCGCGAAGGACGCCAAAAATCTGCCTTCACTGAAGATAACATCATTGCTGTGAGACAACTAATTCTTGAAGATCGTCATGACGTGACGTATCGAGAGATAGAGGCTCTATTAGGCATCTCAAGGGCAACCATTCAGAAGATCTTGCATGAAGCGCTTAGTGTGAGAAAGCTAGTTTGCCGTTGGATACCGCATCTGCTTTCCGACGATCACAATAAGGCGGCCCGCGTCAGATGGTGTAAGAAAACTCTGTAAAGGTTCAACCGAGGAGAGTCAAATCACGTCTACGACATTATCAGTGGTGACGAATCTTGGATCTATGCCTACGATCCTGATTCCAAACAACAACCTACAATCTGGGTCTTTCAAGACGAACCAAAGCCGACTAAAGTTGTTCGTTCTCGAAGCACTTCAAAGAAGATGGTGGCCACGATCGTTGGAAAAACCGGCCACGTTGCGACTATTGCACTTGAAGATCGTAGAACGGTTAACGCAGAGTGGTATACCACAGTTTGTTTACCACAAGTCATCGCCGAACTTCGAAAATCTAACTCAAAGCGAAAAAATCGTGCACCACGACAACGCAAGCTCACACAGCGCTCGTCAAACGATTGAGCATTTGAAGCAGGAAAAAGTAGAAATTCTTGACCATCCTCCATACAATCCTGACCTAAGCCCTAACGATTTCTTTACATTTCCTAAAATTAAGAAGTCTTCGTGGTCAAAGGTGCCAGTCCGGTGAAGAAGTAGTCGACGCTTTCAAGTCAGCTATTTTGAACACCCCCACTTTAGAGTGGAATAAATGTTATAATAACTTTTTTGAGCGAATGGAAAAGTGTATTAAGCTACTTGGTGAATACTTTGAAAAACAATAAAAAGTACTATAAGGTCCTAGTTGTTTTTTTCTTCAAACGACAAAACTTAAAAGGCATGCCTCATATCTATGTGCGTTCTGTATTGTCTGCAATTATTTGAACAGTTTATAGTCAATTAGCAAGAAATATGACGCTAATGATACTGTATTGTAGCTCATGCTAATAAAAGTACAACTAGGTACAGTAAACTGTTCTAGTGCAGGCGAACAATTTGCTGAAGTATTTCTATTTCTATGTTAGACGTTAGCTAGCCACTCAACTGCCAATTTCGTTCCGACATTATAACTGATTATATTTCACGATAACTTGTAAGTAATTGATACACATCCGACGTTAGACGTTAAATCACTAGAGCCATGAACTTAGTAGCTTCGGAGATTCAACCACATTAGAGGTGTTAAGAACAGAACGGAAGGTGTAAATCTACCAGTTTTTGTTAGTCTTTATTGCACCATTTAGACACCTCTTTTTATACAGATATAATAATATTTTACCGACACTATTTTGACGTTAATAAAATTATGTGCTGTGATATAATTGATGTTTATCTCGACAGTGTAACGAGTGTTAGTAGTTCATTATAAATGAATTTCTTAATGTAATAGCCCCAAATAGTTTGATTATACACATTAGAGACTTAACATGTAATCCAAGTCGTTTAAGGCAGATTGTATCGGGACTTGTAAAGTTTAACGGCTTTTAAAACATTGTATAATTGCCATGAAGATAAAAATATTAGAACCATTAGGTAAGGGCTTTATAAATCATAAGGACAGTGATGATTCACTTGAATGATGGCGCTCTGTGATATTGATGGATGATATCCAATCTTGATTACTTACTTGTGTATGTACCGCTATTAATCAATCTTATGTCGCACAGGTGAGCAATTATCAAGACACTTTATTAAGTGTTGTTTTCTTGATACGATCGTACTTAGCTTTGAATACTAATATACTAATGTAAAAAAGGGTTCAAAGCTTAAAATAACTATGCCATTTTATAAAATAAAAATAAAATAAGAAAAATTAATCATACTTATAAAAAATTAATAAAACCTAATCAAAAATATTTGAAAATCATAATACTAAAAAGTATATAATAATTTTTGGAAACTTAACTAATTTGACGGTATTTTGGTTCATTAAAATTTATAATCATTTTATAGATTTTTTTTTTTAATATTCAGAACTACCGATCTTTTTCGACTTTATTTGCGACCTACGTTCGCTGTTTT
This sequence comes from Tholera decimalis, assembly GCA_943138885.2. Lineage (NCBI taxonomy): Eukaryota > Metazoa > Arthropoda > Insecta > Lepidoptera > Noctuidae > Tholera > Tholera decimalis. The sequence goes on along the minus strand of OW964564.2, from coordinate 19,220,715 downwards.
TTCTTCCAACTTTTCTTGAATAAGCTGATGATTTTTTTATTTATAGCAGAGGAGAAACTCTGTTCTTTTTTTTGTGAAAAAGATGCACCCGGCCTTGGTTTAGACCATAGATATAATAAACAAGGAGATATGGCCGGCAGACGAAATTATATCGGAACCATGTCTCCAGTTTAGGTGCTGGGCGGGGTCAACTGCTACACATGCAGTTCAATAAAATCAATTGATACGCACTCGTGCACACACCCGCATTTCTTAAATCAGAACGTAGTACACAACCAATTATAAACCTTATTTCATCAAACACAGCGTGCACCGTACAACTTACTCACACAAAAATCGGTCGCTATCGTTGTGCTGTGCAAATACAAGTTATTTTACATATACGCTAGTGATTGACTAAAACGGAAAGTTATTGATTCTTCTATTTATTATCGTACATATTTTTTGGGCTCCTGAAAGTTATTAACAATTACCCCGCAGGTAATAGTATAATAGGTTTTTGTGAAAAGAAAAACCCTAGTCAGTAAATAAATAGTTAAATATATGAAAACAAACACACACCCATGCATAACAAATATGTAAATAGCATAAATGTATTGACTTATTTTAAACAAAATTCACTAATATATTATCTGAACCATGCCGATTATTAAAACGCATTCGAAGCCTTAACGGAAGTAAAATACAAAAACTGTAAAAAATAAATAAAGAAACAGCACGAGGATAAGGCATAACATACGATAATTCAAAGCCAAAAACACCACCGATTATTAACCTAAAATGTATGTAACTTACTTTACGAACATTGGTCACGCATTTCTCTACTACGCTGTAAAATAATCTAAATAAATAAAAAACATTATTTTACATTGATCTTCCAACCAGGTTAAAATGGATGACAGATTGAAAAATAAACGTCGGAACCTCTACGTACGCATGCTGCGGGCGTAAAATAAATTGTTTATTCTTTTTTGTACACTTGACTTTTCAACGTGTTTCTTTCTGTCATCTCAAGCAAAATAAAAATGATTTAATTTAAAAGTGATTTAATTTCGTATACTGACAATCACATAAGTTAAATAAAAAAAAAAGCAACATAGATATTAACATTGAATCAATTCATAAACAACGTAATACGATTAATTTTATTACCATTATAATTATTGATAGTACATTCTGTGAACAGTAAAATATCTTTACCCAATCTACAACGTTCCCGTTAATACGCCTGTAGTTACAGGTATATGGCATTTTATATGATGTAAATATTCGTAATTGCTTAGTTTATTTAAGCAGAAATTTACACTAAGTGATTTTAATGGTTTGTTGTGCAATGCATATTTATATTTATTTAATAACAGACTTTTGACCACGCCGCGTATGTTCTCATTTCTACACAAGCTGTCTTATAAAGAATATTGAAAATGTAAAATGTTTTTTTTTTGCAACAAGGCCCAATCATTACTATCATATTTTTTAAAAACTAAAAGAAAATGAATCACAACACAAATGAGAATGAAATAGAAAAATATAACTATAAATCTTAGCTTTCCGGTCTTCCAGCCACGACAGCGTGCGACAGCCATGGTGCGTCGTTCTTTTCCATAAACATATCTATGATGCTCTAACAGCATCATGGATACAAAGTCTATTCAGCAGCCGACACGCATACTGCTGAGCTTAGCAACCAGCTCTACAGATCTGGCCGTTTTCATCGTATTTGCTCTCTTAAATGCCGCATAACGCTTAAATAATATTCTTTATTTACTGTTTGACCTTCTGACAAAACCGAGTGCACAACACTGCATGTTGGGTCGCAATTGACTCGTTCTAGCATGTCCTCAGCGACTGCAATGTGATTGAGTATTTGGAGACAATTTAGGACTTTTGGTACTAACCGAGCGACAACATGTTTCATATGCACGTGATTATTCAGAATGGTATGGTCTCGCGAGACCATACCCATACGAAGGACACAGAAAGTATCTCTATCAAACCTAAATAAGTATTTTCAGTCGCTATTTCCTTAATTTTTGCGATGTTAACTTCAGTTGAAGATGTTGATGGCCTAACAGAGCGAGACAAATCTTCCATCAAATCTCGACCGCTTTTGAACGCTCTTACCACTCAAAAGCACGTGTTTTTGATAAAGTCAATTCATCGTAAGCCTTTTGTAACATTTTCAGGGACTCTGAATACGAAATTCCATTGGAGATGCAAAATTTAAGACAAACTCTTTGTTCGATAATTTTTTTGTCCATTATGAAATTCGCAGTACAACTACACGTGAGAGCAATAAAATCGCACACCCCAGATTTTTACAAAAAAAGCTGTATGTTCTTAATAAAATTGATAAAAAACTAAAGTTGCAATGTCACTTAAAGGTTTTACTAAAATTTATTACTTTTCCAATTGACCATTTAACCACATGCAAAATGTTCAAAAGGATCTTTTAGGAGATGAAATGAAACTTACAAGTAAAATTGAGATAACATTTAGAGAACAAGACATTGAATTGAAAAGAATCAGAAAATTATCAATAAAATCTGTATTAAGGGGGTGTTACCTACCTTAGCTCTAATTACAGCTCTTAATCTATTTTTCATCGACCGTATTAATTTTACGAAGAATTCCTGTGTTATAACGTTCCACTTGTCTTTGAATGCTGATTGCAGCCCTTGGAGATGTGTAAGAACTGGACTTCATGCTCTTATCCGCCTTTTGAGCTCGTCCCAAACATGGGTCCCAAACTCGACTGGGTTAAGATCAGGACTGCGAGCTGGCCACGCCATCACGTTAATATTGGCGCCTTCCATATAATCACGAACTGTCCTAACGACATGTGGCCTGGCATTATCATGCATGAGTATGAATTCTTACCCCATAGGTAATGAAATCGGCCTATCATGATGTTCGAGAACTTAGAGTAGAGAATGCCTATGGCATTAAGTCCGCCTTTGTACATTTTGTGTTGCATAAAGTATTAATAAAAAAATAAATAAACGTCCTATTTAAATGCTCTCGGGCAAATTGAAGTCGGGCTTGTCGGTGGGCTGTGGTCAATTTTGGACCATTTGCTGGTCGATGTGCAGTGAATCCAGCTTCAGCTAATCTTCTGACTGTTCACCGACTTATGCTGACGTGAACGTGATAAAGCCCGCGTAGGCGCGGAGGGGTAGGGCGGCCCGCGAGCTGAGGAGCGAGTGGTTTGAGGGCCCGCCGCGCCGCGCCGCCGCGCCGCGTCTGATGCTGAGCAAGCCGAAGTTGCGGTGATGAGCGTTGAAACTATCTCTGACGATAAGTTCGCGTGGGGTCGCCCAAACTCCGCAGCGCCGGAGCCGTGACAGAAGCGATGTTTGCTGCCTGTCACATGCATCATGCCTGCTGCATGTTGAATGCCTGCCTCCAAGCTAAATATAAAAAAAATGTATGCCAAAAGAAGATTCTGACTGCGAATTTTTTGCGATATGATGGTTCTGCTTTTCAATTATTATGGACATGATATTTATGCCTAAAGATGATTCTGACGTACCTACAAAATTATGAGTTTCGAATTTATGATAAATGAGTATGCCAAAAAGCTTTCTGCGAAATGAAGATTATGCCATTCGTTGTTATGCAAAATAATATTATGACGTAAAAAGTTCCGTTATAAAAGGTAGACCCATTTTTCCCGTGTTTATCTAGTATATGTATGTATACGTTAAAAGTTGTTCTATTCTAGGTACCATACGATCGCTCATTGTCACAAAGCATCCTGCTTTCTTTATCATTGACTGCACTATGAAAAGCTTACGAGATCGCAAGAGCTGCTCTAGATATCACTAAAACCATTTGTACGAAACAATAACCATAAACAGTAACTAACGAGTAAGTGAAGTGAAGGCTTTCCACTGTAAAATGTTGAACAAGTGCGTGCGTTCCTCACACGCACTATATTATAGTAAAAGCAAGTTCTTTGCATTATTACAATAACTGTGATCTGTGAAGATCGATGATTGAATGTGTGTATGAAGAAAAACGGTAAACCGCAAGTGTTTGGTACAGTTTCGTGCATAAGTAATTTAAATCTTTATGTTTTAAATTGTAGGCTAGCTACGAGAAAGTAACAATTGGGATAAAAAAGTATAAACTGCAAATTTGGCATTTCCCTTCCTGAGTGAAAGTTCAAATACTTAAGTTTTTTATGTATATTTATTTAATGGTGAAGAACCGGAAATTAGCCATCATTATTTTTCCTCTGCCGCAGGACCATTAAACGCATTATACTGGGAGAATTCAGTACGTATCAGTTGGAGAGCTATCAATGTCAGAACAGTACATGTATTGTTATTTCAGAGTAAATATCGTTAAATCAGGAATGGCTCTCGAGCGTGAGCTGGTGCGCGTGAATGTTACGTTTAGAGGTGGGCGCTAAGTGTTCCGCTATTGGTTTGGGATACAGTGTAGGTAAAGTGTAACGAACAAAGGATCATTCGCATTTTGTGCGCCGTGTGAGACAATGCGCAGTCCAGGCGCCCAGCTAGCGTAACGCGGGGTGAATGAAACCTAAATTAGTTTACGCTCATGCCAACGCTCAGTACAGCACTCGCACTTCTTTAATAACTTTTGCGCACATCGAGTCTCTTAGTTACAGTAGACGCATATCATTAAAATACAGAGAGGAAAAATATGAACGAAATAGGCAAACGGCTGTATGTTGCTCGAAGGGAACAGGCGAAGCGAATTTCGATACCACAACCATCATCACACGCATGCCGTGTCTAATGTGCTTTACATCGCTGGCATCTTATAACTCCTTTATACAAACGGTCTTTGACTTCTTGTACCCGGAATAACAGAACACTGATTGACTATTTCCTGGCATTTTAAGTATAATTACTTATCCGCTCAAATACTGAATGATACATACCAATTTGTAAAGTAACCATTTTTCTTACGGTTCTTAATTACTCTTTCCAGAGTTGCCGGGCAGATGAGACTTGGCTATGATAACATCAAAAAGTTGTAGGTTAGTATGGCAACATTAGTATTCAACATTGTAATGTTGCAACCTTATAAGGTTTGTGTGTAGAGTTCGAAAGAAGTGGTCGAGAAACGGCACTGAGACATGTGGGATAGTTGATCTGAGTAGAGATCTCGAGCATTACAGCGTTATCTTGCAGCCCGTTACTGGATCAAAATGCAAATTAACTCACAACCCCACCTGACTTTCATACTGTTTTGGAGTCCAAGTTATAATTAATAGTTGCAGTTTTTTTTTGTGCCGAAGCATATTTTATATTCAAATTGCTCGGTATATTTTATAACTATCAGCTACCTAGGTATTTCAGAATAAAACCTATTATGTCTGGGTTTTTTTCCATGATTGAGTTGAAGCAATCAACACTTTTCGATTATTTTTTCGGCATTCTATACCAAGACATCTCAATTAAAAGTGGCATCAATTTTGCTAAAGTATTAGGTAATCATTTTTTGAATATTCCTCGTTAAAAATTGTTCAGTCAAGTGGCGTAAAAACCGCAAGTCACCTATTCCTTGTGACGGGCAGCAAAAGTTTGGGATTCGCGGTAAAACGCGGAAGGTGCATGAGCCGTGTGCTATCGGTGAGAGGCCATCTGCCTCCGTATATCAAATTAACGGTGCGGAACTGGTAACCATGGTAGGCAGGCAGGCAGGGCAAGCGACATACCAAATTTCACACCTATACGCGTGTATCACACATGTGTTTCAACAGATTCATAATATAAATGCAAATACATGCGAAAATTCGGCCGACCGTGTCTTAATAAATATCTTTGTTTTAGTCAAATTCAAACACCATATAAAAAGCCGTTAATATAAAGTATCTTGAAGTTTTTATATTCCTGAGATATATTCAATGCAACAGGTTAGGTTTTATGGCCGTTGTGCTACGAAGTACCTAACTTTAAAATTGTACAAATAAATGCCGAACGCCACCAACGCTGTGATAAGTCTCTAATATATTGACAATAAATATTGTGATGGTTTAATATTAGTACGTCGGCAAGGTATATATGACAGTTTGTTGCTGAAAAATTATAATATTCAGACGGGCTAAACCCGTTCCTGGTGAAAGAGAAATCTCTTTCACCAGGAACGGGTTTAGCCCGTGGACAACTGGACACGAATCACATTTCGTTGCCTGAAATTATTAGTACTTATCTTATTTAAGTTAAGGTGCCATAAATATTTTTTCGAAGTTGGTAAGTTATAAAATACTTAAGATTTAATACATATGTATATAATAAATAAAACTTTTTAGCAAAAAATAGAACCGACTTCCATATAAAAACACTACAAAGGCAAAAAGAACTTTAATTTCGGAAGGCGGTGTCAAAAACGAAAATATATACAAAACTAAAGACACCGCCTTCCGAAATTAAAGTTATTTTTGCCTTTGTAGTGTTTTTATATGGAAGTCGGTTCTATTTTTTGCTAAAAAGTTTTTTTTCACGCTTTTTAGTGGGTCGGTTTGTAATTTATCTAGTTACAAAAACAAAAATGTCAACTACTTATCACCTTTTACAACATATTGCTTTTCCCGGTGCAGAGCCGTTAATTTTTGAGGAGTTCTCCTGGTACATCACCATCAGCTCTACTTCACCATATGCATTGTGACGAGCATAAAGTGCTTAACATCCATATTCAAGTAATCTAATCGTAATCAACGAAATACTTATTATTGAGTAGTTTCGGTGGCCATCTGGGGTCTTCATCATCAGTTCCACTTCCTCAAATGGTACTTTTCGAGAGCAACTGCACAAGGTACTATAAGAAATACCCAAAACGCTATAGGTATGCCTATAATATTTGAAGAGTTTCCTCGATTTCTCCATGATCCCATCATCAGATCCAAACGTGACGACAATGGGACCAACTAGAAAGTATACCTTTTCAAACAAAAAAAGAATTTTCCAAATCGGTCCAGCCATCTCCGAGTTATGAGATAAAATACATAAAAAAAAAGTTCAAGACGAATTGAAAACCTCCTTTTTTTGAAGTCGGTTAAAAATACACGTGAAAAGACCTCTTTTGTTATGGTTTATAGGTTTAATTTAGCTTTGTTAAAATTGAAACGGATGGTTCTCCTAGTTAGAGCTTAAATGAGAGCTTCCACGGGCACAACATAGTATGCACAGAGTTAAGCTTCGCGACACCTTTCTGCGTGTGCTTGTGTAGGTAAACATAAATCTGCAAACTTGCTTCGCTCCGACGATACAATCGTGGGAAGAAAGACGTTAAAGTGCTATATAATTGTTTGAAGACATGAATAGTCAGTGAATGAACGCGTCAACTATGCATATGTATGTGAAAGTCAAGTACCCCTGTGCTTAGTCAGGTTACCATGTAGGAACATAGAAAATTCAATCATACAACTTATTATGATTCAGGTTTTTGCTGCAACAAAAAAAGAAGCAGTATCTAGAATACTAAAGTAAAAACATCATTTGTCAAGAGACAAGGAGCGTGAAACTGGACACAATGATGTTTGACCAATTGGTCACGCGCCGAAACCAAATAAAAAATTTGTAAATAGACTCCGACATCCATTTTTGTCATTGATTATTTTTGATACGAAAACATGTATTGAAACATACCCAATAACTGTAAACAGCGCGAGTGTTAATATTTCTTATTCCTCTGTTGTTTAAATGAAATTAATACTTGTCTAGGTAATTTGAAACTGACTGTGACGCGACTGTGTATATTTTAGAAGAAATTAATCACCGTTATTTTTCTTTGTAAGACGATAGTTATAGATCATCTGAATTGAGTTAATCAGGATACTAAGGCAAAAAATATACTTGTAATAATGATTAATTTCTACACGAGACAATAGTTCGATCGATAATAATATAGAACAAAATATCGATAATATTTGTATATTAAGAGCATTCTATTAAGTATGAGCGTCAAAGAACTATTCAGGATCAAGACAGTAATTTATCAAAGTTTTTGTCGCGCACAATGAATAGACCTGCTTGTGTATTCAGAATTTTATAACTGTAATTTATAAGTTTACATCTTTTTGGTAGCCTAGATAGATTTATCATACTTAATAGAAACATAAAAATACGTTTATAAAATAAAATTATGTTATTAATATTTAAGCATTTAACTTCTGAGATGAATCTGTGTATTACATTTCCAATGAAGAACTAAAATGTCAGACTTCTAGATCACTGTTATGTAGGTATAGATTGTTTGATCAGGCCAAAGGGCTGACAGCAACACAAGCGGTCTCGGTCAACACCAAAGGCCGACTGCTTGGGTGGTCCACTGCCAAGCCATACTGCCAGGCTAAGTCTACACGCACTCGCCTAATTACGATCGAGTTATAACGTGCCCAGTGCAAAGTGTACCAACTCTCTCAATTTCTAATCAACTCCGTGATTAGGTGCCTTTGAGGTTGTGATTAAATTGTAACAACGACGAAATGGTCCGAAGAAAAATTGTTAGTAAGAAACGAGGGCAGATCATAGAAAGGCTGTCAACAAGTTTTTTGTGGAATGCAATTTGAATCGGCGAATAGTTTTCATTTGTTGCCAAAATATTCAAAGTCTAACCAGGCAGTTGATTGAAAGTACCTAGTTAACTGCAAAGTTGACGATAGAGGTTAACCGTTACTCAGTTATCAGTTAAGTATACGCCTGGGTCTGGGATACAGATTAGGATCGTGGACAAGTTCACCGGAAGGACTGGGAGTGCAGACAATACGCGGGTATTCGTACAGCGCGCACATCCTCAGTTGAGATAGTGTTTGTAATTAGAGAGGAGTCGGGCGTGGGTGTCAGCGGCGGCGGCAGGGTTAACGCGACGCTATCGTGCCATCCGGCGCCTGCGCACCTCCTATCATGTGAGAGATCAAGCGAGGCGCGCGCACCTCTTTGCTGTTAGTTTCAGCTAATATTAAAATATTTATAGAAACAAATATGTACACATGTAGACGATTACACATTCATCCTAGACGCAAATCTAGGATGAATTTACGATGCTTTTCTACGTAAATAAAATATGTACCTACTACTATTCTGTTTGTCTACAATTTTACAGAAATACTAGCTACAGACAGCGGCGTAGCCCGCGTAAAAGAAACGGAGTAACTTTCGAAATTGAATATACAACATAAAACGCTAACAGTAACTTATATATTAAATAAGTTTAATACCGTCAAAATACTCTAAATCTTAGTGAAAAATGATTTAGAATATATTGCGAAGGCTTTTCATTAATGTTAAGTTCATGTATTGCTTGTAAGATGCATAAATACACATTTTTCCATTCCTCTTTCATGCTCTAATAAATAAATATTGCATATACAAGATGGCCCAAAAGTCGTGAATCAAACGCAACTAGGGGTTAGATGGGGTTATCAGCTGCAAAAAGTTGTTCTACGGGAGGTCCTTAAGGTCAATCCCTGCAGAGTTATAATTTATTTTGTGGTTTTATGAGAAAATTGACTTTTTTAACTAATTCTTAATAAAATTCGAAAAAATCTACACCTGTATCTTTTCTATAATTTTCACTAGATTGGTACTGATGAGTTCTTGCGTTAGACAGGTTATTTATTGGGTGTGTTGAAGATAATATTAAGTTTTACGATTTTTTAACCGACTTCAAAAAAAAGAGGTTTACAATTCGTCTTGAACTTTTTTTTTTTTTTTATTTATGTTACCTCATAACTCGGAGATGGCTGGACCGATTTCAAAAATTCTTCTTTTTTTTGAAAGGGTATACTTTCTAGTTGGTCCCATTATCGTCACGTTTGGATCTGATGATGGGATCATGGAGAAATCGAGGGAACTCTTCAAATATTATAGGCACACCTATAGCGTTTTGGGTATTTCTTATAGTACCTTGTGCAGTTGTTCTCGAAAAGCACCATTTGAGGAAGTGGAACTGATGATGAAGACCCCAGCAGATGGCCACCGAAACTACTCAATAATAAGTATTTCGTTGATTGCGATTAGATTACTTGATTATGGATGTTAAGCACTTTATGCTCGTTACAATGCATATGGTGAAGTAGAGCTGATAGTGATGTACCAGGAGAACTCTTCAAAAATTAACGGCTCTGCACCGGGAAAAGCAATATTTTGTTAAAGGTGATAAGTAGTTGACAGTTTGGCTTTTGTAACTAGATAAATTACAAACCGACCCACTAAAAAGAGTGAAAAAAAAAACTTTTTAGCAAAAAATAGAACCGACTTCCATATAAAAACACTACAAAGGCAAAAATAACTTTAATTTCGGAAGGCGGTGTCTTTAGTTTTGTATATATTTTCGTTTTTGACACCGCCTTCCGAAATTAAAGTTATTTTTAACCGACTTCAAAAAAAGGAGGTTTACAATTCGTCTTGAACTTTTTTTTTTTTTTTTATGTATGTTTCCTCATAACTCAGAGACGGCTGGACCGATTTGAAAAATTCTTTTTGCGTTTGACAGGGTATACGTTCTAGTTGGTCCCATTGTTACGAAATTATGATCTGATGATGGGATCCTGGAGAAATCGAGGGAACTCTTCAAATATTATAGGCACACCTATAGCGTTTTGAGTATTTCTTATAGTACCTTGAGCAGTTGCTTTCGAAAAGTACCATTTGGGGAAGTTGAATTGATGATGAAGACCACAGATGGCCACCGAAACTACTCAATAATAAGTATTTCGTGGATTGCGATTAGATTACTTGAATGTAGATGTTAAGCCTTTATGCTTGTCACAATGCATATGGTCATGTAGATCTGATGGTGATGTACCAGGAGAACTCCTCAAAAATTAACGGCTCATATGGGAAAAGCAATATTTTGTAAAAGGTGATAAGTAGTTGACATATTGGCTTTTGTAACTAGATAAATTACAAACCGACCCACTAAAAAGCGTGAAAAAAAACTTTTTAGCAAAAAATAAAACCGACTTCCATATAAAAACACTACAAAGGCAAAAATAACTTAAATTTCGGAAGGCGGTGTCGAAAAAGAAAAAGAAAATACGAATCAAATGACACCGACCACCGAAATTTAAGTTATTTTTGCCTTTGTAGTGTTTTTATATGGAAGTCGGTTTTATTTTTTGCTTAATTTTTTTTTGCCTTTGTAGTGTTTTTATATGGAAGTCGGTTCTATTTTTTGCTAAAAAGTTTTTTTTTGTTTGGGACACGGGTGTCCCCGTGGTCGTCAAAGGGTTAAAAGAATACAACAGACTTCTCATATACAAATACAAATTGTATAGACTTTAAAAGAGACTATGACCTCTGAGTTTGTTTTGGTTTTTCTACTCAAAGTGGTCAGGAAATACGGGCCTCATCTAGCTAAACTAAACTTAACACGCAAAAAAACATGACTTGTAAAAGTGTTATTTATAACCAATTTACAAAATAAATATTAAATTTCAATTAGGTTCAAAGGTGAACAAATCGCACACCTAGATCTAAAGAGAGCTAACTCATAAATCTCAATTTTTGAGTTATACATACCATCGAATTCCTTATTACGTAAGGTTGCCTCGAAGTCCTAAGCCGACCGGAGGGCGGCCTCTTCCTCGTCGACGCGCATGTGGTGGTGTCATCGGCGGCGAGAAGTATTCGTCACTCGAGCTCGACGCAACTTTAGCGGCCGGAGTCTCTTCACTCACGGCTGGAGCAGGTCCCGGCGGCTGCGAGGCGGAGCTGAGCGGCGATTCCGCAGGTGTTGGGCGTGTGGGTTGTTGTAATTGTGCCCGGCGTCTTGTCAACATATTTTTATCTTCATATAAGGTTTTCCTTACTAAGATCTGGATGGTTGTGGTGATGGTGGATCTGCATTTCTACTTGTATATTCGTATATTCCTTATTACGTAAATAATTCGATGGTATGTATAACTCAAAAATTGAGATTTTTGAGTTAGCTCTCTTTAGATCTAGGTGTGCGAAATGACAGCCGAGATCAACGGCTTAATGTGCTTTTCGAGGCACGGGGGAAACTGTATGTTCGGATCCATCAGACCTATTCACGGACCAACCTCGGCTATCATTGCTTAACCATGAGGCTATTATTATTTAACTACAATCTCCTCAATAACGTTCATGACGTAGGGTAGTGAAGTCTGAGATAGATTAACAAAGCATTCTAATTCAATTCTTAGCCTGAATATCATATGTATAATAAAATACAATGTTTGTTGTAAATACCTACTTGTGAAATACATAATTATGTCATGTAAACATATATATGTGAGTAGTAAATAAGTAGTTAGTAAGTTTATGTAGGTATCTATTTTGTTTAATGTAAGTTACGTTACGAGCGATTCTCGCCAACAAACTGCGAAGTTTGGCGAGTAAAATATAATTATAAAATAAAACCGACTTCCATATCAAAACACTACAAAGCCAAAAATAATTTTAATTTCGGTTGTCGGTGTTATTGGTTTTGTATTTTCTTTTTTTTCACACCGCCTTCCGAAATTAAAATTATTTTTCTCAAATCATTTCTTTTTATTTACTTCGCCTTCGTATTTACACCCCACTGAAAAAAAAATACTCTACCGAAAAGTGACCCTTACTAATCTGTAATCTGTTTGGTATTAACATGTGGGCTGGTATAATTGGCCAGCAGTTGGTGCTGCATGAAATGCCAGCAAGGCTGAATGGTGCTCAGTATTTAAATTTTTTGAAAAATAATTTAAACCATATTCTTAACGAAGCTGAAGTTCCAGAAGAAAGAATAGCAGAAATGTGGCTGCAACATGATGGCGCCCCGCCTCACTACGCTCTAGCAGTTAGAGATCATTTGAACGAGCACTTCCCCAACCAGTGGATTGGTCGAGGTGGACATATTGCATGGCCACCCCGGTCGCCCGATTTAAATACATTAGATTTTTTTCTTTGGGGATATTTTAAAGAAATAGTTTCCCAGGAGAGAACAATAGCGAACAAGAACTACGACAAAAGCTCGAATTTGCTAGGGTACAATTGAATAACAACAGAGGTGCATTCCGTAGGTTACGTACGTTATTTTATTAGACGGTGCAGATTATGTATTATGGTCAGAGGCAGGAATTTTGAGCATTTATTGAAAAATGTTTTGCTTAATAAAACAATTATTTCACAATCGTTGTTTTGTTTTTTCGTCCTAGAAACATATTAGAGCCACTCATGGTCATGTGTAATACCTTTTCAGAATCCCTATTAAATGCGCCAAAACTTGTAATACAGGGTCACTTTTCGGTAGGGTATTTTTTTTTCACAGTGGGGTCCGAAGTAAATAAAAAGTAATAATTTGAGAAAAAAAATTCGTAAAACTTAATATTATCTTCAACACACCCCATAAACAACCATAAATAGCATGTCTAACGCAAGGACTCATCAGTACCAATCTAGTGGAAATTATAAAAAAGATACATGATATAGATTTTTTCGAATTTTAATAAGAATTAGTTAAAAAAAGTCAATTTTCTCATAAAAACAAAATAAATTATAACTCTGCAGGGGTTGACCTTAAGGACCTCCCGTAGAACAACTTTTTGCAGCTGATGACCCCATCTAACCCCTAGTTGCGTTTGATCCACGACTTTTGGGCCACCCTGTAGATTTGCTATAAAACTTCTTACACATCGCCTACATAGTATCCGAAGCTTGATATTGGTACTAAAACGCCCGTTCCGATGCTAATCACAGCTGCGATAATTAGCCTAACGTGGTAGATAACCGGTGCATATAGCTTCGCCCGAGGGAGGTTCGTCAGTTACGGACGATGCAGCCGAGTGCTATCAATGCGGCGTGCGGGTGTGCAGTAACTGTTGATAATTAAGAGTGGTCGTCGTGTAATGGCCGATGACAGTAACGGCGCGTGCGACGGTCCAAGATGCTTCCGCGCTACGCCTTCTGACAAGCGACGCGCGTCCTCCGCTGATTTGGATTTGTGATCATGTCACATGACATTACTTATTGTGGCTTCTTCATTTTTTCAATGCGACAATAGCAAGGCTAAGGTATCGGACTTGTGATCGACAGGTCGCGGGTTCGAATCCCAGCTATTCCGCTATTGCCGTGAACCTACTCATTGCTACTAATGCGAATTCTACCCGCTTTGCTAGTTCTCGTAATAATGTGGGATAAGATGCGGAAATTGGCACAGATATACTAATGATCACAGTTGTATTGTCTGGTGTTGGTTGCACTGCTTTGACTTTGACAAAAGGAAACAATATACTAGTATTTTATTTAAAAAAAATAGCTTGATATGACGGTCTTATGGTATCATTGTGCGAGAGATTTAATTATTTCATATATGCTTAAACAAACTTAAACGATGATTTATTTAATTATGCATAAACTGTGTCGAGAACTAATCATTCTGATTGTTTTATGTTTTACCTTAATCAACACGAGGCATGCCTTTTAAGTTCTGTCGTTTCCATATTTCCTGGCAATTTTGAATTTGGAACTGTTCTATATTCGAATGTGTTTAAATTTTGAATCTCAAAACAGTTGAAAGTATTAGGATTAATGCTATTGTTTAGTCACCGGGCACGCCGCAATTGCGGCGGTAAGACCCCTCTTTGAGGAGTGGCTAGATCGGCGTCATGGCGTCCTGACCTACCGCATGACGCAGGTCCTCACCGGACACGGAAGTTTCGGGAGGTACCTGTGTCTGTGTGTGGGGAAGGAAGAAACGCCTGGGTGTCACCACTGCGAGGATCGCCCTGAGGACACAGTAGAGCATACGGTGCAAGACTGCCCCGCTTGGGCAGAGCACCGACGTGTCCTCACAGCGGCGATAGGCGGAGACCTCTCGCGCCCGGCATTGGTCGAGGCCATGCTGCGGGGCGAGACGGAGTGGGAAGCGGTCGCCTCCTTCTGCGAAGCAGTCATGCTATCAAAGGAGGAGGCGGGCCGCGTGAGGGAGAGGATAGCGTCCTCCCTCCTGCCCAGCCGCAGTGGTAGACGCCCACGGCGTCGGACGTCGGCCGACGATCTCCGGCCACCGTAAGCGCGGGCATGCGGACAGCGAGTTGCCCTTTACTCGCAACCAATGGTCAACCAACAAACAACCATGGACCATGCCCGGGTCGACGGCACATTGTGTTCCACGCGCGCCTCAAAGAGCGTCAGCAAGATGACGAGGCCCCCCCTGTAGAGGGCCGAAGCCTGCCGGGGTCGTGGGACTTATCCCATTACCGTGACCCCGGTACGTAAAGGGCTATTGAAGGAATACCGTGGATTTTAGTCAGTACAAGTCTGACAGTCCCTCCGGCCCTGCCCGGGGTGGGAGGACTCATCTGATGATTTTAAGAAGTTAAAAAAAAAAAAAATTGTCACAGCGTCGATTGGAATCTGTCAGGCTACGTACGAAAATGAATCTTTCTAAGGAAAATGTTCGTGCAATAATTTTCTACAACTTTAGAAGAGGCCTGACACGGCTTCAGTGTTTTGAAGAGTTAACATCTGTGTTCAGTGATGAAGCCCCATGTCTGCGGACTGTCGAACGCTGGTATATAGAATTCCAGCGTAGACATACTAGTGTTAGTGACAAATCTCGCGAAGGACGCCCAAAATCCGCCTTCACTGAAGATAACATCATTGCTGTGAGACAACTAAATTCACGAAGATCGTCATGAGACGTATCGAGAGATAGAGGCTCTATTAGGCATCTCAGGGACAACCATTCAGAAGATCTTGCATGAAGCGCTTGGTGTGAGAAAGCTAGTTTGCCGTTGGATACCGCATCTGCTTTGAGACGATCACAAGGCGGCCCGCGTCAGATGGTGTAAGAAAACTCTGCAAAGGTTCAACCGAGGAGAGTCAAATCACGTCTACGACATCATCAGTGGTGACGAATCTTGTATCCATGCCTACGATCCTGATTCCAAACAACAATCTACAATCTGGGACTTTCAAGATGAGCCAAAGTCGACTAAAGTTGTTCGTTCTCGAAGCACTTCAAAGAAGATGGTGGCCACGTTCGTTGGAAAAACCGGCCATGTTGCGACTATTGCACTTGAAGATCGTAGAACGGTTAACGCAGAGTGTTATACCACAATTTGTTTATCACAAGTCATCGCCGAACTTCGAAAATCGAACACGACAACGCAAGCTAACACAGCGCTCGTCAAATGATTGAGTATTTGAAGCAGGAAAAAGTAGAAGTTCTTGATTATCCTCCATACAGTCCTGACCTATGCCCTAACGATTTCTTTACATTTCCTAAAATTAAGAAAAGTCTTTGTGGTCAGAGGTGCCAGTCCGATGAAGAAGCAGTCGACGCTTTCAAGTCAACCATTTTGAACACCCCCACTTTAGAGTGGAATAAATGTTATAATAACTGGTTTGAGCGAATGGAAAAGTGTATAAAGCTACGTGGTGAATACTTTGAAAAACAATAAAAAGTACTATAAGGTTATAGTTGTGTTTTTTTCTTCAAACGACAAAACTTAAAAGGCATGCCTCGTACTAAGTAGTAAACATATAGAAAGGGAGAGGAGGGCGATGGCGGTCCGCTGTAACATGATGATACGCAGATTTGCAAGGTGTAGTTTAGATGTAAAGATTAAAGCATACTGCCAAACTCTCTACACCTGCAATCTGTGGGTCTGTGGGCCATCAACGCTCTCCGAGTACAATATAATAACGCGTTCAGGGTGCTGCTGGGACTCCCACGCTGCTGTAGTGCGTCTGCGATGTTGATGTTCCGTACGCGTGGGAGCGCCAACACCATCCTGAACGTGCTCAGCCACAAGCTGGACCGCCTCTTTCTGGGACACTGGGTTCAAACTCAAGTGCGCGTGCCCGGCGCCCCAGAGGGAGGCAAATACTTAAATTAAATTAATGTTTATTTATTTGATGTGACATGTGTGCGATGACATAATACTTAAATTAAATTGAATTAATAATACAATAATATAATAAATTAATAATATAAATATAACAATGAAATTGAAAATGAATCATTTTATTTTTTATTATATCCTAATCATAATCATGTTATGTTACGTTCACTCTATTTCTATTTATAACTAAGGTCCTCTATCTCTTTATTATTAACACATGCGTAGATAATATTTGTAAGAAAACAGGAAACAAAAGGAACATATAGTGTTGGCGGGCCCACGCCTAGGCTCCTGGCTCCGCGACTCGCGGCATGGTATCCACACGATTGTATTTCAGGTATGTTGAGTTGAGTTATCGCCTCTCGTCTGTCGGGGCCTTTGCCTTCTCGCGGCGCTTCCGCAGCCGTCGCGTGTCGCCGCCGATATGACCATGACGCTCGCGGCCCTTTTGATAATGCTAATGTTCCAACGATAGCGTCATGATACCAGGATCACATACAATGACCGCACTGGCTAAATGGGCATCCGAAGTCCACAGATTCCGATACGTTTGAATATTTTCCGTCGATAGCAAGATATTCATTGCTAAAGATTAACAGTTATGGCAAGATTCTGCGATCCTTTATGCGGAATTTGATGTTATAAACGAATATACAAATAAACATTGTAAAATATGTTTAAAAATCAATTTTCAATCTTTAAATAATAAGTTAGCACTTATCATTGAGCGAGTGAGTGGTGAATTCATCCCAATAGCATTGGGTTGCTGGGCCTGCGTCGAGGAACAATCGGTCGTAAAGTGACAATTCAACGTTTTACCTATGCGTTTGCAGTCAAAGAATCTTAAGTGGGCGTGTTGTGTCGTAAACATAGCATTTGTACGATTGTGTATTAGCGAAATGGTCCGAAAGTCGATAATTATACGCTAGCTGTGTGCTGGGCGGTGTTGCCGTCGCAGGTTTGGTGCCGGCTTTAATTAACACCCGCCTAAGCTTCCTTAGGAGAAGCAGCGTGAGATACAGCGAGGATTTATCTGCAATATTATTAAATTGAAGTTCGCTACCATCTTTTAATATTATAATTATTACGCATCTTTTAAGATTATTTTGTTTAGAATTTTTCGTGAAAAAGAGCAACATTCCGGTATGTTATCACAAATGCAAATCAGCCGTAGTAAGTATAATTTTATTTATGACATAAATACAATAAAATTCCCATTCGAGAATCTTGATTGTTATGTGTTTATTTATTTGCAGTATCGCTTAATTGCGGTATTTTTAAATTCGTGCCTAAAAATAGATGATTGACGAGAACCATGGCATCACGAAATGTAATTATAATTTAAATTATCGGGAAAGCAACAGAGGAACCTTCAGGCGCATTAAGGCGTGATTGTCCATGTCCATACCTTTCACAAATTATGGAGCACGATAAACAAATTTCGTCCTCTGTGTACTTTGCAAGAATGAATGATTGCGCATAGCAGTACCAGGGAAGTGTATTTAGGATAGCCGCTTCACGAATTGAAATACAAGTAGGTATATAAACCTAATCAAAAAAAAAAATTCAGAGTAGATTTTTGTAGAAGCCTTTTTGCTGCAGATATTAATAAAACAATTACTTTCTTAACGTCTGACGTTATTTCCATGTCAATAATGCTGGTTAGGTAATTTAATTTGTATTTCGTCTTGGTAGTTTATTTTTAAGTAGGTAGGTAAGCGGTGTACATTGCAACGATGATCACGTTTCCAAAATGTCGTCTATATGCTTACTCACCACAAGTTACATTTGATTATGCTTTTTAATCAAAAATCTTATTCTCCTTGGCTAAGATAGTAGTATAGTAGGACAGTCAGTCGTCGAGACCGACAGTCGGACGTGATGATATTATGAAGGTCGCTGGTAACAACAAAGTGTTAAAGGGGTTTCAATTCCATGGTAGATTACCGTAGACGATACACAGCGTGCGTACCGTTAGCTACCGTTTTCTTTTATTAGGTGACAAGATTTTTTTTTGCATATGGTATTTATGTATGTTTTATTCGGAATAGAATGACGAATGGCAAAGAAGACGGTCATAGAACCGGAACGCGCGGTGACAACATTGCGTCGAGACGAACAATAGTCCGGGAGCCGGCGCTACGTGATCGACCGCGATCACTTGAGCGATTTAATCACATTAATTGACACAACCGTTAGCACATAATGACCATGTATTGTACGGGTAATTTGATAATATTTAAAGCATAGCGTCCGTTGTATGTCTAAAAAACATACATAGTATACCGCAGTCTGCAATACATACCTATAAGTCGATGTAGGCAAAACTTGAGGTATTTGACTTAAGGATGCACAATCACGAACAATGCCAACAATGTTGCTAATATAATTTGCTCTCCCGCTCTATAATCTAAGGCGCATTACACATAATAACCGAGCTTTTTTAGACGAATTAGACAGTCTGCCTTGGGTACATGAAACATCGATGGCTACATGAAATATGGTTCTTATTTGAGTTTATTTATTTGCGTGGTGACTATATGGACTCACAGCGACGACCGAGCCATCTTTTTTATCCCACTCGCATCAGGAATTATGTTTAGTACGTGGATATGATTGCTAGCAAATCTTATGGCTTAGAATAACATAATGAGACCGACAAAATGCGTGACTTTGGAAAATATTAAATTATAAAACAACTAGGCATAATGACAGGTTAGGATTGGGATAGAGATGGCAAGTAATATGTAACGGTAAAAATCAACCAAATTCTTACATGCATCGATCTAGTGGTAGTTATACAGCGGTCACGATTACTCGCCGAAGTGAAAACATTAGGTGTGTGAACCCATAATTTACAACAATTTCGTAGACCGTTGAACTTAAGTAATTTAGTTAGTGAGCAAAAGACGCTAAGCACTTAAGAAACTAATATTGGTAACATTATCAAAGTGTGAAGACAGCGCTTGCGGTTTAATTGACTGCCGACGAGGCTTACCAAGTAAAGAATCAGTATTGTAGTCACGATTTCCTCGTTTACTGATGCGACAACTTTTCTCTGTGAGATCTTTACATCCAAATTAGCCAGGTAATGTCGATTAAATGTCATTTTCTTCCCAACTATGATTCATATCAGTGCTCGTAATTAATCCGGCTTATGGAACAAACCTCTACATGAACGGTCTTCATAAATATAGTGGTAATTACCGTACTATGTATTATGACGTGATCAGAGTTGCTGTTAATAGTACGCAAGTTGCTGTTAGCCGTCTTGCTCTTAGGATTATAGTAATTCCGCCGTCGCAACATACACACCATAGAAACTTATGACGCCATGTTGAAAGCCGTGCGTGTGGTCTCTGGGATGCCCTTGCCTGAACACAGGTTTGTCATTCCTATTACAGCGACAATATTGAATAAAGGATAACTCAGTGGCCTATTACTTTGTAACTTCGAAGAGGAAGTGAAAATTGAAATTTATTGTAATCTTGTGATTACAATAAATTGTTGTCAGGGAGAGACGTGATGTTGGCTGACAGTTAGGCGTTTAGAAGTGGGTGCGGCGCGGGACTCCAGGGTACGGAGTGCCGACGTCCAGAGGGAACAGTCCTCCACGAAAATTTATTTATCAAGTATCCGTTGGTACATCAGCGCCTAAGGACAAGCGGCTGGAAATTGCGGGCGGGCGAGGCGCGCGCGATGCGCTCGTCGATATGGGACACTGGTTACTTCCTAACATAAATTCGGTGCACGGGAATCGGATATTATTATTCAATCGTACGATCGAGGTTCGCGCTGGGGCCATAAGTCACAGCGACGCGAGCGCCGGCGGCTGCCGTGAGCGGTGGCGCACGACCGCGATGCCATCGCGTCTGCAAGCACCGCTAGGTGCGCCCGCCATCGCCACCGCTGCTGCGCCCGCACAGGCCCTGCCTGCTTCCGCACACTTCCGATACGCACATGTCTTGCTCATTACGCATTTGCAAATGATTACGAAAAATAACAAAAGCTTAAAGCTATTATAGTTTCTGTGAAAAATTACATATCGCACCTTCAAAATAAAACCGTTACTATACGAAATTATAAAATTTTACAGGACAGCCAATATTTGAAACAGTTGAATATCTTAATTTAGTCTAGGTAAGTCTAAGTACAAGTACTTTATGATTTCTTATGAGTTTATATGATAGATATCTGTTTACTGTATACATGTGCTTTAGAATAGTTTTTCTTTATTTACTTACAAAAATATTTTTTAGATTTTTATTTTGTTTGGTAACGATATGATTTAACGCTAGATGGCGAAAAAGACGATATTTTGGAATAATTACAAGTTTAACCTGTAGTTTACGTATATTTTAGATTGATGGTATAAATAACTCAATTTGTGAAAATTTTCGTTTAGTAACGGTTTTACTTTAAAGGTGCGATATCATCAGGTCTATTTACGCTTTCAGCGTCGTAATAGTTATAACGAGACGCGTATTACACAGGTATAAAAATAGCTGTTCTAGTAGGCAATCATGATATTTATAATTTTATTTTATGTGGCTATTTAAATCAAAGTGAACTAAGAATAGTTTTAACGTATAAATCACGCAGTATGAAGTACCTAACAAAATAAATAAAAAGGTAATTAAATTGCGAACTCTGGGAAATTACAGTGTTGCGCAAGAAATACTTTAATAAGTTCAGCATAAAGAATAGTTATAACTAGTGTTTACTTTACTGATGGAACCGAGCGTCTGCTGACGGATAGCGGAATGTTTTTACCAGATTCTAGGTGTTATTAAGGAAGAGGAAGCTTGTCATCAATCATCCTATCGCAGCTTCCATTGCCTCTGGACTTATCATTCAAATACTTTTTCCAATTAATACGTCGTTTATATGCAGATACTTTGATATTAATTATTAAATACGCAAAAAATACGAAAAATAAGTCGTTAAGGATGGAGTAAAAAAGTATAAAAGCTGGTCAATAACCCAACAGTAAACGTTGTATTTTTTTTAATAGATACCACTTCGAAGACCGAGTATAATGTTGGGTCATAAAGCATGAGAATGATTATTAACGAATTATTCCCAAGCTGATGTGGGAATCAAAGAAAAACTTAATTGGTAGGTCTTCATTCCGCTTATTGTAAGACTTAATTGAGGGAAAAGGATATGCGCTGCGTAAGCCACGATAACTGAGCATTAAAAGCGAGTAAGGAATTGTTGTGCATTTCTCGAAGCGCAACCCGTGTTCCCCGGAGTGGAGTCGTGTTAAGTTTAGTTCCTCCCGGTATGGCATGGGGCCAACAGCGATATCTAGCTCCTTTTGGAAGCGACAGGTGTACTTATATGACCAAAAAGAAGTATTTCATTCTTATGAGAAACTGCGACTGGACTGGAAATAATGCCTTGTGTTGGCATCATTATAAAATATATAAAATGAAATTACTTTTCTGTCAACCCAGATTAAAAAAAGGAGAACTAGCAATTTGGGTAGAATTTACATCACTAGCAATCTTGTTAACCCCCAACTAAGCTAAATATGCTCGTCATTCAATCATTCAATTTGGTATTCGTAAAATACAACTGATATCAGATGGTTCGTTTTTATGGTTCGTTTTTAAAGTGACACAACAATAAGAAATTTATATAAATTATCTGTAAATCATACAGATGTATAAAGCTCTGCTAATGGACATGGGAAACTCTACTTTTTGTTAGTGATATGAACTGACTTGACGACTAGTCCGCTTGTCCGTTGGACATCGTCTGCGTCACTCACTTCATCACGCAATGCATTACTTAATTTATATTAAAACACTAGTACTCTCGCGGGGCTTCGCTCCCGTGGATTCTATCACGGTAAAAACATAACTCTCCTTTTTTGCAGTCGGGTAAAAAGTAGCCTATAACCTTCCTCAAGCTTCAAGCTACTTCCATACCAAATTTCATCCAAATCCACCCAGTACTTTCGAAGATTAGCGCGTTCAAGCAAACAAACAAACAAACAAACAAACTAACAAACTTTTCCGCTTTATAATATTAGTATAGATGCGTACTAAGCTTTAACATACAACTTAAATAACATAAATAAATCATTGTTGAGCCTATGCCATTTCCGGAATATTTTAGATTCAATCAATATTTTAACAAAAAAATAAAGACTACCTAATACAAAAGTATGGGAAATAAATGCAGACAGACTATTATTGGACAAAAATCACATCAAAGACACAATTCGTATGTGATTTCTACCCATACTTTAAGAAATTAACGAGTACCGGTTCTCTAATTTAGTGTATTGACTCAGAAGAAACCGGTGTCCTTGTTATAACAAATTCACATCGAAGCATCTACTAATAGGTGCATAGAATGAAGTATAAACAATACTTCATTCTATGCACCTAATTAGCTTTGTATAACTGCAAGAGCGAGCATGAAATGGACATTGGACATCTGTCACTTTTTGCATTTACTTCCTGTACATGGATACTCGTGATTATTCTGGCGTAAAACTATGCAGATGTTTTACGGGATGCAACGGGGAAGACATGAGTGATATTCGCTAAACGGTCAACGGGGTTCTGACATCATCAACATTATACAGAACGTTTCTAGAGAGTAGATATTTTTAATCGTGATGATTTATTTAATTTGTTTAACGCTATTAAAAACTATGCAGATGTTTTTATGGGATGGAACGGGGAAGACATGAGTGATATTTTCTAAACGGTCAACGGATTTCTGACATCATCCGCATTACCTATACACAAAGACTATAAAACCACTTGACCGCGCATACAGTGCCCCGACGCACGAAAACTATGATTCTTTTTGCTCTTATATATTGGCTACAGTACACTAACCATTTTAGTTGTGACCAAGTATTAGACCTGTGTACATGCTAAATAATAACAAATTTTAATTTTTTTTATCCAATTTATAACGCATAATAATGCTTCCATCAGCGTTGAAGTGGTGTGGAAAACATTCCCAGACATCTAGATACTAAATGTATGACATAACTATTCATCAGGAATGAAAACTACGAAAATTATCTCTCCTTAAATCTCATCCTCATAAAACTAGCTACTACTCATTCCTTCTCTGTCCACGCTGTAAGATTGTGGAACTCACTTCCGCCTAGCATTCGTGATTTAAAAACAATATCTCTATTCAAATGTCGATTAAAAGAGCCTTTCCTCTTAACTGTGTTAATTATTTATGTATATATTTATATTATATGTTTATTTATTCTAACATTATGTATTTATTTAAGTATATGTTATTTTTATTGCATTATAAGTATGTTTAGGTATATTTAATATTTTAGTTTTACTTTTAGACTTCACATATTCATATTTATTTCTTTTCTTGTTCTCACACACTATTGTCTACATTTCTTTTTCACTTCTCCTTTCGCAGGTCTGCTAGAAGAAATTTCTTAAGAAATAAGCAGTACCTTTGTACTCAAACATTATAATTATGCTTATCCTAATGTATTTTACTGTGTGGACATAAATAATAAAATAAATAAATAAAATTATTTTTTATTTGTCCATTTAAAATGGTGGTTTCGGTGAGCAAGCCCACGGTGAGTCGCGCGTTGATGTCTTTTGGAAAAGTCTCTTTCTTTCATTAAGAAATTCTAATTCTTTTATCCATTTCTTTCCCTTTGTATTTTTATCGTAAAAATCTGTACTGTTAACTATAAAGTCTGAATACCATATCGATAATTACTAAATTAAACTTATTTTTTTTTAATTAATTTCAGTTACTACCTATCTACTTTTAACCGACTTTAAAAAAGGAGGAAGTTCTAAAGGTTTTTCTTCTGTGTGACATGCATGTTTTCATTTAAGATTTCCGAAGATTCCAGAATTAAAATTACAGTGGATAGATAAGGTTACTAGGGAATATTGGTTGCTAGTTTTTCTTTTATTGATATGATGTTGAGAAGAGTCAAATCGTAAAATAAGATACCTATATTCAATCTTTTTAGGCTTCAAATAGTAAATCGGCCTATACGCTCTCTAGTGGTTATATACTCTCTGCCTATACAGAACCTTTCAAAAGAGACTAGAA
The DNA here is from genome assembly GCA_943138885.2 of Tholera decimalis. Lineage (NCBI taxonomy): Eukaryota > Metazoa > Arthropoda > Insecta > Lepidoptera > Noctuidae > Tholera > Tholera decimalis. The sequence goes on along the minus strand of OW964564.2, from coordinate 19,195,808 downwards.
ATTTTAATCGGGATGATCTGTTTAATTTGTTTAACGCTGATAGCAATTGCTAAAGTAAAAATACATTAATAAAAAAACTCAACCAAAAAAGGCTCCTATTTAGTTTGTATGTTATATAATTGACATAAATTTCATTATGCTATGTACAATTTCGTTGCAAAAAAGCTTCCATTACATTCCGCGGCGGTGTAAATTGTGCCTTATTATGCGACAGTTTATTGCTGATGAGTACTTATCTGAAACAAATCCAATATACCTGAATGCATTTATATTTTTGAAGTATCTCACAACAATTTCCTGCCGGAAATTGCAAATGGATCAGTGGTATTCAGGGCCAGAATAATATTTCCTTAGACCTCCACTTCTCTTAGAACTTTGCAATCCAGCGACATTCTATTGTAATTTCGTCGTAATATTGTGTAATTGCAATTAATGGCTTGCCAAAGATTTTAAATAGAAGAACAAAAATTACTTAATTAATTATTATTAAACGGAACGTAGACCACGTTCCGTTTAATAATAATTATCATAAGTAGCATCTGCTTTAATCTATAACGTCTCCGGTCTGTATTCTTTGAAAGAAAAAATCCTATTTAATTTAAGAAACATTCTCGCAACTTCTCTCTTTCCTTTGGCAATAAATACCTACTTGACGCAAATGTATGCACGGATCTAATCTCAGTATATACCTACTAATTAAAGTTTAGCTAAGATAATTAAATCTTAACATTAACATATTAATGATTAAGGCTTATGTTTAACTTACCACCAGATATAGTAACATATAACAGACAAAAATAGTAAATGATCACCAAAATTAAACCCACATTTTAATTTAAAATGCCATGCAAAAAAATAACATATCATTATCCGATTAAAGTAAATTACCCTCAGCAAAAAAATATTTTGCCAAACATAGTAAATAGACTCCTAACCTAACCTAATTTTTTATGATTGTTTAAATAATTAAAAAAATGACTATTGAAATAGTAAGTTTTATTTTTTATCTTTGGCATTTGGTTAAATAAACGAAACGAACAAGATATTTTTTTTTTGATAGTGGTTAATCAACTTGGAGGCAAAAAGTGGAGTTTATTTACTATGTTTGGCAAAATATTTTTTTTTGCTGAGGGTAATAATACTTTATTTGGTAATAAGCCTACATTTTATGGGGTTAATGTAAACTCGCCACATTGTCGATTTGCCACACATTTGAAAATTCCATACATTCATTGTAAACTCGTCACAACCATAAAAATTTAACAATTTATTTATCATAAGTACATACAAGTTGTTGTAAACTCGCCACACATTTTTATTTAATTCTAGTTTTAAAGATAGTACCGTGAGCAAGTAAAGACTAACATAATTTAACATAATAATTATTAATATATAATAATTTTAACATGAAAGAAACTCTTCAAACCAAAATTAGTTATATCCATTTGGTTAACAATAATCTGAAAAAATATCAAAAGTTTATTTAATAACTTAAAATATTAACACAAGAGCTTTCTAACAATTCGACATGTACTATTATTATGAGCCTGTTGTATCCCACTTGTTGGAATTTAGTTATTTGAATGGGATTCTTGACTAATCTGTTTTTAGGGTTCCGTAGCCGAATGGCAAAAAACGGAACCCTTATAGTTTCGACATGTCTGTCCGTCTGTCCGTCCGTCCGTATGTCACAGCCATTTTATTCCGAAACTATTAGGACTATACATGTAAAACTTGGTAGGTAGATGTAATCTGTGAACCGCTTTCCGATTTTAAGAGAAAATTTAAAAAATATTTAAAATAAAGGGGGCTCCCCATACATGGAACTGAACCTGAAAATATTTTTTTTCATGAAACCTATACGTGTGTGGTATCCATAGACAGCTCTTTAAAAATGACATTAAGGTTTCTAAAATGACTTTTTCATAAAGTTAATCGTTTAAAAGATATACGCTTCCAAAGTGGTAAAATGTGTGCCCCCCCCCCTCTAACTTCTATAATAATGAAATGAAAAATCTAAAAAAATCATATGTTGTAGACCTTAATGTAAACTTTCAACCAAAATTGGTTTGAACGAGATTGAGTCAGCAGTTTTTGAGATACAGTATATTTTCTAAAACCGCAAATATATCTTTGTAATTCATACAAATACTATGAAAAACAAAGTTATTTGGCGTAGTTGTAAAAATTTTAAATAAGCTAGCTTTAAGAAATTTGTAAGGTTTTTTTTTTTTTTTTTTTTTCAAATAAATATATTAAGTATATTATATTTATTATTGTTACTACGGAACCCTTCATGGGCGAGTCCGACTCGCACTTGGCCAATTTTTGTTACTGTATATGATGGCGTTAGATTTGGCGTTAGAAATGACTGTCATATTTTATTACATGATAGCGTTAGTACGGATGTACATGTCCATGAGTTTCCTTTTAAGGGAAAGTAAAAGTGATCCTGTACCAATAGCTCTTCATCATAATAACATAATAACATAAAACAAACGTTTATTTTCCACCACAATTGTAAGATTTAACAATTTGTTACAATTAATTAGGTACTAATTATAAAGTTACAATATTTATATTACAGTATTCAAAGGGTGGACTGGAGCCTAAAGTAGGGAAACCCTGTATTTCAGGACTCCAGGTCACTCGCCTACGGAACAGATTTTTATCGTGTCTATTCAGACCAAAGGGGTGGACGGGGATTGACTTTGTATGCCTGCATGTATGTATGTATATGTAAGTGCGTGTGTGTGTGTTTGCGTGTGTGTGTGTGTGTGTGAGTGTGCGCGCATGTGCATGAATGTGTGTGCGTGTGATTTATATTAACACGTGTGTGTGTGTGGGTGTATGCATGTATGTTCACGTATGAGTGGATGTCTGAGCGTTGATGTGAACTGCTTACTTAACTATGGTTATGAAAGACTCGGTGTCAATGTAATTTAAGTTTAATAGGTAAGTTTTGATCATTCTTTTACATACCATGAGAGTTTTGGGATATATATTTAAAACGGAGTTAATTTTGTTGCACAGGTAAGGTGCTAGAAAAGATGATTGTCGCCTAAAGAAGGCAGTGTGATGTGCGACAGAATCACAGATCCTGTTTCTTCTACGTGAGGAGAAACTGAACTTTGGATCGTACTTTACTTGCCTGTGTTTACGGAGTGTAGTGTGTAAGACAAATAACTGCCTTACCGCCAGAATTTGGGATTTTTTATTGAGCGTGTGTGTTGGGTGTCGATAGGGTTTTCGCAACATTACCTTAAGCAACGATCGTTGAGCTCTTTCGACTCGTATAATTTTTGTCTTGCACGCCCCTCCCCACGCCGGTATGCAATACTGTAAGATCGATTGGACCAGAGAGTAATAGACGCTTTTGAGCAGGTCTAGCTTGACTACGTTTCGGAGTTTTTTAAATATCCAAATCGTCTTGCGTACTCTTGCTGATAAAAGGTCCAGGTGATTATTCCAGGAGAGTGTATCATCGAGTTGGACACCAAGGTACCTTATATTATTGGTTCTGTCAAGAGGTGGGCAGGAGCAAGTCATTGAATTATTATTTTTACATTTATGGACTCTAAGGGAGAAACTATTATTTGGTTGTGTGGATTTATTTATTGAAAAGGTTATGTATTTGGATTTAGTTACGTTAAGAGTTAAAAGGTTTAAGCTAAGCCATTTTGATATTTGGTGGAGGCCCTTTTCAGCAAAAGAGCGCGTTTCGGCCCAAGTCTCTCCCTGAAATAATAGTGCTGTATCATCTGCGTAAGAGAAAACTATACCGTTTGATGGGATGTAGTTGCAGAGTTCGTTGACGTAAATAAGGAAGAGACTTGGGCCAAGAACAGAGCCCTGGGGCACACCGCAAGTTATTGGAAGTGGGCTGCTGAGGTGGTTGCCAATTTTGGTAGTTTGAGTTCTATTAGTAAGGAAATCTTGAAAGAGTTTGAGAGGAAGGCCACGTATACCTATCATTTCCAGCTTCCTTAGAAGCAGACGCGTAGAGACTGTGTCGAAAGCCTTTGCCATATCTAAAAATACACCTATGCATTTCCGTCTGCGATCCAAATTACTTGAAAGATGGTTGGTGAGCTGAATTACTGCATCTTCTGTTGATTTATTGGGCTGGAAACCAAATTGTGAGCCTGAGAGAATGTTTTCTTGTAGCAAATATTTCATCAGACGCCTATTAATAAGCTTTTCAAGCAATTTAGACAAACCCGTAAGCACAGAGATTGGGCGATAGTTCTCGACACAGTCCCTACTCCCACTTTTATGCACTGGATGTATTATGGAACGTTTAAAGTTATCAGGAAAAATACCTTTATTTAAACAAAGATTAAAGATATAAGTTAAAATTGGGCAGATAATATGTTTAATACGTTTTAAGAAAGCAACTGGTATATTGTCCCATCCTGTAGCAGAGTCGTTTTTTAGGTTAGATATTAATGCACCCACTTCAGCAGAATCAGTTTCAAGCATTACAAAAGATGTTAGATGGGAGGAGCTATTTATGTCGCAGGTAGAATTTGGATCATTCGAAGCCTGGTCAATTCGAGTGACAAGTGATTGTCCGATTTCAGCAAAATAATGATTGACCATGTTCACAGCTATTGTTGGGTCCTCAGCATCAGTTTTCAGAAGGTCTTCTGCAGGATTTTTATTCAGCAACGTATTAGTTATTGTACGGATAGTATTCCAGGTTTGTTTAAGGTTAGTACTTTTGTCTAATTGTGAAGTCTCGTATTTTTCTCTAAGTTTCGTCAAGAGATCGTTACAAAAGTTGCGGTATCTGCAGTATGAGGACTTGAGTATTACATTAGATGGCGATTCTTTTAATTTTTTGTGAAGTGTGTCACGGTGAGTAATGCATCGTAGTAAGCCTGGAGTTATCCAAGGTTTAATGATTTTTTTTCTGTTTGGTACTTTACACAGGGTGGTGTTTATCTCTAGAGCGTGTTTTATCTTTCCTACTAATAATTCAATAGCAAGATTGGGGTCATCAGTATTTAAGATATCAGAGAAGTCTGTCTCCAGAAGAGTGTTAATCGCCATATCATAATTTGTGAGTTGTTTATATTTTGGGGCAAGGTTTCTTGGAATTGTTAAATTCATCAGACTCGATATGCTTTTCATTAATAGAATAGATGTTTTTTTATATTTATAAATATGATGTGAAATTTAGCTGAGTTAAAATGATAGTTAATCAAACGAATTCCTACTCGTAAGAAGCCGGGGCGGATTTATATGTACAATGACTATATTTTATTGTTAAATGCATGGGCCGTAAAATTGTTATAAGCGATATCGTGGATTCTTTTTAATTTTTCTTTTGGTTGATTTATTAACTTCAAATATAAGTAATTGTAAATGTATGATCTTTTCAGATCACATTTACAAAAACTGAAAGAGGACGACGGATGCTAGTGAGACATGGGTACATGTAAACATTTCATTGAGAAAATAATTTCGGAACTGTATGGAGATCTCCTACCGAGATAAATGATACCGGCTCTGCGCGCTGGTGTAGTGCAACTATAACAATCCTAAGACGACGCACTGATCACGAAATATCCAAATTTTACATGAAACAGCTCACAAGTGTCAGCCAAACTTAGATAAAACCGAAGACTTAAAGTTTTTTTTTTATTTAGTACTAGCTTTTGCCCGCGACTTCGTCCGCGTGGAATAGTTACTTTGGGCTAACGTTAAATTTAACCCCGATTTTGAAGCATTCTTCATTGGCGCTCCGCTCCTATTGGCCTTAGCGTAATGATACAATATAGCTGTGCCCGCGACTCCGCCAGCGTAAGTTAATGTATTGGTAATATTGTTTAGATCACGTTCACATAAGGCTTAAGTACCTAGAGAACGCTTCGACCGCGAGACGCGTCGAGCGCGGCGACCGATTCTCAAAAATAATCCTTATAGCATGATTCAGTATTAACGCGCGATGGCTTATTATTATAAGCGTATTTCATGTATAACTTTGGTGTTTCTATACCGATTTGTATGATTCTTTTTACGGTTTTGTAGCCGAATGGCAAAAAACGGAATCTTTATAGTTTCGACATGTCTGTCCGTCTGTCTGTCTGTCCGTCCGTCCGTCTGTCACAGCAATTTTATTCCGAAACTATTAGGACTATACATGTGAAACTTGATAGGTAGATGTATTCTGTGAACCGCTTTCCGATTTTGAGAAAAAAATTAAAAAATATTTAAAATAAAGGGGGGCTCCCCATACATGGAACTAAACCTGAAAATATTTTTTTTCATGAAATCGATGCATGTGTGGTATCTATAGACAGTTCTTTAAAAACGACATCGGGGTTTCTAAAACCACTTTTCCATAAAGTCAATCGTTTAAAAGATATAAGCTTCCAAAGTGGTAAAATGTGTGTGTGGCGGACACAACCTCTAACTTCTATAATAATGGAGTGAAAAATCTAAAAAAAAATATATGTCTGTAGATCTTAATATAAACTTTCAACCTAAATTAGTTTGAACGAAATCAGTTCAGCAGTTTTTGAGATACAGCATATTTTCTAAAACCGCAAATATAACTTTGTAATTCATACAAACACTATGAAAAACAAATTTATTCGGCGCAGTTGTAAAAAATGTAAAAAAGCCAGTTTTAAGAAATTTGTAAGGTTTTTTTTTTTTCAAAACAAATTTATTTGGCGCAGTTGTAAAAAATGTAAATAAGCTAGTTTTAAGAAATTTGTAAGGTTTTTTTTTCGTCAAATAAATTTGCATATTATATTATAGTTACTACGGAACCCTTCATGGGCGAGTCTGACTCGCACTTGGCCAATTTTTTTATGGAATAGTTAATAATGTTAACTTTTTCAATTAGGGGTGACTGAGAGTGTTATAAACGTAAGAGTAGACAAATATTATAATCAGAAAGCTTCGAACTGCTAAGCTATCGGGAGTTACACGTGTTATTGTGAGTCAACCATAAAAGTTAGACATATGCTGTCGTGGGATATTTTTTATATAATTTTAAGGAGAACATTTCCATCATGAAATGATTTGTGTAGCTTTAACCATTAAGGTTGCACACGCGACGGAAGCTTAAAAAATGGAGTAACTTCTCCCGTTTTCCCAACATTTCCCTTCACTGCTCTGCTCCTATTGATTGTAGCGTGATGAAAAGTATACTATAACCCGCTCAGGAGTATGAAAAATAATTGTACCAAGTTTCGTTAAAATCCGTCGAGTAGTTTTTGTTTCTATAACGGTTATACAGACAGACAGACAGACAGACAGACAAAAATTTAACTGATTGCATTTTTGGCATGAGTATCGATCCTTAATCACCCTCTGATAGTTATTTTGGAAATATATTTCATGTACAGAATTGACCTCTCTACAGATTTATTATAAGTATAGATAGGCTCGAGTTTGACATCTCACCTGATGGTAAGTGATGATGTGGTCGAAGATGGAGCACGCTTGCCTAGAAGTAACCTATTCACTATTGACTTAAAGACTCCCAGGTTATAGCGATCAGGAAACACAGACTCCGGCAGGGAATTCTACTCCTTAGCCGTACGCACAATGAAAGTATTCCCAAAACGTTTTATGATTGAAAATGTTTCTGTGATTATAAATAATTATTCCTAGAGTTATGTTTTTAATTATTTTTAGCCCATTTAAGTAACTGTAATGCCATACTTTTAATTTTTTTAATTCTAAATGACTGTTGTTTACATTTATGTGAAAATTTATTTTAACATTATAAAACTGATTTTTTAATTAGATTTAAGTTGAATTAATATTTATAGTTCTGTGATTTGAGAAAATCATGTTTTGAGATATATCAGTATGTTGACGGTAAATCAGCAAGTTGTAATGTATATTTAGCTGCGTATTGGATTCTGCAATTAAAACTGTGATAAATGTGATTTTATAAAAATTTTCTGTGATTTAAAAAATAAATGACCATCGTTTTTATTCTTGTGTTTGATTTCTCTGCAGTCCGTACGTGGAAAACAAGTGTGGCGAGTTTACAATACTCCAAAATATTTTAATAAGATAAAATAAATGTGTGGCGAGTTTACAATAACCCATTTTATGCCAATCATAGTGGTTTATTTAGGCAGAAATAGCGCATTAATTTTCTCGCTAAGATTGAGTCATCATTTACTACACTTGATGTTCAAATACGATTTGAAGTGCAATCGTGACTAAAATAGCTAGTACTATTGTAATTTTAGACTTTATTTTTCTGGTGTGTTAAGTATTTATTTTTGGTAAAAAAACTAAGGGTATCAAAGCATTTCATGGTGGTCATTATATTTAACCCCAATAATTAATATGTCAAACGAGCTTCAAACTTATTTTGAAGCTCATTTGTGTTTGTAGTGTATTCATCCGTTAACTGGGTAACTTTGAACAGTCTTGTCAACTTTGACAATAGTTTACCACGATTGTAAAAGATTAAATTGTTTTCAATCACAGTCAATTATATTATTCTTGTGTACTGGGCTGACAAGGCATTAATAGTATAGGGACAGCGTTGTTTTAAATTTTGAAAGATAACAGACACAATAAAAAAATCACTATGCGATAATATATGTAGTATATAGTTTTAGATAAAGCACTTAAATTACGATAAAGTGCAACGAGTAGCGAATTACTGTTAGACGTCACGAGACTGTTTAGACGTTATTCAAAAACGTATTATAAAAAATCAATGGATGTGTAGTATTAAGGATACTAGAATATAGTTTTATATTTATGCAGTAACTTTTGACAATACTGACCTGGACGGTCATACCTATTAAAATTAATAAAGAAATATTCATGAAAATCTTTAGTGCTGAACGTGATACGAATTTGGCGGGCTTTTGCGAAAATCCCTGATAACCTGTGATACAAATAAACTGTTACCGTTCCTTGGACACACTGAAGGTAGTCTGGTTAATTCGCTCAAGGAAACGCATTTCTACAATGATAGATTCGCACCACGTACCCAGAGAACAACGTCATTACGTAACCAGTTTACACAAGATAATTATAGAGACGCAGATAAATCTTGATACATGTACTGGATTATGTTGAAAGTTCATCATCTCTAGTACATTTTTATGTAGTTAAAGGGATACGAATATGTTTACTACTCGAGGTAGCCATAAAACATTAATAGGATTGTGTTGTGACGCATTTAATGTGGTTTTTAGTAGCCAATTAAAAAATTAAGTTGTATTATTTAAATAAGATTATCAAGATAAAGGTGATAGATAACGGTGAGCTATATCAGCTTTATCTACGTGTGCGGCATTACGAATTCTTCATCTGAAGACCGTTAAATACTTGTCGCATACCAATTAAGATAATCTACATTTAGGAGTTGGAATTTATAAATATACTAGACTAGAAACACTGATGACTGAAACTGTACCTACTATTTACCTAAAGTGGTGTGGAGCACTATTCCTTCGCCAAGTAGAGGTGCAGTATGTTTAAAAAGTATCAATATACTAATAAATTCACTGTAACCTGACTCTTTATAAATCAATCCAAAATTCCAACAAACAAATTACCTAACACACCAATAAAACGTTCGCCAAGAATGTTTACGTTTTAAAGGAAGCAGTTACAGGGAACGTTGCAATAGGGAGTTACGAGTTGGCAGTCGCGTCAGTTACGCATGCTGCCAGTGTTAGGGCTTTAGTAGACGGGCTACTGTTAGCTTCAACGATCAGCATGTGTGTTTTTAAAAGTAAAAATTGGCCAAGTGCGAGTCAGACTCGCCCATGAAGGGTTCCGTAGTAACTATAATAATATAATATAATGTCATATTTATTTGACGAATAAAAAAAAACCTTAACCCTTTATGGCGCAAGGTAGTTTTTTTTATTAATTGTACAGAAACTAGGTAGCAAATGGGGATTTATTAACGGGAAAAATAATTTAAAAAATCTCATTGCAACAATATATTTATTATTCAAAGAAAACTACGTGTTGCAGGAATGCAACATTGCTTCATTATGCTTAAAAATGTAAAAGAAAGTTATGAGAGATGAAAATTTTTAAAACAGTTGTTTTGTTTATTGTAGCATAAGCTAACCCCACATTTTTTGCAAACTGTTTGCATATACCCTGTGCAGCCTGGAAATTTGCATCTCATTCTTTCATCTACCCAAACTGGCCAGTGCCCTTATTGGTCCAACCTCACATCTTTCGGAGGAACATATTGAGCTGGATCTTTCTTCTTTTTATCTTGAATGTGATATTGAAAAGTGATATTGAATGTCTATTCAATATCACTTTTGCGCTTTGTATGGTTAATTGTCTTATATTTGCATAACGTCTCTGCTATAGTTACTCTAAATTCGGCAGAGTTGAGAATTTTACTGATACTACTCTTTGCAGCATTTATTCTTCGGTATAAAAGCCATGAATTACACATAGCCAAGTTTAAGAAGTGATGAAAAATTCGTAAATAACAACGTTTACTACGGAGTTTGATCTTATAGTGGCCCATCACACAATCTAATAGATCGACGGCACCCATATGTTGGTTATATTCTGCTACGACTAAAGGACATTCAACAGGAATGTATTTCTTTTCAGACTTATCCCACCTTCTTACTACCGATGTTGGGTGTTTTCCTACGAAATTGGATGCTAGAGTGACAATTTTGTTATCTCTCCATGCCACTACAGCCACATCAACGTCATTGCAGTTACCGACCTGTTCCTTTGACGTACCACGTGGTTCCTTTTTAAAAACTTTCATCTGCCAGCTTGTAATTGGGAATTCGGTTGTTTCTTATTGTTCCTAAAGCTAAAATGCCGCGACTGGACAAGTATTCAATAAGCAGTATCGAGGTGTAATAATTAGTGTAGAACTAGTACTATAAATTATTATTATTATTATTATTATAGGAGCCGCTGCAGAACTAGTACTAAGAGAAATGATGTCTGGACTTTGATCCATTGCAGTACTTTTGAACTGAGTATTTATGGATGTTGTTTCTAGAGTTCTGGCAGCCAGAACTTCATTTTCTAAGTCAAGGGGCTCCTCTGGGTCCTCCTCAGAACTTTCGTGGTCATTCGGCTGGAAGTGATATATTGAATCGGTGACATCATCGTAGTCAGAAAAATCTAGGCCATCTTCACTGTCATTCCGTTCTCCTAGTATATTTTCCAGTTCTTGAGTAGTCAAAGTACGTAATTTACGACTCATTTTGATCCTAAAAACGAAATATGCAAAATTCAAATAAACGGCAAAAAATCGACCACAAACGCGCAATGTTGCATTCATGCAACAAAACAAAACTAAAAAAAAATCCAAGAAATACTTGAATCTGCAAAAAAAATATTGTTGATTATTGAAATACATCAACTTACCTTTTACTCACATCAATTTCAATAGCCAAATATCAGTATTTCACCAATAAATCACTTTTCGTAAACCAATTCAAAGAGAGAGAAACCGGTTAACACACGTTCATAATTTAAATGCGAATTTAATAAAAGTGTCGCCATTTAGTTAGCCGATTTGTTACTAAATCGGAAGAATGCTTTGTTGCCGGTGTACAACACCGAGTTAAGTCGATCTATCGGGATTTGATACAATTTTACGTCTATTGGAATAGTATGTTGCAGAAGTACAACATGGCTCCATAAAGGGTTAAAAATTTCTTAAAACTAGCTTATTTACATTTTTACAACTACGCTAAATAACTTTGTTTTTAATAGTGTTTGTATGAATTACAAAGTTATATTTGCGGTTTTAGAAAATATGCTGTATCTCAAAAACTGCTGACCCGATTTCGTTCAAACCAATTTTGGTTGAAAGTTTGCATTAAGATCTACAGACATATATTTTTTTTTTTAGATTTTTCACTCAATTATTATAGAAGTTAGAGGGGGGGACACACATTTTACCACTTTGGAAGCTTATATCTTTTAAACGATTGACTTTATGAAAAAGTGGATTTAGAAACCCTTATATCATTTTTAAAGACCTGTCTACAGATACCACACACGCATAGGTTTCATGAAAAAATTTTTTTTCATTTCTAGTTCCATGTATGGGGACCCCCCTTTATTTTAAATATTTTTTTAATTTTTTTCTTAAAATCGGAAAGCGGTTCACAGAATACATCTACCAACTAAGTTTCACATGTATAGTCTTAATAGTTTCGGAATAAAATGGCTGTGACATACAGACGGACGGACAGACAGACAGTCAGACATATCGAAACTATAAGGGTTCCGTTTTTTGCCATTCGGCTACGGAACCCTAATAAAGCAACAAGCGATGACGGGGTTTCTTTAAAGCTATTCTCAGTAACTGTTTTTTTAATCTTTGACGGTCATAGCATTAGCAACAAACTATTGAACCCGTTCTGATTTCAGTACATTTGCGCAATTTTTACAGGTCATTCTAATATTTGCTCTAATAAAGCCATTCAGCAACTAACTGCCTCATTGGTCGAGTGGTCGCAAGCGCGACAAGCGAGAGGTTTTGGGCTGGATTCCCGGGTCGGACAAAAAGTGCTGTAGGGTATTTCTGTAAAGCTTTGGTTTCCTAGGAAAGCGGTGCCGTCATATAGCGGCCGTAATATTACGGACGTAAATAGGCGGCCGTCTTTACGGTGACGACATGTGGAAAGTTCCACGGCCGTTTTAACACAGTCTGCTTCATCGCTATCAATGAAACGTTCACGAAACCATCTGTCACCGACAAGACGGCCGTCATGCAAATGGCGGCACCGCTTTTTGACGTTACGGTGTCAGTTACCGCTCTCTAGGAAACCGCGCCATTTTGTTTACATAGGCAACGTTCTAGTGACGTCATTCACCGCTGTATTACGGCCGCTATATGACGGCACCGCTATCCTAGGAAAACAAAGCTTAAGGAATTTCCCAGTAGTAGCCCGCTAAGCCGTTGGTCCCAGCTGTTATTTCGATAACTTCGACGGTCGTTACGAGTAGTCAGAAGCCAGTCTAATACTGGTCTAGCCAAGGGAAGGTCCGTTCCTGCATGGAGTACTGCAGCCACTTGTGGGATGGCTCTGCAAAATACCAGCTTGCTGCACTGGACTCGATCGAGCGCAGGTCTAAAAGGCTTATAGGCGACGAGGCGCTATCGGGCAAGCTTCATAGCCTGGCTCATCGGCGAACCGTTGCTTACCTGTCGGTTTTCTACAGATTGTACTTCGGGGAGTGTGCGCAGGAGCTCCATGACCTGATTCCTCCATCTCCCTTTCACTACCGGTCTACCAGACGCACGGCTGGCTACCATCTTGGTTGATATACCGTCTTGTCGTACCAAGCGCTTCTCCTCCACATTTATTGTGCGCACTTCCAAGCTGTGGAATTCTCTGCCGGCTTCTCCGGGTGTTCCCTGCCACTTATGACCTTTCAACCTTTAAAGCAAGAGTAAACAGGCATCTTCTGGGCTCGCTTGTTCCATCGTAGACCTCATCTATCGCTTACCATCAGGCGAGATTGAGGTCAAGAGTGAGCTCATTGTGAATAAATAAATAAATAATCAATTCATATTTTAGGCAATTTGGCCCATACAAATATGGGCGTGTATCATGTACCACCTAGCATAGGGGTCATTGATCAAATATAATATGCACCTGTAAATCCTTCACTGTAAGCAGATGTGCATAATCTGTACTTTACTTTGGATAAAAAAATAAATTATTGTATTGTAAAATAAAAAAAATAAAAAAAAATGTTATCCAAGTAGAGTGGAGGTCAGATAGGCAGTCGCTCCATGTAAAACACAAATACTCAGCTGCATCCGGTTAAACTGGAAGCCGAATCCAACATATTTGGGAAAAGATGATGACAGCGATTCAGCAAGTAGGTAATCGTAGATATAGCCGATTTCACTAAATGCTTATTACTCATTTGATATATTGACGGTCTAATTATCACTAGAGACCGGATAATATGCATTTGCATATTTGCATATGCATTTGCATATTTAAGCCATTTTCAGCGCTAATAGCATATACTTCCTAAGATCTAGTGATGATGCATATTATTGATAGTTTTATTAATGGGCCGGGGGAAATTTTGCCAGAAAATATAAGCGCTAATATAGCACCCAAGTTCAAATTCTGCCCAGTTACCTCAGTAGATGTGGAGCGATCATTTTTGACCTATAAAAATATTTTGAATGATCGAAGAACTAATCTTACCACTGAACATTTAGAACAATACTTGATTGTTAATGTTTACAAAAATATTAAATAATGTAACATGTTACTATATCGATTTTCGTCTATCAATGGATAGTTTACTAAATGTATGCTGATTTTGTAATAAAATCTAAAACTTAATGGATTTTTATTTTATTAAAAAACAATAAATTATAAAGATACATTTAATAAATTAAAACTTAAAACAAGTATTTACTAACAATAAACTTAAATCTAAAGGAATAATATTTACAAAACAAAAAAAAATAGTCATTTAATGTTGCATATTCTGTCAGTTTTCGTGCATATTTCAAGCATTTTTCATGCATATTTGCATACATATTTCAAGCTTTTTTTTATGTTGCATATAATCCGGTCTTTAATTATCACAGTTCGTAACTCGGAGCAAGAAAAAACTGTTTTATTTATTTATTGCAATATTTCAACTTGTGATTTAATGGTAGAATTGATAGAGAAAACAATTTATACATATTTTTTTTTAATATTGCATTGTATTTGTGAGAAAATTGACTTAAATACGAACTTTTCTAGCCACGGTGTTTGAAGTTAGGAAGTGTAAATGCAGTACGACTTTTTATTTTTATAGATTTATAACCTCATCGTATATTCATTTTTGGGAAATAAGAAGTATTCCTTTGTATAGATTATAAAATACTGCACGAGATGGCATTAAAAGTCTGTTTTCGTTTTTTTTTTGGAGTTTCGCATATTGATAATTAGACCAACGATATGCTGTATTTGCCTAAATGCTAGTACAGTTGAAAACTTGCAAAACGCTGATGCTAAAAGTAGCTTGTCTGCTAGCCTTTAGCGCGGTGCGCAGCTAACGTGGTTGGACGCTGGATGCGCACGGGCAAGTCGTAGACGACTTCATGGAACACGCAGAACACGCCACATGAGAATGTCTTGCGTGCTGTCTACTTACAATAGTGACCGCCGCGGCTTTGCACCCCGCTCAAGTTACAGGCGAACGCTTCGACTTTAATTTGTGATAGATTAGAAGATAAATACCTAGATAAAATATAGTGTTGTGACATTTTTATACAACCCTATAATATTGCTTTTGCAATTGCTACAGATCTAAATTATAACCAAAAGCATAATCTAATAGGAAGGCATTATTAATAATTTAAGTTTGAACTTATTCATATGTATAGCTAATCTAATCGTTAAAACTGAGTTTCTTCACATGGAACATCTTATATAATGATTCAACCTATAGTGTTCCCACAGCTGGGAGACACTAGCCTCCACCCTATGAGAAAAAAAGTCTCTATGGGCCGTAATCTACTACGCAGACCCAGTGCGAGTTATTGGATGTTACCTTATGACTACTGATGTGCCTTCAAATTTTTGGTCCTATTACATGCCGCTTTACGATGCGTTTTACGATGTTTCCGCTCTCAAATCAGTGAGCGTGAGAGTGATGAAATAAATTACACAAAGAAATGTACCTGTCTTGGTTCGAACCCACGACCTATAAATTCACAAGCTCTACGGAACATCTTAATACATCATAATTAATAAGTTGCTTTTTAAGGGACAACCTGGCATAACGTATCTATTAAAAAAACTTTTCAGCAAAAAATAAAACCGACTTCCATATCAAAACACTACAAAGCCAAAAATAACTTTAATTTCAGTTATTAGTTTTGTATTTTCTTTTTTTTTTGACACCGCCTTCCGAAATTAAAGTTATTTTTGCCTTTGTAGTGTTTTGATATGGAAGTCGGTTTTATTTTTTGCTAAAAAGTTATTTTTCACGCTTTTTAGTGGGTCGGTTTGTAATGTATCTAGTTACAAAAGCCAAAATGTGAACTACTTATCACCTTTTACAAAGAATTGGTTTTCCCGATGCAGAGCCGTTAATTTTTGAGGAGTTCTCCAGGTACTTCACCATCAGCTCTACATCACCATATGCATTGTGACGAGCATAAAGTGCTTAACATGCATATTCGTGTAATCGAATCGCAATCCACGAAGTACTTATTATTAAGTAGTTTCGTTGGCCATCTGTGGTCTTCATCATCAGTTCCACTTCCCCAAATGGTGCTTTTCGAGAGCAACTGCACAAGGTACTATAAGAAACACCCAAAACGCTATAGGTGTGCCTATAGTGTTTGAAGAGTTCCCTCAATTACTCCAGGATCCCATCATCAAATCCTGATGTCATAACAATGGGGCCAACTAGAAAGTAAACCCTTTCAAACGAAAAAAAAAAATATCGGTACAGCAATCTTCGAGTTATAAGGTAAAATACGTAAAAAAAGTTCAAGACGAACTGAGAACCTCCTCCTTTTTTGAAGTCGGTTAAAAATGAGAAATAATGACAGAGCATTTTTCATTACCCAAAATTAATGCATGAACTTTACAACCTGACTTACTTAATATATTATAACTTATCTGTTTGCAATCAGAAAGCTTTAGATCAACAACATCGCTTTAAACAATAATAGCCCTTCGTAAGTTGAATAAGCACTACACCAGTACCCTTTTGTGCAGAGTTAGTCGCCAATGAAATGAAGAAGCAACGTTATTAAAGTATCAAAACGACAAGCGTCCATAACTTAGGCCCTGACCTCAAAGGTCATGGGACAAAGCTCGCTTTGTGTTTAATCTACTAAAAGAATTACTGCCGGTTCGCTTCTAATTGATAGCACTACTGTATTATAAGCATCATCATTAAATAATGGCCTTATGAAATATTCATTTGGCTATTGTCTTTTATCCCTTAGGGCTTGCAATTTTATTTACTGTCTGAAATGACGTCTTGCAGTTGGTTAAGTATTACTGTACAATGTTTATTAAGTCTTGATACACGGTAGTCGTTTAATATTTATTCATTATTGTTT
This sequence comes from Tholera decimalis, assembly GCA_943138885.2. Classification (NCBI taxonomy): domain Eukaryota; kingdom Metazoa; phylum Arthropoda; class Insecta; order Lepidoptera; family Noctuidae; genus Tholera; species Tholera decimalis. The sequence goes on along the minus strand of OW964564.2, from coordinate 19,178,752 downwards.
TTATTACCTAGCATTTCTTGTTTGTAATCATAGCAATCATTGGTTTGGTCATATGCTTTCAGGTGTAGTGCCTATAGCTCCGAATCGAGGTCACTATTAACACGGCGGGTATCAAATCACCCGTTATCAATGCACCGTGCAATTAACGACACTTACGCCGAATGTTTCGTCGAAATTGTATTTTAATAGTGAAAAATGATCTACCAAATTCAATTCTTAACGGTCTCGAGATTCGTGTAATTATGAACTTAAAATCGCTTGTTTATTTCGGTATGCATCATTACTGTACTAACATAGTAAATTCTTGGGAATATTACAAAACGGTTTCTGAAAACTGGTTAAAACCGAGTTTGAGTTTAAATGTCATGATATACCTTCATGTTTAAAGAGACTACATTCAGACTACGCTCAGTATTTGATAAAAAAAATCATAAAGCCCAAGTACAACGAATTCAATGCCGAGGAAGCACTGAATTCATTCGATGAGCGTAGATATTTATATTATTTATTTATATTGTAGTTATGCTTATTTGTGGGAATTAGTGTAGTGACGAACTTCATTGTAGTATATTGAGAGCATAGTTCTTACGTAAGTGTCTTTGTCTTTTTAACCGACTTCAAAAAAAGGAGGAGGTTCTCAGTTCGTCTTGAACTTTTTTTTTAATGTAAGTATTTACTTATGTAATTATTTTTTCGTTTGAAAGGGTTTACTTTCTAGTTGGTCCCATTGTTATGACATCAGGATTTGATGATGGGATCCTGAAGTAATCGAAGGAACTCTTCAAACACTATAGGCACACCTATAGCGTTTTGGGTATTTCTTATAGTACCTTGTGCAGTTGCTCTCGAAAAGCACCATTTGGGGAAGTGGAACTGATGATGAAGACCACAGATGGCCACCGAAACTACTCAATAATAAGTACTTCGTGGATTGCGATTCGATTACTTGAATATGGATGTTAAGCACTCTATGCTCGTCACAATGCATATCATATGTAGAGCTGATGGTAAAGTACCAGGAGAACTCCTCAAAAATTAACGGCTCTGCATCGGGAAAAGCAATATTTTGTAAAAGGTGATATGTAGTTGATATTTTGGCTTTTGTAACTAGATACATTACAAACCAACCCACTAAAAAGCGTGAAAAAAGACTTTTTAGCAAAAAATAAAACCGAGTTCCATATCAAAACACTACAAAGCCAAAAATAACTTAAATTTAGGAAGGCGGTGTCAAAAAAAAAAAAGGAAATGCAAAACCAATAACACCGAATACCGAAATTATTGTACCGAAATATATACGAGTTATTTTTGGCTTTGTAGTGTTTTGATATGGAAGTCGGTTTTAGTTTTTGCTAAAAAGTGTTTTTGAGTGCGAATAAAGATCTTTTAACTTACTTCGATCTATGTGGCTGTATCTGTGATAAGTGAGGAAGAAAATAAAAAAGGTCTCGAACAGGGGCAACGTGCTGACACAGCCATTAGACAGGAGGAGACGGTGATGGCGAGAGCGTGCAATGGCCGCGGGTAGCGTGAGAAATACGCCGCGGGACATTGCTGGGGCGTGCGCACCCAATTCCTTATGCAAATGTGAGGGCACATCCACCGCCGCCGATGCCGACGCCATCTAGTAACCGCAGCCGCAGCCGCGTGCGCTACCTAGTTTTATTAACAGTCGATAATAGAGTTCAGACTTAGATTGCTAGGGCTGCTCGGTCGGAAAGGTCAAATGGTCAAGGGATATTGTTTTTTGTGAAGCTTTTATGATTGTATCATTACAATTACGATCACTTCATTTGTACGGTTCTCGTACTACTAAATCATTGGTTCTGTTGGAACTTCTCATTGTTGAGATAATGTTTGATGAAGATGTAAAATTTTGAAGTCAGAGCTAGTCTGTATGTACATATGGTCCGTATATGGAATACAAATACTACAAAGCAAACTAGAGATTTTAAAATGAAAATTGTGGTTTACAAGTTCAAAGCTTCTTATAATCTGCATTTTAAAAGATATTATTTTAAAGTAAAGGGAGATGTCAGCCCTATTCCGTCGCACTCACATCGTGCATACTCGCGTAACCGCCCGAGAGAGTTAATCGTATTGCAAATGCACTTTCAGTGCTTTATTGGCAGCATTAGAAAGGGACTAGGCTGCGTTAGACTTTATACGGCGCATCACAACAATGGGGTTTAATAACGACAACGGACCGCTCGTTACCATCCGCCGATCTCATGTCGCGAGAAATTGCCTCCCCTATTATTGTTCAGTGCGGCCAAGTGCGCAATAAAAGCAAAAATTTGCGAACAGCCTCCTTTATCTGATATACGTTTACAAAAAAAAGGCGCATTTTACTTGAAGGAATTGAGATTGACGAGTTCAACGATGGACAGATAAAATCGCTTGAAATTTTATTATAAGCATATCCTTGTGATAAAATTTAATGAGAAGTACTTTATTTTAGATTAGGTGTGTTTCAATCTCGTTAAGATATATCGAAGGTATTTGCATCAAACCGACCGCTAACTCTATTAGACTAAATCAACGAGGCGTTGATATCTGGTTAATTATACCTATCATAAATCACGTGAGCGAAATAATACTTCCAGACATTATTACTGCAGAAGATTCATATCTACTGCAAGAGCCATTCGCTCTTCTTTTTATAACAAGAGCCGGGGTGTTTCCAGGGCACGAGATCTAAATGTTAACTGAGTTATAACATACAAGTGGTCCGTGCTTTTAGGTCGACGGGATGACATGAGATGAGTGGCGCTCGGCGTTTGCAGATTGAATCCGACAGACGGGATGATATTGTTGGAATTACAAGCGTTTAATCACGGAGAATGCGCGCGAGCCGCCGTCGGGCCCGACAATGGCGGCACTGTCACGGCGCACGTTGAGCCCCGCGCCCGATCACGACCGCGACATCGGAAATCAATAATCGGATGATTTAGCCACCGCGCCGCGTGCGAACCTGATTAGACACGATAATGCCTGCCGCGTCTCTACCGAACGCTATGAGGCTGCGGGCCGATAGGTTATCGTGGCTACAACATACAACTGTATTACTACGGACATCGTCTAACGGAATGACATATTTTTCTTTGATACTCATCTCATAAAATCGCGCACGACAGTCTGATTTACAGTAACATATTCAGTATCAATTGCAATAAGTTTGTCTTAAACAGCTAAGTGGTCCAGGTAGATACCGTTTGGATAAGTAAGTAATATGAATGTACAAATGCAGCCATACAATATTTACCCAGAGAACTTGATTGTTGGCAAGATTGACACACAAGTCACAACGTCACTTTTCCAATCATCATTACATACAATGACAAAGAGAATAACAGTCGTGATTTGAATATATGCACAGTTTAAATTGATACTCAATTTGGTCATTTATCAAGTTGTACATATTTTGAAATGGTTTCATTGAGGCTTCTTTAACAAATTTGCACTGATTTAAATTAATATAAGAGACGAGTGAAATACAGATGATAAAATATCAAATTTTAAGATTAATGAAGACGTTCATTTTATGGGAATTCTGTAAAATCATTTTATTAATTTCCATTTAACTTTGTGTGACAGTATTTTGTAAGAATCCTCTTAAACGGTGAAAAATGAAAAATAAATAAATAAATATGGTTCGTTAAATAAATTTATATTATTTCATTACTTTAAGGGACACAGTCACGTCAGCGTTGAAGACAGCCGAAGACGGGAATAGATGAACAAGAATTACGACCGAGGCTTCTAAAAATTTTCAAGTCGGACACAACCTTCAGTACCTAATGAAGAACGCGACAGAAGAGAGAAGGGACACATTCTCGATATACAATACATTTTTGACAATATTTAATTTACCAAAACGGCTGTTTACAAATTTCTACTAATATGTGGATAATATTACGAATAAATGAAAAATACGTAGAAAATCAATACCAGAACATCAAATCTAACTACAAATAGTTATTTATTATGAAAGTGGATAAGAACAAGATCCTTGTAGTTAATTTGAAATAGGCGCCAACGATGAAGGCGAGGTCTTCATAGAGGCAAGACTGTAATGGCAAATACCCACGCCAAAGTATTAGAAATATTTTTCCACACAACTAACATATTTTGTATCTATGTGTATTTATGAAAATAAAACAGTTCTCTTAGGGCAATGCAATCCATTTTATAAAGAAATGTCCTAACAATCAAACTATATATTTAAGATAGCTTACATCTACATACATGTAATTAATATTAAATTTTTGAGAACAGAACACTACGTACGTACAGACGCCAGTACATCAAGCTACAATAATCTGTCAAAGAACAAAAACAGATCCGGGCCTAAACAACTTTTAAATTTAAAATGGCACGGCCATTTATCTTTAATGTATAAGAATCTATACATAAAAATCTAAACTATAAAGTTATATTTAATTTCTTTCGAGAACTTCTCCAATAGAATTGATTTATTAATAAACAAATAGCTGACCGGAAATTGTAAAAAATTCGTTGAGTTGTCAGTATGCTGCAATTAAACTTATTAATCAGCTTTTTATTTTATATCCTTTATTGTTGTCTGCATTCTTTTCTATACTAAAATAGTAACAATATGTGGTGAACAATAATCGCATTTGATCACATAAAAAATCTGAAATAATATTTCAATTATTGAGAATAAAAACTCTTATTTTATTTTTATATATGGCAAGCAAAGGCGATGTCCATTATTCTGCCAAATACAAACTCGAAAAGCAGAAAAAACAAGTGTCAAAACTTCAATGTGACAAAGGGAATTGATTGACATTACAAACACAAACATTTGTTGATTTGTTGTTGTCGGTGATTTTGCGAAGTGCATGTGTTTACGTATCCTTCTCTGTTTTTTGAGACTGTTTTGCTTTTCGAAGTGTTGAAGCACATCCGTATTCCATTATTACACCATGAAGACCGGTGTATAGGCCAGTCGAGCACAGAGATCGTCAAATTGTAATAACCTCAAAATTCCATATTTGTATTTATCCTATTTTCTTTTTGTTACAAGTTCTATACAATATTTAATGCTATGAAACAGTTCTTAGTATTGAACTACACACAATAAAATTATTTTCATCGCTGGCCGTGAGAATTTTATATTAAGCCAAAGTTACTATGGACAATTGGCATTGCTCTTTGTTTAAAAAAAAAATCAACTTTATCGATAAAGAAATTAGATTCAAGGTTGATTGGGAAAATTTGACAGTTTCGTGTAGCTTCATGTGCTGGCGTCTGTACAATCCATATATTAAGCTGTATTAAAGTCAACAGAAACTATTATATTAAACGGAAATCAAATTTTTCCCTTGTACAGTTTAGAACTTTAGACGACTAAATTATAATGTAAACGTTCGTAAAAATTTGTCATTTATGACAGTAATCATGTCACAGCGTTATAATGACACCTTATGGTTAAATGCATGTTCCGATCAGTTAATCGGTTCCGTCCATCAATATCCGTGACAAGTGTCAAATAATGTCAAAACCGTCGCATGCGCTAAATGCACGACCGGTTTCTACTAAAAAGAGACAGAATAATGTGTTATTTTCTCTCTGTTCGAAGTAAACAATCGATCAGATTAAGGATAATTTCTACCAACTGGGTCAGAGACGGTTATTGAATAATTCAAGATTGAGTTGGCTTTCATTTTTTGTGGGTCTTATTGTCAGTAAGCAGAAATGAAATACTGTCAATTGACTTAAAACTCTCCAAAAAGTTTTGCAGGTCAGTATAATTTTTGATACATATATGCTGAAGTGGTCGTATATATGCACAAAAATATCAATAACAGCTTGAAGCTAAAAAAATCGTAAGATCACTTATAATCACAAAAACTATACAGAATCCACCTGTATTTAGCTCACTACTCATCATTTAGTTAATGCTACAATAAAATTGCACAATAAGGGCGATTTCTCGAGCAGCACTTAGCTGGAACAAAGCCTAATTACATTTCGTGAGGTATCAATGAGCGGTGCAATTACGTCAGTGGGCTCTATATAATCGGTGCTCCGAGCGTATTTCCCGGGTGTTCCACCGATGAATCTAGAATAATCTACCATTACCATGATTTATATCTGACCGATCATGGACTGGGTGGCTTAATGACAGACTGGAGCCCTCCCAGCCTGGCACATATGAGTCCGCAGCACGAGGTAATGAAGGCGCGGCGCGCAACCCCAGAGTCAAGATACTATACCGGAGAGCGGTACAGGTACATACATTAGGGTGCGCGACTACGCAGTGCTGCGACGCCTGTCTACCCAGTCACTAGTCGGTATCTGAACTAAATGCGTGCCACCAACGACATCGTCAAGGTGTGAACTTATTTAAATAAGATAGCCTCATTTACAATTCAAATGATTTGTATGTATCCATATGTTTATAGCGGTAAATAAGCTTATTAAGTGGTCAGGAAATTAAAATATAATGATGACCGTAAATAATCAAATTCCGAATTAAGTGGCTAATAATTTACTGATATTGGTGATTTATCATTTTTATAACATTTCAGAGTGACCAGTTGATGTAGTTCTTGCAGATTTACAGCGTGGCTTCTGTTATTAGTCTCTGTTGGAAGCCTGGTTTATTTATGTTTTCTCCCTCTGTTAGGTACTTCTTGTATTGGGAACACAATACGACTAGTATCGATGATATCGGTTGCTAATTGCTTTTCGAAAGCAGTTAGCAGGATCTGAACGTTGAACTCTGTATAATTTCGCAATTATGCGGTCTTTTCATGTAAAAAACTGAACGTTTAGTGTTACCTTGCACTATGGGCAAATACCAATGATCCCAAGCTTTTAAGAAAAGCACACAAACCAAGCACGAAGCAGACACGAATAATAAAAAATCTTTTTAGCAAAAAATTGAACCGACTTCCATATAAAAACACTATAAAGGCAAAAATAACTTTAATTTCGGAAGGCGGTGTCAAAAATGACAATATATACAAAACTAAAGACACCGCCTTCCGAAATTAAAGTAATTTTTGCCTTTATAGTGTTTTTATATGGAAGTCGGTTCTATTTTTTGCTAAAAAGATTTTTTTCACGCTTTTTAGTGGGTCGGTTTGTAATTTATCTAGTTTCAAAAGCCAAAATGTCAACTACTTATCACCTTTTACAAAATATTGCTTTTCCCGGTGCAGAGCCGTTAATTTTTGAGGAGTTCTCCTGGTACATCACCATCAGCTCTACTTCACCATATGCATTGTGACGAGCATAAAGTGCTTAATATCCATGTTCAAGTAATCTAATCGCAATACTTATTATCGAGTAGTTTCGGTGGCCATCTGGGGTCTTCATTATCAGTTCCACTTCCTCAAATGGTGCTTTTCAAGAGCAACTGCACAAGGTACTATAAGAAATACCCAAAACGCTATAGGTGTGCCTATAATATTTGAAGAGTTCCCTCGATTTCTCCATGATCCCATCATCAGATCCAAACGTGACGACAATGGGACCAACTAGAAAGTATACCCTTTCAAACAAAAAAAGAATTTTCCAAATCGGTCCAGCCATCTCCGAGTTATGAGGTAACATACATGAAAGTTCAAGACGAATTGTAAACCTCCTTTTTTTGAAGTCGGTTAAAAAGCGTTTGATCGTAGGTAATTAATTTACGAGAATAGATCTTACACTGCTGACACTGTACCTACATCACATAAAACTCCAGGGAATGATATCTTGTCAACACAACACGAACATGGTGATTACGTTAAGTTTCTTATTTATATGGCCAACCTAGACGGATTAAGTTTATACGAGACGTAAGATAATAGGTGCCTGTTACGAGTAGCAATCCTCTATGTAGGTTTTATTGTTTTATTTACAAAAAAATAACTATGTAAATACTTGCTATAAGTAATTAATACCGGCTGTATACAATTTTTCCAATTTCATTACAATTTTTTACGATTAAGACTAAAGACGTTTCAAAATAAACCAAAAGAATAATTTTCAAATTGCGCGATGGCTACAGGCGTATCATTACACTACTTGTAATTATCCAATTCGATGGTGGTTAAATGTCTGTAATTTTCGAACAAGCTGCTCGATAGCTAGTCGTATATTAAAGTAAAATAATAAGTGCGTTTTTAGTTCAACACTTTAGTCGATAGATTGCCGCTCATGCTCAGAGTGTGCTACAATAAAAATTATTAAACGTTCTGCGAAACAAAAATAAGGAGACGAGTTGGGTAGAATGTGGAGCAACAAAAAGTAAAGTGGTGGAGGCATCAACGTCGGAAAGGCGGGAGCACAACTGAAGTGTAGCCTGTTCGACGGGCAGATGCTAGCCTGTCGTAATCAATCACAGTGGTCATTACACAATTAGTAGAAGTAATGTCACATCGCTCAGGAATTATGGCTGCACTGACGGCTGCCATTAAATTACGTATAGATAAATTACGAGGAATCCTAACAATTTAGACACGAATTTGACGTGGAATTTATTATATAAGTAACTAAAGAGGTTAATTTGGTTTATGTGTTGACCTTTTTCACGGTTTTATGTATCAGACGATACATTAAGAAAAGCAGATCTATTACTTAAATTTAGGCGTTGGTGGTTGGTCTTCAATTAGTTTCGTGATCAATTAACGTTTGAAGTCTTAACGTCCGCGTCGTCGGCAAAGTTTGATCCTAGTTAACCCTATCAAAGTGTCTTAGCTTAATTGGACCGTTTGGTATTGATTAGTTTATTATTAACCGCCTTCCAAAAAAGGAGGAGGTTCTCAATTCGTCTTGAACTTTTTTTTTATGTATGTTACCTCATTACTCGCAGATGGCTGGACCGATTTGGAAAATTCTTTTTTGTTTGAAAGGGTATACTTTCTAGTTGGTCCCATTGTCGTCACGTTTGGATCTGATGATGGGATCATGGAGAAATCGAGGGAAATCTTCAAATATTATAGGCACACCTATAGCGTTTTGGGTATTTCTTATAGTACCTTGTGCAGTTGCAGTTCATTTTATTTACCAACTCAAGACAAAATTACTTATAAGTACATTTTTATTTATTTAGAACATAACCACTTAATAAAATCCACTTGAGGCATTCATTGTGACTTCTGGATGTGTTCTGTCTGGCAGCACCTGATAATTTCTCATCCAATTGCATGACAGTTTCAGAGCAGCCACATTTTTACTTACTTTGAGCCTTTAGTGACATATACAACTGCTGTAAAGGTTCTGCTACATTGTAATAGATAACAAATGGCCTGCCAGGCTTCACAAATGTCACTGGTTCATTAAAAATATTTTGAGGATCCTCTTTACATGCTATAACTAAAGAATCCATTTTATTATGCAGAAGTTCTGAGGCAGCTATGTTGTCAAAGTGCCATTTTGGCTTTTTATTTTCCTTTGGGGATTCGGAATCTGTACAAATATTTTTATTTTCACTAGGTTTATTATTATCATAAATTTTATATTTTTTAATCTTGTTGTTCTTCAGAATTATCATCATTTTTCCTCTTCAAAGAATTTTGCCCCATATTATCTACTTCCTTTCCTGGTTCTGCAGTGTTATGGGTGTCACAACCATGATAATTTTTTTTCAACAGACTTTTATATCAATCTCATCTTTTAATTTAATAGCTTTGTCTGCTAGTTCTACAGTAAATTCTTTATTTTTCTTAATCGTTTTCGGTATCAATTTGAACACTGAAAAATATGGGGAGCCCTCTAGTCCTTTCAAATTGATAGTGTCTCTTCCTAAGCTAATAGTTGAAACAGATTTATAAACTTGTGTAGTTTTTTATAGTTTTGTTTTTGGATGATAATATAATCACCTATTTTAACTTCGTTGGACATTCTGATCAAAATTAAGGTTTTTATAGGTTAGAATACAATACTGGTATTTATATGAACAATTTATAACCTTCACATCTAATATATTATATTACGAGAAGGTGACTTGTAGGGCAGTACAATTTAAATAATAATAATAATATTCCACAACTTTTCACACAACGCCATCTAGTCCCAAACTAAGCAGAGCTTGTGGTATGGGTACTAGACAACTGACAAACATACATATATATTTCTAAATACATACATATTATAGATAAATTACACCCAGACAAAGAACAAATGACCGTGCTCATCACACAAACATTTGTCCTAGGTAGGAATCGAACCCACGACCTTGCGCACAGCAGTCAGGGATTTCATCATATAGGTAATACTTGCGTTTTGAAGGGAAACCAGAGATGTAGGTAATACTTAATGGCTCAACATACAACATGAACATACCATCCAAGTTGCTCTCGAAAAGCACCATTTGAGGAAGTGGAACTGATGATGAAGACCCTAGATAGCCACCGAAACTACTCAATAATAAATATTTCGTGGATTGCGATTAGATTACTTGAATATAGATGTTAAGCACTTTATGCTCGTTACAATGCATATGGTGAAGTAGAGCTGATGGTGATGTAATTTTATTTATGTTTTGTACACCAACCATACTGTAATACTTTTATTTCGATGGCTGACTTAACCGGTAGAATTCCGCCTATGTATCACTAAAATAAGTTAACACAATTACATAAATACAAATGATGGTGATATTTCATTGCTATTCAATATTTTATTAGGCGCTCCCTATTCCTTTGCTAAAATGTCGCAAAACTCTATGAATGGAAAATGGTAATTACGATATATAATTTGTAGAACAAATCACAGTCACCTTTCCCACAGGTACCTACATTTTGGGATACGTACGTGACCAATGTATGAAGCATTGGCCAATAAAAATAATGAAAATGCACTATTCAAACCATTATTTATGACCTTGCTTATTATGCGAGGAGATATGAATTTCCATTTATTACTGCCGCAACCTACTAAAAACTGGCCAACCTAGAATTTGCGATTGTCTTTGGTAAGTTAGTGTTCTGTATGCTTTGTCATAAAGTTCTATGACATAGCGAAGGACTTCATAAATAACTGTACTTAGAGCTAGATCTAAGTCTTAGTCATAAAAAGTATATAAAAGTAATGTGGCTTTTCCGAGTAAGCTTTTATAATAATTATGTTTTCTAGGCAATGACGTTTTTATATGTTGCCATGTTATTGTAGTTAGTCTCGGTAATAAACGCAGACGTGACATTATGCTCGTTATATAGTTAATACGCGTAGAAATGATTATATGGATAAGTACCGTAAGTACCATTTCTGTCAAAACTGTCAACCGAATTAGTTGGGCGACATATCAAGGGATGCAACAGTTTGGCGCTGTAGTAAATCAAAAGGCGCCTGCGCGACGCGCGCGCCGCGGACCCACGCCAGCGGGTAAGGGTGCGAGCATGACTACGTCGTCTGCACATGGCGGTAGGACAAGCGGAATGCCATCCAATAAGCTCACTTCATTTTCGTTTGTAACCTCAATGGTTGATCCAAACGGCAGGGAACCGTTTGGATCAACCAATGAGGTTAATAATCATAAACAATAGTTTAAATTGAGATTCCACCATTACGCGACAGAATTACCTGTAATACAACATGGACCAGTTAGGTATTGTAGTTTTAAAAAGTCTATTTCTGAAGAGTTAATTAAACTGCCCAATAATATTGTTGTTTGTTCTTATTTTTGCTGCCAAGTTAAAATAATTACCCATATGTGTAAAATGCCTTTTATATGTTTTTTGCCGCAGATTGCTACTGGAATCGCTCCGCTCGTGACTAGGGGCCATATATCAGGGCAACACGCGCAGCGGCCTTAAATGGTTTGCATCGAGACGCGTGATCGTAAAAGGGGCTTCGGCATCGCATTAAAGAGTCTGGCAACGCATGTTGATGAGCATCCCCGGTTAACTCCACGGACACTCGGACGCGAAACCTTCCACTATCGACATATATCCGCTGGCAAAACGATTGGAAACGAACCCCAGCCAGTTTTATTTCGAATTTAAATTTTATTGTATTGCCTCGGAGTAAGATTCTATCAAAAGGAATTTATCCAAAAGAAGATATATTCATAGATAGTGGGAATTTCGAGATAGAAATACTTGCATAAAAAACGTTTAACTAGCCTTCTTATTACCATTTATATCTCTTAAGAAGTCTATTTATGAAGCATTTATTTATCTTAGTTTTGATAATACTAAAGCCTATAAGTCAGTTGATTGTGATCGAATAATTTGAAAGCTTTATTTAATATAAAATGAAAGTCTATCGCATATTTATAACGGTTATGTTCAAGATCATGTTCGTATCTAAGTGTTTGTGTGTGTCTTTGCCACAGGGAGATCGAAAAAGGACCAAAAGTTTCGTAAAAAGCCATGTCTCGATTAGCCTAGATCGTCGATTCATTATTCAGTGAGGCGCCAATAATCAGCTCTCGAGGCATGCGGTCCGCTCGCCTTAAATAGGCGCATTAATGAGTAGCTGCCCGCTGGCTGCCGGCCAGGTTCGGCCACTAGGGGCCAGGGGACACTGGTCCATACACTCACCAACTAACCTACAAACCCTCAGGACATCTGTTAATATTCATGCAAAAATACCGAAGCTTTCATAAGGTAATTTTTCTCAATTTACGACACTGTAATTCAATTTTGTATAATGTAAAACTATTAAACAGGTTCTATATAAATATTAACACAGCAAAATATATATTTTTGAAGTATTAATATAATTACGACTTCACGACCATAAATTATACAACTTTGTATAGTAGCTACTGCTTTACTCGACGTCAACATTGCACTTTAAGTCTGTTTAGTTTCACATTTATTTTATTTATGTACGCAGCTACAGTTTCAACTTACGATTCAATCAATGTAAAGCCTGTAACCTATTTATGTAAATATTTTAAAAAGTGCGAAACACGATTTATTTTACATTTTATCATACTAGATTACTCCACATTCTTTGGCGTACAGCTTTACATGGCTTTAAAAGATAATGGTATGCTAATGTCCATGAATAGATGTTTCTCCAACGAAGTCGTTAGTGTGAAGTGAAAAAAGATATTTAAAAAATATTTATGTAGTGTAAAAGACGGTAAAAGTAAGTACAAAAATGTCTCCGTATATGGTACTCATTAATGGGACGCATATCTATATATCTTATTGTAGCTATCCTGGTACAAACTACGTGTAATTATCGTCTTAACAAGAAAAGCACAAACTTTACGTTCTTAAAGCAATAATAAGCGGCTAAGTATGTACAGGTGCGAAGCTTGTTTAATTGGACGTAGAAGTACGCGTTTTGAATATCAACGACATAGTTACGTACAATTAGGGATTTTCTAACACGGTCGGGCCCCATAAGGGTCTTCCTCATTAGGCGGGTACACGGTTGCGGTCGTCGCATCGCAGCCGAACGCCCTACACGCCCGCCCTACTAAATATTCATCAACTAGCAAATTGTAAAAAATTGCTTTTATGGTACATTTAAATATTGAACACCGTTAAAATTTATTGTATGTGTCTTGTAACAATGTAGTTTAACCGATCTCGTCGGCCTTACCCGTCTAACTGTATTCAAGTGCAAAACTAAACTAAAAAAAACATAATTCCAGGACCGTTTGCAAGATATGAAAATGCACATGCTAAAAAAAGATTCAGTGATTAAAGTTTATATGCATGAGGCGCTTCCATTCAGTTGTAAATAAAAATGGTACGAGTTCGAGCAAACTCGTCCCGTAAAACTGTGATGCGAGGGCTGTCGGTGGGAGCGATATATCACTTGGCAGATCGAGCGTGGGGCTTGGTAGATGTCAGTGGCTCGTGGTGTGGAGCGAGACGGGGAGATTAGTGCAGGAGTAGTCTAAAGAGTGCGGCAGCCGTCGCGTCGTGAGGGTTTTACGGTCGGCGCAAGGACGCCGCGCAAGGACATTTACGTGTCGTTAGCCTCGTTAGCCTAAATTAGCTACTACACTAACCTTGCCTTTTACTAAACTAGCCTTCGTTAGCCTAAATTCGTGGTGCCACGCAACGTTGCACGTTGCGTGGCACCACGAATTTATTTAGGTACTCGCTTTGGTCGTGCGAAAAGATTTTTTTTCAGCAATAAAAAGTAGCTTATCTCCACACCAACAATCACATCGATGCGTTGCTTCATTTTCAAGTGAAAGAAGGACAAACCAACATACTTTCGCATTTATAATAATCTATACTTATAATAAATCTGTAGAGAGGTCAATTCTGTACATGAAATATATTTCCAAAATAACTATCAGGGGGTGATTAGGGATCGATACTGATGCCAAAAATCTATACTTATAATAAGTCTGTAGAGAGGTCAATTCTGTACATGAAATATATTTCCAAAATAACTATCAGGGGGTGATTAGGGATCGATACTGATGCCAAAAATGCAATCAGTAAAATTTTTGTCTGTCTGTATAACCGTTATAGAAACAAAAACTATTCGACGGATTTTAACGAAACATGGTACAATTATTTTTCATACTCCTGAGCTGGTTATAGTATACTTTTCATCACGCTACAATCAATAGGAGCCGAGCAGTGAAGGGAAATGTTGGGAAAACGGGAGAAGTTACTCCATTTTTTAAGCTTCCGTCGCGTGTGCAACTTTAATGGTTAAAGCTACACAGAAATCATTTCATGACGAAAATGTTCTCCTTAAAATTATATAAAAAATATCCCACCACAGCATATGTCTATCTTTTATGGTTGACTCACAATAACACGTGTAACTCCCGATAGCTTAGCAGTTCCAAGCTTTCTGATTATAATATTTGTCTACTCTTACGTTTATAACACTCTCAGTCACCCCTAATTGAAAAAGTTAACATTATTAACTATTCCATAAAAATAATCATATAAATCGGTATAGAAACACCAAAGTTATACATGAAATACGCTAATAATAAGCCATCGCGCGTGAATACTGAATCATGCTATAAAGATTATTTTTGAGAATCGGTCGCCGCGCTCGACGCGTCTCGCGGCCGAAGGTATAAAATTTCGTTCTATAGGTACTTAAGCCTCATGTGAACATGATCTAAACAATATTACCTATACATTAACTTACGCTGACGGAGTCGCGGGCACAGCTATTAACAATAATATTCTGCGGTTCCGTATTGCGATATTTTTCAACAGTATTATAGATTGACATATTATATTTCCCTACTAAATTACGAAAGTTAATCTGTCTGTTACATCAAAATCACTGTACCGTGAGGAAGGACATAGGTTACTTTTTTTTACGAAAAACGACGGAAACGCGGACGAAGTCGCGGGCAACAGCTATCTATACTAATAATATAAGGCTGAAGAGTTTGTTTGTTTGTTTGAACGCGATAATCTCAGGAACTACTGGTTCGAATTGAAAAAATATTTTTTAATTAAATAGTCAATTTATAGAGAAAGGCTATAGGCTATATATCATTACGCTATGGCCAATAGGAGCGGAGCGCCAATGAAGAATGCTTCAAAATCGGGGTTAAATTTAACGTTAGCCCAAAGTAACTATTCCACGCGGACGAAGTCGCGGGCAAAAGCTAGTATATTAAATAAATTATAAATTTTAAAATACATGTTTAATGTGTTCTAACTTTTCAATCACAATGCGAGACAAGCCTGTCTTTCTACACATAAGCATTTCAATCATTCGTGCTTATGAGTATCTAAATAACAATATCATGTCTATTAACATAACCGGTTGTACGTTTCATGTGATATCTTTATGATCTCTAATAGCGCACGAACAACTGGATTCATTTATGCAACTTAATTTGAGAGATCCCAAAAACGATCAAGCTGTTAAAGTTATGTGGTTGATCTCAATAAAAGTTCAAACATTCGCTACGATTATTAAAATTGAAGATATATCATCTCTATTTTTTTTTCAAACAAATCGATGACTCAATATATCTAAAACAAGTTTATAATCGCATAATTATGATTGTAAAGATATTTATAAGCTCCCTAAATGGAGCTTAATAAACGCAATTTGCCCTTTACAATGAACCCAATGAAATTCAAACCAAGTCGACTGCAATCCGTGTCTAGTGTTTAATAGAACAATCGATTGCAACATCACGAATGTAGAATAAAACAGTTTGACCAATATGAAAATAAAGACTACGTCTAAGCGACAATAATATTCATTTCCATTCAGTATTTAGCCGGTATGTAGTAAATGTTCCGTTAACAATAAAACAAAAGTGCTTGAAGGGTGCAATGGCTGCAATCGGCGTGCACTAGGCGGCCAGCTCAGCACGGGTGTCGGTGTCTAAATAAAGTCCTGACCACTACTTCCATAACTCTAAGCTCCTGGTACCTTTTGGCGCCTGATATAAATTGGTTCGATTATAAAGTGACAAGTTTACTTGCGCGCTGGTCGACACACCATTTCAGTATACTAACTAAAACGCAGCCGCCATGTTTAGCTTCTTGTGGACTTGTTAGGTTATCTTATCTCTTGAAATCAATACGCAGTGGTGAAATTTTCGTTGTGTTCCGAAGATCTACTATTATACATTTATAAGTTCAATCGTAAATTACCTCAGCTAAGATTGTTCATTAATTTTATCACTCTCTAAACTTCACAACTAACTGGCGCTTTAAGAATACATTTGTTATGCTGAGGAAAATTATATCATAAACATAAATTCCGAGGAAACTGGCTATATACGTCATTTAATGATGTTCTAAAACACGATTTGTGTACATGTCGCAGGAAAATGCTGAATACAGAAGAATAAGATGGAATTATAAAGGGATTCATTATTTTATGAAGAAAGTAAGAAATAAACAGTCATTGAAACACACATATGTATATTATTTGAAACTAACTAACAAAGAAATATGTAGCTCATATCTATTAAAAAAAATAAAACCGACTTCCATATCAAAACACTACAAAGCCAAAAATAATTTTAATTTCGGTAGTCGGTGTTATTGGTTTTGTATTTTCTTTTTTTTTCACACCGCCTTCCGAAATTAAAATTATTTTTGGCTTTGTAGTGTTTTGATATGGAAGTCGGTTTTATTTTTTGCAAAAAAGTTTTTATTTTCGCGCTTTTTAGTGGAGTCAGTGAATTTTCCAAATCGATTCGTAAATGACGGAGTTATGCGCGAACAAAAAACGCAATGCAGAGTAAACGAAAAGATCATCAAGGTAAATTATTTTTTTCGACTTTTTTTGATTTTTCAGAAACGGCTCGTCCGATTTCGATAAAATTTTCATGGGACCATTTGGGAAGTATACCCTTTCCAACAAAAAAAGAATTTTTCAAATCGGTTGGCAAGCGACGGAGTTATGCGTGGACAAACATAAAAAAAAAAAAAAAAAAAAAAAAAATACAAACATCCGAATTGAGAACCTCCTCCTTTTTTAGAAGTCGGTTAAAAACATGGGTACATTTCATATGTGCAGAGGAAATATGCTATGAATAAAATAGAGAAATAGTGAGGGAAAGAGTAGTGGTACGAAGTAAAAAATAGGGCCATCGGTACTTGTTGATTTTATCTTTTCACGAATACAGGTTAGATATATGTATAAGTAGAAATTTTAGGAAAGTCATCCTACAGGGAAGTCTTTTTAAAATTTTAGATGTTATGTATCATGTGAATTTATATTTATCTTAGGTATTTCATCAAATATCCATTTCATCACTTGCCTGAGACATCTAAATTCTATTATATAAAGCTAAATTACCACTGACTGACTGACTCACTGACTCATTGACATAATTGTTCTCCCAGGTGGTGGATGGGGAGGTGGGTATATTTTGACAGATTCGTAAACAACTAACTCTCACATCTACGGGAAAAGTGCCAAACCTCCCCTTTTCACCCCCCTTCTCCCCTCTCCCTATCGTGTCTCGGAAACCAAGACCCGTATTTTTTTTTACGGATTCGTATAGAGGAGGCTCGGTAAAGTAAAAACCATTTTTCAAAGTCGCCCCCCTTGCCCCCCTTCTCAACCCCTTTAGGCGGATCTCGGAAATTAAGAGACTTGGAACATTTTTTTTTCAGATTCGTTTAGAGGGGCAATGCTTTAGTCAAAATAATTGTGCAAACCCCCCCCATCACCCCCCTCCCATTTTGATTTTTACTACTGAAAAACTGTTGATTCTTACTTTTAACAATAACCCCTCCCCAACCTCCCCTAAAATTGAAAAGGCTGTAACTTCATAACGGTTAGAGATAGCCATTAGGTGTTTGAATAAATATTATAGTAGGCGTCGAAACCTGTCCGGTGGTACGTAGGGCCTGAGTGGAGCGAACCTGCGAGACCAAGTGGAGTGAAGGGGGGAGGTGGCGAGCGAAGCGAGCCGGCGACCTCCGTAGCGGACCACTCAACTCAGTTGTCATTAATTTGATATCCACTATGAGATGATTTGATGATGATTCAAAATGAGTTACGGTCGTATGACGTCTTATTTGATCGCGACTGGTCATACATAATACGAAATTAACCTTTTGACAGTTAATTAATGGACACTGAGACCAGTTACTATCATTTCGAGCTGTCAACAGAGATACGTAATAGCCCTACTGGGCTTTGTTTGGAGTTTAATTAATTTAATTTGGAGCTGCTGCTCTGTTAGGGTTATGTTTGACATTTTACTACATTTAGGGGTTTTAAAAGTGAACAATCCACCACCACAAGCACGCGAGGTGCTTGCACCTCGCGCAACACGCAAATACTAGTTTAAAATATAAAACCGAAAACAAATTAAAAACATATAGCGGAGTAATGCCACTATTAAGTGGATAACATTTTCAAAGAAATTGTTTACTTTTTGCGATGTACCAATAAAACTTTATACAAGCACGTATCTTTACGTGGGCTAGTAGGATTTTTTATACACTCAGTGGGCTTTTTGCGGAGATGTTTAGAATACGAACCCCAGACTATTCAATAGATGTATTAATGTACACGACAGTTTCTAATTATTGTTTTTTTTCAGTCGCAGTTCACTGAAAGCTCCATATCAAAGTGTGTTTAATTTTTTCCCATCTCCGAAAAAGCTTGTTACGTGACGTAATTTAACTCTTACGCTTGTTATGGTCGGAATTTTCTTTTTACTTCAATTTAAAAGCGTACAAAACGAGACACTTGCTATTCAAATGAATCAAAATAAGTTCTCATGTCCAAGGAGTTAGACGTTTAAAGAGTATAGTTTATCTGCTGACTATATTGGCACGTAGTGTTCATTTTTACTATTAAAATGTATTAAAATATTACGTGGTTGTCTGTTTCCACTGAATATTTTAAATAGGTTTAGTATTATATGTTCCTGTCACTGCTTGATGACTCAGAACCGTCCCATGTGACAAGTTTGCTTGTTTTGTCATCCATTATTTATAAATTCACGTCGTTTAGTAATAATTGACTCTTGCGCAGACACGCATTATAGTCGACGACAAGCTATCATCGATACTAGTTGTTTTGTCATTCTCTCAACTGTTAATACGAGAGAAGAGCAGAATAACAATATACATTAATTTAATATCTACTCAGATATTTATCGCAAAAGAAATTCCTACGTAATGATTTTAAGTGTCTATGATTATTCAAAATATATTTTTCGTGCGGCAGGTGGTGTTAATGTTGATGTCTAAATTAAGACGCTGAACAAACAATACCTTGACTGTTTATCTTAAGCCCTATTAGTAAAACTTACATTGGAGAAATAGGTAATTACAGTACGATCCAGCCTCTGTTGCTATCTTTAGTCAAATAAATGAATTATTCAGTAGTATGAATTT
Source organism: Tholera decimalis (assembly GCA_943138885.2). Taxonomy (NCBI): domain Eukaryota; kingdom Metazoa; phylum Arthropoda; class Insecta; order Lepidoptera; family Noctuidae; genus Tholera; species Tholera decimalis. The sequence continues at coordinate 19,159,007 of OW964564.2, read as the reverse complement.
ACATGAACAAAAAAGTAAGAGCGAAAAATAGAACAGCTTCAGTGATACAATAACATCAACATATGTGTGAATTATCCACGGAACCAGTTTGATAAAAAATCAATATTCTGGTACATATGTAATCAAGTTTACGAAAGATAATGACCTCAGTTGGAGGTGGATGGCAGATGATTGATGATCGAATTAAAAGGCCAGCTTAATTGATATGTACATATGATGGCGCTACGACAAATCTCAGGGAGTAGAAATGGAGATTAGAATCTAGAGCGCCTTGAAACGGCACCAGTTAATTATCACTGATTTATTAACTAATTTACGAAGGTGATCGATCGCAATTTTATGCACACTATCAAAAGCTACAAGATTAAATTGACTCGCTAAATGCTTCCGGTAAACACCTATTCATCACTTTAATTTAAATGAGTTTAATTATACGAAGGGAATAATTCTGAAACTAATGGCTGTGAAATAAAAAATAAAAATGTTTAGTGCATAAAATGACCAAGGCTGGCAGAGTAAGTGTGTGAGATATAAATCAGAATATAGACAAGGCATCGCGATCGCTGTAAGTAAAAGTGTGGCGCCCGATCGGCGATCGACAGCCATCTAATATTTTTATTTATAAAGATGAGTGCTGACTAGGAAAAAGTCACGTTTTTTGCGCTGTTTGCACCGCAGAGAACCATGCAAATGGTATTTAACATATAGCAGCATGAGGTCTCAGACAAGTTAGTAGATTAACGAGCAGCCACCGATAAAAATTCAAGAGATGTTTAATATTGTAGCGTTCTCATTACTGGCGGCTTTCAGCTCCAGTTCTCAATATCAATGAGCTGTTATGTACACCACTCCTGTACTAATACGAGGCGCACAGCATTGTATGCGGCTAGTTGTTTTGGTGTCTTTGACCGTGATGATCTCTACAGTTAGACAATGAGAGTAATAACGTTTTTTTGTAGAATGAATAATGACAGGCTTATTTGATTTAGTGATTTGCGATGCGAGTAGGATGTAGAGGGTTTTGGGATAAGACGGCCGATAGCGGAGGTGGGGAGTACAACAACAAGTAGCTCATTAAGATATTCTGTGTAGGAATCGATCGTTGTACGGATTTTCATTGGCGAATTAATTTGGCGGACTCGAGATCGAGTAACGGGGCCGGCGTGCCATTGACATTCGTCAGCGGACGCAGTGGACGGGGGACGCAGTTCGTTGTTCGTCCACCGCTCAGAGACGCCGCGCCCGCCATGTGCCACTCGTCACCTTGACCAAGGCTTTTGCGCTCAGTTTACTTGTAATAATTACCATAGTTTCCTTGATTATGGTACGACAAAAAAAAATAAGGAGAAGATGTAATTTTTTTCATTACTAAAATAATATACCTTCATACACGGCTTCAAATTTAAATTAAAGGCCAGGTTCTATTTCCAAAACATAATGCGGTTGATGTATGCCATTCTTGATGTAGTCTGTCAGTGCCGAAGTAACGTTTCATTAAATAACTAAACCGCACGGCTTCCCAGTAATGAATGAGTCGACGTTCTACCACCAAGTTCGGTTAGCGGTTTTTTTCCCACTGCTCTCCTTATACTAGATTGATTTCTATTATTACCTGCCATTGAACTGTGAACACTATCGAAATAGAGTAATTGGCACCTGCGCAACATTTTATACATCGGAATTATTTGCACTTTACTTTCTTCAACTAATGTAATGTTGTGAAGACGTGGGTGAATGACATAGAATGGAAATGGTTAAACAATAAAGACATTTAAATATCGACAAAGCTTTTTGATAGCTCCGACACTTAGTTATTTTTTACGTCTAACTTCATACCTCGTTCTTCATTCTAAATATCTTTACTGTTGTCATCTAAAGTTAAAATCAAGGTTTACTGTTACGGATTAACATAGAGTCACTAAATAGGATCACCCAATGCTGACCATCACGCAACTGATTTACATATTGATTATTTACCGCCTCAGTGGAGGTGTTCAGCACCTAAATATATCACTCTCTGGTATCGTTAGTTTATATCAAAGCCATTAATTTATTATGACACAGATACTAACTACGCGGGATCGTATTACATTTGGTAACTTTTTCCTTTTATACAGTAGCTGCAGAGTTAGCTGTACATTTGTAATGTCTGCAGTTATTCGTAGAACTACTCAATAGCAATGGCACATCGACGTCCACTTTACGCGATTGTAATTTGTGATTATCGCACTTTCGGTGGGCTATCATTATAAACACTCTTAGTGTAAGCTCGCAAACGGAGTACCGTTCCAAAGTGATGTTGCTTTACTTGTTACTTATATTAATAACGGTGTTACTTCGTAAATGTAATTGAATAGTAAATTACTACGGATTCCCGAGGTAGACTGCAGTAATAAAATTTTTCTAACTATGATATTCTTGTCACGGAAGGGAGTGGGAACGCTTACATATAAATTACAGGTGGTGTAGCATCATAAAAATTTTATCTGCTTATAGGTAATTTTTAGAGTCGGTACTCACAAATCCTAATGGTAACAACATTAACCGCAATGACATGGTATTACAAGAAGCAAATTCCAACCGTATCCACAACATAGTAATGGCTACAATTGTCTATCGGCGAACTCAGGATGCAAGACTAGTTTACAAGCACTACAACAGCCCACTTCCTTAATTGAGCCTTTCAACTCAGGTCAAAGGATAAGCCACTGATACACACGTTATATCCATTTAATTTCTAGATTTGCATAGAACACATAATATGGAGAGAAAACTTAATGAGGAATCGGTGATCCTCACCGATTCCTTAATAGCATTTTGATATTAGAAATTTAGCAAATAACAGTAAAAAGGCAATTCACGGTCTTTCACTGATTTGAAACAGCGGCAACTTTTATTATTATTGCCATCGTATATGAGCATTAATTTAAATATTTTTATATTCTCTGTTAGTGCTTATCTTCAGATTAAGGATAAATTGAGAAGATACTAAAAGCGGTTGGTTAACTAGCTGGGGTCCAGGGAAACAAAGTAGCCCGAATGGAGTTGTAAACGTCCGTTAATTATAATGTGCTTATTAAAGCTGACGGTAACTTTGAGATCGTAAATTTAAAATGACTCGTATTTTATGCAAACAATTAAGTTTATCGGGTTAAGATTGTGAATAAATATGCATGTACCGGTTTGTCCCAGTTTAAATTAAAACTACAAATAATGGTGCGGTCTGGCCCATTATTGGTATAACGGGTGATAGTTCTTTATTCCACTGGGATAATGTTCTGTAAATACAATTTACATCGACGATTGATTGTTTGTTTTCTGAAGCGCGTTAATAACACCTCCATGAAGATAACGCGTTAAATAATGGTCGAAAGTGATTCACACATAAATTTTATTTGTTGTGATTTCATTAATTGAAGCTTTTGATGCTAATTAGAATTTATCCCTTTATTTAGCCAGCGCTATTTGTATTCCAACTTTAACAGACTCAAGTTAAGTTATGCTGATATTAAAGTTATGTTTACTGTTACAGTTGCCGTTATCTAGTTCTTTAAATATCTGTACTCACAGACAAACCGTGTAAACGGTTTTATGGGACATTGGCTTATTTTTAAGATGTTAATGTAACATGTTTTAATAACAAATAAATAAATAAATAATAATAATAAATGTATATTTTCGGACTCTTCAAATTACGCAAAGGTCTCGCACAAGACACACTCACTTATTTAGTGACAGTGTACCTTTACACCGGTCCAATTATGGACAAAATGCTGTTATAACTCGACTGCCTCGCTTATACATAGACATATATGAAAATCTGGATATATTCCAGCTATCTAAGGTATCTTTTCGTAAATGTTCTGTTGTAATAATACTCACCAGTAAGTGAATAATAATATTATTATTATTTACCAGTTGTTATATTTCCTTTTATTTTTATTTTGGTTGAAAAGTTAAAATTTTAGAACTACTGTACTAAAAGTACAGTAGTACTACTAGTTTAATATGCATGTAATGCATAATAGGCTTCAGAGCCCCATGTGACATTGTTATTATATAATGAGAATGTAAAAAAAAAAACTGTTGAGGTTCCTATGAATAAATAAAATAAAAAAATAAAATTAAAGGCTTAAATATCTTTGAGCGATATATATCTGGCTCTTAAAACATACAAAGTCTTGAAACTTAATGTAATTAAGTACGCCACTCAAAGTCAATTTAATTTTCGAGCGGTGTCTTAAACGACTTGTTTTAAACCAGCTAACTGCTGAATAACAATTCGATTGATTTCGTGAATGAGTCATAAAATTGTTTGTGACCGTAAAGTGCGGGTGTCGGGCGACATCTGAGGCTTTCTTTTATTTCGGTGCCATGTCGAGGTGCAGCCGGATTAGTGTCGTCGCTCGGACACTGCATCCATTATTACACAAGCGACGACCCACCGATTCAACCCTAAGTAAGGCCAGAGAAGCAGAAACGAGCACCTCAGCCAGCTTGTAAAGCGATTAAAACGCAAACGCACGGATCTGTGAGCAGGTAATAAACTGACTGACGTTGATATTGACAATAAATATCCTCTAACTGCCCGCATCTAGTTTTCGTAAATATATTTTGCATCCGTATGAAGTAATTTTCCCAAGCTGCCACAACTCAACGTCCGGATTGTTTCAGTTTTCAAACGGTAATTTCCGTAAGTAGGCAAGTGTATGTCGAGAGTTTCGTAGAATGTTATGTTACACGACGTGTGAAGGTTTATTTTATATCAACAGGCTTTATAACGAGTAAAAAGTGGGTGATGTGGAAGGCAGCCTTGGCGCTCCACATCTTGTTCCGCGAACCACCTGCACTCACATCGTCTGCGTGTACAAGAAAATGACCTGTGAAAAATGGAAAGTGGAGTGAATTTGTCTAGCTCAGTGTGTTAGTGTCCGAAGTGTAATGGTGCGCGTTACTCAGATAAAAGCACACCCGTAGGAAGTAATACACTGCAGCTCCAATGTAATACACACAGCGTGAGAATCGCAACCGCCTCTTAATATCGCACTCCGGATAGTATCTCTCTCGTTATAATCGTGACAAACTATTAACCGCGCACTTGAGTTCCAACGTTATTATTATAGCGTTTAAATGGCGTAATTAATTTGTACACGTGATGTCAGGCACGCTGTGACTTAATGCAAAACATTAATGCATATTTCATAATAGTCTTATTTAACTAGAAACTCGAGTTATTTCGAAGAATACAACATAGACTTGTGCTGACTCAGTAGAAGTACGGTATTTTACGAATAAATTTTAAATATTTATTATCAAAGTAAGCCTTTAAGCCTTAACAAGGCTTTAATCGTATGGAGGGCAGACGACCCTTCTATATAAGCGTATAATCAAATTCAATACTAAATGATAATCGAAAATACAAATACGTAAAAAAAAGTTGGGGACTTACGAGAAAGCATTGCAGCGTAATATTGTAGGCACAAGTCGATCGTGACTTAAAACTGCTTCGGGCACGCCTAACTTACCTGAGGGAAAAAGGTATATTAAGACACATTAATGAGTATGATGCCGTATAAGATGCGCATTATTAGCTATAAAATGATAAATTTATGAAGAGCGATAGGGGATTACCTACGTTAAAATGTATGGAGCGGAAGTCTTAGGGACAAACGTCATGTTACGATAATAAACACTATTTGTCACGTTTATTTTCTAACCATTTGTGAAAGGATTTTCAATAAAGTTTGTAATTGATTATTGTCTGCTTAGTATATATTATCTACTTAGTTTATTTTTTTTATGCACCTGCCATGTTATCTCTTCACCACCCATGGTAGAGAATGCTTATGGCATTTAGTCCGCGAAGTTGGTCGGCCAAGAAAGTGGTGTACCACCCTAAGGTTGAATATCGCTTGCAGATTCATAGGTGATAAAGATTAGTTTCGCTTGCAGATCGATCTGACAACTTCTATTGCTGTCTTTATCTGATTATTGATAACGACTATTACTGTTTGTAACGTGACAGCTGTTCTTAGTTTGAACTTGATGGAACCAATGACGTCGTAAAATCAACGGCGGGGGGCTGTAGATTTTGATGACAAAATTGTATCTACAAATTCAGAATTGTAATCAACAAGTTACATAAAATTGTAAAGGCACAAGGCGAGTCCACAAACCTACAATTTCTGTAAACTTGTAATTACAATATCAATAAAAAACAAGCTAAAAATAGATTTATCCTTTTATTAAATTTCTACAATCAATTTTAAAATACTTATAACAAACAAAAACATAGCATATATAGTAATATTTAGAAGATATTGAAAATTTTAAAAAATTAGAAACGGGTGTAACCGCCGTTGGCCTCTATAACCTCTAAAAGACGAGACCTCATTGAACCAACAAGCCGTGAGCAAATATCGGTTCCCCGCATTTCCTCCCAGATATAATTACAGTGACTAATAAGAGCTTGTTTAGTTCTTTCATTTTGATGCGACCATCGTTGGACCATAAGGCCCCAAAGATTTTCTATCGGGTTGAGGTCCGGCGATCTTGAGGGCCACTGAATTACCCTTACGTCAGTGTGTGAACGAAACCAGGCTCTTACGATCCTCGCATTATGAATTGAACAATTATCTTGAACAAAATCAAATTGTGGCACTTCGTTCTCCGGGTAAACATTACGGACTGTCGGTAGCATTGCATTCTGAAGCACGTCGATATAATTTACAGCCGTCGCTCGAGGAGGTAGAGAACACAATTCTACACCATCCGTACTCATCCAGCCCCAAATATTTACGGAAATTCGACCTGATTCTCTATTTGGGATTACATGATCATCTTTATACCGTGTTGAATTATATCGCCAAAGGTGAAGACGTCCATGCTGACTGGATTTAAACGTTTTTTCATCACAAAACACTGTATTAGACCAATCAAACTCTAAGTGCTCTCTGGCGAAGTTCAGACGAGCAAGTCTGTGAGCATCCGTCAAATATATTTTCTTGGCGTAATGCCTGTGGTGCAACCCCATGTAATGTAGATGATTCCTTATTGTTTGGGCACTCACATCGAACATCTCCGCAAAATGTTTTGTGGGCTTAAAACCATTGATTTCATATTCCCGTCTCATGAATTCTCTATCGTTATTGGAGAGTGCAGGCCGGCGACCACTTCTTCTGTGATCCAACAAACTTCCCTCCTCTCCTTCACGACGAATCCAAAAGCGGACAGAACGCCTCGATATATTCAAATTCCGGGATATCGCACTGATACTGCTTCCCTCATTAAATTGGGGAATTATTTGTGCTCTTTCGGCAATGGTCAAGTTGGCAGGCATTGAGATGATTTTATATGCAGTTGATTGAAAAATAACACGGAAAATATATCGATTTTTTGCATATATTTGACAAAATGTCAATTGTCAGTTTTCTTTTTCAAATGGAATTCGGTTGTCTAAATAGTTTTTATTACTTTTGTTTGGAAACATTTCAATTGCTTTGTAGAAACTAATGTCCTTTTCATTTATACTAAAGGTTAAAATGTCATGTACTTATATGTGACATATGACGTATGAATACTAAATACATAGGTTTACGTCATGATAATGTTGTCTCTTTCAGTAATATCTTTTTATAACGAACCTTGTTGTAATTTTCGATGACCGGGAAACTAAATCAAAACTGGTACACCACTTTCTTGGCCGACCGTACATTTTGTCTTGCATAAAGTTTTAATAAATAAATTGTCGTAAATAATAACTGACAAATCTTTTATGGCTGATACCAGAATTGGTGACATAATAAAATAATATTTTATATAAGCTTACTATTTACTGTACGAAGTTATAAAATATTATAAAAATTGCTTACAAGGATTTACTTAATTCATTGGTAATAATATAACGTATGAATATACTAATCATTTTTTTTTTATTTAAACATAAACTAAATTACCTAGACATTTCGCATTGTTTGTGAAGATGTTAAGATCCTTCGTGTTGAAATTTCTACACTAGGAAAGATTGTCACTGATAGGACATCCTGTGATTATAGTAGTGAGAACCTCATAGGTAAGTAAGCATGTACGGTCGGCCAAGAAAGTGGTGTACCAGTTTTGATTTAGTTTCCCGGTCATCGAAAATTACAACAAGGTTCGTTATAAAAAGATATTACTGAAAGAGACAACATTATCATGACGTAAACCTATGTATTTAGTATTCATACGTCATATGTCACATATAAGTACATGACATTTTAACCTTTAGTATAAATGAAAAGGACATTAGTTTCTACAAAGCAATTGAAATGTTTCCAAACAAAAGTAATAAAAACTATTTAGACAACCGAATTCCATTTGAAAAAGAAAACTGACAATTGACATTTTGTCAAATATATGCAAAAAATCGATATATTTTCCGTGTTATTTTTCAATCAACTGCATATAAAATCATCTCAATGCCTGCCAACTTGACCATTGCCGAAAGAGCACAAATAATTGCCCAATTTAATGAGGGAAGCAGTATCAGTGCGATATCCCGGAATTTGAATATATCGAGGCGTTCTGTCCGCTTTTGGATTCGTCGTGAAGGAGAGGAGGGAAGTTTGTTGGTTCACAGAAGAAGTGGTCGCCGGCCTGCACTCTCCAATAACGATAGAGAATTCATGAGACGGGAATATGAAATCAATGGTTTTAAGCCCACAAAACATTTTGCGGAGATGTTCGATGTGAGTGCCCAAACAATAAGGAATCATCTACATTACATGGGGTTGCACCACAGGCATTACGCCAAGAAAATATATTTGACGGATGCTCACAGACTTGCTCGTCTGAACTTCGCCAGAGAGCACTTAGAGTTTGATTGGTCTATAATACAGTGTTTTGTGATGAAAAAACGTTTAAATCCAGTCAGCATGGACGTCTTCACCTTTGGCGATATAATTCAACACGGTATAAAGATGATCATGTAATCCCAAATAGAGAATCAGGTCGAATTTCCGTAAATATTTGGGGCTGGATGAGTACGGATGGTGTAGGAGAATTGTGTTCTCTACCTCCTCGAGCGACGGCTGTAAATTATATCGACGTGCTTCAGAATGCAATGCTACCGACAGTCCGTAATGTTTACCCGGAGAACGAAGTGCCACAATTTGATTTTGTTCAAGATAATTGTTCAATTCATAATGCGAGGATCGTAAGAGCCTGGTTTCGTTCACACACTGACGTAAGGGTAATTCAGTGGCCCTCAAGATCGCCGGACCTCAACCCGATAGAAAATCTTTGGGGCCTTATGGTCCAACGATGGTCGCATCAAAATGAAAGAACCAAACAAGCTCTTATTAGTCACTGTAATTATATCTGGGAGGAAATGCGGGGAACCGATATTTGCTCACGGCTTGTTGGTTCAATGAGGTCTCGTCTTTTAGAGGTTATAGAGGCCAACGGCGGTTACACCCGTTTCTAATTTTTAAAAATTTTCAATATCTTCTAAATATTACTATATATGCTATGTTTTTGTTTGTTATAAGTATTTTAAAATTGATTGTAGAAATTTAATAAAAGGATAAATCTATTTTTAGCTTGTTTTTTATTGATATTGTAATTACAAGTTTACAGAAATTGTAGGTTTGTGGACTCGCCTTGTGCCTTTACAATTTTATGTAACTTGTTGATTACAATTCTGAATTTGTAGATACAATTTTGTCATCAAAATCTACAGCCCCCCGCCGTTGATTTTACGACGTCATTGGTTCCATCAAGTTCAAACTAAGAACAGCTGTCACGTTACAAACAGTAATAGTCGTTATCAATAATCAGATAAAGACAGCAATAGAAGTTGTCAGATCGATCTGCAAGCGAAACTAATCTTTATCACCTATGAATCTGCAAGCGATATTCAACCTTAGGGTGGTACACCACTTTCTTGGCCGACTGTACCTAATTAGCGCAACTGCAAGTTAAAAGGTATAGTTCTGTCTGAGAATATATCCATTAGCCAAGCATAAGTTGTCTGTCTGACTAATACATACAAATTACGAGAGAATTTGTTTGAAATTTTTCGTCGGCTATGTGTGCAAGGTCCGGGCGCGAACATAAAGCACCGCGCCCAGTAGGCGCGTGATATATGGTTTGCATAATGGTAATTCAGCTCCGCCATGCCTCCACTTACAAAGTATGGAAATGCCGCGCGGGCATTCTATTCGATCGTGTTGAAATTAATGAGAAATTATTCTACAACACCAATAATTAATTCCTATACTTAAACAGCCATGGCTAATAACCGCGGTTTTGATTTCAATTCTAAAGCAATATGCCGTTAAAATGCTTTAACTGCCAATTGGACATACATCTTGGCTCGTAAAGCTTAGTCTGTCTTCCTGTCGTTTATTACACATTCAGTTCCTACTGTTTGAATAACCATCGTACAACCAGCGAATAGAACAACCGTAGGGCGATAGCATTCATTATCTCTGTAACGACTTATCTCAAGTACCTGGTATATATGCTCACGATATCATTATTTCAGCAGCTGGCGCTATAAGACGAATTTATATTTCTGATTTAGTTTTGATTGCACAAGAGCAGAAAATAGAATCGTTTACAGCCCTCGGGGGTATTTTCATATAATACAGTGTACTATAGTTAAAAAGAGTATTATTTTTCAGTAGCTAGCGGGGAAAATCAGTTTTGCACACATGTCGAGACAGTTAGCACGCGCGACCCCAATCGTGATACGAATATCACCATTTATAGATGAGGGAAAAGTGAAACTGATATGTATTTCCACAGACGTATCAAGTAAGAAGACTTTCAACAGGATTCTCTGAGTCAGCTTTTGAGGCAATAAATATTTATGTCTCGTATCGTTATAAAATTATCGCAAATTTTGGTAATGACTTATGAGAGTAGGATAATTTATGATGATGACTTCACAACTAACGGTGTGACATTTTGAAATGTAGGTCACTATGGAGAAGCGGGGACTAATAAGAGACATGTGAATTTAGAACACACAGTTTTATCATATAAAGTAATCTGCAATTGCTTTGAGGATATTCTAGAACATTAACAAGACGCCTTTATTGAACTGTCTGCATGCAACTAAGGTGCCAAAGAGATACCGTGAAAATTGACTCTAAAACGCGTATTGTAAGAACAAAAATATATTTACATATATAAACTAGTACGTCGATGTCTATCGACAAATATAGTTGGCAAGTTGACAATAGTCGTAAAATAAGAATGGGCGCACTAATAATATGTGCATTTAAATTGTGTCCCAGCTCTCTCACAGTGCGATTTTCACGGTACATACTCTTCTGAAATAAATAGCTGTATTATGTCAATTTACTTCAGTTTACGAGGTGGCACAAATAACAAGGACAGAAGTTATGACAAGAAACAATTGCATTCAGAAACTTAAATACGTTGGAGGAAAATGAAGTCTTGCACTAAGAAGAAAGCTAGATCATAGCATATCAGAAAGCAGTCAGCGTAAGAAATATATATTATGACAGAATACATACAATATGATACAATCACATTTCCTGAACACCACGATGGCGGCCTTATTATAAAACGATGTTTATTAAAGGAGGCCGTCGAACTGTCTGATATAACATGAATTTTTATGGTATGTAACTATTTAAAAGTGTAGTAAAATAATATGTTGCTTGATTATTTAATATGCGTAATAAAGTCAGCTTCTCCGGTTACATTATGGTTTTAAAACAAACAGTCTCGTGGCCATAAGTTGAACGCATCCTGAGGCCAAGCCCAGCTGGCTAATTATCAGACTAATGGGAGACTGCTGATTGAAGGAGGATTTACAGCCCCGGAGCACGACAGGACACGGCGGCACTTTGAAAAACGCATTCATGTCTTTATAGTTTACGCGCCAATTTACCGTCTTTCATAAATATGTGAGTCGATTGCTACCATGAAATTGTTTGTTTAGCCTAAGGAAATAAGATCCTAGTTATGTTTAACTAATCCTTCGTAAGCAACGAGGATTTATTGAAGTAATCGTTCTCGTACAAGATAGTATTGGTGCATATTCAAAAAATGTTTCTTTGGAGGTTGCAGTAAAAGAAGTAAGTCAACCGAGCCGTGCAAAACACTTTTGATTTTGTGACTCGGTATTTCTAGTTTGGTTTCTTGGATTTGTTAAATATTTTATATAGGTACTTTCTTTATTACCGAGTTCAAGAAAGGAGAAGGTAGTATGTTCGGCTGTATGTATTTTTAGTTTTCCGTACCACAAAAGGACAAAACTGAACCCTTATAAGATCACTTTATTGTACGTCTGTCTGTCTGACAGATGACCCTTTATTTCAGGAATGCGTGGAGATATCTAGTTGAAATTAAAACCATATACTCAGATCTACAGTAAAACTAAACTAAAACTTCTAAATTAACAAAAAAAACACAGTAATTCGATACTAAGGAATCAAAATTGATGGGGTACTTCCCGATGAGCTAGAACTATAAAATTTGGCAAGTTACATCGTTTCATAATACAAATTCAAGAAAAAATCTGTAAACTATACATTATTAATTAAAAACGCTACTATTTCAAGTGAGGTATCATATGAAAGGGCTTAGGCTTAATTTATACCGCCGCGGAATGGAATGGAAGCGACTTTTTGCAACGAAATTGTACATAGCATAACGAACTTTATGTCGATTGTATAACATACAAACTAAATAGGAGCTATACATTTGACATAAAGTTCATTATGCTATGTACGCAAAAAGTCGCTTCCATTCCATTCTGCGGCGGTGTAAAATGAGCCTTAGTGTTTATAATCCAAATATTAAAAAATATTTTTTTAGCAAAATAATAGAACCGACTTCTATATAAAAACACTACATGACATGACAAATGACACCGACTACCGAAATTAAAGTTATTTTTGCCTTTGTAGTGTTTTTATATAGAAGTCGGTTCTATTATTTTGCAAAATTTTTTTATTTCACGCTTTTTAGTGGGTCGGTTTGTAATTTACCTAGTTACAAAAGCCAAAATGTCAACTACTTATCACCTTTTCAAAATATTGCTTTTTCCCGGAGCAGAGCCGCTAATTTTTGAGGAGTTCTCCTGGTACATCACCATCAGCTCTACTTCACCATATGCATTGTGACGAGCATAAAGTGCTTAACCTCTATATTCAAGTAATATAATCGCAATCCACGAAATACTTATTAATGAGTAGTTTCGGTGGCCATCTGTGGTCTTCATCATCAGTTCCACTTCCTCAAATGGTGCTTTTCGAGAGCAACTGCACAAGGTACTATAAGAAATACCCAAAATGCTATAGGTGTACCTATTTGAAGAGTTCCCTTTATTTATTATTATCAGATTAGATTATCAGATACAAACATGACGACAATGGGACCAACTAGAAAGTATACCCTTTCAAACAAAAAAAGAATGTTCGAAATCGGTCCAGCCATCTGCGAGTAATGAAGTAACATATGTACATATAAAAAAAAGTTCAAGACGAATTGAGAACCTCCTCCTTTTTTTTAAGTCGGTTAAAAATCCCTCGTGGGAAAGAAACAGGTGAAGTCCGACTCGCACTTCACCTGTTTTTTATGTATCTTCACCGATATCTTCACCAATTGTAGACCATTTTTCAATTTTTTTTATTCGTAAGCTTATACTCCTGAGTGGGTCTCATTGACATTTTATTTGTTTTGTAGTCAGTTCCATTTTTAACCGACTTTTAGAAAAGAAGGAGTTTGAATATTTGAAGAATTCCCTCGATTTCTCCAGGATCCCATCATCAGATCCTGATTTCGTAACAATGGGAGCAACTAGAAACTATACCCATTCAAACGCAAAAAGAATTTTTCAAATCGGTCCAGCCGTCTCCGAGTTATGAGGTAACATACATAAAAAAAAAAAAGTTCAAGACGAATTGAGAATCTCCTTTTTTGAAACCGGTTAAAAAGAAAAGAATTAACAAAAAAAACTTTTTCACAAAACATAAAACCTTATTTTTTGTCAAAAGTTTTTATTTCACGCTTTTTGGTGGGTCGCTTTGTGATTTACCTAGTTACGAAAGCCTTAATGTCAACTACTATCACCTTTTACAAAATATTGCTTTTCCCGATGTAGGGCCGATAATTTTGAGGAGTTCTCCTGGGTTTTCACCATCAGCTCCACTTCAGCATATTCATAGGGACGAGCATATTGTACTTAAGAACCATATACAAGTAATCGAATCGGGACCCATGAAATACTTATTATTAAATAGTATTGGTGTCCAACTGTGTGTGTGTCTTCGTCATCAGTTTCACTTCACCAAATGGTGCTTTTCGAGAGCAGCTGCTCAAGTTACGATAAAAATACCGAAATCGTTATAGGTGTGCCCATAATATTTGAAGACTTTCCTCGATTTCTCCAGGATCCCATCATCAGTTCCTGACATAATAACAATGGGACCACCTTTGAAGTATAAGATACCCTACGAATTGATAACCTCCTTCTTTTCTAAAAGTCGGTTAAAAATGGAACTGACTACAAAACAAATAAAAACACTACTGCACTAAAAATAAACATCGATAAAAAAGTAATACTCAATAAATAACTCCAAGAACATTATTTTAACGTTAAAGTAAGAGATTTAAAGTGTAAATAAATCATACATTGGGAATACGAATTATGTTCCTCAATAAATGGGCCGTATTAACCAGAAGCAGATTTGAAGTGATCATGAAAATATCTTATCTTTTAAATTTCACGGTAATTAATAATATATTCCACAACTTTTTCACACAACGCCATCTAGTCCCAAACTAAGCAGAGCTTGTGGTATGGGTACTAGACAACTGATAAACATACATATATATTTCTAAATACATACATATTATAGATAAATTACACCCAGACAAAGAACAAATGACCGTGCTCATCACACAAACATTTGTCCTAGGTGGGAATCGAACCCACGACCTTGCGCATAGCAGTCAGGGCCACTGACCACTATACCAACGGGCCTGTCACTGACCAAAATTTAACTCTATGCCTTGGTTTATTGGGGAAAAATTCATCAAATGACTCTTTCCGCTCTTGGGAGTGTCAGACTTCTATCGATTAAAAACACATCCTGTTATTTCATTTGCCCTTGTGTTCCGGGGCCCCAGTATCTTGTAAGAACATTCCCGGAATTGCTGCTGCGCCGAATTTTAAGCACGCTTGGAACACGTCGCGCCGTCGAGAAAGGCCTGAACCTTACCGAACGGTAAGCTACCACTGCTAGCCGTCCGCAAGACCGCGCCTAAGATCGGCTCGCGATCCCAGATGCCCGCGGCGTCTTCGGCGGGGGTATTCACGCTTTCCGTCTTCTTCGAAAGTATGCAAACTTTGCCTCTTGCACAAAATTTATGGACATGGAATGCTGTCGAACTTGTCTGTACAGTTTATGGCGCAAATATTTTTGAGATACTGCTTATTATAGCGGACATCTCACTTCCTTATACTTTTGAGTTCAAGATGTTATATGTCATTAAACCAGTTATCAAAGTCAATACGAAAGAAGTTATTTAAAGCAGCAATGAAGACACGATGTAACGACAATAAGTGATATTGAACGACGTCGTTTGCCGCAAAGCAAAGCATTAAAGCCGGAATGTCGTTCCGTATTAACCAGGACCGTAGACAAAACTTGAAAGGAAAATTTATTACTGTGCAGGCGATCCTTAGCAACTTGATGACGCTTGTTAATTTAGGTTATCGGTTAGGTTACGTAAGTATGAAATTTATAGACTGTACTTTAAAAACCAAATTGTAACCCCTTTATACCATGTTTAAGGCAAATAAAGACTTATCCTATCCTATATTCCTTTCGATTACGACTGCATTGCAAACAGACTTAATAAACGCGCTCTAAAACAATGAGAAAAAATACAGTTACTGGTGGTAGTACAGATGAGTCATATTGAACGAAGACGCAGTTTTCATTAGCACATAGCTGTAAATACATCTATCATTTCACAAAGAAGCTGACATTGACTGAATATTTTACGACTCTTACAATGATTAAGCGGCAGTTTCCTAGTTAAGTTAATTATTTTAGTGTTGCTTTCAACCAACCAGTAGCATCATACCATTTCATCTCGTATGTAAGAGGCTAAAAACAATTACAACTGTAGTCATACTGCTAGACATTTATAGTAACATCTTCAATGTCTTATATCAGTTCAGAGAAATATTCAGTGGTTTAAGGTAGGAGTTCCGACCCGCCAATTGAAAACTTTCTTCAGTGATAAGTTTCGGCCAAAAAGTGTCGTATTTCGACGGTTTCGTGGGACCTTGCAGCGTAACACGACGCGGCCGCGCCGCGCGCCGCTTCTTCATGTATAGTTCAGTTATAATTCGTTTTGGTTTTGGTTGAGATATAATTATGTCTTAGTCTTAATTATAAAAAATTACATTTACTTATTGTGTATGTCTATTTTTTTATGCGCCTTAGTAGCCTGAAAGACATAAAATAACTCATATTATACCAGTGTGGCAAGTTATATCCAAATTCGTACAGGTATTCAGACGTAAAGAGGTGTCAGACAGACAGGAAAGAAAAAAAAAGAAAAATAAATATTTTTGGCTTTGTGACTTAAATTCGTACGTCAGAATGCCAACTACTAAATGCCCCAGGTGTTTTCTGAATGAAGAGAAGCATGCAAATCAATACGACTGTCGATAGGCGATTCTTGAGCTATGATTGAGAATGACAAGACAAAAAAAAAATATATACGCGTCGAATTGATAACCTCCTCTTTTTGTCGTCGGTTGAAAATACGACTTCGCGCATTCGCGCAAGGCAACGCGATTCTCGACTTTCGATAAACGCCAACACGAGTATTTTTTTATGGTTACAACTGTCCGTATAAAAACGGCATCCTTATAAGATCACTCATGTGCGAGTCACATGCAGAATCTAAATAATCGTGAGTTTTTTTTTTAATTTGTCTCTTAAGTCACCCCATATTTTGCGTATCAAATGGAAAAAAGAATTCCTTCATTCATAATTCTGAAATAAATATTTTTGAAGTTCAGATAATTTATTTCCACGCTTAAATTAAAAATACTTGACCTGGAGCACTACGCACCGTTTCTGTTTTTAATTTTTATTTAATACAAACCTAGTTCTTACAAAAATAATCCAACCTCCCTTTGGTTTAGTAATCGTTTGTTTTTAACCTCAGTCTCTTGTATACATTTTTACATGTCTTACTTTAAAACAGACGAAGCTTCATACAGATCTTAACTTATTATATTTAGATTATGATATTTAGATATTGTATTTGCGGGTTTCGTTAACGTTTGTATAACCCCTTCGAAAGGAATACCAGTCTTTACATTCCTAACATCAAAATTTACGTAGATTTCTACAAATTGGCACACCTGTTTACTTTTTAGTAAATTTTTATTTTACTTTATACTCCTAAACAAATCTATAAGTTTGTAACTTCAAAAGTTTAGCAGAAGTTAAACTTAGAAGTTTCATGTAAACTACCTCTTTTTTACCCCCCAGTAAAAAACCGTACAATAAACTTTTGTTTTTCACCATGGGCTCTACCAAATTTTGCATTCCTAACTTAAATTTTTTTTTTTCCACAAATTTAGAACCGACTTCCATATCAAAACACTACAAAGCCAAAAATAACTTTAATTTCGGTTGTCGGTGTTATTGGTTTTGGATTTTCTTTTTTTTTTCACACCGCCTTCCGAAATTAAAGTTATTTTTGGCTTTGTAGTGTTTTGATATGGAAGTCGGTTCTATTTTTTGTAAAAAAAAAATTCACGCTTTATAGTGGGTCGGTTTGTAATTTATCTAGTTACTAAAGCCATAATGTCAACAACTTATCACCTTTTACAAAATATTGCTTTTCCCGATGCATAGCCGTTAATTTTTAAGGAGTTCTCCTGGTACTTGACCATCAGCTCTACATCACCATACTCGTATGTATTGCGACGAGCATAAAGTGTTTAACATCCGTACTCAAGTAATCGAATCGCAATCCACGAAATACTTATTATTGAGTAGTTTCAGTGGCCATCCGTGGTCTTCATCATCAGTTCAACTTCCCCAAATGGTACTTTTAGAATGCAACTGCTCAAGGTACTATAAGAAATACCCAAAACGCTATAGGTGTGCCTATAATATTTGAAGAGTTCCCTCAATTTCTCCAGGATCCCATCATCAGATCCTGATTTCGTAACAATGGGACCAACTAGAAAGTATACCCTTTCAAACGCAAAAAGATTTTTCCATATCGGTCCAGCCGTCTCCGTGTTATGAGGTAATATACATAAAAAAAAAGGTTCAAGACGAATTGTAAACCTCCTTTTTTTGAAGTCGGTTAAAAACTGAAGAAGTTTCGTTTCATACAAACATTCACCCCCTTTCCCCCCACCCCTCTTGGGTGTTTATAATAATCCGTTCTTAGCCGAAGTCTAATAACTATAAACTACCTTCCTGCCAACTTTCATTTTCGCTGTTTTTGATATTTCGTGATGAGTGACCTGTCGGCTGTTATATGTCCGGAACCCTTTGCTCACATTAGTTCATTTTTATTTTACTCACGGGTAGTTGTAAGATCTCCAAGTGGAACTTTATAGGCCGTTTCGCTCTCTCGACGAACTGTCGTACTGTGCTGGCGCTGCCGCTGCAGAGAACCTCAAGCGGCAGAAATACCCTAGTTATATTTTCAAGCCGTTTAAGGTTGAAACTTTTGGCTGGTAGGGTTCGAGTGCTCATATGACGAATTAAAATATTTCCAGTCGCATATTTGACATTTTGCATGACCTAAGCATTGCTTTAAGGGTAAACATTCCTTTTCAACCAGTCTGATTGGGCACATTACCAGTGGACAGCCTATACGTATTAATTATTCGACGCCATATTATAGTTTATTTTTAGAATTTGTAATTAAGAATTTTTATTTAAGTGCATATAGTTACTTCAGTTTATAACCAATAAACATTTTCTATTGCATGTAAACTACTTAAAGAAATTCTTGGGGAAATTGAGCTGAACAACAATAATTGCCATTAACAGGGAACTTGATGCCGCTTTTTACCGTTGCTCTCTCATGAGGACGGGCGCAAAGCTATTAAGAAAAACAACTGAAGTTATTATGTAAGATATTAAATATAATGCCAGCATTTCAAAGCTATTGTCATAATTTATTTAATCTTCAGTGAGCTTCAGATTGGCTTTGAACAGAATGGGTCGGTTGACGTATTTCATTCATTGTTCAAGTAATAAAATATTTATTTATTATCTTTATTTGGCTAACCAACAACTGTTTATACTTAAAGATTGAAATAAATAAAAAAAAATTCTTCAACAATTGCTTAAAGGTTTGCATCGCATACCCCATTAATGTAATATCCATTAGATAATTTAGTTTACGGTCACTACAATAATATTTTCTAAAGTTAATGATGAGATAAGCGATTTTTTCACTAAAGTTAATATTTGTCTAAGAAAACGCGTCCGTCATTTCTAGGTTCAAAACGAAAGTTGATTAAAAAATATTTTATTTTTATACTTATATACCTGCAAATCAAAGGCATCAATCAAACAGTACCTATAACGTCAGAACTATAACGGTGATATTTATTTTTTGCAGACCTGTCCCTATTTATTGACAGCTGATATACATACATACCCCCGTTTACTGATTACAATTTAGAATTTACTCGTATATTTGTATACTTTGGAATAAAAGTAGGAATTGTCACGTTTTTAAATCAAAATGCTTTATTCAGGAACTGGCTCTAAAAGACTTTATTAGAATATGGTATTGTGAGAAATTATTATAATAGTAGCGAAAACCAATGAGATTTTAATCATAGACAACATTTTCTAAATTGACTCAGTTGTCGTCAAACGCCTTTAATGGACGATAATAGTATTGCAATAAAATTTAATATTGGCGTAATAAATGCGGCTACTCTTTGTGTAACACAGCTACATGTTTAGGAAATCGGAATTATTACTTAGTTAATACAATAATGCTTCGTATCAATATACTGTATCATTTATGTACTACTTATTCTTTTACTACTAATTATTGATGTAATACTGGTAATTTATGTACTTATATAGCTTAGAACCAGGAGACGGACATAGGATACTTTTTATCCCGGAATTCCAACGGGATCGGGATTTACGCGGTAAAAACTACTGAACGGATCTGAATGAAATTTGGTTAGTAGATAGTAAACATCCTGGAATAACACATAGGCTACTTTTAATCCCTGAATTCCCACGGGATCGGATTTACGCAGGACAAACCTCCCCACGCGAACGAAGTTGCGGGCAGAAGCTAGTAATTTATATGCTTAGGTTTATAATTTTTCATGCAGTTCTATGACAATAAATACTATTATTTCTTTCCTTATAGAGGCTTATTACAATAATAACTATAAGAAAGGAACTCGATTCATAAAGTTTTTAAACTAATTTTATGTATGAAAGAAATATTGTTTTTCATACTTATCATATGTAACTGGTACCTGCGTACCAACAGTAAATCGATTAAACAAATGTACTCAATAATTCGTAGACGAATATCAATTCATCTCAAATAAACCGGTAATTATGTCCAGGCCGGACAGAGGAAGATTGATGTGTTCATGAATTAATGCCACGTTTCGTATTCAAACACCTCATGCGCACAAAAAAGATTTAATATGGACCTCTAAAAGCAGTCATATTTCAAAGGTATAATTATTAATTAGCTTTCAAAGAAATGTATTCCATTTTGTTCAATATACGTATGTATATGATTACTACTGAGATAAAAAGATGCGTTCTACATTTTACACCGTATGCTTTAGAGCCTAGAATATTTCCTGGTTCATAAAGCAGCAATAAAAAAGTCTTCGTCTGTTGATTAAGATCGAACTCGGCGTAATCTCGGACCGTGTGAAAACAGACTCCATCAAAGAAAAGGTATGAATAAATGAAAAAGAAAATTAGGATGAGAAAAAAGTTCTGAAGGATAAGAGAGGCACGTATTGAATTTATAAATATAATGAGTTTCTGGGTAAAGATTTCTAACTGTCAGACCGCGGAACGAATGTAAATGTTTTAAACAAACACAAAATTTAAAGCAGGACTGTACAACCGATGAACCGGTGAGATTGTTGCAGAGTTATATGTTTCTGTTCAAAACGTTGGAGGTGCGAATTTTGAAAATGTTGTCAATACTGGTTTCTGAAGAGTGATGCAAAATATAAGATGTTAAGGGAACATTGATAGTCATAGTATAATAATGGGTGACTTTAATACTTGCCTCCTTAAAAAAGAGACTCGTTCCAATTCTCTCTTTCATATAATAGAATCAAGCAATCTCTCCATTCTCGACTTTGGTGCCACTCACCATTTTCCTAACTCTGTTCCTTCACTGCTTGGTCTTATTTTTGTCTCATCTCTTAGTCACGTGACACGTCACTAAACATGGTCAATGTTCAGCAGACGCCTTTTCCTACCATGACCTAATTTTCACATCCTATAAAATGCGCCCCCTTAAGCGTAAGTTCAAAACTATTCTGCTTCGCAATTTTGATGGGATGAACATTGATTGTCTTCGAGACTCCTCTGGTTGCTTCGTCATCAGTCGACGAACAGGTTCATTTTCTGACTTCTGCACTAATTAAGCTTTACGACAGACATGCACCTATTCGAGCTGTGAGGGTTAAGCATCTTCCTGCACCTTGGTTGACGGATGAAATTAAACTTTTAATACATAAAAAAGCAGAACCGAAATTTAAGTTCCAAGTTACACCCAGTGACACTAACAGGGAGAAATTTATCTCAATTAGAAATCACTGCAGTAAGGTGTGTAGAAATGCAAAACGCCATCATATCCATAATTCGGTTCAGAGTAGTGATCCAGCTAAAGTCTGGAAATTTCTCAAATCATTGGGTATCGGGAAAAAGTCTCATAAAACGATTCCTAAAGACATTGAATTAAACTCACTTAATAGTAATTTTTCTACTTCGCCTTCAATAGATGGAGCTACTAAAACTGCTACTCTAAGTTATCTTTCTAACCTTCCGATACCTTTTTTTTTATGGTTGGGAAAATCATCGAATGACTTCTTCCGCTCTGGGTTAAGCGGAAGGGCGTGTCAGACTTCTACTGTCTAAAAACCCATCCTGTTCCTTCGGCTGCCCTAAAGTTCCGAGGCCGCGGTATCTTGTTACTACATTACCGACCCCGGCAGGCAATGGCTTTATGAGGCCCCGTCATTAATGCAGACAGCTCCTTGATGCGCGCGTGGAACACGACGCGCCGCCGACCCGGGCCTGGTCCTTACCGGACGGTGAGCGACCCCTGCTCGCCGTCCGCAGGCCCGCGCCTACGGTGGCCGGAAATCGGCTCACGATCCCCGACGCCCGGGGCGTCTTCCGCGGCGGAACCTTCCGATACCTGATTATTCTCCTTTTGTCGTAAGTCAATTTACTGCTTGTGATGTTAAAAAGAGTGTTATGTCGATTACGTCCAACGCTGTGGGTAGTGACTGTGTCAGCCGTAAGATGATCATTCCCATCCTTGATAACGTTCTTCCGGTCATTTTATACATCCTAAATTTCTAGTAATGTCTTTCCATAAGCCTGGAAAGACGCCCAAATTATCCCTTTACCTAAAAAACTCGCCCTGCATCATTTTCTGACTACCGACCAATTTCTATTCTCCCATTCCTATCCAAAGTCCTTGAAAAGCTTGTCCACCAACAACTTAGATCGTTCCTCTCTAAGTATAATCTCCTGAATCCCTTCCAATCTGGTTGCCGTCCTGGTCACAGCACTACCTCTGCACTAGTTCATATTACGGACGATATAAGGTCTGGCATGGAGATGGGGAAGTTAACAGTACTTACATTACTAGACTTTAATAATGCGTTTAATACAGTTGACTTCGACATTTTGCTCGGCATTCTATGCTCTTTTAACATATCTCCATCGGTAGTTGACTGGTTTCGTAGCTACCTGTTTGGTCATCGGCAGCGTATTTCCATTGAGGACTCTTTTTCTTCTAGGTGTAATACCTCTGCCATTGTACCGCAGGGTAGTGTTTTATCTCCTTTACTTTTCGTACTTTTTATAAATGCTATCACACAACGACTATCTTCTTTCTACCACTTGTATGCTGATGATTTTCAAATTTACACCCAAGGTCCAATCGTAGAGTTAGCTGATGCCATTGAAGCTATTAATTTGGACCTCGCTCGAATTGGTGACTGGAGCGCTGAGTTTGGGCTGAAAATTAATCCTGCTAAGACTCAGGTTATTGTTGTTGGTAGCTCTCGTACTATCTCCAGGATTGATTGGACGGCACTTCACCAGGTTTCTTTCAATAACACCTTCATACCTTTTAGTCACACTGTTAAGAACCTGGGAATACACATTGACGACACCCTTTCTTGGACTAAACAGTTACAGGAAGTTAGTCGTAAAGTATTTGCTTCTGCAGGCTCCTTGAGACGCCTTCGTAATTTTCTTCCCATCTCTACTAAAATTGCAATTGCACAAACTCTCCTTCTCCCTATTCTGGACTATGCTGATGCCAGCTATCTCGACTTGACCCAAGACCAATTAGACAAGCTAGAGCGACTTATAAATCTCTGTATCAGGTTTATATTTGGCTTGCGCAAGTATGACCACGTTTCTGATTTCCGCGCTCAGCTCAAATGGCTTCCTATTAGGTTTCGCCGGAATCTTCACTTAATTTCTCTACTTTATAATGTGCTCTTTAATCCTTTTACTCCTTTTTATCTTAAGGAACGCTTTCAGTTCCTCTGTGACACACATTCTAGATCCCTGAGATCATCGGAAAATTTAGAGTTAAGTATTCGTATGCATTCCACTTCTTTTTTTGATAAATCTTTCACTATTCAAACAGCTCGTTTGTTAAATGCATGACCCATAGAAGTGAGGCGTGCTCAAACGCTACCAGTGTTCAAAAAAATGGTGAAGGAGCATTACCTCTCCCTATAAGTTTTCCCCTTCTTTCTCAATTATAGATACATGTAATATTTATTAGTATATGATTTTTGTATTGTATGTATGTATTTTATATTATTATGTTCAATTAATATTATTTATGTTGTTTGTACACTGACAGCCCTTAATCTGTCTCCTTCAATTTTTGTCCATCCAAAGGTTGTCTGTAAGAGATCGCCCTGTGCAATAAGACCGCCCATTGTACACTAGTTTAAATTTTTGTATCCATAGAAATATTGTGAGGTGCACAATAAAGTATATAATAAATAAATCATATATTTATTTTGATCCTTGGTGACTGTTTCAATTATTTAAAAAGATCAACTAGGAGAGTTATCCACAAAACAGGATAACTTGTTATAAACTGTAACTTAGTGGGCGAAGAATGATCAAACTGCCTTGTTTTGCGCTAACGACGCTTACTTGATATTAAATATATAAGCTCGTCCTGTTAGCAAATAGAATATGAACAAAAACGTATTCCATAAAATTTTAGATGAAGGCCTTGTTTATTGAAAATTGATATGGTACAATAGCGAACCGCGCCGTAACAGCATAATTCATAAGGAATTTCACATTTTCATGATTCTTGGAGGCTGTTATGCAAAAGAGCCACCGTACAATGGGAACAAATATGTAACAACAATGTTGAGCTAGTACATAATAACGTTAAGGTTCTGCTGGGATGTAACAATTCGCGTAACAGCTTGGTACACCGTTCAATTCAATAGGGACACTAAATTTTACTCCACAAAACTGCTAGGTTGTTAGTTATGATTATAAAGCATTAACGTCTACATTGTAATCAGTTAATCTAACCAGTCGGCGTACAACAATTTATATTATATGCACATTATAAACGTGTCCTATTGGATCCATAGCTTCTACGATGCCAATGTTGCAAACTAATAGAAAAGTTGTGGGTTTTTTTTTTATAATGTTCATAAAAATATTTAAATATTAAATACATAAAATTTAAGTGCATGAATTAAGTGTAGCGTTGTATCAGTAAGTACCTATCAAGTACCGAGTCATTGGTCAAGTTACATTTTATTATTTTAAGAGCAGATAACATAAATAGCGTCTTTATAAGATTTTTTTAGAAAACAGGTTTGTAAAATGTATGTCAAACGTTAATAAAATCGGCTTGTAGCTGCAAAATCTGTCAATTCCGCGATACTTAACAATTTATTTATATCATGTTAAATTCATTTATAACAGGAAATGCCAGTAGGTGAGTAATATTTATAAATGGAAATAATATTTGAAAAACGACAGTTCATTTAAATGAGTAATAACAACTGTCATCTCATCAACTGTAATGTCATCAAATCGATATATACATTCAATAAATTAATGGGCTCTTTTTACAATAGAGCAAAATAAGCGATATTAATGACACATCGAAAGCATAGATGACTAATTATAGCATAGCTCAGTTTGGGAGTCGTTGTCTCAAATTAAAATGCCTCTGCCACCTCACTCAAGTCAATGTCACTCAAGTCAATGTTTGTTTCGTTTTTATTTTTGTACTTATTGAAGAATAAATATTTTTATTTTTAATTTTATTTGAGACGAGACAAACGGCGAAGCGCCATCGTTACATGGTGGACATCCCACCCATACGCACAAAGCGTTTTGGAAATACCCTCATTATGCGTACGGCTAAGGCCGCGTGTCCACGGTAAGAAATTTTTCGTGTCGGCTACAGACAAGATGAAAATATTCATGTACATGAGAAGAATTTTGTCAGGTCTGTGCACGAAAGAATGTCGTGTCTGTTGCAGACAAGACAAAATCTAGTATGTATACGGTACGAATTGTTTCGTTCAGTCATGATTTAGACATTGTAGGGTGTACATCGTGTCGTGTTGTGTTGTGAACTGTGGGAAATAATGTTGACTACCACGCAAAAAAAAAATGGTGATTGCCTATTATATGTATAGAAAATTGAAAAAGAAAACTAACTCCAAGAGAAAATACTGGGTGCATCCTATGTTAAGTCAAAAACATGAGTTTGCTAACTTCTACTTTGAACTGCGACAGTATGAGGAAAAGTTCGTCCTTTATTTTCGTATGAAAATCACTTCGTTTTTCTTTTATAAAAACGTAAACAAACTGTCGTAAACAACACAGGTCCACACGCTTAAACGTTCTCATGGGCACTGTACACACCGCCCCCCGCCCCCTACAGATCGCGTAGTGTCTGGCGCAGACAAGATTTTTGTCTTATGCAGCGCCGACGCAGTGTACACTAGTCGTGTGTAAAAACGACACGAATTCTTGCATAGACCCGGCGATTTTTCTTGCCGTGGACACGCGGCCTAAGGAGTGGAATTCCCTGCCGGAGTCTGTGTTTCCCGATGGCTATAACCTGGGAGTCTTTAAGTCAAGAGTGAATAGGTTACTTTTAGGTAAGCGTGCTCCATCTTCGACCATATCATCACTTGCCATCAGGTGAGATGGTGGTCAAACGCGAAACTATCTTAAATAAAAAAAAAAAGGTGATGAAGGCGCGGTTCCAACCTTGCAAAATGGCTTAATTTATTTGCTAGAAACTTGGAACATATACAATCTGGAATAACATGTGAAAATGTATAGGGAACTATATTGCGCCCTCCGTGAAAGGAATATCTCCTTTCACACTTCCTCCTTCCCCGAGGACACGCCCACTCGAGTAGTGATTAAACGTGTCCCTAAAGAAATCCTTGTATAGGATATAAAAGACAACCTTGCCGGACAAGGTATACCAGTGATTGCCGTCCATCGCTTACATAAAGCGGGAGGCGTAGAACTCTACTGGGTTCTTGTCATTTGTGAACCAACCACACGATATTCAAAATTAGGTCTATATGCTCCCTAACCGGCATCTCAATTGAGAAGCCCTGCCATGCCACAACAGTGGGACAATGCCACCGTTGCCAATTGTATGGCCATGCGCAGAGCAACTGCTATGCGACTTCCAGATGCATCAAGTGTCTGGGCGAGCACAGCACTGCGGACTGCTCCCGGCCCAAAGATCGAACCCTTTGTTCGGAACCACCCAGCTGCGTTCTCTGCGGCCAGACTGGACACCCGGCAAACTAAAGGGCTGTCCTAAAGCACCCTATTCGCGCCTAAACTTGCGAAGCGCCCCGACGTCTCGCTCCTCAGAGACCGTCCCCGTGGAACAGGCTGAACCACGACAAAGCCTTTCCCTCCTTAACCCCTGCCAAACCTTTGCAGGCACTGATAGACATAGCCATCGCAGCGCCGATCCTGCCCGTAGCCGTTGGCCCAGAGGCCACAACCAGTCCCCAACCCGCGCCTCAAACCACTGCTGCTCCCGCAGGCAAACAACCGCCCAAATCTTCACCCATCGGGAACGGCGAGTCTTGCGC
Source organism: Tholera decimalis (assembly GCA_943138885.2). Lineage (NCBI taxonomy): Eukaryota > Metazoa > Arthropoda > Insecta > Lepidoptera > Noctuidae > Tholera > Tholera decimalis. Next base: position 19,131,598 of record OW964564.2, on the reverse strand, counting down.
CCAGATATTACTGCGCCACTACAGAATATTTATAACCCACCAAGCCAGGTCTCTCCGCGACGCTTTTCTGGCTGCCGAACAGCAAAATAACGACAGAATTGTACAGCCAAATTTTCAGCATACACAGTGACGTCGTGCTAGGCCTCAACCAGATGGACGCGATTAACTGATCCAATGGATTCCCAATTCACGAATCACTCTAAGCCTCGATCCCTTAAAGTAGGTTTTTTCAACGCCAATGGCATTTTCAACGAACGCGCCGATATATTAAAATTCCTCCGCGACCACCAATTAGACGTCCTCCTTATACAGGATACCCTTTTAAAACCCAACCGCTCTGACCCTAAAATTGCCAACTACCGTCTAGTTCGCAATGACAGGACACGCTGCCACAGCGGCAGTACCCTTATTTATTATAAAAAGGAATTATACTGCATCCCTCTCAGCCCATCCGCACCCCTCTCTCACCTAGAGTACTCAGCCTGTCGACTAGGCATGACTGGTCATCCTCCGATAACCATCTCTGCCTACCATCCCCCGCCATCAGTCGCGTCTCCTGCTTCAGACGATCCTATCGCGCTCACCAGCGATCTCACGACGCTGAGCCAGTAGCTTCAAATTCCCTTCTTAATAATAATAATGATATGATCCAACCCGTCCCTAGCTGTCCCTAGATGCTATTGCGGTATGGAAGTGGAAGATCTACACCACGTGATGTGGGTCTGCCCCCACTATGAAGATGACAGACGAAAGATGATGGATGGGATTGTCTGCGGTGAGGTCGGCCCGATTTATTACCCCGACCTCGTGAGCACACCGGCGAACTTTAGCCGGCTACTGGATTTCGCGCACAGGTGGCACGCCGCCCGGAGCGCCATGGAGCTAGCGGAGCGTTGTGAGGCTGAGGCTCTGGAAGTAGCAGATTGGTGACGACGATGAAGACTGGCGACGACGACGACGAAGGCTGTGTTGTCGCAAGTTACTTGCCCAGATGGGAGAAAGTACAAGGGGACACATGGCTAACTTGTAGGGATCAAGAAGCGCCTGCGGACGCATAAAATAAGATTGTCAAGAGAGCTATGTCCGTAGCCGGCCCACGATTCGGCCCGTATAACGTATGTTGGTCGGGCTATGGGAAAGTTTGGAGGGAGTGTCCCTAGCTGCCCTCCCTTTGCGACGTCATAAGCCGAGGTCCGTACCACACACTCTTAGCGTGTGGTCGCCTAGTTTGTAAGTTTTGTAATAAGCCCTGGCTCCAGCCAGCCCTGGCTGGAGCCAGGGCTTATTACAAACTTATTACAAAACAGGGCTATTACAATTAGGCAACCACAGGCAAGCCCGGTTAAGCAGCCGACAACCTCTGAGGTTGACCGGCGAGATGCCACACACTACAAAAAAAAAATATTTATGCATACAATAACTTCTATTTTTATCGATTTTGTAATGTAGGTTACGCGGAAGATTCGTGAATATTAAAATAAATGTCCTTGTAATATTTGTAATATTTATAACCTAACCTAACCTAGCTATTGTAAAACCGAACCTATCTTAATCCATTCCGTGTGGAAAGGCATATAGCACTTTATTAGAGCTGCAGGTATAAATGCTTTCAACGCTACCAAGAGAAATATTACGGGAATAAAAGCGGAGAGTAAAACATTACCTAGGCATCGGCTCTACAGGCGTGTCTACAATAAAATAGTGAACTTTATACGGCAGCTGGCACAAGCAACTGATTGCTGCTACGACGAAATATGCGATAAAAACGATCCACTAATTAACTCATGTGTTAATAATGAAAATTATTGTAATATTTAAATATAGCAGTCTAGTTTACCGTTTGTTTTACGAGCTGATATATTAAACGTCTACGAGAAGACCATGCAATGATTCGAAGAATATAACGATTAAGCTAATAATTTTATTTAAAAGCTGTTATTCCTAAATTGATCGCCAATAAGTATAACTGCATTTACGCTTCGAAGATTTTCTATTAAAAGACGTAATGTGTAAAATAAGCGTTGAAAACGTTATCACAATGTATTTGCAGTTTTCTTCATAAGGTTGGCAGCAACTTGTATTTCTATTTCAGAATCACTTTTTATGGACCACATAATTATAATATATAGCACACTAACTTCCGGTATCATTAAACTAGGGATTTATAGCACGACGCATGTATATTCATGGCTGTTCTTAATTATTTGAAGTTATCTTATCGTATATGTAAAATTGCATATAGCAATAAACAATAAGATACATATCATCGGCCAATGAGTGAGTAGCATCATAGTCCGGAGCGTAATAGGCACTCAAACGGGAAATATGATGTGAAGCATAACAAACTACAGATAATCTTGGGAACATTCTTTTATGATGTAATAATTGACAAAGAGGAAACTTGATGAATTGATGTGAAACCATGATGAATCGACCCCACTAATGAAGATTATGAGCTAAGAATTACGGTAAAAAGAATGATCATGTGGATACACATCAATTGGTGGACAGACCGCAATGGCCCCGGCACGCTAAATACGGTTTGTAAATGACATACTGTTTGTGACATGATTTTGACTTTATCACAATATTCAACGCTAAATCGTTTTGTAGGTACATATCTAGATTACTCATCTTTAAGTTATCTGAGACGTTTATCTATATATAGTGCTTCAAAGCCAGCTTTTGACAAAAGTAGGCTCGCCCTGATTTATTGATATAATCATATGTGTGGGTGTTAACTTGCTACCATAACTATGCCGACATACTTTTGTTTTATGACCATATTAGAAAACCGATTTATTTAACCAATGTCAACAATTTTCGAGGCTGCATTAGGATTATTTCGCGACCTCAATTGCTTTCGATGTTGGATATTCTTCTTTCCATCTATAACCCGCCTTAAAGCTCAGTTCATATCGACTTTGTTGAAGCATTAACATAAATAATCACATAACAAAGGAGTATATATACTCTGATATATCTTTATTGTAATTTAAAAAAATCAGCAACATTATTATTTCAAACATTAACATATCATTAATATAAGTTTTGTTAGCATCCATGTTAGCACCACCTTGGTTATCTCCGAGATTGGCGCCTTAGCCGCAATTGTCTTAGGTAGGTACATACGTCGTAAAAGGAACGTTTATATCAAACGTGTTTTTAGTATCATTATTTGACTTGAGCCTGGGTGTTGTTATGCCAGTTAATCATATTCCTCCTCCACTTTTATAAATACAACAAAACACATTCCCATATAGTCAAGCAAAACATTAACACACTTAGACACATTTTAAATTTACTGAACCCAATTTCTCCAAAGCCAGGCATGTGAAAGCCGTATTTTGAAAAAAGAAACTAATGGAACTGAAAAGTGAAGAGAAATAAAAAACCTTAAATAAACAATTTTCAAGTTCAAACGAGAAAGCCGAGGTCATCGTCATAATCTTTTCTTTGGCACATGTCATTAGGCAAAGCGTTGCAATTGTTCCATTTGAAAGCGAAATGCTTTGACATTTTCATTCACTAATGTGAAGACGAGAGTAAAAGATTCAGTTTGAGTAACAATTGAACTCTTTATATTATTATATTCTATAAGAGTCATTGTAAGTCGTGAAGCTCCGGAGGTAAGAACCGCAGATTATGACAATATCACTTAGTTTGTTCACCTGCTCCTGCTGTAAAGCGCGCAGTAATAAACTATGAGTCATGTAATGTAAGAATAAATATACTGAGTATGAAGCTTTTATTATGCAATGATTTTTTTATAATTCTTTCTCATAAAATTTTAGATTATCTTGATCGAGAGTCACATGGCGTGAGGTTCTGCTCTTCTCATGGGATTTATTACCATTATCTCAGGGTTTTCTTTTATTATTATTATCCATTGATTCACTTTAGCAAGACGAACTTCCTTTGAATGTAAGAGGAAGCTTGAGCTATGGACATCTATGACCAATCGTGGAAATTAAAAAAAACGCTACGCTAATTGCTAGAAAATCTCTAAAACGCAACCTTCAGTCGATTGTCTGGCCGGAGCTTTAGGATTAAATGAAAGTCGATACCCTACAATCCTAATGGTTAATCCATTAGGATAGAAGAGTATCGACTTTCCTTTAACCGACTATGTTGGCTATAGCACTCGTACAATCAACTGACGGAAATGGGATCATGTGCGGTCTATAAGGTTCAGTTTTGTGTTTGTGATTTTCATTGTTATTGTGGTTATCGAATTAGTTGGGTGGTTCTTAACTCAATTTTCAGGTTGGTGAGTTTTATAAGTTTCGGTTCGGATCTATTACATTATTACCGTTGTATAACTTTTGCAAATCTTAGAAATCTTGATTTAGATGCAGACTATTATTGGTATTGTTTAGTAACTGCAATTGGTTATGTTATACATATGGACCGTGCTGAAAGATTACAGGCGCCTGTTCCATGTCAAACTAAGTTTATTTTCTTCACACTCCTAGCCTCTACCGAGCCTAAGGTCACTGCGTGCGCTTACTCGCACGTCCCTTATAATTAGACACGCCACGCTTTGTCTTTATAACTTTTCACATGAAACTCATTCTTAGAAATGCTAAACTAGTCTTCTATCCTTGGCTCACCTCCATTACTATTATTATGTCGCGCAATAATCCTGTCTTTCGCTGACAACTCTATACATAAGTGTTATATAAATATATAGTACTTGTACTTTACTTAGTATAGAAATGTGATTTAGATTACCGTTACGATTCGGGGACCTTTGTCTATAGATAGATATGACCGAGTGATCCTTGTCTGGTTATCGACGAGTATGAATAATAGATTCGTGGTATACTGTCTTGGTTGCATATTAACGGATTGTTTTATTGCTATCGCTGGAAGGTTGTGTTTGATCATCGAGTATCTTATCTGTAGGGTTGCTTTCCTTTTCCCGTCTCGTTAGGGTCAGACTACTGTTATTTTTCGTCATATACCTCTTAAAGGTATGTCCTCTTATAACAAGCGCCCTCTTTATCAAAACGAGGCTAAAAGTAACCAAATTCTTAAACTCGATTCTGGTTTCCTTAAAAGTTGCTAGGAATGAAGTCCAGTTGCTCCAATTATAAGCAGAAACTGTTATTATCATGGGTGATCCACAAACCGTGCGGTTGCTAATGGTCGCACGACTTGTTTTGTTTATGTAAATTGCAAAGTGGGCCTTGATAATAAGCGGCAATTATGGAATGATATGATGTCTTCATCACAGTTAGTTCCCATCATTTTAAGTAATTATGATTCCAAAGCATCAAACATCTCATTTCGAGTCTTATTTTGGAGTAGTGTCTGTTTACTTTTGATCTTATCGACGCTTTCTTCACACTTCAAACATACGTCTCTAAAAGCCTTGTATTTGAGGTTATGTAGAATGTCATAAATTTCCCAATTTGTTAAAATGCGTATAATCAAACAGTAGTGTGAAAGATCAACATGATCGGCGCAGAGTATGGGAAGCAGGATGGGGTCTGCCGGCGAGCGGCATGCGGCGGCGCGCTGCAGCCGCGGCGTCCGCGCGTCCGGCGACCGCCATCTCTCCCTTTCTCTCGAAACTATCGCTCTCTCTCTCCGTCCTTCGGCGGCTCATTCCTCTTCTTCTTGCAAGGTTAAGGTTACGTCAGACGTGTTATGTTATAACCGTTGAGGCGCACTCTGGCAAGTTCAGTGTCTTGTCGAGAGTGGCCGCGACACTACTCGCGACCAACGTACGCGCTCACCCCGAGGACTGTGCGACCGCCTGTGATATACGAACAGTGAAAAGTTCATGAACTGCGTGTTGAATTTTGTTTGAACTATAATTTCACGTGACGCTTACCCCTCACATATCCTTCCCGTGGCCCTTACAAGGTACGTCCTTAATGATAAATATTAATAATAATATCCTTCAGTAAAGCATGTTTTTAAAATATTTAAATAATGTAGTTGAAGATATTTTTCCAAGCTCGCAAAGCTGGACAACTGAGTGCAATCAGGTGATCCTGTTCAATAAACTGGTTTATTAAATATTTTATAGTGGATGTTCGCTGGAACCACGGATACGACTGCAACAACTTGTAATTAAAAATATTTTATGAAAACACATTATAGAATTAATTTAGCATATTGACAAAATATTAAGATTATTAACCATTTATTTATCTTGTGTATCTAATACTTTATGATTAATTAATGATAGTACAAATGTAAGCATAGGAAACCAAAAAAATGTGGAAGCTAACTTTTACAATCACTACGGTAATATAAGATTATGAACTAAAAACGTTTCCGGGAAACGTAAACTCAGAAAAAATAAATCGATGATAACGTAGAAAAATGAGTAGTGTGTATTGCGTACCGTTAGGGTATGTATAGGAAGGTTTTTGCGCTCATGCGCGCGAGCTTGTCTTCAATCGTGTACAGAGCGATAAGCTTCGATGCGCATATAGCAATAATGGCACTGCGCTATATTTAGATTCGCTTCGTTTGGCTCCCTTTGCGAGAAGATTTATCATTTATTCTATCGTTTTTAAGTTCTGGCCATAAACTTTTGTAAATTACGTTTAACAACCGTGTAAATAAAAAAACGACGCTAAAATAAATGAGGTTTACGATTTAGGCGGCACAGAAAAGGTTTTTTTTTTCAGAATTAAAGCTAGTTAAGAAATAACTTAAGCTGTCATAACATAAAGACAACTTGGAACATAAGAGCGCAAGACTTGCGGCGAAATGAATCGGGAAAATGTTCAAAGCTCCACGATCTGCGCTAGTAAAAGACATCAACGCGAGACGGGGAAGAGGCGCTTACTGTTTTAACGATTTATAATTAAATTATATCGATATGCAAACGGGTCTATTAATCAGATTTCACTGCTTTCACTGAAATCTTTTTAGGTAGCATTTAAAAATTGGTTATAATATAAAACGGAAAACGTGGGAATGCATATTTTTACTATTACAACTTTGACTGTAAATAAAATAATCTATTTCATACTGACATTTCATTCTAGTTTCTTTGTTTATAATTGTGCGCAATTATAAACTGTACTACAAATATATTCATATAATGATGGTTTCGAAGGCACTGTAATATGCTTTCAATTTAGCGAACAGACGGCATTTTGATCTAATGTTATTTGCGTAATGTATTTTGATAGTGTCTGAATAATCGTTACAAGCTAAGAAACGATATTGTTAGCTGAACACGAAGATATAAAATATGAATAATAAATAACGAGTTAATTATGAAAACTATTCGACTAAAAGTGGATAATTGGACAAACGCACCACACAATTGTAGTAATTATTATACGTATAAGTTTTTATGCCAACAAACATAAATCTTTGGAGAATGTTCTACATAAAAGCAAGTAAAATAAAGCAAGATTTTTCCCACGAACTTGCACATTATTAAGGTCCTAGCTACCTACGGTATCTAGGTCCGGTCTGTACACGGGACAACTGGTAGCGTTGGCAAACCGCAAAAGTATAACGAACGATCCGAAGAGCACGACCGGGGTTCAGGTCATGTTGGTACCCCGGTACCAACTGTGTGGAATTGGATCACGAACCCACAACTTACGACCTAACGTACAGCTGCCTATGATACTAAAGTTTGGCGGATTTCTTTAAACTTAGGTACTGCCTTAATTTGTAAACTGTCGCAGCGAACCCATAAACTTCTATGTGCTCACATAGTTTATGGGCGTTCAAACAGCTAACAACAGCTATAAATTAGGAAAATCCGAAAGATTTATTTGCTTGTAAGATAATGCTGAGCTTTGTCAAAACTACGTAAAAATACCGCCTTATAGGAATTTCCAATTGTTTATTTTCTAAAATACGCTAAAGAAATTTAAAAAACGCATACATTAGAAATGTTTTGCGACACTGTATTTTACTAACTGAAACAGTACACTAGTAGGTAAAGTCTTAGTAATTTTAATAACATGCTTCAGAAAACAATATATTCTAAATGTATTTCTTTTTAATTATTTGGTATCAAGTTATTACACGAAGTTAATTACTTACGTTCATCGTTAAAATAGATGAAAACTTTTCAGGGAGACCGCAATGAGTCTGTTAATTAAATTAAAACATATTTAATAGATTACTTAGAAAAGTAAGAGTTAATTTTAGCCATATCCTACATTTTTAAAGCATTCACACGTTTCAGGGTGTATCTTGTGCCTTTAACATTTTTAATTGTTAATTAATAATTTATTATCACATGGTAGTTACATGAACTTCATAATGGTTTCTAACGAAAATATATTATTTATTTTATATTTTTATGCAGTCTCTGATTGATTCAGTTTTTAGTGTTAGCCAAGATAAAACAAGTATAATAAAAGCAGATATGTATAGATTTGTAATGTTATTCTAAAACGTCCAAAATTCACCAGAACAGCGATCTAAATACCAAAATTCGATGCACAAATCAACATATCGAGTTGACCCGATTGCGGGCCCTGATATTATAATTAAGAGGGTCACGTGAGAACAGCGATCCACCGAGTAGTTCGTGACTGCGCGCGCGCATAGCCCGCGACACGCCATCAACATCGATTATTGGGCACAAGGCGATACCGCGTGCCGATTTCCTGATTATTTTTGATATCATACTAAAGTTTACGGAGGGTTTTCGCGGAGGTATGAGACGACAATGAAATCTTTTTGATAACTGAAGGAACAGGAGTTAAAGAATGATGAGAGATCACGTTATGAAGAATGTTGGCTTTATATCAATATCGTTTGAAGTAATATTAGGTTACGCACAACCACTTCCTAAGATCCTGCCAAACAATTACGGCAAACTTTCCTAGCCAAAACTAAAAAGCTGGTCATTAAACAACGGAGATTGATCTATTACAATAGCTTCTTGCTTTTTTAACCGACTTCAAAAAAAAACTTTTTAGCAAAAAATAGAACCGACTTCCATATAAAAACACTACAAAGGCAAAAATAACTTTATTTTCGGAAGGCGGTGTCAAAAACGAAAATATATACAAAACTAAAGACCTCATAACTCGGAGATGGCTGGACCGATTTGGAAAATTCTTTTTTTTGTTTGAAAGGGTATACTTTCTAGTTGGTCCCATTGTCGTCACGTTTGGATCTGATGATGGGATCATGGATAAATCGAGGGAACTCTTCAAATATTATAGGCATACCTATAGCGTTTTGGGTATTTCTTATAGTACCTTGTGCAGTTGCTCTCGAAAAGCACCATTTGAGGAAGTGGAACTGATGATGAAGACCCCAGATGGCCACCGAAACTACTCAATAATAAGTATTTCGTTGATTGCGATTAGATTACTTGAATATGGATGTTAAGCACTTTATGCTCGTCACAATGCATATGGTGAAGTAGAGCTGATGGTGATGTACCAGGAGAACTCCTCAAAAATTAACGGCTCTGCACCGGGAAAAGCAATATTTTGTGAAAGGTGATAAGTAGTTGACATTTAGGCTTTTGTAACTAGATAAATTACAAACCGACCCACAAAAAAGCGTGAAAAAAAACTTATTAGCAAAAAATAGAACCGACTTCCATATAAAAACACTACAAAGGCAAAAATAACTTTAATTTCGGAAGGCGGTGTCTTTAGTTTTGTATATATATTTTCGTTTTTGACACCGCCTTCCGAAATTAAAGTTATTTTTGCCTTTGTAGTGTTTTTATATGGAAGTCGGTTCTATTTTTTGCTAAAAAGTTTTTTTATGGTTGATAGTATAGGCCACCATTTCACCTGATGGTAAGTGGTGATGTAGTCGAAGATGAAGCACGCTTGCCTAGAAGTAACACTCGTGACTTAAAGACCCTCATGTTATAGCTATTAGGAAACACGGACTCTGGCAGGGAATTCCACTCCTTAGCTCGCACGCACAATGAAAGTATTCCTAAAACGATGTCCACCATATAACGATGGCGAATCGCCGTTCGTCTTGTAGTTCAATGATGGAAAGGGCTTGGAGGAGTTTGATTGTGCAAATCCATCGCACACTCTCCGAAATGTAACCGAAAGAAAAGCACTCATCGCCGATGTTCAAGGCTTTGGACTCGACCAGTGCATCGTTGCCAATGAGTCTCCTGGCCCGTTTCTCGATAGACTCAAGCGCGCTGAACAAAAACTGCACAGCACTACTGCAACAAACGTTCGCTAAATAAAAATAAAGAGGTGCTTCTATTGGAAAGTAAGGAATAAAAAATAATTCTGATGAAGCAGTCAAAACCGATCTTTGAGATTTTATTGATTCTCGTTTCCACAATTTTTCAGCAAAAAATCAATGAATTACTTATAAAATTGTGAAAGTCAACACATAAAAATAGTACATCTTTCAAATATATTTTAGTTTAAAATGATTGTTTTGTTTTCGCATACCAAACTCTAATTTTCATATGTGGATACAATATAATATAATTAAATTAATAAAATTTAAATTCTAATTATACTCACGTGAACGTAGACGTAAGATTGAAGAGCAATAAATATATTTTTTCTGGAATTGGAAGGTTTATTGGTTACGATTTCACACGAATAATTGAGACTGTAAAAATAGAAGCGTTTTATTGAAGAGATTCTTAATTGAATCTTAGACCTACCGCAGGCATTAATTTGGTGATCAATTTCAAGACGGTACTTTAGGCTAAATCGATTGGTAATAAATCAATTAAATATAATACCATGACTAACAAAAATAATTACGAGGTTCGAAGAACTGTAGTCACTTAACTTAAAGTGAATCAAAATTATAAAATCCATTTAACTTCGTATTTTTTACCTCCGTAATTACTATTCATAGACTATCCGCGAGCGTTGTAAAGCTGTCAGATTTTTAAATACATGTACGCAAGTATTAAATAAAACGAAACTTAAGGCTTTTAAAACCGCGGAATAATTAAGTTTATTTTTTTAGTAGCTCCCGTATCGCATAGCAGAGGAAGGGACATGAAGCTGTGTTGCTCCTATTTATAAAGTAACGTTTAAAGGGCGGTACTAGTCGGTCGTGCGCGGGGTCAGGATGGATTCCATCAGGCGTGCTTTCCATGAAGGATTTTAATTACGTCGTGTCGGGGTGAACGACCCGCGGCCGCGGTGCGGGTGCGTGCACTTTTGACGGCCCCTTTAACAGGTGTCCCGTAACTTAATTTATTGTATCTACTATTATTTATTGACACTGTTATAAGGCTCTAATTTTCATTTCAATTTGAGGTATTGAGACTATTTTGTGCATTGTATCGAATCGGAATTATCTAATAAAATACAAGTCTCAGATTAGAAAAGTGACAGAATATAAAAATAACTGAAGTTAATGATGTCATGATCTATATCTAGGCTCTCACGGTCATAAATATGAGTTAATATCAGTTGAAAAACAAATAAATGAAATGCATAACTGTGAAGTGAAAATTATATTTTGGCAACATCGTAAAAAATAATGTCGCTCATGTTTGTTTATGGTGAGATGGGTATGCAAATGAGGGAACCTGCGTCTGCCATTAACAATAGGCGTGGGTGTGAGCGGTCACCACTGACTCATGGCCGACACAGATACCGCACCGTACCCAAATATTGATACTCCCATAAATTATACAAAATCCGCAAACCAGTTTCCGTGTTCGTACTTTAAAATGAAACATTATGGCTTTAGTCTACTTTATTTTTGAAGAAATGAGGGCATTGCTTTCAGTTGCTGAATAGATGAAAAGTAACTAAATAAATCACACTCAAAACTTGCTAGTACCGTTGTATGTTCGCGGTCAATTTTAACGAGAAGACATCCCAAACAAAAACTTAAAAATAATATTTGCTTTCTTAAATACGGCAGTTCTTATTTTGATTCGGGGATATGCTCGAGTGAACTTTACGATAGAGATCTAATTGACTACTTACTAACATCAAAATATATAATAATATAATATAATATATTCCACAACTTTTTCACACAACGCCATCTAGTCCCAAACTAAGCAGAGCTTGTGATATGGATACTAGACAACTGATATACATACATATATATTTCTAAATACATACATATTATAGATAAATTACACCCAGACAAAGAACAAATGACCGTGCTCATCACACAAACATTTGTCCTAGGTGGGAATCGAACCCACGACCTTGCGCATAGCAGTCAGGACCACTGACCACTATACCAACGGGCATGTCAAACCGGCAAGGATAATACCTGACATTACAAACATCAATACATCAGCACCAGAACTTGAAATAGAAACATAGATACAACATTTCTCATAGTAATGCATCGATTTATCTGCAAAATTCGTGATACCTATACTGTTGCGTCCCAGATAAAGCGAACAAAACAAAATTATACACAGCAAGCTTTACATTAGCCCGGAATGAAACACCGTGTGAGCTTAAATAGAGAACGTGGCTGTAAAGCGTTTTATGCTCTATAATACGTTGCAAGTAGGGCGACTTACACCGCCTGCAATGTGCTCAAATTGATTACGGGCGATACACGCGAATCGTCTAATAAAATCATTAATGGAACGGTACCAGTGGCGTGCGTCGCATAACGGCGCGGCGCTGTAACGCTCCCACGACTGACATATTATGCAAGCGCGGGCGGCGACGAGCACAATGTGTGCTATCGATCGCGATCGCGATCGCGTTCCCGACGAAAAACTGCGTACACCGTAAGTGAAACTAGATGCAATGCTAAGCGACATTCGCGTGTCTCTTCTTCTCTTGATTGACTACTCGCAACCAATGTTTTGTTTCTTCTTCTCAGCGCTATCCAGGCCTGACGCTACAGTTATATTACGATACGTTTTGTTGTAGGAAATACCGACGATGGCACCAACGGGCTTTATTATTTTTTGTAGTGTTTCTAAATCATATTGGTATTTATTTCGATTCCGTGTCAGAAAATAATTATTAGAAAAAATATTATGACCTTTAAGACTGCACGTATTTTTAATTATGGATTGATCGGAGTAAAATATGCATGCTAAAGTTGATTACCATTCAACGGTTATCTATTTCATTATGTCATACATGAATCTTCACAGAACATGCAGACGTTATTAATTTGTCCGACCACAGAGCGGAACGTGCCCTTATAAAAATGTGATCTAATTATAATTGAGATGTATTAACTACACAAATTTGTAATTACAATGTGTTGCTAATAACAGAAAAATTAGATGCCGGCGAAATTAATGGTGCTTGCAATGAAGGGGTTGTGGGATCTATACAAAAGGTACAAATATGTAGTAATGACACGTCGTGAATATAATTGGATACAGTAAATACGCCGTAAAACATTTTTTAACCAGTGTTGAACATACTTTTTACATGACTATTACATTGCTATACATCAAACTGATTTCATTTGCAATCAGCATTGAATGAAAGAAATTGACTCGCAGAATCGTTTACTATTGTTTTCATTTGCATCATATTATCCATAGGTAATACCGCCATATCCCTATTAGAGTCAATTCTCACATTCATTAGAACGCGGAATGCGCAGGAGATCGTTTAGTTGAGTTGCATTGTGTACACGCTGGCTGAAGACTACAATAAAACGATAAATACATAAGTTTTTTCTTCGACGCCACGGCGAAGTACCTAATCAGTGTAATCTTAATAGTGTATGTATGTAACATCTTAATGAAATCTCAAAGATAAAAAGAACCAAAGAGTGTTTCCAGGTAGTATGCAAATGTCAGAAAAAATACCAGTCATAAAATATGAAATATGTTTGAGGGATATTATCTACATTTTGTTCGATGCTTTCGTCTTGGACAGCTCCGCACGTCTCAGTCGCGGAATTTGACTGTGGTCGGCAGGCGCGTGACCACAGCCCGAAACGTACGCTCCGTAAATTAGCAAGGAACTCTCTCGTAAGGCTGTCAGATTACTTGCGGTGAATCTACCCAGCTTTGCACTCCACACTATTACCGAGAATCAGTGTGTGACCCAAATCCGCTCTACGTTCCGCACTTATTCGGCGTGGTATGAATGTGGAATGTCATTTGCTGCTCGTGCCGCTATTTTGCACCGCAATGGATATGTGTCTGTGCGGTCGTTTACTGCTGTCTTTCGTTAATTTTATTTGCGTTTTGAGCTACTAACAGTAAATGTACATGCGTACACAATGTACACGATTTTATCTACCGCCGTATTTTCCTACATCCGTACTAGGCTTAGCAAAAACATGTTAACCGCCACCGAACAGTGGTTCCTATCACAACATTAAATTACAACTTGCAGAATTGTGTTTGCGTTTAACCAATGTGGTCATGACAAATCTAGTAATTTCAATACGTTTAGGCTCTATCTGAGTAATTTATACTGCATGTTAGATAGGGCGCGAAGTAGGTCAGGTACTGGATGGTTCTGACGAATCATTTTAGAATAGTGTTAATTTCTCAAACCGGGAATATGTTAATGCTTGCATTTGATAAATCTTTAGTGCAGTGGCAAACTTAGTGAAGTGTGGGCATTAAAAAAATAAGAGATAACACATTCCTCGTTTTAGTCGTGACGATTGGTCTGCGGCCAGTATGTCGAAGACGGCGACGATCGCGGTAACGAGTGCTCGAGTGGGCGCTTTACATAGATCCAATGCAAATTGAGTAGCGATTTGCGCGCGTATAAATCAGCCGTCGCAAACACTACCACTTCGCATTTCGTCAATTAACGTCAGCCATATTGTGCTTGATACGTGCGTGCGATGCTGCATTGATATTTATTGGCTCTAGCGAACATGATCCATTGAGTTGATAGTTTAAGCCTTAATGAACACAGGCATTGTTTCCATTAAAATCAGTTATAGTGCATAAATTACTAGGTTTTAACAATAATCACCTTATCAGTCTTACCAAACCTTTAATGTTTTGAAAAAACCTGTTACGCTAACTAGAAAGTGAATTATGTATAATCATAACTTGTCTGGATTGGTTTGAGCAGCGAGCGTGGTTTAAATTATAGGTTCTAGGTTCTTAGAAAGAACCGCGTTCACAATTCCGGGACTGAGCGCAAATAATTAAAATTCTTTATATTTGTGAGTGTAATTCTAGAGACACCCGAGTAGGTACCTAACAACCACCGCAATTTCTGATACCAGGATCACAAACTTTAAAGCTATTGAAATTAGTTTTGCGGTACATTTTCGTTAATCAAATTTATTTAATGAGGCATAAAGACGTTTTGGATATAAAATTTGCTTGTAGTTATTGTTTGTAAGACCAAAGAGAGGCGGAACCGACGTGCTAAATCAACTTAACGGTATTCGCGTTAATCTGTGTTTATCCTGGCGGCCGCGGCATAAACGTGCACGCCTATCATCGATGCTTCCGATTAATTTACGCTGTCCAATGTATATAGTCGATCCCCCCACCAAGAACTCGGTAATGTGCTATTACGGGCTTTATGCTGTTGTCAAATTTGGCATCTGTAGACCGGAATACACCTTAACAATTTTTTTTAGATTTTTCCTAATGAGATTTATAAAGATATCATGACATACATGATATTTTATGTAGGTTTATTTTAGGTATTTTTTTTTCTTACACAACTAGGTTTTGAATAAAAGGAATTTCATATCAATGACACAGTGAACATTTCGCAAAAAAATTGCTTCCATTTAATACATCAATAACTTCAATAATCCCACTAGTTAAAACATATTTGATAAAACCACTAAATCTTTTCTCCTGCAAAATTTTGATTTTTCGATTACCGAGTTATTGCTTGGGAGGATCGAAATATTAAATTTTATTAGCCATGCCCTTAAAAGAGAATCTTGCATTGCTGTAGTGGTCACGTAGCGGACGGAAATAAGAACGTCGTGAGATCTCTTGGACGATTTACTAGATGTGATCGTTGGCCAGAGCTTCGACAATACGCAATTAATGAACCGTCTGCTCAGGCCTGCTCAGCATCTCGTCTTGCGTAACGGTCGAGCGGTGCCACTTCTTATCGTCAATAAGGGCTAACTGCGAGGGTTATTGTCCCATAATGTTCATAAGATACTACAGCTTATTAAGGATTCAAATTAAAACAGAAGAGCGAAAAGCGCATTGTCTGATTGGTTTATTATTTTATAGGGAATGAATCAAGTGTAAACTTGTCAATGCAATAAATTTGCTGTTTATTGACAATTGGTTTGCGCGTGTGGTGTAAGTGTGTAAGTAACGAGACTGCTTTATGAGTTTCGCGATCGCGTCAGGAGATGATCCTAGTTAGCGGGGTGCGTCGGCAGCCGGGAGGTGTTGCCCGGGTCGGGGTGTCGGGGGCCGAGCTATCTAATCGGGCGTCGCCTCGTCGCTGGTGGGCGGCGATCGGGATAACGCGCCACCACCGCCGCGCCCACACGCCAATTATGTGGGAAGAGGTTACGATTGCGCGCGCGATACCGCGAAATAACGCTAACGGACCCACCTAGGGACGATCGCGTGCATTAATCGGGAAACTATTACCAATGCCACTACAATTAATGCTGGCTGATAAATATGTAGATTATTCAACTACTTTGTGGGGTAAATCCGTCCATTGAAACAAATCGTCACGATTTGACACTTCTCAACATTAGACAAGTAACATCATAAACCATCGTTTCATTAACATAAAAGCCAGATAACCGAGCTTAGTAGCTCGGTTATTCTATTTCATTTCAATAATACAACAACACAATAATAGTCCTCCGTGAATCATTGCTATTGTGGAATGTGGGTAAGAAAGATACAGGCAGGCCGTAGATTTTTTTTGGATTTTCAAAGGCCTCTTTTAAATCAATGCTTTTTGACACTTGGAACCGTTTTGAATGATCACTGGGGCTTATCATAATTATCTCTAGAACCAAATAAACGTTATAAGATAACAATTTGAAGAGGTTTGATATAATTACTTGAATGCAGCGAATACCGCATTGATCGGGTCGATGTTATCGTTTTATATGGACGTTTTCCCGTCGCCGCGATCGATAGGAGTCAGCGTCCGAGAGACGTAATTACAATAAATACGGTTCACATGCGAACAGGACCGACCGTCCGACGTCCGACGGCTGACACGTCCACCAGGCACATGCCGCCGCATTCTTGAAATTACATAACACCTCAGCAGACACAGCGCAGAATTAATAAGAGCCCCAAGCAAAAATACGCAGTCACATTTTACAGGATACACCGACCGGTGTACGCATTAATAACAAACTAGTGGTCGTCCATTGGTCTAAATTCGACCACAATTTAAATAATTTCAATGACATTATTATATATAAATATAAGCCTTCTGCACTCTTCTTTAACTTATAACATAACTTTAACTATGCCTAATTTCATAGACTTCCATCTGCGATTTTCGTAAAAAGGGTACCAAGATTTTGCTTCACGTATTAATTAAAGTATAGATTATTAAAAGTATAAAATACGCATTTTACATGAACGACGACATTTTTCTATTTTTATCATCTCCGTCAACAGTTTTGATGACATTCATAAGTAGAATATATAATGTATACAATAATGAACATAAATATGATGCATTTACAAAGTGCATCCAGCTTCGCCATCCGCCAGTATACAGATACTAGTTATTACTTCAGTCGAAGTCCTGCGTCGAATTTCCTTTTTCGATGTATTTATTACATTACAACAATTATATTACGGGCTACAGTAACTGAAAGTTTTTCTGTTCGATATAAAGATCAAATCATATTCTTCTTCCGCACCAATGAAGTGATCATATTCTTTATGACGTCATTTTTATAACATGACACTAACAAGGAATACTAATGATGTTCAATAACTTGCCCCGTACCTGTTTGTAAAGTAAAATTTATATATCGGTGTAAGTGCTGCATTCATGATGTTCTTTCTGAACTGTATGACGTGGCCGCGATTGTGATCACATAGCAGACACCTATTTTTTATCTTTATTAAATTCCAATAAGCCCTGATGGGTTTAACATCGCTTGAGATTTTGTAATTCTAATCTATTACCGTGAGTACATAGGGAGATTTGTTAATATGTCAATTTAGTAGAAATAACCTGATTTAAAACGCAATTATGCTCATATAATGAGGATGTAGTAGCGTCCTAGGTTGTAATCAAAGATGTTATAATCGCAGGGTATCTCGCATGGCGCGCTCACCACGCTACGGCGTCCATCTACTGTTAAACCAGTTCAGTCACGCATCGATGCTTCTGTCGACGTATTCATAACAAATCTTAATCAAAGGAAGTCTTAATCCAACATAATCCGTACTACTTAATCAGGTGCTAACGCTGTCTATCCGGTTGCTAATTGAAATGACATTTGTATGCAATTATGTGCCTCGTAACGAACACAACCATAGCACTATCTTTAGAAGACGGTTGCCCATAGTACAATTTGAACATAGACTGTAAAGCAATTATAATGAACCTGTCCTTGAAAAATAAGAAGCCTTTCATGTTTAGTTACCCGAGGAAAGTGTACAGAATAATGACGAGCGGTTCGGCGTTATTACAGTAATGTCAGGTTTCTTCGTGTTCGTTCGCCAGCGTTACATAGCATTTCTCCGGAGCGTCAGCGAAACTAAAAAATAACACAAATAACCGGCTTGCCACAAACTCTATTAGATTTCTAACTTACTTTTTGCAGAGGTTGTCGTCGCCTAACTCGATCTCGATGCGGACGTGAGAAAATTGTTAATGTTATTTTGTAATAGTAGTTTGCAAGGAGAGATGATGAAGCGGCTATTGAATTGAAAACTTATTCCAAAAGATGACATCGTTCAGTAGCGCTCTAAAGATTTAATTACCTGACGACCAAGTAAAACAACACCCGCAGATATAAAGTTATACAGCTCGTTTGCTTATTCGCCGTGCGTCTACATGTTACGGTTATGTAAAATGTAATGCAAATTAAAATCGAAATTCATTTCTCACAATGACTGTAATAGAAGCTTCATATACGAGTAGGTTAGTGCAAATGTAATTACAGTTAATAGCAATGGTATTATCGTTCCACTAGTGAGTGTAATGTAGAAAGGAAGAGTGCAAGTGTCAGAGCGCAAAGTTGCGACAGGGAAAGCGCTTCGCCATATCACGAAAGGGAACTTCAAATCCACACTCGGTACGTCAGGTTCACTAACAACTTACCTCATTCGATCTAAGATAGGATCGAATACAGGAACTTGTAAGGGCACTTTCTTCAACTCATTCAAGTTTTTTGACGTTGAACCGCGGGGTACTCTGCTATAATCGTCCGATGTTTAAGTGTGGTGCAAGCATTAGACTTTACATAGTTGTAGCGTTAGACTGGATGCGCCCCGTGGAACCTGTCCCGGCCGCCGCTGGGCGCCCTCGGCGTGATCGGATTTCCCTTCTTTATTTCACAGGGCGGTTCGTTACCGTCGGTATCGGTATGTAACGGTACAGCATGGCACAGACATTTGCATGGTGATCCCATTACGGCGACTGGCGGGTGGAAGTTATTAAAATACGTTTAAGATCGTACAGCATTCGGCGGAGGCGATAAAGAGTAGACATTGCATAGTCGTGAGTTTGCTCCGAGCTTTATTGCGTTCGGGATGAGATCGGGCTCCGCGGGCGAGTACGATGCCAACGTAAACAAAGAACGAATTGAGGTGTTGGCCAAGCGACGGCCTGACGGACCGGTGCCGCGTGGAGCGCTGCGCCGCTGTATCTCGTTAGCGGCACATTGTTCGCTCTCCGACACCGACATCGACATTCACCCTACTGTAATTGGCTACACGAAATATTGCCTTATCGCTTTTATTGTCTAACCATTCACTGTTATAAATTTACTTAATTTGTTTACATAGCACATCCCCGTTGCACCGGAAGTAATCGCAAAGAGCGCCGCGTGCTTTTTAGATACATTACAGAGATAAGATGAAATAAACGATTCAATGTGTACACTGTAAACATACTTATGGTTCAAGGACACAAGGTTAGAAAGTAGGTCTCTGAATGCGTGCGGCAGTGACAGGGCAGAGCCATCGCGTGACAAGTCTCGCTGTGAACATTATCATTCCACGTACATTGCTAAACCACTTATTCGGCTCGTGGTGACCGTTACCCGGCGCACGCACGCCGCCTGCATCAATGGCATATTTTTCCCCGGCGAAACTCCACACACATTTACCATTCAAGGTTAACCCGGTCAGTGTAGCGCTTTGTTAACACCCGTGTCGCGCCGGTCCGACATCACACGGCGGACGTTCACACTTCATACTTGCGCTGCTTGCCAACAAACGACCTATTGTCTCCTCAAGATTTCTAGATTAATTTGCAACTAAAATAATGTTCTCATTTGAACATTGCATGCTCAATGTGTCCGGATGTGGCCTACAAAACTGATAACGACCGTCTTTGATCGTAAAATGCAAATATGTACGTTAAATACGTCAAAACTCTCGCCTCGGGCATGAACTTACACACAAACCGACGCCGGTTCCATCTAGAAATCTAGATAAGGACATGCGTGCTAGTGGTCTATAATCCAGTCGCCCCTATGGCGAATCTAAACTATTATTTCAATAAGGTTACAGTTACGTCAGTTAATTGAATGGGCATTCTGTAAATGAACTCCATAATACGTACCAGGGATGTTGCAAATATTCGCATCCGCATCCGCAAATGCGGAGCTTCCGTATGGATTTGGACATCTGCATCCGCATCCGCATCCGCAATAATCAATGCGGATTTTCATGCGGATGCGGATGTAAGACAAGTTGCAACTAGAAAGAAATTGAGCGGCGAATGGCACGTGCTGTTCGCCGGCCCCACAAGATCCGATGCGTTTGTTGTGGTGCATCATTTGTTTCTTGTAAATAAATCATTACGTGTTTGTTTACGCTGTGGGATACTTATCGTATAGATATGTAGCCTATCTACCCTTCGCTTTTGAGAAGATGCCGATCATAAACAACGTCTGAGACACGCGCACTTAGAACCGTACATACAATGAACAAAGGAATATTATTATAAATACTATAAATTAAATATAATGTAAACAGACACACGACACGCGTGCCTTGAGAGCGCGCTCAAACAATGACCACTGTTAAACTTTTGTAAACACTACTATTACAGTGTTTACAAAAGTGACGTTTCCGATTCTCTTAATGCCAATTACGAAGGGGCTAAAAGAATGAGAATGACAGATTCCACGGAAAAGGATATGGGAAAACTAGGACCAGGGACGTCAGGTTCCCTCAGAAAGCCATGCTTAAAAAACGATCTTGCCATGATGTTAGATTCCTCAAGTGAAGATGAGAGTCAAGAAATACCAGAAAATGGTAGCACTGAAGCTGTACTCAAAAAGGAATTACTTTCTTATCGCACTAAAAAAAGAGTCAATGTGGATGAGAATCCTCTTAAATGGTGGAGTGTTCATCGAGAGGAATTTAACATATTCTCACCGATAGCACGAAGATTTTTATCCACTCCACCAGGCAGTGTTCCTAGCGAACAATTATTTAGTAGCGCGGGTTTAATTTACGAACCTCTGCATAATCGGCTTGAATCAGAGAAAGCGGCAATATTACTTTTTATTAAGTATAATGCTCCTATCTTTAACTTCACATACTAATTCTAATTAATAAAAAAAAATATGATTACTATATCGTTATTTTAATTCTTCATTCATATACTTTTTTTATATGGGCTCAAACATCCGCATCCGCATCCGCATCCGCGGATGCGAGCTTTCAGAAATCCGCATCCGCATTCACATCCGCGGATGTGAAAAAATCGGCATCCGCAACATCCCTGATACGTACATACCTGCCAGAGTACAATTTATAGTTTAGGCTACAGACATAGATATGTTTATAGTCACTTAATGAGATGTCGCAAAATGACTATTTTTTAGTAACAGAGAACCAAGTTGGCACATTACAAAGAGGTTGCATCCCTACGTTGCAAACATTTTCAAATCTATGTTTATTTAAAGCGTTTTCAATAAAAATTAAAATGAAAAAACCGTGTGTTATTTTATATACACACATCAAAAGTGTCTAGGGATCAACATATATTTTTGCAATAACTTTTCTCCTGATTGATATTAATTAAAATTTTCTTTAAGGATTCATCAAATAAAGTGTTTTCGTTTGTCACAGTAACGATAAACCAAGTCACCTTTGCATTAATAAAGAAATTTGCCATTTTCCTAATAAAGGGATTTTTGACATTTGAACCACTAACATTAAAGTTCGAAAAAAAGACTGAAATAACAGTTTTCTTTAAAATTTTATTGGGTAACTTAAACAATTAATAATCCGTGTTTCTACCGCGAACACTAACAACACAAGAACATCGGTTTGGCATACTCAAAATGAGTTCATCCAAATCACGCTGTGGAATGGCCGCCCATGTTTGTTGCAACAACAAAAAAAGGTCTTCTTGCGACTGGATACCCTCCATATTCGGCAGAGCTCTTCTCTGTAGCATATCCCATGCATGCTCAATCGGGTTCAAGTCTGGCGACTGAGCAGGCCAGAGCAGGACATTGATGTTAGCTGCGGCGAGAGTCTGTCTTACAACTCTTGCGGTGAGCGGTCGTGCATTATCATGCATTAACTGAAATAAGGGACCGATTTGCACTTGTAGAGGAACGATGACGTCAGATACAATCGTCTCAGCATAAATTTGAGCGTTGAGGTTGCCTCTGATCCAAATCAACTCAGTTCTTCCGCCGATCCAAATACCCGCCCATACCATGATGGTTCCACCACTATAAGGATGGACTTCCTGGCAGGATTTTAATCGCTGTTGGCGTCCAGGGGTTCTCCAGTGTCGTATACGTCTTGTATCCGGTCTCATACCAAAAGGAGACTCATCAGAAAAGCACACGAAACGCCATTGTTCTTCTGCCCAATTTCTGTGTTCAAGAGCCCATTGATATCGAATCCTACGATTGTGCATTGCTATAGGTGGTACCCGTAGCGGTCTTCGGGAATGAAGGTTCACTTCATGCAAGCGGTTTCTGACTGTTTGGTCGCTAATTAAGTTCCCTGAAGAGTGATGAAGCCTCACGGCTAACATCATGGCGGTTATTGTTGGAGCTCTTCGAGTTAAGATTTGAATGTATCGGTCTTGTCTCCGTGTGGTGCAGCGATACCGTCCTCCATGGCGCTCAGCCACGGTACCAGTGCTTCGGTAACGTGTCCAAAGTCGACTGATAACACTCTGACTTGTATTCAGAGCTAAAGCCACAGTACGTTGCCGGGAACCAGCTTTTATCATTCCCACGGCTCTGAGCATTTCTTCCCTGCTTAAATGACGTCGCCGCTCCATAATAACGTTGGTTTTAATCAGTAGTAGGGAAACAGTAGCACTAATAATGTCTTCAATGCGTTGTATGTTTTTATAGGGAAAATATTGACAGCTGATTTTCATCTTTTACTCGAATTTGATTAACAGTTCCTGTTTCAAATTATGAAATGCACCAAAAAGGATCCATATAAATTTATAAAATCATAAATTTATTACAAAGCCACATCTCAATCTCAAGAAATCCGCATAAAAATGCTTGATCCCTAGACACTTTTGATGTGTGTAGTTGATGTAATACTAATTTTGTGTTCGATTG
The DNA here is from genome assembly GCA_943138885.2 of Tholera decimalis. Classification (NCBI taxonomy): domain Eukaryota; kingdom Metazoa; phylum Arthropoda; class Insecta; order Lepidoptera; family Noctuidae; genus Tholera; species Tholera decimalis. The sequence goes on along the minus strand of OW964564.2, from coordinate 19,108,009 downwards.
TTGCAGGTGCTCCAGACGACTGATATCCTCAAACTACGCGTTGACAAGGTAATTAAAAACATAGTGCAGTTATTATTGAGCTCGCCCGACTGTGACGGTTCCTAGTAATGGCCGATGCCAGCATCAATTTATACTCACAGGCGCATGGAAACAGATAAAATATACGCACAAGCAATTTATTGGTTTATCTTCTTTCTTGTAAATATTCAGTATGCAAATATAGTGTATATGAATGAAGTTATTAAAAACATCATCATTTAAAAACATTTAATGAAAAATATCACCACACATGATACTTGCGTCCTATGAAATGAATTTGTTCTCGATGCACGTGTGCTGCAGAAGGTAGCAATTTATTTAGGGCAACGTATGCGGGATGTGTTCTCATTAATATCGAAAGTATACCACATCCGCGAGTTTGTGTCATGTGTGGGGTTGTTAAACCTGTCCTTAGGCACCAGTTTCATTCAAACTAGTCGAGCTACACGTTTAATAGTCCTCTTCGCCTTACTAATTACATTTCTTCAATGCGTTCAAAGAATTTCGATGCGATAACCACATGTGCGCATTTAGATAAACGGCTGAGGAAAAACATTTATAGTGTAAGTACGAGTTGAAGGCGCACATACACTCACCGGCACGGAAACTTGGTCACAAGTAAATTTCACGATATTTCGCATTTAAATGTATTTTTGATACTGAAATAAGGGTAGATGCACTCAGTACGTGTTTCTCGGCTTTTAGAACTTAAAAAGTGAAAGCGTCACTACACCAATAAGTTTATTTATTAAATTGGGCACTTTTGCAGAAATAAAGAATTTTACACTATCAATTTAAAAACACTATAGAATTAAAAAAAAAACCTTAATCGGTTTATTGTCTATACGTTTTAGTATCGGGTGTTTCCTCCTCTGGCCTGACCTCCTCGATGTATCGGGCTGCAGTTAACCGATTATCGATGATAACCACCTCCGTACGACCATCGGAATTTATTCCTCCCCAAACCATTATGGAGCCTCCAAGGAAACTCCCAATTTGTGTGGTGGTAATGGGTAGAAATTTCTCTCCTCTTCTTCTCCACACTCGCTCCCGATCGTCTGGAGCACGTAAAGCGATTCGACACTCATCTGTAAACAGCACTCGAGCCCATTGCTCGTGGGTCCAGCAGGCGTGTTCACGTGCAAATTGAAGTCGAGCTACTCGGTGATGTCTGAGGAGTTCTGGACCGTGTGCTGGTCTACAGGCTTTTAAATCACTTCCTCCATTCGTCTTCTCACCGTACGCTCACTAACATTCACGCCTCTTGCGATTTGGAGCCGCTGGCGTATCTCAACAGCGGTCAGGTACCGGTTTCAATAAAACGGTCGTCACGGGCCGATGTGCATGTGACGCCTTCACTGCCTGGTCTACGGGAATAGTGGCCTGTCTCCTGGTATCGTTTTAGGGTATACTGCATTGACGAACGTGGTACATTAAGTACCACAGCAACCTCACGCTGTGTTAACCCTTGGTCGATTAATGCTACAGCCTGTGCAATCTATGCTAGTGTTAATGGCATTTTTATTGGTGTTAAAGCACCTTCAGTTAATCAATAAAAAGCACAAAACCACAATAATTCAATAAACGAACCGTAAACTTTTACAACATACACATTTAAATTTGCAAATTTGCCTGTACACACCACGTTTTATAAACGCGCCGTCGACGCGCGATTTAGAAGCGCGCGTCGACAGCGCGCTTTTATCATACAGAGCAGTTTGTTGTCGTTTGTATCAATTCAAACGCGCGGCACCGGCGCGTCTGTATCGATATACACGCGCGTTTGCATCGCGTCTGTATCGCTACACACGCGCCGAGTTACATGAGTGTTAAATGGGTGTACCCAAAAACGTCGGTAATTTTTTTCTTCCTTTTTTATTAAAAATTAATAAAAAAGCGCATGCAATCAATGCTGTCTCGGCCGACGCCATCTTGCTACTGTTGACGAGGTTCTGCTTAAAAACGCAAAATGCCAGCACGTTTGTATCGATACACACGCACGTCTGTATCGATTCAAACGCGTATTTAAATTTATTCAGGTGTGCAAAGGTCTACAGGCTGCGTGTCTTGCGTGCGTATCACTACAAACGCGCGTCAACGGCGCGTTTAAAAAACGTGGTGTGCATAGGCCCTTGGTCGCTCAAGTGACACGATTCAACTAAAAGTTAAAAGTTGCACCATAATGCACTCAAACATTACCCTCTTGACTAAGAGTAAACATTTTTTTGACCTACCCTCATAAGAAACAATCATTGGAAACACTTGAAATTTTTGTTATAGCGAGATAAGCGCTTGACCAAGATTCCGTGCCGCTGAGTGTATCTACAAATTTATTGTGAGCATTCAGTTTTATCGCTAGTTTAACACTTTAATCATCGAGAATTTCCAAACAAGAATACTGAAAGTTAAGAGATTTAATCTAGAAAGCTTTGCCTTGCCTAATAGCGCGAGTAATTAACGTTTTATACTGTGAAGTCTTATTGATTTACGGTCTGCGATCAGAGAGCAAATGAAACAACGGCACTCTGGCTTGCAAAATGTCAACTCCACTTCAAGTAGTGGATTCAAATATAGATTGACGTGTGTCACGAAGCGAGGCGACAGAAAATGCGAAACTGCAAATAAGTTTTTCAGTTATTTGAATTTGAGCCGCGATAGGGTTGACTCGCGTGCCCGTTCAATACGAGCACCCGTCATGCCATCCGTACATTTTAACGAGAGCGCGATCGCCCGCGCCGATAGCGACAGTCTAATGAAAACTCCGCTGAATAATGCATTAATACCAGCGTTAAATCGTGAGCACACACTATCGAACTGGCGACGAGAAAATACTACCTAGATGCAAATTTAAGTCAACACCGACGCCGATAAGCTTCTGTAGGTAATTCGAGAAATTCAACTGTAAAGTTAAAATTAATACCGCTCTCCTGGAGTGCTGTTGGGATGTCAATTTAGAAAATGGTATCAATGTTTCAGGACTTATCGAAAAGATGAAACATTCGCTTTGTTCGTCTGATACTTGTGATTTACGTATGGCAGGGATTACTGGGGACCTGGCAGTGTTTATAAATAACGGGAATCATGTGAAATAAGCATGGTGTTGACAGTAGACGGTGTGTAGGTGGTGGTCGGCCATACTGGGCGTCGTGCTTCGCGTCACGCCGCGACCCTCGCTCACCTTCTCTATTGAAATGTCAGTGCGCGGACCGGTGACGAGACAATCGTAAAACACAATGTTAAGGTCACATCATGACTTCAATAAACTATTCCCAACATGGGAAACGTGACGTCGTCGCTGTAACCGAGACCTCCTGAAAGTGTGCCAAACATGTACCCGCCGGAGAGACAACATGATCCCATGTTTGATCCTAGACTGTTAAGTTGTAGCTATTTTTCTTTACCTGGCCTATGTATAAACATAGTGGAACATCAACACATTTCGAGAAAATGCTATGCGAACGAATTCATTTAATGACAACAGGTGCCGCAATCTGTAGATTTTGCTGAATAAAATTTATAGCAACCTTTAGATCATTGAACTAGAACATTAAATCGTCATCAAGTTTAAAACCAATAGAATAAAGCGTCTTTTTAATTTGTCATGGCATGACAGTCGGACATTGCTTATTTATATTCAGATCGCTATTATTTTCGAGTCGCAGGAAGTATCAAAGTTGTGTGATATATTAGAAACGCGAAGCCATAACTCGGGGTAAGCAAGATATATGGTTTGCGCGGTATAATATCAAGTGTATAGTTGTCAGAGGCCAAGTGTCAGGGCAGGACGGGGCAAGATGCCATACCGTCCACAGCCGCACTACCGTTCCCGCGTTCCAGATATACGAGCATGCGAGAACATACTTAGATACACAGGATTGAGGTCATTCGTGGTGTCACTACAGGCCACCTAACATTTTGATTTAAAGAGATATCTTCAGTTTCCGTCTTTAACTATTTTATTTATGAAACATCTAGATAAAACGACTAGGAAGTTAATTTTTAAGTTTCGTGGATACGAATCGACTTGTTTTTAAGTTAATACTATTTCTTTAAAAAAGTTGGCTGAAGAATTGTCTGAATTCCCACAGCCTTCAAGAATTTCGCTTCATTGTTGTATTTATAATATAAATATGAACTTTACATGTCAAAACTGGCATTTGCGACTGAAACTATTTTCCATGGGTAATTTTTATCTAAAAATATAAAAGAGTAATAATAATAATAATATATAAGAGAGATTATACAAATCAGTATTCCAGAATAATTTATCATAACAATTTGTGTGTCAACAGGACACGGGGCTCGCGCCAGCATAGCGGGGTTTTACTTTCTTATAGTGGCCTCAAGAAACTAGTTAAGAGAAAGTAGGATTAGTATCTTCAATGTATTTATCGTTATATAACCGTAAGTGAACCGCTAAATAATTAATTTGTGGCGTCAGTACGAAATTAACGAGGACGTTATAATTGCGAGGCCGTATCAACACGGAAGTAAATTTTCGTCATTATAAATTCACAAAACAAGAGTAAAACAAATTCACGTCTACAGACATCCAATTAGGCCGGTGGTATCGTAAGTATCCACCGACCCACGTGTGTAGAAAATAGGCACTTACTCATAAATATTTATGGCGGGTACAAAGCCGTCTTTGTATACTTCCTCATTCACTCGGAATTATAATGGCTGTCACACTAGGATCACGAACAAGAGCCGAAACGGCTCCCATTAAGTAGAATAAAAGATTCTCGCGACGGCTTCACTTAGCAACAGACACAGCGAATATCTCGAATAGAGATGACACAGAAACAGTTTGCTGCTGGAATTTTTAACATGGAAAGCCATGAGAGGCCAGGTGAGGATATCAAAGTATTCGTATTGACGAATACTGCCATTGGGCAGTAAACCGCAGTTGACCTCAACTCCAGTGTTCTTACAGTGAGAATGGTGGACCGAGTCGAGTTCCAGTTTTTATTAGTCGAAAGTTTTTGTTTATTGTGGTTTTATTAAGTGCGGTTCCTGGAGGAAATGAGTGTGGCGACAAAGAGAAGGTTGACGTGGTCGAGGACGGCGACGGCATTTCCCGTTGCGGTGGTGGGTACGAGCAAGCGGCAGGCAGTCCGTGTCGTACGGTAGTGGTACAGTTAGCCTGGATAAAAGCAGTTACGGTGTCCGCTGCCGTCGTTGTGATCTGTCAATTAGAACCCCATAACCTTGTTCACATCGCTGATCGCTTCGTCTAGCCCCAAAGACTATAGAACCACTTGACCGCGCATACAGTGCCCCGACGCACGAAAACTATGAGTCTTTTTGCTCTTAGATATTGGCTACGGTGTATTGGTTTCGGTGAGCAAGCCCACGGTGAGTCGCGCGTTGATGTCTTTTGGAAAAGTCTCTTTTTTTTATTAAGAAATTTTAATTCTTTTGTCCCTTTCTTTCCCTCTGTATTTTTATCGTTAAAATCTGTGCTGTTAACTTTAACGCCTGAATACGATATCGATAATTACAAAATTAAACTTTTTTTTTAGTTCAGTTCAGTTACTATCTACTTTTAACCGACTTTAAAAAAGGAGGAAGTTCTAAAGGTTTTTCTTCTGTGTGACATGCATGTTTTCATTTAAGATTTCCGAAGATTCCAGAATTCAAATTACAGTGGATAGATAAGGTTACTAGGGAATATTGGTTTCCAGTTTTTTTTATCGATATAATGTTGAAAAGAGTCAAATCGTGAAAATAAGATACCTATATTCAATCTTTTTAGGCTTCAAATAGTATGGCGGACTCTAATATTAATTTACTTAGGTCTTAATTAAAATGTTTTTACTATGGGATTTTTTCTCTGTATTTTTACAATGTTAACATCACTTTTATCGATATCGACTACTTTCTTTTAATAAAGTAGGTAGACTAAACCCTAACATTTCTCTTTCCCGCTCGACCCCAAAACAGTGAGTTGTGTTCTTCAAAGAAATCGGCCTATACGCTCTCTAGTGGTTATATACTCTCTATCTAGCCCTAACGATTACAATTACCGTCAGTCCCTAACAATGAGTTGCATTGCGTTTCCGCCAGCGAGTCTACTAAGTTACGATTACCTGATCGAAAATGTAAAGCTACAAGGTCAAGAATAAGAACAAAAGTGGTTCTATTTCAAAAAAGCATTACGGTCACTGCAATTCGTAGTAATTCAATAGCAAAGTAGCAAATTTCACGGTTGGCTTTGAAGATAATTCTAGCAGTACCTACCTACCGGTAACTTTCATACTTTTTTATTTAGGTATGTTTTTTCTTTCATGAAATAGTCTTTAACAAATCGTTACTAATGTTTTCGCTTATTTTCTTCTAAACTTATTTCTTTTAAAATTTAACGAATTGATAAAAACCTGGAAGACTTACAAATTAATTGAAAATTAACAATTCCATCACCTGTGCCATCTTCTTGTTTCTTGTCTTCCACCCAACTTGTAGCGAATAACTCAATGTAATTTTCTCAAGCCAGGATTGGATTTATGGCCAACTGCCGATATGATCGCTCGATGTCACATAATTTAAATTTAATAGTGCGAATGGCAAACTGTGACATCAGACATCATATTTCTTATGCCCGTCTGAAATCCTTCCTAACTAAACTGATGCTTGACGACTATGAATTCGATTTTACAAGTTTATTAAATTAATATTTTAATTAAATTAGTTTAATTAAAATATTAATTTAATAAATTCATACCGTTAGCGGTTTGAATTTCGATTTTTCTGGCACGAAGAATGTAGTAGGTATCACCAGTGGGAACGCTAAAGGTATTTCAAAGTGACGTCTTATCGTCATCGAGCCAAAACCGTTCCATGAAATTTTGAATCGGAATGGCTCGAGACACAATCACGTTTTCCATCACTGTGAAATCTACCAATAGTAATGCAGTCCAGTGGAACGGTGGCTGTAAGAGATGCGTGGCATCACGTAGACATAGCTCCAAAATAGCGTCGTGCTCAGCGCCCGCGCAGGTCGACGGCCGACTTACGAAATTTAATCGAATTATACAAAACTCATTGCCAAACAAATATTCCGATTCAACGGTGTCTTTTTACATTACGTTCGTTCACCTCAAAAATAATTCGAGTTGAAGTAGCTTAGATTTGATAGTGTTCAATATACAGACAGCTTGCGAGATAGCTGAGTAAACTGTCACTTGTAAAGTGAAGAATGTTTTAGTTCGAGTTTAGCGGAGGTGGAAAATGGAACTTGGTTTATTTCTCTATTGTTTTGAACGTGCTTTGTATGAACACCATCTAGTGTTTTGTGGACTGAAGACCGTTTAGTTATTTTCAAGTTATCGAGTTTTCAGTGCTACGGGCTATATTTATGCTCGGGAAGGCGACACGGTTGCGCAGCGTGGGTGCTCCGGTGACGTACTGGGGCCTGTCGAGAAGGTGGATATCAAAACGAGGTCATCTATTGCTTTACAGATGTGAACCTATTTTAATGGCACCCGTAATGTGACAAAATTCATAAAGTTGCCACGTTTTCTCACGCTAGCTCTTTCCCTGTATATAGGTTGAAAAAGGTATTTATTTCGTGTATATACATATCTATCTAGTAAGTTTTGTACTAAAATGCATTCATAACGGGGTCAAAAGAGCCATACAGTAAAAACGCTTCCAACATACCAATTGATGCTTTTCGCTTTCGGTACTTCCGAGTCTTTAAATTGCGAATTTTGAGCCGTTATCAAAGCTTTTTCATGGTCCACTCACTCGTACACGCAATTTATAACCATAACTGTTCAGCAAATCGGCACTAAACGACATTAATGTGCTTGTAAAACACTTGTGAGAACATTGCAAAAGGTGAGAGATTTTTTACATCACACAAAGATCTTAATAACATACTCCACGATAGTTTTTAGTTCAGAAAACAGTAAACAATTAAGTGTTAATAATTACTAATAAAATATATCGCCTAAATTCTAAAACAAAGAGTTTTCTCTAGAAGCGACATATGGCACAAGCCTGACTGTGTGTTTAGGCGCGTGCCTTTCCGAGATGAGTCAATATTTACAGGTTGTTGACCTGACTTCCTTTCATCCAATACTTCGAAAGGATATTGGTAAAAGTAGACAATTGTTGATTTAACATAGTATATAGTAGGCCTTTTAGACCATCAGCTGCAAAATTTTTAACAAATACTAATGTGAGTACGTATGTGCTAGTAGCAACACGGAATCGTGAATTGAATGCATCTGATTAAACCCTGACATAATAAGAAGGGCACGAATCCATGACCACCAATCCATGTTCTTAGTTCGATTTTCGTTATCTAATGTGAATTTACTACGTTGGATTACAAAGGTAGGCTGGAGGCATCTTCAATATTGAGCTTTACGTAATAGAAGTAAGAATACTTCCTAGTGTTAGTCACGTGAGAACAGCGTTGGTGCGACATTGACAAATGGTGTGCGCCACCGCGTTGGGCGCTAGTCGTTGACGGCCCAACCGTATCGCCGCTGACGTGACGAACACCGCAACGCCTCCGACGAGCTAACACCACAATTTGTTCGCCATACTAAACTAAACGGCACATCATAGATTTGCAATCCTTGAACTTCCACTGACCAAACATAACGGTAACTCCATACAAATCAGATTCTTTAATAACTAATGCAGAAATTAATACTTCACTTCCAAACTAACAACCTACATGAAATGTTAGCTGTATTTTTACAACATTAATCATGACACACAACAATTTCCTATCACACTGTTATATTATTCATCGATTGATCTCGATAATGAGACCAAATTAAAAATAACGTCTGTTACGATGCATAAATGTATTTATTGGCTTGATAAAAAAGTGCTGCTGATACATATCAGTTTGACTGTCTAAACAAATAACCACATTGGTCGGCAAAAAATATATATTTAACTAGTGTTAGCGTTGGCTACCGAAGTTGAAATGTGATTAAAAAAGTAACAAAAAATTCACAAGATTGATACAAAAACTGTTCGTTCTAATATGATTGCACTAAGTTATTAGAGAGATTTTCAGATGTCTTAATTTAATGATGGTGCGATTGATTTAATATTCGTTTTAATTTTCAAGCAACGAATGCATGATGCATCTAATAAGACTCGTAAAGCCAATATGATGAAAGTACTGGATGAACGTTCTACAGATTGTGTAGACATAAGATTAATAAAGGCAATAAAAAAATTTTGGAACTGTTATTTCATTGCATATATACGTATCAGTGCGATGAATCAAGAAGTTATCGAATATGTATGTGAAACTAGTTAGAAAGAGTATCGTTTACGTCAAAATAAAAACCGCGACTTTTTGTTGTAACTGTAAATATACATAATTGTATTTGTTCCATGACAACTGGGAATGTTTTTTGATGAGTTGAAAAAACTCGCAAGTACTCTCGGTTTCTTCGTGTAGGTGTATTTTGTGTGGCTGTTTCTGTTATTTGACTGTGAAATTGCGATTGTAAGCCAGTCGAACGTGTTTACTTAGCTATAAAACAATATATGGGTGTCGGAGTGCCGTTTAAGCTTCAATGATCACTAGGATCAGTCAAGACTACTACTGACTGGCCGGTAACTTTTTCTAGCGATACGATTCGTCCGGCTTGCTCAAGCGTGGGACCGCGATGAGTCTCCCCGTAGTCCACTGACGTAACGTATGTATAGGTGCTGTGATTTGATTAATGGAACAGATTGGGAAAATAGAGTTGGCATAAGATAAGTGGCATGTGTTTCAGTTCCAAGACGTGCGGTCTATGCAAAGTGACGTGTATAAATCAGTTTTTTTCTACCGGTTACTGTACTTTAATTAGACTTGAAGCGGAAACAGGTACACTATTTATTTTATACATGTCATAATTATATTCAAATACTTAATTTTTTGCTATGATAACAAACCACATACGTCTATCGGAGACGCTTAGATATGTCGGGCTATTATTAAGCGATAAATCAAGATTAAAGACCAAATATGGTCGTAACCAAATTTGATTTTATTGTGGAAATATTAAGTTTTCTGGATAAATATGGCTATTTATTAGATACATATACAACATATTAGATACATACCAAAAACGTGCCGCTTTAAAATTGTGGTGATATATAGAAATATATTTACATCACTCTGGAACAAAAGCAGAGGAAGTTTATAGTCAACTTTCGAAGAACAAATTAATTCAAGTATCGTACCAGTGCAGGTCAAGGCAGATACAGTTAATATTTAAATCGGACGATTCTCTCCCATATCGCTAACAGAATACAAAAGTGAAGAGTTCCGACAAACAAGCGGAATGGTTTCTCAGGCGAGACTATGTTGAATTTAAATAATTTCCAGCGACTTTGTATCCAATAAGCAGCACTCTACATAATTCATTGCCTAGGTAGATATTTAACGACGCCAACCATGTATTTTAAAATTAGGATAGTATCTAAAATGTGTACATAAATTACCTAATATTTATATCAACAGTATTTTCCATTATTCGCTCAGTATTTATAGAGGTAAACAGATAACTATTTCATTAGCATAATTAATGTAAAGCCCGATGACCATTACCACCTTCTGAATCCTGAAGAAGCAATCCTTTAAATTAAGCCTGATTAATTTAATTAGCAACATTGCAGGTGCGACAGAAAACGTTAAACGAACGTGTTTTCAACACATTAAGGTAATATAAACACTCAGTAATGTGCACTTCACATTCAGGCGAATATCTGCTACAAAACGTGTTACATAATACGCCGCGGTTATCTGCTATTACGATCACTGACATGTCGTAAACAGCCGCATCCATGGCGCAATGTCTAGTTCAAAACGAATGGCTTTACTTATGTAAATAGACAGCAGAATTATGGGTGCAGTCAGCATTTCGGGAAATTCTTTAGCGCAAAATGTTCGTAATTACAAATCGATACGGGGAAGCGGCCCTGTTCTGCTCTTGAACAGAGTGAGGGAAACTCGAGCGTGCCCGCGCTCGCACAGAATGCTGCGCGGCTGTGTCAATTACAGTCACCTGTCTATAATCCTGTCATAATTGAGATACACTCGTGTGTTAACTTCGTAATTAACAGGCATTTTTCTTTTGATCGCAGCACGGCGGCGGTGGCGGACAGCGGTTGCGGAGCTGCAAGGTTAGTAACCCCGCCGTACTATACTACGATCGGAATTAGTGAATCTTCAGAAAAAACACGTCATTATGTCTTATTAGCCGTAGAGGAAGCACTTAGAGCAAATGTAAGGAAAATAACACCTTTCGTCTCGAGAGATTGTTCTACTATCCATTATTGCACCCATTATAAGAATGAGTGTAGATATTTAATAAATTCAGTATAATATACAATTTAAAATAATTAGCACTCATTAGGATTGTTTCAGTTGGGTTGAAACGGTAAATTTTAGAGATGTTATTGCATGGCAATTTGTTATAATGCTGTCAAGGCATCCAGACACAAATCAAAAAGAAATAACAGAGGCACCGAAGTGCAGAGAGACGTACAGTTAGTTTTTCTGGTTACTTACTAAATAACTCGCCGATATAGTCCGATAAGTACGTGTGTATCGTTATTAATGCAGCGCCCATTACCAGAATTGATGTACGGATGTTACGAAATCATTCGTCGTGATGAGTAGACGGAGTACCGTTGCTTACAAATAATAAACTGCCCTAATGATTGATTACCTCGAATTAATACTCAGTTGATATAAGTGAGCTATAAAACTTCTGTGTATCACTTTATTAGTGTCTGCTTTTAGATAGCATTAATACCAACTTTATTTATTGAATCATCATTCAAGACACGCAATTCAGGATTAGCGAAACATTATAGTCAATTAATGTTAGTGAAATAATTTCCCTCAACATTATTGAAAAAATAAATGGCCTATACATATAAACACAACATTCTCAGAATATGCAGGTGGGCACTAAATTCCAAGGAACATACATACATTGTACGATTCTAAAAAAAACTCAAAAAAGTTTGGACAGTATCTCGATTTCCGAATTATACAAACCGGTTTGTGTATGTATTATCCTGTTACTTTTTACCGTTTTACAGAAGTGAAAATACCTCGTACTTACCTTCCATTGAAACCTCCGTTCCACATAGAGTGTATATGAATGCATGCATGTAGGTACGTCAATTTAGCTCCTTCAGCAAGCAATTACTCCTCATTTACAATTTTCTTAAATTCTTTCCCAGATTTTTATACTACTGTATTTAGGTAAATTTGTATTTATAATGAACGTGTATACAATATTATGAACGTGTGTGGTATTTCATATTATTTGGCCGAATATTTTCATTCGTAACTAAAATAATTATTATCGAATTATCGCAAATAAATTAACAAATAAAAACGTGCCTGTTCACTTCGTAATCATAATAAAAATTTACTACAATTACGAAGTGGACAGTCAGTGTAACGAAACATATTAACCGCTAAATTTACAATTAACTAGCTGACCCGCCACGACTTCGTTCGCGTGGTATCCTACCCCTACCCAACCGATACCACTACCCCTATCCTACCCCTACCCTACACTACCCCTACCCTACCCTTACACTACCCCTACCCTACTCTACACCAACCCTACCCCTACCCTACTCTCCGTTTTATTTAGAAAACGTTTGTATAGGAAATAGAAAAAGGCTGTTTTGACGGTTATCCCGGAAATTTTTTATTTTTATTATTTCTCAACTTTTAAACCTTCCCTAGATCTCCACGAACATTTCAAAACCAAGATAAGATAAATCCGTTCAGCAGTTCTCGAGTTTTAACGAGACTAACGAACAGCAATTCATTTTTATATATAGGTACAGAAGATAGATTATGAAGCTACTGCTAATTTAATTATCTCTGTTGTCTGATATCTGATTTATTATCACGGAATCACTTTCGCAGAGCAGGCGGCGCGGTCTCCTAGTGCGAGTAGGGCTACCATTTCGAAATATGAAAATTCTTGACTGGAAAAAGTTAGATATCGACGGTCTAAATATCAGAGTTCGTAACTCCATTTGAGTAAATTTTACAGGAGCAAGAAAAAACTGTTTTATTTATTTATTTATTGCAATATTTCAACTTGTGATTTAAGGGTAGAAATGATAGAGAAAATGATTTATAATTTTTTTTAAATCTTGCATTGTATTTGTGAAAAATTTTACTTAAGTACGAACTTTTCTAGCCAGGGTATTTGGAGTTAGGAAGTGTAAATGCAGTACGACGTTTTATTTTTATAGATTGATAAATGTACACACCTCATCGTATAATCGTTTTTGGCAAATAAGAAGTATTCCATTGTATAGATTATAAAATACTGCACAAGATGGCATTAAAAGTCCATTTTCGTTTTTTTTTTGGAGTTACACATTTTGATAATTAGACCGACGATATGTGAAAAAATCCTGGCATATTACTGTTAAAGCGTTCTTTTTCGTTTAACATTTATCTTTTTTTCTGAATAGAAATTATTTATCACTTATCATTTATAACTACGTATGGATGGGGCTAAAGCGCTTTACATTTCCGTACAACTCCGGGCATATGGGAACCCTGATCGGGAGCCTACACGTGACGTTCTTGTATTAATTCAATTACGATAGTCTCGTTATCAACGCCTAGACACTGTTAATCTTCGACCAGCGTCTGCGCACCGCAATCAGGTAATCACCTCTTTAAATCTTATGTGCAGAAGCTATATTATCCAGTTTATGTATTGTACCGTACCGCGATGTTTATTTAATTTTAAATAACTATTCAGGTAGCGGCTTTGATGCTTATTTCATTTAGTTATTATAGAAAATTGGAATCAACAGCACATAAAAGGGAAGTATGTGCTGAAGGTAGTAGCCCTAAGCGACACCGCACATTAATTATATGAAATATTTTTCTCACACTTATCAATAAAATTGTTTCATTTTCCTGTATCATTTTAGAAGTATTATAATCAACTACAACGTCCAAATCTATTTTAAAGCTCGTTAGATTATTCAAAAAGAACGCGGAAGTATTTAAGTAGATGTAGATATATATGCCTTAGTATCTAACATAGGCATGTGCGGGAAGCAGTAACAAACTTATTCAATTGTAAATGCAGTAAGGCAATAACTCAGGGGAATAGCAGTAATTTCAAAATAACAAGTCGTTGCTAAACCTCTATATCAAAGAGGCGGAGCTTCGAGCACACCCAGCAAAATATAAAGCTAACCTATTTTAAAGCAACCGTCATGTACCTTTATTGTCTTCTGATTGACCAAGAATCAAGAGACGATTCAAAACTAAACTAAAATAGATTTTATGTTAATTTATAGAACCATCAGAATAGAGATTAGTTCAATTCAGGCACACAAGTAGTAATACAGGAAATGCCCGAGCAATATCCACCCTGAGGCGTAGGGTATGCATCGGGACGCAATCGTGTACATCCTCCAGAACAAGCAAAAGGCGGTCGAGATCTCCGCCAGAGGCTTTTAATTGACAATAGATAGCGACCGACCCGTATAGATATGCCACACGATAGTGATTTACCTTTAGCTCTCTTACGGGATGTGATAGTGGGTAATGTCCAGATCAGTTATGGCCCCCGCGCACAGCATATACACAAAGCTAATGCATTATTAGTCATATTTGTGATATCTGCAAATCGTGCGTTACCTTCTAAGTTAGATGCTCCGTTACAGCAAACATGGCCGCATAAGGCAAAGGGGCAGTTATTGTAAAGTCATTACACACACGGAAGACAAAGTTGACAGAAGAGTTACAGCGCTTGTAATCGGTATGCTGATTGCCAATCTCTTAGAAACATAATACTGGGAGAAAAGCTGGAGTGACATTAGCCAAGGCGCACTCAAGACTCACATTATATATAGTGCGGAGCGGACCACCCACTGTCGAGCAGCCAGCTACATCATTAACTGAACAATTAGTTTTACCTCTGCGCTAATTGTTTATTTCATGTGCTAAACAATAAATATCTATCAAGTCATGGATAGGTACCGCGATGTGAGCTGGCTGGCTATTTGTTATTTCGACTTTAGTAATGAGTGAAATAGATAGCACCAATACATATTGACCAACGGAATGTTTGTAATTTTAAGAATTTTTAACTTTTTTTTTCTGAATACATTAGCGGCGTTTGTCAACACAATGTACAATAATATCAACTTGTTGCAAAAGCTTGTATTGTGTTGATAAACGAGCAAGCTGAGCTCACATGTGCAGCCATTCTTTCGAAAGTTTTACTGAAGCGGGATATGCATCATAAGTATGCATCCAGATATTATCAAACTGGTCTTAACCTACTCGTTAACGGTGTTTATAATGTCGCATTAAAATGTACATAACGTATTTTTTCTGGTTTGTGTAAAAGTAGCCGCCTCACAGCTTTTCACGTTCTTGTTTGTTTTACGAGCGTTATTTAGAAGCCTACGATGTCGACGCGTCCGTCGCGGTGTGAGGCGTCTTGCATGCAAAGAGGTCGGGATACACCGCACAATAAATATGATCGCATGGCGGGATCTGTGTAGACATAATTGGATATTCGCGGTAAGGCCGCCATTCCGAAGATAAACATGTCGAGGTCGGCTCGGAAGCGGCTTTGTCAAGTGTCCATCCAATGTTATCTGCGCGCGACATCTTTATACCGGGGTCGGTTTTTCTACGCGTGCGCAGTGCGGTGGGCGGTAATGGCGTCCGCCCCAACGGGATTCGCGCGCCGACATCGTTTCGCGTCTCATCGTGCGGCCGCAATACATCGCTCCACTTAAATTACGTGCGAGCTTGTTCCGGTAAACTATCGCGATACCTACACTATAAAAACATTCTTACTTTTGCACCTGACCAGCTTCTTGCAAGGAATGTTCCGAGTAAAGTGCTTGTAGAACACTATTACACTTGTATGGACATTCGACTAGGTTGTTAGACTTCACCATCTAGACACGTAAACATTAAGAGATCAGTGTCAAGTATGTGGGTCAGCAGCAAGTGAATTCAATATTGTCGATAGAATCATTTACCTAGTTTATTGTGTAATAATACAGCATCACGATGAATGGCGTAATGATGTGCTTAAACGAGCCTCGTAAACGTTCGATCAATCGTTGATAACGGTATGTAAGATGACGTGACACTGGTATAAGTGTATTGACCCTTCACAAATCCTATCCAAATGTTCCATTACGAAGCTAGTGATTTACAAGAAATCTAAATGCGAATCAACATACAAATAGACCACCAGTCTCCTCTAATAGACTAACCATTAGTACTAAAGCACCTCTATCCAACTCAGTTAAATATACTTGCCTAAATACTTTGCAGGTTGTTTCCTAAAAATAACTTTACGCGATAAAGTTTTGTGAAACGATGAAACAATGGTAATCCTCAATGAGAGCCTCCCACGTGCAACGGAACCTCTTCCGCCGTTTAAATTGTAGAGCATCAAAAATAATGGGCGCAAACAAAACCAAGTAAAAGACCATTATAACACAATGTGTACCGTTATTCCTAATCAGATGAATGATGTGTTTAGCTAGCCGTCTTTGATTGCTAGTTATTAGTAACATTAATCATTCAACTAAAAATATATTTTAAAATATAGGTGGCCAGTTAATTGTTTTTGTGCTGCTCATTTTCACTTTTGTCAGAGGCGTGACCGTTATTAGTAGGTGGCATTATAATTAAACACTCGAGAAGTGATTGACAGACCGTAGTATAAACAGATATAAACATAATTGATAGGCTTTTAATGTAAATGGTCATGTTTTTACTTGAATGATCTGCGACCGAGTAACGGTCTGTGTTTATCTCGAGTGCATACGATAATTTTTATCCGGTGATCTCGTCCTACTTTAAATGTTCACTTTTAACACTTTTAACTTGTCCGAGTGTTCTCATTTCAGAGGTTTTAACTCCAATGGAGGTTACAATTCTTAAGTTGATTAATATCGTGCATGCACATAGCTGTCTTGTCGGTGTATCGACATTGCAGTGAATGAATTTAGGCCACATGAGCGCTGTCTCTCCGATTGAAAGCGGTCGTTCAGTTTGTAAAGATTTAAAAGAGTAGGTATAAGCACCTTGGGGCATATTGCTTGCCGGAAGAGCTAGTTTACCGTTATAACATTAGTGTTTTTGTATTCGCCATCAGTGGGATAGGAGTGTGTCGCCGTTCCCGTGCACCGGTAACCAATCAATTACATATTAGCTTAATGTGACGTAGATAGCCCGCAGCTCGCGCCTGGACATTTGCATGGTGCGTGCAAAACGTATGACCGTTGACGGCGCCCAACTATAACGGGCTAGACAATCACAAAGTGATGCTTCTTATAAAGGTGCCATTTTTATAAACTACAACTACAACGTAGAAACGAAGGTAGTGTTAGACAAATCAATTCAAACAGTTGAAAATAACGTGCAGCTAATATCGTGATTTCCTGAATGTAATTGTATTACGAATGCAAGTCGGAACAATGTTCTTACCATCATAAAGCACGGTCGTGTACTATATTGCAAAAGGATTTATGTGGTATAAAATATTTTCATTAGAAGAGAGTTTAGAGTGGGATCGTAAATAAGTTTTAATTGGTGGTGCATGGGGTATCATGTGCGGGTGCGATGCAGCCGCGAGGAGTAACAATGGCAACGTGCGCAGGAGGCGGAGGCAGCGCCGTGGTTGCCGCCGGCGCAGGCGCACCCGCGCGGTCCTAATAGCGCCTGGAACAAACCGACCCGCCTGCTCAACGTATCCAAACTTTACAACAAGTACAACTTTCATTACCAAGTCTAGCTTTAATTCTATATTATTTGTGTACTGCAAAAAAGATTTACTACGTAGAAGAACTATACAATAATACTGACAGATACTATCCATATTTCACGCATACCCTGAGGTTCATAACACGAGTAAGCCTAAGCCTGTTCGTAAATAACTCATAGATGGAGTAGCAAATAAAATCTAAATTTAATAAAGGAAAGAAATGAAGAATAGACGAGATAGACGCATGGAACTACGAAAGCATAAAACGTGCGAGGCTAGTAATAAATATGCCACTGCGGACACGAACTCAATACCCGTGCCTCCTTACGTGTGGCAAAAAGTACGCATTCATTACCTGAGCGCATGTAAACAGATTTTAAACGCACAAGTTATTTTTTATTCGACAACAGGTTCGCGTTTGACCACCACGTTACAAATAAAATATATATTACGACCAGACAATTTATTAGCTGCCTCTAATGAAAGTCATTATTCATTTGAGCTACCACCTAAGTACCGGCCATATTATTATGAGTATAATAATAGCACGTTTTGACCCTTAGTCGGAACTAAAGCCCTCAGTGATTGAATTAATAGAGAAGTTTCAAGTTTTCCCAAAAAGGAGGTATTTTTGGGAAAACTCAAGAAAAGCTCAAGGGTTTTCGGAACTATGGATTATTGGGGCATCATAATGACCATACAGGTCTGACACAATAACTATATAACTCAAAATTGAAGCTAATATGTTTTTATTACCTAAGTATATCTTCCATATGTTTGTTTCCATGAGATAAAATTACATGCATGACAGAAATAAGGATTCCTAATAGGAAAGATACGTAAGACAGGTTTTGTCAAGAAGATATCACTTATTAGGAATGGCATGTAGACACCGCCTCCGTAATATTGTAGCAAGCTAAATTCCATTGAGACGGCTCATTAAATTTCGGAAACGCCAAACAACTCTATGGGGAATTCTTTAATGGAGTTATCATCATCTTAATTTAAATCACTTTGTATTGAGTACAGCCATCTATTTACGACAGGCTTCTGATTCACGATGCCCATTCTATAATTACATGTTTTAAAAACGTTATTGCCTCGTCTATGAATTTGTTCGGTAACGAGTTTAATAAAGGTCCGTTAGTCTTGGACCGGTATGTGCAGAGTACAGGTGGCGTCCACTTACCAATTAGTAACTGCCGATGTCTTACGTAATTTCGTCACTGCGTTCCTCGGCGCGCGCAGGGCGTATATGTATATTATGTATTCCACTTCCTAATTCTAGTTGCTAGACTAACGGTCATCTCTACAGCGACAAAATTGAATACAACAGCGAAATAAAGTGATAAATGCACTTTAATCGAATTGAAACATTGTTGTGCAATGATCGTAGAGAATGGAAAACATCCGAAAGAGAATTCAATGCATAATTTTATAGTAGCTATCATTAATCATATTTCTTATTTATTTATAATGTGTAGAGGTACTTATAACTGATAACTACAATTGCTGATCATGCGCCGACATGTTCTAATATAATATTTTTCATATGACATAAATGAAAGTTTATATTTATAAATACAGTTTAATTTTGTGTTAGTTCGATCATTACAGGTATGTTGAAAATATTATGAGCACAGACCATAAATCTTAGAAGTCAATGAAAATCAGCATACCACAGCACAATAGCCTATACTAAAATTGCTCGTACAAATTGTGAGTACGCGCATTCTATATTTATTTATTTATTCAAAAAACACAATACAAGCTCACAGTAAAACCAAAACGCTTATATGTTAACAATGAATTATTTAGACATAAGGGAAAAAAAAATTAACTATTGTAGGTAAGTGACTGTCATAGTTACATAACTAATAATACAAATCTATGAAAAAAATGTATACATGTCAAGTTATTAAGTTCAATACAAATAAAATCAATATATATGTAAGACAAAAAGTATACATGTCAAGTTATAAGGTTCAATACAACTAAATGTCAAAAATTATACATGTCAAATTTTAAAATTCAAAACAAATAAACGTCAAAAAAAAAATTATACATGTCAAGTTATAAAATTCAAATGTTACAGAAATGAAGATTAAATTTATACAAAACCAACATTACATATTTCCTTGAGCTGTTAATATTATCTACAAATATGTCGGCATTTGGACTACTGTCAAGGTAATTATTAATTAGAGAAATTGCTCTCGCAGTTGGGCTGTTGTTACACTGATGTGTACGCCATGCCGGCGGACACGCCAAAAGCTGATGCCGTCGCCGCCCAATGCCACGCATGTATTGCTGCGGTACATACAAATGGATATGTTCTCTTGCCGAAGGATTATCAATCTTATCTTGTACTAATGTAAGGTAATGCATAATGTGCATCAATTTACGCCTGAGCTGCAAGGTATCCAATCCGATCATTCCTGATACAAATAAAGATGGATACAAGAATGGGTAATATCCGTAGGACAGCTTATATACATAGCGGCAAAATTTCCTCTGAATTCTTTCAACCATTAGCTATTGAGGTGTTAACTATCATTCCCTTGTAAACGAGTCCAGTAAATGAAATCGAGATTTGCACTATTTGATGTTTTGTATACCTATGCGCAACCAATATCGCCAGTTCGATACTGCAGACACCAATAAAGCCGTAACGCAATTTTCCACGTACCTACTGCTGTGAAGATTGAAGTGAACCTGTAAATCGAATCGAACGTACGTGTTGCTGTCATTACAGTGCGCTGTCTGATTTCCTTGTATTCGACAATTCTGAACGAGAGACGAAAACAAAACCAGCAATTCAACATTAATAAACCAGACATTAATTCATCGCCATCAGAACAGAGGTCAAAAAGCTCCAAACTGAGATTGATAAGTTTAGATTAATATACATATCCAAGCATAAGTACTGTACTTACCATACAAAGATTAACTGCGCCTAGGCTATTTCTTGGATACCAATTTGCATCCAATTCGTTTCTATACCCTATTATCATACATCATAACTCTAGAGGCTTTACCGATTCATATTTCATCCGGTATCGAAGGATGTATCATTGACGCGATACGAGATTGTATTTACGAGACCGGGTCGCGAGCTGCCGTGTGCGGATAATATAAAATCGATCTTTCCATCATTATTGCAGTCCTAATATGCACACAATATGGTAGAGTCGCGGTCGATCTTACGCATACCCTATGAATTCTCATTACTGTAACAGTCAGCTCTGACGGAGAATGCAACTGTGTATCATGATCCGTTTAGAAATTAATGAACAGTGTTTTGAAATTTACAATGGCTATTTAGGTAGGATGAAAATACTTTTACATTTTCTAGAATTTCAATGAAACATTGACGTAAACCAAAACAACATGAACATTAATGATGCCCCTATATTTATGTGTGTACTAACAAAAATGGTTCCTATGTTGTTCCAAATTAAAACAATAATAATTATAATTGTTTGTTATGTCGGTCTTCTACAGATTGTACTCCGGGGAGTGTGCGCAGGAGCTCCATGACCTGATCCTTCCATCTCCCTTTCACTACCGGACTACTAGACGCACTGCTGGGTACCCACCCACACTTGGCTGATATACAGTCTTGTCGCACCAAGCGCTTTTCTTCCACATTTATTGTACGTACAGCCAAGCTGTGGAACTCTCTGCCGGCTTCTGTGTTCCCTGCCATTTATGACCTTTCAGCCTTTAAAGCAAGCGTAAATAGGCATCTTCTGGGCTCGCTCGTTCCATCGTAGACCTCATCTATCGCTTACCATCAGGCGAGATTGAGGTCAAAAGTGGCTCATCACGAAAAAAAAATGTAATGCTTGACCAATATCTATTTATGTGCTATTTAATATTAACTTAAAATTCATAAAAAATATGTAGAGAAAATACGTTTCGCATTTTACGGGGTTTCTTAATATTGTAAAGCTATATATTACATACATAGGTATTCAGAAAACACATCTTCTAAATACTTGAACAATATTTTCTCTAAATACTCATGTTTATTATAATAAAACTAAGAGCTTCATTTAAATCAGGTCAGGGTCAGGTCAGACGAAGCGGGGTATCGTGATGACTAAACTTTATTATGATTTTTTGTAATTCTATTTATGGCTACTTGTATTGAAAGTAACGAGTATTTCTTAATAATAAAAGAATTGTAACGAATTCGGTTTTCCTGCTTAATGACGAATTCTGAGAATGATGAGGAGTGAAAGGGTCGTTGTAGGCGCAGGCACAGATGCGGCGAGTGCTCGTGCGCAACCCAGCGCGCTGCCTACCGTTACATTGCACCACTTTGCTGGACAGTTAACTTGAAACGCGCTGATAATAACATTATAACAACAAGGAAACTAAAAATATATCAACATCAAACATACATGCACTAACGTGCAACCCATCCATTCCAACGCCCTACTATAAAACGGTAATAAGCATGATTGTAGCACTTAACACGGCCAATGAGTATGTCGTTAGCACTGTCCTACTATGTTGTTAAGTAAGAGGACGTGTTCTCGATGGCGGTTGTAAGCAGTGCACCCGTCATCGTCTGTCACGGCGTCATGATAGATGGCGGCATAAATAAGTGATATTACCTAGTTTGGCGAGTGGGTATAAAGATGTTTATCTGAAAGGTCGCGGCGTGTGAGCGTATCGGTAAGTGTCGGCAGGCTGGGTAGTGTCACCTGGGGCGGAGACGCAGCGGCGACGTCGTGACCGACGCGCGTGCGCCGCGCTTGTCATGCGCTACTTGTGATTATCGTGTCTAGCGCCTGCATCACGGCACTCCATTGTGTTCGACCCGAGACACGATGCCGGCTTTTTGCTTGTTGATACTTCCAAACTCAAGTAGTTCAAACTCAAAATAAGGTTAATTAATAAAAAACAGAATGAGGAGGCGTGCTTAAAAAACGAATAGTTATTTGATGACAATAGACGGCCTTAATTTTTCAAAAATGATAGATCGGGTTTTAACTAACAATTTTATTTTGCAATTGTCAAGAGGCATTTAGTTTGTCTGTCGTTTCGTACACAGTATATTTTTGTATAAGTTTTCGATTTTTGATTGATTTCGTGGTAGGTACGTTTCTCGGCAACGAAGCACGGGTACGTGGAAGAGGAGTGTGCGGCCGCCTCGACCTCCGCGAACGCAATAATTGAGCATAGAAATCAAATTACAGATGATTGATGATTCCGTTACCGCACGACCGCGCGACCGAGCTGCAATGACGCCCGCCGAGCGGAACATATCATTTGCGTAATAGAAATTCGACAAAATCTATGATAAATTAAATAAATTATCACACATATCGCGACAAGTCTGCCACATTCTAAACATGTCATAACATTGTTTTCGTACAACCGATAAAATCATCCATTGGATTGGTCCAGCGATAATTTTATTTCAATATAATGCTATAAATAGTTCCACGTCTCAGTCGTGGTGCGCCAATCAATCCTTTAGGTACGAGGTAGTAAGATGCAGAATGACAACTATACTGTGATTTTACGAGATAGGCCATATAAAACCATTAGAGGCAATAAATGCTCGATCGACTCACGAGTGTGATACTTACAACGCCGCTTTGAAATATCGTTTAGTCCGCACTTGTATGTCACATACAAGTTCTGGAAACGGGCCGCAATTGACATGCCAGTCAATGCTTTAATGTTACACATAATTAAATCAACAAGACATATGTAATGGATGTTGGGATAAATAAATCATTTCTCGAGTATGAAATTTATTTACAAATTTATATAATAAGACTGTCTGCAAACACAAGGCGGCGCCGGGACCACACTCTTCTATCATAAACATATATTGCTTTATTTCCAAAGACTATAAAACCACTTGACCGCGCATATAGTACCCCGACGCTCGAAAATGATTTGTGTTTTTGCACCTATATATGGGCTACGGTACACGAACCGTTTTAGTTGTGACCAAGTGTAGACCGTTGTAGACCGATGTGTACGCTAAATAATCGCAAAATGTTATACTTTTCATTCAATTTATAACGCATAAAATGCCTTCATGCGCGGTGAAGTGGTGTGGGAAACATTCCAAGACATCTAATTACAAAAAGGATGGCATAACTTTTCATCGGTAAGTAAACACTATGAAAATTATTATTGATTTAATCAAATTATAAGCCACACGAATAAATCACGCGTTGATGTTTGGAAACATCTCTTTCTTTCATTAGGGAATTGTAATTATTTTATCTTTCTTTTTCTTTGTATTTTATTCGTAAAAATCTATGCTGTACCTTTAATGGCAGAAGTCGACATCGATAATAATAAAAATTAAACTTTATTCAATTTTTATACAATTCAGATACTCTCATTAAATACCTATTTTTAACGGACTTTAAAAAAGGAGGAGGTTTTACAGTTTTTTTTTTTTCATCTGTGTGTTTAACATACATATTTTTAATTTAGATTTCTGAAGATTCCGGCATTCAAAGAAAAGTGGATAGATAAGGTTTATATAGACGCTCGGTTATCATTTTTACCAAAAACAATCAGGACCCTAAAACTTTAATTCGAAAAACATTTACCAAATTAATTACTTTTAAAAATCAATAATACCAGCATACTTGTTTTCTTTTTGTAGTTGAGACTGATTTTGATTAAATATTATTATGTGATTTGATTGAGTATTTTTTATAATGGTAAAATTAATTTTATCGATATCGACTACTTTCCCTTAATCAAGTAGAGCAATCCCTAACACGGCATATCTACGAACCTTGAACTGACCAATTGCAGTAGCGCAATTTTTCTTCGCCTCTTGGCCTGTATTGGTGAGTCATGTTCTTCAAAGAAATAAGCCTATACGCTCTCTAGTGGTTATATACTCTCTGTTTATTTCATTTAGCACAAATTAAGAATTTGAATTTACTTTCAGTACTATAACGTAATATTATAGCAAAAACTCGCAACAGCAGAAATAGATATCAACCAAAAACGTTTTTCTTTGACGTCTATAAAATAAAACCAAGTACTCGCTTTTTTGTGACTATTAATTGTAATTGAACAAAACGATATCATCTGAGACAAATAGACCGCATCCCATCCGGATTAAGACATCTTTTTTAGAAATAATTGAGCTTTCACTGGACTTGATAAAACTAAATAATATTACTAAAATACTGGCCGAGAGCATGGCGGAGGCGGTAAACCGTTTGTTTTAAAAATATTTTAAAGCAGATAGTTGAAATAAAGCTGTCCACAAGCAAGCAAACGTACGCAATATTTACAAAACAAAGAAATAATACGGCACTAGGTTGAATAATTAAACGAGGGGAAAGGATCAAACCGGTCGAGTGGGTGCTCGGGGAACAGGTGCGAATACGGCCATAGCCCTACATGGATGTGACAGGATACAAACCTGTATTAGACAAAATTTACTGACCACCTCCCGGTTACGTAGACAATAAAGTAGGTTTTAATGGCTCAAATCGATGCTATCAAACAGATGAATCGTCCTATGCTGAGTTTAAATAAATTGAATGCAAGCCAAAGCGTTTCATGTAAACTAAGGGATAGCGCCCACTCAATGCTCCTGCTTCGACGTAGTATATCTTCATTTCGAGTAGTCATAGCGTTTATTGCTGCACAAAGGTGTTTACGAATACGCCTTTCTGATAGCTTGGTAACATTTTGCTGTGAAGTTTTTATTGCTATAGGTACTGAATGATAGTCCACAATTTTACAATTCCAATTTTCTCGTGGATTATTATTGATTGAAAAGAGATTCATCTTCAAATCAAAATAAATTACAGACTTTGACATATAAATTCCGTGTAAGAAAACTAGAGTATCTGATGTAAGTCTATATCGACCAGGAGTGTTCAATGGGTTACATAATTTACCGACATTATTGGTAAAACTAAGCGGCAATATCAGGAATAAACATTATAGGAGAAATTCTACAAGCCTAGAATACAGTTAAAGTGTAGTCCATAGTTGGTAACCAGTCCACTTTCGATGTAAAATGTACAGATTCAACACACTAACTATAAACAAAATTAATTATCGACAAAATTTATTTTAGTTGAATGCGATTTTGTATTAAAAAAAACTTTTTAGCAAAAAATAGAACCGACTCCATATAAAAACACTACAAAGGCAAAAATAACTTTAATTTCCGAAGGCGGTGTCAAAAACGAAAATATATACATAACTAAAGACACCGCCTTCCGAAATTAAAGTTATTTTTGCCTTTGTAGTGTTTTTATATGGAAGTCGGTTCTATTTTTTAATAAAAAGTTTTTTTCACGCTTTTTAGTGGGTCGGTTTGTAATTTATCTAGTTACAAAAGCCAAAATGTCAACTACTTATCACCTTTTACAAAATATTGCTTTTCCCGGTGCAGAGCCGTTAATTTTTGAGGAGTTCTCCTGGTACATCACCATCAGCTCTACTTCACCATATGCATTGTGACGAGCATAAAGTGTTTAACATCCATATTCAAGTAATCTAATCGCAATCAACGAAATACTTATTATCGAGTAGTTTCGGTGGCCATCTGGGGTCTTCGTCATCAGTTCCACTTCCTCAAATGGTGCTTTTCGAGAGCAACTGCACAAGGTACTATAAGAAATACCCAAAACGCTATAGGTGTGCCTATAATATTTGAACAGTTCCCTCGATTTCTCCATGATCCCATCATCAGATCCAAACGTGACGACAATGGGACCAACTAGAAAGTATACCCTTTCAAACAAAAAAAGAATTTTCCAAATCAGTCCAGCTGGTCCAGACTGCAATTGGCCCAGTGCAACGATAACTGGGGTGTCCGGAACTTGTCCACGATACGTGGAGCTATAAACGTTGCTTACAATAAACAAGGTTACACAATAATGGTACCACTAACCTGAGTGCTGGGGACGCCAAGCAAGGATCCTTTTGATCGCGTCCGTGTGGTAGGTATGTAATATGAGATGAGTAATTGAAAAGTGTGATGTAAGTCAAGTGTGTGGACGTTCACAAGGCGCCGTCTCCAGATGGCGCGGTTCCAACTCAGCATCACACCCAACTCGTTTCCACCAAGCGCGTGCCACGAGGTGACGCAATAAGGCGATGTGTTCCGAGAAATATCCCTGGATTCTCGTCAATCCGGGAGTACAAAGTTCAATTAAACACTGTTCACAATCAATCTGCTCATATCTCGTGAGATCCAATTCGATTTCCAACAAATTCCGCGTGTCAGCCCGACCGACGGCAATACGGCGTATAATCCAAAAATATCCCGGGGCTCTCGCCAAATGAGGACCACAATTTCAACAATAGATAATTCGCGACCCAATTATCGGTCTCAACAGGCGAATCCAACGATATTTTACCAATTATAATTAACTCAAGAGGGTCCCGACGACCGGCATTTTTTCCAACCAAGCAAAGTCTATCTGTCAAAGTCAAGTAATGTCAAGATCAAATTCTTTATGTCAAAAGGGTGCGTTCTGTTTCACGTCGGACCGAACATCTACCCCCCCCGGACGGGCCTACCCGTCCGCTAATCAATTGGAAGTCTTGACAAGGTTGCAAATTCAACACAGCTTCAATGCGGCCAAATACCGTAGCTAGTTCATTAAAGGTGAGAACGGTGTCTCCCAACAATCTCCGCCAGCGTCCCTTTGCCGCTTTCACCGCGGCCCCAAAAATACCCCCCCAATGGGGGCAGGCTGGCGGGTCAAACAACCAAGTGACCCCTCGGCGGGCCAAACTATTACCAATATCAACCTGGCTCTCATTAAGGAAGGCGTATACCTCCTTCAAATAGTTACTTGTACCCTTGTAATTCGTACCGCAATGAGAACTAATCAAAGGTAACCCACGGCGAGACACAAATCTTTCCAAGTCGCCTCAAAGGCCTCTGTCGCGAGGGAGGTTACCAGCTCCAAATGTACTGCCTTGGTTGACAGGCAGACAAACACACAAATAAGCCTTAACAATCTTACTATTACGAAGGGTGGACGTCTTCAACAAAAGGGGACCAACAAAATCCGTTACGACGCCAGCAAGGGCCTCGCCTCATTGACGCGATCAGCCGACAAAATCCAAATTTCTCGCTGCAGAATGGCCAACAGCGCCTTGCAACCGGCATGCGAGTTCTTAACGTGACGATCAGTCACCAACAATTGAACCAAGTGGCCCTCCTTGGGCAACAAAAGGGGGTGACGGGCCCCATAAGGAAGGCTAGGGTGCCTCAACCGTCCTCCAACAGGGTTTCCCGAAGTGGCTCGTCCCAACCAAGTTCAGTTATAACAAGGGCAGGAGCACCAATTTTAGGGTACGGACAACTCACAAGGGTGATTTCAAACCAGGTCCTTCCCTCAACAGTGGTGTCAGCCGGTTCGCCAATTCCCCAAATCTTGCCTGAAAGGTCGTTCACCTTCAGGCCAACCTGTCCCGCTAACCAAGACGACAAAAGGCAACCCCGGACTCCCGTGCCCAAAATGGCACGGACCACAATTGAGTCACCCAAGAGTCCCCAGACCTTGACCGAGGCCGTTGGCAACAAAACCGTCTTGATCGGGGGGGTCCTTTAGCGGGCAGGCGTCAATCTCTTAGTGATGCCTGGGCGGCGACCGATCGCCGCTTCCAGGCTGCCTTCGTTCACGACGAGGCCAGCAATCCAAATATTCGTCTGCGCGGTGTCCCGAGCCGCTCGCCATCACTGGAGGGGCATATCCCACCGGATGCCCGAATGGCGGAGGGCGCGACTCCAGCCGGGGACGTTCCGCCAACGGAGGGGAAAGGCAGCGGCGCCGACCCGGCCACTGCTGCCTAGCAGCCAATGCGCGTTCTCCCTGACGAGGGAAGACCAAATGGCGCTCGTGGGGCTCCCGTTCAACTTGCGCGGGGGGTGGAGTGCGGCGTACAGAATCGCGGGTCTCATCCCGGTGCTCGTCTCCGGGGTACCCCCCCCTGCGCGAACCCTCCTCAGAAGATGGTCTGCTGGAGCGGTTCGCGTTGGCGCACAAAATCTCCAAGTGGGACCCCTTACAAATTCTACACGGGCGGGGGTCGGGGCAGTCCCGATGAAAGTGGGCCCCCAAGCACGAGAAGCACAAACGGCGTGCGTTGACAATGCGGCGGCGGGAACTTACGTGCAAATTCAAAAAGTCCCGGCAACGCGCCATGACATGCCCCGTTGCCTTACAAAAGTCACAATGATGAGGACTCCGGGCACCAGCAAAACGGGGGGCGGGCCGAACATCAACAGGCCCCCTAGCCCGAGGACTCCGGGCGCCAGCAAAACTGGGGGCGGGGCGATCATCAACAGGCCCCCTAGCCCGAGGACTCCGGGCACCAGCAAAACGGGGGGCGGGGGGAACATCAACAGGCCCCCTAGCCCGAGGACTCCGGGCGCCAGCAAAACGGGGGGCGGGGGGAACATCAACAGGCCCCCTAGCCCGAGGACTCCGGGCGCCAGCAAAACGAGGGGCGGGGCGATCATCAACAGGCCCCCTAGCCCGAGGACTCCGGGCGCCAGCAAAACGGGGGGCGGGGGGAACATCAACAGGCCCCCGGGCCCTAGTCCGTCCCTGGTCTCTGGGCTGAGAAGGTAGTGGGGGCGACCCCGTAGCGCCACGAGTGTTATCCGCAAACCGACACTCGTCTTCCAAAAATTTGAGGAGGTCGTCAAAGGGGGGAAGATGGGTGGCACTATCCCCACCATACTCCTGCTCAAAACGTGACCTCAACTCCGCGGGGAGCAACTGCAGCACTATGTGCACCAACAAGTAGGACCAATGTTCCACCGGTAACTCCAAGCGTCTCAAGGCGTTGGTCGCTGAGACCAACGGGTTCAGCAAGTCAGTGCGCAACGTCGACGTGCTGACAATAGCCGGTAGTCCCAAAATTTGGTCGATGTGCACATCAGCCAGGCAGCGCTTGTTCTGATACCGTCGGGAGAGAAGCTCCAGAGCGGTCGGATAGGAGGAATCCGTCACCGGCAAGTGCTGCACCAAGGCTCTGGCTTCGCCCTCCAGGACAGACAATAAATAGGCCAGCTTCTGGGCAGGTCCGAGGTCCGAGCGTGCATCGACAAGACTCTCAAAGAGATCTAGGAAGCCTAGCCAGTGGTCCAAGCGACCCTCAAAATGTGGCAGCTCCAGGGTGGGCAGCCTACTCAATAGTCCAGGGCCTGCAACAACGGGGGTCTGCGGCTTGGCCGCATCAGGCACCCGACTCTTCAAAATTTCCCACGCTCGTAGACATATGACATCCCCCAGGTGGACAATCTGGTCATAGTCACCCAAAATCTTATCGCGGGCTGTCTGATCCATCACCCCCAAATCCACGTCCATGATGTACTCGTTGAAGCGCGTGAGCGCAGCATCAGCTGACTTGATCCTCTCAATCACTTGCCCATACCGAGCAAGGGTGAGCTCTTCCAATTCCACACGCTCAACAGTTGCAGCTGCCGATGTGAACCATCTCAACTGTGAGGTCAATCCCGCAGCAGCCTCCCTGACTGCCCTTAATGAGGCCATTGCAACAATCAAATATTAATACAAAACACCAATCAACAACCAACAATCAAATATTAAACAAACAGCAATGACTTGTTAGCCGACCAAATAATCTCAACCAAATAAAAATTCAAATTCAATTATTTCAAGTCCAAATCCGACCCTGTATTCCAAGTATGAATCTAGCTTGCTAAGGATGGCTAGTTACAAAATAAATAACAATTGAATGTATAATACAATGCTGGATCAACCTCAAATAAATATCAAGAAGCACAACAATTGACTGTATAATATTGAGCCGGAGAATCTCTAACAACAATCCAATAAACAAATAAATGCAATAAGTCAATCCACACCATTCAAGTCCTATTATGTTAGACTATGTGTAATTATTATTTAGATAACCTTTTAAATTCAGATCAATGACATTCAATTATTAATTGCCACAAATACCAAACAACTTTTACAACAATATACCAACTTATGTACCAAATACAATCAATTCCTAATTTCACAAATAAATCTTACTTGTCAATTCAACAAAGGGCTACAGTACAAATTACAAATACAACTTCAATTGATTCAACTTCAATTAGATAGCCCGGATGACATGGTAATATATTCAAAACTTATTAAGTTATAAGTTGTGTGAAGTAATCAAACCAAAGTTACTTTCAAAACTTCCAATTAAACCAGTGGATCTTATATTATAAGAGCCACGCCCTGCTACCACTTTTTTCAGACCTGCAAGAAGCCCAGTGCAACGATAACTGGACGGTCTGAACTTGTCCACGGTACGTGAAGCTATAAACGTTGCTTACAATAAACAAGGTTACACAATAATGGTACCACTAACCTGAGTGCTGGGGACGCCAAGCAAGGATCCTTTTGATCGCGTCCGTGTGGTAGGTATGTAATATGAGATGAGTAATTGAAAAGTGTGATGTAAGTCAAGTGTGTGGACGTTCACAAGGCGCCGTCTCCAGATGGCGCGGTTCCAACTCAGCATCACACCCAACTCGTTTCCACCAAGCGCGTGCCACGAGGTGACGCAATAACGCGATGTGTTCCGAGAAATATCCCTGGATTCTCGTCAATCCGGGAGTACAAAGTTCAATTAAACACTGTTCACAATCAATCTGCTCATATCTCGTGAGATCCAATTCGATTTCCAACAAATTCCGCGTGTCAGCCCGACCGACGGCAATACGGCGTATAATCCAAAAATATCCCGGGGCTCTCGCCAAATGAGGACCACAATTTCAACAATAGATAATTCGCGACCCAATTATCGGTCTCAACAGGCGAATCCAACGATATTTTACCAATTATAATTAACTCAAGAGGGTCCCGACGACCGGCATTTTTTCCAACCAAGCAAAGTCTATCTGTCAAAGTCAAGTAATGTCAAGATCAAATTCTTTATGTCAAAAGGGTGCGTTCTGTTTCACGTCGGACCGAACACCAGCCATCTCCGAGTTATGAGGTAACATAGATAAATAAATAAAATAAAAAAGTTCAAGACGAATTGTAAACCTCCTTTTTTTGAAGTCGGTTAAAAATCAAAATATCCTTAGCGATATTTTTACGTATATTCATTGTATATTAGCTGTGCTTGCAAGTTTGGTCATCTGAAATTAAGTGTTATTTTGCTCCGCTTAGAAACCTAAATATTGCAAGCTAACTGCATAAACAGGTTCGAACCCGGGATCTTTTTACGAAAACTGTTTCTCTACGCTGTTTTATGATACGTTTTTTTGCACAACCGAGCCTGTACTTGGTAGATTTCTGCACAACATCCTTATAAAAATGTATCTTTAAAAAGTTTTAGAGAATATTATTTTTAATAACTTAGATGGGTTAGTGATTTAAGTATACTGCATAAAATTGTAAATGGCCCTTTTGATATTCAATTGCTTGGTCAGATAAACTTTAAAATACCGACTCGATCTGTGCACACTCCACAATTGTTCAGTATTCCCTCTAGTAACAATAATGTTTCTGAAAACAATCCGTTGTTCAGAATGTGTAGTCAATATAATGTAATATGCTCTAATTTAGAATTGTTTTTGAACAGTTTTAACGAATTTAGAAATTTGCTCTATAAAATGTAATTACAACCATAATTATCATTTAGTAACTTTAAGCTTTATATTAACAGAACCAAACCGTCACTAATAAAATATATTAAACAATGAATGCTGTGTACAGTAATAATTGGACTTCAGATTTATGTAATGTATATTGTTATAGCTGTACTAAATGCCTTAGTCTGTAGTCTGTCTCTGTACTTATTAAAATAAAATAAAATAAATCTGAGTAGTAATCAATTACGAGAATATTTTTTAACCCAAAGGTTGACTGGTAGAGAATGCCTTGCTGCATTAAGTCCGCCCATGTAACACAATTGTACATAAAGTTTAAATAAATAAATATAAATAAATAAATGTACAGAGCACCACGAAAGTAGGGCAAGTGACGTTAATGGATAAGGTCCACGAACTATAAGGCACAGTTTACTTAGAATGAATCAAGAAAATGCTAGAATACAATTTAAGTGTTCCTACGGACGGCCAACAAAAGGGTGAAAAAAGTTACATATATGTAACTTTTTTCACCCTTTTCTTCTTCTATTACCTGATCTATTTTTTTCAAATGCTTCTTTAGACTTATAATTTTATATTAAGCTCTTTCTTTTCTGGGTTCTTTTTAATGTTTTACTGAATCTTTTTGACCGGCCCGCTGCTGTCTACGCCATAGTCGGGTCTAAAATAAATTAGATTTAATTTAAAGCCGCATATTGTACGTTTTACTTTCGTGCCGTGAATTCACTCCAGACACTAGCATATTTAGCCTAGTTGGAGGGGTTAGTAAGATTCCTAGTAAGGTGAATTTTATCAACATTGATAGTTAAATAAAAAAAACATAAGAAATAGCAGGCGTAAAGTAATTTACGATGCCAGCAAACAATAAATGAAAAATAGGCAATGATACTCTGTCATTACATGGCAGTATTAACTACAAAGTATCAACATTGACAAAGACAGTATCGGAAAAATTACCTACTATTAAACCAACCGCGATTCGAAACATTAAATATTTTGTAGTAGGTACCTACTAATGGTCAGTGAATACGCACGTGTACAATGTTGTAAGCGAAATCATTGAGAAAATGCATCATTATGTTATAAAAATAAATGACAATAAAAAAATAGTGAAACCATCTCGAAAGTAATCAAAGGCATGGGGAGATGTATGTAATTGCACACAACACCACAAAGGACGATGTGGGCAGAAATAGAAACAAATTGCGATGTCGCAGTCGATAATACAGCAGGTGATCGCAGTACACTCTCATCTAATAGCCGACATTACAAGGTCGTCTTGCCCGCAACACGTAGCTCGAAATAAACTTTATTATGCTAATTATAAGGGTTTATCTTTCATTGTTTGTGTTAAGCCGGTATAAACAAAGGCAGCTAAAGAAGACGCGGATGTAACGAGCGCACTGCAAACCTACTTCCGATTGCTTCGAGTCCATGCTGCCGTGAACAATGCTACAAAATTATAGGATTTAGACTCTAGTCCCTCATTGGGTTAGCATGATTAATCGCGGAGAAAACTAGGCGGGATTATACGTTCGTTATTTAAGATCGCACGTTTTATACAGTACTGATCATTAGTAGAGTCATTCCAAACACGATCCAATGATTTTTTCAGATAGAAGTTTGTTAGACAATCATGTAGGTAAGCGCATGATGTGTTAAATTACACGTATTATACTTTCGGTTCGCGTGAGCTTGATATATTGCTGTTCAGGTTGCACGTTCATGCCATTGAACTCCTTCCAAAAGCGGATATTGAATATTTTTGTTTACGATTTCACTACCAAAGCGTTTAGTAAGCAGAAATTGGATAGCTTTTACGATGTCTTATTATCAGGGAATAACTCATTACTGATAATAGCGCTATGACCACAAAAGTCTCGAATCCCGCTGGTGTTGGTACCTACCACAGTTTTGTAAATGGGATATTTTCGATGAAAATTTATTACGAGTGTTGGTATCTATTTATTTAAATAGCGTATACAATCATTGTGAAACCACGAGTTGTAACGAATAATAAAACGATGCAATTTCCACCTGCCCACTGGAATGTGAAGCCCTGAGCTACATCATGGAAAGTGGTCCAATATTTCAAATACTTTAAACTAGTGTTGTTCGGTCAAATGTCCAGAGTATGCGCACGGGTAATTCTATGAAGATCTAGGGTTCATCTTCAAACAGAAATTGTACTTATTCATTCATTAAGGATACGGTTATTGCTTTTTAATGAAAACAAAATGAATGAAAAACATTTAGAACATGTAAAGACAAACAATTTAAAGTTGATTAAAGATATGCTAATGAGCTTTTGAGTCTTGAAAACACAACTAGCTTTCGATTTGCGACTGAAAAACGAATTATAGAGGTATGCACGTTGGTTTCTCGTGTCTTAATTGAACAATTTTAGAATTAAAATTATTGCAAAGATAAGTGTAGTCACGTAGGCGGGAGGCAGATGTTAGTGTTGAGCGATGTACTGATCGGGATGAACAGAAATCGAGATTCCCTCATTAATGTAAATTACGCGGGGCAACCCGCAGCCGGTGCGGGCCGTCAACCCACTAACCTCTCCTACGAGCAGTGTTGGGCATTAATCAATTAATTTGTCAATTATCTTGTTAATTGACTAAAAAAGTACCTAATTGCAATTACATTAATTGCAATTAAATTAATCGCAATTAAACTTTTAATTGCACCTTACAATTAAATTAATTTTATTAACGTATGTCAATTGTAACTCACAATTAAAATAATTACAATTAACTTTTTTAGTTGTTTTATGAAACAATTAAAACTAACAATTAACTTTGTGTATCAAAACAAAATTAGTACAAGAATTAGGAAAATTAAGCTGTACCAAGTCTCAGACGAATAAAAAGTGGTCAAAGGCTGTAAGTAGAGCTTAATTTATCTAAATCTTTCTTTCTACATAAAAAAACTGTTTGTTAACAAAGAAATGAATACCTTTCATTATGTGTATTTAACCACAGGAATAGATGGGGGGGGGCACTATTCTACTACCCGCAGCCACACGAGTATATTATATATTTATATATACCGTCTGTAAATTATACAGCAGTATTTTTTAATTGTTAGTTTTAATTAAAATTTTCAAAACAATTGAAAATTAATTAATTGTTAATTGTTACTACTTTTTTTTTCATTGTAAAATCATCAGATGAGTCCTCCCACCCCGGGCAGGGCCGGAGGGACTGTCAGACTTGTACTGACTAAAATCCACGGTGTTCCTTCAATAGCCCTTTACGTTCCGGGGTCACGGTGATGAGATAAGTCCCACGACCCCGGCAGGCTTCGGCCCTCTACAGGGGGGGCCTCGTCATCTTGCTGACGCTCTTTGAGGCGCGCGTGGAACACAACGCGCCGTCGACCCGGGCATGGTCCATGGTCGGACAGCGAGTTGCCCTTTACTCGCTGTCCGCATGCCCGCGCCTACGGTGGCCGGAGATCGTCGGCCGACGTCCGACGCCGTGGGCGTCTACCACTGCGGCTGGGCTGGAGGGAGGACGCTATCCTCTCCCTCACAAGGCCCGCCTCCTCCTTCGATAGCATGACTGCTTCGCAGAAGGAGGCGACCGCTTCCCACTCCGTCTCGCCCCGCAGCATGGCCTCGACCAATGCCGGGCGCGAGAGGTCTCCGCCTATCGCTGCCGTGAGGACACGTCGGTGGTCTGCCCAAGCGGGGCAGTCTTGCACCGTATGCTCTACTGTGTCCTCAGGGCGATCCTCGCAGTGGTGACACCCAGGCGTTTCTTCCTTCCCCATCAGACACAGGTACCTCCCGAAACTTCCATGTCCGGTGAGGACCTGCGTCATGCGGTAGGTCAGGACGCCGTGACGCCGATCTAGCCACTCCTCAAAGAGGGGTCTTACCGCCGCTATTGCGGCGTACCCGAATTGTTGCTACTACAGTTAACAATTAAATAATTGTTAATTGTAATTTTCCACAATTACAATTGATCAATTGTTAGTTGTTGTGGTTACAATTAACAATTAATCAATTGTTAATCTTTAATTGTTCTTGCAATTAAAATTTGCCCATCACTGCCTACGAGGACATTTCACATGTATTAGCGTTACAGAACCCTTACGCGCTCAGTTCAAGTAGACACGTTTACCTTGCGAGCTAATGGTTTCTAATGATTAATTATTATAATGAGAATTGTTCAGCCCACTCGGACGTTTCTCTGTAAGTAATAGGCCAATTATGTGTGCTGCGGCGTTAGTCATGTGAAGTTACGCGGATCTTAAAAGGTAAGGTTATTCAAATGATGACATGACGTTGCACAACCTGATTTTATAATGACACCGACAGTGCATGACTACTTATTGAATTGCCGCGCAAAACTATTTAGTTTTTAACGTAAGTCGAGATAGTACAGAGTTCGTCCTATTTGTTCCAGTAGTTCGAGACAAAACGATGGAAAGGACAAATAAATGGCGCCAGACCGTTTTTTCAGCATTGTGTATATAAATACAGTAGAGGCATAATAAAAAATGTTCATTGCTGTCTTCGGCGAGTTAATAAATTTCGCAACCGTGAGTCAGATTATTTGCTAGTTATTCATTTGCCTACCATGCACGTGTAATCATTAGAGCCTATGCGTTGCCTTGAGTAAAAGTTCATTGTAAATGTTCGCTAGTTTATCGTTAAGACTAATATAAATTGACTTGAGCGCCTATATCATTGTTTTTATTTATAAACAAGCCCTCTTCGTGTCCACCGGTGCCGGAGGGTCATTCATTTCACGCATGTTATTATAGAACAGAAGAGGAAATAATTTCAAGAAATAAATGTTACTTTGACGTTATTGGTGTTAAGTTAAAATATTATAGGTAACCACTCTGGTTTTTCCTGCAATGTAATCACCTTACAGAAGTTATTCTTAGAGCTTGTGTAAAAATAGATAGTTTTATGACAAGAAAAAGATTTTTCTTCATTCGACTGTTTTACAGTGCTATAAAATTAGGTGTTTGATTAAAATAGCTACCGTAGAAGGTCATTTATATGTCTCGGACGTGTTTCGTTTCAAATATAGTCATTGAACAATAAGCGACATTGACGCCCGGGCGAGGACTGGCGCCTTCTAGGGGCAGCCGTCACAATCCCGGCTGTCAGCTGCAGCACATAAGGAAACCGCCACCCCATTAGAGAGAGACACAACAAATTACAATTTCATTCAATGTAAATCTGCGGAACGTTCTCTTAGCGATGCTAATGGCTGAACTTAGACACGCCTAATAGTTTACAGACAAGCGGATTAAGCCGTTCAGCTTCCCCATTGTGTTCTGACGTGCCCGTCAGTCTATATCGCGGACTGGCGTCGAAGATATATTCAAATAGCTTCTGTAATTAGCTTTAACGGGAGTCCGCTTTTATTACCGCTACGAAGATAAGCTATGCGAACTACTTGGAACATATTATCAACTAAGTTGCCTACACGCTTCTTAAAATATAAAATTAAATTGTAATGTAATTTAACATGAAACTTAAGTAAACAACTACTTATGAAAAGCACTTGTGTGCTAAGCACTTCAAATTTCCTGGTTTATCAAATACTTTATTTGTGCCACGTAAGATTTCAGTAGCTATGGATATTTGAATTAAAAATAGTGCATTAATTGAATCACAATTGGTTGAAGCGTTAAATCTTTTAATAAACATATTTAAAGCTGTGTTCCAGTGCAGATAAGATTGACTACCAAGATATAATTCTGCAGATAAAATGCCCAGTAGCTTTGGATCAACGCCCGGCGTTTATGTAGATTGTAAAATTTATGAATATCACAAATTGCAGGCGTAAGTTATAAAATCGTGCTAGTACTGAGAAATATTATGTTTTATTTAAAGTTCGCCGGCTGCGCTTATTTTAGACAGGTTATTTAAATATTTTACTATTATTTAGATACTACCATCTACCCGCGATGTATTTTACGTGGAAATTTCACACATTTTTTCAAGTTCTAAGCTATATTTGTGCCAAGTTTCATCCATATCCCTTTACCCATTTTTTTGGAAACAAACAGACAAACAGTCATACTTTCATTTATAATATTAGTAGGATTACTTTTTGCTACAAGATTCTTCATGAGTTCAATAAGTATTAATACTATTTATGAATATATAAGCAAGGCTAATTAACAAGAATTACGATCAGACACAGACAATAGAACATATTATCAGCAGACGTATTAATTAACGTGGTAATTCAAACACAATCACTTAGTCTATTAATTAAATTATAAACCAACAATACAAATGTAAAAAATACAAACGTAGTTTCCTTTTAAGTCGAACCTACTTGTAGCTATAGGAAAGATCGGTGCGACAGATAACTTATATAGGCGTATCACTTGTAAAGCGTACAAGAAAACGAAGACGCTACCCATAGTGTGCCAACTGGTACTGGTATGGTGAAACGTAAATAGCAGGTTGGAGGCATCCGGCTCATTGAATACGCTGACCCCATCTGATCGGTGCTGCGACCGAGCATGGCCGCACATTCGCACTGCCAATGGCCGCCGCGACAATTTATCGACAGTATCCCTACCTTTTTATGATAAGAAACGTAACACTTT
The DNA here is from genome assembly GCA_943138885.2 of Tholera decimalis. Classification (NCBI taxonomy): domain Eukaryota; kingdom Metazoa; phylum Arthropoda; class Insecta; order Lepidoptera; family Noctuidae; genus Tholera; species Tholera decimalis. Next base: position 19,068,976 of record OW964564.2, on the reverse strand, counting down.
CTGAAAGCGTTAAATGTCCGATACAATGTATTTTTTTGCAGGTCTTGGGGCATTCCTGAACATTTTTCTCAAAAATTGCCAAAAAATAGCCCAGACATTTAATTGTCGTGATTTTATATAGAAGGTTATAATTTTTTCAGTAGTTTTTGTCCACTTTTTAATCAAATGACCCAAAACATGACCTCTCGAAAATACCGAAATTTTTTGTAACTATTTTCAATACATCCTTTTATTAAAAGTCACGAACACAACTTCAATCGAACTCTGCACCTGCAATTTTTTAGAAATTTTATCTTAATGAAGACTAAGAATTGTATTGCAATCCGATCTATTTGTGGAATAAAAACTCTTACCGATATAATTTCTTTATTTAATCTGAAGTATTTTTGTGCTAAGAATAGAATGGATTATATTTCTGTTATTCGAGTGTTATCTTAGTCAAGTGAAGTTAATTAAGAGTGAGTAGTGTTGCGAGTGGTTCGTAGTAAGAGGTGCGACCGACCTACTTGGCGAAAGTTGCGCTCTACGCTATGCTTCTGGCTTACGACCTCAGGAGGTATACAGGTCAACGCGTTGTCGTGAGGAACCTCCGCGTTCTTTGAAACGACACATATTTACCTACATTCACAATGAAAAGTGATATTGAGCTTTTTTACATAACTAGCGACTACACAATGTAATTCTTAATAAAAAATAAAAAGGTTTCTTATGAAATAAACAGCACTCTTTTGCTGCTTTTATTTTTTATGTGTGCTATTCCCTTGAAAGCATTATATGTTCTACATAAATAAATAAAGTTATGTAGTAATTTAAATTTATCATAATTAGTAACAATTTATGCCAGTGACTTTATTTATAGCTCTTTCAAGTAAGAGGTAAGAACTGAACGCTTTTTAAGTGGCACCTTGTTGTAGAGAACATAATGTCGCATGCTTTGTGGTATTACCGCGCAATGCTAACTTTCTAGGTGAGCCGGGGCAAGCAGGAAGGGCGTGGAAAAACACATGCATGGAACATTGAAATCTTAATGAATATGAACGAAGAGACTATCTAGTAAAATTTATTTACCCGTAAAGTTGTTAAGACCCGTTGTTGAATAAATGTAATTAATTATTATCCTACTTTCAAAGAATGGAAGTCGGTGACATTTCGCATTTGTCTTAGGTACTTATTTTGAACAAATGATGGCCATATCTACACGCAGGGGTTTAAGCTCTCTCGTTTTATATTTCCGTCCTTACATTCGAGTTTAACTGACAATTTTGTATAACAGTGTAAAGTGTGAAAGCTTTTTACATAAATCGGAATCGATCAAGCTTCGGCCGAGGCGGCTGAGAACTACTACACTCACCGCGATCCACTCCTGTTATTTCACGATATTGACGCCGACGCCCGTCCCTATTTATTAATACTTTGCTGTTTGAACTTTGCCTGTGAAGACCATGACAAATAACCCTTGACTAGCCTGGGCCCCGTTGTAATGTTTATTCTAGGAAATTGTTAGATACTGAGCACGAAATCATTTTTAACAGTGTCATATCTGATATGGTATTTGCTTTCCAGTCACGTCTCAAAACTTGCGTTTATTCCGATTTTATTGAAATGTGAGACTTAGATTTGGAAATAAAACTAAAAGAAAATATGTACGATGCTGTATGACAAACATTAAGCGTTTATAGGCGAGTAATTTAATTTTCATAATGGACATGCAAATCAAATTACTATCAGGCCGTGAGCGACACGAGACACGACGCATGAAATGAATTAGGTTTCCTTGGGCGGTATCATTCAAGCGTGCGTAGGTATGCGCAGATCTGCACGGGTGCCGCCGACGGGCTGGCAACTTCAATAATTACTATTCAATAAAATGTAGCTCCAATTAAATTTAAATAATAAAAATAATCTTGTAATAATACATCTAGAACATAAATGGTACATTGCCATAAGTTTAAAACGAAAGTCAAGAACTCGTTTCGTATCCCACAATAATCCATGTAGACGGTTTATTAGTATAAAATTGCTTTGATATCCGTGTTAAAGACCTCTAACAGAATAAAAGCGGAGGTTGTTATTCAAAGATAGTACCTACACACGTTTCATTTAGATATACGCTTTAAAGCGAAGAGTTAAAAGAATACTACTCCATTAAAAGCTCTATGGTGCTTAAGACATAATAACTGGGCTTAGCTGTCCACACTTGGAAGAAGTCTGTAATTTTGTTTAAAATAGTTTATAATTTCTGGAAAATATGTTAGCTAGACTTTAGATATAAGGTTAATGTCCAATGTAGTTTCACACGACAAAGACTTTACTTAGATACAATATACGTATATTGAAGTTATTTAAAGTACGAAGCATCCATTACGTTTTGTGACAAATATAACAAAAATAAATAAGTCGTGATACCGTTGAGGCAGTTGAGTGAATGTAAGTAGATTATAACCGTTACAAATATTGCGCGTGCAACATGGGTATAAGTAGTAACAACTTCCATAATTTCTATACATGATGCTGCAAATGATGAAGATAATTTTATGAACACGAACATGCACCGGTGTGAATGTACTACAGGCATAGGCTGAAGCTAGGCTTACAGATTATCATTCTTGAGACTTCTGAGAAAAAGTAAATAAAAAAAAAACAATAAAAAGTATGAATGTCAAGCCAAAAGTAGAATAACAAAAAAAGTGATTGAAAGTAGGTGCGCAAATTGAAAACGGTGCCATAAAAATTTTTTCACACTATCATGTGAAAGCTCATCAAAATTTTTCCCATGACTCATACAAAGCATGCACATTGAAACAAAAAAATATGACTAGATTTTATGATTGTGTAATGATACGTCTAACGCGGTTCACTGTGATGTAGCTACGTGTCTTATGTTACGTACGCCGCAGTTGTAACTTAATTACAAACAGACGGCAATCATTAAGCTAATGCCCTTAGACAGCGAACATAATTGTTTCTCATTTTATTTTCTCGAGCGCATCACTTCAAGCCGAACAATTTTACATGTAATGCCAGATAACCGCTTGACTATAAACCACCCATAAAAAACTAATCTTCAGGAACTTTAACACAGTGTTGGATGGTTGCTCTTGGAGACGTAGGTAATAAGAACTCACTATATCTAAACAGAAATAACAGGTATTATTAAATGGAACCTATATACATATAGGTTATATCAAATGTATCCATCGGTTAAATCGATATTTCATATCGTTTCCAATATGGTCGGAGGCCCGGGTTCAGTTGTCGCACTATGTCCACAACAAGTACGTATCAATAGAACACATCTCATCGATAGTTACGGTAAACGATGCTCGATATGGCCGTAAGATATTGAACGATTTACCCTATCGAGAAAGAATGGTTGCGTGCATAAGCTGAACGACTTTATATACGATAATTCTAGAGCTTCCCATGCAATTACGTACTTTTAAATTCCTATAAAAGTTTTTTAACCAACACTTTTTTTTGTTACAGATAACGAATGTTGCCACGGCCCCTTCCAGAGAGCACAATGCGGTTGCTACTTAGTATAGTGTTAGTAGCTTACGCAGCTGAGGCTGCAAAAAAGTTCGAAGGGACTTTAAGATCAGCAGCTGATGCACCACCTCAAGACAACCTTGCCATAGAATCAGGGTCACCGGAGCCAGCCGTAGTGGCAGCTCCAGAAGGTTATCAGAATCCAGGAGCACCGCCTCCTGATCAAGAAGATCCGGTGTCCGAAGAGCCATCTGAGCCAAGCGAAGCTGAAGTTCCATCCGCCGCCGCCGTGCCCGAGACTGCTTCCGGAGGTGTCCCACCTTCCGCTCCCAGTGGCGTATCTGCTCCATCAGCACCCGCAAATTCCTTAGAAGAATGCGACTCCGAGATGATCGGATTTGAACTTGTCACCGGGTAAGCGAATACACAAATATTTATTACTCGCCTTGTTATAAATTCTACTCTCGGCATAGGCAGGGGAGTAACCGATAATTGCACGTAATTAAGATTATTAAGTCGATGTAACTAGCCGACAAGTGAATTTATCAAGATCTGATTTCGCTCATAAGCTGCCTTGGGAAAGTTTACCTCAAGTAACATTGCACTAACCGAATTAAAAAATTACCGCATTGAATTAGCTATTGCCATTTTGATCCTGGTGTGCATCAATCATGTGTTTATTAAAGTCTTGCATTATGATTGTGCAGATACGTGTTCTCGGCGCCGTCTCACATCCTAGACGACATCCCCGGCACACTTATGTTGACCGACTGCCTTGAGCAGTGCCAGGCCAACGATACCTGTCGCGCTGTCAACTACGAGACAGGGCTCTGTGTTCTCTTCGGTTCCGATGCTGACCAACTACCTGGTGAGTACCGAACAAGACGTATATATATATATATATGTAATTAATAAATAGGAATATTTAAATGACGACCATAGAGTCATTATAAGCTTCTATTTACCTAAAGCTACCAGAACGAATCCACAAATAGATACAGACATTTCGAATATCATAAACTTACTTCCGCTATAGACGAATAATAACGATGTGAAAACGTTTACGCCATAAATCTTAAATACCGCTATTTCAAACGATTAATATCGGAATACAAAACCTATAGTTCCTTGCTAACGAATATTGACGCGATAACGAGCATATAACAATCACTGATAAATCAACAGCAGCGTTTAATAAACTGTATTCAAATATCGACAGTAAGATCATGAGTGCGTTAATAAGCGCTTAACTGCAAGAAAAACGAATGAACAAAAAAAATAGCGGCACAAATAGATGCGCGCTAGTGTATGGCTATGGTATAATCGGGACACATGAAGCAGGTTGCTGTGTGTGTAATGGCGCCACTTCGTACCTACTCTCGTTTGTCCGACATAGAGGTGTGAGCTCACAAACAAGCAACGCGTTCCGATTTTTTGTTCGAACACATCATTTGATTGCCAATAACGGCATGACCATGCTCACTCATCACACCTTATTGGGAAAAAATACTCTCACCGCGAAAAGGAAAACATGACCGAGTGTATTTAAACAAGAGTTAGTGGAACGCGCTTTGACCTCATAACCGTGAATAGACGTTCTATTATACACAATAATTTTTGCTAATAAAAAAAAACTGTTCATCAATATAATCGTGTTTGTTTTTTATATAATGTTTTTCGTACAAGTTGATTTGAACAAATATTCTGCTGTCATTGGGTTCCAAGTTTAAGTGTCATCGTGGTTGTGTAGCTCGGCATTAAATTTCAGTGCAGAATCCATATATTGTGACCGCATTGGAAATTATAATAGACTTTTATTCAATGCTTGCGAAGATGCTATAAAGTGTCAAAGGCAACTATAAAAAGACAATGTAAAGAATACAGCGTACGGGCATGTGTTGCCTTTTTATTTTGACCACAAAAGCACGACAGGGATGCAAAAAATGAACTTGCCTCGATTTTAATATTATAATAAATAAAACCGTGACTAACAAAACTGCTAACGAACTTTTAACAAATGCATTCTTGCCGTGTTTAAGCAAATGTAGTTTATGTTGAACCGTTTGTGGAATAAACAGGACATTAACTCGAACGCGTATGTTCATAACAACGTCGGTAGATACGATAATAGCAGTGAAAATGGAAAAAGTATCTCCTTTAAGGGTCCGATTAAGGGTCATATTGAATTAAGCCGTACATGCCGCCAAGCCGTCAGTTCAAGGAACTAAGCGATGAGATCCAATTATGGAAGCACAAATCGCTTCGGTCGACTCGGTGTGCGGATTTTCAAATTCGCTAAGGTTGAACGCCTCTTTGTCCAGAACACGTGCGTGAGCATGAAGAATTTAATGATGACACGAGCGCCTCTTTTCTCATATTTCTTGCATAGCAGTGAGGTGTTCTTTTTTTAACTACACCGAATAGAAATAGAAATAAAAGTTCGTTATTCGCATAGGATAAAAACGAACCACTAGAGAATAATAGCGTTGTTCTGTATTTATTAACCCTAGCTCACTAACCTTAATTTCGAGTAACATTATTACTAACCATTCGTAAATTTTACGACAGATTGAAACACCAATATTTATTTAATCAACTTTATTTATGACACAAAAGGAACTTAGTAAGCAGTCTTAGTTTTCTCTTAATCAAATAATATCACCTCTTTTAGAAATATTCTACATTGAACAATGGTTACACATAGAAACAATATGCTCCCTGCAAATCGCTTTTTTGCAGCCCTTGCAGAAGGTTGTGGTCATACGACGTTTTTTTGCAGGACATTAGCTGCAAGTTTTGCGAGTTCTAGGAACGTCTTGACTAGTACCTTCCTGAGGGTCATCAATTTTCAAGATGTCCGCGACAATCTGCTTCAAATTTCGTTGCAAAGTTATCGTCTGAAATCTCTCTTGCAGCCAAAGCTTCATTAGTTCGTCCGCCATTTCTAACGCAAAAGGCCTCCTTTTCATGGATTTTTTTTTTCCATTTCGGATCGCATTAGATACGTGAATGACATAATTATGCGTTCACTATTGAGTGTACTCTCGAGGTTTTGTGGACCATTTGTGTCCACAAAACCGTACAAGATATTCTGTCTTGGTTGAATAATTGAATGCTGCTGTAGTGGTTCCTCATTCGGTTGGAATCCATCTAAGCCAAACAGGATGTCAGTGAAGTATCATCATCGAAATCTATGACTAACCTGGGACTACGACGAACTCATCGTCCGAAGTGTCTGCAGCATCCTCGACACTTCCGTCAGTTTCATTATGAATTTCCGTCTCTAAATTATCACATTCCTCGGATTCCGAAGACTGTGATTGATTACCGGGGATTGATTCCGTTTCCGAATCAGCTAACCATTGTAAAATTTTATAATTTTGACTCAAGTCCATTTGAAAGTATAAAAAATATCAAATACATTTCAAACAAAACAAAAAACAACGAAATGTCAAAATGTTGTAAAAACAATTGAAAACTTTTAGTCATTTCTAAAGTTTAGTAATTATTACGTCTTATTATAACATTAAAATAATATGTTCATTAGTAATTATTGAAAATAATTGACAAATAAATAAAAGCACAAGTTTGAAAAATAGTTACGTAGATACTAACCTTTCGTAAATTTTACGACGATCACTCGATATTTCCCGATCTAATGAGCGTGCATCCTCAATGAGTGTTTGCGGGTCACTGGTGATGCGAATTAGGAAGGTATTAGAAACGGGTGGGTTGGCGGGGGTTGGGAGCTTACGGGAACACTAAATACGCGAGGTAAGCGTCGTTATTTTGACGAATGGTTAGTAACACAGGGTTAATAGCGTTTATTATTTGCAGGTGCATTAACGAAGTCACAATTTCCCGTGTTCACGATATACGCACAAAAGTCGTGTCTGGGCGTGCGTCCATGTGAAAGAGCTTGGTGCTTCGACCGGGTGCGCGGCTACCATCTCAAAGGGCGAGGCAAGAAGACACACACCGTCAGCTCTAGGCAGATGTGCCTTGACTTGTGCCTCGGAGAAAACGAGTTTGTTTGCAGGTTAGTTCAATATCAATCACAACACATATAACACCACATGGTCTCATGATATCATGATCCAGACACGTTTTAGTTCCCAGACAACTAATTCAATTGAATGGGCCTACAGACACTTTGAAACATAAAAATGTTAGAGAAAGCAATTATTTAAAAGATTCATAGGCACTTCTAATAAATCTCTTGTGAAGTTCCAACACAAATAACCGCACATCCGAAGTCAATAAACGCATTTATTCTTCTTAAGATAAGTAGAAATGAACATACCTTGGGTATGAGAAAACAGATTCATATTTTTGTCGCGGACATAACTTGAAATTTATGTGGCTTCTCAAAACCACAATAGAAGGATGCGGTGAATTTATTAAAATCACATTCATCTTTCTGAAGCCAGCAGTAGACAACCTGTTCCTAGAGAAATGGTCGAGTCATCATTTGTTATTGTATTTTCGTGTTTCTTAGGAATGCAATAAGAAGATTATTATCTTTACCTAATACTTAATCAATCACTGGAACGTGAGCATTTTTTTTTATTCACGCCTCTCAATTCCAAAACTTGATGATATAAATCCTGCTAGGATTAATATTTTAGCCGCTTATGTAAAAGTTTATTAAGTGTCATATTTCCTATTCCTAGATTAAATTTATGCAAAGTTACATTTTATTAGCTACGAGTATTATTAGGTTCATTAAACGTTTTAAAGAAAACAAAGTAGAGCGGTGCATGGGCGGAGTGGAACATGAATGACCCGCGAGCACTCTGTGCCCTCGACACGACCTGAGCGCGGCTATGCAGACACTTACAATAGTATTAGAGCAAATGCAAACAATCTGCCGCCCGTAATAAATACCACGATTTGTACAATACTCAAAGTACTCATTAATTAACGCGTTCAAAGAAAGTATAAAAAACAATACCTGCTTCAATTACACGTTTTTTAATCAGGTACGTAACGAAGACGTTAATGATTTTTTATTATTTCATTGTGTGATTCCAAACTAAATAGCCTTACATAGAGGGAAAATATTTCAATGGACAGAATAGCGAACAGCAATCTTAGAGTTAATTAACGATCCGATGGCATCATGCCGTAATTGTTGATGCAATTAAAATTACACAAGGGATTTTAAGAAATGAAGATACGTTAATTGCTATCGAAGTTCTCTGCAATTAAAATAGTCGAAGCACTATGATTTATGCTTGGCTGAAACATAATACTTATGGTTTATTACTGTAATATAAATAAACTACTACTTATCATATTAGTTCGAAGTATAAGTACGTAAACAATTACGAACATTTAACTTTAAAGTATATTGTTATAGAGGACTTACATCGCAGGATGTACCTAAGTTTTCTTTGACATATGTTTGGTGTTAAAACATTTTCTGCAGCAATGCTTTGCTTTTGACCCGAAAAGCCAACCTAACACGCAGGGTAGGTACTCGAAATCATAAACAAGAAAAGAAAATATAATATACGTATAGCTTAAATCAACAAAAAGCACGCGTAGTATTAGACACCAAACAAATTGGTAAGTCGTTTGGTGTCTATAATACACGACCTAGCACAGTTCACAAGACCATAACTGACGTAGATATTGTCCACTACAATTGCACTAACAAGACGTGAAAATAAACGGAGGTCATGACTCTATTCCCTTCAATCAGATGCTATCATATGCTGACTGACTTAACATTGTGCCTAACGAAGACAGTTATGTATGTAAATACATCCTTAACCAGTGAATGCAGGCAACACAACAAAATTCCTCGCATAGCTAATATTATACAAATATTTATCAACAAAGTCGGCTCATTAGACATCCATACGAGTAAAAGCTAATTTATAGATAAGCTCGATAACGAAGTCAATCAGGCTTCAACAGTTGCCATAGATGGCGGGCAGCGCGGTACATCTTTGCGGCTCAGTTCAGTGGATAAGTCACAGCCTCTTCCTGGTAGTCGTTCCGTTTCTGAATTCTACAAACGAGCATTATATACAAAGCAGGGAGGCCAATTGAGCGGCCTACGTCTCAGGCGTGTAATGTAGCAAGACACGACTGTCCTATTGTGTTTATTTCCTTGTACGGTTTTTGATATCATTAACATAAATAGTGTACTGCGTCAGACGCTCACATTCGATACACGTATTTCTGTTGGCGTGTTCAGGTCAAGCTGCGCTGCTCAGTAACGATTGCGGCTTGTAGCGCTAATTTGCTTCTGAACGCGTGCACTACGTGCGCCCGCGAGTATAGGCCAACAATATTACACCTCGCATTGCTTCTCTCCAACTAGAAAGCTCACTTTACATCTATAAATTTATTTCCTCAGTATTCTCTCTACAATGCGGTTATAGTATTGCCACTTAGCACAGTTTGGTTATTTGCTACTATTTCTGAATAGTGAAGACCGTTAACTGAAAGTGCAATAAAAACTTGCCAATTTACCTGAATCTATGACCTACTGTGCGACATATTTCAAAACGAAAGCATCTCAAGAGCCTTTGAAATTGCGCATATTTTGAAGGTATGTAGTTGCCATTGTTCCGGAAAATATTATTTTAGTTTCTATGTAGACACACAAAGGAGTCAGACAAAACTACAGCACTAATAAATTCCACGATTTCACGCCGTCATCTCGGAATTCTTAACTAGGGTTGGGGTTAGGCAGCGATTAGAGAATTAAATGCTGGATTTTACGTAGTCAAGCTTGGTTCGACACGTGTACCGTTGGATACAAATCGTCGTATCTCCATTGAGCGAGCAGGCGGCGGCGGCGGCGCGGGCGCACCCCGGGCGGCGCGCATCGCGATCATCGACAGTCACGACATTTGGCAAATATTCCCCGGACGTGGCGGACAGAGTGGCGCGCGGTGTGGGAGCGGCTTGCCCTATCGCTTCCTACTTCCACGATACAATAACCGATAAGGCACATATTGTTTCTCCATTCGAGCCCTTTCCACACTTACATAATTACCCTCGATACTTTGTTACAGGACCTCGTCAATGACCGAAAGATTTTCTTGATATAAATTAATTACGGATTGCCAAATTCAAACATGGTAATTCTAAAACTTGAATACCTACAAATAATAAGAACATAAAACAGATACGGTTAATTAAATATGGTATTGCGGATATTCTTGTTTTTATTTAGTCACGCTTCAGATCGAGAGATCGGGGTACAAATTACGAGCAATCGAAATTATGAACTACCAATAAATTACATATAATTATAATTTTTTATTAGACAGACCACCAACGTCGCTGTAACATTGTAAATGTAATGAATACCTCTGCACCATGTGCTATTATACTGGTATTTACTGCAAGTTCATAAAACCATTCTCATAAAGAACTCAGTGATTTAATTGATTTTCCAAAGGCGTATTAAAATCGTAATGAACGGTAATTAGTTAATAGTATAGACTCTGAGATAACTTTGGAGTAAGATTGATTTATTAAGCATTAGTGGAAAGCATCAAAACTAAATTTGATTTTATGACCGTATGAGTAAGTAAGGAAGGAAGATACAGTTGAACAAATTGCAGGCAGCCAGTGTAATTATTATGCGATGAGGTAGAGGCATCCGAGCACCCGTACGGTTAAATGAACAACGGCTACCGGTAGCGGGACATTTGCAATCATCAACTTTCTACTAAATTAATGTTCTTGTAATAGACTGAGCGCCGTTACATAAAAGCGAGATAACAACCACAAAAACAAAGCAAATAACCATGCTAAACCAATTAATTTTATAAAATAAAACTAGCCATCTATTGAAGAACGAAACAGAAAGTTCTCATGGTGCACACAACAAAGAAATGCACCCATCGCATGTGAAAATCACACAGGTTAGCGCAAGGGTCATCTGATCGGGTTCGATTGTACATCAAGAGAAAATATTGAGCTAGATGAACAAGATAATATTATACTGGTGGTCACTGAGCACAAAGTTACATTATATGTACATTGAAACATCACCATTTTATACAGATACAATGTTAATGAATATGGTGCTTATTATTCGTAACTATAATATGATATACATAATTTATATCAATGAAATCGAACACAAGCAAAGGAAAAAACTGCATAATGAGACATTTGAAAAGCGTTACATTAGACTTGACAATGCCGAGATATAGGAATGGTATTTTTAAAAGGTTGCATGATGGGAAATTAAATCAGAGAATAAGTACATATTTTCAGGAGCAGGCATACTCAAGCGATAGGCAAATAAAAGAGCTCATTGAATATAAAGCTCTTATGTCATGACAACTCGCGTAGACATAGAAAGTAAGAGTAGAATTGTTACTGAGCGAGTTAATTGAGAGAGCATTGCACACGCCACAATAAGCGTACCTACTACACTTGTACTGTTTGTTATCAAGGACGTTAAAGTCAAACAGCTTCAACGACCCACAAGAGATTATTACTATAAGACCTGAATAGAAACAGCTGTATCATCTCCTTACCAGTCCCCATCGCTTTACGGCTTTAATCATGCGCTACATAAAACCAGTCTTAAGAGTATCTATCTAGTAAGACTCGAGAAATAGAAACTAGCCGCCAGGTCATCGTGTCAACAATGTATTTTAATTATAAATTGATTCATTAGAAGCCTCATATAATTACCATATTTATCATGGTAGATAATTGTCAATTAAACGGTGCAAGTAAAATAGCGTCACTCGCACTATGCATGCAGTTAACTACTTGGGAAAATTCACACAATAAAAAAGCTAACAAAAACATAGCTGCTGTTAAACCGCGTGAAACATTGTTGCAGATCGGCGAACTACAACAATAAAACTGGGGAGTGCGTGCTGTCTAACATGGACCGTATTACTCTGGCGGGAACCAACTCTTTCCAAGCGAACGAAGGTACAGACCATCATCTTTTTTTTTTATTTCCTTCACATAATTTAAAATTATGCATTCTTAACTTTTTTCTACAGACACCGACTATTTGGAAAATAACTGTGTGGAAGAGCCCACGAAACTCTGCGAGTTCAAGAAAATGGGTGGTCGTATCTTAAAGACTGTGGATTCTGTATATCAAGATGTTCAAACTATTGAGGAATGCCGCGAACTTTGCTTGAACTCGCCCTTCCGTTGCCACTCTTACGACCATGGTGACACTGGAGACCATGTTTGTCGTCTTTCCCATCACTCTCGCGCCACGCTTGCCGATATTCAGGTAAGAAACACAATATTTATGTATTTTGTCTAACTCCATACTAGTTAATATATAGAAGATTTAATCGAGACATTTCCTGTATTAGGATCCTTACTTGGAAGTTCCTGAAGCAGCCACCTACGAATTATCTTCGTGCTATAACGTGTCTATCGACTGCCGTGCCGGTGACATGGTTGCCAAAATCCAGACATCTAAACTTTTCGACGGCAAGATCTATGCTAAGGGCAGTCCCAACTCCTGTGTCGTCGATGTTAAGCAGAGTCTTGAATTCGAATTGCATATGGGATATAACAATCTTGAGTGCAATGTTAAGCAGAATGGACTTGGCAGGTAATATATCTCTTAATACTTTAAATAATTTAATAGAGATACATCTGTTCAATCAAATTATTAATATAATTATTTTTTCAGATACCTTAATGATGTCGTTATTCAGCATCACGACACCATTGTTACGTCCTCTGATCTTGGCTTGGCGGTGACTTGCCAATACGATCTCACCAATAAGACTGTTGCCAACGAGGTCGACCTCGGCATCCACGGAGAAATCCAGACCGGTCTGTCGGAGGAGGTCATTGTCGATTCTCCCAACGTAGCGATGAGAATTACCGACAGGAACGGAGACGATACTATTGCGTCAGCTGAAGTCGGAGATCCCTTGGTAAAATCCACTCTATATACCAGCTTGTTTGCATGCTTTATCATTGTTTCGTCATATAACTAAATGTATTTCCTTTGTCTAGGCACTTCGTTTCGAGATCATGGACCCCAACTCGCCCTTCGAAATCTTTGTGCGCGAGCTTGTTGCCATGGATGGCGTCGACTCCAGCGAGATCACCCTCATCGATAGCCGTGGTTGTCCCACCGAGCACTTCATCATGGGACCCTTGTTCAAATCAGCGAACAGTGGAAAGGTAATGAGATTGACAGTTACAAATTTGATTTAAGTCCCGGTTCTCACATATAAAAGAACGTAAGCCTGTTACGAAAAGTTTAATTATCATTCGAGCATTCCGTCATGGGAACCTTGTTCAAATCAGCGAATAGTGGAGAGGTATTAGGATTGACAGTTACAAATTTGATTTAAGTTCTGGTTCTCACATATGAAAGAACGTGAGTCTGTTACAAAAAAGTTTAATTATTATCATTTGTAAAAACAAATACTCGATATTTAAACTTAATGAAGTGGTCGCAATCCATTTAACTTTTATAATTATTATGTAGTTGGTATATTTTTGTATCTCGTCCAAGCCATAAAAAAGAGTTTTAAAACGCGCGTGAAGGTGGACAGAAACGCGTAATGTCTCAATAAGAACGATTTTAACGAGCAATTCGTTCAATCTTGCAGATGCTGCTGTCTAACTTCGATGCCTTCAAGTTCCCATCTTCGGAAGTTGTCCAGTTCCGTGCCTTGGTGACTCCATGCATGCCTACGTGTGAACCGGTGCAGTGCGACGGCGGCCCGAACGAACTCCGCTCCGTCATGTCTTACGGACGTAGGAAGAGGCGTTCTACCCCCGCGGCACCCACTGACGACATGCTTTTGGTGCAGACTATTCAGATCACCGACAAGTTTGGTTTCGACAAACAACGGGCTAAGAATGTCACTGAAGATTCTGTGTACGTCAGAGAGACCGACGTAACTTGCGTTAACGCAGCAGGCGCTATGCTCGCGGCAGCTGCCTTCCTCGCCGCGCAACTAGTGGTATTAGCAGCGTGGACCTGCAGTTGGCAGCGAAGACGTGCTGCAGCTAAAGCTGCCGAGTTGCTCCCAGGACCCAACGCGCCCTCCGCCCTATGCAAAGTTTATGATGCTAGTTTTTCTCGCGCGCACCAGAGGCATTTCTAGATAACAGTAGACGTGTCGACGTGATCAGCGTCCGCAATAGTAGTATATTTCGTTAGTTTAAAAACCCCCGTCGAGTTCTGGCTCGTGAGGACGATATCCGCAGGGCGACACGTCGTCCGCGAGCGCAGAGCAGCGATAGCGGTTATTTAATGGTTAGTGGCCGAGCGCTTCCACAGCACTGAACAGTGGTGACGTGGTGCGGGGGCGCACGACACAGAGGCGGGGACGACCGCCAGAGCGTAAGCGAATGTGGATGGATGCGAGTGCGGCGCAGCGTGAGAGGTCGAGTGCGTCGGGTGTGTAAGGACGCTCGCTTGTCCCCGTCTCCGGCGTCGTCGGCGGGACCGCGGCCGTGAGTCGTTATCAAGATCACGTCGCTCATTCGTTTACTTTACGCTCGGACATCCATTCGAGAAAGTCCGATTTCGTATTGTACCATATTTTTTTAAAAGTAGCATAAGCCTGATTTTAATGATACGTAGTAATAAGTAAAAAGTAACATTTCAGTACCTTTTAAGTAGATAACCGAACGTGCGACCTAAGTCAAGAGACGATGGATTGACGGCCGTCCCGACATCGTAATTTATTTAATTTAGGATAGTTTCTTTTTTACGTAATTTATGATTGAATTTAATACTATTTAATAAAAATTTAATATAAATGAAATACCTACCTAAACAAACGAAAGCTTACGACTTACAAATGTGCTATTCCATGTAAACTGAAAGTATTTTATTATGATATCTACTAGTGCCTTAATAATGAGATGTTAATGTATTAAAATAGTGTTTAAACACTTATTTAAACAGCATTTTGCCTTGTTTCATCCGTCCAAATTATCATTACTTAAAATAAATTTTCCAAAATATTCTTTGTTTTTATTTCATACAACTACAACCCTATACCCACATGACGTCACATTAACAAAGACCTCTACTATTTAATGCTAATCACTAATTAAAAGTGTTTGTTAAAACAACTGACTCATTAAGATCAACTGGATGTGTCGGTCAGATAAAGTCAAAACAAAACAACTTTTAATTATCTCGAGTTTATATTTTTATGATTGGTGTCTAAAAACACATCCTGCACTGTCATTGAACCGTTTTTTTTTATGTCGAACCAGTTTCCGACACCGTCAAAAAGAGTAATGCAAAAATCTGGTAATAAAAAATCGGCGTAGAGTAGATTTGACCCGTGAGTGTAGAAATTGCACACATCAATGAGATGGGATCTTTGAGTTAAGTTCTTGGCACCATCACGTGTGAGGGGGCACGGCGGTCGTTCGTGCGGGAGATAAGATCGGCGCGCGCGCCGCACGTGTGCTGTGTCGCGTGCCGACTTGAGACAACTAAGCGCAGCCATTAGTAGCACAGCAACAAAGAATTTGTCCCTACAAGCGTTCTTTCTAGATTTAGATTAGCAACGGTGTTGAAAAGAAATAAAATTAAGCCTGTTTGAGTTTGCCGCAAAAGCTCCAGCTGCTTTGCAAAAAAAAGGTAATTCTAGATGGTATTAGGATACACTGAGTACCACATTACCAGGAGAGAAACGGGTTTAAAGCTTGTTTGCGGATCTTTAGCTCCATCATACAAAAAAAAAACATGGAAAAGATCATGATTTATCATTTTGGACCTTTGTGGTCACACAAAGGTTCGGTGGAAAACAAATTTAGAGTGAAATTAAATACAATCAATTCTTTTGTTGTTGCAATAGAACTCTACTTAGGAGCGTAGCTAAAAGCTTACATTCTGTTGACGATGTAGTTCTTCAATCGCTTCACTTCTAGGAATCCTTCTTCATCCTTTACTTATAGGAAAAACTAGAAAAGGGCAAAGGAACCTAGTAGGGAGGAAACAATCGCAATCATATTTAGAACTTTTTTATTAATGCTTTATAGTAGAGGCTTTTAACAATCTCGCTCGTTATACGTATGCTAAAAAGGCTATGCGTTAGCACACAAGTGTCCATTCCACTGAATATGGTGCCATCTACCACACAATTTACTAGAATTGGAAATTGTATTCACACAATTCAGTCTTCTTGAATAGGAACATAAAAATCTAACCAGTTTTCAATTGAACGCTTAGGAATAGTATAAAAATAATAAAATGCAAATGTATCGTGAAAGCTGAGGGCGGTCACAATTTTACAGTAGTCGACAGGCGTTTTCGAAGAACTATAAAATTCAAATATTGAATGCAACATTGTGCAGCAGATAAAGTCGTTTACAATAATATGAAATATTCATAAAATAGAATCGACGGTGGCCACCGGAATCGCGAGGTACGGACGAGAAAAAACAAAATAAGCTGAACAATCGACTGGCGAACATCGGTCATGGGACAAGCAAGTCCAACAGTCAACATATATATTAAACATCGCCATGTCTTTATAAGGAACGTCCTTGGAACGCTTTGGTATAGGGAAGAGCCCGTAGGTACTCGATCAATATCGGCTCCTTTTGTATCTTGTTCCGATCCTGCTTATTGAGCGAATATCTATAGATTTTATCTCGCGCTCGGCATCGCGACACAAATGAAATATTGCCGGGACGGCTCGCTTCTCATGAAATATGTAATCTGATTAAGTATTACAATAAATGAGTCACGTTGCTTACAACTTAAGAACGCATCGACCATGAAGTGGTGGAAAAATGGGATCTTCAAGCTCTCCGCCACAGCGAAAGTTGTAAATGCAACTCTATTTTTATTATCAGAGGAATGCAACTTTGTTGTTTATATTAATGTCAACCCAGTTTATTATGTCTCAAAAAAGCATTTTGTGAAACTTAATTTCAAGTTTAGCGTAGCGTTATTGCTTCGTATTTCATATTGGGTTCGTAATTCAGACTAAGGCAACAACTACATTCATGCAGTTCTATTCATTGGAAGAAAGCTGCGTAGTGTGTTGGTACGTTTATCGCCTATTTTATTACCCAAACATCAATTCTGTATCTTGCACTTCGTTTGTATTTGCAGGTATATTCGTTGGGACTTGGCACGTTAGCGTCGCTTTGACGCCGACATTATTGCTTTAATTTCATTTATAATACGATCTTGAGATCTTTTTGATTGAGAAAATACATTATAACGGACTTGCTTAATCTTTTGACTTCCTTTTATAAAGCCAAATATGCATGAGATAGTGTGTTAGAATTTCCTGTATGAGTACCGTAACATGAAAGAAAACCGTATTTTAAACGTTATGTTGATTAACTACACGCCATATCTTTTAGTACCGACGCGACGATATCTTTTGGAAATCTACACGAATATGGTATACCATATCAACGCCAAAAATGTAACAAAAAGAGTCTATGAAGCAGTAAAAGTGTACCTAAGCACAATTCACCAAAATTGGAAGATATTAAGAAATAGAGAAAGGGAAATCCAAACAAACAAGCGATTAACGGCAGTTAAGTAACAATAATTATTGTATACTCGGACTCAATGACTTCTCTATAACAAAAGTGCATTAACTTAGCCTTTTTCAAACAAACTAGGACACTTTCGTTTGGAAAAGAAAGTAAACGATGACAAAGGGTACCTTTCATCTTCTAACATAATTAGGAGAAAGGTTCTTTTAATTTCCTTCTAGAAAGAGCACCTAATAAACACCTGTACAGTAAATTTTTCTAAAAGATTCCAAGAAGTACAGTAGTGTTTTTAATGCGTTACTTAGATTATAAAAAAATATTGGACACGTATATATTCTTTTCTGTCATAAATAAAAAAAAATCCAATGCAGTGAGATAAAATTTCGTGGGATGTTACACGTTTGTACACTTTTTGCAAACAAGTGATATCACCACAGCTAACTTTGATACTTTTGTCATTGTTATTGATTTGAAGAGGCAAAAAATACGAATCCAATATTTGAGAATCGAAGTAACGGAGCAAATAGAATAATACTTTCAACACAGGAAAATAGCTACCACTATCTGTGTTTATATTGTATAGAGCAAAATATGAATGATTTAAATCAATTATTTATATTATCCATCGGCTTAGTTGTAACGAAAATACGCTAGCGCAAGTTGTAAACATGATTTATGATGATTAAAAGGCACTTTGGAACGTCAATATATACAGTTAAATTGATATTATAATATAATATAAATCTAAGGCATATTCCTATGGAGAAGTGAAAGTTCGTAATACCTAAAATTTGAGAATAATATTTTGTTTTATCAGTCGATCCACTGATTTAAGTCTCTAAGATAAGTAAGACCTAACTGACGACACGGATCATGAGTTCGATTACCGCACCGAAACAAATGTTAGTATGGCCCACAGATATTTGTTTGGTTTGGATGTTTATTCAAGTGAATTTAACCGTTTATAAGCGCATACACAATACAGGAGCATACAATACCTAGAGGAAAATGCTTAGCAGAAATACTTAGAAAACACGTATTTTCCATGAAAATTAGAAAGTAATAAATAGAAGTACAGTTCTATTTATAACAATGTTTAATTAATTTTAATATTTTTAGTAAGAGTAATGCCACACCACTTGTACCATCCCCACCCTGCGGAACCCCGTGGTTAAGGAGAAACAGTAAATAGACTTATATGTAAGGTTACACAATATGTTCTTACCACTGACTGGTCAAAAGTGTCGATCTCTGTGATCGACTTTGTTTTATTCCTATTTTTTTCTTAGTGGCCTAAAGACAGTGAAGAATTCGGAATTTCTGCCTTCCTTAACTATACGTCTAACTATCCTTTCTGACATTTTAGTAGCTTCTGAAGTCCGTTTTACGGTCTCTTTTTCATTTTGAGCTTCTTTTTCCATGAAACAGTACACATCGTATACCATTTTTCTGGCATGCCTGCGTAAAACGGTATTTGGTCCTGGCATTGTAATCAACGTAATACAAACTAAATTTAAAACAATAACAATAACTCGTAACAAAACCTAAATATAACACAGTAAAAATAACTCGAAACAAAATCTAAATTTAAAACAATAATAATAACTCGTAACAAGAACTAAATTTAACACAATAAAAATAACTCCTAACAAAAACACAACAAAAACAAAGGGTACAAATTTCGTGCACGCAGTGTATTCGGGAGCGAACGGGGCATAGACACAGTGCGAGAGGCCTTGAGTCTACTGATGCACCAATCGCAGGTTGACGCTACATAACACCCCGCGTCCCGCTGACAACCGCCGACACCTAAAAATCGACTTCTGCGCATCTAACGACTCTTGCCAAGTTACGTGCCGGGCATCATACAGTATACATAGGTGGCTAACGGAAATCTAAGGCCAGCCTATTGTTCAAAAGCACCATTAGCAATTTATGATTCATTTTGGATTTACAGCGTTCCTTAAAATATTGTCTTTGTCAGTTTTAATTTATCATCCCATATAAACGTTTACGGCAGGAAATTGCTTTAAAAATTACATTATTTCTATATGAATTAACGTTTCCAACACATTAAGATAATGTCCCTCTTCGGCAAAACTAAATTTGTTCTCAGTATTTACGATCGCAGCTATAACGGGCGCTTCTTCAATAAATAGATTCGAGTTGATCACTCGGAGAGAGCCCTTTAAGGCAAAACTCAATTTTGAGGTGCAAGGTTTCATAAAAAACAAGATTGGCAACTTTTATGGAACGAATAATCTGTTAACAGATCGTAAATCAGACGGTACTGGAGATAAGAGAGCATCCGGTGGACTCACGAAGTGCAATCGATTTGGACTCATTATATGGCTATTGCTCGGCGCCAGTTATGGATATTCGCTACGCAATTTGTGTATTATTTGCATCGGGATAGTTCTGCGATACCTCGATCACGCAGGGGCTTTCTCAATACGAAAATAAACGGAAATAAACTGAAGAAACAAAATGATGTCGATGACTGGAAGTGGCTACTGACTGTACAGGAAATAATACAAGTGTCATTAAATTAAGTATGAGAAATATGATTGCGGTTTTGTATAAAGTCGATTATTAATATGTCTCAAACCACTAATTTTAAATTATTACAGCAATAAATCTATGTCAATTTAATTTGAATACAGAATTTTTATCTGGACTAAATCTCTTAATCGTAGCAAAAAACTTGGATAAAAACGATTTGTATAGATTTATTGATGGAGCTTCCAGTGTACAAGTTGATTCGACGTAGGTCAGTAAATGAGTGGGCGTGCTCTCCAATTTGTTGACGTTGAGGTCCTGATTGTATGTTTGTACAGGGATGCACGATGAGCGCATGCGAAAAATCATCCGAGGTGGGCGGCACGCGAATGGCATCTGTTATACTTACTGAATGTAGCATTATCGTACCAAGTGCAATATTTACTTCAACAATAAACTGATTTGTAACATGATTCAATAATAATTTAAATGCACAAGTGGTGCAGCTTGCTTCGAGCGTGCGTATAGAAATGTTTCCGAGCTTAGCGAAGCCAGAATGTCTGTTTACTGCAATTTAAACATCAAATCAAATTACTTTATACGTGTTCTGATATTTTCATCCCACCTGTACAGGATATTGCAGTAATACAAATACAATGTCGATTGGTTTCAACGATAGTCTATTTGTGTCTTGTAGACTAAATATTGTGGCCTGTGAGAAAAGATTAACTACTTGTTTTCATGAAAAGCAGCTGCATAGAATTAGTTTAGGTAGACAGAACGAGATTAGACTGTAAACAAACAGTTCAAGTGTTGCCAGAAGTTTACTGGTGGTAAATCTAAATTTAATTATAGTTCATAGCAGTGCATTGAAACAAATATTCACAAGGCTTTTAAAACGTCCGTTACGATAGATTTAAATAATGGTATTTATATTGTACATAATTCATATTGGGCTCGGATGAGTTGGTACTCGCGTGAGATGTCGGAAGTGATCAAAGCGGGATCACGAAGCGCAGACGCGCTAACAATCCGCTAATAGATGATCGTGTTCGTGACCCCGCCTCCCGACCACAATAATAATGTCCGAACTGACGGATACCATTATTGCCTCTTTCTGGTTTACACAGCAACACCCACGTACATCTGCATACATAATATGATTTGCGATACAGTACCTGAGATCGAATCTTATAAACGTGCCTTCGGTTTCGAGACAGTAAATAAATAATGATTGGAAAATTCCAATTATTGTAAATGGACATGACCAGTGAGCGAGATGATATCGATAATGTTATTCATGGCTAGAGTATACAAAGCATTGGCAATAATATATACACAGTGCACATTCATGAACAAGGAAGGATGCACAAAGACTAGGAGCTATAAACTTCCACTGTCCATCTTTCATTTCCTAACATAAATTGTAAACGTGAAGTTGAATAAATTATACGGGCCCTGAATGGTGTGTTTGCGAGCGGCGTATGCAGTTGCCAAAACCAGATTTAGCAGTAAGTCCTGATGCCTCGTAGATAATATAAAGTAGGATTAGTTTCCGTAATAACGAGTTCTAGGCTATTGCATATGTTTTTGCAATATAAAATGTGAAAACACTCGTGAATAACGCTAGAAAGTACGACTAGTAAATTTTTACCATGCGTTTTTTATCCACTTTGTACAAATGCGTCGTTTGAGAAAATGACTGATACGGATTTTTTTTTTTTTTTCAAAACGCTATCGGCAACTACTAAACGATCAGCCTATAAGGAAGGCTTTAGGGCAATGAAAATCAACCGATATTTCCTGATACCTATAACCTGGGAGTCTTTAAATCAAGAGTGAATAGGTTACTTCTAGGCAAGCGTGCTTCATCTTTGACGACATTCTCGCTTAACATCAGGTCCATCTCACCTGATGTTAAGCGAGAATGTCGTGGTCAAACGTAAGCCTATCAAATAAAAAAAAATCTTTCTGTGTCGTTTTAAATGACGAAGAATCACCTGTGTACACATTCGATGTTTGCTTCCCATACTTGCTTCTATTCTAGAGCGACTTGGCAAGCAAATCTACGTCATTGAGGTTTTAAATCATCTAAATATTAGAACTTTATGTAGCCACATCCGCCAAAACCAATAAACTATGATTTGTAGCTTAATTAGAATCAAGGATATTAGAAACACAACCAAAATCAGTGAACATGAAAGTTCAATAAACTTAGCTTACTTTAAAGGCAAATATGCTCTATCGTTTCACATCATCACTACCGGTAAAATGTTCCTAGTTAGCTCCCGTGTAGATAAATATGCTCTAATTCTGTAAAATCTTTTATCGCCTATATTCAAATAGTTGTAGCATTTCGTTAGATAAAGGCATAAAAATGCTCCAAAAGCTTCCACAATTGAGCTCGCTAGTATCTAGGAGAAGTTACGCATGACAATGGCTACTACATTCAGTGTTTATACATATATACAGAGTGATTCGTAAAACACTAAAAATCTCTTAAGACTATGTTAGTCTCATCATAAACAACAACTTTTGTTATATGACTTTTATTAGTTTCTCAGATTTTCATAAAAAATTAAAAATATTTCAATTGAACGCACTAACTGTTACGCAGTTTGCGAAGCACAAGAAAGCGCTAGTAAGGTAGGTAAACTGCTAGTACAAACGTCAGTGGAGGGGATCTTGAAGGTTTGTTTTTGGCACGGAACACAAAAAACAGTGGAAGTGGGATGCGACAGCCATACTACAGGAACCGCTGTCGCCAAACTCACACAATTAAAACGGCAATCATATAATGCACTACAAGTAAACAATTATTTTGATTTGTCGTTTTAATTTTAGTCAAAACCAACATAAGTCACCAATCCTACTTTTGGTAATAGACCTTGACGCTCTATACATAGGCTTTATTTTGCTTATGTGCAGAAAATCTTTACGACTTTTTATAACCTTATGTCAAAGCTGAATTGATTGACGACTAAATCCCGCTACCCGACCACAATGGCGTTATTTTCAGGGGAAGCAATTATAAATTTTATTGTCTCATAGCCGGTTTACACTCTCGCGCGAGTGGCGAGGTGAGGTGCGAGGTGAGCGCCTCGCAGCTCGTCCCGCCTCTCGTGGCGCTCGCGTCGGGGGCGGTTTTTTGGGCACCAGTCAAAGGGCCTCGCGAGGGACGCGAGCGTAGTGTTTACACTCGCGCTCTCGTTTTAGTTCGTTTACGGCGCCCTTCCGTGCAGGTTGTGTTGTTTTGGTGTAAATCTTCAACTAAAAATGGCATGGTCTCAAGAGGAAACGCTGCAGTTTTTAGAAATCTATCAGGCCGAGAGTATAATTTGGGATCCAAAACATAAACTGCACAAAAATTCCCAAAAAGTGAATGATGCTTGGAAAAAAAATCCGAGGTTATATGTAAACCGTTAGTAGAGCTTAAAGTAAAAAAGAATTCACTTATGGCTACATTTAATCAACA
This sequence comes from Tholera decimalis, assembly GCA_943138885.2. Lineage (NCBI taxonomy): Eukaryota > Metazoa > Arthropoda > Insecta > Lepidoptera > Noctuidae > Tholera > Tholera decimalis. The sequence continues at coordinate 19,045,044 of OW964564.2, read as the reverse complement.
ACTGTGAAGAAAAAAGCAATCTATGAAATCTGGAGCATCTGTTGACGACATTTATAATCCAATATGGGTATACTATAGTCTGTTTTTAATCTTAGAGACAAAGTTGACATTACGACGGTTGCCAGTTTTTTGCAATTCTTAAATAGTGATGCGCCACTATCGAAACTTAACGTTAGTAAAATTAAGTATCGGTTTTTTATAATACGTTATCCTGAAATAATGTGTAGGTGCTATTTTAAAACGTAGAAATACAAAATTAATAATGTAAGTCATATATATTTTTAATAACATAATTAATTTCAGGTATTCGTTAATCAGATTCAGATAATGACTCCAAATCTTACGAATCTTCTGAATCATCAGAATCGCATCCTATTTCTATGATAAACCTATCAGTAATATCGTTGACTATATGGCCCTATCAGAATGTCGGTGTCGGGGCGGGCCAATGAGACACTGTTCCCTACAATTTCATAGAATTAAGCGTCCACCGATGTCGTTGTTGGTATCGATACTGGGCCGCTGCGCCGTGCCGGCCAATGAAGAAACGCCCAATGTATGGTTACTACCAAGGCGGCAGGCGCCCAGCACAATATAAGCAGCAGAATCATCAGAGGGTTAAGCCAACATTAGCTAGCCTCTAAAGTTATCAAATAAGAATATTATATGTCAAGGAAGAAGGAATAATTCCAACTTTATGCTTTCTTTATTTTTATGATTTTTCAGTCCTTCATATAATTTTTCATTCCTATTTAGTTTTATACAAATAAATCACATATATTTGTTATTCTCTCGTGAAGTCCTTTATTTTGATACCCCATTCAGTGGGTTTGAAAGAAAAAGCCGCAACCTGAATATGGCACACTAAATCCGTTTTAAAATGTATATCCTAAGCGATTGCTTTGAATGAAAAATAGTGAAAAATAAAACCTAAAAATGGCTAAGGTATTAGACGAAGGGAAACAAAAAACCTAAAAATGGCTAAGGTGATCGAGATAGATACCTACCTACTGTTGCTGTGTTTTGTGTTTCTTAACCTCTCGACAACATACAAACTGCTCCTGTTGATATGCCATTATAGCTCTAAGGATATATTCCCCAGTCCCAGGAACATTATTTTAAAATCAATACTTAGGGTGTTATTACCATTAAACTTTTTAAAGAATAAATATATATTCTGTTCTACTACCTACATGTTCTGATTAATATCCTGAAGTTATGGGATGTCAAATAATTCAGGTTTACGACCCATACAAAATGTAGGTCGATGTGCATCACAAAACGCCATTGATTTAAGAACAGAATTTGCTACCTACTTTATTCAAAATACCTAATAGAATTAATTAATTTTCGCGAGTGGTTATCAGTTTACTATTGACCTTTAGAACGTCATTGTCCAATATACAGGGTGAATTTTTCAACTGGGCGTGGATGGCTATATCCGAAACTATGAGGGATATCGAAAAACGTTGAAAGGAGTCTCGAGGCCGATTTTGACGAAAACTAAAACTGCACACAAAATAAAAATTGTTACATTACTCCATCCAAAAACTTACTTCTTCACATTTCTTCTCACCGAACCGGGCTTATGGCTAATTCCTATGCTATTTCTACCATTAATAATAACCTTATAATATAATTACTTACTTGTTTGTAACTGATCTCAATAATTATAACGAAATATGATTTTTTCTTTTTAAGTTTTTTTTTTTCTAAACCTTTTACTGAAACAATAATTTTTAAATAATGTTATGTTTTAGTTTTAAGTTCTAGTTTTCTATTTTATATTATTTCTGTGCCCTAACAGGGTCCATAATTGTTCCTTTTATCTTTTATCTAAACATCTACTGTATATACATTGTGGAAAGCAAATAAATGAATATGAATATGAACATGCTACCAGGCGCGTGCATAGGATTATGACAGGGCATGCGGCGGAGTAAAAACACACAAAAACTTCTTCTTTTATAGATTTTTAGCATAGCCACAGCCACGCATCGCCACCATGCTACGATGCGTGGCTGTGGCTATGCTAAAAATCTACAAAAGAAGAAGTTTTTGTGACCGATTACTCACAAAAACTTCTTCTTTTATAGATTTTTAGCATAGCCACAGCCACGCATCGCCACCATGCTACGATGCGTGGCTGTGGCTATGCTAAAAATCTATAAAAGAAGAAGTTTTTGTGTGTTTTTACTCCGCCGCATGCCCTGTCATAATCCTATGCACGCCCCTGCATGCTACCCATTGACATCAAGAAGGCCGAGTCTAAATTCTCTTTTAAGTGTAAAATGAGAAACCAGTATTTAAAAGATATTTATTTTACTTGTACACCTACCACATTGTGGTCTTTTTAACCCAAAGGTTGACTGGTAGAAAATGCCTTGTTGCATTAAGTCCGCCCATGTGTCACTATTGTACATAAAGTTTAAATAAATATATACATTAATTTTACTTTTCATTTAGTGCCCTTGAAATAAAAGGTATGTGTTAAGAAACTGGCGTTTTGAAAGTCTGAAACGAATGAACTGGCATTCAAAGCATATCGTGCTTGATATGGATGCCATTCCATTAACTCTACCCATTGCATCTATCCATTCTTTGATGCTACCGTCCTTGGGAAACCTATAATTATTTTAATTTGAATTTTGATGATTAGGAACCCACTGATGTCCATTTAGTGATTTCATGACATTGCTTGGCAGACAATAATTTTAATATTAATCATTTATGCAATACAGCATATCTTTTGTATGGTATATACAAATATTTCAATAGGTGACAAAGATGCCATACAAAGGGAAAATCCTCAAATTATACTTATCTTTCTGAATAAAATTAATTTGAAATTATTTTACTATAAAAGTTTAGGTATGTATATCTTGTATTATTTTTAACACCCATTACGCTAGTTTCCACGTATTATGTATTACTGTCATTGAGGCGGGAACAAGCATGGCGGTTCACGAGCTTTTATGAAGGATCTTAATATAGATCTTAGATCTAGCATTATAAAAATACAATAATTAAAAATAATAAGTTAATTAATAAGTTAGCTTACATTTTTGCTTTTAAGCATATATGCAACCTAATACACCTCTTAAAATATTTTTGTGTATGAATGTTAGGAAATCTTATGTATTTTGTATCGATATCTATTAATAAAACCAGTATCCGACCCGACTACGTCACTAATTGAGTAGCGAAGAACTTTCTAGAACGAAATAGTGAATACAATCAATCCAAAATAAACTTAATTTCAATAACGAAAGGTTGATTTTGATAGGACTTTCTATTAAATTATTATCAAATTGAAATTATCTAAGACTATTCTACCCGCGACTTCGTTCGCGTTGGAGGGTTTTTCCGAGTAAATCCCGATCCCGTGGGAATTCCGGGATAAAAAGTACCCTATGTGTTATTCCAGGATGTTAACTATCTTCATACCAAATTTCATTGAGATCCGTTCAGTAGTTTTTGCATGAAAGAGCAACAAACATCCATCCATTCTCACAATCTTTTGCATTTATAATATTAGTAAGATAGTAAGATTAGTAAGAAGTAAGATAAGATTTTATTAAAAAACATATAAAATCGTACTTAGCGATGCTATGAAACATCTCCATTTTTAAGATTTTTTCTCCTACTATCATTTTTGTTTTCCAAAATGGAACCATACAGCATAGTTGCGGAAAAATAAGTTCGTCGCGAGACTAGCAACTCGACGCGATATTAGAACAAGACTGAGGCCAATTGAGCGTTACAACGCGTAATTGTGACACACCTGCCACGCCTACTTTGTGCTTCCACTGTTTTTTCTGTTCCGTGGTTTTTGGTAAATGTATTATGTATTCTAAAAAGTATTAGAACAAAGGTTGTTGTTTATGATGTTAGTAATACAGTCCCGCGAGATTATTAGTGTTTTACCAATAACCCTGTATATATAAACAATGGACTTATTTATAACAAAACGTTGAAAAGGATGTTCTTCTTTATATGTATGCATCTAAGCATACTTAATTGTACACATATTTTTTTCACAATTTGCTGGAGAAAATATGCACACACACAGCAGGGCCTTTTTTCAATACCCATAGTGTGAGATGGTGGCTAAACGCAAGGTTATCAATAAATATATAATATAAAGGCTTCTGTTACTGACTGACTGACAGATAACGCACAACCGAAACTACTGGGCACAAGAAGCTGAAAATTAGCATGTATGTGCCTTGGGGTGTGTAAGGGAGCACTAAGAAAAGATTTTTGGAATTTCCCACGTGGTCGGGATTTACACGGAAAAAACCTCCCACGCGAACGAAGTTGCGGGCAACAGCTAGCCAATAATAAAAATTAACTACAGAGTAAACTCACCCTTAATCTCTGGTCCACAACAGTCCACACCCGACTCGCGAAGTCATTTGATGCTCCTACGATGTAAGCGCCCGTAGAATCGAAGTCCACTGACATAACGCCCGCGTTCGACCCGACTAACGTGCCCTTGATTTCCACCATACCTGGAAATGTTTCGAATATTATGAAAGATACTGTCATAAATCTTTCCAACTTACTACTTTTTGGCCCTCGCTGTATATAAAATGCTAAGAATTATACAATGTGTAACGGAAACCCCATATCTATCCAAAAGGGCTGAAGACAACATCTGGTATGGAGTCTCTATGCACAGTTTCAGCTCAAAATAACTGACTCAAAGAATTGATACCAAATTATCGGTTTCATATATTTCTTGAATACCAATCATAACAAACGTGTCACAGCACTACGAGGGTCAATAACTTTCCACGTCACTTGCCAATAACACGATAATTCTCTTCGTTCTTCTTAATTTGAAAAATTCGGTCTCTGGTATCAGTGTATTGGTATTTGTAATAAGTTCTACACACGTAGACTTAGGATTACAAAACCCTTGCCATATTGTTTGTTATCATCCAAAGAAGCCATACACTTGGTATGTATATACCCTTTAAATTACACGTTGTATAAAGCTAGCCTTTTTTTAGGGAGGACAATCATCAAATGAATCACAAAAAAGAAGTCTGACAGTCCCTTCCACTCCACCCAGAGCGGAAGGGACTGTCAGACTTCTTTTGACTAAAAACGCACCCTGTTCCTTCAGTTGCCCTTGCGTTCCAGGGCTGCGGTATCTTATTAGAACACTGCCGCAAATATAAAGGTACTAGCTTAGTGATGTTAATTTGTTTAGACTTTCAGACAAGCCAGTGCTGCGGCAGCACGAATAGCCGGGTGGTCCAGGTTATACATATATGGAATAGCAAGGTGGCTGCAGCACGCTAGATACAGTAGGTGAAGGTTCTGGCGAAGCTAGAGAAAAGATTATTTCCATTGATGCACTCTGAAAGACTGAGTTCATTGATTAATTGATGCGATCGTAACACAAATTAAAGTCGTGGTTTAAAAAATAAAATAGAATAAAATATATTCAATGAATATAACAGAACAATATTTATTTATAATTCCACCCAAATCCAGTTGCTCGTGCTATAATAGAATTTGTACTACCATCCTCGAGCTCGCAAATATGCAGAAGCAGAAGGTGACGTAAGGCAACATGCACTATCCAAACCAAACCCATACTCGACAGCACTCGACACGAAACACGTGTTTGCAACGTGAGTCAACATCTCCGGTAAATGCTCCTTGAAGCTTTTTGGCAGAATAAAGCCTAAATATTGTTCAGTAAAATTGTTTTTGATTTTCGCAAATTAACGACTGATTCTATTCAGTTAAATTTTCAATATCTATTTTTAACGCTTACATTCGGAGGCGAATAATACAAATTAATACCTAGTTCATCCATCTTTTTAATTTTTTATTTATTTATCTTAATTGATTATAAAGAGAACCAGCTTGATAAATAATTATCACCCTTAACAGTATCTTACATAGCGGGGCGTCATTTCAATTTCATGCAAATCAATAGTTGACTACTATTTCCTGTACCGTCGCAAAATTAATACTTTCGATTGCCGCCATGACTATTTAGTTTATTTTCTTTAGAAAAGCATCAGACTAATATCCGGTTTATTATACGTTATCCAAAGCAAGATGGGCTGTTACAGGAAGTACAGTAAAATCCAATTTCCCCTTATAAAGTAGGAGTATTAAAGTATATGTCTACTCAAGTGATTTATTTTTTCAAGGGCCTCCCTCATACGTAACTAATAGCCTCATGGATCGATTTTAAGAATACCACGTGGATGGGTAGTCAGGCTGTAGGCCCGGCATCAGTTTTTGTATCAAGACAAGGTACCTTCTTACTTCCACGTTATCCATGTAGTACTTATCTAATGTTTGGTTAAAAACTTTAGCAAAAAATAGAACCGACTTCCATATCAAAACACTACAAAGCCAAAAATAACTTTAATTTCGGTAGTCGGTGTTATTGGTTTTGGATTTACTTTTTTTTCACACCGCCTTCCGAAATTATAGTTATTTTTGGCTTTGTAGTGTTTTGATATGGAAGTCGGTTCTATTTTTTGCTAATTTTTTTTTCACGCTTTTTAGTGGGTCGGTTTGTAATTTATCTAGTTACAAAAGCCATAATGTCAACAACTTATCACCTTTTACAAAATATTGCTTTTCCCGATGCATAACCGTTAATTTTTGAGGAGTTCTCCTGGTAGTTGACCATCAGCTCTACATCACCATATGTATTGTGACGAGCATAAAATGTTTAACATTCGTACTCAAGTAATCGAATCGCAATCCACGAAATACTTATTATTGAGTAGTTTCAGTGGCCATCTGTGTGGTCTTCATCATCAGTTCAACTTCCTCAAATGGTACTTTTCGAAAGCAAACTGCTCAAGGTACTATAAGAAATACCCAAAACGCTATTGGTGTGCCTATAATATTTCAAGAGCTCCCTCGATTTCTCCAGGATCCCATCATCCGATCCTGATTTCGTAACAATGGGACCAACTAGAAAGTATACCCTTTCAAACGCAAAAAGAATTTTTTAAATCGGTCCAGCCGTCTCCGAGTTACGAGGTAACATACAAAAAAAAAAAGTTCAAGACGAATTGAGAACCTCCTCCTTTTTTTGAAGTCGGTTAAAAAACAATCTTCCTTTTTCCTCTGAACTCTAGTTCGATAAATCTTAAGTACCTATTTAGATCTTGGCCATGTGACCAAAAATTTAAAATATCCGTTTATCATTTCTTATATTAAGCTTTTGCCAGTTTGTAAATATATACTATTGTGAGGATAAATATACTAGGTTTTAGGTTTTTTAGGCTTAGAATACAGTAGAAACCGCGTTTAACTGTAATTGCAAGCCGCGCTCTGTGTCCAACTACAAGACAAGGCCCCCACGCTAGCCTCCCTTCCCACCCGCGTAATGTTGCTAGCTCAGACATTATTTGTCCGTTTTAGGGGTAAATTTCTCAGCAGGGAAGCTAAAATTTTAGATAGTTAGAATGTTACATAGAAACATAATTTCATACACCCCTCCCCTTCCTCTCTCACACACACCACACACACATAAGTACTACAAATTTTGTAAATTTGTTTCGTAATCTTAATAGGTACTATGTTAGTCACATAGTACCTATTATGAATGTTATGCAATTCTAACAATATGATATACATAATCTATACTAATATTATAAAGCGGATAAGTTTGTTTGTTTGCTTTAACGCGCTAATCTTCGAAAGTACTGGGTGGATTTGGATGCAATTTGGTATGGAAGTAGCTTGAAGCTTGAGGAAGGTTATAGGCTACTTTTTACGCGACTGCAAAAAAGGAGAATTATGTTTTTACCGTGATAGAAACCACGGGAGCGAAGCCCCGCGTGAGTACTAGTCACATATACAAGGTGTAGCAGATTAAGCGCAATACCTCAGACACCCTAAAAGAATATTAAATTATAAGTCTAAAACAACATCCGTAACTAAATATATTGAAACCAAACCTAGACATTTTTTATAAAATAGTTATCCTTACTAAACCCAAAACGTATGGGCGTCATAAAATATCCTTACGCAGACGCATACACTCATGGAATATTAGCGGCCGACACGCACACGAGCGCATTTTCTTGAATTAAAGATTGTATTAATTTGTCATGATACTTTGTTTCCATTTTAAGTTAAATGAAAGAATTTTGCCGTCAAAATTTCGATTCTGAACCAACTACTTTCAGGAATTGCGTTTATTCTGTTATACGTTGTATAGGGTCGCACTGACCTTTCTTTATTCAAGTTGGTTAAAATATTTTTTGATTAAAGTAGTTATTAATATACTACAAAGAATAAAAGCCCTCAGTAGGTAATAAAAAGAAGGGAAAATCAAAACTCTTATATTGGCAACACTAAAAAGATGGATGCATTATTCTCTTTGACAATTACAAACTAAACAATTTATTCAATAATAAATAAAACGATAAGTGAATGCGCTAGTTACACGTTAAATGTGATCCCATCCTGTTTTTCTTTTAGCCTCGCTGCATGTTTACAGGTAGAAACGACACAAGACGTCATAATTTAAATAAATTGGACACGGGTAAAACACGTCACGCGATATGACGTTCATAGTACAACTGATCGACTGCGCTTCAAAGTACTCCATTTAGGAGTAGTTTTTGTTGCTTCAGTATTAGGCGCGCTCACGGCTTCTAGTTATTTCTGGTATTCTAAGTACTAAGGCAGTCAAAAGCCCGAAATCTGACATCAGTCAAGCCAAAGGAAACCGTGTTACTTAGCGTACTGGATTATTCAGATTGGCATTCACTTCTTGCAAAGGAGGCAAAGGTATAGCGGATCGTTTTTACGGGCCTTGGTATTTACCATTATTTCAGTCGAAATAATGGTAAATAAGTAAAATGTAGGAATACAAACTTACATTTAGAAACGTCCCATAATTTGACTTTTCTATCGGCACCACCTGTAGCTACCAGTCTGTCCGTGGGAGACCATTTCACAGCATTGACTTCCCCATCGTGAGCGTCCTGGTTAAGAAACGTTAATAAGTTGTTGAACTAAACATTATTCAGATCAGGCGAACAGAAACATAGCGGACGTCTTATTAATGTAAGACCTTTATGTAAACTCTTGCAAAAAAAAACGGGCACTTTAGATTTTTTTCTCTACTTCAATGAAGAAGAACAAGAAATAGGTTTTATTAATTTGACGATGTATTGGCATGTTATTTGAAGCATCCTGGCATGATTCTTTACGTTCCAAATTTAAAATTTGAAATTAATAAAAGAAAAATAATGATTATTGTGGATTATTCTAAAATTGCTTTACTAATGGCGCGAATTGCTGAAACGATTTTTAATTGATTACGATATTTTAAAACCTTTTGGATATTTTCTGCAAATTCCAAACAATTAATCAAATTTAATCTTTCTTTTTACATTAAATACCACTTTTTGATATGAGTGATAAAGCGATAAGGGCCGGTAAAATTATAGCCCTACTTGAAGAAGGTTGTTCGCAAACTTACGTGTCTCAGCGGCTAAATGTGAGTCGTTCAACTGTCCAGAGGACTTGGCAACGGTATCAAGAGACCGGTTCGGTCAAAAGAAGACCCGGTTCGGGAAGAAAACGATGCACAGAACCAAGAGACGACCGCTTTTTGGTGAGTCAGGCGTTGCGGAATCGTAAAGCGTCAAGTGTGGACCTGAAGAAGAGCCTTGAAGAAGTAAGAGGAGTAGAAGTTAGCTTGTGGACGGTCAGGAGGAGGCTTTTGGCTGCCAATATCAGGAGTTACCGCCCAGCACGGGGCTCTAAATTACTCCGTGAGCACCGTGTTGCTCGACTTCAGTTTGCTCGGAACTGTGCTTCATGGACTCTGGAGGACTGGAATAAAGTATTGTTTTCTGATGAAGCTAGAATCTCTTTGTGTGGAGAGGCCCGACGCCGGCGAGTGCTGCGAAGACCACGGGAACGCTATGCGGAAGTGTGTTTCGAAGAAATCACTCCGTATGGCGGAGGCTCCGTTATGTTTTGGGCAGCAATTAATTCGACGAAGCATACGGAGTTAGTTTTCATAGAAAATGGAACATTAAATGCACACCGGTACATAATGGAAGTCCTAATTCCATATGCACAACCCATATTGACTGCACTTGGGGAAGATTCCATTTTTATGAACGACAATTAGGGTTGCCACCCGTACTTTATAATAAAGTATTGTACGTTATTTCAGGTAATTGTACTCTATACTTTATGAGAACAATAAAGTACACGAAAATACTTTATTTCGCATGATTTCATTTCTTTGGGATTTTGAAAAGTTTAGTCGTAATAAACAAAGCGTCTCTGAATTTGATAAAAAATTAATTACTTATTTACTTTAATTTAAATATAGACTGTAAAGATGCTGTACAATTGTTTAGTAGAGATACTTATTTGATACAAACCGCAAAAAGTAATAAGACATGTTTTTAAACATAATTAGCTGCCCACCCCGACTTCGCCCGGGTGCAATTTTTCTTTCGGTATCATACAGTTTTCTTTTTAAACCCTATCCAGACAAAATCGAACACAAAAAAAAAATAGTCAAATAAATGCAGCTGTTCTGAACTAATGCGCTTAGGTACATATACATTCGGCAATTAAATTTTAGTAAGCAATCCGCCCTGGCTTCGCATGGATTCTTTACGGAAAATATAAATAAATGTTACTCCGAGATGTAGCTTTCGGTAAAATTGGTTGAGTAGTTTCTGAGTTAAATCGTAACAAACAAAAATCAATCATCTTTCCTCGTTATACATAATATTAATTTACATAATTAAGATTAATACCGTATTAGTGTAAATATCTTTCAGATTACCGCTTTATAATTGCCAATTTTTTAAAGTACTAAAATGGACATAGGTACGATTATCTTTAACTTATAAACATATGCCATCGCGGACTTTTCTGTAGGCATATGTAAGATACACAATTCCACCATACATTGATATACTACATAAACTTTTGGACTCCCCCGGCTCGGAAGCGAGGCGCCGGTCAAATCACGGCGACACGAAATTAATTTCGTTGTGCATTCTTTTGATTTTGCTATATCTCCTAAGGTATTCATTTAATCTGCATGGGGTAAAGGGAAGAATTAATCTTCATGAAATGTTCAAGCCAACTAACGTATTTAAAATGATCAGGATTAATACAGTATTTATGTAAATAGCTTTCCAATTACCGCTTTATAACTGCCCATTTTTTTAAGTATTAAAATGGAATATACGAGGCATGCCTTTTAAGTTCTGTCGTTTCCATATTTCCCGGCAATTTTGAATTTGAAACTGTTCTATATTCGAATGTGTTTAAATTTTGAATCTCAAAACAGTTGAAAGTATTAAAATTAATGCTATTGTTTAGTCACAGCGTCGATTGGAATCTGTTACGAACGAAAATGAATCTTTCTAAGAAAAATGTTCGTGCAATAATTTTCTACAACTTTAGAAGAGGCTTGACACGGCTTCAGTGTTTTGAAGAGCTAACATCTGTGTTCAGTGATGAAGCCCCATGTCTGCGGACTGTCGAACGCTGGTATTTAGAATTCCAGCGTGGACATACTAGTGTTAGTAACAAATCTCGCGAAGGACGCCCAAAATCCGCCTTCACTGAAGATAATATCATTGCTGTGAGACAACTAATTCTCGAAGATCGTCATGTGACGTATCGAGATTTAGAGGCTCTGTTAGGCATCTCAGGGACAACCATTCAGAAGATCTTGCATGAAGCGCTTGGTGTGAGAAAGCTAGTTTGCCTTTGGATACCGCATCTGCTTTCCGACGATCACAAGGCGGCCCGCGTCAGATGGTGTAAGAAAACTCTGCAAAGGTTCAACCGAGGAGAGTCAAATCACGTCTACGACATCATCATCGGTCGAGTCGAACTTCTGTCGTCCTTCGCTGCCTCCCATGGTAAAACCGGATGGAACACTGGCTCATACCGCACAAGAGAAAGCAAATTTATTTGCCTCCCTCTTCGCGGAAAATTTGCGTCTAGACACAGGGTCTAACTTACCACCTAACATACCTCACTGCGACTCCGAAATGCCGGAAATCGCAATTGACATTAAAGAGGTCCGTAAAGCCCTTTGTAGTCTGGACGTGAACAAGGCCAGTGGGCCGGACGGAATACCTGCCAGAGTCCTAAAAAGTTGTGCTCCAGAGTTGTCACCTGTACTGACTCGCCTGTATCGCCTTTCCCTCAAAACCGGAGTGGTGCCAGTGTCCTGAAAGCTTGCTAATGTGCAACCTGTACCCAAAAAGGGGAGCCGTGCCGATCCTGCCAATTATAGACCAATCGCCTTAACCTCCATACTGTGTAAAGTAATGGAAAGGGTACTCAACAACAAGTTGCTGGCATACCTTGAAGACAATGAGCTCCTCAGTGACCATCAGTATGGCTTTCGCCGTGGTCGGTCCACCGGAGATCTTCTTGTGTATGTCACGCACTGTTGGGGCGAGGCCATTGAGAAACACGGTGAAGCCCTTGCGGTATCCTTCGACATCTCAAAGGCCTTTGACAAGGTCTGGCACGCTAGTCTGCTAAGCAAGCTTCCCGCGTTCGGTGTCACTGCTGGCTTATGCAACTGGATTTCCGACTTCTTGAGAGAGCGGTCGATCCGAGTGGTCATCGATGGCTGCTCATCGGATCTTATGGCAATTAATGCCGGTGTTCCTCAAGGGTCTGTTCTTTCTGCGACTCTTTTTCTGCTGCATATCAATGACCTACTTCAGCTGGGAGCAGTTGGGTACGCGGATGACAGCACAGTCTCAGAGAGATACTTATCCAGTTCTAGAGCTGACAGGGACGAAATTGCCACTCTCAGAAAGGCCATGGTAGAGCGCATAAATTTGACCTTAAATCTCGTTTCCCAATGGGGTGACGACAATCTGGTCAAATTCAATGCTCTGAAAACACAGGCTTGTCTTTTCAGCGCTAAAAGGAGCCCTTTTGAATTGACCCCTACTTTCCGAAGTACATCTGTGCCAGTTACCAGTCGCCTGGAGCTTTTGGGCATGGAGTTGACGTCAGACCTCAACTTCGGCTCAACCATCGAGTCCAGAGCTCAGACTGCAGCAAAAAAGCTGGGAATCCTACACAAGGTGAGGCGGTACTTCACGCCTGGACAGCTTCTAAATCTGTATAAAGCACAGGTCCGTTCTTGCGTGGAGTATTGCAGCCACTTGTGGGATGGCTCTGCAAAGTACCAGCTTGCTGCATTGGACTCGATCGAGCGCAGAGCTAAAAGGCTTATAGGCGACGAGGTGCTGGTGGACAAGCTTCATAGCCTGGCTCATCGGCGAACCGTTGCTTGCCTGTCGGTTTTCTACAGATTGTACTTCGGGGAGTGTGCGCAGGAGCTCCATGACCTGATTCCTCCATCTCCCTTTCACTACCGGTCTACCAGACGCACGGCTGGGTACCACCCACACTTGGTTAATATACCGTCTTGTCGTACCAAGCGCTTCTCTTCCACATTTATTGTGCGCACAGCCAAGCTGTGGAATTCTCTGCCGGCTTCTGTGTTCCCTGCCACTTATGACCTTCCAGCCTTTAAAGCACGAGTAAATAGGCATCTTCTGGGCTCGCTCGTCCCATCTTAGACCTCATCTATCGCTTACCATCAGGCGAGATCGAGGTCAAGAGTGGGCCCATCGGTAATAAAAAAAAAAAATCAGTGGTGACGAATCTTGGATCTATGCCTACGATCCTGATTCCAAACAACAATCTACAATCTGGGTCTTTCAAGACGAGCCAAAGCCGACTAAAGTTGTTTGTTCTCGAAGCACTTCAAAGAAGATGGTGGAATGTTCGTTGAAAACACCGGCCATGTTGCGACTATTGCACTTGAAGATCGTAGAATGTTTAACGCAGAGTGGTATATCACAGTTTGTTTACCACAAGTCATCGCCGAACTTCGAAAAATTAACTCAAAGCGACGCATCATCCTGCACCATGCAACGCAAGCTCACACAGCGCTCGTCAAACGATTGAGTATTTGAAGCAGGAAAAAGTAGAAATACTTGACTATCCTCCATACAGTCCTGACCTAAGCCCTAACGATTTCTTTACATTTCCTAAAATTAAGAAAAGTTTTCGTGGTCAATGGTTCCAGTCCAGTGAAGAACCAGTCGACGCTTTAAAGTCAGCCATTTTGAACACCCCCAATTTAGAGTGGAATAAATGTTATAATAACTAGTTTGAGCATATTGAAAAGTGTATTAAGCAGTAAGCTACGTGGTGAATACTTTGAAAAACAATAAAAAGTACTATAAGGTTCTAGTTGTGTTTTTTTCTTCAAACGACAAAACTTAAAAAGGCATGCCTTGTAGTATGTTACCCGTAAGGGATAAACATATGCCATTGCGGAAATTTTGTAGACCTTTTTAAGGTATACAGTACTGCAGTACATTATTTTGATCTATCTCGTACGGTTCAGCCAGCGTTTGCAGAGTAAGCGCAAAAAAAAATGTTTATTAAGACATCACATTAGAAACCTCTAAAATTATCATTGTTTCTCTACTATATTATGCATGTATTATACATATAAACCTTTCTCTTGAATCTATCTATTAAAGAAAACCGCATCAAAATCTGTTGCGTAGTTTTAAAAATCTATGCATACATAAGGACAAACAGCGGAAGGCGACTTTGAAAATAAATTGTACTTTATTTTGATGCTATGTACTTTTTTTTTCTTACCTATTTTAACCAATGTACTTTAACTGCAAACAAAAAAGGTGGCAACCCTAACGACAATGCTCGCCCGCACCGTTCTGGCGACGTGGAAGCGTACATGCAAGAAGTTGGGATCCGTCGTTTAGATTGGCCAGCTCGAAGTCCTGACCTCAATCCAATTGAGCATGTCTGGGATGTTGAGAGACGGGTAAGATCAGTGCAACCTGCTCCACAAAACATCAGGGAGCTAAAAAGAGTCATTGCAGAAGAGTGGGAACGTATTCCTCAAAACGTTATTAAAAACATCGTGGAAAGCATGCCCAGAAGGATTCAAGCTGTGATTTTGGCAAGAGGAAGTCACACTCGTTATTAGGTTTTTACATTTGTAACTTTATTTAATTAAAAAAGTAAAAAAAATCTTGTCTTTATTGCCGACCACTTCTTATTGTTTGGGCGTGTACATCGGTTTTAAAGAATCGTCGTTTTTTTTCTTTTAATTGCCCGAATTCACTTCACGCGCATTAATTTACACGATTATAAGTATACAGACTACGTCAAAGCAATAAATTTCATTTAATTAACTCAAATCGACCTTAGAACGTAAATTTCCTTAGGTGCCCGTTTTTTTTGCAAAAGAATGTATTTATCTATGTTTATCAGATAAATAATTCTGATTCAGGACAGACAAATCATTGTCGATGGCCTGTTCGCACTGAGTTTTTAAACCAAAAACAAAAAGTTATTATTATGACGGTCAACACATTAGTCGCCTTGCTGATTTTTCCCGACTGCAAAGGAAGGGTTATGTTTTTCGCGCGTATCTTGTATGTATGTATGTATGTATGTATGTATGTATGTTTGTAATATTCTTTATTACCTCATATCTCCAGAACCGCTGAACGGATTCACACAATTGAGGCATCGTTAGATTTGTCTAATAGCCCGAGTGTTCTTAGATAGGTGAGATTTGAAAAAATCAAATATGGCGGCTGTGCGAAGCCATTATACACGACAAAATAATTTTTTTTTTTTTGGAACACTGCTATATGGGTATCAAATTAAAGGGCTTAATACAAGGATTTCAAAAAGGTATATCATATTTATCATTAGTGTAATACTAGCAAAGCTAATACAAAGAGAAAGTTTAAAAATATGGACTTGGACTATGGACTCTTTCACTTTCTGAATCCGGTGGGGTGCCATTGTGACCAGGAAAACTATTAAAATGTTAATTAATATTTTAACTAAAAAGTTGAAAAAAAAAGATATTTAAAAAATCTAAAAAACCCGACTGCTCAACTCAAATGCAAGAGACAAGCACATTTTTATTTTAAAAAGTGACAAGCAGGCGGACCCATCCCATTAATAAAAAAAGTTCAATTGGGTCTCGCCTGCTTGTCACTTTTTAAAATAAAAATGTGCTTGTCTCTTGCATTTGAGTTGAGCAGTCGGGTTTTTTAGATTTTTTAAATATCTTTTTTTTTTACGGTTGAAATTAGCTTTTGAACTCTAAAATCAAAGGAATGTTGCGTTGGCGCCAACGGCGCCATGTCGAGCAAAGCCGATGATAGGTGCACATAAACACACCGAAGAGCGAACTTATGATATTCAAAGCAGGAAGTAAAGGATATTTCAGGGTGCCGCCAGTGATGCTATGCGGCAAACCTTTAAAAAAAGTTGCTAAATTTAAATATTTGGGTCACTGGGTCTGACGATATGAAGGATACCACTGATGTGGAGCGAGAGCGCAGGTCGCTGGCTGTTCGATGTGGGATGTTGGCTCACAGGTTTGCACGTTGTACAAGTCAAGGTGACGCTTTTCAAAGCGTACTGTCAATCCTTTTACACGTGCAGCCTGTGGGTGAACTTCACGCAGAGGGCATAGTAACTAGTGACCTGCGCGTCCAATATAACAACACGTTCCGGGCGATGTTGGGGCTGCCGCGGTTTTGTAGTGCGTCCGGCATGTTTGCTGACGCGAATGTGGACGGTTTTGCGGCCATCATGCGCAAGAGATGTACCTCTTTACAGCGCCGCGTACGCGACAGCCCCAACACCATTCTGAGAACGCTAGCTGATAGGTGGGACTGTCCGATCTTGGGGCGATGGATACGACTGCATGCAGTCAAGTAAACATACCCCAGGGTCGGCGTGTCCCACACAGCTTAGATTTATAATTTAATTTAGTTATAAGTTGTTATTAGGCTAATACTAACACTAGGTTATAAGTTCACATGTTACTGACAAACAAATATGGAATCATCTGAAATAAATATATTGAATTGAATTGAATTGAATAAAACCGACTACCGAGTGGAAGTGGAAAAAAAAAAAAAATCCATACTAATATTATACATACGAAAGTATGTCTGTTTGTTACGCTTTCACGGCTAAACCCCAGCACCGATTTGGATGAAATTTGCAAGGTCTATTTTTTATAGGGTCAAACATAGGATTTTTTTTTCAAAGATCCACCTCTAAATGATTGTAATAGGGAATGAAAGTTTATAGGGGATGAAAGTGTAAATGAAAAAATGAACCGCTAAGTCGATTTAAATGTTAATTGGCACGAAGATAGTCGAAAGCTCTGGATCGAACATTTAAATTAAAAAATAACCCCTTTTAGACATAAATAGGGGATGGAAGTTTCATAAATAGATGAAAAATCTAAACCACTTAACCGATTTTAATGAAGTTTGATAAAGAGATAGATAAATATCCGGGATCAAAAAGGAGTGACCTTTTCTTTTCCCGTTGATATCTTGCCCGCGACTTCGTTCGCGTAGGAGGTTTTTCCCGCGTAACTCCCAATCCAGTGGGAATTTCGGGATAAAAACTATCCTTTGTCTTTTCCAGGGTCTAAAACTATCTTCATACCAAATTTCATCTAAATCGGTTCAGCGGTCTAAGTGTATTATGTGTGTGGGGAGGGTAGGGACATTATTTATTCCTTATACGAAATTCCAACACCCTATTTACATCCTTTATAGATGATTTCCGAGATAAAAACTATCCTATGTCTTTCCCAGGGTCCTAAACTATTCTCATACCAATTTTAAAAATCAAATTTAATTAATTTGATTTAGCTTTTGCCAGCGGCTGCGTCCGCGTGCAACTCGAAAGCTATCCCACGGGAACCTTATATCGGGATAAAAAACTATCCTTCTCAGGGTCCTAAACTATTCCCATGCCAAATTTCATTTCAATCGGTTCAGCAGCTTAGTCGTGAAAAGGTAACAGACAGACAGACAGAGTTACTTTCGCTTTTATAATACTACAGTATGGGTGTAAACCTTCCATATTAAATTTACGTGAAGTCGCGGGCAACAGCTAGTGTCTAATATCTCAGCAGCAATAATTTCAAGACGGTGATTAAAAAGACTGGTGCCCGTTGTAAAATATTAATTTCAACTTACAAATCTGAGTGCGACTTTGTTGGGCAACATTGTTGCGTAATATGGCATTGAATCCAGTATTTTGTCTTCAGAACTGCCGGACCCACTACTCCGGCTTCCACTTTCTCTCGCTGCTTCTTCCAACTCTTTCCTCACCTTATCACTTTTCTTTCTGAAATAAAACATTTCAAACTCATATAAGACGAATTCCACTGTTCCTCTGTTGTGACTTTTATTAACATTCTGACCGCTTTTCCGCGAAGCCATTTCTGCAGGCGGACTATTAGATTCAAGATACATTTTAGGATCATGACCTAGTTCTTATACCCAACCATAATATTATATAACATGCACAAAAACACAGCAATCATGAAACATTAGTCTATAGCCTTATGCGTCCAAAGCATTTGCAGACTAGAGCTCACACCTTCCCATATGAACAAACCATTGATTTATATATATGCATAGACAATGCTGCAATTATAGTAACATAAGTATTCTTTTTAAAATTTTGAAATTATCCGTTGTGGTTCACTAGAAAACTGTACATACGGACTTCAATTATAAGATTATCGAGCATGGTCGAAACATGTTTCTCGCCAATAATCTTAGGTTCATTGCTTGTCATATTTACCAAAAGGGAACTAAAGATAAAATAAAACTACACAACATCAGTGCACAATCCAAAGTATATCAAACATGCAAGAATAATTCAAAAATCGGGTTGCTCAAATAAATATAACAATACGTTGTTAATAGTCACACTGGATTTTGTAAACGTTATTGAAGTAATTTTATCATACCATAATAAATATTACCCAATAGAGACCAGAATAGATCAAACGTCAAGAAGATCAATTAAATTAAAATTAAAACATATTATAAAACGAGAGTTGTTGAAAGTCAAATAAATATATAGTTACTTCAAAGGTGCAATAAAATAGTAAATAAACAAACGTGCGTACACACAACGGTTTAGTATAGCTTGGGTATCTTTGTATAGATACTGTTACTATAAGAGATGATTATTTTAATGACCAAAATGCACTCTTGTAACAAACTGTACGAGTTATCGCATAATCCACGATTCTATTTTAGCGTTTCCTTGTCACACTTGCATTGACAATGGCAGAATTTACTGTAACGTATCGAACGTTAGTAACTACACTGGAACCAATCTTGCACGTTATATTTATAGAGTGAATACGTTATTGGATGTGTAATGAAAATTCTCTAGGATTTAGCGTCGCAAACCGAGAACATGCACACGTAATGTAATGGAATATTGTAAGTAGGTAAATAAATATGACACAAATAATATTACGTATCGAAAATTGTTACTTTGTATTGTGACCAAGACGCACTCTTTAAATAATAGATAATTAATAGGTACATACTTAACTCATACTAAACTTATCGTCAGACTCATAACCAAAGTAAGCCTTGATGCATCATGACGAAAGTTACATTAGAAGGATAAGTAGAGTAACAGACTTTTCATATAACTTTACAAACAAGAAAGGAAAAGAAATCATGAGTCAGTTTCAGAGTGCAGTTAAGACATAAATATATGGGCCATTTTCATGGAGAGATATAATGTTCAATAATGAACGCCACAATGCCTTCAAACCACCACATCATCATTCACATTATGTCAAACTCACCCGAAACTAACTCTACCAAACGTGTTGATGAAAAACGCGGTAGGGTTGCTTGACCTGTTGAAGAAATTAGACAAAAAGAAGCAAAAACAACAAATTATGGGTACTTATGCAAGCCTTTGAAGCCTGGCGGCACACACATATCCCACTCTAACGACACTTGCCAAAATAAAAATACACATTTTAAACACAAAAATATTAAATATCATACTTTATCAATGTGCATAAACTACTTTTATTTGTCACGCATAAATCGAATTAATTTCAGAAAAGATCACAATAGTGAGAATGCAAATTAATATGTGTATAAACAACTCGTTTTACTCATGACAAATATTCTACAGTGCAGTGCACATCAACTCTATGGTAGCAGCGACATTCACTGGCAAATCTCATTGCAACTAAAATACTCACAGGCAAAAACATATATATTGATAATGTATGCCATCAACCGTATGCCCAATAACATATAAATTTTGACAAAACTGAATATTTTATAAATGATTTACCAATTTTTAGCAGAAATGTTACAGTCGCCTTTGGCGGTGTGGTCTAGGTATCAATTAATTACTTAATAAATACTTAAAAACAAAACTGAAATTTAAAACATTGTGGGAAATTTAGACAGGAGCTTTTTTCAAAGTAATAAATACTTACTTGAGAAAATGTTCATTTTCTTCATTCATTTTATCCGCATCTTTAGCCTTGTATTTTATTAGTCTCTCCACTAACGTCCGATTTTCGTCCTATAACACAAGAATTGCACTGTGAAAACTCATATAATGCACGAACATAAACACACAAATGTAATGAAAAATAAATAAAATAATTAATGAATACCCTCTTGAAAGCTTTACGCATGTTTATCAACTTGGAATCGTTTAAGATTTACACTTGTTCTCTTAATAAAAAGCTAATTTATAAACGTCTTTTCAAAGGAAAACATGAAAATTATCTCTGAAATCAATTCCTGACACACTGCCACGGAATTTTCTATCTGACTGAATGTAAGTGATGTTACTGGAGACACAGCTATAAGCATTTCATACACAGCTGTTATCACGTGATCATCGTAAAATATACAGCGTGCTACATTTTATGACATCCTAATAATATTTCATTACGTTAAGTGATATGTTGTTTGAAGCCACATAACTTCGCATGGGGAGTTCGTCGTTCTATTTGCATTAAGCCCGGTACCAAATCAGGATTGGTTCACCTACTTGGCTTACTTTGATATATTATGTGGCCAACAACCATTGACGGCTGAGAAGTTGAAGCGCCGTTATTTGAGCCGACTAGTTATTGCCAGGTATAATTAAAACAGCTCATACGGTATGTCGGATAATTTATGTCTTTTTAATAGTAATTCAAACGAATATTGAACTTCGTATTCAGCTAAATTTAAAAGCTTATGACGCTTATATTTGAAGTTTACTAAAGTATCACAATGAACACTCCAATAATTATCCATTTTATTTATGACTTGTGACTGAAAAACTTATAATTTTTCAATGTTAAATTATTTTAGTTATCTTATAATTGTGATTTAACGATCATAAAGAAAGTTCTAATGTTTGAATGAATAACTAAACGAGTTTTTATAATTCCAGTCAAACTTACGAGTTAACAAACGATAAGTGTTGATGCTCGTCTACTAGTCTAGTAATTTTCTACTGTGAAAGTCGTCTTCAACGAGTCTATAATGACACATTGAATCAGACAAATACTTATTTATAATTATTATGAGTTTAATTGAATGAAATAAATGGAATGCAAAAAGGAATAAGTATGAAACACGCTGGATATTATTATAAAGATAAGCTAGAATCAGCTTGGAACCTTGCCAAAAATTAAATGATGCTATAAAAATCTAAAGTTCCAGTGGAAAAAATTGTTCACTAACGACCACCAGTAGTATGCCAAAAATATTTTTACTCAGTATAAACAAAAGCAAGAAAGCTTCAAACATAGTGGAACGTATCTTTTTAACTGTCTCTAACAAGGCACAGAGGAAGCTTATATGAGCTAAAGTTTAATTACCCAGAGATAAAATCGTTGATTCATTACTCAAAGTCGTGTTTAAATGCTATTTTGAAATAAGTGTTTAGTGTGGAAAAATGGGAAATCTGTGGAACCGTGAATTGGAAAATAATGTTGCTACGCAGAGATTCTGAATGAATAACAACTGCGTTGTTCGTAATTTATAGCGAGTAAGACTTTTCTATACAATAGTATCTACAACATTTAGGCTGTGTGTAATGAGTGAATTATGTGTGTTATAGACTTGTTGAAGACGACTTACATAGTAGAAAATTACTTGAGTAGTAGACGAGCATCAACACTTATCGTTTGTTAACTCGTAAGTTCAAGAAAAGATTCGCCCATTTTAGATTTTTTTATGTTGTTAACAACAGTAATTATTTACGACTTCAAATTGTGTTTATTTATGTCGTGCAGTAATGAATTTCGCTCAATCAGACTGTTAATTTTAAATAATTGAGGGTTATCAACTACTTCGCCAACAACGCAATGTTTTGGCAGAAAATCAGAATGTGCTGTATTTTACTGTAAACCTCTAATTAATTAATAAGATGGATTAATTCTTGTTCAAAAATTTTTATTTCCCACTGATCAAGCTCAGAGAGATATCTAGGGTTACCATTATAAAAGAATTTGATCAGTTTTGTGAAGTTAGAATAATAGGGTAGTTTCCTAAAATATTTTAATTAGTCCGTCACGTAGTTTAACAAAAAACATTGGACACGTATTTTTTATTTTTTCACGGAATTGAAAAATTAAGACGATACAGTCAGTTGAAATTTCGCGTGACGTCACACCTCGGTATAATTCTTAGCAAGGTGTGACATCAGCAGCCCCCACTCCTGTACTTTGAAGCTTTCCATCTTTGTGAATTTTTCTTGAATTGAAAAAGCAAAAAATACGTGTACAATATTTTTTGAAAATCTACCTAATGGACTAAATAAAATAATTATTTTGTAACACAGGAAACTACCCTATTCATTGGTATCCCATTACCATTACAAATATTGGTTGACCATTGTTTAAATGAAAAACCGACTTCCATATCAAAACACTACAAAGCCAGAAATAATTTTAATTTCGGTAGTCGGTGTTATTGGTTTTGTATTTTCTTTTTTTTTCACACCGCCTTCCGAAATTAAAATTATTTCTGGCTTTGTAGTGTTTTGATATGGAAGTCGGTTTTATTTTTTGCAAAAAAGTTTTTATTTTCGAGCTTTTTAGTGGGTCAGTGAATTTTCCAAATCGGTTCGTAAATGACGGAGTTATGCGCGAACAAAAACCGCAATGCAGAGTAAACGAAAAGATCATCAACGTAAATCAACGTAAATATTTTTTTTAGACTTTTGTTGATTTTTCAGAAACGGCTTGTCCGATTTCGATAAAATTTTCATGGGACCATTTGGGAAGTATACCCTTTCTAACAAAATAAGAATTTTTCAAATCGGTTGGCAAGCGACGAAGTTATGCGCGGACAAATATAAAAAAAAAAAAATACCAACGTCCGAATTGAGAACCTCCTCCTTTTTTAGAAGTCGGTTAAAAAGAAAGAAGAATGTTTTGTTTATCAAAAATCTAGAATCGATTTCAATACACAGATAGATGGGCGAACCTTCAGACGGTTATAAACTTTTTTTTTTTAAACTACAACAAAATCTCTATTGAATGCAAACGAAACTGCAGACAAACGATAGTCGCAAATAAAAGCTACTCTGTCATATTATCTGATAATTTGTTGTTTCAAAGATGGATATGACAAAACTGACCTGATGAAAATGAAATGACCACCCTTTTACATTCACCTACTTATGTTCACTCTATACTCTTATGTATAGTTCTCGTCAAATAACTTGGCAAGAGTCGTTCAATGCGCAGAAGTCGATTTTTAGGTGTCAGCGATTGTCAGCGGGACGCGGGGTATGACGTAGCGACGCTCCGAGCGCGCGGTTGGTGAGTCAGTAGTTCTCGTTCAAGTTGTACCCTTTGTTTTTGTTACGAGTTGTTGTTTTGAATTTAGTTTTTGTTACGTTGATTACAATGCCAGAACCAAATACCGTTTGACGCAGACTATTAAAACGTCAGAAAGAACAGTTAGACACTATAGTTAAGGAAGGTTCAAATTCCGAATTCGTCACTGTTTATAGGAACCCGGGAAAAAAGAAGAATAAAAAAATTTTTAGCAAAAAATAGAACCGACTTCCATATCAAAATACTACAAAGCCAAAAATAACTTTAATTTCGGAAGTCGGTGTTATTGGTTTCGGATTTTCCTTTTTTTTCACACCGCCTTCCGAAATTAAAGTTATTTTTGGCTTTGTAGTATTTTGATATGGAAGTCGGTTATATTTTTTGCAAATTTTTTTTTTCACTGTATTTAGTGGGTTGGTTTGTAATTTATCTAGTCACAAAAGCCATAATGTCAACAGCTTATCACCTTTTACAAAATATTGCTTTTCCCTGTGCATAGCCGTTAATTTTTGAGGAGTTCTCCTGGTATTTGACCATCAGCTCTACATCACCATATGCATTGTGACGAGCATAAAGTGTTTAACATCCGTACTCAAGTATTCGAATCGCAATCCACGAAATACTTATTATTGAGGAGTTTCAGTGGCCATCTGTGGTCTTTGTCATCAGTTCAACTTCCCCAAATGGTACTTTTCGGAAGCAACTGCTCAAGGTACTATAAGAAATACCCAAAACGCTATAGGTGTGCCTATAATATTTGAAGAGTTCCCTCGATTACTCCAGGGTCCCATCATCAGATCCTGATTTCGTAACAATGGGACCAACTAGAAAGTATACCCATTCAAACGCAAAAATAATTTTTCAAATCGGTCCAGCCGTCTCCGAGTTATGAGGTAACATACATAAAAAAAAAAAGTTCAAGACGAATTGTGAACCTCCTTTTTTTGAAGTCGGTTAAAAAGGGGTAGCAGTTTTATTAACTAATTTTGACAACGAGAACATATTATTATTTCTTTTTTTTTAATACATTTTTTCACTTTTAAATGTGTTTATGTATTATATCTATTTTATTTATAATACCGAATTAACGTATGAATTCCTCTTCTTTCTTTAACATTCTTCTGAACAGACATGATTAAAAATAAATGATGGCAATAACCATAGAATAATGGCAAGCAGTAAAAGTGACCACTTTTTACTTCTACTAAGTGCACGATGCGCGAACTTACCCCCACTACGCCAGAACCTTGCCAACTTACGTGACGAGGACTGTAAGCTACTGTATTAGGTATACACAAACTTAGAGTTCAATGTCACTTTTATGGATATATTCTTTTATTGTACTATTACTTTTATTCTCTTAGCATTCTGATTTCTTTCTATTTTATTTTGCTACCAAGAAGCGAAAAAAAATATCCGAAAATAAACACGACAACTGAAATAGTTCAATTGAAATAACAATATTAATATGGTCCTGAGGGTCGTCTGTGACATTTTATTTCTTAGTCTTACTACTGCTGTAGTTTTAAAACATATGGAATATAACTTGGTATAAACTACAGCAGTACCAAGTAAGTAGGTCAGGTTGGTTTTGATATACAGTGATGGTCATATAATTAAGAACGATTTGTAGTACAAGACATTTAAAAAAAGACAATGTCATATGTACTTTTATGTTTCTTTTCAAAAGTAATCAATTATGTTATGAAATAGCTATATGGATAGAGTAAACGCCATTAAGAGAAAATATTAAAATCATTTACTATTTACCTTACTTTAATTTATCATCGACACTTACAATTTCAAATAGTAATAAAGCTGACAAATAATTAAAAACGATTCTTAAACTGCTCGAGAGTTGTTTCAGTAGATACTTAGATTTTAAAAATCTTATTAAATAAGACGGTGATAATGTTAAAAATTGCAATTTAATACATTTTATTCTAAGTTAATAGTTTGTAGCGTATCCACGGCTTTTGATGACTGCCTTAGGGGGCGTCCATAAATTACGTGAGATGTTTAAAGGGGGGAGGGGGTCGAGTCAAATCTCATCTAATCTTACGTTGGAGAGAGGGGGGTCTCGGCAAATATCACGCAACTTTTTTTCTGATTGAAACAAAAAAAATGTACTATTTTGGTCCATTTAATCCAGATTGTACATGCTTAAGATTTAATCTTAAGCGTATATTGTAATACGATTAAGATCATTCACTAATTCGTTCGAAAGAAAATAATTTCATTCATACTTCGACGTTATACATCTACTGCCTGTCAAACCACCATATTTGTTTTATACCAAATAGCTCAATTTAATCTGAATTTACGGTACAGTGTAGCCCGTTCTTTGTTTTCGCGCCACTGTCAGCCGAATGCCAGTGTTGCCAACTCCAGCAAAATCTTCTCCCTAGATTTATTATCTTAAGTCGCTAGAAGTCGCTAAAACTGATTCAATTAGAGACAGATCCCGGATTTAGGTACTCACTTTCCGGTTACTGGGGCCATTAGCAGCCTGGAAAGGGGATGGGGGGAGGCAAGTGAAGAAGAATGTACTACATAAGCAATACGACCTTTAATAATTAAAAAATGATTAACACATAGTTGCCTTATGTACAGTCAGCATCAAAATGATTGCCTTAGACGAATATCAAAGGACTGGTTTCAGCCATCCCTTGAATTCGAGTTCGATCTCCCATGTTTCCCGATATTTTTGAATGTACTGCCTCTTTTTCTGAGGTAAATCCATAATTTTGTTCACCACAAAACAGTTCATATACTTTGTAACTAAGTACTATGATGGGTAACGAATTAAACATCAGGCATTTTTTTTCTTTTTACAATAACAATCCAACGCGTTTACGTAAGAAACCAACATTTTGAAAAATCTCACGTGAAATTGGGGGATGGGGGAGGGGGTTGAATAAAATCTCATAACATCTCACCAGGGGGGGAGGGAGGGACAGAAAATTTAAAAAAATACCTCACGTAATTTAAGGACGCCCCCTTACACCGGCGAGGCACTGACACTATAATTTTTTGACATTTTTCAAGAGAAATAGAGCGCCATTCTTCTAAAAAATCGTTGTATTCACTGACTTAGGTTACCACACCGTCGATTTGAAACCTTTTTCTTAACTTCGCATCCAAGATGCTCTATGGGATTTAAATCTGGACTGTTGGGGGCCATTGTAAGACAGAAACTGATTGAGATGTGAGGAATTCTTTAACCGTGCGTGCAGTGTGCTTGGGATCATTGTCGTGTTGAAATGTCCAAATAATCGGAAGCACGTCTTCAGCATATGGTAACATTGTTTCTTCCAGTATATTTAGGTATTGGAAATTGGGATTAATCCATGTTTCCTTCTATCAATCTAACAGGTCCAACACCATGACCAGAGAAGCACCCGCTTTTCACATTTCTACCACCATGCTTTAATGTCACTTTTGTATACTTGGGGTCGAATGCTGTATTGGGAGGGCGTCGACCATATCGTTTTCCATCAGACCATACTCTGTTAATTTTTGTCTCGTCAGAGAAAAGAACATTTTTCCACTGTCTTACTGTCCAGCTTTCATACCCCATAGCAAATGCAAGCCGGGCTTGCTATGACACCGTTTCAACATAGGTACCTTTCTTGCTATCTTTCCGTTTAACTTAGCTTCTACCAAACGCCTTCGGAGTGTGCGCGCTGAGATCGCTGAAGAGTTGTTTTCACCAAAACATTCTTTTCTCAACTTCGTTAGACCCCTTAAAAGGGTATTGTTTTGCCAAACGCACGATATTTCTATCGTCTTGCTGAGATGAGTTTCTCTGTTTAGGTACACGTGGAATATTTCAAGTTATTTGATACGTGTTAAAATGCTTCACAGCGTGGAATATCATCGTTTTTGAGCACTGCAGGTAATCGGCTTTTTTATATCGCAAAGTTTTTTAACACTTCTCTTGTAGATTCATCGCAACTTTTATTTTTCCCCATTGTTTTTAAGTGAAATAATCAACTTCTTGACTTTTACAGCACTAAATGGCGCCAAAATGACGCGAATAATGGCTTAGTTACAGAGTGTTCTTTAAATTTGAATTTAAAAAAATATATCATCCAGTGTTCTTAATCATGTGGCCAGCCAGTAAGTTTGCAATAATATGTAAAGGTTTAATGTAAAACCTTTATCTATACATAAATTATTGAATTAATCATGTTATAACTATGTGCTACGACAATGTGGAACAATTTTGCGATACCAAGAGAGATACAAAAATACATGCAAAAAGTGTAAGTCTCGCAAGTTTGAAAAAAAAAAGCTTGTTTTTAAATAGTCGTTCTTAATTATATGACCACCACTGTGAGTTTTAGTTTATAAAGGAAAAATATTCAAGCAGTTTAATTGTATCCACACTAACCCTAGAAGTTGCATCAATATATTGGGATTATAGCGTGAAAACTATCTTTTCGTAATCATTTGTAGGTACTACGGCGCCCTCTAGCGCTGGAACAACACGTCAGATCGTGTATTCGCTTGATGGACGTTTTTTAATTTGACGCCTAATTATACATCTAATGCCTTTTAAGCAAACGACCATACAAGTGGATGGCGTTGTTTACCTTGACTTTTAAGTCTTATGTAAAAACAGTTCACACTTTCGAAATGTACCTGAGCTTTCCTCAATTTTTCTTCTATAGCTGCAAATGCTATCTGCAAGGCCTGGTGTTCGTCTCTCAATATTTGATTTAATCCTTGTAATTCAGTCATATTTGTTTCATACATTTGAATTTCAGCACGCAAAGATGCTATCACTGCAGTATTTTCTGAAATTCTAAACATACAAAAAGCTATTAAAAATATTCAGTATAATTTTCATTAATAATTAAGTTCTAATGATACTATGAGTGACCAAGTCAGTTTAAACACTTAATTAAGTTGTTTTATTAGAACATTGCCCTACAGATACAATAAATGGAATGAAGGGAATGAAGCAAAATCTAGATATTGCCTTATACTTCTTAGATAGATAGATAGAATATACTTTATTGTAACCAAAATTTAAATACATCTATATAACAATATTGCTTAAGCTACGGTTACAATGGTGGTATCACTGAGAGTGATATCTTCCATACAACCTCTGGAAGGACAAACTTTAATTAAAGTGGGGAGAACTAAAGTTCTTAATGGACTTCTTTTTTTTTCATCCATCAGCACACTTGCAGTCACAAGTTTCATCATCATCATCATCATAGACAGCCTGACTTCACCCACCGCTGGGTATAGGCTTCCCTTCGCTTGTGCCAAGCTCCTTGTTCATGTGCCAGTCACATCCAGGGTATACCCACGATGGCAACAATGTCGTCTGCCCATCTCGTTGGCGGACGAACAACGCACAAGTTTACTACATAATAATTAGACGGCTAAAATCTCTTCTAAAATATTTCTTTCAATTTAAGATTTTGGTAACTGTATGAAAATGATGAGCGCACTAAGATCCTTTCCTATAACTTTTTGCATTTATGATTACATACTGCCAACATTTGGCATAGAACTAACAGCCCAAACAGGTTATTACGCCCACTATGTTACACTGTTTCAAAATTACATATTTTGGTTATTTGTCCAAGTCTATCCTTATTCGGCATAACTAAATGACCAGTTTATGTCACACTACTAAAGACTTAATCTAACTTACATAATATCCTTAGCTTGTAACTGTTTCTCTAAATCATGTGCTTTTTCATTGAGACTCATAATCTGCTGTGCATTTTCTCCACGTCTCCTGTGCATGGACGTCAGCTCTTCTTGTTGAACTAAGATTTTCTGCTCCAATGCCTGTATCCTTTCATTGCTAGCCGTGCCTGAAATTGATAGAATTATTTTGTGGATTAAACAGAACATTTATTTCATATTTTTCAACGGTCAAGCTATTTCCATCAATTACCAAAGCTCCAGGAGGAAATGTTCTTAAAAAGAATTCTGCCGATCAAACTGATATTAAAATCACTATTACTATCTATACAACGTGTAACGGAAAGGGTATATACATACATACCAAGATAAAATTGATACCAAATTTTCCGTTTCGTAAGTTTCTTAAATTGAAATCATAACAATAGTGTCACCGCACTACGTAGGTCAATAACTTTATACTACACCTGCTTGGAAAGTACCTTGATACTTTATCAAATTTACGTCATTGCATATCGAACAAATATGCGGGGAGAAAACGCATCTGAGCGGGAGAGAAAAGTGTATGAAAATCCATTTCTTACGTGGTTTTTCTTTTTTAATTTTGGGTAAGACTATGCGCCGGTAACCTAAATATCAAAAGCCAAAAAGTTTTTACAGTGAGTTTTTATCTCCAAGTTCGCAAAATGACACTGGCCACTAGCTGTCTGTTGGATGGTGTCGGGCTGGCAGTGCGACCCTGCGGCGGCAGGATAAACAATTTGAAAAAAGAACATGTGAAAATTGCAGACGCCATTGGCGCCATTTTCAATTTGTGTGTTGTTTGAGGATTCAGTTTTCGTAGAAAGTAAAATAAAACTATCAAAATGATAAGTAGTGATAGTGATGATGAAGATTTTTTAACTCCGCCGCAGTTGAAGGAAACAGCAAAAATACTGATTGATAACCTTTTACCACAGAAATCAATTAAAAAATATAATAAAACTTATGACGATTTTTTGCAATGGAAAAGTGAAAATAATGCGGCATCTTTTTCCGAAACTGTTTTGCTAGCTTATTTCAGTGAAAAAGCGCAAAAATACAAACCAAGTACGTTATGGTCTATGTACTCAATGTTGAAAAGTACTATTTATTTTCCTCGTAGGTGTAGTATAAAGCACTAAGTATCACTCGAGAGAAAGTGCGATTCCCGATCTCGGGTGTTTTAAAGCCCTCAGCTGTGCTTCGGGCCTCAAACGACACCCTCGACGGTAATCGGTCACTTTCTCCTCTCGGTGAACACACACGTTACTTGCAAATATCACGATAAATCTCTTCCGTAATTCTGTGTGCCCAGTACTGTAGTAGCCTAGCGTAAAGGCGGTGTTCTTTTGTCGGCGCGAGAAAGGAGATAGGATAAAATAAAACCATTCCAATATCGTTTGATATCACCCAAAGAAGCCGTGCCCTTGGTATGTATATACCCTTTCCGTTACACGTTGTATACAATATTTTTAATTTGACATGACATGGGGGTAAAGATAGATATAATTTATCTTATACACTCATGATATAGTTTCCTAACTGTACAGTGGTGGTCATATAATTAAGAACGACTATTTAAAAACCAGCTTTTTTATCAAACTTACGAGAATTACACTTTTTGCATGTCTTTTAGTATCTCTCTCGGTATCGCAAAATTGTTCCACATTGTCATAGCACACAGTTATAACATGATTAATTCAATAATCTATACTAATATTATAAAGCTGAAGAGTTTGTTTGTTTGTTTGTTTGTTTGCTTGAACGCGCTAATCTCAGGAACTACGGCTCTGATTTGAAAAATTCTTTCAGTGTTAGATAGCCCATTTATCGAGGAAGGCTATAGGCTATATATCATCACGCTAAGACCAATAGGAGCGGAGCACTAATGAAGAATGTTTCAAAATCGGGGGATTTCTTTTTCCACGCGGACGAAGTCGCGGGCGGAAGCTAGTGTATAGATAAAGGACATTAAACCTTAAACATTAAACACTAAACATTTTAAACATTAAACCTTAACATATTATTGCAAACTTACAGGCTGGCCACATAATTATGAACGCTGGATAGTTTATTTTTTTGTTCTAATTTAAATAGAGAACACTCTGTAACTAAGCCATTATTCGCGTAATTTAGGCGCCATTTAGTGCTGTAAAAGTCAAGAAGTTGATTATTTCACATAAAAACAATGGGAAAAAATAAAAGTTGCGATGAATCTACAAGGGAAATGATAATAAAACTTGGCGATAAGAATTAGTCATATAAAAAGATAGCCGATCACTTGCAGTGCTCAAAAACGAAGATATTCCACGCTGTGAATCATTTTAACACTTATCAAATAACTTAACATAACAAATACTCCACGTGTACCTAAACAGAGAAACTCATCTCAGCGAGACGATAGAAATATCGTGCGTTTGGCAAAACAATACGCTTTTAAGGGGTCTAACGAGTTGAGAAAAGAATATTTTGGTGAAAACAACTCTTCAGCGATCTCAGCGCGCACTATCCGAAGGCGTTTGGTAGAAGTTAAACGGAAGGATAGCAAGAAAGGTATCCATGTTGAAATGGTGTCATAGGCAAGCCCGGCTTGCATTTGCTAGAGGGTATGAAAGCTGGACAGTAAAACAGTGAAAAAATGTTTTTTTCTCTGACGAGACAAAAATTAACAGAGTATGTTCCGATGGGAAACGATATGTTCGACGCCCTCCCAATACAGCATTCGACCCCAAGTATACAAAAGTGACATTAAAGCATGGTGGTAGAAATGTGAAAAGCGGGTGCTTCTCTGGTCATGGTGTTGGACCTGTTAGATTGATAGAAGGAAACATGGATTAATCCCAATTTCCAATACAAAAATATACTGGAAGAAACAATGTTACCATACGCTGAAGACGTGCTTCCGATTATTTGGACATTTCAACACGACAATGATCCCAAGCACACTGCACGCACGGTTAAAGAATTCCTCACATCTCAATCAGTTTCTGTCTTACAATGGCCACCAAACAGTCCAGATTTAAATCCCATAGAGCGTCTTGGGTGCGAAGTTAAGAAAAATTGGCCAAGTGCGAGTCTGACTCCCCCATGAAGGGTTCCGTAGTAACTATAATAAATATAACATACTTAATATATTTATTTGAAAAAAAAAAAACAAAAAACCTTACAAATTTCTTAAAACTAGCTTATTTACAATTTTTACAACTACGCCAAATAACTTTGTTTTTCATAGTATTTGTATGAATTACAAAGTTATATTTGCGGTTTTCGAAAATATACTGAATCTCAAAAACTGCTGATGGTTGAAAGTTTACATTAAGATCTACAACATATGGTTTTTTAGACTTTTCATTTCATTATTATAGAAGTTAGAGGGGGGACACACATTTTACCACTTTGGAAGCGTATATCTTTGAAACGATTAACTTTATGAAAAAGTCATTTTAGAAACCCCTATGTTAATAATAATAATAATATTAACAGAACCGCGAGATTTGCAGTCTCAGGGAATATTTCCTTCAAGCCGATGTGGGTATGCACCGAGATGTGGTTGCAGTGGAAAAGGGACTCACCCCGCTGACCATGGCTAAAGAGAACTGGCACAAACCTGTTATACTCACCGCAGATGACCGCAAGGAGGTATGGAAAAGCAAGGAGCTTCATGGTCGCTACTATCGGGCTCTCTATGGGCCCGATGTAGATTTGACAGCTTCCGTTGCCTGGCTACGCTTCGGGGATCTCTTCGGAGAAACTGAAGGCTTTGTCTGTGCAATTATGGACGAAGTTATCTTGACGAATAATTATCGGAGACATATTATGAAGGACGGGACGATTGACGTGTGTCGGGCATGCCATCATCCTGGTGAGTCCATCAGACATATTGTCTCCGGTTTTTCTCGTCTTGCTAACGGCGAGTACTTGCATAGACACAACCAAGTAGCCAGAATTATCCATCAGCAACTTGCTTTGAAATACAAACTTGTCGATTCTGAGGTACCGTATTACAAGTATGTGCCCGACCCAGTTCTCGAAAATGACCATGTCACGTTGTACTGGGATCGGTCTATCATCACTGACAGGACTATTGTTGCCAATAAGCCTGATATAGTGGTGATAGACCGATTAGTGCGCCGCGCAATGATAATCGATGTTACCATCCCACATGACGAGAATCTCGTGAAAGCTGAGAAAGAGAAGCACATAAAGTATCTCGACTTAGCTCATGAGGTTGTTGACATGTGGAATGTGGACTCGGCTGTCATTGTGCCGATTGTCATGTCAGTCAATGGGCTGATAGCTAAAAGCTTCGACGACCATCTGTCGAAGCTGGCGTTGCACAGCTGGATAAAGGGCCTGATACAGAAGGCAGTTCTCCTCGATACAGCTCGCATTGTGAGGAGGTTCCTTTCTCTGGAGACCTAACCACCGGTAGCTTGGACCCTGCTCCCGACACCGATGGACTGCCATTTTTTATATTTTTAAATGTTTTTTTTATTGTAAGTTTTTATAGAAAAATATTTAAAAATGTAATTTTTGAGATATGTGTTGAATAAAGGAAATAATAATATTATTATTTCAGTATATATATTTAGTTTCAGTTCCATGTATGGGGAGCCCCCTTTATTTTAAATATTTTTTAAATTTTTCTTAAAATCGGAAAGCGGTTCACAGAATACATCTACTTACCAAGTTTTAGATGTATAGTCCTAATAGTTTCGGAATAAAGTGGCTGTGACATACGGACGAACGGCCAGACAGACAGACAGACAGACAGACAGACAGACAGACAGACATGTCGAAACTATAAGGGTTCCGTTTTTTGCCATTCGGCTACGGAACCCTAAAAAGGTTTCAAATCGACGGTGTGGTAACCTAAATCAGTGAATACAACGTTTTTTTAGAAGAATGGCGCTCTATTTCTCTTGAAAAATGTCAAAAAATTATAGTGTCAATGCCTCGCCGGTGTAAGGCAGTCATCAAAAGCCGTGGACACGCTACAATCTATTAACTTAGAATAAAATGTATTAAATTGTAATTTTTAACATTATCACCATCTTATTTAATAAGATTTTTAAAATCTAAGTATCTACTGAAACAACTCTCGAGCAGTTTAAGAATCGTTCTTAATGTATAAAAAACTGTCGATAATAAATTTGTAAGTTAATAGTAAGTGATTTTAATATTTACTCTTAATCCCGTTTACTCTATCCATGTAGCTATTTCATAACATAATTAATTACTTTTGAGAAGGAACATTAAAGTACACAGTAATATATGACAATGTTTTTTTTTAATGTCTGGTACTACAAATCGTTCTTAATTATATGACCACCACTGTATATAAAAATCAATCTTTACCTATGAAATTGGAGATTTTTATGAAAAATATAAAATGTAGGTAAGTAATTCCTTATTTCAACTAATCAAAGTACTGGCCCAAATTATCTATACAATTTTGCCATGTTGATGGCAGTTTGTCTATCCCTTTACTGTAGAAGTCTGCCAGACGGGAAGCGATGAGCAGCCAAAGCATTTTGTACTGCCTCTCGGGTGTTAAAATTATTCTCACTTAGAAAATTGTCTGAATTAAAAAAAAAAGTAGAAATCTGTTGGGACAAGATCCGGTGAGTACGGTGGGTGACGAAGTGCTTCCAGCTGTAACTCTTGTCGCTTTGCGATGGTTTGTCGTATCGTATGAGCTCGCGCGTTGTCGTGGAGAAGCAATAGGGAAGAGCGATTAGCCAGTCTTGGTTGTGGAATTTACGAATTTCTCCATCATTGTTTACAATTCTTGGCAAAGACATCTGCCGTCACTGTTGTGCCATTCGATAAGAAGCTGTGATGTATAAGACCAGCACTGGTCCACCAGACAGTCACGATCATCTCCCTATGAGTAATCTTTTTTAGCGCACTGATTAGGTGGTGTACCCGGGTCCACCCACTGAGACGAACGCTTACGGTTGTAGTACAGATTCCACTTTCATCGCAGGTAACAATTCGATTAAGAATTCCCTCGTTTCTATGCCGAATCAGTAGTGCTATGCATGCTTCGAAGCATAAGTTTCGCTGTTTGTCGCTTAGTTCGTGTGGCACCCACTTATCAAGCTTTTTATCGATTCGATTCGATCGATTATGATTGAACCAATAATGGGCGATGCAAGCAGTGTTAGGCTCGTCGACTAACTCGTCGTTAATATTTCGTGTTGTTTGAGCAGCGGTATTTTCACGTAGGAACTCATATGCGAAAATTGTACGAATTTTCAGGTTATCCATGACACCAAAAACTACCACAATTTCGCTAAAACAAAAAACTATCTAAAACATATTAGACCGGTACTGAATTTTAAATTAAATTAACACAGCTTTCGAATAAATTTATTTGAATTTCGAATGCGGCAATCCACAGATAATTAAATCTGAAAATACTGGTTATAGAATCTCCAATTACATAGATAAAGACCTATGATTAAAATCAATTTCTGTTTATTAGTCTCGCTAAAACCCGAAAACGACTGGGCCGATTTCGTGCATTCATTTTGTAAATTTGTATTATGTTTCCTCACCTGCAGGGAAGAAACTAGTATATACAGCATGAAATTTTAATGGTTGTTTTCCCGCGACAGTACGGTTACCCATCACTAGTGGTACCGAATATAAAGTTAAACTTAAAAAAAAAAAAACAATGATTTGTTTTCAAATTATAAAAAAAATATTCATCAACTCGAAGAACGTGAGAATCATTAGTAGTTCAGTAGACGTAACGTAGGTACCTACACGAAACGCACGCGCCAGCGCACGCTGCCAACAAAGGAAAAAGTGATTAATAAATGTTCAGAGCAAAATAAACTCTCGCCCATGGTGATAATGCTTTAACTACCCTACGCGCACGCGGCGAGGGAAGCCCCGCTCCCCCACCGTAGCATGCCGATGAGGCGCCGATTGCGGCGCGGCGCTCCGCACTTAGTCCTTCCGCGAACGTCGTATGTGCAATACGTTATCGTTTCAAAAATGAATCGTTATACAAATTTGTATTTCGCTATTGTGCAACTGTACGCCAGGGCTAATGACGACTCCCATGCCCGGACTTGACTCCGTTGGCCTTTTTCTTGTGGTCTGAGCTCAAACGCCTGGTATATCGGGAAGAACACGAAACACGCGACGAGTTAATAACTGCGATAGTGGACGCTTTTTAATATCTTAAGACGTGACAGAGACACCTTAATAAAATTGAAAGATAATCAATTAAAACGTGTTCGATTGTGTATTCAACTCAGTGGCTTGCTACCCCTACTCGTATTTTTGTAAATAATGAACATTTTAAAGTAGTTAAGTAAGTTAGTTAAATTATTGTAAATAAGTGGAGGATTCAAATTTATGAAATACGCCTCAAATACTTTGTTAGGTCTCTAATTCAGAAAATTATTTTTCAATTTGAATTTGAAAATTTTGAATTTGGTAAACTTGTTTTTATTTAATTTCGTATTCAGTAAATTGCAGCTAAAAAGTATTTATGACGGTCGTAGGCCCGTAAAATTATGAAGGAAAATTTTTAATAACTTTTTGGGTAAAGCTTATTTTTATCAAGAATAAGTTATCAGCTGATCGAGAAGCACGCGGGTCAACGGCCGCGCGGCCATTGTCGCCCGGCTTGCCCGAGCGTAGGTATCGAGGAGGATTACTACTGGATCGTGGTCGTTTTCGAGTTTTGTTTTTCACAACGGTTAATCTGCCATTTTTTGTTTCTAATATTTTATTTGTTTATAAAACGATTTTATTACCAACACAAAGCCATTTCGCTGGGGGAAAACAACCATTAAAATTTCATGGTGTAGATATGTATAGTTAAATCAATTTTTGTACATTAGTCTTGCTTAAACTCGAGAATGGCTGTATCAATTTTGTCTAATTTTGGTTTTAAAATATATGTGGAAGTTCAGGGAAAGTTTAAAAGGTGAGAAAATAAGAAAAATAAAAATGGCTGTACACAGTTTACTGGATCAGCTACTTTTTAATAAATATTTCTGTACCCAAATTTAGAATCTAGTTTTCATAACATAATTCATAATATAGCTATAGACATCATCATTTAGAAACAAGGATATGAATAGACTAACAATATTTATAGGTACTTCCACACCACGCTTTACAGACTAACTTTCTTTTTCTGATTACATATGGGTGCACAAAACATGTGAAGCATTAATGAATGGATCCTGAGTGTAGACTTTAGACCGAAGACTTTCAACTGCATAATGTTCATTTACATTTACTTACGTAATGTTATTGTTTTAAGCGTAGCTAATTAAACATTGG
Source organism: Tholera decimalis (assembly GCA_943138885.2). Taxonomy (NCBI): domain Eukaryota; kingdom Metazoa; phylum Arthropoda; class Insecta; order Lepidoptera; family Noctuidae; genus Tholera; species Tholera decimalis. The sequence goes on along the minus strand of OW964564.2, from coordinate 19,007,291 downwards.
TTTTAATGAGAAGAAAGTCACCTAAGGAGAATCTCATTTAAATCTGCTAGAACTTTAATTAAGTTTAATCTTACTATTCCAAAACATCATATAGTAAAAGGTAACCAACTTTAAAGAATTCTTATCAGACATCAACCTTTGTTTGCTTTTTATTAAGCTATCTCATTCATCACAATATGATTGATATGTTTCCAGTTTAGCATACATCTTTGATATTTATAGGCATTTCTATCTTATCTGTAATGAGCTGGCTATTTCCTATAATAAAGTAATTATTCAGTGTGCTTACCGGTACCAGATATAACGCTGTCAGTTCCCGTGAATCTTATTCTTTCATTGAGCAATGTCAGTTGCAGGTTCTCATTCTTTAATGTGTTCACATTATCAAATAGTCTGCTCTCTGAAATTTTTACATTTATGTTTTAGTAGAGGAAAAACACAAACAAGGTGCTTCTGAACACAAACAACTTATAAATTTAGGGTCTAAATGTTTTATAATATCTTTTCATTATCTTATTCAAAGGGAAAAATAATAAAAAATATCCTTTACTCTTATCCAGGTCTTACATATACATATCTATACTAATATTATAAAGCGGAAAAGTTTGTTAGTTTGTTTGTTTGTTTGTTTGCTTGAACGCGCTAATCTTCGAAAGTACTGGGTGGATTTGGATGAAATTTGGTATGGAAGTAGCTTGAAGCTTGAGGAAGGTTATAGGCTACTTTTTACCCGACTGCAAAAAAGGAGAGTTATGTTTTTACCGTGATATAATCCACGGGAGCGAAGCCCCGCGAGAATACTAGTGTTCTTATAAATCAGTCCTTCATTAAGGCATATTTTTTAATCTTAACATATTTTTAATAAAGCTAATTAGCTAATAATTACTACCTAAGCTTAAACACTATAGTAACTAATTTATAAACATTTTTTGCATTTTTTAAAAGAACCTCAGATAGAATAATATTATACATGCCTATTTCCTACAGATCCATATAATCTTTTTCATATTGTAGAATTATATTTATGTAAATGATTTCATCGCCTCTGGCCAATACATAGTAAACAATTTCACTATACTCAGCATGTTGTTGAGGCATGATTGATAACCATCCAAACATGTACAGACTTTCACATAATATTGGAAGTAATCCAGAATGGTTTTGATCAATAAATCCATTTTACAAGATTGTTCACTGACTTGTGATAACTCAAAGCAACAGTTTTTCTATGAATACATACATGAATATTATAACTTTCAAAGAACATTAACATTTTCTTGATTGAATGTAGGTAGGTAGGTCAGATATTAACCTGATACATTATACTGCTACATGACACATTTAAATATTTATGTTAGATTGTTTACTTAGAAATAAATATTTCATGGACTGTATTATCATTGATCATATTTTATCTCTGATATGTAATCATAAGCTAACACAGTAATATTACCATTGTTTGGAGGCATTTCTACAAACATACTTTACCTGGTGAAATTGAACTAATGAAATATATCATGTTTATTACTGTTTGGCGTAAACATGTTATGCCAGACTTAATTTCACTGTGTCAGATATACACGCAAATAATGTAGGTTATAAACAAACCGCCTACTAGAGCTATTAATGGCCATGATAACAAACAGAATAACGCACAAACTACCAGTGAAGAACAATGGATTATTAGTCTAGTGATAAATCTCTTATATTTGATAAATTACTAAAATGTCAACACAAAGACAACCATAGGTTAAGTTACTTACGAAAAGCAATAATGTCCTGAAACGCAGCAGTTTCGTATTTATTTCTAGCCTGCAGCTGGATTATAATCCTGTTCCTCCAGTCACCACTTTCCATTTTCACCGTGCAGTTAATTAACTGATAGAAATTAATTATTTTGTTAACTCAGGATCAAAACAAACAGATGTCATAATGTTCGACGGTATTCATTCGGTGAAAAAAAGACTGCCCTGAATGATTAATATAGTAAACCAATTCTGCGCATTAAATACACCTGTTTGTACTTCAGTTACGACAAGAAAAGCAGAAATTTTCGAAGATTTCTATGTATCTTCTGTAGCAATATGAATGACAATACGTTAAATCACATCTGACACTGACTTACTGACAGTTCACACTAGGGTTGCCAACCGTAAAAGAAAATCCCTCGTACATATGCAGCTAAAAATCTCGTACATTTAGGTATTATGCATGCAAAACGTGCTAAAACCAAAATTAAGGTATATTGAACTACTGGATTTAGGACTTTACTCGAAATAAACTATTGCAAGTTTCCTTCACTTTGTGTTGTATTTTTTTCTTTATTATTACTCAATCAAGTAAAATCACAAAAAAAACTAAATGTGTCTATATTATCCAAGGCATTCGACCTGGTTGCTTATGATATCCTGTGGGATAAGCTTGAGAGTATCAACCTTCCTCGTGAACTTGTGACAATCTTCAGGTACTGGTATACGCATCAGGTTAACAATGTCAGGTGGGCGGAGGCGGTGTCGGAACCGTATCGTCTGGAGTGAGGCTTGACCTCACCCACCCTTTTCAACCTATACGTGGACGCACTCATCGTTGCGCTCAGCAGTGAGCATGTTGGTTGTCATGTTGACGGGGTATGCGTCAACAATTTGAGCTATGCTGATGACATGGTGCTGCTGAGTGCGTCGGTCTGTGGTCTGAGGAGATTGCTAAATATCTGAGAAGAGTACGCGGGTGAGCATGGTCTTAAATATAATCTATCGAAGAGTAAATGCATGGTCTTTGCGGCAGGTGGTGCCAAGTGCCCTGAAACAGTGCCTCCAATCTATCTGTATGGCTTACCTCTGAATAGAGTAGAACAATTTAAGTACCTAGGGCATTTGCTTGTGTCTGATCTCAGGGACCATGCTGACATCGAACGGGAACGGAGGGCTTTGTCGAGAAGAGCAAAAATGCTCACCCGCAGGTTTGCACGTTGTTCTAACTCAGTTAAGATCACCCTTTTCAAGGCGTACTGCACCTCTTTATACACGTGCAGCCTGTGGGCTCGCTACACACAAGCTAGCTACAATGCCCTCCGCGTCCAGTATAACAACGCGTTCAGAGCAGTGTTGGGGCTGCCTCGTTTCTGCATTGCCTCGGGCATGTTTGCGGAAGCGCGCACCGACTGTTTCCACGCCACTAGTACCATGATATTAACATGATTGATGACCTGCAATAAATGATTTCTTTTATTTTTTTCTTTATATTATTATGAAAATTTATAAGGTAACTTAGTTTACATCTCCTCTCCAAATATTAATCAGGAACTTTCTCACTGTCATCGTTTTTTCTGCCGTATATTTTATCTGTTGTCATGCGGCTTTATATTCCTTTTGTGGGTTTAAATTTTTTTTTGCAAAAAATAGAACCGACTTCTATATAAAAACACTACAAAGACACCGACTACCGAATTTAAAGTTATTTTTGCCTTTGTAGTGTTTTTATATAGAAGTCGGTTCTATATTTTGCAAAAAAAAAATTTTTAACGCTTTTTAGTGGGTCGGTTTGTAATTTATCTAAGTACAAAAGCCAAAATGTCAACTACTTAACACCGTTTACAAAATATTGCTTTTCCCGGTGCAGAGCCGTTAATTTTTGAGGAGTTCTCCTGGTACATCACCATCAGCTCTACTTTACCATATGCATTGTGACGAGCATAAAGTGCTTAACATCTATATTCAAGTAATCTAATCGCAATCCACGAAATACTTATTATTGAGTAGTTTCGGTGGCCATCTGGGGTCTTCATCATCAGTTCCACTTCCTCAAATGGTGCTTTTCGAGAGCAACTGCACAAGGTACTATAAGAAATACCCAAAACGCTATAGGTGTGCCTATAATATTTGAAGAGTTCCCTTGATTTCTCCATGATATCATCATCAGATCCAAACATGACGACAATGGGACTAACTAGAAAGTATACCCTTTCAAACAAAAAAGAATTTTTGAAATCAGTCCGGCCATCTCCGAGTAATGAGGTAACATACATAAACAAACAAAGTTCAAGACGAATTGAGAACCTCCTCCTTTTTTTTGAAGTTGGTTAAGAATTGACGCAGTTTCCAGTACGAGTTGAACCTTTTGCACTCTCTGCAGCAAGAAGTGTGCCGTTCACTGTTTCCACAGTTAGCCGGTTTCTTATCTCTATCTTTATTAAAATGACTTTACTATTATAAAATGGTGATGCAAAATGTTCGTATGGCCATATTATCATAATCACGCTCGTACGGAAGACCACAAATCTCGTATTTGTACGAGGAACCTCGTACGGTTGGCAACCCTTGTTCACAGCAATCAACGTGAAGCAGTGTCTCCATATACACGGTAATTACCGTAGATGCACCGTAATCAAGCTGTTATCTACCGTCAAGGTAATAATGTATTACCGTGTCATAAATCACCGTATTACCATTGTTCAAGACTGCAATAGGCCAGCCAACGGTAACTGGACGTGTCCGGAACTTTTCCACGATACGTGGAGACTACCGTTGTTTTCAATACTATAAACAAGGTTACACAATGGCCTGCCTCTACTAGGCTTCGGCCTACAACAATAAAAACAAAATGTACCACTAACCTGAGTGCTGGGGACGCCAAGTTCGACCTTCAAAGGTCACGCCCTAAGTGTGGTTTGTATGTAAAATGGGGTGAGTAATTGTAACGTGTGATGTAAGTTACGGGTTCTAGGACGGTCCCAAGGCGTCGATCTTCAGATGGCGCAGTCCCGACCAGCATCACACCCAACTCGTTTCCAGCAAGCGCGCGCTACGCGTGGTAGACAATAAGGCGATGTGTTCCGAGAAATATCACTGGATTCTTGTTAATCCGAGATTACAAAGTTCAATCAATCACTGAACACAATTAATCTGTTCATATCTCGCGAGATCCAATTCGATTTACAACAAATTCCGCGTGCCGGCCGACCGACGACAAGGCGGCGTATAATTCAACAATATCCCGGGGTTTTCAACAAATGGGGAATACACTTCAACAATTAGATAATTCGCGACCCAATTATCGGTCTCGACAGGCGAATCCAACAATATTTTACCAATTAATTAACTCAACAGCGGTTCCCATGACCGGCATTTTTTCCAAGCAAGCAAAGTCAATCTGTCAAGTCAGAGAGGTTATGTCAAGTGTCAACATCAAAGACAATAGAATGTTGCCACACCAAAAAGAGCGTTCAAAATTACATTTGGGACCAATGATATTATAAAGTACAGATATGTTACGTTCATAGTAATTTGCGTTGAAATTTGTTCCACGTAGTAAAAACTGCACACATCGCGGATATCTATGGCACACATTGACAAGTTTTACTGATAAGTAGAACAAAATATACGAAACAACACGCAAGTGAAAGAGATAGCTATAATTCTAACAATTGCGCTTCAAATGAGTCCTTGTGCCATAGGATAACATTTTTATAGCCGTAGAGTGGACACTCGATTGAAGAGTAAGTACGTAGGTAAGAAATTAAACATCATAATGGTTAATCACGGATCAAGTATTACCACTAATGTTTGTATTCAGCTTAGCCCATTATATTCAAAACTAAAATAGAAATTAATAGTCATTATGTTAATGAAATAATTTATGATCCGTCATAACAATAATTGTATGATTCTAAAACTTCGTCAAATCGGAACTTCATCTTGGATGAAGCAGGTGGAAAGCTATCAATAAATAATCAATTTCATGACACAACTATAGGTTTCATAATGAAATGTCATGTAGCGGTTTCTTTGTAGGTACCTATACTGACCAAACAAATTCAACGTTGTCGAAAATGCAAGCAACAGGTAGCTGAGATTTTATAAAACATTATGCAAGCAGCATTATGTTTTATAAAATGTTTTAGTTACCTACCTCTATAATTGGAACTGCATTTTTTTAAGCATTGTTCGACCACATTTCGAATTTTCGAAACATATTTGTTAGTACTTTGGAAGTGATTGCTACATATCCTGCTGTTTTTTGATGTTATCCAGTCTGTTTCGCTTTTTTGTTCACGAACAATTGCGATCCAATCTTGAACGAACCTGATCCCTCGGAAACCTAATTCAATAAAAAAAAACAGTTATAATCCTCAATTATCAGTCAAATGAACTTTAGTCAAAAAAATTGTAACACAAAACAAATTAAACCAAGTCAATCAATATCGCTTCTACACTTGTAAACTTTTAACTAATCTATGTCCGCACGCACGCATCCTTATCGCTCTCGCGACAAAACAAGTTTGCTCTCTCTGTCTTCACCTACATATGGCTCCTAAGCATAATTTATTGGCAAGTTTGGAAAATAAATGAAATATAAAACATAATCTTAATATATTTGCATTCTCACATGTGATATGAGATCCTTTGTATTTTATTTACTTTGGAAGTATAATTCGTACACTTCCGAAACTCACACGATGGCATTTTTGATAAATAAAATCTAAGGACATGGGTATTACGGTGCGGCACGCTTGTGGTTGCGTTCGACGCAGACTAGTTGCAAGACGTTCCAATTAGCTCGTTTTCGAGTCTTCACGACGCGCGCGCCTATAACATATCTGTACTATAAAATATCATTGTTTGGGACGCAACAACCATTATGAATTACTTTGTTGTATAATTATTTCATCGTGTATTGCCTAAAAGTCCTTCAACGAATTTCACGTCAGTCAAATTAACATTTTTTTAAAGGCAACACTGCCGGAAGTCCGAGGAGAATCCCACAATATCTAAAAGAAAAGTCTATCTCTACGAACAAGCGTTGGCAATCTATTCTCAACCTTATTCAAATAATAGAAGAACAAAATTTGTAAGTGATATAGATGAATGACGTAAAATACACTGTTTTTTTTTCTATTCTAGTTACGCTACCACGCATTACTTACATTTAAATCAGTGTTTCAAGAGCAGGCTTCTATCTTAAATCTTCTTCTTACTAATCTTACTTCTTTCTTACTAATATTATAAATGTGAAAATTTGTGAGGATGGATGGATGTCTGTTACTCTTTCACGCAAAAACTACTGAACGGATCTGAATGAAATTTGATAAGTAGATAGTTGACATCCTGGAATAACATATAGGCTACTTTTTACGAAATTCCCACGGGATCGGGATTTGCACGGGAAAACCTTCCCACGTGTACGAAGTCGCGGGCAAAAGCTAGTTAATTATAATTTTAAAGTTATAGAGGGAGAATTTACGGTTAAGTTTAATATTTGTTTTAGTATTGCGTGTGAGTGAGTTGTGTAGTATTGTTACAAATATTGTTATTCACAATGGAGAGTGAGTGATACTGAAAGTAATGATAGCGACACAAGACCAACTTGTTCTACCAAAACAGCTAGAGCTGGAATAAAAAGGAAGTATTATGAACAAAAGTTTAAAGCTGAATGGTGTAAACTAAAAGAATTTTGCATATTTTACGTTATTTTTGTTTTGTTAATAATTTAAAAAGCAAATAGTATTTTGATTAATTTCATTATAATCATAATTATAAACTAAACTACAAAAATAAATAAATTATTATAAAGCTGAATATTCCTTTGAAAAATTACACGGTAATTTACACGGTACACTTTTAGAAAATTCACCGTAATTTGGTCTAAAACACCGTATTTTTATCCTAGCAACACGGTAACTCTCGATTTACATATGGAGACACTGACGTGAAGTTAGGTGACAATATTTTTTTACACATAATATGTTAACAAAATCTACTTTTTTTTAGTTACTTTTGATTAACATTTAAATGCAGATGTAAACAAAGGATATGGCCAATTTTACTATGGACGTCGGCATAGTTATCGAATTTAGTGTACACCAATGATTTTTGGTGTTTTATATTCGTGAATATTGACTCATTAAATTGCTATAAATAAAAAACTCAGAAATCTTGTCATTACACCAGACTAGACAAAAAACAGTTACAGTAAACCTTTTAATCAGATCGCTAGCAATAAGGTGTTTAGATTATAATTTCGCTATTAAAAACTTAAAGGCGCTTTAAAACAGTGAACAGTTGTGAATTATTGCGTATAACTGATATAGTTTTAGTATTAAACCAATAAACAAAGTAAGGATTTTAAACTGAATATTGACTAACATTTATTAAACTGGGTAATAATCTCAAAAAATGTGACAATAATAACAAACATTAACATAACATCGCGCCTGTATTCCCCGAAGGGTTGGGCCGAGGTGTACCTATAGTACACCCAGATTTCACCAGTTATTTTGAGTACCATTTAATAGGGGGCGAGTCTGTTTCTATCAACCAGGCACAGATCTAGACTCCGGGCTGCTACTGAGAAATTCCTGATGAATAAACCCAATATCACTTTGCTCGACCTGGGAATCGAAATCAGGACCTCATGCTCAGCAGTAGCGGTTGCGACCATTAGACCAACGAAGGAAACACAGAATAAAACAAAGGAGTAAAAATTATTATTTATTTACTTATTAGAGAAAATAAATAAAAATATTTTGACATATTGTAATTATTATATCTTAAATGCTTACGAAGATAATATACATTAGAGCAATGCAGCGATAGTGTTAATAAAGAGACCTAGGGAGGTCAATCAACCAGCTTGGATAGAACAGAGCATTTTTATTTCACCAATACACTAACCTGGATTAAGTGTAAATATAGGGCTTCAGTAATTACATAAATAACTGCTGTCCAACCAGACTTGTTAAAAATAATACAATCATAGATTTATTTATTATTATTTTACAATTGTGATTACTGTTCCGTGAGAGAATTTCTGAGACATTTTCAAAGTTCAAGATATTAGCTTTTGACTTCATAATATTAATTATGTCTTCTATATGGATAGCACTAAATGTAGAATGTGTCTCATTCATTTGAGGTAATAAATGCCATTGATCGCTGTACAAATGTGTTTCACACACTCTACAGCTGCGAGGAACATAGAAACTATGTTCCTGCAAAAGCAGTCTTTTAAGGAATTGCGAGACCAAATGTACCATTCTGTTTCTGCATTGTTGAAATATACTGTGAACAGATGTGATCGAAGCTCGCTTGTAATTAGGTAATGATATGGTATTACTTTCCCATGGCCCTCTTTGAACAGGCGGCAACGGTGGTGGCTCTGGTGGGCTAATATTAGAGGCTACTACATCATTATCCAAAGCCAATTCTTGCATGTCTCGTGATGAGTCATACACTGCCTGTCTATTTGCTCGCATCCAACACACATGGCAAACATAGTTGTTTCTTAAAGGCTGAAAATAAACCACAGTTAGAATAAACACAATAATAAATTAATTCAATCATTAGATAATTCTTATGTTTATATAATTTTTAGTAACAAGGGTATCTTTTTAAATATCTCTTTATGTTTTCATGTACTATGTTATAGTAAAATGAGCAGTACTATGTTACACATGCCTACTTTAGGCAAGTATATTATGTTAAAGATGAAAAATACATAAAACACAGATATGTTATATCTGTGTTTTATGTATTTTTCATATATTTTTCATCATACATACATAGTATGAAAGCTCATTTTTTTTATAGATTAATACAACTGGGTATTTATAATAATGAAAAAAAAAAATGCTTACCACATAATTAGTATTTTGTGATAATAGAACAGCCAGCAACGGACACTCCATACTGACATTATGGTGTCTTATTTTCCTCACTGATTTGCCATTTTGTCTCTCTTGTTCACCAGCTTCGGTGTTTAATAATAATAAACATGGATGACAAATAAATGTATCAAGAGGCAACTGAAAATAAGATGCACTGTAAGATTTCGCATACCAGAACTATATAAAAATAAATCAGGTTAAGTTTTTTCTAGTCCAACTTCTTACCTGGGTTTGGGCATTGGTTATCCAACGCGAAAGTCTTGTTTGATTGTGTGCAGAAAGCGAGGATATGAGATGCCTCTGCAACCTTTGCATGGCTATTCCGCAGTTGATGCACCTCATATTGATCCACAACGCAATGTAAATCAGAGTCCAGTAATAATAGCAAGGTAATCGGGTGGTAGAAGGTATCAGTACGTTGAAATAAGCAGGGGTCAAAAATATTAGAAAATAATCGCAAAAACAAACACAGGACGCAATGTAGAATCTGTAATAACATAATATTGACATTTGACATAGACAATGACACATTGTCAAACAAGTAACGCGTTCCGTTTTCCGAATTTTTTTTGTGTGACATATAAAAAAACTATCTTACGCATCAACATTATGAAAAGATAATTTTATTAAAATAAAAATATGTCTAGGGGTAAGTCACCCGGTCATGATAGCCTAAGTATAGAGCATTTGCAAAACGCAGGAGTCCATCTCCCAAGGATTCTTTCTTTACTGTTTAACTTGTGTATCAGTCACTCTTATTTACCGGTAGATCTAGTAAGGACTGTTGTGGTGCCCGTTCCTAAAAATAAGACCGGTGACATGTCGTATACCACCAATTACCGACCTATATCCTTAGCAACAATTACTGCCAAAGTGTTAGATAGTTTGCTGGACAAATATCTGGCTAAGCATTTAAATATTGATGACAGGCAGTTTGGTTTTAGGAATGGGTTATCAACTGAGACTGCGATTATGACACTAAAGAGCACAGTACAATACTATACTGGGAGAAGGACGCCTGTCTATGCATGCTTTCTGGACTTATCCAGGGCATTCGACCTTGTTTCCTACGACATCTTGTGGAACAAATTGTCGAGTGAAACTAGCCTGCCGCCAGAAATAATTAATGTATTTAAGTTCTGGTATAGTAACCAACATAACACTGTGCGGTGGGCAGATTCCTACTCTGATGTATACAGGCTAGAATGTGGAGTAAGGCAAGGAGGTTTAACCTCGCCCAAGCTATTCAATTTGTATGTGAATAAGCTGATTGAGGAACTCAGCAGCTCTGGAGTTGGATGCATGATGGACGGAGTTTCCTTTAATAACATTAGCTACGCTGATGACATGGTGTTGCTGAGTCCATCAATCAGTGCGCTTAGGAAACTGCTGAACATTTGTGAGTCTTACGCTGGTGCTCATGGACTGAGGTATAATGCTAAGAAAAGTGAGCTGCTCGTTTTCAAAGCACATAATAAGACCTATCAAATAGTACCACAAGTCTCGTTGTGTGGTACGGTGCTTAATAGAGTTAAGCAGTTTAAATACCTCGGTCACTGGGTTACAGAAGATGGCTCGGATACGTGTGACATGGAGAGAGAGCGCAGAGAATTGGCCGTAAGATGCAACATGCTGGCCCATAGGTTTGCGAGATGCGACAGTAATGTCAAGATTACTCTGTTTAGGGCATTTTGCCAATCTTTTTACACCTGCAGCCTATGGACCAGATACACGCTAAAAACGTACAATGCCTTGCGCGTGCAATATAACAATGCATTTAGGATACTGTTGTCACTGCCACGTTTTTGTAGCGCGTCAGGGATGTTCGCAGAAGCACGCACTGACGACTTTTTTGCAATAATGCGTAAAAGGTCTGCATCATTGCTGCGTCGTTTGCGTGACAGTGCCAACAGTCTCCTGAATGTGATTGTTAGTAAGACCGAGGGCAACTTGATGGGACATCTGTGCGCAATGCATGTGCTGCAACCGGGTGTTCCCAGAGGATGGTAGATCCTGGTCTTGTTTGTTTAATAGTTTTAATTTTGTCGAGTTTTATTATAAGTATATACTAACATTGTTTAAGTCAATACTAACACATTTATGGGTAATACCGAAATAAAGAATAAATAATAATAATAATTAAATTCCAAAAATACCAACGAAGACAGTTTCGTATAAATAAAAAGTTTTTAATAATAGCGTTTTGTCGTCCATATCACACGTCTATGTGATATATGCAAGTAGTATGCTTGATGTGGAACACCCATTATTATATTTATCTTACTCTATGGTCCATTATGGCGGACGTTGACAAATGGTACTTTGAATTCATCTTGATTACTAATTATTTTGAAATAAACACTGACGAGATCAGAGAGGTTAAAAACTACGTATTAAATCATTTTTCTATTTTTAATATATAATATTATTTACTATGTATGTGTACATGGAATGTACTTTTTTGTCCATGTCATTTATTTTCTTAATATTTGGTACAACATGAATCGATACGTCTTTTTCGGCAAGTTGTGTAACCTACCTACTATAGGTTAAATGCTCTAAGAACTTTTCATCTTAAAGAAATCTTAAAGAAAAAACGACGGGTTGCACTCCGGGAGTGCCGGCAGAAGTGAAAACTTGAATATTAACGTTGTGCATTTTTGATATTTTGGAATGGTTGGGGAATAATTTTTTGCACGAATTGCTTTATCAGTATAAAAGAACTATCATTTATGTGGTAGAATACAATATTTATTTATTGCGCTATCGGACACAAACATGACAATTTATATTAAAAAGTTTGTGCAGGCATACATTTTCGCCGCGCCGTAGAAAGAGAGGGGGATACTTCCTCTCCAAAGAGTATGTAATACACTATGTTTTATTCCTCTCCTACGTCGCGCCGGCTGTCTACTCTCCGTCCGTCTTACGAATTTTCGATCAGGTCACGTGTCCTGTTGACGCGAGTTTAATATTTTTTACCCATTACAAAAAAGTACACAACGCCGCTAAAGAAGTTTTCACTTCAAAAATTTTCATCTTAACATTACTGAGATCGCACCTGTTTATACAGTGAGAACATAATTATAAAATCAGTGTTAAAAACCTTTTTTGTTTGCTTTAGGGATGAAAATCTTCATGGATGTGTAGCCTACCTACCCTATCGCTTTTGAGAAGCTGCCGATCATAAACAAACGTCTGAGACACGCGCACCTAGAACCGTACGTACAATATACAAAGGAATATTATTATAAATACTATAAATTAAATATAATGTAAACAGAGATACGAGACGCGTGCCCTAAGAGCGCGCTCACACAATGACCACTGTAACACTGTTAAACTTTTGTAAACACTACTATTATATATTAACAATTCTATTTTAAATACAGAACATTCATCTCACATTACACAACAATACAGACACGAAACATGGCAACCGCTCAGATATTTTTTGAAAAAATTCACCGACGTGCAAAAGAAATACTCTACATTCGATCGTGAACTACTTGCAATCTACATGACAGACACTTCCGCAAGATATTCGAAGGACGTAATCTTATTATATTTACGGATCACAAACCGCTGACATACGTAATGTCACAGACTCCTTCCAACTCAGAAATAAACAGGCGAACAAGGCAACTTTTGTTTATCAGCGAATTTATGATCGACATACGACACGTAAGCGGTAAACAAAACGTCGTCGCCGACACACTCAGCCGTATAGAAACTATTTCATGCCCACCAACAATCAATTATACCGACATAGCCAGCGCGCAAGAAAAGGATACTAACATCAAATAATTATTATCACAAGATAACATCTCAAGAAAATAGTTATAACCAACAGCAACATCGAGTTATACTATGAAACCTCTACTGATTATGTATGACCGTACACACCTGAGCTATATAGAAGAGAAGTTTATAACATCGTGCACAACGTCAGTCACCGTCACCCTGGTACGCGCACGACGCGCAAGCTTATCAGTTATCACTCAATAATATTTCTGGCCATTAATGAACGAGATCAATGAATGAGCTGTTGGACTCGTACGTGCATACCTTGTCAGAAAAGCAAGATTCAACGACACACATACTCGAATATCACATCTTTCCCACCAACCGAACGTTTTCAACATTTACACGTTGACATCGTAGGACCTCTACCTACAACATCTCAAGGACATCGATACTTAGTTACAATGATCAACCAATTAACTAAGTAGCCCGTGTGAGATTATACATGTTACACATATGTATATCTATTTTATATGTATATTTTATCTGATAATCGTGATCTATATTCAAGTACGAGGGTACTTGAGTATTTTATTCTTAAAATAAAACACATGGACTATGAACCAAAACTCAATAAACCGAAGCAAAATAAGTGGGCTGTGAACAATCCCACTTCTGATGTGAGATTATACATATAAAATAGATATACATACACATATGTATATAAATATATATATATATAATATATATGTACAAAGGATGTTGTTATTTATAAAAGTAATTAATTATCAATATCAATTAATTATGTATTTACCGATTAATTATCAATTAATCGATATTACCATGATTGTCAGGTATATCGAGCCTTTACCGCCAAATTATCGTAAGCGACACTTTTGTCGAAAATACTTTTTTTTATTGCAATTAGTATTTTAAACCGTAACGGACCTAACCCTGTTGACGTTTCCCTCCAAAAAAAAAAACCGTTATAAAGTTATAGCAAGTGCTAAAATTATCGTGAATACATATATTTTAAAAGCCTTAACGTAAGCGACAACAAGCAATTTGCAAAGTAGCTAATTCAAACTCCTTATGCGTGAGCTTTGATTTAGGAAAAGTCCTCAATACTCCACATGGTAAAAGTGTGACCTTATATTACTCGACAAAATATGCATACTATAATGAAAGTAAATGTTGGACCAAAAAGGTACCCATACTGTTGTTAATCTTTATTCTGACAGCTGTGCCGGGCAAAATAGAAACGGTGTCATGATTTCAATGTTAGTTCATTTCTTGAAAACCGCAATAACAATAAAGCTAACTTACATTTTTCCTGGACACACTATGATGCCTGTTGACTCCATTCATAGCACCATTGAAAGTTTTATTCGTAATAAAACAGTATGGGCTCCTTCTGACTGGCCAACAATGATAACTGATGCTAGATATAATCCTAAAAGCTACATTGTAAATGTTTTAAAGTATGGAGACTTAATTAAATGGAAGTCCTTTTCACAAGCTTTATTGCCAGTTAAATTTAAAATTAATTTTAATTCATTAAAAGTGATGCAATTACATAAAATAATCCTATTGTTAAATTTAAATACGGTTATTTTGAAGATAGTGACAATTACGAAATCAATATGGGTTTCATCATCAGACCCAGAGCAAACAGTGCTACCGTCCAAATCGGACCCACACCTTTATACGACGAAGAGCTCAAAATTTCAGCAGCTAAATACAGAGATTTACAGGAGCCATGCAACAAAAATATAATACCAAGGAGATATCATCAAGAATATTTAAGTATGAGGCATGATGGAACCACACGTGATGCTTTAGCTGTAACGGACGGAGATGATTCGGATAAGGAGAGTTAAAAATACTTTACTTAATTTTATATAAGTACTTAGTAGGTACATAATCTGATTGGTCTCACTATTTTTTTATATTTATAATTCGCTCGCGTTTGACCACCATCTCAACTGATGGTAAGTGATGATGTGGTCGAAGATGGAGCACGCTTACCTAAATTTAACCTATTCACTCCTGACTTAAAGACACCTAGGTTATAATTATCAGGAAACACAGACTCCGGCAGGGAATTCCACTCCTTAGCCATACGCATAATGAAGGTATTCCCAAAACGTTTAGTGTGTATAGGTGGGATGTCCACCATGTAACGATGGCGCATCGCCGTTTGTCTTGTAGTCCGATGATGGAACGGGCTTGACAGAATTAGATTGTGTAATTCCATCGCACACTCCCCGAAATGTAACCGATAGAAAACCGATAGACTGGCAACTCGTCGCCGATGTTCAAGCCTCTGGAGCTTTGATTCGACCCGTGTATTGTTGCCAATAAGTCTTTTGGCCCGTTTCTCAATAGTCTCAAACGCATCTAGTTGGTACTTGGCAGATCCATCCCAAAGATGAGAGCAGTACTCCATACACGATCGAACCTGGGCTTGATAGAGATTGAGCAGCTGTTCGGGTGTGAAATATTTAATATAAATATTGTTTTGAATATATATAATATTTTGTTTAAAAGCCATTATGTAACAATACGTGGTGTTAAGTTAAAACGGACGAAGATGATTTGTACCAGAAGAAATAATTTATTTCATTACCTAGCCTAATACTTATATCTAATATAAGTTAAACTAAGTTGATTGATCTCATTATTCCAAATATTTAATATAAATAAACATATTTTTAATTTGAATATGACTATATCATTTAAAAACTTTTGAAATACCTATTTATTTATCAAATATAGTGTCTTGGATATAGTAATTTTATTAGATATTTTTATCGTACCTAAACGTTAAAATAATCTTAGATTATGACAGCAAAAATAATGTAAGCGCCATAAATACAGTAAATACTTATTATTTTCGTGTCTTTTTTAATTATATATGTAAATGTCTAAAAATCATTAATTTATGTAAAATTTTAATTTAGTAGCACATTTCTGTATAAAAGTATTTAAAAAAAACCTTCTCCTGTAAAATTTGGTTTTTGTCGGTTGCGCTAAAACGGCGGTAAAGGCTCGATATTATAGAAATAACTAGTATTTGCGTGTTGCGCGAGGTGCAAGCACCTCGCGTGCTTGTGAAAAAAAAATAAAAAGGGAGGGGGTGATGGGGGAAAATGGGGGGGGTTTAGTATTTGCGTATTGCGCTAGGTGCAAGCACCTCGCGTGCTTGTGAAAAAAAAAGGGGGGGGGGGGAGATGGGGGGGGTTTAGTATTTGCGCCACCCACCTCCCCATCCACCATCTGGGAGAACAATTATGTCAATGAGTGAGTCAGTCAGTCAGTGGTAATTTAGCTTTATATAGTATAACTAGTATATACGTGTTGCGCGAGGTGCAAGCACCTCGCGTGCTTGTGAAAAAAAAAAAAAAAGGGGGCGTGATGGGGGAGATGTGCTTGTGAAAAAAAAGGGGGGGGGTGTGATGGGGGGGGTTGCACAAGTATTTCGACTAAAGCATTGCCCCTCTAAATGAATCTGAAAAAAAAAATGTTCCAAGTCTCTTAATTTCCGAGATCCGCCTAAAGGGGGTGAAAAGGGGGGCGGGGCGGGGGCGACTGAAAAATGGTTTTTATTTTACCGAGCCTCCTCTATACGAATCCGTAAAAAAAAAATACGGGTCTCGTAGTTTCCGAGATACGATAGGGAGGGGGGAGAAAAGGGGGGAAAAGGGGAGGTTTGGCACTTTTCCCGTAGGTTTGAGAGTTACTTGTTTACGAATCTGTCAAAATATACCCACCTCCCCATCCACCATCTGGGAGAACAATTATGTCAATGAGTGAGTGAGTCAGTGAGTGGTAATTTAGCTTTATTTAAAAACTAGTATTTGCGTGTTGCGCGAGGTGCAAGCACCTCGCGTGCTTGTGAAAAAAACTAAAGCATTGCCCCTCTAAATCAAGTATTTGCGTGTTGCGCGAGGTGCAAGCACCTCGCGTGCTTGTGAAAAAAAAAAAATGGGTGGGGTGGTGATGGGGGGAGGATGGGGGGGTTTAGTATTTGCGTGTTGCGCGAGGTGCAAGCACCTCGCGTGCTTGTGAAAAAAACTAAAGCATTGCCCCTCTAAATAAAAAAACTAAAGCATTGCCCCTCTAAATCAAGTATTTGCGTGTTGCGCGAGGTGCAAGCACCTCGCGAGCTTGTGAAAAAAAAAAAAAAAAAAAAAGAGGGGGGGGGGGTGATGGGGGGGGTTGCACAAGTATTTCGACTAAAGCATTGCCCCTCTAAATGAATCTGAAAAAAAAAATGTTCCAAGTCTCTTAGATTCCGAGATCCGCCTAAAGGGGGGGAGAAGGGGGGCGGGGGGGGGGGGACTTTGAAAAATGGTTTTTACTTTACCGAGCCTCCTCTATACGAATCCGTAAAAAACAAAAAATACGGGTCTCGTAGTTTCCGAGATACGATAGGGAGGGGGGAGAAGGGGGGTGAAAAGGGGAGGTTTGGCACTTTTCCCGTAGGTTTGAGAGTTACTTGTTTACGAATCTGTCAAAATATACCCACCTCCCCATCCACCATCTGGGAGAACAATTATGTCAATGAGTGAGTCAGTGAGTGGTAATCTAGCTTTATATAGTATAACTAGTATTTGCGTGTTGCGCGAGGTGCAAGCACCTCGCGTGCTTGTGAAAAAAAAAAAAAAAATGGGGGGGTTTAGTATTTGCGTGTTGCGCGAGGTGCAAGCACCTCGCGTGCTTGTGAAAAAAAAAAAGGGGGGTGATGGCGGGGTTTAGTATTTGCGTGTTGCGCGAGGTGCAAGCACCTCGCGAGCTTGTGAAAAAAAAAAAAAAAAAAAAAAAAAGAGAGGGGGGGGGGGTGATGGGGGGGGGGTTGCACAAGTATTTCGACTAAAGCATTGCCCCTCTAAATGAATCTGAAAAAAAAAATGTTCCAAGTCTCTTAGATTCCGAGATCCGCCTAAAGGGGGGGAGAAGGGGGGCGGGGGGGGGACTTTGAAAAATGGTTTTTACTTTACCGAGCCTCCTCTATACGAATCCGTAAAAAACAAAAAATACGGTTCTCGTAGTTTCCGAGATACGATAGAGGGGGGGGAGAAGGGGGGGGAAAAGGGGAGGTTTGGCACTTTTCCCGTAGGTTTGAGAGTTACTTGTTTACGAATCTGTCAAAATATACCCACCTCCCCATCCACCATCTGGGAGAACAATTATGTCAATGAGTGAGTCAGTCAGTCAGTGAGTGGTAATTTAGCTTTATATAGTATAATTTAGCAATTTGTATAGCAATATCAATTTATTCATTTACCGCACGGTTCGAAAAGGGTAGAATTAGGGCAATAGTGACATACATGTACCCTCTACATGAAATAACATCAAGGCCTAAAACTAACATGAAGAAGAGTAACTGCAAAACAATCTGATAATCGTGATCTATATTCAAGTACGAGGGTACTTGAGTATTTTATTCTTAAAATAAAATCACATGGACTATGAACCAAAACTCAATAAACCGAAGCAAAATAAGTGGGCTGTGAACAATCCCACTTCTGATGTGAGATTATACATATAAAATAGATATACATACACATATGTATATAAATATATATATATAATATATGTACAAAGGATGTTGTTATTTATAAAAGTAATTAATTATCAATATCAATTTATTATGTATTTACCGATTAATTATTAATTAATCGATATTACCATGATTGTCACCTGACAATCATGGTAATATCGATTACCTAATATACCTATATTATAGAAATAATTTAACAATTTGTATAGCAATATCAATTTATTCATTTACCGCACGGTTCGGAAAGGGTTGTTTTTCTATGGAGAAGAACCGTCAAGAAACTCCACAGTTACTCTTTTCAAAACATTATTCATTTTCACATAAACATCAATTCACTATATGTACTATCGTTATAACTTATAGCTTTATTTTACTTGTGTATCTACTATTTCATTACTACTACTCATTACATATTATATAAGTAATGTTATTTATAGAATTAATACCAAATGTTCATTAAATTATCACACAATTATCAATTTCTAACACTGTCACATTAAAGTAACAAATACAAAACAGTTAATTTATATTCAAATACAATAGCAATACGACAGGATTTTTATACCAATTCTACACATAAAAAAATGTTAATAAAAGTTAGAAACAACACAAGTTCACTTAACTTAGGTCCCTTCGGTGTGACTGCTCCAGAGCGACTGTGAGTGACTGTGTCTAGAACTTTTTTTTTTTTTTTGTATGTGGCATCTCGCAGGTAAACCTCTGAGGTTGTCGGCTGCTTAACCGGGCTTGCCTGTGGTTGCCTTAATTAATAAATTAATTAAAGCCTCCAGCCAGGGCTTATTAAAAAAACTTACAAACTAGGCGACTACACGCTAAGGGCACCCCTGTGGGGTACGGACCTCGGCTTAGGGCGTCGCAGGGGAGGGCAGCTAGGGACAGGCTGGATCATATCATTATTATTATTAATAAGGGAATTTAAAGCTACTGGCTCAGCGTCGCGGGCTGGCTCTGGCAAGGGTCGGGGTGGACTATTACGAGGACGTCGCGGCGGGCCTCGGCGGCGAGGACGGAAGGACGGTCGGTTTTTGTGTTTGTGTGCCACTGTACTTGTTTCCCTACGGCTCTCTTGGAGCAGGGTGATTGCGTCATCGGGAGTGACTAGGGTATGCCTTGGTCGGCGAATCTTAGAGATACGCGAGGGTTCGTATTGGGCGGCCGATACGATAAGGGGATTCCTATGTTGGATTGAAGTTTCAAAGAAACGCTTGGAGACGCGTTTCATGAACTGCTGGATGGTGGGCATCTTGAGGTCTACGTGAAGAAGCTCATTTCGAACATAAAAGGGGGCTCCCGTGACTCTACGGAGGAATCGGTTTTGGAGGGTCTGCATCTTATGGAGGAGGTAGGGCTTTGCGTGTGCGAAAACAACGCAGGCGTAGGTCATGATGGGACGGATGACCGCGGTGAAAATACGCAGCTTGCACCTGAGTGATAACTTGCTGCGAGAGCTAAGAATGAAGTGGAGCCTACCTAGAGCGAAAGCGGCGCGCGAACGTGCCTGCTTTATGTGCTCAGCGAAGGAGAGGTGTCTATCGAGGACCACGCCTAAGTATTTGGCTTGCTTTTCCCAAGGGATCGGCTTGCCGTACATGGTAATCGGACGGGGGGAGGGTGGGTTTATCCGCGATTTAGAAAAGAGGACTGCCTGGCTTTTGTCTGGGTTGACTTCGATTCTCCATTTCCGGAACCACTTGGCCAGAGTGTTTGCGGAAGTTTGGAGAGTGCGAGCGATGGCATCGGGTTTAAGACCGGTATAATAGATAGCCGTATCGTCGGCGAATAGGGCTAGCTGGGTATTTTTAACTGTGTCTAGAACGACTGAGCGGCGGCTTTTATACACAGTGTAAACAAGTGACGTCACATCGTACGATTTTAATACAGATTTGTTAACCTTTGTATTTTAACATTAAGCTATGATTAAATGATATAAAAATACAGTAGATATGTTGAAATTAATTAGTTCAATTACTTATTAGATTTACGATGACAGAATTAGTAAACAAGCAACGTTATTTTTTAAATAACGTTTAAATATGCTGTTATACAAGACAAAAATGAAAGAACAGTTTAAACTATCTTATAAATAGGTTTCGTAATAGTGTTTACAATGTTTTGATAATAAATAGTTAAATGTTGTGTATCACATGTTAAAAAGGTTATAATTATTATAGTGATATTTTAATTTGTGTTCAATTAAAGAAACAAACTTGAGTTAATGTAATAAACCAACTGAAATTATTTGAATTATCCATCACGGCCAAACTGACCTGTACTTCGCTCTCGAAGTACCAACCAATTATAATCAATACAATAGCCTCTGGCCTTGACATACCAGTCCTATCACCTGCGGCACATGAGTTTCAGAAAGGTATCAGGGCAGGGCTGCCAAGCAGTCTACATATGGCCGCTGGCCTTGACATACCAGTCCTACCACCTGCTGCGCATGGATTTCAGAAAGGTATCAGGGCAGGGCCTCAGCAGTCTACAACGGCCTCTGGCCTTGACATACCAGTCCTATCACCTGCTGTGCATGAATTTCAGAAAGGTATCAGGGCAGGGCCTCAGCAGTCTATAATAACCTCTATATTTTTTATAAGATTATATTCAATAATTTCAAACAAACAACGTTAATTGAACACAAATTAGAAACAAGGTATACAGTTTCAACACTTATTTCATTATACGTCATTAACTATTTTGGTCTTGAAGTACAAAGAATTGCCAAATGTGATTTATAATATTTTCTCACCTCAACGTCTTTTCATTTCATTCTTATTTTCTATGTTTTAACTATGAGTTTGTTTATGTTTTGCCAATTGCATAGATGTCTCATACCCCCTCCACCCGCTGCTAGTGGGATAGGCAAGCACCGAACAAAAGATCGACCAGCGGAAACATATCTAACTATCATTTAACTCATTGTGTTCCAATTATGGTTATTAGAAATATATTAATAATCACATTCAACATTACAAACAAACTGTAATAACTTATGATTATAATAAAGTATTAAAAACAAAAATCATGGTTACCTCAACAATACAAACTTTGATCTTCTATTTAAATTACTTTTTACGTAACCTCTGGGGAAATTATGAATTTCAAAAAAATCCTTCCCTATTCCTTGTTTACAATAAAAAGGGAACCTCTGTGCAAAATCTCAGCTGTTAGGTCCAAGGGTTTGGGCTAGGCGTTGATGAGTCAGTCAGTAAGGACTTCTCTTTTTGTTTATATAGATATTTTTATTTCCCAGGAAACCATAGTAACCATTTATATTTAATTATTTAACCACAATCCAATTTTATGTTATTTGTGATAATTATAAGAAATAATTTAATTAATATTAAAACAAATTTTATTGATTTTATTGTTATTATTGAATTTATTTACTTTTGCTAACTTTACTAATTCGTAAAACTTATCGTTTCTCCGGTAATAAGTGATAAACAAATAATAATGATAACAAAATAATATGCATTATTAAGTAAGTAATTGTTTTGTATAATATAGCACACTTTAGTCAGAAAAAAGAAACATTTTAAAATTTATGCCACGTCCCTAATATATAATTTGTGGATAACGGTGTGGGAGCACATTAACTTACATTTATTTGTTATGATTTTATAGTTTATAAAAATGTGTTACTGTTTGTTATTCCCTAATAAATAAAATAAAATTTATTTAAATTCATTCTAGTTCGGCAATATCTAACCAACTTACTGCATACTTTGAGGAAAATATTTATTAGTTGATAATCCAGAAAAGCTTTAGAAAAAAAAATCTATTGATGTAGCCATATACGATTTCTTGCAAACAGCAGCAGAGTCGATAAAATAACTACTAACTCTAGCGCTTTACATGGATATGTCAAAAGCTTTTGATCGCGTAGATCATAAAATACTAGTAAATAAACTTAACGAATACGGAATAAAAGGAAACGTATTAAATTTAATCGAATCTTATTTTAGTAATAGGCAGCAAATAACTATAGTAATCAAGATTAGTGAAAAAAAAAACAGATATATTTTTCGGATCTTACCAGAGAACTGTAACTTTTGGAGTGCCACAAGGAAGTGTACTCGGGTCATCCCTATTTATTATTTACATTAATGACTTTCCAACAGCTTCCATTTATCCAATAACTAGTTTGGAGACGATAGTACTTTACTTTTTAATAGTGATTAATTAAGTTAAAAAAATTAACTAGAGACGGATATTGATCCTAGCATAAAATCGGATGTGAATTGGCTACAGAATAATAATTTTGGCTATAAATCTAGACAAGACAGTTATAATGAATTTCCAACAGAGGCTTTTCCGGAATCTGAACTTCAATTAGTTACGATGACAAAACTATTAATGATACCAAAGTGACGAAATTTCTCGGATTAAATATAGAAAGCACATTAAAATGGCATACACATATTTACAATGTGTGTACTAAATTAAAGAAAAATTAACATGTCTTGCATATGTTAAGTAAAATAACAAATCAAACAACAGTCTTAACAGCATATCACGGCCTGGTTACCTCAACATTGAGATACGGAATTATATTTTGGGGTAATGCAACAGATAAAGATACGGTATTTAAGTTCCAAAAAAGATGCATTAGAGCGATTTGTAATTTAAAGAGTACAGACAGTTGCAAAATACTCTTTAAAGATACTAAAATATTAACAGTTCCTTCATTATATACCTATATATACGAAATATCCATGTTCGTCAAACTTAATTTACATAAATTTTCTAGAGTAAATAGAAAACGTCGTTGTGACTAGTTACAAATAGTTGTATCCAAAACTTCAATATATAGGAACAGTATTTTCGTAATGGCTCCAAAACTATATATTACATTGCCAAAGGGTGAAGAAGAAGAAGAGTGAGGGAAATGTCAGCCATTTTAAGCGTATATTCACTTTTATTTCTAGTTGAAAAGACATACTACTCCATTAGACTTTTTAAATGACAAGTATTAATGAATTTTATGACCGACAGACAGTTTATTATTTTCTGATATCTCATGTAAATACCTAATTTTAATATTGACATAGCTGAAATTTAATTGTAGATATAATTTTACTTATATTCACCAAAATAAATGATTGGTTGATTCATTTTAATTTATTTATTTTATTCATTTTAATTTTTAATTTATTTATTTTATTTATTTATTTTAATTTATTTATTTTAATTTATTTCGTTTAATTATTTTAATTTATTTATTGTATTTATTTTAATTTATTTGTTTAGATTTAATTTAATTTATTTATTTAGATTTAATTTAATTTATTTATTTAGATAGATTTAATTTAATTCATGTTAATTCAGTTCAATTTCAAATTCAGTTCAATTTCAAATTCAGTTCAATTTCGAATTCAGTTCAATTTCAAATTCAGTTCAATTTCAAATTCAGTTCAATTTCAAATTCAGTTCAATTTCAAATTCAGTTCAATTTCAAATTCAGTTCAATTTCAAATTCAGTTCAATTTCAAATTCAGTTCAATTTCAAATTCAGTTCAATTTCAAATCAAATCAATTTCAAATCAGTTCAATTTCAAATCAGTTCAATTTCAAATTCAGTTCAATTTCAAATTCAGCTCAATTTCAAATTCAGATTGTCATAATGAAATGAATTTCATTTTTTTATTAACGGATCTGGACAGCAGGTATCTGCTTTAATAAAAAACTGCCTCATCCAAATCAAATTCTCGAGAGAAAAAAAAAGTGACGCTATTAAGTTTTTTTTAACATGTTTTAGAACAGAAACTTGGTAGTAGCAAAATAAAGGTTACTTATTATTTAACATGATTTGGTATACGCAAAGGAGAGAAAACGGTAAATGCTTGTATCATTGTGATAACCAATCCTTGAATTATCCATAGACCGTTCGGCCAATCTGACTATTCAGCAAACATACTATAAAACATACTAAGGCATTTAGTTACAGTGAATACATATCGTTCTACTTATGATACGCTTAAAAATGACCTAATTTGACTACTGCTAAAATTGGTTCAAAGTTATTTAATTGTTTTTTTTTTCTTACTTGACTTCCGTTATCATCGGCTTTTGCAACTGTTTTCATGCTGGTCCATCAAGGTTATTTGCAAGGTTCCTCGATGTTATGGCACCATCAGGCTGAATTGCTGTCACTGGCTACTGGATCAAGGTCCAGAAGCACCACATCATCATCTGAACGGCGGCAATAGCCCGAGACAGCATCACGGATGAAGAGGCCTTCCAATATTGCGGGATCCATTCTGAAACTTTTCACACAATGCATTAGAATTAGGGCAATAGTGACATACATGTACCCTCTACATGAAATAACATCAAGGCCTAAAACTAACATGAAGAAGAGTAACTGCAAAACAATCTGATAATCGTGATCTATATTCAAGTACGAGGGTACTTGAGTATTTTATTCTTAAAATAAAATCACATGGACTATGAACCAAAACTCAATAAACCGAAGCAAAATAAGTGGGCTGTGAACAATCCCACTTCTGATGTGAGATTATACATATAAAATAGATATACATACACATATGTATATAAATATATATATAATATATGTACAAAGGATGTTGTTATTTATAAAAGTAATTAATTATCAATATCAATTTATTATGTATTTACCGATTAATTATTAATTAATCGATATTACCATGATTGTCACCTGACAATCATGGTAATATCGATTACCTAATATACCTATATTATAGAAATAATTTAACAATTTGTATAGCAATATCAATTTATTCATTTACCGCTCGGTTCGGAAAGGGTTGTTTTTCTATGGACAAGAACCGGCAAGAAACTCCACAGTTACTCTTTTCAAAACATAATTCATTTTCACATAAACATCAATTTACTATATGTACTTTACAATATTACCACAATGTGATTACTATCGTTATAACTTATAGCTTTATTTTACTTGTGTATCTACTATTTCATTACTCATTACATATTATATAAGTAATGTTATTTGTAGAATTAATACCAAATGTTCATTAAATTATCACACAATTATCAATTTCTAACACTGTCACATTAAAGTAACAAATACAAAACATTTAATTTATATTCAAATACAATAGCAATACGATAGGATTTTCATACCAAATCTACACATAAAAAAATGTTAATAAAAGTTAGAAACAACACAAGCTCACGTAACTTAGGTCCCTTCGGTGTGACTGCTCCTGAGCGACTGTGAGTGACTGTGTCTAGAACTTTTTTTTTTTTTTTTTTTTCGATTGTGTTTACTTAACCGGGCGATCCTGTGGTGACCTCTAAAATTTAAAGGCCCCCAGCCAGGGCTTACAAACTAATATTTACTTTTGAACAACCGCGCGCTAAGGGCACTCCCTTTGGAGTACGAGCCTCGGCTCAGCGGGGTCGTTGATGGTGGACAGCAAAGGGTCAGGCTGGGTCGTATTATTTAAGGGAGTATTTATTGCTACTGGCTCAGCATCGTGGGCTGGCTCGTTTGGCAAAGGTCGGGGAGGGTTGACGTTACAAGAGCGCGGACGTCGCGATGGGCCTCGACGGCGAGGCCGGAATACGGAACGCGTTTTGTTTATGTGTTTTATTAGAGTGCTAGTTTCCCTACTGCTCTCTTGACGGACAGTGGTGGGATCGTCAGGTTCGTCAAGGACAAGGCGTGGACGACGAACCCGGGAAATTTTTGAGAGTGTGTACCGGGCGGCCGATACAATCAGGGGGTTTGTGTGTTTTTCAGCAGAGGTGAAGTAACGCGCTGACTGGCGTTTCAACACTTGCTTTATAGTCGGGATTTTGAGGTCTACGTGAAGATCCTCGTTCCTCAAGTACCAGGGCGCGCCCGTGGCATTTCGGAGAAATCGGTTTTGGATAACTTGCATCCTATGGATCTGAGCCGGACTAGAGTGAGCAAACACCGGACCGGCGTAAGTTAATATGGGGCATACGACTGAGCGGCGGCTTTTATACACAGTGTAAACAAGTGACGTCACATCGTACGATTTTAATACAGATTTGTTAACCTTTGTATTTTAACATTAAGCTATGATTAAATGATATAAAAATACAGTAGATATGTTGAAATTAATTAGTTCAATTACTTATTAGTTTTACGATGACAGAATTAGTAAACAAGCACCGTTATTTTTAAAAACGTTTAAATATGCTGTTATACAAGACAACAATTAAAGAACAGTTTAAACTATCTTATAAATAGGTTTCGTAATAGTGTTTACAATGTTTTGATAATAAATAGTTAAATTTTGTGTATCACATGTTAAAAAGGTTATAATTATTATAGTGTAAAGTATCTTATTTTAAAGTGTCGGTTGGTGGTAAACAATAAAACATATTCATTATTTAGTAGGTATATTTTAGAAATGATATAAACATTTACAGGCATAATTTATATACTGTATGTAGTTACACAATATTTATATATTCAACAAATAGTTTAATTAACTAGGAAAATATTAAATAGTAGTAAATCATATAACACCACTAAGTCATACAAAACAAATAAGAGTAATATAGGTTATTAGTACTTACATAGACTATTACACTGTCTTACATAGACTATTACACTGTCGTTGATGTGCACGAGAGGATGATCAAGTAACGAATGGCTCTCGGTCGTTGTGCCGCTTGCTTGCGTAAAAAACAAGATGGCGACCGACCGAGTGTCATTCGTTTCACAACTTTTAACCGTTTAATATTCTAAAATTAAATCAAGTAATTTATAATAAATGTTTGTTACAATTAAATAATAATTTTACTAATAATTTAATAACAATAATTAAGATACTAAAGTAACAGTAATAATTACGTATAATTGAATAAAGTGGCTAACAGATTCGGCCATCCAACATTAAGTGTGTCCTTACACTAACCAACTTAAAACTAGAAAATATCTGAAAAAAAAAAGTGGGCCTCATTGTCCCGGTAATCTTTTAAAACCACAGACCTCATTGTTCTGGGTAAAATAAATTTCAATAGGGCCTCATTGTCCCGTTAATCTTGTAAAACCACAGACCTCATTGTTCTGGGTATCACAAAACTTTAACTGTAGTTACAGGCCTCATTGTCCTGACTACTTTTAATATGTATTCATTAGCAGACCTCTTTGTTCTGCATATAATAATTTTGTATATACAGCAATTTACACATTATTTAGGCACATTATGCCAAAACATACAAACTAATCAGATTCCTCCTCACTCAGAATATCATCATTGGGTCGTGAGAAGTTAAGCCACGGCTTTAATTTGTCAACCGCAACCACAGTGGAATATTTCTTATTACCTTTTCTGGTTATGGGAGTATCTTCTATCTGATATCTATCATGTTCATAAACTTTGATAATTTTGTAAGGACCTTGAAATTTTGGGCCTAATTTCTTACTATTACCCGTAGCGGGTACTTGTCGTTCTACTCTAACTAAATCTCCCTCATTAAATTGTATAGGTTTGGATCTTGATTTATCATATCTCTCTTTCTATTGTTGTTGAAAACTAGTAACGAAAGCACTTATTTCTTTTCGAATTGTGTTTAGGTCAGATTCTTTGTTATTAGCTGTTACACCTTCGTCAATGGCTGTTATTAACCTACTATCACTAATACCCTTAGGTCGAACACCAAAGAGAGCTTCGGCAGGTGTTCTGTTAATTCCCTTATTGAAGGTGTTATTGATTCCCCACTGAACTTCGGGTAAGTGTTCCTCCCATTTACTTTCAGAGGTCCCTACGCACTTAGCTGTTAAAGAATCTACAATAACCCTGTTATAGCGCTCGACTTGCCCGTTTGCCCTGGGGGTGGCAACCGCGTTAAGGACATGACTAATACCTTTCTCAGTCGTGAAAGACTTAAACGATTCACTCGTAAATGATGTTCCCCGATCAGATATTATTCTACGTGGGACACCAAAAATACCCATGTACTCGCGTATTACCTTTATGGATGTACTGCTTTTAGTATTGCGAACTGCTTTTAAATAAATAAATCTGGTAAATGCGTCAATGAGAACTAGGATATAAATGTTACCCTTACTACTTTTAACAAAAGGTCCAACGTGATCCAAATGTATCGTATCAAATGGCTGACTAACTTTTACGATCGGATTAAGGTAACCAGGCTTTTTACCCGCTGAGGCTTTCGAATATGCACATTCTAAACAAGATGAAACATATTTTTTTACGAACCGTCTCATTTTAGGGAACCAAAAATAAAGTTTTATTTTCTCTAAAGTTTTATCTAGGGCGAAATGACCTATATCGTCATGATTTTGTTTCACCACTTGCCACCTGACGCCCTTAGGCACAACCCACCGATCACCATCAGTAGTGACTCGGAATAATTTACCGTTTTTTTTTTTGTAATTATTTTTAATATCTGTTACATCTTCTAAATTAGGATCGCTTAAAATGCCAATGATTCGTTGAATTTCTGAATCGGCGTTTTGGACCGTCGTAATCCAATCTGATTCAGTTATATTGCAGACAGAATATTGTATTTGTTGTTGTTCGATAGGTGGGTTGCGACTCAAGGCGTCGACGTGGCTCATAGATACCCCTGCCCTATATTCAATGCTAAAGTCGAATTCTTGCATGAGCGTCCACCAACGGGCAACTCGTGGTAGCATATCGCGTTTTGAAAATGTAGCACGCAATGAATTGCAATCAGTAATTACTCTAAAAGGAATCCCTAAATTTTTGAAGAGAGGCTACTAGGGCAAGTGTCTCTAAATCATAGGAGGAATAGTTTTGCTCCTCTGGAGTAGTTTGTCTACTAAAATAAGCAATTGGTTTTAGCTTAGCCTGATCGTCCTTTTGTAGTAAAATGCCGGCAATGCCTATTTTGCACGCATCGGTATGAAGCTCAGTGTCAGCTTTTGGATTATACAAAGCTAGTACGGGTTTTTGAACCAATTTATCTTTAAGTGTTTCAAAAGCATTTTGCTGATCCTGTCCCCATACCCATGCGGCATCTTTTCTAAGGAGTTGAGTTAATGGTTTAGCCAATATAGAGAAACCCTGTACAAAGCGTCGGAAGAAACTAGCTAATCCTAAAAATTGCCGAATTTGGTGTTGGTTAATCGGGGAAGGAAAGTTTTCCACCGCAGAGATTTTTTTTAGAACCAGGTCTTATACCATCTCTTGAGACCTCAAAGCCCAAGTAATCTACGGAATGCCCAAAAAAACACACTTCTCTAGTTTTAAAGTAAGATTGGCGTTAGACAAGACTTGTAATACGAGTTCTAGTCGCTTTAAACCTTCTGAAATATCGAGTGATGGAATAATAATATCATCTAAATAAGCTAGAGCTTCCTTATAACGGAGGCTACCAAGAACCTGATGCATAATTCTTTGGAAGGTAGCAGGAGCATTAGCGAGACCGAAAGGCATTCTATTAAACTCAAAGTGGCCTTCAGGGGTGACAAACGCGGTTTTATGTTTATCTTGTTCATTTATAGAAACCTGATAGTAACCAGATGCCAAATCGAGAGTTGTGAAATAATTATTCCCTGAAAGGACATCCAGTTGGTCATCAATAAGAGGCATTGGATAGTTTTCTTTTATTGTCTTCTTATTTAATGCACGATAGTCTATGCAAAGGCGATAGTCGCCGGTTTTCTTCCTAACGAGAACTATGGGACTAGAATACGGTGAGGTAGAAGGTCTAACAATATCATTTTCGAGCAGTTCATCAATTATTTCCCTAACTATTTCCTTTTCCTTCGTAGCTAACCGATATGGTCTGTATACTACAGGATCATTGTCTTGTAAGGATATTGACATCTCTGACACTTGACAGTTACCTAATTCGGACATTGAAAACGCGAAACAGTTACGGAATCTATTAAGGAGCGATAAAAGGCTGTTAGATGTAGATTGGTCTAAGTGATTTTTAATGTGTAAATCTGATAAAGTGATGGGCTTAGGTTGACTTTGATGGTCCTGAGTCGTTACGCGGAGTATGTCCCTTTTGGTCCCTTCATATGCCTCTTTACCACGGGCAACCAAATCATCTTTCATAACAGAAAATGATTTAGAATTTAGTCCATTAACAACAATTGCACCCTCACCAGAATCATTAAATTCATAGATACCAGTAGGTATATAATGATAAACACCATTTTTAATTCTTAAGCCTCCCTCGATAAATAATACCCCAGTGAACTTTGGATTAGTATAAACTTTCACAATAGTAAGGCCGGATATTATGACAGATTCTAAACTGTGTAAACTGGTTTTATTACTCGTTACTATATCTGTAAGATTCAGTAGAATATCGAATCGTTCGGAAGTTTTATGTATTAGGATATGTGGTTGCTCAGTGAATGTTTGACCTATCATCAGTGGCATTTTCATGGCATTATCTGGGACCAAAAGTAGCTCCGTATACGCTCCTACACCATCAATTTCAACATGCACATTGATTCTACCTAAAACGGTCACGAAAGAATTATCAAACCCTTTTAAAATAGGTAAACCTTCGAATTGAATGTCTTTGATTCCTAATTTAGAAAAGTAAGACTCCTTTAACATGGAGCATTCACTACCTAGATCTACAAATGCCTCTATAGGAATTTTATTAACTAACGCGGTTTTTAAGAATTTTTTACCTGAATCAGAATCTAAACTAACTCTGTTCACAGATTTTTCAGTTGTAGTTGTGTTAAAATAGCATTTCTCAATTTCATGCCCTATCTTAAAACATTTAGTGCATTTTTTTATAGGGAGACTACACTGACTAACTATATGTCCTTCAACCTTACAGTTGGCACAACGTATAATTTTTCTTTTAAATGAAGTTGATTGTGATTGATTACTAGATTGAGAATTTTCGGTAGGATTTTTAAGGAGAATTGGTTTAGAATTGCGTTTATCAGGATTGATTTTGACATTACGTGAATTTCTTAAATAAGTTAAGAGTTTGTCTAAGTCATCGAATTGAACCGCTTCTGCACCTAACCTAACGGCGCGGTCGTCTATGCCGTGTAGTACGCAGTCTACAGCCTTCCTTCCGGTAATAGAACACCTATTTATAAGGGCTATTTTGTCATAAAAGTAATCTTCTAGGGAGTCCCCGAATTTAGCGCGCCTAGCTAGCATGTCACTTAGCATCTGCCCGTAGTTCTCATCTGACGGGAAAGCAGTAAGTAATTTGGATTGCCACTCATCCCAAGAAAATAAAACTGAAGGTAGACCCTCGTACCACCGTTTGGCTACCCCCTTTAATTTGGGCAGCGCGAAGTGTACAATTTGCCTATCAGACCAACCATATATAGTGGCACACTCGTTAACTTTGTGTAGCCACATAGTTATGGTTTGTTCTTTACTAGCAGGATCGAACTCTGGCACAGTGTTTTGTTGTGGGTTTACTTTGTCTGAGTCAGGAGCAACCGCCTTAAGTGCCCTTACTAGCATGTTCAAAGTACTGTTATCAGAGATAGTTAGATCAGGAGATGGTGGACTAACCTTATTTCCAACTACAGCTTGTTGCTCAGTGGTCCGTTGTGCACCGCACCGACAGCCGCTGAGGCAGCCCTCGTCTCGAGGCCGGCTGGGACCGCGGAGAGATGAGCGATGCCGCTGGTCACGGCTACGTGACCGCTGCCCATGCTGATGGTAGACTGCTTGGCTGGCACGGCTTCGGGACCGCCGCGGTGATCGATGCTCATGGAGCATCTCTCTCGACCGACGGCTCGTTCGGCTTCGGGATCGCCGCGGTGATCGATGCTCAAGGAGCATCTCTCCTGACCGGCGGCTCGTTCGGCTTCGGGATCGCCGCGGTGATCGATGCTCAAGGAGCATCTCTCCTGACCGGCGGCTCGTTCGGCTTCGGGATCGCCGCGGTGATCGATGCTCAAGGAGCATCTCTCCTGACCGGCGGCTCGTTCGGCTTCGCGATCGCCGCGGTGATCGAGGCTCAAGGAGCATCTCTCCTGACGGACGGCTCGTCCGGCTTCTGGAACGCCAATGTTCGCGAGACCTGGCTCGCGTCTCACCCCTTGGCTGCTGGCTGCTGGACAACAACTGGTTCGAGAACCCACTGGGTTGTTGCGAGCTGGATAGACCCAGTGAGCTGTGGCGGTGACTTTGGCCTGCTTCCTGTAGGCCTGATACGCTGCCAGAGGGCAAGACAGGAGAGCCTGGATATTCCATTGTTATCCTGAAAAAATAACATAAAAAAAAACAAGTACCTGTTTTCTTCAAATGTACGGATGTATATTTGTATATGTGTAAAAGAAAGAAAAGAAAGAAAAAGACAAGAAAAGAAAAGATAAAAAAAAAATCATTTAGTGTATATATACACATAGTGTGTATCAGTCTGAAATAATATGGTGTTATATGACGGCTACGCATGTACATTAGTTTTAAGAAAAGAAAAAATAAAAAAAAAATAACAACTTAAAATTCATGTGGATTCATAAAACTTTTCATCACGACTTCGCGATTTGTTTAACGAGTAAGTCACAATTAGATGATCTCACGTTTAAAGGCTGTTTGGAGGATTCCCTTAAAATATCACTATATTCACTGACACTCTATACATACTAGTATATAAATATGCGATTCAATCCCACTTCTGAGATGTAAAGTATCTTATTTTAAAGTGTCGGTTGGTGGTAAACAATAAAACATATTCATTATTTAGTAGGTATATTTTAGAAATGATATAAACATTTACAGGCATAATTTATATACTGTATGTAGTTACACAATATTTATATATTCAACAAATAGTTTAATTAACTAGGAAAATATTAAATAGTAGTAAATCATATAACACCACTAAGTCATACAAAACAAATAAGAGTAATATAGGTTATTAGTACTTACATAGACTATTACACTGTCTTACATAGACTATTACACTGTCGTTGATGTGCACGAGAGGATGATCAAGTAACGAATGGCTCTCGGTCGTTGTGCCGCTTGCTTGCGTAAAAAACAAGATGGCGACCGACCGAGTGTCATTCGTTTCACAACTTTTAACCGTTTAATATTCTAAAATTAAATCAAGTAATTTATAATAAATGTTTGTTACAATTAAATAATAATTTTACTAATAATTTAATAACAATAATTAAGATACTAAAGTAACAGTAATAATTACGTATAATTGAATAAAGTGGCTAACAATAGTGATATTTTAATTTGTGTTCAATTAAAGAAACAAACTTGAGTTAATGTAATAAACCAACTGAAATTATTTGAATAATCCATCACCCGCAATACCCACCGACGAAATATCAGCTGATCGCACAGCCCAAATTATTTACCAACATTAGATCGCAAGATTTGGCTGCCCGACCACATTAACAAGTGACCAAGGCCGCCAATTCGAAAGTCAACTATTCCAAAACCTAATGAAGCAAATGGGAATAAATAAAATTCGCACAACACCTTATCCCACCACCCACCCCACCCACAGAGCAACGGCATAATCGAGAGATAGCATCGCACCCTCAAGACCGCGTTACGCGCGAAACTGACAAACGCAAGTTCCTGGATAGACGAGCTCCCGACGATTTTAATGGGTTTACGTGCCTCTTTAAACACCGACACCGGAGTAAGCGCAGCCGAACTTACATACGGATACAACTTACGCTTACCTGGCGAATATTTCACAGAAAATACCTGCACACCTACTATGAATTATACTTACGTTGATAAACTTCGTAATATAATCCAAGTAAACAAGCCGCAAGCCGTTACCAAATACCACAGCAACAAAGAAACCGTATTTATTCATCAAGACCTTTTGAAGACCTGATAAACACGTGGGGGCACGTGTTTATCAGAACAGAGCAGTTAAGAAACCACTTCAAACTTCATACGAAGGACCCTATCGAGTGATAAGCCGCACAGTAAAAGTTCACACAATACAGTTACCCGATCGGCAAGCAAAAATTTCGATAGATCGATTGAAACCTGCATATGTTATCTCAGAAGACACTCTATCATCAACCAAGAATACCACACCAGTTACAGTCAGCGATACCAAGAAAAAAGAAGTACCAAGAGCGAGCCTGACGTCACATCTAGCTGAAAACAAGCAGACGCGCTCAGGACTAGGCTTCCTAATTGTTAATATATAATAGTAGTGTTTAACAGTGGTCATTGTGTGAGCGCGCTCTCAGGGCACGCTAGTATGTCTGTTTACATTATATTTAATTTATAGTATTTATAACAATATTCCTTTGTGCACTGTATGTACGGTTCTAGGTGCGCGTGTCCCAGACCTTTGTTTATGATCGGCAACTTCTCAAAAACGAAGGATAGGTAGGCTACAGGACTCTCCAATCACAAGTTACAATCGATCTATCGAAATGTTTGCTTGCCGATCTAAAAGCATTAAAGTGGTGACCCCGAGCTAAACACGCCTGAAACACCCGAAGCGGAGAAAACCCTAACCGAACACACCTGACCCCAATGATATTTTATAGTACAGATATGTTATAGGCGCGCGCGTCGTGAAGACTCGAAAACGAGCTAATTGGAACGTCTTACAACTAGTCTGCGTCGAACGCAACCACAAGTGTGCCGCACCGTAATACCCATGTCCTTAGATTTTATTTATCAAAAATGCCATCGTGTGAGTTTCGGAAGTGTACGAATTATACTTCCAAAGTAAATAAAATACAAAGGATCTCATACCACATGTGAGAATGCAAATATATTAAGATTATGTTTTATATTTCATTTATTTTCCAAACTTGCCAATAAATTATGCTTAGGAGCCATATGTAGGTGAAGACAGAGAGAGCAAACTTGTTTTGTCGCGAGAGCGATAAGGATGCGTGCGTGCGGACATAGATTAGTTAAAAGTTTACAAGTGTAGAAGCGATATTGATTGACTTGGTTTAATTTGTTTTGTGTTACAATTTTTTTGACTAAAGTTCATTTGACTGATAATTGAGGATTATAACTGTTTTTTTTTTATTGAATTAGGTTTCCGAGGGATCAGGTTCGACTTCAAGATTGGATCGCAATTGTTCGTGAACAAAAAAGCGAAACAGACTGGATAACATCAAAAAACAGCAGGATATGTAGCAATCACTTCCAAAGTACTAACTAACAAATATGTTTCGAAAATTCGAAATGTGGTCGAACAATGCTTAAAAAAAATGCAGTTCCAATTATAGAGGTAGGTAACTAAAACATTTTATAAAACATAGTGCTGCTTGCATAATGTTTTATAAAATGTCAGCTACCTGTTGCTTGCATTTTCGACAACGTTGAATTTGTTTGGTCAGTATAGGTACCTACAAAGAAACCGCTACATGACATTTCATTATGAAACCTATAGTTGTGTCATGAAATTGATTATTTATTGATTACTAGCTTTCCACCTGCTTCATCCAAGATGAAGTTCCGATTTGACGAAGTTTTAGAATCATACAATTATTGTTATGACGGATCATAAATTATTTCATTAACATAATGACTATTAATTTCTATTTTAGTTTTGTATATAATGGGCTAAGCTGAATACAAACATTAGTGGTAATACTTGATCCGTGATTAACCATTATGATGTTTAATTTCTTACCTACGTACTTACTCTTCAATCGAGTGTCCACTCTACGGCTATAAAAATGTTATCCTATGGCACAAGGACTCATTTGAAGCGCAATTGTTAGAATTATAGCTATCTCTTTCACTTGCGTGTTGTTTCGTATCTTTTGTTCTACTTATCAGTAAAACTTGTCAATGTGTGCCATAGATATCCGCGATGTGTGCAGTTTTAACTACGCGGAACAAATTTCAACGCAAATTACTATGAACGTAACATATCTGTACTTTATAATATCATTGCCTGACCCGGAAAAACACCCGAAGTGGAGGAATCTTTGAACCAGACACACCTGAGGTCAGTAAATCATTCAGCACTAAGACATATTCGAAACCTGCATATGTTATCTCATAAGACACTATCATCAACCAAGAATACCACACCAGTTACAGTCAGCGATACCTGCGATACCAAGATACCGATTGAAACCTGCGATACCAAGAAAACAGAAGTACCAAGAGCAAGCCTGACGCGCTCAGGACGTATCATCAAACTGCCGGTACACTTCGCTTGAAGGAGAGTCCTGTAGCCTACCTATCCTTCGTTTTTGAGAAGTTGCCGATCATAAACAAAGGTCTGGGACACGCGCACCTAGAACCGTACATACAGTGCACAAATGAATATTGTTATAAATACTATAAATTAAATATAATGTAAACAGACATACTAGCGTGCCCTGAGAGCGCGCTCACACAATGACCACTGTTAAACTTTTGTAAATACTACTATTATATATTAACAATTCTATTTTAAATAAAGAACAATCATCCCACATTCATTACTGCGGCTTCACGCCTTGTCATTGCTCTCCCTAACTAATTCTCCAAAGTGTTGTTGAAGTAAATCCTAAAGTCAGTGCATAAAATATAAACTCTACAAATAGTGCTCAATCGTAGCACTAAAGATGTATTCCGTCTTGGGGTAGACTGAGGTATCTGTCAGAACCACTATTGATATCTATACTAATATTATAAAGCGGAAAAGTTTGTTTGTTTATTTGCTTGAACGCGCTAATCTTCGAAAGTACTGGGTGGATTTGGATGCAATTTGGTATGGAAGTAGCTTGAAGCTTGAGATAGGCTACATTTTACGCGACTGCAAAATAGGAGAGTTATGTTTTTACCGTGATAGAATCCACGGGAGCGAAGCCCCGCGTGAGTACTAGTTTAATATAAACTTTATGACCAAAATATTATTGAATTTTTTTTTTATTAAATATTATTATTAATTTTTACCATTATTTTCTTCTCATTTTAGGAATCAGGGCTTCGGCAGCATTTAAACACATTTAACGTGGATCCCAACTGGTGGTTTGCCCGTGGACCCCGTCCGTTCAAACGAAGGTAAGGTATTTTTGAATTGCTAACAGTTCCGTCGCGGATATTTTTGACTCTTGTTGCATCGTGAAGCTGTATCTGGAGTTCTGGACCTCATATAGGTAATCTAATCACAGATTATATTAGGTAATATTTACCTTTTCACAGGGTTGAATAAAATTTACTGAGGTTTTGTGGTTATAAGCTGTGGTAGTAACTAAAATATTGTTTTTGGGTTTCTAAGTTTACATTAATTCCTGCATTGCCCTGAATAAGTAAGTATATCTAAAATCAACTTATCTATTTTCAGTTGATATTTTGATGAAATCACCAATTTCCGTTTTCGTTCCAGGACAGGCTGCATGAATGTGGCCAAGGTGCATAAGTAGAAATCTACTAACTTATCTTCTTCTTTTGTTTCGTAATCATTTAACTAGATACGATTTGTCAATCTACGCAATAGATAGGTGGCTTTCTCGTTTCGACTTGAAAAGATTTCTGACCATCAATATAGGTAGGTAACTAGGTATAAGTTTTTAAGGTAATATCACCTCATCACAAACAGTATAATTAGAAATTAAAACAGGATATTTACCATGTGACTTCAGTTCATCCGTGATCATGGCGCTTACAACAGTGCCGAAATATCGGAAATTCGAAGCAATAAATACACATGGTAAATCACTTTGTTTCAATCACTTGGGCTATTTTATAATTACCGTTTTTACTAGGGGTGTGGCGCTGTATGCCGAGATACAGGACATGTCCTAGTTCGGCTACAGATGCTCATTTGCTGTGTACTAAATACTAGCCTTTAAGTTTTTGTATTACATGCTGATGTATTTTTATGGTGAAATAAAGTTATAAAGTTAAGTTTGTCCATCCAAAGGTTGTCTGTAAGGTCGTGCGCGCACTGCGTTGCGTTTTGGAAACGCAAAATCTGTGAAGTATGGAGTGTCATAGAAGTGCGCGCACTGCGGTGAAACAAACGCACGTTTTGTCTGATAATGTTGCCATACATACAGATTTCTTTGTATTTATACATATTTTTGATGTGTGGTACAGATTAGCACTCAAAACAGACTTTTATCTAAATTTCACACTGTATTGATAGATAGACAACCTTTGGAAGGACTTTAAAAACTTTAATTAAAGTGGGGAGGGCAAAATTAGTGTACTTACTACTCATAAAAACAGAGAAAAAAAATATTATTAAAATATATATGCAGATAACTGTTACAACTAAAACAGAACTTAGCAAAATAAATTACCTAGATACCGCATTTATTGCGTTACACACACCGTTGAACGAATCTATTCTTTATGGTTATTTTTTATAAACAACGTTAAAATAATATTCTAATTATTTTAATTTATTATTTTAATTAATTTCCGTAGTACATTATTTTAACATAGGCTGGTGTCTATTGACTTAGTACTTGCAATGTAAGAGCTTGAAATCGTTTTTTTTGGCAGCATCATCACAAAATATATGGAATTTTCTCTATAATACAAATACTTAATTCGAATGTTTAAATTAACGTTGTTTATAAAAAATAACTATAAAGAATAGAATCATACAGTGGTGTGTGTAAAGTAATAAATGCGGTATCTAGGTAATTTATTTTGCCAAGTTCTGTCTTTAGTTGTACCAGTTAATTTTATCAATACAGTGTGAAATTTGTATAAAAATCTGTATCGAGTGCTAATCTGAATCACACATCGAAAATATGTATAAATACGAAGAAATCTGTATGTATGGCAACATTGTCAGACAAAAGGTGCGTTTTTCTCGACGCAGTGCGCGCACGGCCTAAGAGATCGCCCTGTGCGATAAGACCGCCCATTGTACACTAGTTTATTTTTTTGTATCCATAGTAATATTGTAAGGTGTACAATAAAGTAATGTAATAAATAAATAAAATTTTGCTGGATCTCAAATGGTCGTATTTTGATGAAAAAAGCTAAGGAATCTCCATACCTACATTGTAGTTAAAAATGAAGCCCAGTTACAAAACCTATTAAAGCCAACTGAAGCATGACTACACCCACGACTAGTTTTCTTTTATTTGTATTGTGTTATTAACTTACTTTGTAGAATAGGAACAGTAATTAACCGTTTGATTTATAACATAAGAATGTGTTTGCATGTTAGATTTTACATTATAATATTTGGAAACCTTACCTACTTCAATAAGAACTTTAATTATTTGTATAATTTTTTACTTCATCACAATTACGCATGCTATTTTTTCTCAATTAATGATATTTTTTCTTACACTAAACAGTACACACAATACAACCAACTTCTTACATATTACCATATACTCTAATCATCACTTAAATTATTTAGTGCTTGGCTGTGATTGCTGTAAACTATTCACCCAGCTATTTAAATGTAAACATCCCATTTCAACTGTCGGACTGTTTCCCTCACCTGACTTACCTTTTTTACTCCAAATTCGATCACGTAAACTTATTAAATAATAACTTGGACGAATTTTCTGTATCTCAAATTTATCAGTGCTCACCTGAAGACTGTATAGCTAAAATTAGTAACCCGGATACCCAGTTAAAGATTATCTCTCAAACCATTAGATCAATTAATCGAAACTTTCATGATTTTGAGACACTACTGGCACGTCTGTCTATTGAGTGTGACGTCGCTGTCTCTAACAGAATGCTGGCTCCCCTGTTTAACTAACTCCAACCTGCCTCAGTTTCAATACTACTCTTCTTACCACACTACTAAGCACTTAAATCAGAGTGACGGAGTAGTTGTATATATTAAATCGCAATTATCATTTACAACTAATGAACTGGAATTTCATGGTTCGGCCTCCGGTTTAATCATTGAACTTGAGTCGAAAGTTGCAGCTATTCTATGTATATGTTACCGGCCAAACCCGATTTCAGGACAAACTAGTTTTGCCTAGGCTAAACTAGTTCTTCCTATACGCGATAGGATTAACTAATATAGCCTAGTCCAAACTAATTTGTCCTAAGCCCGATAGGATAAACCAGTTTAGCCTAGGCCAAACTAGTTGATCCTGATATAAATACGCACACTCTAGGATAAACTAGTACGGCCTAGTCTAAACCAGTTTAGTAGAGTCGAAAGTAACTGAGCAAACATGTCAGGACTGTTCCACAAACAGATGCCAGTGCAAGAAGGCAATGATACTCTGCAATTCTAAGTGCCACCAAAGCACACCATGTAAAAATAAATAACAATTTTAATAATTGAGATATGATTATTGCTTCTATTAAAAAAACACTCATCATTTGTTATAGTATGATTGCCTTGGATTACTCCAGGCCTACTACGTTGCATGAGAAATAGAGATGTGTTACACAAAAGGCACAAACAATCTCCTGATAATGACATACTTAAAACAACTTATACTAGATACAGAAACTTCTGCAACAAGATTCTCAAGAAACTTAAAAAACAATTCGACTTAAATGAATTTACCAAAGCTGGTCGCAATTCAAAACTAATTTGGGATACGGTCAAGCGAGTCACAAACACAAGTAAAACAATTCACATCACTACGGAGCTACTCTCATCCTGTGAAACCCCTTCCCTTTTGGTTAATAAGGTCAACTCTTTTTTGTTAATATAAGTAAAAACCTTGCTGAACGTATTAGTGACTTACACGGAGATTTTTCCAATCAGCGTCTCATAAATAGCACTTCCACTTCGAGCTCTTTCGTTCTCCTAGAAACGGACCCAAATGAGATAGCGTCTATTATAGCAAATTTAAAACCAAATGCTGCTGTGGGCTATGATGGTATTTCTACAATCTTTTTACAGAGGTACTCAAAAATCCTGACCCTCATAATTAGTCATATTTTTAATCTCTGCTTTCTCACAGGGATTTTCCCATCTACCCTCAAGAAAGCCATAATTCATCTCATTTTTAAAGGGAGTGACCGGTCGTCTATTAATAACTATCGTCCTATAGCGGTCCTCCCGGCTTTATCCAAAATCTTAGAACGACTCATTAACACCAGACTTATTAGCTACCTTGAACACAACAATTTATTGTCAGCCAACCAATTTGGATTCAGAAAGAAAAAGTCCACCTCTGATGCTACCTTGCAACTTACAACTGGCATTGTTGATAAACTCAATAGCCGCAAAATGTGCCTCACAGTGTTTATTGATCTCGCCAAGGCATTCGATACGGTGCCGGTTCCCTGCCTTTTATCTAAGCTTGAAAGCTTAGGTATACGTAACTTGCAGATCCAACTTTTTAAATCTTAACTATCCGACCGTACACAAACAGTTAAGATTGACAATTATTTAAGTAATGACCTACTTATCTCTTATGGCGTCCCTCAAGGCAGCGTAATAGGCCCTACTTTGTTCTTGATCTTCATAAATGACCTCTGCAACATGAGTCTGGACTCTGGTAACATTATCTCCTTCGCTGATGATACTGCAATTACATTTTATGATGACTCCTGGACTAAGTTGCGAACTACTGCTCAGACTGGTTTTGACATACTGCACAAATGGCTAATCACTCACTCACGCTAAACACCAGTAAAACTAAACTCATAACATTTTCTATAAATAATGGATCACAACCTTTGACACCCATTACTCTTAAAGCCCACTCTTGCCAACTCAATCCTACTTCTTGTAACTGTCCATCAA
Organism: Tholera decimalis; assembly: GCA_943138885.2. Taxonomy (NCBI): domain Eukaryota; kingdom Metazoa; phylum Arthropoda; class Insecta; order Lepidoptera; family Noctuidae; genus Tholera; species Tholera decimalis. Next base: position 18,964,725 of record OW964564.2, on the reverse strand, counting down.
TTACGTCTACTGGTACTATTAAATATCTAGGTATAATTCTTGATAAAAACCTCAACTTCAAAGCTCATATCACCCACCTAACTGGCAGAGTTCGGAAATTGATTTATCTTTTCGAAACCCTTAGAGACGTGGCCAATGCCTCAATATTACGAACTGTATGACCTCTCCCTGTGTCAGTCGGTAATATCCTACTGCATTACGAGTTGGGGTGGTGCTGCTAAAACTACACTCAAACAACTGGAGGTGGCTCAGAGAGCCATCCTTAAAGTAGCCACATTTCGACCTAGACTTTACATTTGACTTATACCAAAAATGTCAAGTCCTTACGGTTCGTCAATCCATACTAATATTATAAATGCGAAAGTAACTCTGTCTGTCTGTGTGTTACCTTTTCACGCCTAAACCGCTGAACCGATTTAGATGAAATTTGGCATAGGAATAGGTTAGAACTCTGGAAAGGACATGATAGGATATTTTTATCCCGGAATTCCTAAGGGATCGGGACTTACGCGGGAAAAACCTTCCCACGCGAGTGAAGTCGCGGGCAGAAGCTAGTTATTTATAATCAACACCATATTACACCAACACACAAGAACACCTCTCACACATAACCGACCGTTATCTAAACGTAAGGACAACATATGCCATGTTCCATTTCCACGCTTTACCTTCACAAAACGCTTTTTCTACTATTTAGGCCCCTTTTTGTTAACAGAATTAGTATATCTATCCCTCTGCATCAATCATCTTACCAAATATGCAAAAAGGAAATAACATTTTTTCTGTGAAATAAAAATTATGATGACACCGAATCTCTCCTTGTATCACTTTCTTAGTAACATTTTTATTACTCTTTTCGCTCCGTTAACATACTATAGTTCAGCTAACGCCCAATCATACTTCATATTCACTTCTACATACATCACACTCACGCTCAGAACATACTGTATCACACTTCATAATATTAACATACACATCACACTTCACATTTTAATTATAAAGTAGACTAGGTAATATAAAAATAGAAATGTAGACATCATAAGTATTAAATAAAATGCAGTCTCTATAATATTGTTTATTGTGGGAATTAGGGACTGGTGGACCTTAATACAGGTTACTACGTAACCTAGCTAGGCCACCGGAGCCACTTATAATTGTTACTTATTTATAATTGTTCCTCATTTAATTGTAAATTATATTATGTAACAGACTGTAACAACCTTATGAAAATAAATAGGTACATTGAAATGTAAATAAACATAAGTGTGTGAATGAAATTCGACTTAGATGCTTTAAACCATGGGTCTTCAACCAGCAGCCCGCGGGCCGCTTGCGGCCCGCGGTGGCTTTCTTGGCGGCCCGGACGCTTGCTTGACAAGCCCAAAATCTATTTGTTACATCACCTATGTACATACTGGGCATGCGGCGAGGCGCTAACGCACATTTATGCCACGCGAAATGCAAACGACATTATGATTCCAAACATTCCAGTAAGTTTGCACATCTTCAAGAACAATTACGCATTGATAAGGTGGAGTCCCTGAAGAAACAACTTCAAAGACAAAGCATTCATTTTACAAACAGAATAAAGACAGTGAAGTAAGTGTAAAAGTAAGCTACATTATTTCAGAGAAAATTGCACGTAAGTCAAAACCAATTACTGATGGCGAATTCATAAAAGAATGTATGGAGGCTGCAGCAGACGTTTTATGCCCCTCGCAAATGCAACTTTTCTTGAAAGTCTCTCTGGCGTTACAGTAGCAAGGAGGATAGAAGAGTTGGCTGGGGATATCGAAAGAACATTAAAGGAACGCGTGCCGCAATTTGTTTACTATTCCGTTTCACTCGACGAAAGTAAAGACTTAAGTGACACCGCACAGCTGGCCATTTTTATTCGCGGTGTTGACGTTAATTTTGATATTACTGAAGAAATGGCTGCTCTAGTTCCAATGAAAGGCAGCACAAGAGGATGTGATTTGTTGTAGTCGTTTAATTCCGTCTTAGACAGATATAACCTCAAATTATCAAATTTGCCTGGAATCACCATAAATGGTTCATCACCATAACCTTCTATGGTTGGCAAAAATGAAGAACTTTTTGCTTTAATAAAGAAAAATAATCCCGATGTCTCCTTTGCATTCTCCGCTGCATTTTAATTAAGAAAATGTATGTGCAAAGTCCCTTAATATTCAAGATGTCATGAGTGTTGTGGTAAAAACCGTTAACTTCATCAAATCTTGGGGCCTAAACCACAGTCACTTTTAGGAGTTTTTAAAAGAAACGAATGCTGAATATGGTAACATAACTTATTTCTGTGATGTTCGTTGGCTCAGCAGAGGAAAGATGTTAAGACGTGTGTTTGATTTGCGGAAGGAAATTGCAGCATTTATGCAAAGTAAAGATATAACTGTTCGGCAATTCACTGATGAAGCATGGCTGAGTGATTTGGGTTTTCTCACAGATATTACATCACATCTCAATGATTTAAAGAAGAAACTGCAAGGAAAAGATAATTTAATTTATGAGCTATTTGACGCTTTAAAAGCGTTTGACATGAAGATGGATTTATGGATAAGTCAATTAAAAACAAATGTTACCACTTATTTTCCACATTATGTCTTCTTGCGAAATTTCAAACATGGACAAATATATTACTGCGCTGCAAGATCTGAAAACTCAATTCGACTCACGTTATACCGATTTTCGAAAAAATTAAATGATCCTGAATTTGTTTGCTCGCCCATTCAACGTTTCTGTCGAAGAGGTTCAGATGGAATCGATAGATTGAAAGATAAATTTAATTTAGGTTTGCTAGAGTTTTACTCAAAATACATAAGTTCCGGTTTTCCTAAAATCAGAGATAATGCACTAAAAATGGCATGTCTGTTTGGCACAACTTATCTATGTGAGCAGTTATTTTCTCGAAAGAAAAATGTGAAGTCCCGGGCAAGAACCAGAATCACCGATGTTCACCTTAAGAACAGTTTAAGAATTTCAACGACTTCTATAAAGGCAGATATTGACAAATTAATCAAAAATTAACAATGTCAAACATCTCATTGATTATAAGTATTTGATTCCTTTTTACATAATTTTTGTAATAAATAAGTTTAACATTTGAAGTGTTTTTATTTACTTTTGAAATTAGCTGCACCCTGCGGTTTAACCTATGTAAGTCCCGGTCCCGTAGGAATATTGGGATGATCGGGGTAGTCTATGTCCTATTCTAGGACTTCAGCTATCTACATTCCAAGTTTCATCGCAATCCGTTTAGCCGTTTACGCGGTAGATGGTAACAAACATACAGACACACACAAACTTTCGCATTTATAGTGTTCGTAGGATATTTCCCTTGTGTTGCGGCCCGCCGAACCAAAATTAAAGTATTTTTGGCCCTTTACTTTAAAAAGGTTAAGACTTACTGCTTTAAACACTAGGACATCTTTATATATACTTATATCATTCTTCTTACTTACACGCGAATGTTTGTGAGAATGGATGTTTGTACCTCATATACGCTTAAACTACGGAACGGATTAGAATGAAATTTGGTATGTACCCATGTACTACATAGATAGCTGAAAAATAACACATAGGCTACTTTTTATCCCAGTGTTACCCCCGGCCTAGAAGTAGGTTGTGTGTAATTCTGGATAGATATTCTTAGTTATTAGTGAATATTGTTCAATATCTTATATCTACAGATAACTACTACTTACCTACCTTATAATCGTTATCGTGCTCCGTCAAGGACCTCATTCATCTGGACTTCGACTGTTACTATTCAATTAAGGATTGGAAATTCAATTATAAGTTTTGAGAGTCAGAGCTGAGAGCTCAAGGTATGCGCTCAGGCGTCTAAATTAATTCGTATTTTGAGATATGATTATCTATTTACCGTTAAGACCACTGGGATTAAGAAGTATCAGCTGAGCAGTGTTGATTAACGGGATAAAAGAAAAAGTTTAAGCCGATCGGTCTAGTCAACCGTAGACTGGCTTTGTGTTTAAAATTTCTGTATGAAGCGTCATCAAACTAAATAATGCATGTTTTTAGCTTCCGTACCCACTTACCTAATAATTGAAGGGGCTATTTTTGGATTGGTAGGTATGATAATACTTACTAATGGTTATGGTGATGAGTATTACCTACCTATTCATACTTTTATTTAAACAAGCATTTATATAATGTCGAAGGTGCACGGAATTAAAAAGGTAGGTACATTAGGTGATTTTATAAAAAAGCTGCAGCATTTTGAATCCTCAATGTTGAGAATATCTATCGATAAATTATACATTCTGAATTCGCGAGCGACTCCTTTGTGTTAGTAAATTAGGTGATTAGCGGCGATCGGGATTTAACTTTCAAGGAATTTGTATAATTTGCACCTTTTAAACTGTTCAAAGAGAGACTCCAACTATGCGGAATAAAAATTTCTAGGTAGTAAGAACAAAGTGCAATAGGTAACCACCTATTGCTGCTGACTAACTTTGAAATACCAACTTCCCTGAAGAAGATTGCGGAACCACTATTGCAATTTTACCAAGTTAGAATTTCAACTCCCTAATGTGCTGCTACCGTCTTACAGGTTGAGATTACAACCTGACGACTGCTAGGGGTTGCATCACGGTCCCAAACTGAAATTTAGGTTGAAGTGTAAAGATAGCTAAGGATATGGACCACACCCACGCTCTTCATATCACTTGCTAAGTTGAAAATGGAGTTAGAGTTAAATTTGTAATCTAATAACATCCTTTGGTTATTAGCAAATGATTTTGTCCATGTCTGTCATCCAGCATCCTTTTTACTGACTTCAAAAAGGAGGGGGTACTATGTTAAGCTGTATGTATTTCTTGGCATAGCACCCACTTCAACCAGATGAGTGGGTACCCAGCCTTTATTATAAATGAAATAAGACACCTAATTATCACTTTTCGATTTTGAATGCAGTCATGTTCTCGTATTTTTTTAAGTCGGTTCGTTTTTTTTTTTGAAGATTTTTTACTATTTCAACCAGGTATTTTGCACATTATTCGATAATTACGATTTTTCCTTTGACTGGTCTCCTGTTTCCCCGTGAGGTACATATACCTATAAGCTTGCGGTAGAGGTGGTTGAGACAGTGACTTTCCAATGCCCAGAGTGCACTGTGTACTGTGCGTAGTATCGCAAGTAATTAACTCCGCGTTCCAGATAGATATAAGTAGGCTTACTTATAGCTTGGTATAGGTTACTTTCATAATTAGTTACGTTCGGACGTCCGAACCGTAAAATTCTATAAGAGCGCGTCCTCAACACAATTGAGTGGTTTAGTTTAGCCGTGTCTCGTTAGAGATGTCTTACAGAAAGACTAATTGCATTTAGGAAGGTCGCTGAAACGATGTTATCGCATTTTCGCGCTAGATATGTGCTATAAAGGACGGAACAAGTTTCTGTTTTCCTCTGTGACGTTATCTCGGTATTTTTCCTTAAGAGTATCGAGTTTTTAAATGGATGTGTGATGTGAAGGCTTTAATACTGAGTTCTTTTTTTCTTACAGTTATCGTCCGTTGTTGCGTAAAGGCCTCCATAATCTTCTAATCCAGGTTCTCTACTTCTGCATCATCTTCAGACGGCCCTGGGTCTTCAAAGCATGCGTGAGCTTTGTCAATACCCCATAAATAACATTAATTTCTCATTTTTTTATGTACAGAAAAATAGTTACAGATTTTATTTTTCTAGTTTATTTACCTACTAGCTTTTGAATAGTTACTTTGGGCTAACGTTAAATTTAACCCAGATTTTGAAGCATTCTACATTGGCGTTCCGCTACTATTGGCCTTAGCGTAATGATATAATATAGCCTATAGCCTTTCTCTATAAATTGACTATTTAATTAAAAAATAATTTTTCAATTCGAACCAGTAGTTCCTGAGATTATCGCGTTCAAACAAACAAACAAACTCTTCAGCCTTATATTATTAGTATAGATAGCTGTTGCCCGCGACTTCGTCCACGTTTCCGTCGTTTTTCGTAAAAAAAAAGTAGTTTATGTCCTTCCTCACGTTTCAGTGATTTTGATGTAACAGACAGATTAACTTTCGTAATTTAGTAGGGAAATATAATATGTCTAATAATCTATAAAACTTTTGAAAAATATCGCAATACCGAACCGCACAATATTATTGTTAATATCTGTGCCCGCGACTCCGTCAGCGTGTAACTCCTTGTGTGTTATTAAGTTAATTTATTGGTAATATTGTTTAGATCACGTTGACATGACGCTTAAGTACCTATGGATCGAAAATACTTCAGCGCAAAGCTTCCGGGTAAACTATGTTGAAAGTTGACCCGTCCGGCACGTGAACATAAAGATTTCTAGAACTGCTAACCCGGGAAAGAGCGACGTACAACTGACCATGCGAGAAACAACTGACACCGAGATCTACTCCAGCAACACGAAAAGTCTGCCCTTGAGCCTTATTAATTGTCATTGCATAACACACCGATACTGGTAATTGTGTTCTTTTAAATTGGAATGGAAAATTATTTGGTATTATGGGAATTCTGGGAATAAAGACGGTTTCTCCTGCACCGCAACCTGTTAAAATTTGAGCCTCGATTATATTTTGTTGCAACTGGGTTACTTTTAGCCGAGTTCCATTGCAAAGTTGTGGTGGTTTTAAATTTCGGAGCAGAATAATAATTCAGAAAACTTCGAACTGCTAAGCTATCGGGAGTTACACGTGTTATTGTGAGTCAACCATAAAAGATAGACATATGCTGTCGTGGGATATTTTTTATATAATTTTAAGGAGAACATTTCCGTCACAAGTGATTTCTGTGTAGCTTTAACCATTAAGGTTGCACACGCGACGGAAGCTTAAAAAATGGAGTAACTTCTCCCGTTTTCCCAACATTTCCCTTCACTGCTCTGCTCCTATTGATTGTAGCGTGATGAAAAGTATACTATAACCAGCGCAGGAGTATGAAAAATAATTGTACCAAGTTTCGTTAAAATCCGTCAAGTAGTTTTTGTTTCTATAACGGTTATACAGACAGACAGACAGACAAAAATTTTACTGATTGCATTTTTGGCATCAGTATCGATCCCTAATCACCCCCTGATAGTTATTTTGTAAATATATTTCATGTACAGAATTGACCTCTCTACAGATTTATTATAAGTATAGATAGTCTATCTAGGTATAGCACAACTACTACTAAGTCAGGATTTAATTAATTAGATATTTTATTGGAAGATATCAGTTTCAGCGATAAAACCGCCATTGTAACCATAGAATAAGCAATATTTTTAAATTGGTATGTTAAAATTATTATGTACAATAAAGTATATTTTATCTATATGTTAGATAGGCACATAATAAACTGGCTAAATGATCCAATGAAGTTTATTTATTTTGTTACCTATTAAATTTCAAACCCATAAGTTCTTTCTTAATGTAAATATATGTACCTACCACGTGTACTGTTAGGTTCATATTAGTAAAATAAATCGATTATAAAATTCCAGAATCGTTACCCTGCCGTTGTAGAGCGCAATATATTCGGCTTAATAGTGTAATTTTGCAGGCTCTTGCAATATCTTGCGGTGAACTCGACCAACCCTCTGCCCACCCCTGACAGACGCCAGATTGCATGCAACATTCTGTCGTTAGCAGATGGGATTATAGTCACCTCACTGAGGCAATTTGTTGACCTAGGTATGTATTTACCTACGTGTGAATCTCGTGCCAACTTATTAATTAAAGGCTTTCCGTTTATGGGTGTCTATTCTATTTGTATAGATGTAGACACAAACAAAGCTATTTCTTGGAATGAAAACAAACCATATCTACTTAAGTACTAAAACGAAGTTATAAGATATAAGTGTAAAACTCTTTCAAAGCAAGAGACTATTACTGAATATTTGACATTGGTAGAGCTATTTGGCAATGTCTTACCTAAAAATATAAAGTGAGGCACTGACGCCGAATCAGAGCAATAAAAGGTCGCGACTTGCGAGCCATACATTATTTATCGGGGGTTCTATCGACAACACCTTCTAAAATCAATATAGGAAAAATCGCGCTATGAGATTCTTGAGCCTAATCAAATAAACCGAGTGAAAGTTAAAATTGGAAGAAGTAGGAGTCGCGCCATTGAATAATTCATTAATTTGAGATAAATGAAGTCAGAGTTGATACCGGCGACTTGAATCCCGAAGTAAAAGTAATACTTTAAGTTCTAGATTTTTTCACAAGATTTTAGAACGAATACTGTACGAAAGATCACTTGTTGAAATAATAAAAGCTAATATTTAGACTCGGTATAGCCTTAGGAAACTGAAGATTGAGGAGTGAAACTGTGCTATTATTTTTTCAAATAAAGTGTTAATATGATTTGACTTTAGTGTCCCAATTCTAAGGCAATATACTAGACTAATTAATCATATTGATTGATATTAGTATTATTTCACATACCTAAAGTATGTAGTAGGAAACACAAGCTACCAAGCTGTCAGTCTATTATGCTTAGCGAAACGGGGCAAGAACCACATCAGCCTCCACGCTAGCATCCTGTGCCGGACCTTAGGTTCTTTCATCACTGCCCCGATTAATAGAAAACCCAATGAACTCATGTTCAACAAAAAAAATTAGCATATAACCAGTAGAAGCAGAACAGGCTCACGAGCTCGCGAGTACTCCCTAGACCACAAAATTAATTTTCACTTACCACTAGACAAACTCAGCTCGGTCTTACTATTCGTATGTGTCGCCTTAACACAGGCCGCAACAGCCGAAAACTGTTTAGAGAGACATATTACGTGATTAGATGCCTATCTGATGGCCTGGCTATGCTCAAAGCCAAGTTCCTAGTGCAATCAACGTTAGGATCGGGTTCTAGCAGCCCAATGACTGCTACAGGCTGATGTTTAACAATCGATGATGGACATGAGGTCCGAGGAAAAGCTTTCAGAAAAAAAAAACTATTTGTTCATTTGGTAGATACTTTATTGATGTTTATTCATCACGGCTGGGGCTTATTTACGCTTTGCTACGTTACCGAATCTTTCAATATGTCTTTTGTAGCGACGGCCATCCTCTGTAAGAAGAAAATTTTAAAATATGTCTTTCATATGCAATGTCACAATAGATAGAATTCATCATGAATAAATAAAATTGTTCATAGTTAAATAAAAAGTTCTTTCAGTAGGTAGGTACAATTAAGACGTGTGTACAAAGTGTGTAAATAACTATCAACATAACTTGTATCGCCACTGGCCATAATTATACCTATACTAAGGTGAGAACTCAACAATAATAAAACACGATATACCCAAAAGAAATTTAATATTTCAAACAAATAAATTATTAGGGGAATTCCTCTTGTTTTGGAGTCGTCGTGATACTAGATCAGATATTATTGATAATTTTTCCTAGAATTCCTGTTTGATGGACTAGACTAAATTAATTACGTATAAATTACTAAGGTGTCGGACTTGTGGAGAGGTTGCAGGCTGGAACCTCACGCATTAAACTATTGCCGTGAACCCACTCTAGACACAAGTATATTTAGAAAGAAAGGTTAATAAGATTGCTAGTAATATGAGTTCTACCCACATTGCTAGTTATCTATAGATATAATGAATTTGTCTATAGATATAATGAAATGTAATGAAATATATATTTTGTGAATTGGTTATAAATAACACTTTTACACGTCATGTTTTTTTGCGTGTTAAGTTTAGTTTAGCTAGATGAGGCTGGTATTTCCTAACTGACTACTCTGAGAAGAAACACTGATACAAACTCAGAGGTCAGTCTCTTTTAAAGTCCATACAATTTGTATTTGTATAATTATGAGAAGCATGCAGGTTCATGTCTGTGGTGTTCTTTTGAGGAAATAACCACGCAAATTTGAGCGGACCTGTCCAGACAGTGCAAGCATTTGTCAGTTAACGTGTAGCTCAACTTAGAGCTTAAGGAGCTTAACAATTTGACAAACAATACCAAAGTAAGGACATTTGGGTAGGCCACACAAGTAGGTACCTACTCAAACTGCTGTACATCATTAGTAAGAAAGAAAAGTAAAAACAACGAAGAAAGAATAACCTACATTGTCCTCACATTTACAATACTGAAATAAGTATAATATATAAAAAAAGAACAAACAAAAACAAAATAAATAGGTATACACTACAATACCTGAGAAAGCAAATATTTTAATCAATAAAAAAAAAAAACAACAATTAAATTTTAAAAATAAAAAATAAATAAAAAAGGCACACGTATATCACTGGAGCAGCTCATTCCCAAGCCTTCTTGTACTCAATATAGGTAATCCTTAACTGTGTAAAAAGCTTTCTAACATAGCTTAAGTTTTATAAATAATTTGAATATATCAATACTTATATCTTGAATATGGTTAGGAATTTTATTATAAAAACGTATACATTGGCATCTAAACGAACCACCTATTTTTTAACCTTGTTTTAGAAATTACATATGTGTCTTTATTCCTTGTATTTACACTATGAATATCACTATAGTTTTTAAACAGATTAATATTTTTGTGTGCATACAAGAGATTCTCATAAATATACTGAGATTGCACAGTCATAATATTAATTTCTTTAAATTTGTCTCTTAAGAATGCTTAGGCCTTAATTTATAAATTGCACGAATGGCCCTTTTTCAACCGACGACAAAAAGAGGAGGTTATCAATTCGATGCGTATATATACATTTTTTTTATTATTTATGTACACACAGTAAAATACATTAAGATAAGCATACTTAATTATAATAATTGAGTACAAAGGTACTGCTTATTTCTTAAGAAATTTCTTCCAGCAGACCTGCGAAAGGAGAAGTGAAAAAGAAATGTAGACAATAGTGTGTGAAAACAAAAAGAGAAATAAATATGAATATGTGAAGTCTAAAACTAAAACTACAATATTAAATATACTTACACATACTTATAATGCAATAAAAATAACATATACTTAAATAAATGCATAATGTTAGAATATATAAACATATAATATAAATATATACATAAATATTAAATATTTATGTAGAAAGCCTTCTAACATAGCTTAAGTTTTATAAATAATTTGAATATGTCAATACTTATATCTTGAATATGGCTTTTTTTTTAACGTGGTAAAATTATCAAATAAGTCCTCCCACTCCGGGCAGGGTGGGAGGGACTGTCAGACTTTTACTGACTAAAATCCACGGTGTTCCTTCAATAACCCTTTACATACCGGGGCCACGGTAACGGGATGAGTCCCACGACCCCGGCAGGCTTCGGCCCTCTGCATAGGGGCTTCGTCATGTTGCTGACGCTCTTTGAGGCGCGCGTGGAACACGACGCGCCGTCGACCCGGGCATGGTCCATGGTCGGACAGCGAGTTGCCCTTTACTCGCTGTCCGCATGCCCGCGCCTACGGTGGCCGGAGATCGTCGGCCGACGTCCGACGCCGTGGGCGTCTACCACAGCGGCTGGGCTGGAGGGAGGACGCCATCCTCATCCTCACGCGGCCCGCCTCCTCCTTCGGGAGCATGACTGCTTCGCAGAAGGAGGCGACCGCTTCCCACTCCCTCTCGCCCCGCAGCATGGCCTCGACCAAGGCCGGGCGCGAGAGGTCTCCGCCTATTGTCGCCGTGAGGACACGTCGGTGCTCTGTCCAAGCTGGGCAGTCCTGCACCGTGTGCTCGACTGTGTCCTCAGGGCGACCCTCGCAGTGGTGACACCCAGGCGTCTCTTCCTTACCCATCAGACACAGGTACCTCCCGAAACTTCCGTGTCCGGTGAGGACCTACGTCATGCTGTAGGTCAGGACGCCGTGACGCCGATCTAGCCACTCCTCAAAGAGGGGTCTTACCGCCGCAATTGCGGCGTGCCCGATCTTGAATATGGCTAGGAATTTTATTATAAAAACGTATACATTGGCATCTAAACGAACCACCTATTTTTTTAACCTTGTTTTAGAAATTACATATGTGTCTTTATTCCTTGTATTTACACTATGAATATCACTATAGTTTTTAAACAGATTAATATTTTTGTGTGCATACAAGAGATTCTCATAAATATACTGAGATTGCACAGTCATAATATTAATTTCTTTAAATTTGTCTCTTAAGAGTGCTTAGGCCTTAATTTATAAATTGCACGAATGGCCCTTTTTCAACCGATGACAAAAAGTGGAGGTTATCAATTCGATGCGTATATATACATTTTTTTTATTATTTATGTACACACAGTAAAATACATTAAGATAAGCATACTTAATTATAATAATTGAGTACAAAGGTACTGCTTATTTCTTAAGAAATTTCTTCCAGCAGACCTGCGAAAGGAGAAGTGAAAAAGAAATGTAGTAATTTATTTCTCTTCTTGTTTTCACACACTATTGTAGTGTGTGAAAACAAGAAGAGAAATAAATATGAATATGTGAAGTCTAAAACGAAAACTAAAATATTAAATATACTTACACATACTTATAATGCAATAAAAATAACATATACTTAAATAAATACATTATGTTAGAATATGTAAACTTATAATATAAATATATATACATAAATAATTAACACAGTTAAGAGGAAAGGTAATCACCGATTACTCGAAGACGGCTGAACCGATTTGGAAAATTCTTTTTTTGTTTGAAAGGGTATACTTCGAAATTGGTCCCATTGTCACCAGGTCAGGATCTGATGATGGGATCCTGGAGAAATCGAGGGAACTCTTCAAATATTATAGCCACACCTATGGCGTTTTGGGTATTTCTTATAGTAACTTGTGCAGTTGCTCTCAAAAAATACCATTTGGGGAAGTGGAACTGATGATGAAGACCACAGATGGCCGCCGAACCTACTCAATTATAAATATTACGTGGATTGCGATTCGATTACTTGAATATGGATGTTAAACACTTTATGTTCGTCACAATGAATATGGTGATGTAGAGCTGATGGTGAAGTACCAGGAGAAATCCTCAACAATTAACGGCCTAGCATTGGGAAAAGCAATATTTTGTAAAAGGTTATAAGAAGTTGATATTTAGGCTCTTTTAACTAGGTAAATTAAACATCGACCAACTAAAAAGAGTGAAATAAAAACTTTTTACCAAAAAATTAAACCGACTCCCAAAAACACTGCAAAGTGAAAAATAACTTTAATTTCGGAAGTCGCTGCCAAAAAAGAAAATACAAAACTAAAGACACCGACTACCGAAATTAAAGTTATTTTTCACTTTGCAGTGTTTTTGGGAGTCGGTTTAATTTTTTGGTAAAAAGTTTTTATTGTAATACAAATATTGTGTGAATGTCGGCGGCATTTACCCAAAGTAAAATGCCGTATGATATCACACTGTGCAAGTAACTAAAGTAGACTAAACGTGCTGTTTCGATATCAGTTAATCCACGTATTTTTCTAACGGCATATGCTACAGAACTTAGCTTTTTTATCAATTTATCTATCTGGGGGGCCCCACTAAAGCTTCGGATCCAAAGTTATGCCCAAGAATACTGTGGTATCTGCGGGTTTCAACATTTCGCCTTTTATTGATACACTAGTATTCACTTGTCTAACATGAGGTAACGTAAATTTTAGACAATTGGTTTTTTTTTCTCATTAAGAAGAAGATTATTAACATTAGACTAGCTAACTACAGTTGCAAGGGCACTGCTTCTTCAGTAACCTGCTGTTGACGTTTGATTTTAAATAAAAGAGAAGTATTTTCAGCGAATAACACTATGTCATGATTTTTGATCAGGTACGGCAAATCATTTATATAAATAAGAAACAAAAAGGGACCAAAAATTGAGCCTTGGGGGACCCCCATCTTGACCACAGATCCCGGCGATCTTTTGCCGTTCACATCGACTCTCTGAACCTTTCACTCAAGTATAAGGTCAGAAGATTCAGAGATTTGTCCCGGAATCCGTAGTGGTGCAGTATCCTGATTAATGTCTCATGGGGAACACAGTCAAATGCCTTAGACAAATCTCAAAAAATGCCCAACGCATCGCACTTATCTTCCCATGCATTATAAATGTGTCCTAAAAGTTCAACACCGGCGGCATCAGTTGTTGAACGACCCTTTGTAAAACCAAATTGTTTATTATGTAGCAATTTGTGTTTATTAAAATATCTTTGCATCTGGATTAAAATAATTTTCTCAAAAATTTTACTGAAAGTGGGTAGTACAGAAATAGGTCTTTAATTAGTAGGGTCAGATGTACTACCCGATTTAAATAGTGGGATTATTTTACTATATTTCATTAAATCAGGAAACTCACCGCAATCAATACAATTATTAAATATAACAGCTAAAGTAGGACCTTTTTTTATTACGAATGCTATAATGTGTATAATGGACTTAGTAACATCAACAGAATTACCCCACAGATCTGCAGTCTTTTTAACATTCCAAGAATTAAAAGTTTTGGTGACGTCATTAGAAGTACCTAACATATTGGAATTTAAACTCTGAACTACAAACTGGCACATTTTTTTAAAGTAATGTTTTTGCAGTAATGAGAGATGATTTTAGCGACTTGGTTGTCGATACGGGAATGACAGTGAAAAAAATTTCAAATTCTGTGGCGACTTGTGAATCTAATGTTATCACTATTTCGGTTGCAAGAACTTCCCGTTTCACTTTTTATAATATCCCAAGTCGTTTTAATTACATTACAACTATCTTTAATTTTAGAACTCAAGTAACGAGACTTGGCAATATAACAGACTTCTTTAAATAATTTATAGTAATTCTTAGCATATAAATTAAATTCTACTGAGTTAGTGTAAGTCTTAAGTAATTGTGATCAACACAGATAGACATAACTATTATGGCAAAAGCCTTTAAAGTCTAAAAAACTTTTTTGCAAAAAATAAAACCGACTTCCATATCAAAACACTACAAAGCCAAAAATAATTTTAATTTCGGTAGTCGGTGTTATTGGTTTTGTATTTTCTTTTTTTTTCACACCGCCTTCCGAAATTAAAATTATTTTTGGCTTTGTAGTGTTTTGATATGGAAGTCGGTTTTATTTTTTGCAAAAAAGTTTTTATTTTCGCGCTTTTTAGTGGGTCAGTGAATTTTCCAAATCGATTCGTAAATGACGGAGTTATGCGCGAACAAAAAACGCAATGCAGAGTAAACGAAAAGATCATCAAGGTAAATTATTTTTTTCGACTTTTTTTGATTTTTCAGAAACGGCTCGTCCGATTTCGATAAAATTTTCATGGGATCATTTGGGAATTCAAATCGGTTGACAAGCGACGGAGTTATGCGTGGATAAATATAAAAAAAAAAAAAAATACAGACATCCGAATTGAGAACCTCCTCCTTTTTTAGAAGTCGGTTAAAAATGGGAAATATAGCTATAACATTAGAACTTAAAACGGGATATTTACCATTTGTATTTTTTGTTTTGAGTTTCCGATATTCCATTGAATATGTTTCCATTGGATTGAGTTACATAACCCTCAAGTCATCTCGTCTCGACAGAACGCCACTATATACCAAGACTGGTAAGGGAAGCGATTGAGATTACCAAATACGACAATTTCAACCAACGACTTCAACTCTCGAGAGCCTGGAATCCAGTGGTTCAAATGTCTAAAAACCGAAAAAGTTCCGTAGAAAGTTCGCGAGTCGACACGGTGAGTTTTGTGTGTCGGGAACAGAATCGAGTGTTTAGTGATACATGTGACAGTGGTAGCGGTGTCGCTAACAGAAAACGAACGAGAAAGAGGGTAGACCGATTTGTCTGCTCATAAACTTCCACCCGCAATTACTTCAGTTCATCCGTGATCATGGCACTTGCAACAGTGCCGAAATATCCGAAACTCAAAACAAAAAATACACATGGTAAATATCCCGTTTTAAGTTCTAAATAATACATTTAAACAAATAGGTTTTAGTTTATAAACAGGTGAGTGGATATATGGTCTAATTATGACTTTGCAGCGTCCAACGCAATCTCACCTCACCCACTGACATGTTCGCCGAAAGCAGAGTTGCCGGCTTTTCCGCACTGCTAAACAAGCTCAGGGTGTCATTCTACACAAGAGTAGCCCTAAGTAATAATGAAATAGATACTGCTGTGTACCGAACCGTCCATCTCTCAAGGGAGGTAAAAGACGTTTTAAGACTTTAGTTATTTTGTATACTTACCACGTTTTAGTTTTTATGTTTTTGATTTATTTTGATTAGTTATTTATTTTATTGAAATTTTATGTTATGTTAGTTAAGAATGTGTCTCTGTATATTATGGGTTTAAAATTGCCTGAAATAAACGATATTTAATTTAATTTAAGAGGTGGCTTAGTTAAAATATTGAGAAAATTTGTGGAATAAAACTTTTTACCAAAAAATTAAACCGACTCTCAAAAAACACTGCAAAGAGAAAAATAACTTTAATTTCGGTAGTCGGTTTCTTTAGTTTTGTATTTTCGTTTTTGGCACCGACTTCCGAAATTAAAGTTATTTTTCACTTTGCAGTGTTTTTTGGGAGTCGGTTTAATTTTTTGGTAAAAAGTTTTTATTTCCCTCTTTTTAGTTGGTTGATTTTTAATTTACCTAGTCACAAGAGCCTAAATGTCAACTACTTATAACATTTTACAAAATATTGCTTTACCCAATGCTGGGCCGTTAATTTTTGAGGAGTTCTCCTGGTACTTCACCATCAGCTATACATCACCATATGCATTGTGACGAGCATAAAGTGCTTAATATCCATATTCAAGTAATCGAATCGCAATCCACGAAATATTTATTTTTGAGTAGTTTCGGCGACCATCTGTGGTCTTCATCATCAGTTCCACTTCCCGAAATGGTACTTTTTGAGAGCAACTGCACAAGTTACTATAAGAAATACCCAAAACGCCATAGGTGTGCCTATAATATTTGAAGAGTTCCCTCGATTTCTCCAGGATCCCATCATCAGATCCTGACTTGGTGACAAATGGTACCAATTTCGAAGTATACCCTATCAAACAAAAAAACAATTTTCCAAATCGGTTAAGCCGTCTTCGAGTGCTCGGTGATCATACATTAAAAAAAAAATATATATATATATACGCGTCGAATTGATAACCTCCTCCTTTTTTTGTCGTCGGTTGAAAAAGATCTCAGATGACTAGTACCAGGTACTAGTCATCTTTTTTATTTAAAAACTAGTGTATTACACGTGATGACCCCATTGAATCACGTCGAATTGTATATAAATTTCCATAGAATAGAATAGAATAGAATATTTATTTGTTAGAATATTGTACAAAGTTGTTAAGTGCATTATTAATTAAGATCAGAATATTCTACCGTTTCCGGTGTACAAATATGTAAACTTATGGTTCAAATCTTTAAATTACAATCAAATTAAATAAAATTAGAATGGAGTTTACAAATACATAAAATTAATGGTGCAACAGTTGTTAATGATAATAAAATTATATAAGTCAGATTTAATAGGCATCAATGTCAAATATTTTGGTGAATTTTTCATTCATATAATCGTCAGTCGAGTAATAACATTTACTCAAAAGAAAATTAAAAATTTAAGTTTAAATGTTCTGAGGTTAAGAGTTTTGAAGTCATCAGGTAATTTGTTATAAACAGTAATGGACATGCAGTATACATTATTTAAATACAGTTTAATTCTACGCCTAGGAACATTAAGCATATGTACCTACTTTTCGACTAGGTCTGGATACAACATCATTATGCAAGTCAAACTCTTGTCTATTATGGTGTACAAAAACACAAATTTCAAAAATATACAGTGCTGGAAGAGGTAAGAAATTTAGTTTTTTAAATAGTGGAACACAACTGTCCAGTGGGTGCGCTCCACAAATTGAGCGCACACATTTTTTCTGAGCTCTAAACACTCTTTCAAGTTCTACCGAATTACCCCATATTCGGTAGAACTTGAAAGTATACCATACCTATAACCTGCAATATAAAGTTAAATGTGAAACTTACCTTCGGAGTTATGGTCTGATTCAGAGTTCTTTGCATATTTCTCATGTAGTTTTGGATTTTCTGGAATAAAAATTAATTATTTTATTTAATTTATAAGTTAAAATATAGTAAATAGTTATAATGTTGGAGACCCATTTTTCAGAATTCTGAAAACAGCTAGCTTCATTCAAATTAATCGCCTCCCTGCCCTTATCCTGTGTTACTGTTGCCGTGAGTGGTTGCAACACGTAACACGTTTATTTCTTCCACTTCTTTCTTCCTCACTCAATGGTCTTTTTCGGAAAGTTCCTACCTATTCTTTTTATTTCGGTATGCGCTCATTTATTTCTATGAAGTATACTTGAAAGTTTATAGGAATTATCGCGAGGTGTGGGACCCTACCGATTACTAAGCTCGTATCAACTCAGATGTACTTGTATAAGAACGTGAAGTTTGAGAACGCAAAATATAACATGTACAACTTATAAACTGGCATACCTTCTTCAGGCTCAAAATCACCGGTTTTTGGGCCTCTGGTTACTCTTACTGTATCGTCCTCACCAGAACCGGCTGAAATAAAAACAGAATATACTTACTACTATATTTTTTAACTTCAAACTAATATTACTCAGTTTTAGAAAGGTTAGGATCTATTGAATACAATTTTCTTGGATGCACCTATGCCATATTTTTATAAGCGATATTTCATTTTCATTTGGATAGCACGGGGTTAAAAATTTATTAAGTAGTGAAATTACAATTTTTATCGTCGTCATCCCCATCATCTTCAGACTTATCTGGTTTCACCCGTTCTTTACTTGATTCTACTTTTTTTGGCTGAGTTTCTTCACTCGCAATTTTTTTTTCGCTTGCACTCTCATCGTTACTGCTTGCTCCGTCCAAAGCCCTTGGGTTATATTCATGAGAATCTAAAATGAAAATAAAAAACTACTGTAATAATCAAAGATAAGTATTGGTTACCTGTCATAGCAACGGTAGAAGTATACCTTGGAAGTCTCTAATGCGAAGTGACGGAGCTCCAATGCCCCATTGTGTTAAGTCAAAACCAAGTTTAATATCAACTAAAAATATACAACAGAGTTGTATCAGAACCTGAATACTATGTGACCTGTATTCCGATAAGGCAAATGCCACTTTTATACAGTACTCACGTGTTTTGCCTCCAGACGATTCACTAAACGCAATGATCGAAGTAACCAATATCTGTAAATAAAACGAGTTTATGATCCAGAGAGAGTTGAAAATATGTATTAAGTATAGAGGAACCTAAAGAATTAGTACTTATAACTATTTACCGTTACGAAGAGCCATTTTTTTGGACTGTTGTCGCCAGGTAGCAGCATGGTGAAGTCCTTTAAAAATATTTTATTTCATGAAGTAAGATTAATAAAGTGTGCGGCGATACGCATTGCTTTCAATTTTCTCGGTAACATAAACATTTGTTTTATTACTGTGCTATTTAATCAATAGGTATGTTTTATTGGATTTGTATCAAATACTTACCTAACTTTCTTGAAAACCACAAAGAATTGTTTATTATTAAGGAATAACTGGCATTGTACTTACAAGTATAACTTACTTTACCTTATACCTTAGCATGCATAAAATAAAATAAAATGTATAATTAATGTTTGTTTATCGCTAACTTTCTTTATGTATATACCTAATGTTTGAATTTCGGAAAATAACTGAGAGTCTAGGTTTAATTAACAATTCTGCTAAACTAACTTAAAATGGAGACAATTTAGATAGCTAGCTAAGTATGTAAATTGCTAAATATCAACATAATGAAAAAAAAAACAATTAGTATGAGTATTGGTAACACAGATTAATGTATTGAAAAACATGTACTGCGAACAATTGAGTTTGGAAAGGGGTTGATGAACTTCTCAACCGTGACAAGATATTGTGTTATGAAAAAAAAATATTGTAAGAAATATTTACAAACCCAAGTATTCTTTCCTGAACAGTCATAGCGGCTTCAGTTAAATCACATCCATTCATAACGTAATGTGAGCAGAGATAATGTGTGCCTCGGGCGAGACAAATTTGCTAACTTTTTCTGTTGAACAATCTCTTTATCTGAAATGGTTAGCGCCGAGGAATTTTGCACTAAGTATTATTAGAAAAGTTGAATATTAATGTTTGCAATTTATTATTTAAAGTATAGTAGTGATAGTGTATATCGTTATTTGTGGTATAAATAAGTATTTACTCAACTTTTTTACCAATTGTTTTAAATTTATAACCTACACGTAGATTATAATACCATCTGCTTAGCCTTTTACTATCTATCTTGTAATCGAATTCCAGTCTAACCGATTCCACCTGACTATACTAACTATAACTTTGGAACTTTTGAAACTCAAAATACAGTAGACATCAAATATAGAGAATGCTCTTACGCCGTCATATAGAAAGAGAAGGTACAAGTTGTGTCTGCAAAATCGAAAACATATTAGGATAGTCCAATGACGTATTATAATAGACGCGACATATTCCCACAAAACACCTCTCAAAAACGGCACGAAACACACACATAGAGCATTACTATCTAATACGTGTAAAGAAAGGGACAGAAAATAAATGCCATCTTTAGGTACACCTGATGTTGGAGAGAGATGAATATACATCTTTAGTTAACAACCTCCCCTAATGTCACGTGACTGACTTCATTCATACGCTAGCCATGTAGAAAAATTTAAAAAAAAATGTATTTCTGTTGATATTTACCTATGAAATGACACATTTTGACCTCTCACGGAAGCAGTATAATTAGTGCAACGTCTGAAAACACACAAAGGCATGCTTTTTTCCTAATTTTCTTTTAAAACACATTTTTTCTTAAGATGTGTAGTGTAGCGATCGCGACACAGGTTTGTGCGTAACTAAACAGACACGAGGCACTTACCTTGATTTCAACTTGCCATTTTAGAGCGCGGACAACGTATCTATAGTTTATTATATATCTTTGGGATAGTCCTGTTAATCTATACATATAATAAAACAGTAAAAAAGTGTGTCTGTACATTAACATTTAATACAAAAATAATAATTGAGGTGGGCTAAGAATCGGTAACATTGCAAAAAAAACAAAAAGAAGTATGTCTGTTTGTACACGCTAATCTCCGGACCTACTGGATGGATTTTAATGAAATTTGGTAAGTACATAGTTGACATCCCGGAATTCCCACGGGATCGGGATTTACGCGGGAAATCCTCCCACGCGAACGAAGTTGTGGGCAGCAGCTAGTAAATTAAATAAAGTACCTGTAATACTTATGACCGCAGGTAACTCGAAAATTGTCTCAGCAATTCGGATTTGTTAGAAATCCTCGCAAAAATCGTCAGCTTAAAATTTACATGAAAAGTACGCGGCTTAGCGTTTTGGAGACGAGGACGTGTTTTTACCTTGGGCTTTGACTGCTCACTCTTTATTTGAAATTGGCTTCGAGGCTTATTGGATAAAGAGATTATAAAATGTGGCTTCGAGGGTTTGGGATTAAATCTTTCTTTGTACATATTTACAAGCCAGTTAAAGGGGTCGTGTGGTAAGTGGTAAACATTCAGTCCCTAGGCGCAATTGCTGATCTATTCGTATTTAAATTGTTTTTCATCGTATTCTTTAAAACCAAATACTTAAGTTATTCAGCCCGTAAGTGTAAACATATCCATTTAAATGGGAATTTAATGTAAATACGTAGTCGAAAAAAGCTGTTTAGGTATAGGAGACAAATGGATGGTATTTTAGTTTGTCGGTTGTTGGTACCGTCTGCGAGCCGGTCGCGTGACGTTCTCCCGAACGAAACTATCGCATGACTTCCAGAGCTCATAAACTTTGCGTTTATGAATGTCTCGGAAAAACTTTTTGTTGGTAAAACTTTTGTTATGACTATGGTATAAACCTGTGTCAAACATATATGTAGTTATGTTATATTTGCAAGTAAATGTAAATTTGAACACCCAAGGACATGTTGTCAGTTAAACCTTTGACCTCATGAAAGTTTTGGGAAATGATACCTTTTTATGTTCAATATTTATGAGGCTAGAGACACGCGTTATATCTGTATCTTGCATGCTTTATAATATTAAATTTATGAGTAGAATGGTGATATTTATTTCTAATTTGGTCGTACGATGATGAATGTATTCATTTGACATACCTACACATTATTTGAGGCAGTGCAAACGCTTCTATTGTGTGTTTAGCGTTGTCGACAAAATGATTATCTGATGCTTACAAATTTTATAAATAGTGCAACTGAAAAAGTGTTGATTACAATAAAAAATTGCAAGCCGATATAGGTGATTCTAATCGCAAAGCAGGCAAAATATCCGTTGGAAAATTGCCATATAAAGTAAAATACAAAACAAAGTCACCTTTGGTAAGGTAGAAATGTTTATTACCAGTTCTAGGTAGCGTGCAATGTTAGTTTTATTGCAATATTTTTATTCCCGCCAGTCTAAGCTGCGATTTTGTGGAAATCAAATAAACAATTACTAACTTCAAAACTTTAGTAGCCCGCCTTATTTTTTATTTTATGTTTATTTTTAACTGAATTCAGTGAGTCACCATGGGTTTATTATGCCCTGCCACTTATGATCGAGCGATCACAGCATAATTAAAAAAATATATCTATATCTTCAGGATAACGTACCCATTGGTATTTCAATCTGAATGTTACTAAGGTCAAATTATCTTGAAAATTATGCAAAAAAAAAAAACTAAAATATTAGCTTCTGACTTGCTAGAAGGGGACACCCGGATTTGAACCGGGGGCCTATCGATCTGCAGTCGATTGCTCTACCACTGAGCTATATCCCCGATGAAATTTTACTTCAAAAGGTGCTTGAAAATAATAAAAATGTATTTTGACAGACCGTAGCGTAATAAGTGGTTAGTTCAGCTACCTACATGATAACAGACCAATATCAGGACAGGTCCACTCAAATTTATAAGGTGCTTTCTTCGTAACTCAATATCGTTCTACAAGGCTCTTATGTGATTTGTATTGAATTTGAGTCTATTTCGGAGTTACTTCTGAGGGTAGTTAAGTAACCAAACAGATTGACGGGTAATGCATGAATTATGCTAGACCGTGGTGTTTGGAAGCCGTATCCAGATGAGGCACGGGTTCAAAATTTCACGATCATTATATAGTCCTGTACGAAGCTCGTACGCGCTCCTAAGACGGGTCACAACCACAACGTAGCGTACCTAATCTTCAGACTTCGATCTGGAGGTAGTTCTGTTACTTTTCAGGTTTACAATTCGTCTTGAACATTTTTTTTTTATGTATATTACCTCATAACTCGGAGATGGCTGGACCGATTTGGAAAATTCTTTTTTGTTTGTAATTTGTTTGAAATGGTATACTTTCTAGTTGGTCCCATTGTCGTCACGTTCGATCTGATGATGGGATCATGGAGAAATAGAGGGAACTCTTCAAATATTATAGGCACACCTATAGCGTTTTGGGTATTTCTTATAGTACCTTGTGCAGTTGCTCTCGAAAAGCACCATTTGAGGAAGTGGAACTGATGATGAAGACCCCAGATGGTCACCGAAACTACTCAATAATAAGTATTTCGTTGATTGCGATTAGATTACTTGAATATGGATGTTAAGCACTTTATGCTCGTCACAATGTATATGGTGAAGTAGAGCTGATGGTGATGTACCAGGAGAACTCCTCAAAAATTAACGGCTCTGCACCGGGAAAAGCAATATTTTGTAAAAGGTGATAAATAGTTGACATTTTGGCTTTTGTAACTAGATAAATTACAAACCGACCCACTAAAAAGCGTGAAAAAAACTTTTTAGCAAAAAATAGAACCGACTTCCATATAAAAACACTACAAAGGCAAAAATAACTTTAATTTCGGAAGGCGGTGTCTTTAGTTTTGTATATATTTTCGTTTTTGACACCGCCTTCAGAACATAAAGTTATTTTTGCCTTTGTAGTGTTTTTATATGGAAGTCGGTTGTATTTATTGCTAAAAAGTTTTTTAAACAATGGAATGGTATCGGTATCGATTAATGAAATGGAAAAGTGTTAAAAGTATCCCTTTCGCCTGAGAGATAAGATAACGCACAAAAATTTACGTCAGTTTTTTTTTAATTCACAAAAGCAAGACTCAAATAATAAGGCAACTGTAGGGGACACCCGGATTTGAACCGGGGGCCTATCGATCTGCAGTCGATTGCTCTGCCACTGAGCTATATCCCCGATGACTGTAAGTGCGAAAAACGACTTAAAAAGTATTAATCACGTTACGTACAGGCAGTGATTCTTGCTCATAACTGCATTTTAGCAAACTACTCGAGGAGTTATCACGTAGTTCCAGCTCGGTCTCTTAAATAAGGTCAGATTATTCCAATATCATCGTGCCGAATTAGGCTAAATAATATCAGATGCACGGACTCGTCCTTATGGTTAAGCAACGCTTGCCAAAAAATCTTGGCGTCCTATGTATATTTTGTAAGCTTTTTAAGGAACACGAAGGTTAAATGCCTAAATGAACATGGTTTGTTTTAGTCAGTAAGTCTGACACAACCTTCCGTTTCGCCCAAATTGGGAGACAGTCATTGGATGATTTCCCATCCTTAAACTAAAGGAATGCATTGTGTCGATTATGAGCGTGTTACTATATTAAGTTAACTATGTACTCCAACTCAACATATTTAGGAGACTAATGGTGAACGCAGACCTAGCCGCGCCGCAGTCTTTGCATTCGAATTCTTTATATATGAAGTTCTATGCAACCTCGCACACCTACCCGCGCCGCAGTCGCCGCAGTCCCTGAAACGACCGAACTCTCCTAGCCGCAGCTGATGACGTCACCCGCACGCAGCGCGGATGACGTCATTCGCATCCACGGCGCGCAGTGTTGCCAGAGTTATAAAGTAGACAGAGAATCTCTGTCAACGGTTTATAATGAAATTACTTATTCTCGTATAAATAATTACTTGCTTATTCCCTATTATAGCACCTACAGATAAAATTACACAAAAGAGCAAAATACCAATACCAAATACAGATTTTATACAGATTTTTTAAATCTTCGGATAGATAATGCTTTCAAAAATCTGGCAACACTGACGGGAACGACTGCAGCGACTGCGGCGCGGATAGATGTGCGAGGCCATTAACAAAAAGCGATGACTGCGGGGACTGTAGAGACTGCGGTGCGGCTAGGTCTGCGTTCACCATAAGACCACTACTTGTTTTGAGGTATGTATCCGTGCCTTACAGGCAGACAGCTGACCCAGCTATCATTTTTTAACCGACTTAAAAAAGGAGGTTCTGTATTCGACCAGTATGTATACGTATGTACCTACGTATGTTCGTATATTCGCAATTTTCTCAGAAACTACCGATCCGATGTTGATCGTGTTTTCTTTGTTTGAAAGCATATTTTACAAGGAAGTTTTAGTATATAACACATCAGGTTCTGATGAAGATCTTCGAGATAAGCGATGGAACTCATCAACTAAGAACAGCGATCTCCCACGATTGCTGCCCTCGTACATTTATGTACTACTAGTACTCACGCGGGGCTTCGCTCCCGTGGATTCTATCACGGTAAAAACATAACTCTCCTTTTTTGCAGTCGCGTAAAAAATAGCCTATAACCTTCCTCAAGCTACTTCCATACCAAATTGCATCCAAATCCACCAAGTAATTTCGAAGATTAGCGCGTTCAAGCAAACAAACAAACAAACTTTTCCGCTTTATAATATTAGTATAGATTTAGCATAATCAGCCTATTAATATTACCACAGCTAAAGCACAGACCTTCTGAATCACGTCTGAAATATGGTTTAAGTGGGTAAAAAAGAGGTGTACAGCAAATTCTCTTTTTAAAAATTAATGGCGAAAGGTACGAGTATCTCAAGTAGTGTTGCCCAAATGAGAGTCTCGCAAGAGTCTTGCAAGAGAACAACAGAATTCTGTTACATTGTTCTGAGATCTCAACTATCCTTTAATAAATAGCAATAGGATAATCGCTAATTGCAAGACTCTTGCGAGACTCTCGTTTGGGCAACACTAATCTCAAGTAACACAAACAATGATACACTAAAAAGCATAAAATGAAAAGTTTTTTACAATACTTAAAACTTCCAATGAAACCACTGCACTACAAAGCTAAAAATTTATTGGGTGTATAATTCCATTCAAAATAAGGGCTAGGTAGGTACCTACCTACTCACATGGCTGAAGTCGGTGCCAAGATAACTGAGTCGATAAGAGTGGAGGTCTCTTTTAAAACGGGACCTAGGTTTAGGCTTAGGTAAGTTCATCTAATATTCATAGAAGTATAGACAAATCCAATCACGATGTTTCATAAAGTTAGAGTTACGGTGTAATATTATTTTCTAGATGATTTATGAGTAACGTTATCAGCTGTTCACTTATGCTTTTCACGAGTGTGGTTTTGCATAAGTGCATTGCAGTGCATAACAAAGTTTATTAGCCGTTAATTGTTCGTACGTAGAATGTAGGACGCACTGCATGCTAATAGAGCATAATAGTCTGTACTGAAATATCTGCGACGTCACATTTCAGTGCTACACTATTTACAGAGATCTTTGTTTTTTTCTTAGGGTGGCTGTTTTGAGGGATATAAATAAATGCAAAATAAAACATAGAGTGCTTATTATTTAGACACATTTACCTACTCCTTATACGATATGATCGGTTCTAACCCCATTTCAAACAAATAGCAAATAATGTACCTATAGCTGAAGTAGGTGATTTTACAGGTTTCTTGAGGGCAGGGCTCGGGCTTAATGACACAGCTTTTATTTAAATACAAATTGTTAGACTACAACAACTAGATCCCTTTCAAATCGATAAAATCACCTCGGGCGATTCGACATTGCGCCCGTTGTCGTTTACCGCTGACAATGCCAACAGCAAATGAAAATTAAACACATTCTGTAACAATTAACCACGCGTCGGCAAACTCTCGGTCCTACTCCATTATTTATTTTACATAAAGGTATATTTACGTCCGAAAGGGTACAGGCCTTACAGAACATTCTTAACCACACCATTTACATATGGACTTGAGGTAAACACACTGTTCAAGTTTTTGTGTTGTTGTATTAAGTAACTATTCATAATTCCAATTATTAATAAAATCGTTTGCTTATTTTAGTTATTAATCTGCAACTTCCTGATCTAGGTATCTTAAGCAGAAGATGCTCATTTGAAAAATGATTGGAAAGGGGTCTAAGTATTTTCCACAATATCAACCATGGTTTAATTTTTTCTTTTCCTTTCATTGTGTTTGTAAGAATATCTATACTTATAATTTATGTATTAATCCGTGAAGCAATAACATTGTATCCCTTTCTACGAAAATTACGCAGACGGGGGACAATTTTCGGCACAATTAATGTTTATTTGGAGAATTGAATATTTATTATACAGGGTGGCCCGTTTACAGTGGTCCAATGATTTTTTTCAGCTTGTGAGCATCATAAGTGTTCATTTAAAACATACTTTAGTTAAGCGAGAACTTATGGTTTAGAAATTATGTTTTTTTTTTATTTACCCGAAATTTCAATATTTTTGACACAAAACCACTCTGTTATGAAAAGTACTGGACCGAATCGAATGAAATTTGGTATAAGCATAGTGCAATAATCTACCTATCGCGCTATAGGCTCATCTAGTGTAAATAATTAGACTGCAATTTTCCGATTTTCATGTGTTAATGTACATGATCTTGTTTTTGAAGATGTTGCAATCAAAGGACAACTATGATTTTTTGTGTAAAGAATAACCCTATGTTAAGGTACATTTTAGCAGTGTCAGCAAAACCTTGGCGGTACATTTAGGTTTCACAAGATTTTTCTAAAATCTATCTTTATCCGAAAAGTTAAAAAAAAAAAACTACAGAAAAAGTTCAAATAAAAAAAATCAGTCTAATTATTTACACTAGATGAGCGTATAGCGCGATAGGTAGATTATTGCACTATGCTTATACCAAATTTCATTCGATTCGGTCCAGTACTTTTCATAACAGCGTGGTTTTGTGTCAAAAATATTGAAATATCGGATTATTAAAAAAAAACCATAATTTCGAAACCATAAATTTTCGCTTAGCTAAAGTATGTTTTAAATGATCACTTATGATGCTCTCAAGCTGAAAAAATCTTTGCACCACTGTAAACGGGCCACCCTGTACAAGATTTCAAAACATTTTGATTATGGTCGAATTTTAACAACGGCCAACCTCTAGTGTATGTATATTTAACGGAAATGTATGTAATCCGTCGTTGTATACAATTCCTAGGGGCCGTTCAAGTATTACGTAAGCACATTTTTTGCAATTATTAACCCACCCCTCCCCCTCGTCAGCAAAAGTAAGCAAAGCTCTTACCTCTCCTCCCATGCTTACGTAAACATTGGTAAAATTCATTGATTCATGAGCAGCTGTTATAAATCTAGAAATAAGGAATAGGTTTGGAATAGAAGTCTGTAACGCACATAATATTCATTTAAATAAACTTTACAGACACGGAATTCAACAATTCATTATTTGCAGGAATCGCCGAAAATGCATTTCGTTTTGAAGCATAGACAATGTGTGTTGCTATATGTGTAAAAAATTAAATAATTACTGCTGACGTAATCACCATCTAGATCCCCCACCCCCAATGTCATCAAAAATAAGCAAAGCAAAGACCCCACGCCCCCCTATAGTGCTTACGTAATACTTGAACAGTCCCCTAGGAAATGTATATAATTCCAAAAATCACACGGAAATGTGTGAAATAAATTATATTAGACACATTTCCTAGGAATTCTATACATTTCCTAAATAGAAATAGGAAATGTAATACATATAAGATGACAATGGGTACGCAGTGATAGCGGAAGATGGAAGATTAATTAGGTACATTCATTACTAGTGAACCCTAAAATGTTTTATATTTTACGATGCGACTGTTACCTGGATGGCGTTCTTCACTACTATATTATCGCGGTGGTAAGTCCCACGGAATAGATGAATAAGGTTGGAATGGTAATGTGGGCATGGCGAGCGCGCTACATTTATGATTCGAAAATCATAGCGCGGCCGATTAATTTATTCACCACGTTTAGTGCGCTTCGGAATACTTCGGAACACAGAGCTCTGCTTTAAAATGCCGTGTTGTGCAATTATAACCTGTAAAACAAAAAGTCAGACCGCAAGTATAGAGCGAGGAGGTACATCTTTCCATCGGTAAGTCGAAAATAACATTTAATTAAAATTTTATTTGTAAAAAAACATAAAAATATTCTGATCACTATGAAATTACGAACATTAACAACATTATTGCAACAAGTTACAAAAATTCTGTGTTGTCAAGGTAAAGGGGGATGAGTCTAAAAACACAACTTTTCACCAGGAGCTAATAAAGAAAACGCTTATTTGTTTTATAAGATAAATGCAGTTTAATCAAAATCATACAGAAATCGACGGCCCCCACGTATACTATCGAAATTGACAAAATGTCATTTTCGTTTTATTGCACTAATGGCAAGTAGAGATAAAGATCTATAATTCTATATATTAATTATGTACCAATTTTTATTCCTTCAACTGTTTTTCAATTGAACAGAATCGAAGCTGCATAAATTAAACACATTAAAACATCGAACATGCCGGTTTCGATGTTATTGGTGGTCAGCGGTACGCGCGCGCAGTACGTAACTACCTGTTTCGTCAGTGTTATGCGAAATGTGATCAAGTACGCTCGTGTTTTTTGAAGTTTGGTTAAAGTTAGTTTTTCTTTAATTTCAAGTTCAAAACGAATAGAAGAGGGAAACAAATGGTGGATATGATAAAAAAAGCCCCATGAACGTACAACAGAACCTGTTATTTCCACGATAAATGAGGATCAAGCTGGTAAGATTTTCATTGTTTTGGGCGTAATTGCGTAATTTAAATGCTTAAATGTAAAAAATACATATTTTTCTGATGGAACGTCTGTAGCGATAATTATTGTAGTGGCTTTTTATGAAAAAAATAGAAAATATTTAGATATTTTGAATAATTAATTTTAAACTATAGAAAGTGGTACATTCGATACTATACTTGTACAAAGAGCAAATTTGTTCTATCGAATGTACCACTTTCGATAGTATTGTCTGGTATTGGTTCTGAGAAATTTATTGAAAGTGGTAAATTCGATAGTTTTCTCTACTAAGAATACATCGAATATACCACTTTCCATGCTTTACTACGTCAAAGTCTTGCTGTTTCGATGGATTTTGCAATTGTTTTTGTTTTATTTTTTTGTATTTTCAGCATCTCCTGTGCGATGTCAATTCACCGACGAAGGTTAGAG
Source organism: Tholera decimalis (assembly GCA_943138885.2). Taxonomy (NCBI): domain Eukaryota; kingdom Metazoa; phylum Arthropoda; class Insecta; order Lepidoptera; family Noctuidae; genus Tholera; species Tholera decimalis. The sequence continues at coordinate 18,934,394 of OW964564.2, read as the reverse complement.
ATATTTAAATAATATTATTGAAGAAAATGACGGGGTTGATGAGGATTTTGTACACAATGATTCCGAAATTCTTGTTTTTGATAGCAATGAATTTACTCCTATTCCATCTCCTAGCTCTGTTCAAGATTTTTATTGTGTAACAAACCAGACTGAACAATATTATAACAACTATGCAGTTCAAGAATTTTGTGAAATTCCAAGTGTTAATTATTTGATATCAGTATCAGCTTCTGAACCAAGAACACCCAACGCTCTCACTGTCAGTAGAAAAAAGAACTTCAAGCAAGATCCGGGTAAAAAAAGAAAGAGGCGTGCTAACCAATGGACTGATGTTCGTAGGATATTACTGAAAAATTCCGATCAAAAACATGTCAGCAAAAAAGGCAAAGAAATGCCAGCCAAAAACATGAAGAGTCCATGCCCTTTGACTTGCAAGCTGAAGTGCTCTATTCATATTATGGAAGAAATAAGACAACTTATTTTCGATAAGTATTGGAAACTCTCAGACCACTCAAAGCAACGGGAGTATATTAACAAATTCACTAAGAAATTGGAAAAGAGGAGACAAGCTAAGGACTACATCAAGAAGAAAGTTTACTACTAATTACTATTTACCTGTTCTGAACGAAGATTGCAACTAGTTTGAACCAATAAAAGTGTGTTTAATAACGTTTTGTGCCACTTTAGCTATTACAGACCAATTTATTCGTATAGCACAAGAAAAACTTGACGTAAGTGGCATTACGGGAACTGACAACAGGGGCAAACATCTTGATCATCCTAAAAAATAGACACTATAACTTGTACGTGGACAACAATCTAACTTTTGCTAAGAAGTTTGCGTTATACAAAGATTGGGATCAATTGCAAAACTACAACAATACAGCCCAAACGGAAAGACAATAACGCATTATTGTAAACCACAATATGAACGTTGCACTTTTGACTTTATATGCCAAAAAAGATTTATGTGATGCTGCTTATAAATAAAAAAAGTGAATTGTCGCCATTGTATTCTAGCAGTTTTCCGATATCGGAAGCAAAATATAAAGATTTGTTATCACTTTGTAATGCTGGACATATTCCAAAGCAATATCATAATTATTACAAAACAATCCAAATTTCTCAAATTAATGATGAAGACATTAACGATGAGGACTGACTAGCTATTTATTTTTATCATTATTTTAGTTGTTATTAACTTATTGTGATTGAGGTTTAGAACAAACGTTAAAATTATAGCCATATTAAGTAACTTGATCTCTATTTTTTATCTCTTATCTTAAGGAAGAAATAGAGTGAGATTTTGTTTGTTATTATTTATATACCTAATTATTGTGAAAAATTACAATCTCTTTTAAAAATTTATTTCTAGTTTAAGCTTGAAATAAAAGTTCAGGCTAAATATATCCGTCGCAGTGAAATGACGAACCTAGGGATTTCACAAAATCCTCTGGGATACCACGAAATCACGGAAGATGTCAAATACTCTTGTTTATTACGTCTTCTTAGTAAAAACGTTTAGTGATATGTCGTTTCACTAAACTAAATCTAGTAAAATGCCAAAATAGCGGACGCTAGCGAATAAGATTCAAGTTAAACTCAGATCGGACGGTAAAGGTTTAAAGGAACCTAACAAAACCTAACGTCGGAGTGCCTTACGTTCGTTGTTCTACCCGCAATTTCCATACTTTTAAACTAAAGATAAGGCACTCCGTAGTTAGGTTTTGTTGTGACTTAACTATTTTATTATTTTGTATTTTTTAAGTATTTTAATAAAACCTTTGAAATTTCATTTGCATGTAAGCTAAAAGCTGTTTAAATATTATTTGTGTGTCTTAATTCTTTATTTTTTAATACATATTTCTTGATTAACAATGTCTGATTGTGTTTTTCTTTATTTGTACTAAATACCCCGCAAAAGTTAAGATTTTACATATCGAAACTAGTTTAATAATATTTTGACTTGAGCATTGTAACAATTAATACAATCGAAACTACCACATTCAATAATTAACTAGAAGATTTTGTCATAGAACACTGTTGAAACTGGCACATTCGATAAAAAAGTAACCAGCGGTAACCAAGTAAAGTATCGAATGTGCTAAATTAGAAAAAGTATAATAATTATTAAACACTTTAATAGATGGTATAAAACAGTCAAACTTTCCACTTATGATACAGTTGTAATATTGAATATTCGAATTTAAAGTTTCATAAAAATCAAAATCTAAACTTAGAATCGCTCTCCTGTAAAGTAGAGGATTTTCAGTTTCGATAGTTTACGTGGGGACCGTCGAAATACTTAATACAAATCTGTTTTAATTTTCATTTATTAATTTAGTTGTCTTTTATATGTATCCGAAAAATATTTTTATTTACTAATTATTAAAATAACTGACATATCTCCTTTTTCCATAACAAAAAATAAAATAAAAAGAATCTTATAATGACTCGTACCTTTATTAATTATTTAATATTGAGAGTTTTTAATTACATATTCATAAATCATCACACCAGTGTCCCATTGAGGTAGGCAGAAACCATGGCACGTCTATTGCAAGCAAAGTTCTTTTGCGTCATCACTTATCAATCATAGATGCTTTTAAGAAAAATAAAAAATAAATGGAATTAAAAATATTATAAATGCAAAATACCTAACATAATACTGTAACCTATCGGGATCTATATTTCGTGTGTTTGAGAAAGTTTCTAATTTATTATAGAAGTCAAGTCAAGTACTATCAATTAAATGAAGAATACTAAAAAGATCTCGATTTTTTCCTGACTTATAGGCACTTGGCAATCATAACATTTCTCGGGATTCAAAAATTCACTAGATTTGCTCCTTCGACAGAAAGAAATCTCCTTAAACTCGGTCAAATTGTCTAATTTTTATAATTGAATTACACTTGGTTCATTTTCACCACTAAATCTAAACCATTTTACATCATGCCATATGAATTTCTCACCAGATGTAACTACTTCTCGTAGCTGCAAAGGGCCTTTCTACAATTTAGCGAAGTTTAAAAACATATCGTTATCCATTACCACGACAGAAATGTTTGGACTCGTCATTCTGACTAAGTTGTACCAGTCTCTTGGCAAATGTATAGCCATATAAGGTCTTTTTTTCTGTCGTTCGATTTGTGCATGTACAGATCCGCACTCCATATGCGTATGTCCCGGAACTAAAAACTTGTGGTTTATTAGCAAACCATGTTTCATTTTATTTTGTCCGCCACACGTATCGGAATAAAAGTTAACTTATTTTACGTGTGATGGCAATGTCATTCGCACACTCCCCGAAATGTAACCGATAGAAAACCGGTAGACTTACAAGTCGTCGTCGATGTTCAAGGCTCTGAAGCTTTGACTCGACCAGTGCTTCGTTGCCAATGAGTCTCTTGGGCCGCTTCTCGATAGACTCAAGCGCGTCCAGTTGGTATTTAGCAGATCCGTCCCAAAGATGAGAGCAGTACATACACGACCGAACCTGGGCTTGATAGAGATTGAGCAACTGTTCGGGTGTGAAGTAGCGTCTCACCTTTGCTAGGATTTCCAACTTTTTTGATGCTAGTTGAGCCTTAGCCTCGACAAACGGGCCAAAATTGAGGGTACAAGTTAATGTTACCCCCAGAAGCTCGATACGGTCGGTTATCGGCACGGTTAGACCCCGGAAAGTAGGAGCCGGTTCGAATCGACTACTTTTTACGGAGAAGAGACACGCCTGGGTCTTAGCTGCATTAAACTTGACCAAGTTGGCATCGCCCCATTCGGAGACAGCCTTCAAGGACAAGTTCAAGCGCCCAACCATGTCCTCACGGAGAGACTGGATCTGTGACCCACCAGCTCGCGCGCTGGACACATATCTCTCAGTAACTGTGCTGTCATCTACATACCCAAAGGTGCCGGGAATCAGCAGATCGTTAATGTGCAGCAAAACTAAAGTTGCTGAGAGAACAGACCCCTGAGGGACCCCGGCATTAATTGCCACTTGGCCAGACGAGCGGCCATCAATGACTACTCGAATGGACCGATCTCTCAGGAAGTCTTCAATCCAAACGCAAAATTGAGTGGGTAAACCAAAGGAAGGAAGCTTAGCAATAAGGCTATCGTGCCAGACCCTATCAAAGGCCTTGGAGGTGTCAAGGGAAACAGCAAGTGCTTCCCCGTGCTTCTCAATGGCCTCACTCCAGGTATAAATGGCATACGCTAGAAGGTCCCCAGTTGACCGGTTTTTGCGAAAGCCGTATTGTCGGTCACTGAGGATGTCGTTGGCTTCTAGGTATGCCAGGAGCTTACTATTAAGTACACGCTCCATACTCTTACAGAGTATTGAGGTGACTGAAATAGGCTTGTAGTTGGCCGGGTCAGCACGACTGCCCTTTTTGTAGCTTTTGCTACATGTAGCAATAGCTTTTTTTACTATAACAATCGTAAATTGTTAAGTTAAAAGTCCACAGCAGCCGTTTGTAGAAAACGATATTTGTCTTTAAAAAAAGGGTTGGAAGATATTGCTGGAGGTCAAAACAATAAACTCTTTTAACATCGCTCGACTCTTGTTTGTCCTTTATTTTTCAAAAAATTACCTGAATCAGCTTCTGAATGTGTGTGGGTTTTAAGTTGGATTTTAAGTTCATTCTTTAAAATCTGGCGGCAAATCTAGTTTAATTTTCATTTTGTATGCGTCACATGTATTGCAGGTGTCCAAAGAAGGTTTCTTAAAAGATAGACCCATGGTACGAAAAACATTTCCAAAATAGGTGTATGGTACGGGATTGGATTTCTTTGTAAATTTGGTACATTATTGTTAGTGATAACCCTGTTGGTAAACGATTTTTTGTTTGACTTCTGTTCTAATACGATTCATATGATGGATAAGAATTAATATGATCTTTAACTGCCTGTACTGCACCATCCCCTATCTTATTAGAAGGTGCATGTGATCCACGTTTATCAGGACTTCGGCATTCAGGCTAAGGTAATGTCACTGGCTCTAAATGAAAGTCCCATTGAACGTAAGTATGATTGTTTTATCATACTTACTTTCAATGGGACTTTATTATTTACATTATCTTGTTAAAGCAAAATTTAGGTTTTTTTACACAGCTGCACACGTCAACTTCGCGCGCGAAATGCAACTAACGCTAAACGACGAATACGAATTTAGGCACGAGTCGACTTATCTCACTATACCTAATTTCATAAGTAAATAATCACGTATGTATAAGAAGATAACTCCTTTTCACTTTTTAGCTTTTGCTATTTATGACTAGACTCATATTTGATTTTCGAGATTCACGAAATAAAAATACATTATATTGACTCATTTCATTTTTACCATTATACGTAATAATATATTTTAGCCAACTGTGTAATTAATTCATTTTTCAAAATTTCTGACTCATCCCCTTTTACTTTGACACCACAGAATTATACATTGCCCGATGTGTACTTGCTTCATCAACGCGATGACCAAGTCCGCTTACAATGTACTGCATGCGCCACACTTCAACCACTGACGTTTCGTCCGTTGCCCTGATTGGCAGTGATGCACGGCGCATGTTTATCGACAGTGTGTTACAAACAGTAGCAAATTCTCGATTTAAGTGTGTGTAATATATTTGAGTGCGTAATTCGCATACGTAACGGGCCTCTTGCTTGTAGTTGCTCACCTTCTCCTGACGCAGTTTCTTACTGGACATGGCTGTGTCGTGAGGTACCTGTTTCGGATTCAAAGGGAGGACGACTCGGATGACACAGTGAAGCAAACAGTGGTGTGCCCCACTTGGGCAGAGCACCGCTGTATCTTCGTATCTTTCGTCTAGCCCTGATTCAGGCCATGGTGCGTGACAAGTGGCAATGGGATACAGTCGTCTCCTTCGCCGAAGCAGAGAGACAACTTTCTTCCTCACGCCCCAGCCGTCGCGGGAGATGCCCCGGACGTCTCAGGCGGGATCGCGAGCCAATCTCCGGCCACCGTAGACGAGGCAAGCCCTCGTCTACCGTCTTACCGGACGGCGAGCAGGGGTAGCTCACCGTCCGATAAGGACTAGGTCCGAGTCGCAGCGCACCGTGTTCCACGCGGACCTCAAAGAGCAGTCAGCAACATTGACGGGGCCTGATAGGGCCAATGTATTACGAGGTTGCGGAAATGTTCTGTTGAGATACTGCAGCCCCGGAACGCAAGGGCAAATGAAGGACTAGGGTGGGTTTTTAGTCTGTAGAAGTCTGACAGTCCCTTTTCGCTATGCCCACAGCGGGATGAGTCATTTAATGATTATTCCATCCAGAAAAAAAAAGGTACTTAAATGACAGACTGATTACTTGCCAAATTAAAGTTTGAGGTTTACAAGAAAATATAAGAAGTTTTTGTGCTAGATAGGCATTAAAAATGAATAAACAGTTAATATTCGGAACTTAATTAGTAAGAAGCCATACGAATATATTATATTTTTTTTACGAAACGATTGTTACCTGATTATCACGATTCTTATATCTTAATAAAAATTCTGTTTCTCAGTTTAGCAACGTATTTCATTTATTTTGTTCACAGAAAGCATTCCTTTCATACATTTCCTAATATGATGTCGGAATTCTATACAAATCCTAGGAGATGTATACATTTCCCAGGATATGTGTCTATTAAATAATGTTTGAAACAATATTTTATACATTTCCTAAATAGCTTCGAAATTGCTTATACATTTCCGGTAACATATATGTATAATTTGTTAAATGATTTGAAGATATTTTGTAAATTGAAAAAGAGAACAAGCTTTAGGTACTTCTTTAATTGTAGTAACCCTCGCATTATCGTTCCTGGACGGTGTGTTGTGTCGTTTACTCTATCTCGGTAATCAACAATTAACATACTATTCACCATTTATTAGAAACCCTTTTTCGATAAATCGGTCACGTGCGCAAGTTATAGGTCCTTACCAGTTTTCCACCATTTAGACTACCTACTTATTGACACTTCAATTAAGTGCAATTGTCCCACGCACGCAATATAAGTTTTCTATGTAGGAAATGTTCATACCAAATTAAAAAACCAACAAAACTTTGTAATATTTTTTATTATTTTAAAAACGAATATTTGACTATATTGTTTAATCAGTAGTCTGGGCTGAGCTGGCTGTATTTTTTAAATCCGTTAGAAAGTTATCTAATACTTTATCCATTTTTGTATCTAATAAAAACATCGCATTTTCTCTTTCGACAATGTCTTTTTCATATAATTCATAAAGATTTGATGATATATTTTCAAAAATTGATAAAATATCATCATGCAGATCATCTCCAGTCTTTTGGACGTTTCTTTTAACATTTTGCCAAATATGTTCTATGGGTGACAAGTCCTCAAAATGAGTCGGTAGTCGTAACACTTGATGTCCATTAGCTTTTATAACTTGATCAACGCGAGGAATATCTCCTATACCACAGTGATTTTTGACGAGCTGATATAATTGTGATTTTTTCATTGCATCACTAAATGGTATATTGTGTTTACGTAACCATTGCTTCATATCAGTTTTTGTGTCAAACATGGAAATAGATTTCGATTTCAACGTTCCATGTAGAGGACTATTATCTAATACGACAACGCTCGCGGGAAACAAAGATCCCAGCAAAATATCTACGACCCATTTGTAAAAATCGTCTTCGGTTACGGAGAAGCAAAATAAACTACTTTCAAGTCCTGATTTTGATACTGCATGTAATAAAACATATTCACCGTTACAAATGTCCGCAGGGTTACCATTTTGCTTCCAAGGGTTGTTAAAATTGCAATCCTTATCAATAACTCTTTCACTGATGTAATAAAAATTGTATTTTTGTTGCTGGCGTAAACGCGTAATTTTATCAAGGTATGAATGCCTTTCAAAAGTTATTTTTGGATCTTCCATAAGTAGTTTTGTGTCATTAAAAACTGTTCGATATTCAATGCCCAGCATTGTCAAATCCTGTTTAAATTGCTCAGCATCTTTAAAAGACTGTTCTTTGATAGTGCTTAACAATTCGTTAACTTTTGCTAACAAGAGTGTTAATGAAGGTAACTCTTTAAGTTTATAAAATTTATTTAGAGACCTTAAAATTATCATATGGGTTTTAAAGTTAATTCTGTTTATTTTAGGATACATTACTGACGTATTTCGGTCCAGAATTTGTTTAAGCGTTATTTTTGGGATTTCTGTATAACACGAAACTCTGTCTTCAAAATCTTCCAGAGGTATTTGTAAGCTCTGATTTTTGGCCTCTAATTTACATTTTTTCCACGTGCTCAATATAATTTTCTTACTTTTCTCGTCGGGAGAGGCGGCCGTAGCGATTTCTTCCATTTCGATTACTGAAAATCAAATTTAAAGTAAGTAAAAGTAGACGAATATCTAAAAAAAATTCGGAAGAGTATAATAAAAGATAGAAGAGGACAGACTGGTGGCTGGAACAAAACTGTTGAGGAAGACATTTTTTTTATAAAACAAGTTATTGTCTCTCTACCGAAATATGAATCTCATTATAGACGAGAAACAAATAATGGTTGTCAGTATTTAAAATTGGGGATGACTGTGCCAATTTATGAATTTTGGGTAGAACAGTATAAAATGCATATGGGGAAAGTAAAAAGCCAGCAAGTATTGGTACACTAAGAAGTATATTTAATAATTTTTTCAAGTTGCGTTGCAAATACTTAAAAAAGGACACTTGCGATAAATGCGACACGCTGCACATAAAATAAGCTAATGCCACTGAAACCGAAGCTGCCAAGTTTCAAAGAGAAAGGCAGGAGTATCTTGAACGAGCTGAAACCTTAAGAAAAAACATGAAACGAGAAGTTTGAATGTCTAACTAATGACATGGAAAAGACTCTTCCACTCCCCCGGATTTCCACTAGTTTCGTGTTTTATAAACGCCAGTTATGGCTTTATAACTGCGGAATACATGCAGGATCTCAATGGCTGCTCGAAGGTGAAGCTGGCTGTGGGGCACAAGAAGTTGGGTCTTGCCTCATAAATTACATAAAAAACAAAATGGGTCCCAAAGAACACCTGGTATTATGGAGCGATTGCTGTGGGGGACAAAACCGAAATATAAAAATAGTTCTAATGATGAAATCCGTGCTATGCTCCCACGCCACTCTCAAAACTATAAAACTAAAGTATCTGGAATCAAACCACACGTTTCTTTCCAACGATACTGATTTTTCCAAAATCGAAAGTCAACTGAAATGTCATGATAGAATTTGTACTGCTGAAGAGTATTTAAATGTTATGAAAAGATGCAAGAAAAACACCATTACAAGTTTATAAAATGAAGACAAAAGATTTTCTAAGCACCAATAAAAACTTTTTCGCAAAAAATAAAACCGACTTCCATATCAAAACACTACAAAGCCAAAAATAACTTTAATTTCGGAAGGCGGTGTAAAAAAAAAAGAAAACACAAAACTAATACCACCGACGTTTTTTATAAGTCATAAGTCATTTATTCATTTGTTAACATATGTAGGTACAATAAAAATTGATAGAGAGTATGAAAAAAAATATAAGCGCTCTATGTTATACCAAAAAAGGTATACAAATATCCATACATTTAATTATTATTTTTTTACATTCTATATGTCCGTCGTCATAAAAAACATGCCGTGCAAGCAGTCACAAAAACACGGTAGTACTTACACATACAACTTATTGAGCTCGGCACTTGTCAATTCAATGATAAGCAACTTATTTATATTTTACATGTTTCCAAGTAGTTTGTATTCATTGTGCAAACATGATTTGTCATTATTATGACTCATATTTTACATAAGTCCCATAAGTCATGAAATTCAAAGATGGTAAGTGATGATGTGGTCGAAGATGAAGCATGCTTACCTAGAAGTAACCTATTCTCTCTTAACATAAAGACGCCTAGGTTATAGCTATCAGGAAATACAGACCCCTGCAGAGAATTCCGCTCCTTAACAGTGCGCACTATGAAACGCACTATGTATTCACAAAATATTTTGTATGTATGGGTGGGATGTCAACCATATAAAGATTCGCCGTTTGTCATGTAGTCCAATAATGGAACAGTCTTGGTGAAATTAGATTGTGCAATTCCATCGCACACTCCCCGATAACCGATAGACTTGCAACTCATCGCTGATGTTCAAGACTCTGTAGTCTTCTGTTATTAAACATTTTTAATACCTAATCATTTTAATATTTAAATAGATAGCTGTACTCTCTTTTGCTATTGTACACCATAATAATATAATAAGGGTTCATAAAATAAAGACTGTAACAATATGCATGTGTGTCTTATCGTTAAATGCGCCTTCAGATCCTTGGATGATATGGCAGAGTAGGAGAAAAAAATTGCGGGTAACCCGTGGTATTATAAGCAGCGAAATATTTTCATGCCATTTTAGCTTTGTATTACGATGGTGCCTGTGAGTAATTTTCTACCAAAGATTTGTGAGGAAACAATACATCAATAGGATCATTTCGTTTTCCAAGCGAAGCTTAGTGCAATACTGTTGAAAAAGGGCTTACAATGCTCGTTTAAATTGCAGTGTTTCCATAAATAAATAGAAAAATGCATTTATTTCGCGTCACTTTTGGTAACGTTTTGGGAATGCTTTCATTGTGCGTACAGCTAAGGAGTAGAATTCCCTACTGGAGTCTATGCTTGGGAGTCTTTAAGTCAAGAGTAAATAGGTTACTTCTAGGCAAGCATGCTCCATCTTCGACCACATCATCGCTTAACATCAGGTGAGATGGTGGTCAAACGCAAGCCTATCAACAAAAAAAAAACTTGGATTCTTATGAATCCAAGTTTTTAGGGTTCCGTAGCCGAATGGCAAAAAACGGAACCCTTATAGTTTCGACATGTCTGTCCGTCTGTCTGTCTGTCCGTCCGTCCGTATGTCACAGCCATTTTATTCCGAAACTATTAGGACTATACATGTAAAACTTGGTAGATAGATGTATTCTGTGAGCCGCTTTCCGATTTTAAGAGAAAATAAAAAAAAAACATTTAAAATAAAGGGGGCTCCCCATACATAGAACTGAAACTGAAAATATTTTTTTTTCATGAAACCTATACGTGTGTGGTATCTATAGACAGGTCTTTAAAAATGACATTAAGGTTTCTAAAATGACTTTTTCATAAAGTTAATCGTTTAAAAGATATACGCTTCCAAAGTGGTAAATTTTCCCTTTGATTGACTATGGTGACATGTGCTACTACGACCTGAATGCGGTCTTGCTGGATAAGCTTGACCGTATTCTTAATAACTGCATTCGGTTCATATTTAATTTAAGGAAATATGACAATGTCTCAAGTTTCAGGTCTGAGCTTAAATGGATGACCATTCGTCAGAGGAGAAGTTTGCGCGCTTTGACAACGCTTTTCTCACTACTCAACTCTCCCAGCCCACCTTCTTATCTAATATCTCACTTTCAATTTCTATGTTCTTCACACAATAAGAATCTACGTTCATCCAATAATCTTCTCTTACTCTGTCCTTCTCATACTTCTGACTTTGTTCATTCTTCTTTTCATATCCAGTCCATTCTCCTCTGGAATGCGCTTCCTCTCAAGATCAGGACGGCTGACAATCGCTACGCATTTAAAAAGAAATTGCGGATCCACTTTCTTCACCAATAAGCAGAATTTCCATGTTTAATTTTCATTTGCTTCTTAAGTATATATGTATGTATATGTATTTATATAAGTATTTATTCATATATATTATTTATGTAGATTTCTATTTTATGATATTTCGATGTTATAATATTAGGTTTTTTTGTTTTATCACTATTATTATAATTATTTTTCCAATATAATGTTCACGTACATATTGCACCTTCCACTCTATCTCTTCACCACTCATGGTTGACTGGTAGAGAATGCCTACGGCATTAAGTCCGCCTTTGTACCTATGTTCATAAAGTGTAAATAAATAAATATATATTTCCTTTTATTTAATCATAATATTTTGGAACAATTTAACTTAAGTATTTCTATACATAATAAAAATATATACAGACGAAAATAAAGATAAATTATAGGGCATCGAAAAATTCGTCAACATCGCTATCAATGGGAAAAGTGCCCAGAACACTGGCCGCATTGCCACGTTGAATGGCAATGCTGATTCTCTGTCCAAAGAAAAGGCCAGCCCTCTGGTCACCTGTGGAGTCGACTAATCGTTTGCCGATGTCACGAAAGAGTCGATGCGCACTCGGACCCCATGGTCCTAACGTTTCAACCCCAAACGGCTCAAACATATAGCACCCAATTAGGTTGTTGTATTTGCGCCGTTTGAGATTTTCTGCACCTGCAGCTGCCGCCCCAGCACAGCCCGCCGTACTGAGAAGATGGGATGGCGCAAGGGTGTCAACACAAGTAGCATCCCACACCAAAGGCCTACCCAACTTCCAAGGCATTATAGTCATCCCGTCTGGTCTCTTCCCATCGTCCCGTGCCAAGCCGTTGGGTTCTAAAACAGATGGTACTCCAGCGGTGACAAGAGCCCGACGAATGATGTCATTTATGCTGGCATGCCGTGCTATCCGACCAGCGGGCCTAGACAAAATCCATTTTCTGTAAGCGTTAACGCCAACGGAAAAACTAAATTGTATGGAGTTGACATTTACTAACACGTGACAATCACGTGACATGTGGTTAGCAAATGTCAACTCAAGCGTTAACGCTTACAGAAAATGGATTTTGTCTAGGCCCGCAGAGCTTCTGCTGCAGGAAAGGCCATGATGTCCGAGGCGGTCGACTGCCGCACCGCATTGACAGCGATGTGGAGCACCGCTGGGAGCACCCAGACGTAGACATGTAGCGATCCGGAACGTGTTATCACTTAACATAGTACCAACTTAACATAGTAGAAGGTAATGCTTGTAGCCAAAGGCCCGACTCCCATTCACCCACAGCCAACAGGCGCGAGCGCTCAGCAGTATTGGTTGACGTATTTAAAAGGTTATTCCGTACCAAACTGCAGAGCGGCTCGTCCCATTGTCTCTGGGAGGACGGGTTCTCGGGCAACGCTGTATTCGGGCAAGCCATTTTCCAGGCATTAACTGCATCGGTCAAACACGGCACCTCGTAGCTAACCTGAGATTGTGTTAAAATTTTCTTAGTTAAAGTCTCAGTGCTGCGGACCGAAGACAGAAAAGCCGGTAGACTTATACTGGAAATTTTACGGAATAAATAAATAAATAAATAAAATAAAATGTGTGTCCCCCCCTCTAACTTCTACAATAATGAAGTTAAAAATCTAAAAAACCATATGTTGTAGATCTTAATGTAAACTTTCAACCAAAATTGGTTTGAACGAGATCGAGTCGGCAGTTTTTGAGATACAGTATATTTTCTAAAACCGCAAATATAACTTTGTAATTCATACAAATACTATGAAAAACAAAGTTATTTGGCGTAGTTGTAAAAATTGTAAATAAGCTAGTTTTAAGATATTTTTAAGGTTTTTTGTTTTTTTTTTTCAATTAAATATATTAAGTATTATAGTTATCACGGAATCCTTCATGGGCGAGTCCGACTCGCACTTGGCCAATTTTTTTTTTGTTTAGGTAAGTAAAGTAATGTAGGCAAAATTTTATTTTAAAAAGTATCATTTAAATGAAAATTAAATTAAAAAAAAAATTAAAGAATTTTTTTTTTGTATTTTCGTTTTTGGCACCGACTTCCGAAATTAAAGTTATTTTTCACTTTGCAGTGTTTTTTGGGAGTCTGTTTAATTTTTTGCTAAAAAGTGTTTATTTCACTCTTTTTAGTTGATCGATTTTTAATTTACCTAGTTATAAGAGCCTAAATGTCAACAACTTATATTCATTTACAAAATATTGCTTTTCTTTGCAGTTCTCCTGGTACTTCACCATCAGCTTCACTTCACCATAGGCATTGTGACGAGCATATTGTGCTTAATAACCACATTCAAGTAATCGAAGCGGAACACATGAAATACTTATTATTTCTACTTATACATATATTGAGTAGTTCCAGTGGCCATCTGTGGTCTTCATCATCAAGTCCACTTCACAAATGGTGCTTTTCGAATGCAACTACACAAGTTACTATAAAAAATACTCAAATCACTATAGGTGTGCCTATAATATTTGAAGAGTGACAATGGGACCAATTTCAAAGTATACTCTTTCAAACAAAAAAAGAATTTTCCAAATCGGTTCACGCGTCTTCGAGAATTGATAACCTCGTCCTTTTTTTGTCGTCGGTTGAAAATAAAATGATCATAATAAGATATTTTAAATTTCACTCAAAATCTTATTATGTAGGTCAACGCAATGTTTGACATAGGAGCAATCGACAGGGTGTCGGCAATCATCCACATAACTGCATTGGTGCTGTTCCGCTGCCTGCACAATAGCGAAGAAAACCTTAGTACCTTTTTTAAGTAAATAATGTAGACGGCCACGTAATAATTATAAGGAAGAGTGCAGAAAGCTTACTTAATAATAAAGTTCAAACTTACGCAAAATTTTTATGAATACTGATTAAAAAAAACTTTACTTTTTGCAACAAAGTTTTTTTTTTCGCTTTTTAGTGGGTCGGTTTGTAATTTATCTAGTTACAAAAGCCAAAATGTCAACTACTTATCACCTTTAACAAAATGTTGCTTTTGCAGACACAGAGCCGTTAATTTTTGAGGAGTTTTCCTGGTACTTCACCATCAGCTCTACTTCACCATATGCATTGTGACGAGCATAAAGTGCGTAATTTGCGTAACATTCAAGTAATCGAATCGCAATCCACGAAATACTCATTATTGAGTAGTTTCGGTGATCATCTGTGGTCTTCATCATCAGTTCCACTTACCCAAATGGTGCTTTTCTAAACTCTATAGGTGTGCCTATAATATTTGAAGAGTTCCCTCGATTTCTCCATGATTCCATCATCAGATCCTAACATGATGACAATGGGACCAACTAGAAAGTGTACCCTTTCAAAATAAAAAAAGAATTTTTCATCAGTCCAGCCGTCTTCGAGATATGAGGTAACATACATAAAAAAAAGTTCAAGACGAACTGAGAACCTCCTCCTTTTTTTAAGTCAGTAAAAATAGAAAAAAAAGATAGTGAACAGAAAAGTTTGTGTTACTAAGAATAAAGTTAACTGGCTAAAAACCAAAGAAATACTGATTGCAAAAAAAGCCATATTCTATATTTATGAAAACAACAGAAAGTAAAGAGTTTCAGGAACTAAATACAGAAAAAAGTTTAAAGGAAAATCTTTAGAAATTTTTGAAGAAGATTTAACTTTGTTATGGCCAAATGGTAAAGAGATTCCGCAGGCTAAATTGATATGGCCAAATGGTAAAGAGATTCCGCAGGCTAAATTTTAATACCAAGACTGTATAGGTTTTTATAAATCGCTTAAAGGAAATGAAAATATTATGGATGATGTTGATGGTTATGGGGATGGGATTGATTTTTCCATTGAAGATGAGAATGATAATAATTATGTTTAAGCAAAAAATATAGGCTACTTAATTTTGAGGATAATTAATTGATTTTTTATAATGTTTTGTCTTTTTATGAGACTTGTATGCCTTTTTATAAAAAATTTCATTTTAGTGTTTTGATCTAAGATCTATTCAAAGTAAAATATTATTTGATGGTAATAGTGATTGAAAATTAAAGATATATTAGACTATATGAAGTTTTATTTTCAAAAAAATACAAATCTGTCATAATTCCTTGTAAATTTATGTTTTTTTGTGCTATTTTAAAGCTTGGATCCTTATGGCTAAATATGATTATTACCCTGGGTTTTTGAAATAGTATTTTAACTAAAAGGATCCATTGTCATATTTTTGCTAATATCTCGGTCAGTGGGTCGTCTTAGGGGCGGCTCAAAAAATATGTCATGATGTCGGACTAGAGATTAATAAAATAAAAATTTATGTATTTATCCTTTAGTTAAAAGCAACCCCAGAAAGTTAAAGTGGAGAATCAACGACGAAACACGATCTGAACTTAAAACTTGAATATCTCATAACTAACTGTGTGTGGGGTGGATCCTTTCCGCTTAACTACCTACGTCCAATTATCTTAACGATAACAACAAAATGTAAACATTATTTTACATAATATATATGGTCAACCCTATATTTATGTTCTAATTTCTAATACGACATGTTTTGCATTTTGTTAATCAATTTTCACTGACTTACTTACATTTTTTTAATCCAATACAATATCGTTTTTTTATCAATTTTACGGTAAACAAAACAAAACAATACCGGCGTAAGATATTTTACAGATTTTGACAGTGAAGTGGTGAAGGAGCACACCGCCGCAGGTTATAATATGCACAGATAATAAATTATCACAACTCGAGGTGTCGCACTGTCGCTATGAAGGTATAGATAAATATGGAGGCCACACTTTGAACAACAGCTTGAGTCAAATAATATAGTCTGGCAAACGAATGTAGAGACTTAAAAAGCGCGGCAAATTTAAATAATATCAGCATAGCAACCCCAAAACTACTATGAAATACCAGGAATAACCTTATTTGATACTTTAGAATTATCTATTTTATTTCATCGGAATAAACATCCAAGAGGTATTTTAGGTAGATAATGTTTAGATATTGTGTCTTAATTAGAATTAAAAAAAAAAACGACAGCTTTCTAAAATAGTTTTGATTTATTCACTATAATCAAAATCTGAATGTAAAATGTAAAGACTTTCATGTGGAAAGTTCCATTAGAGTCACTGAAATCATTGTTTGCTACGTTAATTATTATAAAACTTTCTAAATTATTTTCTGTAATTCTGTCCTTTTCTTTTTATTAATTTTCAACATGCATGACATGATAAGTCATTTTCTTTCACTCCTCGGGAGTTATACTTTCAAACGTCTCTTTTATAACTTTCTCTATCTCCACTGCAGGCAGAGCAATATTTTTACTTGCCACTTTACGTTTAGCCAAACTCCATACTAACTTAATGGCATTTTGATCACAGTAGTAGGGGGGAAGTCGCAATGCCTCGTGCCCATTCTGCTTCAGAATGTCATCAGCTTCATATACTGGCTCTGGTGTGTTTCGTTTTAAACTTGTTTTCTAACCATATAAAATTCGTTAATTTTGTTACGAATAGCATATATGTCGAAACTATCTAAGTCAGACAATGTGGGTTTATATGGCCTTTACGCGCACCTTCCTTTTTAATTATTTTTAATGTAGTAACGCTCACTTCTGTAAAGAATGGTAAAACAAAATGATATAGGATAGGTTCTGCAAATCATGAATTCAATTATATCTTTATAAAGTAATGTACTCCTAGTAAAAACTTACCAGTGATTGAAGCTATTTCATCCAAGTACTGGTTCTGAGTTCTTATCCTATCTTTCTGCTCTAAATCCGTAAGTTTTTTTTAATAGTTTTCACTATCTCATTAAGCCTTGCTACATCTACCAAATTTTCTATAAAAGAATAATAAATGTTGAAAACCATGCAACATTTAATAGTATGTTAATTAACCATAATGCATTATTATGAAGGTTATTAACATACTATAAAATGAATGTGAATCAAAATAGATAAATATATTTTCCTCGCTAAAAGATAAATATAAATTATGAATTACGACAAAGTATCAACTTAGTAGCGTCATACTAACTTATGAAATCGAACACCACACGTAAACAATCTTGTTTTTGTTTGAATTCGGCGTCTTTCTCCTGTTGCTTTTCTTGATATTTAGACATCATGCGAAACAACATCTCCCGTACTCCACTTTTAATAGTTTTGTTCATTTTTCGGTGAATAAACGCTATTAACAAGATTACAACAAATCACCAACAACACGCCATCTTGTTTTGGAAAATTGAGTTTGACATTAGTATAGCATTGCCATATCAAAAGTTTGCAAATAATTCGAGTGTCTACTTACTTTCGTTTGCCAGACTCTATGTCTATCTCACTCTCTGTGGTCTGGCCTCTCTTTTTAGTGTGGACTGTGGTATTTCTATCTCGTTATTAAAATCTCTTACAACATTTTTAAAAAGATTCACCACACAAACCCAATCAGAAGTTAAATACTGTTCAATAATGTGCCAATAAATAAAAAGCTAAACTAGGATTACCGAAATTAAAAAATCCAAAATTCTTTGTCACGAATGCTTATCAAGGTTGGCGAATCAGTGAATTATTATCCCATTTCGTAAGGATTTGGTAATTTGGCAACATTGGCCTCACATGTCAACATAAATCTTGCCAATATGGCGGTTGTTTACTTTGCGGTTCACAGCTTCGTTTGAGATATTTATCTGTAATCAATGTCATAATTGAAGTAATGGTGCAAACTTGTGTAGTGCGTGGTTGTAGTAGTACGTGGTGTCCAGGAGGTGATATAAGATTTCACGCGTAAGTGTTAAAATCGTGATTTTTGACACTAAATAATTGTAAACATATTTCTTTGTATTTTCAGTTAATCTATACTAATATTATAAAGCGGAAAAGTTTGTTAGTTTGTTTGTTTGTTTGCTTGAACGCGCTAATCTTCGAAAGTACTGGGTGGATTTGGATGAAATTTGGTATGGAAGTAGCTTGAAGCTTGAGGGAGGTTATAGGCTACTTTTTACCCGACTGCAAAAAAGGAGAGTTATGTTTTTACCGTGATAGAATCCACGGGAGCGAAGCCCCGCGAGAGTACTAGTTACTTCATAAAACGCTTGACCAATGATTTTAATTTATCAGTTAATGACAACTTAGATAATTATCTAAAGACCAAATAGTTTTACATTAAATTTCATGGACTTGGTACAACTTTATTTATTTTTGTTTATTAGAAGTCATACTGAAGTAGTGTGACCATATTGAGGATATATCTGAGACTTTCTGTGGGACCATATATCATTTTACAGCCATTATCATACTCGCAGACTTTTTTCTTTGGTATTTAGTTTTTGTTTCTCATTATTTATAACATTAATGTATAATAATTAAAATATTCTTTTTTATTTCCTAAAAATAGTGCTCAGAGGAAATTGTGGTAATCCATTGTACCAATGAAAATGAAGTTTTATGAAAGTACAAGGATTTCCAATTTGCATTTTTAAGAATCAGATTATGATTCAACAAGGCGCTTAAAACAAACATCAGTTCCTACTATAATAATAAATCAAGAAGTAGTATCATCTAGCAAGGTAAAAATTTGATTATATATATTACATGTTATTATGTTTTTAGTTTTTTTTTCAAATTATTCAAATATATGATAAAAGGCAATAATTTGTAAAATATATTTTAGTGCTATGGTTGAGTACTATTTTTAGAGATTATTTATTTATTTATTTATTTATTTTATTATTTATGTACGCACAGTAAAATACATTAAGATAAACATAATTATAATATCTGAGTACAAAGGTACTGCTTATTTCTTAAGAAATTTCTTCCAGCAGACCTGCGAAAGGAGAAGTGAAAAAGAAATGTAGACAATAGTGTGTGAGAACAAGAAGAGAAATAAATATGAATATGTGAAGTCTAAAACTAAAACTAAAATATTAAATATACTTACACATACTTATAATGCAAAAAAAAAATAAAAAAAAATAACATATACTTAAATAAATACATAATGTTAGAATATATAAACATATAATATAAATATATACATAAATAATTAACACAGTTAAGAGGAAAGGTAATGCTCTTTTAATCGACATTTGAATAGAGATATAGTTTTTAAATCACGAATGCTAGGCGGAAGTGAGTTCCACAATCTTACAGCATGGACAGAGAAGGAATAAGAGTAGTAGCTAGTTTTATGAGGATGAGATTTAAGGAGGGATCTAAGGTGTGATCTACACGGTACGTCGCTAGAACGAGCGTAAGAAAAACGCTCACGCAGGTAGGAAGGGTAAGACGGGTTGTGTAGAATGTTGAAGAGGAGACACAAAATCCTAGTGTTCCTGCGAAGACGAATTGGGAGCCACTTGAGTTATAACTTGAATTATATATAAGGTAGCAGAGATTTACTTTAGATAGCACTTTGGAGAATTAGTTAGGGAGAGCAATGACAAGGCGTGAAGTCGCAGTAATGAATGTGGAATGAATGTTCCTTAATAAAATAGAATGGTTAATATATAATTGGTAATGTTTACATAAGTTAAACAGTGGTCACTGTATGAGCGCGCTCTCAGGGCACGAGTCTCGTATGTCTGTTTACATTATATTTAATTTATAGTATTTAGAATCATATTCCTTTGTGCATTGTATTGATGGTTCTAGGTGCGCTTGTCTCAGACGTTTGTTTATGATCGGAAACTCTTCAAAAGCGAAGGGTATGCTACAGGACTCCCCTTCAAGCGAAGCGTACCGGCAGTTTGACGATACTGCCTGAGTGCGTCTGCTTATTTTCAGCGGGATGTGACGACATGCTTGCCCTTGGTACGTCTGTTGTCTTGGTATCGCTGACTGGAACTGGTGTGGTAGATGGTAAAGTTTCTTCTGAGATAACATATGCAGGTTTCAATCGATCTATCATAGAGTTAGTTTTACCAGATAGATGATGGGTAAAATCTTTGATGCATGGCACGGGATATCGATCTGGTACGGTGATAGAGTTGAGTCGGCGATAGTCACCACAAACTCTAATATCGCCTTTCGTTTTAGGCACGATATAAAGAGGTGATGCCCATGGACTCTTGCTAGGTCTGCATATACCTTGTTCGATCAAATTTTCGAATTCCTTCTTGACTATCTCAAAGCAATGCAGTAGAATGGGTCGGGCGTGGCAGTGTACCGGTGGTCCGCGATTTTCAATACAATGTTGCACATTGATGTTGCAGTTCAATCGCATTTATGTTAATCGCGTTATTTCCGGATATTGAGCTAGAATGGTTAATATATAATTGTTAATGTTTACATAAATTAAACAGTGGTCATTGTGTGAGCGCGCTCTCAGGGCACGTGTCTCGTATGTCTGTTTACATTATATTTAATTTATAGTATTTATAATAATATTCCTTTGTGCATTGTATTGACGGTTCTAGGTGCGCGTGTCTCAGACGTTTGTTTATGATCGGCAACTTCTCAAAAGCGCAGGGTATACTACTTATGCTACAATATAATTATGTTCAGAGAGCAAGTTCATTACATGAAGAGTCTATCGTACAAATAGGTGCTCTGGCTGTACCAAGTACTAGTTCTGGCACTTATGAAAGTTATTCTTCTCTTAAGGAAACGGGAGTGAAACGTGCTGGTTGCAATGTTGAAGACCAAACCAGTAAAAACCAAGGTTGAAGAATTCTTGAAAATATAAGCAATCTTAACAAGTTACTTATACGTTTCCTTTTGACTGAAATTAATATTATGTATATACTTTTTTGCATTTTCTTAACCCACTTTAGGAAAGCTATATTACAGCACGCTTCGATCCTTAGGAGTGGAGGAATGTGGGTGAAATCACGGGGCACAACTAGTATAATCATTATTTGAATAATACAATCAAACGAATTAATAAAATAAAATTTTATTCTGATTTCAGACTTTTCTTGTTTTAGGTCAACAGTGAAGCCCACGTCCCTACGAAGATTGATAGGGGCGTGCAAGTGAAAATAAAATCAACGAAAGAAAGAATACTGCAGAAGCAATCCAAGATTAAAGACACTTATTAAAAAAATAGCACATTCATTTTTTAACATGCGTATACGTGCTCACGTAAAGACTCATACAGAAAATATACTCAGTGATTTACGAGGTAAAAGACAGAAATAACACAGAGCAATGATATTTAGTCATGTATAATAGAAAAGTTAATAAATGATTTTAATTTAGAAAGTGTTTTTGTTTCTTTTTTGACGTTTTATACATATTACCGTTCTTATTATAGCCCCGTATAACATATTTAGATGAAAATACATAATATTAAAAATCCCATAGTGTTAAAAAACCTTAACACAGACTTACTCAGAAATCTATAAAAAAGTCATCTTGCGTGTCATTTTCATAATATTTCACTAAAAAAAAAAAAATATAAAGATAATGATACACAAGATGACTTTTTATTTGATCTACAAATAAATGACACAACTAATTATTTTTTTGCGCTCTTATGATTGCTCCCATAGTAAGAGTTGATGTTAATAAAATTATGAGTACAACAACCCGAAAGGACTGGCCTACTCTAGCAAAAGACAGAATTGTGTGGAAAAGGGAGAGCGAGGCATTTGCCCAGTAGTGGTAGTGGGACAAAATAGGCTAGTTGGATTGGTCAACAACCCCTTTTCGATTTTACGCTACACACACAACAAGTTAGTTTTCAATCTCCCGCACTTATATTTTTTTATTAGCCAGCCCTGTCCCACTGCTGGGCAAAGGCCTCACCCAAATCCTTCCAGATATTCTGAGCCACCTCAAACCAGCCCTTGCGGTAGGCGTCCAGGTCGTCCCGCCACCTCTTCCTGGGTCGGCCTCGGCCACGTCATTAGTATCTATAATTAATTTCGTATTGCTACAGGAACTAAACTTTTGTACTGGTCATATTCTATACTAATTTTCATGCAAAATTATGTACATATATACAGGGTTAAAGGAAAAGTCGTGCTAGATCCGTTAAGGGCATGGAGTACCCATAATTTCTGACTTATTTCACTATGAAACACTCTGCCCTAAACTTAACCCTTTTCGAGATATTCGACTTTTAATTTTTTATTAAATATTGCCGATTTTTAAGCTACTTAATTTAAATATGTTTATTTTTGTGTGTTATTATTATTGCATTTTTACATGTGTAATAAGATGATTTAGAACGTCAATCATTAAAATAGTGCATAAGTTAATTGAATAGGCCGTAGTAGACAAGTGAAAGTTAGAAATTAAAATAAATATTATAAAGTTTATTTTTCTCTAAGGGATATCTAAAAATAATATTATGACAGTTGTTCGGCAGATGTGTTTTAAAATATCTTCGTTTTATCAGCTATCTAACGAGGTATAACAATCTAGGGTTTTATTTAAATGCATTGAAAAAAACTTAGCTTCATAGGCGACAGTGGAGAAGAAAATTAATACTTAGCCCTAAAAAGTAAAATAAAACAATAGGTAAGCATGAAATGTCATTTATTAAATCAGGTTTTCACACAACTTTTTCTTACTCTACAGTTCATGTTCAACATGGCCGCCTCTGTTTCTAATACATTGTCGCATCCTTCTACGGAGGCCAGTCTTCACTACTCCAGTGGTCAACATTGTCCTCATTTGATTTGCTGCATCCACAATCCTTTCTCTTAATTCTTCCACAGAGGAAACTGGATTTGGCTCGCTGTAGACAAGACTTTTCATGCGACTCCACACATGAAAATCCATGGGGGTTAGGTCCGGACTTCTTGCTGGCCATGGCAACGGCCCACCTCGTCCTATCCATTTGTTTGGATAATTTGTGTCCAGCCAGTCTCTGACACTTCTCCTGAAATGGGCAGGGCAGCCATCATGTTGGAACCACATGTCCCTGATCAAGTTGAGTGGCAGATCATCCAGCAAATTACTCAAGTTTCCTCTCAAAAAGTTTTCGTACGTTTCCCCATTTAGATTGTCCGGGAGAAAGTAAGGTCCAATCAAATGATTAGAGATAATGCCCATCCACACATTCACGCTGAATCTTCGTTGGGACCCCTTCACTCTTTTCTTATTGGGATTCCTTAGTTCTTTTGGGGCCCAGTAATGGGCGTTGTGATAGTTAGTTATGCCATCTTTATCAAATTTGGATTCATCTGTCCACAAGATATTTCTTAGAAAATCTGGGTTTCTACGTCATCATTCAGCATATATCTGCAGAAACCCAACTTTCTCGCGGGGTCTCCTTCTTCAATAGTGTGTACCAGCATGTAATGGTATGGGTATAGTCCAGCAGTATGCACTGTAGACCACACTCTCCATTGCGAAATTCCCAGATCACGGGCAACAATATTAGTGAAAGTAGTCGGATCCGCTCGAAAACGTTGCACTATCTCATTGTCCTCTTCTTCGTCGTCAACAATTCGTGGTCTTCCCATGTCTGTATTTCGTCTCAAAACAGAGCCAGTTTCTCGAAGTCTTCGATAAACTCTGTCAAAAACGGCCACATCCGGCACTCGACGACCAGGGAATCGAGTTGTGTATTCGTTCCGAGTTTGCGCAGACACACAATCGCAGTATCCGGAACAAATAAGCATATCAGCATATTCCTCAGGTGTGTAGGACGTCATCTTCAACACTTCCGTATCACAAGTACAAATCAGAGTCCGGTTAACAAGCACAGTAGTCACAAATCAGAAGAAATAGTCCAGAATCACAGCCAAGTCGAGAAAAAGAGCAAAACGATATCACATCTACTATGTACGAAACACAAAAGCAGACTGATAACCAAAACAATATCCCGTGTTGTATTCTCAGCTCTAACCTTTTCTTTCATTCACACCTACATAAATAGTCACTTGTCTCGCTCGCACGGTGCGTCTTATCTTGAAGGACAATAGGCGCGGGACCGTTAGAACTGGACTACCTGGAGGGTCCCAACTACTTTTTATCCATGAAATGTAATACAAATCCCAGATTGTTATACCTCGTTAGATAGCTGATAAAATGTAGATATTTAAAAACACATCTGCCGAACAACTGCCATAATATTTTTTTTAGATATCCCTTAGAGAAAAATAAACTTTCTAATATTTTTTTAAATTTCTTAGCTTTCACTTGTCTACTACGGCCTATTCAATTAACTTATGCACTATTTTTATGATTGCCGTCCTAAAACATCTTATTACACATGTAAAAATGCAATAATAATAATAATAAGACACACAAAATAAACAAAATTAAATTTAGTAGCCTAAAAATCGGCAATTTTCAATAAAAAAATTAAAAGTCGGATATCTCGAAAAGGGTTAAGTTTAGGGTGTTTCATAGTGAAATAAGTCAGAAATGATAGGTACTCCACGCCCTTAACGGATCTAGCACGACTTTTCCTTTAACCCTGTATACGACCTAGGACTTTTAGCGTGATTGAAAATGATAAACAGCCAAATTTAATAAATCAGGAACTTCACAACTTTCACACTGTAACAAACAGCTTCTTTCGTAATTTATTACTAGTACTCTCGCGGGGCTTCGCTCCCGTGGATTCTATCACGGTAAAAACATAACTCTCCTTTTTTGCAGTCGGGTAAAAAGTAGCCTATAACCTTCCTCAAGCTTCAAGCTACTTCCATACCAAATTTCATCCAAATCCACCCAGTACTTTCGAAGATTAGCGCGTTCAAGCAAACAAACAAACAAACAAACTAACAAACTTTTCCGCTTTATAATATTAGTATAGATACGCATCTTTCATCAATTTTTAAAAGAGCTTTGTCTAGAAGAGAACAGGGACGTGGATATATTAATTAAATAAAACGTAATGTCCTTAGTAAAATAAAATTAAGGTTACACTATTTAGATAGAGTGGGTCTGACCACAGTGAGCGAGATAGCGATACAAAAGTTTTCCTTCAAGTAGGTATTCGAAGTGTGGACTCCATATTTATCTATACCTTCATGGTCGCAACGCCCGGGCGCCCACCACTTCACTGTACAGTGTTGCAAGTACGCAAATGGGGCGCGTTTCAGGTTCAAACTATATACAATTTAAAGCCATAATCCACCCTGAATAATGGACGTAGAAATTCAAAATTAACACGTTGACTATGTAACTGAAATTAGATTTTGACCCCCCTAAACAGCCCACATGATTATGCAAAGTTCGTGCGAGATTGCACTAGACTTTTATAACTAGGAACGAGTATAGAGTAAAAAAAGAGCCTGGAAAAATATTGTCTGCATTAGTGACGCGGACGAGTAAAGGTTTCTTTTTAATTAATTTTATAATAGTTAGAATCGATTGAACACTCTGAATCACTCTCCACACCGACCGATTATTCTGAAAACTGGTATTCATTTGAACTTCTACGACCCAATGGACGGGCTTCAGGAGTGGGGGTCACTTTGCAGGAAAACTGGCTATGTGCTAGTCAGACTCGCACGTGAAGGGTTCCGTAATAGCAGCTTTGTTTTCCATAGCGTTTTTATGAAATGAAAAAAAAAGTTACATTTTCTGGTTTAAAAAATGTGCTATATCTCAAAAACTGCTGCCTGTATCTCGTTTAAGCCATTTTTAACCGACTTCAAAAATAGGAGGAGGTTCTCAGTTCGTCGGAATATTTTTTTTATGTATGTTATCCGATTACTCAAAGACGGCTGGCCGATATCGAAAATTCTTTTTTTCAAAAGGGTGGGTATACTTTTTTGTTGGTCCTATTGTCATCAAGTCAGGATCTGATGATGGAAGCATGTGGAAATCGAGTGAACTCTTCAAATATTATAATGATTTGGGAATTTTTATAGTAACTTGTGCAGTTGCTCTTGAAAAGCACCATTTGGTGAAGTGGAACTGATGATAAGACAACAGACAGTTACCGAAAGTACTCAATAATAAGTATTTCGTGGGTTGCGATTCGTTTACTTGAATATGGTTGCTAAGCACTTTATGCTCGTCGCAATGCATATGGTGAAGTGTAGCTCATGGCGAAGTACCAGGAGAACTAAAAAATTAACAGTTCTGCATCAGGAAAAGCAATATTTTATAAAAGGTAATAAGTAGTTTACATAAAGTAGGCTTTTGTAACTAGATAAACTACAAACCAATCCACTAAAAACGAAAAAAAAAAACATTTTAACAAATAATAAAACCGACTTCCTTCTCAAAACACTGCATAGCCAAAATTAACTTAAATTCAGAAGTTAGTGTAACACAATAACACGCATGAAGCGAGGCAAGTCCCCGGGACACGACGGGCTGAGTGTAGAGCACTTAAAACATGCTGGTAGTCACCTGCCCAGGGTTCTTGCACTGCTCTTTAATTGTTGTGTGTCACATGGTTATTTACCTAAGGATATGATGAAAACTATAGTAGTGCCAATTGTGAAAAATAAAACTAGTGATATATCTGATAAGACAAATTATAGGCCCATCTCTTTAGCCACTATTGTAGCTAAAGTATTTGATTACTTATTAAATAATTACTTGAAAACTAATGTCAACTTGCATGATGCTCAGCATGGCTTTAGAGAGGGTCTATCAACTGAAACTGCAATTTTATGCTTAAAGAAGGCTGTTAAATACTATACAGACAATCAAACTCCCGTTGCGGCTTGTTTTCTAGACATGTCAAAAGCTTTTGACATGGTTTCTTATGACAAGTTGTGGTCAAAACTATCTGCAGCAAATATTCCCTCTGAATTCATATATTTAAGTATTGGTACACACATCAAGTAAATTTTGTAAAGTGGGCTAATGTATTTTCAAATGAATATATTATGGAATGTGGTGTGAGACAGGGTGGGTTAACCTCTCCTACCTTGTTCAATATTTATATTAATGATCTGATTGGTGAGCTAAGCAGTTTGCATGCTGGATGCTATATAGACGGTGTTGCATTTAATAATATAAGCTACGCTGATGATATGGCGCTGCTCAGTCCGTCAATGGCGGGGCTTAGAAAATTAATTGAAGTTTGTATGTGCTACGCTGATGAACACGGGTTAAGATACAACAAGAAAAAGAGTGAATTGCTTATCTTTAAGGCGCGGAATAAATGCACTAAAGAGTATTCATCTATCACTTTAAGTGGTGGTATCTTGAACCGTGTGCATCAGTTCAAATATTTAGGTCATATCGTCACGGATGCTATGAGGGATGATTCTGATGTAGAACGGGAACGGAGAGCGTTGGCGGTGAGGAGTAACATGCTTGTTCGTAGGTTTTCACGCTGTACTGATGCAGTAAAAATATCGCTTTTTAAGGCCTATTGCCAAGTGTTTTACACGTGTAGCCTGTGGACCAGCTGTACTCTAAAAGCCATCATGCTCTTCGTATCCAGTACAACAATGCGTTTAGGATGCTGTTGGGGCTGCCACGCTTCTGTAGCGCATCGGGTATGTTCGCTGACGCGCACACTGATGGTTTCGCGGCCATTAGACGCAAGCGCGCCGCGTCCATAATGTACAGAGTGCGTGCCAGCACCAACAGTCTCCTAAACGTAATCGCTTGCAAACAGGATTGTCCTGTAATGTATTGTCTAAGTCAGTTGCATTTACTAACATAGTTTTAAGGTACAATGTTACTAACAATATTATGGAATGTCACAAATTCTGAAATAAATGAGTTTATTATTATTTCATTTATTTAATCTATGTACATATAAATTACATTTTTAAATATTAATATAAAAAAAATAAAAACATTTAAAAATATAAAAAATAGTAGCCCACCGGTATCGGGAACAGGGTCCAAGCTACCGGTGGTCAGGGCTCCATAGAGAGGAACCTCCTCACAATACGCGCCGTTTCCAGGAGTACTGCTTTCTGGATCAAGCCCTTGATCCAGCTGCCCAACGAGAGCCTCCTTAGATGTTGGTCGAGGCTCTTGGCTATTATACCATTGGCTGTGACGACTATCGGCACAATGATTGCTGTCTCCACATCCCACATATCGACAACCTCGCGCGCCAGGTCAAGATACTTATTTTTTTTATCTATCTCGGCTTTCACGAGGTTCTCGTCATGGGGAACTGCTATATCAACAATCATTGTGCGACGCTCTAATCGGTCTATCACCACTATGTCAGGCTTATTGGCAACAATAGTCCTGTCAGTAATGATAGACCGATCCCAGTATAGTGTAATATTGCCATTATCGAGAACTGGGTCGGGCACATACCTATAGTATGGTACTTCTGATTCCACAAGATTGTATTTAAGAGCAAGTTGCTGGTGAATAATCCTGGCTACGAGGTTGTGTCTATGCAAATATTCTCCGTTAGCCAGACGAGAACAACCGGAGATAATGTGACGAATGGATTCTCCCGGTTTGTGACATGCCCGACATATGTCTACGGTACCATCCTTCACAATATATTTCCGATAGTTATTCGTCATCATAACTTCGTCCATAATCGCACAGACAAAACCTTCGGTTTCCCCGAAGAGGTCACCAAAACGTAGCCAGGCTACGGACGCTAATGTATCTACATCAGACCCATGAAGGGCCCGGTAATAGCGTCCGTGAAGCTCCTTGCTCTGCCATACTTCTCTGCGGTCATTAGTATCTAATACTACAGGTTTGCGCCAATTCTCGGTACCTAAGGAGAGCGGAGTGAGGCCTTTGTCCACCGCTACCACATCCCGATGCATACCCACGTCAGCTTTTAGGAAATATTCCCTAAGGCTGCATACCTCGCGGTTATGCAGGGTCTTAGTATTTAAAAAACCACGACCACCGCATTTCCGGGGGATATACAGCCTCATCACCGATGAACGTGGGTGATGCATCCGATTTGCAGTCAGCGTTTTGCGGACCCGCCTGTCCAAGGCGTCAAGTTCAGTCTGAGTCCATTTAAGTATGCCAAAAGAATACATCAATACTGGCATAACCCAACCATTGAAAGCACGCACCTTGTTTCCGCCTGATAGAAGACTATTCAGTACTTTATTCAGACGGCCAAAGAAGCGTTCCTTCAATGACTGTTTAACATAAGCAGTATTGATGCCTAGTGCTTCTGACATACCCAAATACTTGTAAGTTTCAGTTGATCCGAGGGATCTCAGGTGTATGGAATCCGAGAGTTGAGTTCCCACGGATTCCATAATCTCTCCTCGCTTTACATGCATGACCGCACACTTGTCCACCCCAAATTCCATTCCGATGGCGCTACTGAAAGTTTCTGTTACCTTCAGTAGCTCCATCAGTTGCAATTTGCTGGTGGCAAAGATTTTCAAATCATCCATGTAAAGCAAGTGTGATATGACCTGACCACCTCTTCTCAACTGGTAGCCTAGCCCTGAACCCTCCAGCAATGTACTGAGAGGGTTGAGAGCCAGGCAAAACCACAGAGGGCTCAGACTGTCGCCTTGAAATATGCCACGCTCAATCCTAATCGGTTCGCTGTTTTCCTGGATCTGTCGACATCCTGGGTAGCAGAGGACCGTCTTCCATTGCCCCATACATGACTCAAGAAAATTGCGTAGCATTGGATCTATTTTATACAACTCCAACACCTTCTTGAGCCATGTATGTGGAACAGAGTCATAGGCCTTCTTATAATCTATCCAACATGTCGACAAATCTCTTCGGAAACGACGAACCTGTTGGTTTATGGCAATATCAATGAGGAGCAGCTCCTTGGTACCACGGGACCCGTTCCTACATCCATTCTGAGAAACAGACATGATTGAATTTACATCAATATGATTATTAATTTTAGTTCTCAGGATGGACGTAAGAACTTTATAGACCGTAGGAAGGCACGTGATCGGTCTATAATTTTTAGGTTCCGTAGTACTACCTGATTTATGGAGCAGGTGGGTTATTCCTGTAGTTAGGAATTGAGGTAGCGATCCTGACTCTAGGGCAGACTGGAACTGAAATGCCAAGCGAGCGTGCGATCTTTGGAACCATTTAAGCCAAAAATTGTGCAGCCCGTCCGGCCCTGGGGATTTCCAGTTAGATAACGAACGGACTGCACGGGTTACATCTTGGGGGCTGATCGTGATTGCCCCCATTTCTGGTAAAAGATCGCACGTGCGCCTGATCTCCCGCATCCAGTCACCCTCAGTGTGACTGACAGGAGCCGACCAGATGCTGCGCCAGAACGAACACATGGCGTCATCATCCGGCAAGCGCGTATCAGTCACACCTTGGTCAGGTCGCTCCCAGGCCCTATAAACCCACCTTTCATTGCTTTGGAATGTGCGATTCTGAGTGTATCGCTCCACCCGCCGCTTATATCTGCGAATTCTATTTGCCTTATTATAAAAACAATACATAACCAAAAACACCGACTACCAAAATTCAAGTTATTTTTGGCTTTGGTTATTTTTAACCGACTTCTAAAAAAGGAGGAGGTTCTCAATTCGGATGTTTGTATTTTTTTTTTTTTTTTTTTTTTTTTTTTTATGTTTGTCCACGCATAACTCCGTCGCTTGCCAACCGATTTGAAAAATTATTTTTTTGTTGGAAAGAGTATACTTCCCAAATGGTCCCATGAAAATTTTATCGAAATCGGACGAGCCGTTTCTGAAAAATCAAAAAAAGTCGAAAAAAATAATTTACCTTGATGATCTTTTCGTTTACTCTGCATTGCGTTTTTTGTTCGCGCATAACTCCGTCATTTACGAATCGATTTGGAAAATTCACTGACCCACTAAAAAGCGCGAAAATAAAAACTTTTTTGCAAAAAATAAAACCGACTTCCATATCAAAACACTACAAAGCCAAAAATAATTTTAATTTCGGAAGGCGGTGTGAAAAAAAAAAGAAAATACAAAACCAATAACACCGACTACCGAAATTAAAATTATTTTTGGCTTTGTAGTGTTTTGATATGGAAGTCGGTTTTATTTTTTGCAAAAAAGTTTTTTGTTAAATCATTTTAACGTTAATAGAGTTTATTAAGATCTACAGCAGGGTATATTTTTGGTTCAGGCCGTTGCGCCCTCATTCCGGGGAGCCCTCGTCCGGGACACACACATTGAAAAATTTACTTACGTGCGCGTTTTTATTTTGTTTTCAAGAAATATCAGTAAGTAATGTCTCGAACAAAAATGTTTATGACATTTTTGTTTAATTCAATAAAACAACGATATTCATTGATGTGTGACTGTGGGTAATAGGTAAGAGTTGTAATAACAAAGTAAAAAAAAAATCAGTTATACATAATCATCTAATAATTGAGACTTAACTTTTTACTTGCATGAACACAACAAATAAGTGGATTTTTTCTACATACGAAATCATTGAATTTTTTTTTGGTATTCTTCCATCAGGCTGGCAATAATTTTATGTTTTATTTTACTTTTCATGCTCCTCTTGGTTATAGATCTTTTTTTGTGTCTTTATCTGTTGAAATAAATAAAATATAGTTACTTATATAACGTAATAAAAATATCTAAAATAAATAATGGATACAATGCGTAAATAGACATATAGTAATTTTGTTTTCATCAGTACTTTAAAAATCGTTGTATCAAAAAATAATAAAAGCCGACTGAGAGCATGCTATAATAACATTTTTGTTAATGTGAGGGCGTCCCGGACGAGGGCTCCCCGGAATGAGGGCGCAACAGCCTGCGCCTGACCCATATTTATTAAGATTTTTCACTCCCTTATTTTAAAAGTTAGAGGGGAGAGGGGGGATTTGCAAGTGTCTTCTATCTTTTAAACAATTGACATTGAAAAATTATTTTATGGAACGTCAATGCCAGTTTTTCTATAGACACCCCATGAATAAGTTTGATGAAAATAGAGGGATCAGGCAGACACAACGGCTTACCGTGCATTACGGGGACTATTATACTACCAAATTCTAAACTCTGGGCTATTTCTGAAAATTTCTAACAGGAAAAAGCAATAGCACTTTCAGCCCGATCCGGGAATCGAACCCGGGACCTCTTGCTCAGCAGTGTTGCGCTTGCGACCACTACAAAAAAGGCAACCGAAGCATCTAACATACTTCACAGTTACGCATTGCCCGGGGTGAGGCCATTGTAAAACACGGCAAAGCTCTTGCTGTGTCCCTCGATATCTCTACGGTCTTAGACAGGCCCTAGTATGCTAGTTTGCTGAGCAAACTTCCCACATTCGGCGTCCCTGCTGGCTTATGTAACTGGATTTCTGACTCCTTGAGTGAGCGTCGATCGGAGTGGTCATTGATGGCTGCTCATCGGATGCGGATCTTATGACCGCTTAGTGTTGATTTTCCTCAATGGTCTGTTCTTTTTGTGACTCTTTTTTCGCTGCATATCAATGACCTGTTTCAGCTAAGAGCTGTTGGGTGCATGCCAATATAGTATCAAAGAGATATATATCCAGCCCTAGAGCTGGCAGGGACCAAATAGCCACTCTAAGAAAGACTATGGTATAGTGTATGAATTTGACCTTAAGACTTGTTTACAACTCGTTATAGGCATGTATTTTGAATGCTAAAAAGAGCCAATTTGAATTACCTTCTACTTTCCATGGTTTCTGAAGCTCTTGGGTATGGGGTTAACTTTGATCGTCGCTTACCATCGTAGACCTCATCTATCGCATATCATCAGGCGATTTCGAGGTCAAGAGTGGGCTCATCCATAATAAAAAAGACCCCAACTTCGGTTGAGTCACAAAGCCCAGTTGAATAACAGACAAACGATAATCGTCGCAAGTACAACCTTTTTTATTCGGTGGAAAAATCACAATGAGTGGCCTTTGAGGGGAGCGGAGGAAGTGTCAGACTTCTACTGTCTAAAAACCCACCCTGTTCCTTTAATTTCCCTTCCGTTCTGGTGCCGCTGTATCCCATTAGAACATTCCCGCAACCCCGGCAGGCAATGGG
This sequence comes from Tholera decimalis, assembly GCA_943138885.2. Lineage (NCBI taxonomy): Eukaryota > Metazoa > Arthropoda > Insecta > Lepidoptera > Noctuidae > Tholera > Tholera decimalis. The sequence goes on along the minus strand of OW964564.2, from coordinate 18,900,954 downwards.
CCTGCCGTGCCCCTTTAATGCTAGTAACTGCTCTTTATTTAAGGCGCGCGTGGAACATGACGCGCCGTTGACCCGGGCCTATACCCTATCGGTGAGGTACCCTTGCTCGCTGTCCATCTCCGGTACACCCTACCACGAGCATTCATAAATAATAAAATTCAAGAGCGGCTTGTAAATAAGTAAGAAATGCTATAGCGAAATTAAATACCTGGGTACTTTTCCGGTTCCTCCAATTCTTTGGCAAAGAACAAAAGGGTCCAAAATTATAAGAATATTGTTCTGCGCCCGTTACAACCGAATAATAAGTTCAGGTTGAATTTCTGCGCACTTCCTGAGACTGGAGTTGACCCTTTGATCACAACTTTAATTAAAGCCCTCGCGCATTACTTAGTTTTTAAATTGCTTGACACGTTGGGGTTTAATTAAGGAAATTATGCTGCACTTACTCTGTTAAATACCACAGTCGGTACTGCTAGCCGACCAGACATCGTATGTTTTTAAAATTTTCTGCTCATTAACTTCCGCTCTCTAATTATATATTTTTTTAGTAGGGGAAAAATTCGACGCAAAAGCTTATCGTTAGCGGACAATCGTCCATTAATACATTGATAGAGGAGCATAAAAAAGTTTTTCGATATTTGTGTACATCTACTTAATCGTTTTTGGAACTGAATAGGATATTAATACTCAAATTTTTTCCCCCAAACTAAACTCATAATTATTTTCTTGGCATGCTATTATTTAGATTTCTGGACTTAAAAACTTAATTGAATTCAAACTATATGTTGCACGGAATAATTATGAAAATAACGCATCCTTTGTAATAAAATGTCGTACGTCGAGTCAGTTATTTTCACTTTTAGTTAGAGTAGGCGTGTAGTGTAACTGATAATAGATCACGTAGTGGCGCGTACCCCGTAAACAAAGCGCCAAGCGGCGACCCGACGCCCGGGGATGTTTATCGGGAAGCCTCGCGATGTATGTCGACGGGAACTCCACTTTAAATTTTTAAACATTCGCTTTAACGTCTTACATACAAGTTACAAGCCTACAGCGGTTCGGTCAACTAACGCTTGCCTTTAAAAATATTCGGCCAACGTCAAAGAACGCCTACTGAAAATTTTATTACGGGCTACTATTTTTAAAATGAAAAATAATTTCTGGGAAATTACGCTTTGTTTATTTTGAATACCTAGTATGAAGTTGGGGTCGGGTGTGTGTCTTCTTCTCCCATAGTAACTTATTAGCCTTTATCTATGAAAAGGCTAGTCTAGCTGTCACTTCTTTTATAGACATAGTTGCTAATGTTAAGATTCGATTTCCGAGTCAAGCAAAAAGGCTTTTTTTATTAGGAATATCTTATTAGCAGCCCGGAATATGGAAGTTGATGGTATTAGGTATTGGTTGGTAATCCGTGTCTCGAAAATCATGCCAAGGCTGTTTGTCCTGCGCCTGATCCTAAGGCGCCGCGCCGTTCTTGTTGGACTGCCTTGCCCTCGAATGAGAGTAAAGAACATCGAGGGCACCTCTGTTTGCGCACACATTTGTGCAATATATCTCCTGCGAACTTGTCTAGTTTCATTGAGATCTTATTCCATAAACAAAACTAGGTAAGCAGGATTATATTATTATAATCCTTCAGACAATTCACCGTGGGTTGGTGGCTTCTTTGTTATTCGCCTAAATATAAGGCATGCCAATAACTTGCAACGTTCATACTCAACATTTTCCTCACTAGATCTTTTTCTAATGCCTTGTCTCTAATAACCACTTTCCGGCTCTAATAACAACATGCAAAAATATTCTGATGTTTTGAAATAAGGGTGGAGCTAGAAAAGAGTGTGTGTGAATTTGATGATGAAACAAAAGAGTTTACCTAAATGATGTTCTCTTAGCATTATTGTTTCAGCTTATATTGTTATGAATACGTCGCCGTGAGCTGACAGCAAGGCGGTTTTTCTGTTACACCCATTGTTCAAAAAGCCGAGGGATATCTAATTGCAGTGGGTAGCGCCTCTCTTCAAGCATAATTGCGATGTTCTGCTGCAGTTCAACTTAGTTTTTGTTTGAAATACTTTCAATTTAATGTTTCGGGTTTCTGTTCAGTGTAGTTTGTCGATTATCTATTGTTTTGATTAGGTCGAGATAATTTTAATAATTCAAGCATTTCATTTGTGGTTAAGTAGCGATAGCGGATATTACAATCTTGTACATAACAACGGCCGTGTCAAGTTGTTGCGCTGTCCCGGCGCTTATAAGAACTATAATCAGCCATAACGATCCACTGGAGTGTTCTTTTATATCAAGAATTTTATAGAAATCTGGAATATACACAAATTATAGTAACGTAAACGTAATAGAATATACAAAAAGCTTAGTAGAAAACCAAATATTGCGAGACCCGTACTTAATTGTGATAATTTACTTTACTCATCCAACAGGGGTAGTAAACCATGTCGCTTAATATTAAAGATCGTATTCTACGGAGTTAAGCTCAATTAATTTACTTCTAAAACTAACGTTACAGCTGAGCAATAAATTCCATTTTTGACGTAAAGTTTCTGGAAAGCAATTCATCTACACTAGTTTTTTCGAAATAAAAGCAAATGTTCAGGAGCGTCAAAGCTCGTTAAAAGTGCAAGGCTATAGAAGTAATGTCGAGGCCATAACGATCTCGGTGCAGTCGCATCCGTCACTGACAAGAGTTGCAAGCACGTAGCTTCGTCCACACTGCCTCACACGTTCATTTAGGTTTTTACCCGACTGCACCAGAAGGAGGGTTATGTTTTTTGAGAGTATGTATGTATGTATGTTTGTATAATTGTTTGGCACGCTCTGTGGCCTGAACGGCTCGACGGATTTTAGCTTGAGAGGTATCGTTAGATTTGTATTGACTGTGAGAGTGACACTGGGTATATCAAAATAAAAAAAATCAAAATGGCGGATTTTTGGCGTCATATTATGCCTTCAAAAAAGTTTTTTTTCTCAAAACCTATCAAGTGGGTTATCAAAATAAAGGGTTTTAAAAGGTGATTACAAAAATATATATACAACTTATATGCTTAAAAGTAATTCAAAGTGACAAATCGTAAAAATACCTATAAAGAACTAAATCGTCTGCGAAATCTTTCACATCTGTAAACTAAAAAGCTGGAAATAAAAAAAAGTAATTAAAAAAATTAAAAAACCTGACTGCAACCTTATACTAAAACTAATTGAAAAGCTAATAAAAACAAGCCTATTTTAAATTAAATAAAAGTTGGATGCAGGCGGGACCCATTTGAGTTTGAAACTATAATAATGGTATGGGCCCCGCCTGCTTCCAACTTTTATTTAATTTAAAATGGGCTTGTTTTTATTAGCTTTTCAGTTAGTTTTAGTATAAGGTTGCAGTCGGGTTTTTTAATTTTTTTAATTACTTTTTTGTGAATATCACAAAAAACTGGAATTATAAATTATTTATTTAAAATTATTCATCATTAAATTATTAATTAAATGATGAATAATTTTAAAACTTATAAAAGTTTCGATTTTCCGATCGTGATAATGCATGCTGCGGCTTCTTGGTAAATTTAACTGACAGATTTTGGAGATTACATTTTTTAGAGCTAGGGTGCAGGATTAGTCATGCTACCGAAGGAGGAGGCGGGTAGCGTGAGGGAGAGGATGACGTCCTCCCTCCAGCCCAGCCGCAGTGGTAGACGCCCACGGCGTCGGACGTCGGCCGACGATCTCCGGCTACCGTAGGCGCGGGCATGCGGACAGCGAGTAAAGGGCAACTCGCTGTCCGACCATGGACCATGCCCGGGTCGACGGCGCGTTGTGTTCCACGCGCGCCTCAAAGAGCGTCAGCAATATGACGAGGCCCCCCCTGTAGAGGGCTAAAGCCTGCCGGGGTCGTGGGACTTATCCCATTACCGTGACCCCGGAACGTAAAGGGCTATTGAAGGAACACCGTAGATTTTAGTCAGTACAAGTCTGACAGTCCCTCCCACCCTGCCCGGGGTGGGAGGACTTATTTGATAATTTTACCACGTTAAATAAAATAAAAAGGGTGCAGGATTAATATGCCCAGTATCTGCTGTATTGTCTCGAGTGCCTCGAGGCCTTAGAGGTAAATGCAGATCCAGTTCTAAATGCGAGGACGAGAATGGCTATGGCCAATCATAACAACTGGCCAACAAAGAGGTTCTCTTGAAAATGGTTACAAAAAATAATATTTTACATATTTCGAAATTTTAAAATAGACAATTATATTTTTTTAGTTATTTTAAATTGCTTTTTTATTTATATTATAATCGCTAGATGCTTTTATTGGTAACTAGCTTTTGCCCGCGACTTTGTTCGCGTGGGAAGTTTTTCCCGCGTAAATCCCGATCCCGGGGGAATTCCGGGATAAAAACTATCTGTCCTTCCCAGGGTCCTAAACTATTCCCATGCGAAATTTCATCTAAATGGGTTTAGGCGTGAAAAGGTAACAGACAGACAGACAGAGTTACTTTCACATTTATAATATTATATCTAATTTGGATTATCGTGTTTGTACAATATGCGCTGAGCCCATGAGTAAAATTTTCGCGATCATAGCATAGTCCGAATTGTAGTGGGTCGTGTCAGTAATTAAGATAATATTCGCAAGAGAACCATGATAACTTACTTAGCTCGAAGAATCGCTAATCTTTCTTAGTGGGCCGAACAAATTGTTAACAGAGCAGAATATAGTCGATGATAAAGTCGCTCAATCACTGACAGGTCTTGACATTGCTATCTCATGCAGTACCTAACTGTTGTGACATTTTTATTGCCTATGGGATGCTGTCATAACAGGCTATTTTGATATATTGAAAAATTTATTATCCTATTATCTTGTATATTATTTGCGTTTAAATAAATATACTATAATATAATAGGTATAATCTTTATTTGTACTAAAAATAATTATATAAAACTAATTAAAATAAGTAAATAAGTTAAAATAAGTATTTAATTGAACTTAATTCCCGAAACATACCTACTTCGTAAGTGGTGGCGTCGGGTGAGCTCACTCTTGACCTCAATCTCGCCTGATGGTAAGAGATAGATGAGGTTTTCATATTTTGTTTTAACACTGTCGGCTAGTAATGAACCAAAGAGACCGGTGGAATTGCCACATTGTATGGCAATGTTTGCCATGCTCTGAGTACAAGGGTCCCACAGTCCGATAATCTCCACAAACCAGTTTAATTTAATATATTCTAAAACTTTTTTGTGAATGGGAGAACACTGTAGACATTTAATTTGTTTTTCAATTTTGTATTTGTGATTCCATTGTGCTGTATTAATTGGCCTATACTGTCCTCTCATACCTAATTAACTTGTACATAATTATTATGGATACATTGTAAAAATTATATTTTTAAAAGAGTAACTGTGAAGTTTCTGGCCGGTTCTTCTCCATAGAAAACGACCAATTTCGAAACGTGCACAAACTTGTGACGTTTTGTGTGTAGTTTTAGTGCCTATGTGAAATAAAATATTTTTCACTTCAGTAGCTCAAACATGTAGGTTTTGCTGCCTGAAATCAGTGAGCAAAACGCAATTTTGCTCACTGAGTGAGACAAAGTAACTTTAAATTTTTGTTTTTAGAAAGCCACGAATATCTTATTCAGCCTTGGGTTAATCACATAAATCGAAACATTCACACTCTATCTCTTTCCCGCCATTAGAAAGAGAGAGGGACAAAGACCAGCCCTTTCGAAGTTCCGATTTTGAATTCGACCTCAAAGACAAACACGTTCGAAATTTTGAACTAACTAAAGAAATTTAGCAAGAGATAATTATGTCTTTTAATGTAATTTATTGAATTTTTAACTTGTTGTGGTGTTTAATCGAAAATAAGTATTTACTGCAAATAAAACTGATATTATATATCTAAACATTTATTTCTAGTTTCAATAATGTTACGTAATATATTTTGAATAATAAAATATGATAGGTGCTCTTTCCGAACAGTGAACACGCCTTAATTTAAATAAAAGAGCGGGAATAAAATTTCGTGGCTGGTGTAAGTAAGTTGAATAAGTTAAAAAATATTGAAATAATCGTAAAATATGAGTGAAACTAGCGACGAGAACAGTATTTTAACACCGGAAGAGTTAAGACAACAAGGTATTAATGCAGAATTAAGTTTCCTATGTGAGAAGTCTCGCGAGAAATATCTGAAAGCTTACTATGTCTTCAATGAATGGAGACGTAAAAAGATCGCAAGCAGTTTTTAAGAGACGGTGTTGCTATCTTATTTTTAGATTTATCACAGACGAGGCGATCATGTGGAGTATTTACTCAATGTTGAATGAAAGCTACTTTAAAAACAAAACATAACGTGCATATTGTGACATACGCAAAACTCGTATCTTTTCTAAAAAGAATGTCAGTTGGGCATAAGGCTAAAAAGTTCAAAATTTTCACGGCCCTTAACATAGAAAAATTTATTAATGAAGCTCCGGACTGCAATTTTCCTGCCGCTAAAGTAAGTGGTACCTATAAAACTATGTTATTAGTTATTAAAATTTGTGTGTAGACTGTTATGCATAAAGGTACTTACTGCCTACTACTAATTTTTGAAGGCGCAATGAATCCTAATCTGGCTTAGCAATACTGTTAAAATATTTATTACGATATGTAAAAGATGCTGTAAATGTTAAATTATGCATATTAATTATGTAATATTTTCATTACAGGTTGTACTGATCATAGGAATTAGTGGAGCGTGTCGCAATAACGAGCTATTACAGCTAATAGTAAATAATATCGAAAAGCATTCAGATAAATTACAGAAAGCCGATCAGAGTCACCAACGTTCACCGTTGTTCTTTCTCAATCCACCACCGAAACAGAAACCTTAACCCCAGACAATCAAACTCAACCCAATGCAACTATAACGTTGCCAAATAAATGTGTTACTTTTAATTTGCAGAATTGCAGTAATTTTACTTTTAACTTTTAAAATGTTCCATTTTATTGAATTGGTACCTCTACCTACAAAGTTAATTATTTTGATTCACAATAAATACTTAATGTCAATCAATTCCTAATCATTATTTTATCTCCTAAAGTGTTCTCGCTGCTGAAGTGAAAAGTTATGTGTGTTACACGAGAGCAAAGATTTTTGCATCTCGTGCCTTTGAATCCCTCGCCACACTCAGGATTCAAAATCAGCACTCGCAGCAAAAAACGACTTTGCTCTCTTGTTGCACAAATAACTATTTCACTTCAGTAGCTCAAACATGTAGGTTTTGCTGCATGAAATCAATGAACAAAATGCGATTTTGCTCACTGAGTGAGACATACTTTGTCTTTAAATTAATGTAATTTACTGAATTTTTAACTTATTGTTGTATTGAAACTAAAATAAGTATTTACTGCAAATAAAACTGATATTTAACCTGTAAATATTTATTTCTAATTTCAATAATGTTACGTAATATATTTTCAATAATAAAATATCATGGGTGCTATTTCCGAACACGCCTTAATTTAAATAAAAGAGCGGGAATAAAATTTCGTGGCCGGCGTAGAGTAGAATAAAAAATATTAAAATAATCGTAAAATATGAGTGAAACTAGCGACGAGAACAATATTTTAACACCGGAAGAGTTAAAACAACAAGTTATTAATGCAGAATTAAGTTTCCTACCAGAGAAGTCTCGCGAGAAATATCTGAAAGCATACCATGTCTTCAATGAATGGAGACTTAAAAAGGGCGCATGCAGTTTTTCAGAGACGGTGTTGCTATCTTATTTTTTAGATTTATCACAGACGAGGCGATCGTATGGAGTATTTACTCAATGTTGAAAGCTACTTTAAAAACAAAACATAATGTGCATATTGAAACATACGTAAGACTCGTATCCAGGGGGGTGAAACTCCCGAAGAAACTTCAGACACAAAATTTGCCACAAAAACTAGTGACATCTTATGTCTGGGGTCAACTTAGTTTTGTACGTAATGCGTTTGTTTTGCTAATAGATGGCAGCAGCTACGATATATTTATACATATATGATAATCAAAATTAATAAAAAAATATTATTTGTTTCGAAAAATTCATAAAGCATTATTTAATGTATTTAGGCACCTAATTCACTAAATCACTAAATTAAATGGCATTATAATTTTAATGCATCATAGACTCTATACACCTCGCTTGTTTATGAAAAACAAAGAAAAAAGAAAAATATAAAGCTGTCAAAAACAGTTTGACAAATTTCGATTAATTAATAAATTAACAGAAAAACATGTTATGAGTAATAAAATACCTAAAATGAAGGTAAAATATGCAGCACAAGTGTTTAGCCAGAGGGTGTCTAGCGCTTTACGTTTTTTTATCGAGTTAGTATGTTTATAATTTCACATATTTGCATCATTATTGTTACCTAGCAAATTTTGCAATATGTTATTAACCAACATTAATATTTTGTTTCAGAACACAACATTCTGCCCGAAGAGTGCAGAGATTTATTATTTGATAAGCTTTTCGAATCATTTAATGGTCATTCTTACAAGGGGTCATCAAAAATATATAAGCAGTGCTTAAAAAATTACTCGCTCCATTTCCATTTGTGGTATGATTTGTTGCCTATTTTAGACTCAATTAAATTTGAATTAGTAGTTCGTTCGTTCGTTATGTTTCGTTGATTTATAATGAATCCAAAAAATCACAAATATAAAAAATAATTAAAACCATCTTCACCGTGTTTTAATTTTTGCCAGCCTCTAAAATCTAATCTTTAGATTTTTGAAGTACTAGATTGATTGAAATAAATATTCTAAAATCAAAGATTTAATCTTTTGTCGATTAGAATATTTATTTCAATCAATCTAGTACTTCTAAAATCTTTAAAATATGAAAATATTATTAACATGTCAGATAGACGCCACCTATCGGATTTTTTCGGTATTAAACTACCGTTACGCTACCTGGCGATCAGGGTCAAAACCTCAATTTTCGAATCATAGAGTGGCGCATCTATCTCAGTATTTATATGTATCATCTATGCTCGTATCTTTTCTAAAAAGAATGTCAGTTGGGCATAAGGCTAAAATGTCCAAAATTTTCACGGCCCTTAACATAGAAAAATGTGTTAATGAAGCTCCGGACTGCAATTTTCTTGCCGATAAAGTAAGTGGTACCTATAAATCTATGTTGTTAGTTATTAAAATTTGTGTGTAGACTGTTATGTATAAAGGTATTTACTGCCTACTACTCATTTTTGGAGGCGCAATTAATCCTAGTCTGGCTTAGCAATGCTGTTAAAATATTTATTACTGATTGAGTATCGCGTGTAGCCACTGACGCTTTTGAAGTTTTCTATCACGAAACAGGCTTAAAGGGTAATAACTGGATGTTCAGGTACTTATAGGAATACTGGAAGTCAGAAGATCACCACACTATGTCACTAGTAGTCATATTTCACCAGGTTTTGAGTGTTTTTCACCTCGCGCGCGGAGTTCGTACACGCCGGCCGGCTATCTTCGTTTTGCACTAGTTTCTTTTCGCGCCTTCAGAGCGCGGAAGCGATGCGTTTTACTCAAAGCGATAGGTGATGCAAGTGGCGACAAATTTGAATAAGGAATGGAAAGAAAACATCCCTAAGCCTGTTCAATTACGATATGTAAAAAATGCTGTAAATGTAAAAATATGCATATTAATTATGTAATATTTTCATTACAGGTTGTACTGATCATAGGAATTAGTGGAGCGTGTCGCAATAACGGGCTATTACAGGTAACAGTTACTAATATCGAAAAGCATTCAGATAAATTACTGTTAGTAAAATTGAAAAATACGAAGACAAACCTTGTCAGGTCTTTTGCCGTACGCGAAGAATATGTAACTATTGTAGAAAAATACCAAAATTTACGTCCAACCAGTATCAAAACCAAACCGATTTTTCATACAATACCATAATAATAAGTGCTCAAGACAACCTATGGAAGATAGGTGCTATACCGCGAGAAATTGCCACTTTCTTAAAACTGGAAGAGCCTCAGCTATACACGGGTCACTGCTTTCGGAGAACTTCTGCAACTCTCTTGGCTGGTTCCGGAGCCGACCTCACCACTTTAAAACGTCACGGCGGGTGGAAGTCCAATACGGTTGCAGAAGGCTATATTGAAGACTCAATAGAAAATAAGTCGAAAATCTGTAAGCGTGTAGTGGAAACAATAAGTCTGAATTCGACCTCGGATCCTTGGTCTCATCCACGCCCATACACTTCCAACGACGCACAGTGTACTTATACAGAAAGCCGATCAGAGTCACCAACGTTCACCGTTGCTCCTTCTCGATCCGCCACCGAAACAGAAACCTTAACCCCAGATAATCAAACTCGCCGGGGTCGCGGAAATGTACTAACAAGGGACCGCGGGCAGATGAAGGGACAGGGTGGGTTTTTAATCAGTATAGAAGTCTGACACTCCCTTACGCTTAACCCAGAGCGCGAAAAGTTATTCGATGATTTTCACACCCACAAAAAAAATAGATAATCAAACTCAACTCAATGCAACTATAACGTTGCTTAATAAATCTGTTACTTTTAATTTGCAGAATTGCAGTAATTTACTTTTAATTTTTAATATGTTCTATTTTATTGAATTGGTACCTCTACCTACAATGTTAATTATTTTGATTCACAATAAATACTTATTTTAATCTATTCCTGTTTATTATTTTATCTCCTAAATTGTTCTCGCTGCTGAAGTGAAAAGTTATGTGCGTTACACAAAAGCAAAGATTTTTGCATCTCGTGTCTTTGAATCCCTCGCCACACTCAGGATTCAACTTTAGAATCACTCGCTACGCTCGTGATTCAATCGTTGAATCAAAATCAGCACTAGCAGCAAAAAAACGAATTTGCTCTCTTGTTGCACAAATAACTATTGAGTTTGAGTTTGAAACGAATATCTACGCCACTTAAGGTTTTCCCCAGCCGCAGCAGAAAGCCAGCACAAAATGATGATCTGGAAAATGGTATGGTGCGAGGGTATCGACATAAGTAAGTGGCCTGCTCTGTTTGAGTTAGTGGGATACCTAGTCCTGTGACTATCGTTGTTTATTCTACCCAGCCTGAATAGTATGACCTTTTTAGGGTTCCGTAGTTTCGCCATGTCCGTCTGTCCGTCAGTCTGTCCATCCAATTGTCCGCGGCTTAGCTCAGAAACTATTGGTACTAGAAGGCTGACATATGGTATGGATATACATATTAATCACGCCGACAGAGTGGTAAAATAAAACGAAACTTTTTTTTAGGTTCCTCCCCCGTCACGTAAAGAGGGAATGATTTTTTTCTCGTGTACTATATCGTGTGGGGTTTCCAAAACAGGTACTGGTACGGGTGCAGGAGTCTTTTCGGGGGATCTCAATATTCGAATAGCCAGACCTTTGGGGATCTACAACACAGTGTTTCAGGCCGAATGCCTGGGAATCTCACTGGCAGCTTCGGCCATCATAAACAGGGAAGTTGAGGACCACACAATACGTATACTTTCGGACAGCATGGCAGTCCTGCAAGCACTGAACAGCCACACAGTTAACTCCGGGATGATCTTGGAGTGTCACAATCTCCTTAACCAGGTTGGTAGACACAACAATATAACCATTCAATGGATCAAAGGACACAGTGACTCCCGTGGCAACGATGCAGCGGACGAACTCGCTAGAAGGGCTTCGAGTATGGCGATTATGGGACCCGAACCCATTGCACCACTCCCCTTCGGTTATCTGCGTCACCTGGTAAGGAAACGCACCAGAGACCTACACCACAAACTATGGGAGGACCATGGTGAGTGCAGGCAGGCGAAAGAGGCTCTCCCGACCCTTGATGGCCGCTTGTCGAAACAGGTCCTTAGACTATCTAAACCGCAATTGCGGCTGGTGACAGCCGCCCTTACCGGTCATGGATCATTTAATAAACACCTCTATGTAATAGGAGTCACAGACAGCCCACTCTGCAGAGCCTGCATAGAGGAGGACGAAACAGCAGCACACCTGCTACTGAGCTGCCCTGTAGTCGCGGATTACAGGACTAAATACTTCGGCAACTCAGGTACACTCCGAGAAATGGTAAGCAAAACAAGGGCGTTGCTCGCCTTCCTGGAGGAACTGGCATGGATTGAGTGAAGAGAAATCTTACCCTTAAGCAAAATACGCGTATGGTCCTGGAGTTGCGGATACCTGCCCGACATACATACATACATACATACATCGTGTGGGGTATCGTTGGATAGGTCGTCCTATTAAGGTTTATAGTGATCATTTTTGTTAGAATAAAGTACCCCCCTCCCCTGCCAAGTGCCTGTAGGTAAGAATTCAAACGTCACGGTATTAGTACCTACATATAACGGATTTAAAAGAAAAACTATCAGACCTAAGTTGGCTTCACTACGAGTAATAGTCGACCAACTGTATGCTACTCACTTTTGGACAAATTCAGCCTAAGAAAAATATATTTAGATTAAGTACTTATTTATGTGAAACAGAGTAGTTTGTTTTTGTCAGAACATGGTACAGAATTCGCAGTGAACCAATCCGACTCGTAATTGGCATTGTAGTAAATTATAGAACCCTACACTGCGCGTGGATTGACACATTTGGTCGGTTTTTTTAAGTTTCAAAATAAAATTGTAGTAGTATTGGGTGCATTAACTGATGGTGCAGTGTAGACATTTCAATTTGAATTATATACCAGTGTCCAGGAACTCATTAGGAATTATGCTCTCGCATTGGGAACGCAACACTGGACTCCAAAATACAAGTGGTAATGGCTTTGGACTGATTTTATGGCTGACTGGCGTTATGCACATGCGATGATACGGGCTTTCAACTTCAACTGTGGTAAATTACATTGACGTGACTCAAAATCACTTTAAAATTTCATCTGCAGTATTTTAAGACCCAGGAAAAATAAAATAAATAAATAGTTTTATATTCATGCTGTGAAAATCTATAGCTATTCTAAACTCTATGGCTTCAAAACCCCATATGACATTGTTACTATATAATGAGCATTGTAAAAAAAGCTGAGTTTCCTATGAAAAAACTTTTTTGCAAAAAATAAAATCCACTTCCATATCAAAACACTACAAAGCCATAAATAACTTTAATTTTGGTAGTCGGTGTTATTGGTTTTGTATTTTCTTTTTTTTCACATCGCCTTCCGATATTACCTACTTATCACCTTTTACAAAATATTGCTTTTCCCGATGCAGGTAATATTTTGTACAACTGTTATAGACATATACTATATAAGGCTTAAAGAAAACATATATAAAACTACTTTGTTCTATATATTTGTTGATCGGTGCCCTTTTGTATCTAATTTGATCTGTAAAACTTATATATTTACCGTTATAGGCCTGGTGCATTAACGGTTATTGAAATTTGGCAATACGGCGGTTTGGTAATAAAGTGGGTTTTTAAGTATCTGCTATAGTACAAAGTGTTTTAATTGTCACGACTGAGAGAGAGAAACAAGAGTTAGCGTTTCCATTTTAATACTTAACTGCGGGTTCTGCAAACAACAAAATTATATGATGATCTTTAGACTGTGCCTATACTATGAATTCAGTAGGTACTTAAACGTCACTTAATTTTTAAAGTGTAGTCCATTTCCGAGCAATGCGGACCGCAATATAGTCACGGAGGCTCTGTCGCTGAGAAAATAAAATAAATTAAACCAACTCAAAATTTATTTTATTTATTAATTAATAAAATAAATTTGGAGGATCTGCTTTTGCTTCATCGCGACACACGTACTACTGCTGTGTCGCGGCCATTGACATATTACTGCGTAAGGACTGGGCGGACCGCATGTTACAATGACGCCTGGAACTTGGTCCCAAAATGGTCTTCCCTTTATCGAAGTGAACTAGAACGCGATCGGCTATCTTCGGGAGCGGTCGTAACTTTTACAAGCACAAATGCCAAGTTGTGCCGTGAAGGGTTGCATGAACTACGACAAAAAGCACAATAAAAAAATTATAACATTTCATATCACCGGTAAGTTAAAAATATGTCATGAAATCTACTTCTAACATTATTTAAAACAATTTTTCTTTCTTATTTGTCTCAACCTTTGACCAAGACGACGCGAAGCCGCATAAAAGTGCGACATAACTTTGCAGCGGAAATGCAAAGGAACCCTAATTTATGTAACCACAATGGCGGTCACTACTTTGATCATAGTACTATAGAAGGCCTGTAATCGCCAATGTTACACTTTTTACTCTATAATAGAAAATTATAGAACTAATCTACGATTAATTTATTTTAATTTAGATAAAACTTATTAATTTGGGAGGGGCATTAAAAATTTGATACTAAACTATGCCTAATTTGTCAATAAAATTACAATCGTAACACTATTTCAATGCCTGGGTTGCTACTATTAGCGCATTTTGCTATTGGATAGACGCCACAATAAATATTTTGATATTGTAATTTTACTAACCACGATTTGTTGAAATTAGTAATATAAGTCTAAAACACAATCACTTTAATAACACTAACAGTATGAGAATGAACAAAAGATTGAACGATGTGTTGTGATATGGTAATGTAAAAGATCCACAATCACTTCTTTAAAACATAAAAGAACAACATCGTTGCAGTGGCTACTACATCACCGTTTGGTGACATCTCTCACTGTAATTATCTATCTTACAGGTCAAAAATGGTACGCCAAAGCTGCTATATAGCTGTTATATCACCGATTAACGATATAACTGCGCCCAATCCGGGTTGTGTAAACGTTCTTTGGTCTTTTATAGACCCGCTCAGCAACATCAATTAGTTCTTTGAAAAACGTTCTATGAGCTGCTTTAGGACAAGGTTTTGCTGATTGGGTCATCATCAGTTCCACTTCTCCAAATGGTGCTTTCCGAGAGCAACTGCACAAGTTACTATAATAAATACCCAAAACGCTATAGGTGTGCCTATACTATATAAAGAGTTCCCTCCAGGATTCCATCATCAGATCCTAACGTGATGACATTGATGGGACCAACTAGAAAGTATACTCTTTCAAACTAAAAAAGAATTTTCCAAATCGGTCAGCCGTCTTCTTATACACAAATAAATTAATCGTTTAAAAAACCAAAAACACGCTTTCAAGTCTAATGTAATGAGCAGAAATTAGAAATGTTTACTAGTAGGCAGTCCAAGGTTCCATCAGCAACCTTCCAATTCCATCGTAAGACCAGCTCGATGGTACCATTATATTGTATTGTCGTCTAATCTACATATAATTGCCAAGTTTCATGATGATACAACAATTAGAAGTATGTTTAATTCAGATTCTTAGATTTTATTGCATATTTAGTTCGTTACAGATCAACCTAATAATAAATCTATGGTTTAAGCATTAATTCAAAACGGTTAAGAAAACCGATAATGGATTTTCTGTAGGTATGCTAAACCTTGAAACCTGATCGTATTCAAAGTCCATTACGTGGCCTTTCTCACAAGTGCAAACACGACTATGATACGATATTCCATGAAGTTACAGTTCATATCTTCCGGCTCCATCATCAGATCGGTTCGACAGTACCATATTATTATATTGTCATCAGAACTACATACAGCTGCCAATTTTCATTACCCTACGACCCTTGGAAGGTGGTTAAATTAATTACCTTAGATTCCATTACATAGTTAGTTACATACAGGTCGACCTAATAAAAGCGTGTTAAAAAAGTTTAAGTCGAACTGAGAAACTCCTCCTTTGTTTGAAGTCGGTTAAAAAGTAAATAAATAAAGTGCCCTTTATTTCGGATGAGTAACATTCACATTTGGTTAGTAACAAATCAGAACACCTTATATCTATGTAAGTAAAATTAATTTATAATATAAATTTTTTCCCGGTGGGAAAATCATCAAATGAAAATTGATGATTTTCCAAGGTCTGAGCATAAATGGATGACCATTCGCCAGAGGAGAAGTTTGCGCGCTTTGACAACGCTTTTCTCTGTACTCAAATCTCCCAGCCCTCCTTATCTAATGCCTCACTTTCAATTTCTATGTTCTTCACACAATAAGAATCTACGTCCATCCAATAATCTTCTCTCACTCTGCCCTTCTCATACATCTGACTTTGTTCATTCTTCTTTTCATTTCCAGTCAATTCTCCTCTAGAATGCACTTCCTCTCGAGATCAGAACGGCTGACAGTCGCTATGCATTTAAAAAGAAATTGTGGTTCTATTTTCTACACCAATAAGCAGAATTTCCACATTCGGTTTTCATTTGCTCCTTCATTATATATATATTTGTATGTATTTATATAAGTATTTATTCATATATATTATTTATGTAATTTCTATTTTTAATGATACTAGGATTTTTGTGTAATTACTATTATTATATAAATTTTGTTTTCTAATTTTATTTCACACTTTCATATTGCACCTCCCACACTATCTCTTCACCACTCATGGTTGACTGGTAGAGAATGCCTTCGGCATTAAGTCCGCCTTTGTACCTATGTGCATGTGAATAAATAAATAAATTCTACTGACTAAAAACCCACCCTGGTCCTTTTGTTGCCCTTGTGGTCCGGGACCGCGGTATCTCGTTAGAACATTCCTGCAGCCCTAGCAGGCAATGAAATTATAATGTACCTAATATTAAGAACTCAGTAACAAGTTCGCTGTTGGATAAATGCAACTTCGAACAATATGACCTAATACGAGTATTGGAAAGTCGTACCTCCCTGATAAGCTAGATCTTTAGGATGAACTGGGAAGAGAAATCTCATGCAATTTTTTTGTGAGCGTCAACTAGTTGGTTTTAAAATATCTGCAACGTAAGTATATAAAACCTATAAATCTACTCATAGGTCCTATTTTGAAAGGATTAAGTTCTATTGGTATTACATAAATGTATTTATTTGAAGCGCTTCACAGTCTACTATGTTGAAAGCACTAATAGTGCAACAATCTTTATTTATTTCTGAATTTAATTTTGTTTGTAATTTAATTATGTTTTAGCTTAGATTGACAGAACGTTTTTCTGATATCTGACAGAAACTATTTCTTTTAAAAAGACTGGTAATGTGGGTAGAATTCACATTACTAGCAATCTTGTTAACCCCTCCAACTAAGCTAAATATGCTTGTGTCTGGAGTGGGTTCGCGAAAATTGTGTAATGGGTGGGGTTCGAACCCACGAGCTCCCGATAACATTTCCGACACCTAACCATTAGGCTATTGACGCTTCCAAACTATAGAACTAAGCTCCATGCATCAGAGGTCCACGAAAAATAATTACATAGAAACATTCGCTTATCGCAGAAAATAAAACCATCCACGAAAGCAATAAACACTTCACTGCCGTCGGTGTCAAAGTAAATAAAACCAAATATGTACGTTGTAGACGCTCAAGAAAAATAGACATATTTTTTGCAATACGTAGAAGCAACATCGGCATCACCAATGCCCTCCACTTAGTGATCGATGGTACTCTAAAAGCTTAACGTAACGTAAACTGTAAACTAAATAGCTGCGAAATAGAAAATAGCTGCGGAAAAAGCTGAAGTTACTTCAAACTGTGGAATTATTTACTATGGCGATGGCGTAATCTTTTATTGCTGGCCACCATGGGATTACGATTAAATGTACAGAAACATGATGTATACATAGTTTTTTTAAGAAGAATGGTTTATTACAACTTGTGAGGAGGATAAGCAGCTGGTGCAGTGCACAGCTGTTTATTAAAATAAAATAAAATATAGCTAAATGCATGCTAGTTATTGCATTCTGAATATAATATAAATAGTTTATCTTTATTTCACCTCCTAAAACATTACATTGGAAGCTCAGCTTACACAGGAATGTGTGTATATTTCAGTGTTTGGCAGTTGTCTGATAATAATGATATAGACAAGTTTACAGCAGTTACCCGTGAAAAGCAACTCACGGTGGTAGTGCTGGTGAATCAGATAAATCTTAACTTCTTGGCAGAGAACAGGCAAAGGAAAACATTGAATACGTATCTTACGCCTACTTATTAACATGAAATGTGACGGGTATTCATGCAGTCTTAAGTCTGGCAACATTTGCTGGCTCAATCCGGTTCCAGAATAATATCGCCAGTGCAAAGCGAGCTATTCTCTCAAAATGTTTCTCTTCAGGGTGAATAATTACAAGGGTAAGTAATTGGCCTTTTGTATTGTATTATCAGCTTACAAAGATGCCTGTACTTAGTAAGCCCGCATATGAAACATACCTTTTCTGTGTGATATCACGAGTGTTTATAAACAAAGATGTGCTCGGTACAGCTTAGAACAATGAAAACTTGGATAATAATGTCTTGTATATTAAAGTAAAAGGAATATGTGGAATTCCAAGCCTATTTTTGTGCAAAGAGCTAGGGTTCTCAAAGAAACAAATATTTGTGGCTTTACACCGACCGTCTCTATCCGAGTTACGCTTGTACCTACAACAGCTTATTTGTCTTTTACCTTACAAACTTGGATTTTTCTCTAGTTCTGTTTGCCGGGCATTGATCTCCAGGCGTTCTACGAAATGTTTTTTCTTATATTCTTGTGACAAATTAAAGATTTAGTGATTTATAACATGTTCAGTTGAAAGATTAGTTATGGTTTGGATTGGATGTCCACTCCTTGTACTGAAATAGCTGTTTCTTATTAGGTTTTTAAAATGTTTCTTTGTAAAAACTTGTATCTACAGTAAAATGTACGTATTTTCTAACTGTAGGCGAATGAAATTTTATAGCAGCATTGCGAAACTGGTCCTCTTCCAAAACTTCAAAATAACTGAGTAAGTGTGGATACAAAGATTTTTTTTTTTAACGTGGTAATATTATCAAACTAGTCCTCCCACCCCGGGCAGGGCGGGAGGGACTGTCAGACTTTTACTGACTAAAATCCACGGTGTTCCTTCAATAACCCTTTACGTACCGGGGTCACGGTAATGGGATAAGTCCCACGACCCCGGCAGGCTTCGGCCCTCTACAGGGGGGGCCTCGTCATGTGTGGATACAAAGATAGGACGATTTATTGTATTATTTCGCACCAGTTTGAGGGAAATTTGTCACAAGCGCAATAAAGAAACAGCCATTAATTAATTAGTGCTGGCGTGTTTTCTTTGTGTGGGCGTGGCTATCTTCCTGTTTGCTGACCGAGGGAAAGAAAGTTAGATTAAATGCGATTCATTGTTCGGCCATTGTAATACTTAAGAACACACGCCATCAGCCACCACACTAGTTAGTGGAGAGAAAAATACTCAATTGATAAAGTGAATAGAGTGCATTTCATGTGCTACATTTCTCATTAGTTTTGTTTTTGTGTGTGAATTTCTTCATTTAAACCTTAGAAAAACTTGATTTGGAATCAGGTAGCTATTTTTGTACATAAAAGTGTAAATATATTTTTATATGGCTGATTAAACGTTACGTTAAATTACCTTTGCAAGGTAGATTAATTACAAAACTTATGAAATTTCACCTATATCTAAATTGTTCATGTTGATCTAATATAATTCAGTATTTATTTAAACGTTCCAGAAAGTACTTTTATCCAAAATTGTTTATATTCGCTATTTTTGTTTGTCAATGATAGAGTAAAATAAATTTCGAAAGCAATTTGCAATCGACCACTGGCTCAAAGGACCAAATCTCGTGAGGCATTAAGGACCCTCTATTAAAATTAGAAACTTCATTTTGGTAGATAAATTGCTTCTTGACTTTGGCTATGTTCAAGGTAAACACCGTCTGTAATCTGGGTCCGAGTGAGTAAATAAATTTAAAGGTATATTCCTTCCGTTTTAAATTTCTACGAATATAACTTGAATTTTGGTAAAGTCAACAGAGTTCATCGAGATTTTATTGATATTGAATTTGTTGATACTTTTGTGTTTCTTTTTCTGATAAACTAGTGCTTAAACGCTACCTATATACATACGTAGTTCAGCAGAGAGTGTGAATAGCTATATTTACCATTATTAACTTCTGTTTTAGGTATAGCCGGTTTTAACCAACAATATATGCAAATATATGAAATATTGTAAGATTTACAATAAAGTATAAAATATATAAAAAGATATTCTGAGACCTAAAGACCTCAAAGTAAAACGTCGAATCCACAACATCTATCTATCTTCTATATCTATACTTATAATAAATCTGTAGAGAGGTCAATTCTGTACATGAAATATATTTACAAAATAACTATCAGGGGGTGATTAAGGATCGATACTCATGCCAAAAATGCAATCAGTTAAATTTTTGTCTGTCTGTCTGTCTGTCTGTCTGTCTGTCTGTATAACCGTTATAGAAACAAAAACTACTCGACGGATTTTAACGAAACTTGGTACAATTATTTTTCATACTCCTGAGCGGGTTATAGTATACTTTTCATCACGCTACAATCAATAGGAGCAGAGCAGTGAAGGGAAATGTTGGGAAAACGGGAGAAGTTACTCCATTTTTTAAGCTTCCGTCGCGTGTGCAACCTTAATGGTTAAAGCTACACAAATCACTTCATGACGGAAATGTTCTCCTTAAAATTATATACAAAATATCCCACGACAGCATATGTCTAACTTTTATGGTTGACTCACAATAACACGTGTAACTCCCGATAGCTTAGCAGTTCGAAGCTTTCTGATTATAATATTTGTCTACTCTTACGTTTATAACACTCTCAGTCACCCCTAATTGAAAAAGTTAACATTATTAACTATTCCATAAAAAAATTGGCCAAGTGCGAGTCAGACTCGCCCATGAAGGGTTCCGTAGTAACTATAATATAATATGCAAATTTATTTGACGAAAAAAAAAACCTTACAAATTTCTTAAAACTAGCTTATTTACATCTTTTACAACTGCGCCAAATAAATTTGTTTTGAAAAAAAAAAAACCTTACAAATTTCTTAAAACTGGCTTTTTTACATTTTTTACAACTGCGCCGAATAAATTTGTTTTTCATAGTGTTTGTATGAATTACAAAGTTATATTTGCGGTTTTAGAAAATATGCTGTATCTCAAAAACTGCTGAACTGATTTCGTTCAAACTAATTTTGGTTGAAAGTTTATATAAAGATCTACAGACATATATTCTTTTTAGATTTTTCACTCCATTATTATAGAAGTTAGAGGATGTGTCCGCCACACACACATTTTACCACTTTGGAAGCTTATATCTTTTAAACGATTGACTTTATGGAAAAGTGGTTTTTTTAAAGAACTGTCTATAGATACCACAAATGCATCGATTTCATGAAAAAAATATTTTCAGGTTTAGTTCCATGTATGGGGAGCCCCCCTTTATTTTAAATATTTTTTAATTTTTTTCTCAAAATCGGAAAGCAGTTCACAGAATACATCTACCTATCAAGTTTCACATGTATAGTCCTAATAGTTTCGGAATAAAATTGCTGTGACAGACGGACGGACGGACAGACAGACAGACGGACAGACATGTCGAAACTATAAAGATTCCGTTTTTTGCCATTCGGCTACGAAACCGTAAAAAGAATCATATAAATCGGTATAGAAACACCAAAGTTATACATGAAATACGCTTATAATAATAAGCCATCGCGCGTGAATACTGAATCATGCTATAAGTATTATTTTTGAGAATCGGTCGCCACGCTCGACGCGTCTCGCGGTCGAAGCGTTCTCTAGGTACTTAAGCCTCATGTGAACGTGATCTAAACAATATTACCAATACATTAACTTACGCTGACGGAGTCGCGGGCACAGCTATATTGTATCATTACGCTAAGGCCAATAGGAGCGGAGCGCCAATGAAGAATGCTTCAAAATCGGGGTTAAATTTAACGTTAGCCCAAAGTAACTATTCCACGCGGACGAAGTCGCGGGCAAAAGCTAGTATAAAATAATTTAGTTATTAACGAAACATTATTGTGCCAAGTAGGTTAGCGCGACGCGAGTTAGCGAACTAATACTATTTGTCGTACATCGCGCATTGTTCCCGGCATCCCCAATTTGGCTACGGTTTGGTGATTTACTCAAATTATCAGTATCGCTATCTATGAACCTAACTACGCTAAATGGTTTAAGTTGGTTAGAATTTTGTAGATAATACACGGATATTGCAGTCAATAACCGATTTTATGTACTAGTTATGGTCCATTTTGAGCTGATAGTGTTACTGGACTTGCGAAGCAAAATGTAAAGATTGATAACTAATTAAAACACATGATTTTGTCTTTTATCTAGCAAACCGCCAAAAGGCACATTTCAATAATACCGCAGTGTAAACAAAGGCCCATTCTAACCCTCTTCATTACTCACTCCAAGGACTCTCCGTTATGAAAAGGAGCAACTCTTGCGATAACAATTCGGATTTGTAGTATGCCCGATAAATAAATTATAAATACATTTAGCAGCGTACATTTCGAACCATTTCTCTTCTTACACGACTAGCCCATTTGCAGATCTCCAAACGGTGCCATTACTCAGCAATAAATTGGCATTTGCGCCGTCATACATAAATTACGCGAGCGCGCTGAAAACCAAGTTCTCTGGTAGACACTTTTTGTATAAATGTATCTTTCATATAACAAATGAGAATAGAATAGATGGTAAGCTACGTACCTACTATTTATATACCTATGCATCACGGGTGAACCTTTTTATGAGGTCAAGTAACAACTCTCCCTGACTGAATTTATGAGGCTAATTCACTCTGTTTCTGTCCTGATAGATTTATGCGTTATCCTCAGGCATGGCGTCTGCAAGCTTGGAACACAAGCAATGAAGTACCTTGAGTGAAAATCAAACAAGCGAGAACATTTTTTAATTACATGCGACAACGTATGAAATTAGTTCGTTTGTGGATACAAAAGCTGACTAATTGGCAACTGTATCAGTTTAGCATAGCCGCAATCCCAATATACAGTTGTCGCAAAGCCGGCTAAATCTATTATAAAGCAGCTTTGCCCAATTTATACGAATTAAAATCGTTTGTGGTATCGATTGAGTGCTAGTTACGTATCGTGTTTGTTTTCACGAAATATTGCTGTGAATAGGTTTCAATTGTACCGTATATGGTGCATATTTATCTTATTAATTCATTCAAAAGTTACATCAACCTGTATATGCAACTTTACGAATGCATTGTTGGCTATACCAGATACCAGCGCAATTGTAACTGAACTCGTGCAGGCCACACACATTCCTTTAAAAGAAATTCCGAATAATTAGAAATTGTTCCTATTTGGCGTACGTTGTTTCGACTTTACTAACAAAAAACGTTGTGTTGACTAGTAACTTTTAATTATTCCAAAACACTGGGAGACCCGTTGGAAATTCTCGACTCACCAATCGTATAAAATTTTAGTTTTTTTCCAATATTTGTACGGAAAAGATTAGAACTCAAGAGCGTTAGGTCGCAAGTCAGCGCATTAGCCGCTCAGCTCTGACCGGTCTATGTCATAGCAAAGTGTCTGTTATTGGAAAGTAAATCATGTTACAGTGCAGTTTTGAAAACATTTCAAGCTAGAATTTATTTACTGCCTCCTAAGTAACGACAAACACGCGATGCGTTTGAATTATTCATACAAGTTTTAGATACGGTGTTTATTACATAAGTATTGCGTTCAGCGAAAAGGCATTGGAATGTGATATTTTTAGGTGATCCTTTCCCAAACACGAACAATGTTATAGGGTGTGAGTATGTGTTTACAAAAATCATCTTATCGTAGGTAAATACTACCCAGATGTTATTTTATAAACTTTGGCTTTATACGCCAGTTATCTATCTGCATATAAAAATTGGGATTTTGTTGGTGAGCTACTTTTGAGCCGGCCGTTAACGCATTCATCCCAACTGACAAAATTTTCACAATGGCTAAAAAATATACCGGAAATATTTCACTGAAATTATAAATGGCAAAAACAAACACGATAATACATTCAACGTGAAAAACGTTCGGAATTCTTGCTGAATGCAACGTCGAAATAGACTGAATATAATCAATCTACCCGAATGGAGTCCAATGCAAAAACTAAAAGAATAGACTGAATATAATCAATCTACCCGAATGGAGTCCAATGCAAAAACTAAAAGTCAAAACTCATAGCAGTGTTTGTATTCAAAATACAAAAGCTACCATTATGGCTTTTCTATAAATTGCGTTAAGGACTAAATTAGGCTAGGGTACAATGAGCGTAAACAAAGTCTATCAACTTTGAATAGACATGTATAATACATTGAAATTATAGCCTTTACAGAGCTTGTCATGCTCTCTATCTGGAATTCAGCATACAGTTATCCAAGCAAATAATTAGGTCCTGGATTTAACACAAGACTCTCAGCTGTTTCAAAGGGATCTTCACCTGGACCTATAAGAATAATCTTAGAAGCTTTCTATTTATAGATAGACTTAGTACCACCCTAGTTATCTCGCCTCAAGGTTTCTATCCTGTAATTTGCGTTCTAATCAGACGAGTTATTTTTCCTTGAAGTCACCCTAAAATCAACCAAATTAATTATGGAATTTTCTCTTTGACTCTATTAGACACTATTAGAACTTCAGAAAAATATTTAGTGTTAATTCCGCCAAGAACTAGATGATCAACTTTGCTTGCATTGTGGAGCACCACCCACCCGGCCGCAAATATATGCACATGCAGAAGAGATGCAATAAAAAACAACACATGCAAGCAAACCACACTCGACACGTGTTTTGCCCCTCGACGGAGCATCATTAGGAGATTGCAGCAGACAGCAGCAGAGGTTGACTCGTCGACTGCTGCATGGTTCGGCAAAGTCACACTAGGTATTTTTCTGATGTATTTGTTAGGTATGGATTTCCGCAAAGTAACGCCTGATTACATTCTGCATACCTAATAGACACAATTATATAAAGTTAATTCTGTCCCGAAAATGATATTTAAGGTCAAAATCTATGCTCGTAGAGTCTAACACTAACGCACGTAAACTCTAGGTATGAAGCAATTTTCAAAATAATCACGTCCGCTATAATAAAGGCACGTTCTTACATGAATCTTTCGCGGCTTCAGTACTAATGAAACTCATAAGCATGGTACTAATACCAGGCCATTAACACTTCCCTATTGCTATTCGAAGGGAGAGAAAAACTCCCCCTTTTTGACTTGTGAGCCATGACTCCGCGTGTCTAAAGATACCATTGAACTTAACACATAAATTACCTGCCTTCACGCGCGTTCTAAGAAAGGTAAAGTAACTTATGTTGGTCATATTCTACATGTTTATGTCTTCTTTAATCTTCTCTATTCAAAGATTTTACAATCTGGATAAAGGTTCAATAGGTCTTCTGCCTGTTTTAGTTTCCATGAAATACTCCTATGTATTTTCCTAGGTACGGCATTTAAGCCGAACATTATTTTTCTCGTTCACACTGAGAGAAATTTTGTTCTAGAAATCAAAAAATCGTTTTGAAATGTTTATCTTCTTCTAATCTTTAAACTAATGGTGAATAATAATGATTAAAAACTTAAGTAAATTTCTTATTTTAATAACTATAAAATGACTTTTGTTTTTGACGGTATTATCAAAAAATCATAAAATTTACAAAGTCCATTGATATCAATACAGTATTTATTCTTTTCATAAATGGCTTGTGTAATAACTACAAAACCTCCAAATGTAATAACAACAAAAGGATGAATAAAATTATGGAATTACTGTAATATATAAATTTTACAGTTCCCTCTTAACACGAAGTGTATGTATTTGTGAAGTTGAGTTTAAATTGTTTTGTAATTTCTTCTCTTTGTAATTCCAAACGCACGATGGTTATTCCGAGTACTTGTCCATATTACTAAAAATTAATGTAGGTTTTATGTTTAGAATAAACATTAGTAATACCTGGTAAAAGCAACATTACATTGATAATACATGTGCTCATTGTAGTTTAAAGTTTGATACCGTTAAAAAACTTTCAGACCATATCAGAACATTGTGTTTAAAAACACCAATTAGTACAACATTTGAATGTAGGGAAGAAAGTTGCTTTAGACATTTCGGTACCTTAGCTGCTCTTAGAAGACACTTGTATAAAAATAATACCAGTCAGTCCATACCTAATACCAGACAGTTGCAGCCTGTAGAATATATTATTCCTACGGCTAGCACTCTAAAAGTAGCGTCCACACTCCACATCCACTACTTCAGTCCACCCCTATACCGAAGATGCTGAAGACAACCTCAGTCATCAAGTTTCTCTATTTGTATCTACTTTATACATGTATTGATATAACAAGTGAAATTAATTAGATACTATCTATGGTTAAGAACTTAGTAAAAGAATTTTAGACTGAACATAAGCGTCTGCAACATTTCAGAAATTTAGGTACATACATTCCACCTATACAAGTTGTTGTAGGCCAACACATGGAACAGAAGCGTACTCGCATGGGTCTTAAGTTACATGCCTACTGATTGTACCAAGCAAGTCATCTCACTAAACTTAGTATTACAAAGATTTTTTTCACTTCCAGATGTATTAAAAGATACTTTGCCTTACAAAGATTCATTAATGAGTTCAACCTCAGGTGCTGTATATAATTTAATTCAAGGTCTAACATGAGTGTTAGGTTTTGCTGCGAACGATGGTAATTAATTATTGTTACCATTAATACTGTATTATGATGACTTTGAGATAGGCAATCCTTTAGGGAGCCATGCAGGTATACACAAACTTGGCGCTGTTTATATTAGTTGTTCATGTCTACCTCCAAAGTACGTGTCTCAATTAAAGATGTTTTTCTTATTAGCAGTATTTCATTTCATATAGAATCAGTTTTGGAAACCGAATAATTTTCAAAAAATTTATTGAACAGCTGAACTTTTTATGTACAACAGGAATCACTTAAAATCCACAAGATACAGACAAATCGTTTTCTACGTAACTGCAAAAAATACAATATCTGCAGAGGTAAACTAATCTATGTGATTTGCGCCACAAATCATATAGATTAAAAAAAAAAACTAAAGCCATGCCATGCCAAAGTGGCAGATTGAATACTTTACTCTAGTGCAATATATACCTACTTACAAACAAAAGCCACAATGTGCAATTGGCTTAACTGGCAGATTGGATACTTTACTTACGTGCAATAAAATCTACAAAACAAAAGCCACAGTGTGTAACTGGCCTATGTGGCAGATTGGATACTTCACCTCAGTTCAAAAGTAACTTAATTTTTAAAAGGTACAATGATCAAACAGTGTACTCGTATGTGGCAGATAGTGGTTCCAAAAGTTATTAAAATATGAAGGTGCTACAATGAACTGCCCTAATTGGCAGATTGAACACATTAACTTGGACTAGAAATAATTTAAATATTTTTTCTACTAGTCTTAACGTTTTACAAACATCATTTTATCGCATTATCCATGCTCATATTATAAATGCGAAAGTAACAGTCTATCTGTCTGTCTGTTACCTATTCAACCCTAAACCGCTGAACCGATTTAGATGAATTTTGGCATGGGAATGGTTTAGGACCCTGGAAAGGACATAGGATAGTTTTTATTCCGATATACGGTTCCCGTGGGATAGATTTCGAATTGCACGCAGATGCAGTCGCTGGCAAAAGCTAAATTAAATTAATTAAATTTGATTTTTTAAATTGGTACCTATGGGGAAGAGTTTAGGACCCTGGGGAAGACATAGAATAGTTTTTATCCCGGAAATCATCCCTAGAGGATGTAATAAAAGGGTGTTGGAATTTGATATAGGGAATCAATAATGACCCCCCCCCCTTCCCACGCATATAATACACTTAGACCGCTGAACCGATTTGGATGAAATTTGGTATGGAGATAGTTTTGGACTCTGGAAAAGACATAGGATAGTTTTTATCCCTAAAATCATCACTTAAGGATGTAAAAGGGGTATTGGAACTTTGTATTCCCCCCTAACAATTCATTCAAATCGCGTATTGAAGAACCACGTGAAAAAATTTTTTTAAACTACACAACTACATGTAGGCTATACAAATCTTTGTTTAGGGCTAGGGTCGAACCCATGCCGCCTCCGACCCCGACACCTGCGGGGCCGAAACAGGCGGCCAAAAGGAAGAAGGCCCAGGCCGGGAACCAGCCGTCCCAGCAGCCTCCTCCGGCCGGCGCCGACTGGCAAGTGGCCGGGGCGAAGAGGAATGCTGCTGGCGCAGCCAGGTCCTCGAGGAGAAGGGAGAGACGGCGGCGGCGAGACGCCGCGGCGCGATTGCGCGCCCCCAAGACCGTGGCTGTAGTGATCACACTGCAGCCGGACGCGGTGAAGAGGGGCGTGTCGTAGCGCGACGTGCTCGCGAAGGCGCGGCAGCTGATAGACATCACGGAGCTCGGCATCACCGGTGGCCTCCGTCACCGGGTCACTGCGACGGGGGCTCGGATGTTGGAGATCCCCGGCGCGGTCAGTGGCCCTACCGCTGACGCTCTGGCCGAACAGCTCAGAGCGTCCTTAAATGCGGAGGAGGCCCGAGTCTCCAGACCCACCAAGCGCGCAGACGTGCGCATATTGGGTCTGGATGACTCCGTGACGGCCGAGGAAGTGGTAGCCGCCGTTGCCAGGACTGGGGGGTGCCCTCCCGATCAGGTGAGGGCACCGGGCGCCCTGCGTCCTGGCTTCACGGGGTTGCAAACCATTACGGTTAGCTGCCCCGTCCCGGCGGAGAAAAAGTTGCAGGAGGGCCGAAGGCTCCTGGTTGGTTGAGTGTCCGCGCAGGTGAAAGTCCTGGACCCCAGACCCCTGAGGTGCTTCCGCTGCCAAGTGGGCAACCATGCGGCATGCGTGTGCACCTCGGAGGTAGACCGCGGCGATAGGTGCTTCCGCCGCGGTCAGCCCGGTCACAAGGCCGGCTCGTGCTCTGCCCCGCCTCACTGCTTCGCATGTGAGGCGGTTGGCAAGCCGGCCGATCACCGGGCTGGGGGCAAGTCCTGCGCCCCACCCACTAAAGCCAGGCGCAGAGGTAGGCCCTCTGCCGCCGCCGTCACCGCCACCGCCGCCGCCGCCGCCGCCGTCGCTACTGCCGCCGCCGTCGCCGTCGTGGCTGAACCCCCGCGAGGGGTTTTGGAGGAGGCTGCAATGGATCCCGATTAATGGCCCCATTGCGCTTCCTCCAGGCGAACATCAACCACTGCGCCGCTGCTCAGGAACTTTTGCTCCAGAGCATGGCGCAGTGGTTGATCAACGTCGCCGTGGTCGCCGAGGCGTATTTTGTCCTGCCCAGGAATGACTGGGTGGCGGACTTGGACGGCTCAATGACCCTCGTTTCGTCGGCCGCCGCCGGTACCCCGCCCCTCGATCGCGTCAAGAGAGGGCGTGGGATCGTCGCAGCACGGTTCGGGGAGATCGCTGTGGTAGGCGTTTATTTCTCCCCGAACCGAACTCTCGCCGAGTTCCAGAACTCCCTAACGGAGCTGGGAGACGTCGTCGTCGCCCTCGGTTCCCTCCCCGCCCTCGTCCTCGGGGACTTCAACGCCAAAAGTCCGGCTTGGGGTTCCCGGTCCACGGACTATAGGCGGGGCAGGATGCTCGAGCACTGGGCTCGTGCGCGGGGCCTGGTGATCGAGAACCGGGGTTCTGTCCCCACGTACGTGCGGTTTACGGGCGAGTCGGTGGTGGACGTTACGTTCGCCACCCCCAGCCTGTCACCGCGCGTCACCGACTGGCGCGTTGTGGAGGAGGTGGAGACCTATTCCGACCACCGGTATATCCGGTTCCACGTCTCCGCCCAGACCCCAGACGCGCCGGTCCGACGGGACCTGAGTGGTCCGCGATGGGCGCAGAAGCAGATGGACCGGGAGCTATTCCTGGAAGCCTCGATCGTGCAGGCCTGGGGGTCACCCCCGGACAGGCCTGCCGACATAAACGACGAGGCGGAGTGGTTCCGGGAGGCCATGTCGGAGATCTGCGACGTGGCCATGCCCCGGGTCCGGCAAGGACGCGCCCGGCGTCAGCTGTACTGGTGGTCGAGCGAGCTAGCAGTGCTGCGCGAAGCGTGCGTTGCGGCGCGACGCCGGTACACCAGGTTCCGTAGGCGCCGCACCCGACCTTCGGATGCGGCGACTGTAGAGGCGGAGCTGTACGAGGGCTACAGGGTAGCGAAGGCCGTCCTCCGAGACGAGATCTGGCGGGCCAAGGAACTGGCCCGGGAGGAGATGCTGGGGACTCTGGACGGGGACCCATGGGGCCGCCCCTACAAGTGGGTGCGAGAGAAGCTCCGCCCCTGGGCTCCCCGTTGACGCAGAGTCTCCAGCCTCAGTTCTTGGAGGACGTGGTGAGCGCCCTGTTCCCATTGCGAGGGGAGCATGCTCCCCCGCCCATGGCTCCGTCTCCAACGGAACCTGAAGCTGGCGCAAACGCGGACCACAGTGACGACGACGTCTACGACACTCCAGAGGTGACCGAGGTAGACTTGAGAGTGGCGGTACAACGGCTCAAGGCCAAAAATACCGCCCCAGGACCCGACGGCCTGCCAGGGAAAGCCTGGGTCCTGGCCTCGGAGACTCTCGGGCCTCGACTAGGGGGGCTCTTTAGCGCATGCCTGGAGAGGGGCCAGTTTCCGCTTCGCTGGAAGACGGGAAAGCTGGTCCTGATCCAGAAAGCCGGGCGCCCTGCGGACTCTCCGTCCGCATTCCGGCCTATCGTGCTGCTCGACGAGGCGGGCAAGCTCTTGGAAAGAGTAATTGCAGACCGCCTCTTCGGGCACCTGAATCGGGTGGGCCCGGATCTTGCAAAGTGCCAGTTTGGCTTCCGCAGGGGGCGCTCGACGGTGGATGCCGTCATGCGCATGAGAGCCCTCACGACGGGGGACGTGGTATCCCGGGGCAGGGTCGTCTTGGCGGTGTCTTTGGACATCACCAACGCCTTTAACACCCTGCCCTGGAGTTGCATCAGGGAGGCACTCCGGTATCACCGGGTGCCGACCTACCTCCATCGCATAGTCGAGGACTGTTATGTACTAAGATAAACACTTCTATTAATTAAAGCTGTATTTATTCTTTACCACAATCTTTGCACAGTATTACAACCAGGCTGATCGGTCGCGAAAGAGCGAGACAGCAAAAAAGTGATCAGTCCAATAAGCTGCTACGTTCCGATATCACACTCTCCGCCACCATAGACTTAAACAAACAAAATGAGTGCTTCTTGTACTTACATACTAAAAGAAAACAAACTAAATAAGTACTTCTTGTACATAATTATGAACTAAAACAAACAAAACAACTTATTCTTGAACTTAGCCATGTATGTACTTATTTATAATTAAGCATAATTTACTCATCCACAGATTGATCACATGTGCGAATTTGGTTTAGGTGTCTTTTCCATTATAAACCCCCCACATCAATATAATATGTTACTCCTGGACAGGATTCATCAATTATAATTCCTAAAATCCAAGGTTTATGCCCTTTTCTGTAGTCTCTAACCATAACTTTTTGCCCTATTTCTAACATTGGTATATTTCTGCTACCTTTATAATAAAGTTTAGATTTTTCTTGCATTTCATATAATTTTTCAGTTATAGGTGGTGGCCTAAGTAATGTAAATCGATTTCTAAGCTCTCTACCCAGCATTAATCTTTCTGTAATCGAACAAAAATAGGTTAACAGCTGAACTGAGTAGGCTACCACTTTCCTCAATTTTAGTTACATGTGTTTTAAAAGTCTCCACAAATCGCTCTGCTGCCCCATTCGTTGCTGGATGGTATGGTGGTGAAAATGTGTGTTTTATATTTGTAAGTTGACAAAAATTTTCAAAGTCTGTACTAGTGAAAGTTGGGCCATTATCTGTTACTAAGTGGACTGGAAAACCAAAGGTGGAAAATAACTTTTTGAATATTGCAATTGTACTTGTGGCGCCAATGTTAGTCATTTCAAAAACCTCAGGCCATTTAGAGTAGCTGTCCACAATCACTAAGTACATTTTATTATGGAATGGTCCCAGAAAATCTGCGTGAAGTCGGTACCATGGGGATGGCGGTACCGGCCATGGTTTAAGTTGTGATTTTGATGGATTTTTATTATTATTCAGACAGATTACACAATTTTTTGTAATATTTTCTATTTCTGAATCTAAACCCGGCCACCAAAAGTATGAACGTGCTACTTGCTTCATACGAACTATGCCAAAGTGGCTTTTATGTAGCTCAGAAAGGATTGATTCCCGTAATACCACTGGAATTACAATTCTATAACCCCAAAATAAACATCCTCTGTCAGTGCTAATTTCATCCCTTCTGTTATAAAAAATTTGAAGTTCCTTTTCAATAAGTTTTTTATCTGGCCAGCCATCCTGAACATACCGAATTGTTTTTGACAAAATCAAGTCTTTTTTTGTTTCAGCCTGAATAATTTTCCAGTCCAATTTATCAATTTTTGAATTGTTGACATGGTAGATATTACTTAAGTCAGCACTTAAACAAATAGAGTGTAATTTAACATTATCTGAACCTTCATCCTTTAATGCACGTGATAAGAAATCAGCTGGGTTTGATGTAGTTCTGATGTGCCTTATCTTATAATTAAATGCTGATAGGAAAATCGCATAGTGTTGCAGCCTTTTGGCAGCCATTTTAGGGATACCTTTGGTGGGCCCAAATATTCTCACTAATGCAGCATTATCTGTTTCTAACTCAAAATATCGACCATATGTATAGTTATAAAATTTGGTCACACCAAAGATAATTGCCATGGCTTCTTTATCAATTGTAGAATACTTAATTTCTACAGAGTTTAATTTTTTACTTGCAAATGCAATAGGTCTAACAGTTCCATAATAATCTCTGTTTGACAATACAACACCCAAAAATGTGTCTGATGAGTCACATGATAAAATTAACGGTAAATTTGGGTCATAATGTCTTAAATTATTTACAGAAGACAATTTCTGTTTAATTATCTCAAAAGCTTTGTTACAATCTGGGGTCCATTCAAATTTATTTTTCTTAACCATGTCATACAATGGAGCTAATGTTTTAGCCATATCTTTTAGAAACCGATTGTAATAATTAACTTTTCCTAAGAAAGACCTTAACAATGTCGTCTAGTGGGAGCTTCCGTTCTTAACAATGGTTCAACATGTGATTTAACAATGCTTATGTCATTTTTAGTAACTCTAAAGCCAAACACGTCAATACTCCTTTTGAAAAACTTGCATTTTTCAAGTTTTAATTTAAATTGACATTCTTGTAGTTTTGATAGAACTGTACACAAGGTATTTAGCATATCATTTACATCACTTCCTGCCATATAAATATTGTCTATGAACACGATGGTATTTGGTATGTTAGCGAGCCTTTTACACAATAACCGCTGGAAGGAACCAGGTCCTGTGCTTACACCATATGGTAAGTAATGATATTTATATGTACCTTCTTCCGTTACAATAGTAGTAAGCTCCTGTGACTCAGGACTTAGAGGTGCTTGTAAGTATGCCTCTTTCAGATCAAGCTCGCAGAAGTATTCTCCATTTTTAAGGGTGTTGAAAATTTCATCTATATGTGGTAGTGGAAAATGGTCAACTTCTAAATGTGTATTCAAAGTAACCTTGTAATCACCACACAGCCTTACTGATCCCATCCTCGTCGCCAAACTGTTATGTACTAAGATAAACACTTCTATTAATTAAAGCTGTATTTATTCTTTACCACAATCTTTGCACAGTATTACAAACCAGGCTGATCGGTCGCGAGAGAGCGAGACAGCAAAAAAGTGAGCAGTCCAATAAGCTGCTACATTCCGATATCACAAGGACTACCTGACGGACAGAGCCGTCATCTACCCCGGTCACCGGGGAGAGTGGAACCGGCGAGAGATGTCATGCGGTGTCCCACAGGGATTGGTCTTGGGGCCGCCCCTGTGGAACATCGGAAACGACTGCGCGGCGACCTCCATGACGGCGTCAGCGTAATATGTTACGCTGACGACACGCTCGTC
Organism: Tholera decimalis; assembly: GCA_943138885.2. Lineage (NCBI taxonomy): Eukaryota > Metazoa > Arthropoda > Insecta > Lepidoptera > Noctuidae > Tholera > Tholera decimalis. Next base: position 18,866,993 of record OW964564.2, on the reverse strand, counting down.
CTGGCGCAGGGAGAGTCGCACCAGGCGGCGGCCGACCTGGCGACGCAAGCGGTTGCGACAGTCGTTCACAGGATCCGGCAGTTGGGACTCGACGTGGCGCTGCACAAGACAGAGGCCATGTGCTTCCATGGCGGTCGGAACGCGCCATGGTCCGAGTCCCACTTAACGGTGGAGGGGGTTCGCATCGGCGTCGGACGATGAAGTACCTGGGACTCGTCCTCGACAGCCGGTGGAACTTCAGGGAGCATTTCCTGAGTTTGGCCCCAAAGCTGAACCGGGCAGCAGCCACCTTCAGGCGACTCCTGCCTAATCTCAGCGGGCCAAACGCCTCCTGCCGAAGGCTGTACGCCGGCGTCGTGCGGTCCATGGCCCTCTACGGGGCCCCAGTGTGGGCCCTGAGCATCCGGACGCGACCACTGAAGTTTGTCGTATGCCAGAGGGTCATGGCTATCCGAATGATCCGGGGATACCGCACGATCGCCGGCGAATCGGCCAACCTCCTTGCCGGATTGCTGCCCTGGGATCTGGAGGCGACTGCCCTCCAGCGCGTCTATGAATGGCGCGTGGAGGCGCAGCGCCGGGGCGTATCCCCGGTGCCTCGAGAAGTCGAGGCGCGGCGGGAAGAGCTCCGGCGCGATCTCAGGGCAGTATGGAGGGAACGACTGTCGCAACCGACGGCCGGGCACGCCGCAATTGCGGCGGTAAGACCCCTCTTTGAGGAGTGGCTAGATCGGCGTCAGGGCGTCCTGACCTACCGCATGACGCAGGTCCTCACCGGACACGGAAGTTTCGGGAGGTACCTGTGTCTGATGGGAAAGGAAGAAACGCCTGGGTGTCACCACTGCGAGGGTCGCCCTGAGGACACCGTAGAGCACACGGTGCAAGACTGCCCCGCCTGGGCAGAGCACCGACGTGTCCTCACGGCGGCGATAGGCGGAGTCCTCTCGCGCCCGGCATTGGTCGAGGCCATGCTGCGGGGCGAGAGGGAGTGGGAAGCGGTCGCCTCCTTCTGCGAAGCAGTCATGCTTCCGAAGGAGGAGGCGGGCCGCGTGAGGGAGAGGATGGCGTCCTCCCTCCAGCCCAGCCGCAGTGGTAGACGCCTTCGGCGTCGGACGTCGGCCGACGATCTCCGGCCACCGTAGGCGCGGGCATGCGGACAGCGAGTAAAGGGCAACTCGCTGTCCGACCATGGACCATGCCCGGGTCGACGGCGCGTTGTGTTCCACGCGCGCCTCAAAGAGCGTCAGCAATATGACGAGGCCCCCTCGTAGAGGGCCGAAGCCTGCCGGGGTCGTGGGACTTATCCCATTACCGTGACCCCGGTACGTAAAGGGTTATTGAAGGAACACCGTGGATTTTAGTCAGTAAAAGTCTGACAGTAGGGGTGGGAGGACTTATTTGATAATTTTACCAGGCTAAAAAAAAAAAGAAGGGGTCGAACCCATGTCATGCACCAGTCAACCGTTTCGCCAACCGTGTCGTTTAAATTTTAATTAATATATATTAACTAAAATTATATATTTAACTAAAATATAATTTTAGTTAATGTACGAATGATTTCTAATTTTTTAAGTAGGTAGGTACTACTTATATCTACTTTTGTATATCATATGTAGGTATTAGTCTATAATATACTTGCAGATGAATAATAGACACATACGTAAGTAGGTATATCAGAGACATAAATATATAGGTAAATTACGAATTTATTCGTACGTAAAGGACCTACTCACAGAGCACGGCCGGCCGCCTGCCTGCTGCCATATGCCACACACACAAGATAATTTAATAAACCACGTTTATTCGAATTTAAAACAAAAATGAGGAATAGAGAATGGCTGCGTGAAAGAGCAATTTTGGTACTGACTAACGAAATTGTGGGCAGATCAACGAAAAGAACATGTCTCATGTGGATGGCGATGTTGCCGAGTATCTGTCCGTCGAAAATGTCATGAACATAGAGCAAGTGACGTCGTACTCTGTAGAGTTTCTCAACTCTCTGGAATTGTCAGGGGAACCATCATATAAGTTGGGGCTTAAACTTGGTTTTCCAGTCCTGTTGATGCGTAATCTGGACGCACCAAGGCTCTATAATGGCACGCGACTACAAATTACACACCATGGACGCAATTTTGTGCAAGCAATCATTATGACAGGAATAGCAAGCGTTAAAAACGTATTTATTCCTCGCATTCCAATAATCCGGACCAATTTGCCATTCCAGTTCAAAACACTCCAATTTCCATTAAAAGCAGCATTAGAAATGACCATAAATGAAAGTCGCAGGTGTACATTTAGAAAAACACTGCTTAGCTTTTCCATGGGCAACTGTATGTGGCGTGCTCACGAGTATCAAGCCCACAAAATCTACACGTTTTAACCAAGGACGGGAAAATCGACAAAGGACGAGATTTTTTTAAAATTTATATATATACTAGCTGCTGCCCGCAACTTCGTTCGCGTGGGAGGATTTCCCACGTAAATCCCGATGCTGTGGGAATTCCGGGATAAAAACTAGATAGTAGCCGATTCTCAGACCTACTGAATATGCATATAAAATTTGGTAAAAATCAGTAAAACTGTTTCGGAAGAGTAAGGTAACTAACATTGTGACAAGAGAATTTTATATATTAGATGTGCGTTTTTAACCACCCAAAAATGTGCGGTACACCTTTTTGGCAACAAGAATTTTTGAAAAAGTGTAAATTAACGCGGGCGAAGCCGCGGGCAAAAGCTAGTAATAATTATATTGCTGTTAAGCGAGTTTAAATTATTGATTTCATTCTATTGTGATTTGGCACACATCAATCTACTTGCCAATCTACCACATTGACAACTTTCTGTACAAGTAACTCTTATTTTTATTGCCATAGCCAACTAATCAATCTGCGATATCTTCATATCCGGTAATAATTACATTATTTTGTTTTACTGCATTCAAAGAAGGTCATAAATATTACTTAAATTCATTAACTTGAATTGATTTTAAGAAATCACTGATTTTCGGCAACATTGTTTTTATTAATAACCACCTCCTCAACAATTTGACATTGGCAGATTGGCGAGTTGACTTCTGACCCGACGATATGTCAAGACAGATAGTTTTGATCATAGATGATACATATTAATACTGAGAGAAGACTGAGAGTTTTGATGGCTTTATAAAATTTTGTGTTTGGGCTATTATAACTGGTGACAATTTAGGCCTTAATTCGATTTTAGGTTTTGTAGAAAGTTTCTTTGCTAACCGCTATTGCAGAATATGTACAGCAGATCGTAATCAAATTCAAAATTTGTGCGAGGAAGACAGCAGTTTATTAAGAAATCAAACAAATTATGAACATATGTTAGAAATGGATAGAACATTCGATAGTGGTATTAAAGAGAGGTGTATTTGGCAGAATCTTGCGAACTTCAATTTGTTTAAAAATGTTGCAGTAGATTTTTGTTGCACGACATGTTGGAGGGTTGTTGCAAATATGTAATGTCTTTTGGTATAACATATTTTATAAAGGATATGAAATTAATGCATATAAATACTATTCAACAGCGTATTTCAACATTTGATTTCGGTCCTGATTCCAATTCAAAGCCTATGGCTACTGCTGTGATCTTCGAAAGATGTTCCTTAAAATTAAAAATGTCAGGTTCGGAAATGTTGACATTCGTTCGATATTTCAGCCTTCTCGTTGGTTATATTCCCAGAGAAAATAAAGTTTGGAATTTGTATAATTTATTACGGATTATATTGGAGAGATTATTATCACATAGAGTATATAGTACAAAAATGCATCTTGTCATTTAACATTCTTAAAAATAAGGTCTTGTGCGAACGAGAGAGGTGATAAAATGTAATAGCACTCTTAAGAGTTTACTTGTAGCAATTAATGATGAACCTGTATTCATTACACATGACGATCTGCTTGTACCAATACCAAATTCTATTAATATTATGCCTGATTTGTCTTCATATGTCACTTTTTATTGGACTCTCGATTAAGATTTTACTTGTAGAATTAATGATGAACCTTTAACGGATGTTTGACGAGGATTTAATTGTCCTTTGTGTAGTCGTTAATTACTCCTCAGATCAGAAGGTTTTAATTTTAGACAATAAGTAGACACCTTGAAAACAGATAACTTGTATTTTATATATCACTTAAATTAAATACAAAGACACGGTCTATGACGTAAGTCTATATACGGTGTATACGCGGGTCTATACTGTGGCATATGGGTAGCGACTGACTTCATTAGGAGCGGTTGGCCGTGAGAGCTCTGAAGGAGCTAGCTCAGCAAAATACAATGTGTCGCCACAATAACCCCCTCCTTTTTAAAAAAAAAACAAAAAAATAAAATTTATTAATAAACCAAAGTTAGAGTCGCTATAATTTACACAAAATTAAATACAATTATACAAATTGCAATGCCACACTAGCAAATGTTGTATGCTGTTTGTTTATTACATTTAATAATGTTTATTATATTAATTAAATAATGAATTACATTATAATCATTTAATACAGATACAATATAGTTATGTTAAGTGTTAACAATAAAATGTAATGTGTTACAATATCTAACATCAGCATTTGTTATACAATTAAACAACTTGTTTCGCAAGTACGATTGTACAAAGATTACATTGAAATTACACATTATTAAAAGTTACTGAAAATAATACATTTATGTTTAATTTACAAACATAATTCTTTTAGTATACTAAATATCAGCACTGGACATAGTAGCACATTAATAAAAGATAATAATATAAAATAATATAAGAATTATGAAATAACGTTATAACTGTTTCACTAGCCCTACGGTAATACACTTCTGGACACATCTATTGGCCCACCTTGTATTTTCAGTTTCGTTTGGTCCTAGCTAAAATTTTATATTAGGTCGAGCAAAAAGTTTTTATGCAGTTTTGAACCTGGCACATTCACAATTTCATTCAATAGTCTTTTTTTGAATTTCGAACACAGAATTTAAAGAAACAAAAGACAATTTGGAGCCTGTTTGTTGATATCAAACAATCGAATACTAAGAAAACTTGGTTTTATTGGTTTACTTGGATTTAATTCTTGAAAAAGTGATTGATATCTTTGCTTTTGCAACAAACATTACTTATTCTTAACATTAAGGTGAGGTTCTATCAATAATCTATGGATACTTCACCTGAAGTCGCCGCCCAAGCTGTGGCACTTATTCAGGCCGGACACAGCCAAAGAAACGTGAGTGCTCAACTTAATTTAAGTCGATCTGCGGTCCGAAATGTTTATCGGAGATACCTAGAGACTGGCGGCTTTGTTCGTCGCCAAGGAAGGCCACGATCTCGGGTCACAACTGAAAGGCAGGATCGATTCATCGTGACGACCAGCTTGAGAAATCGTCACCTTACCTCCATTGAGATACAAAACCAACTTCGCGACTTCCACGGAGTATCTGTGAGCGCTCGAACTGTTCGGAGAAGGTTAAAAGAACGCGATATGGTACCACACAAGCCAGCTAATGGGCCCAAACTAAAGCGAGCCCACCGAACAGCGCGCCTTCATTTCGCACGCAGTCATTTAAATTGGACACAGCAAGATTGGAGCCGTGTACTCTTTTCTGATGAGTCTAAAATTGTCTTACATGGCAATGATGGAAGGAAGAAGGTCTACCGGCGTAAGGGAGAGCGTTTCGCACAATGCTGCTTTGAAGAGAGGGTTGCTTATGGCGGTGGCTCATGGACTGTCTGGGGCGGTATATCCGCGAGCGGCAAAACTCAACTTGAGGTTGTTACAGGACCACGGCTGCCAACATTAAATGCTGAAAGATACATTCGTGAGTGCTTAGAACCTCACGTGATACCATACGCGGACTATGTGGGCCCAAATTTCCTTTTTATGCATGATAATGCAAGAGCCCATGCGGCCGGCATCGTCAGGGAATATCTTCGGGATGTGAACATCACAGTTATGGACTGGCCAGCCAGAAGCCCAGACATGAACCTCATTGAGCACATGTGGGACGAGCTAAAAAGGCGTGTTAGGGCTCGTCAGCCAGTTGCCCAGACGATGCAGGAGTTGAAAACTGCCATAGAAGAGGAATGGGAGATGATCCCTCAAAATTTCATAGAGCGGTTGATAAACTCTATGCCTAATCGTATGAGAGCTGTGGTAGATGCCCATGGAGGCAACACGCGTTATTAAATTAAACCTTTATTTGATAAAACATGTTTTTTATTCAAAAATTAATTGCCTTTAACAAGGCGCATATCCGACTTGTTAGGCGTAGGTCCATGTGGTATGGTATTCTGAATTCAAATTTAAAACTATACGATCGAAAAAGATGGTAAAATGTATCAGGTTTAAAACTGCATCAACAGTTTTTGTTCAATCTAGCAATCATATTTCGGTAGGGGCCATCGAAACCTAAACTCTAAGGTGGGCCAATAGATGTGTCCAGAAGTGTACCTTGGGATCGAACTTGCTACCAATGGTAGCAAACGGTTGCTATGCAACCAAAAGGTTCTCTAGTTTACAGCGGAACGGCAACGGTTCCGTAACACGTTGATGACGATTAATGCCAACAACTATTATTACCCAACCTAGCTGTCAATGACACTTTTAGGGAGCGGTGCCACCGTTCTACGGCACCATTGCTCTGTGGGTGGTAAGTTTAATTCGCTTCATAACAATATTATTACTAGAATTACACTGTTGCAATTGTTGCATAAAGTGAGCATCATATTTTGCGCAGTGGCTAATTCTGCGAAGTCAAGAAACGTAGGACATGTTATTGTTACTACGCGCGATAACGTGTCGGCTACAATGCTATTCTTGCCTGTTATGTGACGTATATTAAGTAAGTAAGTAACGGCTAAGTAAGTTAAGGGCTTATGGTCAGTATAAATGATCAATGATCAATGATTCCCGACCCTCAAATAATTTGCGAAAGTGAATGATAGCTTCATAGATAGCTAGTAATTCACGATCGTACGTACTATATTTAGTTTGAGCCATAGTTAACTTCCGTGAGAAATAACCCAATGGGTTCCAGCGATTATTAATACGCTGCTGGAGAACTGCGCCTATACAAGTACTTGAAGCGTCGGTCACAAGAGCTATCGTAATATCCGGTGTCGGATACGATAAGGTAGCCGCATTTTGCAGACTAGTTTGACACTGCAAAAATGCTTTGTATGCTTCGTCTGACCAAATAATTTTAGTTTTATCTTAGTTATGTAAATAATTACCTATTTAACAAATGCTGATATTCTATATCTGATTGACCAAAACACTTTTATTTATATTAATAGTTACACGATGCGATGCGATGCGATGCTATGCGATGCGATGCGATGCGATGCGATCGATGCGATGCGATGCGATGCAGTGCGATGCGCTGCGATGCGATGCGATGCGCTGCGATGCGATGCGATGCGATGCGCTGCGATGCGATGCGATGCGCTGCGATGCGCTGCGATGCGATGCGATGCGATGCGTGGTTCGTGACGTGGCACGACGACAGGTGACGACAGGTGTTGGTGGTTGCACAGAATTCATTTTAACTGACAGTCTTGTTAACACAACTATTTGATTTGATTTGATTTGATTTGACTTGATTTGACCACAAGTATAGACCTTCTTGTGAGCCGCTACCGAAATTATTTATCACGTCGCACGGTGGGCTGAAAAACGGCTTTCATAGACTTAGGCATTTTATTTTGCAAGTGCCAGTTTTTGTGCCGGATATCACTTCTATTTGTTATAACAATATACAAAAATGACACCAGAATTGATTCTGCACAAAAACGAAGGAATTATAATTTTTTTACGAAAATTTTGTATGGAGCTAGTATGAAAAATCGAAATATCTCTGAAACGGCAGCGATAACCGTAATATCCTTATAGGAGGTTTTAGTACTAATTATTTATGATTTTTTGACATACGTTACATAATGGTTGTAGATGCCTTTTTTTTTTTAAAAATCGTCAAAATATTTTTATTTATTTTTACATATTAAACGTTCCTTTTAGTGTTTAAGTTGAAGAATTCAGAGCTTTAACAACTCTTAACATAAAATAGCATCACCCCTATAGACCTGAAGGACTAGACAGAGGTGTGTAGTATCTTGTTGATCTTGTAAGATTTCCAACAATACCAAATAGTTGAATATCAGTGTCAAAGTGCCCATGCTGTCGCTTCTTTTAGAAAGATAGGGGAATGAAATTGTTAATTGATCATACCCTAAAAGTATGATTACAACATAACCGGACACATAATAATATCGACACAAAAGGAATTTTAAAACCTTGCATACGTTCAAAATACAAAATAACATATTGTGTAGTCATCTAATGAGTCTGATGACAAGTAATTAAGTAATAAGAATGATGGTTGTAGTCTTCTGATTCTAATGAGCCTATTAAATGATTTGAAATATCTCGCAACAATACCAACTAAGAACTGCATTCACCTTTTTATAATTAGTGAGCTAATGTGATTTGCTAATGTTGATTAGTTCTACTATGAGTTCTACGAAATATTTTTGACGATTATAAATTTTTATTATCATATCTTTTATAACTTTAATGAGGGTAGTTAACTAATTATTGACTTTATACAATAAAAGGGCTATAATTTTGTTCCATAATTTAGATTGTTCACAACCGTGTAACTGCTAACACTAAAACTATTTGCTTTGCGACTACAAAATCTTAGAATGGAAAGTTTAATCACTAACTTAGATTTGTTTGTTCTTCTAAAAAGTGAGTGTCCTTCATTTAATCATGAAGTATTGTTTAGTGCAATTGTGTCCCGCATAGGCGATTGCCTTTCTGCCGAAGATCAAGTAACTCTCAAAGAATTTTGCCGGAGATTCACGCGAGCTGCTTTAAACAGGTGGCAGAAATCTAAACGATTCTTTGATAAGTTTAGAAATACGTACGGAGAGTGGTTGCAAGCAAATATTGATTGGCCGAGTTGCGTGCAAACTTTAATAAATCAAGAACCAACTGTTGATGAGATACCAAGAGCACGCTCAGTCTCTCCAGAACCTTCGACATCATCGACTGTTGGAACAATGACAAAAAGGTCCCGAAAACCATTCAAAGATCTGGGAAGCAAACAGAAAAAGAGAAGATCTAGTGAGCACATAGGCGAGGATTCCTGTGAATTGGCATATGCAGCTGCAGCACGTTTAAAAGAAGAAGGTTATGAAGATATCGCATCTGTAATCAATTATATGATCAAAAATCCAGAAGCTGCCGTTAAAATCAAGGAAAGCATTAAGAAAACAGTAATATTTACACCAGAGAAAGCACTTGGATTGCTTCTTTCACTTAAGCTTTCAAAGTGGCAATATATTACGTTGCGAGAGACTGCCATTCGGGAAGGTGCTAAGGATATTTACCCATCCTACTATAAACTGCAACAAACTAAGCTTGCATGCTACCCTCCTAATCAATCAGTATCAGTTACGGATTCATCAGCTAGAATTACACTTCAAGCTTTACTTGACATCACGGTGAAGCGGATTCTTCAAAGTCTTTCTGATAATGTGGAAAATAAGCAGTTAAAGCTGATATCGAAGTGGGGATTTGATGGTGCTTCCAATCAAAGCCGATACAAGCAGAAAATGGACGGCGAGCATGATGATTCAAGCATTTTCATGACCTCCTTGGTGCCACTGAAACTGACAGATGGAGATAATACTATATGGACAAACCCGAAACCATGCTCAACTTTTTATTGTCGTCCGGTTCAGTTCACTTTTGTAAAAGAAAGCCATGCAGTTGTCATTGATAACAAAAGAAAAATGGATGAGGAAATTGAGGCCCTTAACCCCACAGAGTGCATTAATAGTAACAGGGTGACTCATAAACTAATGATGACAATGATCGACGCAAAAGTCTGCACGTACCTTTCTGAAGCTAGATCAAATGCATCATGCTACCTGTGCTTAGCAAAACCAACAGAAATGAACCACTTAGATGCTGTAACATCAAAAACTGTGTGTTCTGACATATATGAATTTGGCCTATCATCCCTACATGCCCGTATAAATTGCATGGAATGTCTGTTACACATTGCGTACAGACTTGACTTCAAACAGTGGGCAGCAAGAAGTAATGAGCATAAAGATATGTTACAAAACAGAAAAAAAAAACATTCAAAATAAATTTAAAGAGGAGCTCAATCTGTTAATTGATATAGTAAAACAAGGCTCGGGAACTACCAATGACGGGAATACCGCAAGGAAGTTTTTCGAGTTTCCCAATAAAACTGCAGCTATTACTGGGTTGGATCAAAACCTGATAAAAAGATTTGCTGTTATTTTGCAAGCAATAACATCTGGTGAGAAGATCGATGTCATCAAATTTAAAGATTTTGCTCGCAAAACAGCAGAAAAGTACGTGGAATTATACGACTGGTACTACATGTCATCAACCGTACATAAACACGGAGCTGACATAATCGAAAAAAATGATATTGTCCCGATTGGGACTCTCTCGGAAGAAGCCTCAGAGTCTCGAAACAAAGATTTTAGGAGGTTCCGGGAACATCATTCGCGGAAAAGAAGCAGGCAAGATTCTAATCAAGATATCCTAAATATGCTTGTTGTTTCTTCGGATCCTTTTCTAAGTGCACAAAGGCCGAAGTTAGATGCCAAAAGGAAGACAACCTTTTTTGCTGAAACTCTCGACCTAATACAGTTTCCGGAAACTGAGTTCGAGTTTGTAGGTATATCCGATCTGGATTCTGACTCGGAATTGGAGTCCGACAACGAAAGTTGTAAAGAAAATTTGTAAAATTTAATTATTTTTTTTTATGTTCTTTTGTTATTTATGTTAGTTTATTGTACCAATATGTTTAGTTAATAATTTCATAAATTATAGTTTCAAATATGTATTTTGTATAATTGAATTTATTAGATATTATTTTTGTTACTTCTGTTTTATTTAAATTACCTATCAATAAAAAGTTTATATACAGTCTTTTTTTTCACATATTCTTAATATTTGGGGAAAAAGCATGCTTCCTAACGATGTTCTTAACTTTGACACAGTTCATGGATCGTTTTGAACAGTTTCATATGTTAAAATAAATAATGTTAGTACTATAATCCCCTATAAGGATATTATTATTATTATGTGTCCGGTTATGTTGTAATCATACTTTTAGGGTATGATCAATTAACAATTTCATTCCCCTATCTTTCAAAAAGAAGCGACAGCATGGGCACTTTGACACTGATATTCAACTATTTGGTATTGTTGGAAATCTTACAAGATCAACAAGACACTACACACCTCTGTCTAGTCCTTCAGGTCTATAGGGGTGATGCTATTTTATGATAAGAGTTGTTAAAGCTCTGAATTCTTCAACTTAAACACTAAAAGGAACGTTTAAATATGTAAAAATAAATAAAAATATTTTGACGATTTTTAAAAAAAAAGGCATCTACAACCATTATGTAACGTATGTCAAAAAATCATAAATAATTAGTACTATAACCCCCTATAAGGATATTACGGTTATCGCTGCCGTTTTAGAGATATTTCGATTTTTCATACTAGCTCCATACAAAATTTTCGTAAAAAAATTATAATTCCTTCGTTTCTGTGCAGAATCAATTCTGGTGTCATTTTTGTATATTGTTATAACTAATAGAAGTGATATCCGGCAAAAAAACTCGCACTTGCAAAATAAAATGCCTAAGTCTATGAAAGCCGATTTTCAGCCCACCGTGCGTCGGGGTCACCAATTTAACGGATGTTTGACGAGGATTTAATTGTCCTTTGTGTAGTCGTTAATTACTCCTCAGATCAGAAGGTTGTAATTTTAGACAATAAGTAGACACCTTGAAAACAGATAACTTGTATTTTATATATCACTTAAATTAAATACAATGACACGGTCTATGACGTAAGTCTATATACGGTGTATACGCGGGTCTATACTGTGGCATATGGGTAGCGACTGACTTCATTAGGAGCGGTTGGCCGTGAGAGCTCTGAAGGAGCTAGCTCAGCAAAATACAATGTGTCGCCACAAACCTGTATTCATTTCATACTAGCTGACCCGCCACGACTTCGTTCGCGTGGTATCCTACCCCTACCCAGGGCTGGGCAAAATACATGCTTTGCTTTAATTGAAATACAAATTACAAAATACTGTATCGCAAGTAATTAAAATACGAAATACAAAATATCTTAAAGTAAGGTATTTGAAATATAAAATACAAAATACAGTATTTTAGCTATTTTTAATTGAAATACAAATTACAAAATACCAAATAAGTAATCTAGACCAGGGGGCCGAGTCTGCTATTGCAATAGTGTCGGAATGGTGGATCATTGATTTTTAGGGTTCCGTAGCCGAATGGCAAAAACTGAACCCTTATAGTTTCGTCATGTCTGTCCATCTGTCTGTCTGTCTGTCCGTCCGTCGATCCGTGTGTCACAGTCATTTTATTCCGAAACTATTACGACTATACATGTAAAACTTGGTAGGTAGATGTATTTATTTATATATTTTATAATTTATGTACACACAGTAAAATACACTAGGTAAGCATAATTATAATATTTGAGTACAAAGGTACTGCTTATTTCTTAAGAAATTTCTTCCAGCAGATCTGCGAAAAGAGAAGTGAAAAAGAAATATTGTCTACATTTCTTTTTCACAATAGTGTGTGAGAACAAGAAGAGAAATAAATATGAATATGTGAAGTCTAAAACTAAAATATTAAATATACCTACATATACTTATAATGCAATGAAAATAACATGTACTTAAATAAATACATAATGTTAGAATATATAAACATATAATATAAATATATACATAAATAATTAACACAGTTAAGAGGAAAGGTAATGCTCTTTTAATCGACATTTGAATAGAGATATTGTTTTTAAATCACGAATGCTAGGCGGAAGCGAATTCCACAATCTTACAGCATGGACAGAGAAGGAATAAGATTAGTAGCTAGTTTTATGAGGATGAGATTTAAGGAGGGATCTAAGGTGTGATCTACACGGTACGTCGCTAGAACGAGCGTAAGAAAAACGCTCACGCAGATAGGAAGGATAAGACGGGTTATGTAAAATGTTGAAGAGGAGACACAAAACCCTAGTGTTCCTGCGAAGACGGATTGGGAGCTACTTGAGTTCCTTGCGAAGGTGAGAAACATGATCATACTTTCGAAGACCGAAAACAAAGCGAATGCACAGATTTTGCAAGCGCTCAAGCTTGTTTAATAGCTCCTCAGTAGCATCTAAGTAGCAGGCATCGGCATAATCTATAATCGGCTGAATAAGTGTTTGTGCCAAAGAAACTTTAGTCTTCAAGGGCAGAAGACTTTAAAGGCATTTCAGCCAATGAAAGGAGAAATTTACCTTTCGGCTGACCTCATTGACCTGAGCACGCCACGAGAGATTGGAGTCAATAACTACACCCAGATCTTTAGCGGTTTCAGTATAGTCAATGCGAACACCATCGAGATATAAAGACATCAGAGATGCAACAACAGCCGCACTGCGAACGAATCTGCTGCCAATGATTATGGCCTGGGATTTAGTTGGGTTAATTTACAAACCAAATGACTTAGCCCAAACGCTGATGCATGCCAGGTCATGATTTTTTGCAGCAATTGCAGAACCCGCGTCAGCTACAGTAAAATGTCGGTAAAACTGCAAGTCATCTGCATAGAGATGAAAACTAGAGGAGATTGCTCTGGTAACAAAGTTTATGAAAATTGAAAAAAGAAATGGAGAGAAAACGCTACCCTGAGGAAGACCCTCAGTGAGGCTACACCAATCAGAGAAGGACTCCTCCAGGTGAACACACTGAGAGCGTCCCCGAAGATAAGAACCGAACCAGGCTAAAGTAGGAGAGAAATTGATAGATTTGAGGATACCTAGTAAAATGTCAAAATCCACTGAGTTAAATGCGCTACTGATGTCCAATAGTAATACAAGAACTGTAAGGGACTTATTCTCCATAGCCCAGCGGATGTCATCAGTCACTTTTAAAAGCGCGGTTACAGTACTGTGACCCGGGCAAAAACCGGATTGAAAAGGGGATATTATCGAATTTGACGCCAAAAAAAATTATAATTGTCTATGAACTATGTGCTCATAAACTTTAGAGAGAAAAGGGAGGATAGAAACAGGTCTAAAATGGGTTAATAAAGTAGGATTGTTAGTTTTAGGTAAAGGTATTATGTGAGCCTGTTTCCAAAAATACGGAAAGGAGCAAGAGGAAAATGAGAGGTTGAAGATGTGAGTGAGAACAGGAAGTAACGAGGAAAGGATAAGAGTTATCATTCTTGAACACAACTTATCATTTCCGACTGCTGAAGAAGTAATCGCAAGAATAGACTTCTTAACGTCATCCTCAGTAACATCGCTAAGCTTAAAGAGAGGAAAAGGTGGTAACGGCAACCGAGAAAGACTATCTAGTGTCGCGGCTTTAACAGACGGATCAAGAGAAAAGGGAAGGAAAGAGAAATGCTTATTTAGATCATTGAGGTTGACATCCTTACACTTGTTGGTAGGTGACTTACCTATGCCTACAGATTTGAGAAATTTCCATACATCGGAAGAACTGCGATTATTGAGTTGGTTGTGAAAATAGAGTCTCTTAGCATCTTGACACACATGACTGCAGCGATTACGTAATGATTTGTAATAAGAGAGATTCAGCTCTGAAGGTCTACGCTTATATCTGCTCTAAGCTTTATCCCTGCGAGCCATAATCTCTTTAATTTGTTGCGTTATCCATGGTGCAGGGTTATGTCTAACTTTGACACGTCTGATAGAGGCATGCCGATCATATAAGTCGAGAATGGTTGCATTAAAACAATTTTTAAGCATTAAACGATTTTAAGAAAAAAAATTATTAAAATAAAAGGGGGCTCCCCATACATGAAAATACAAATGATATAGGGGTTTTTAAAACCACTTTTTCATAAAATCTAACTAACTTCTATAATAATGGAGTGAAAAATCTAAAAAAAAATATGTCTGTAGAACTTAATGTAAATGTTGCGTCCCAAATGTAATTTTGAACGCTCTTTTTGGTGTGGCAACATTCTATTGTCTTTGATGTTGACACTTGACATTACTTGACTTGACAGAGAGACTTTTGGTTCCGTTGTTGGAAAAAATGCCGGTCATCGGGCCCTCTTGAGCTAAATATAATTGGTAAAATATTGTTGGATTCGCCTGTTGAGACCGATAATTGGGTCGCGAATTATCTAATTGTTGAAGTGTATTCCCCATTTGCCGAAAACCCCGGGATATTGTTGAATCATACGCCGCCTTGTCGTCGGTCGGGCTGGCACGCGGAATTTGTTGGAAATCGGATTGGATCTCACGAGATATGAACAGATTAATTGTGAACAGTGTTTGGTTGAACTTTGTAATTCCAAATTGACTAGAATACAGTGATATTTCTTGGAACATATCGCCTTATTGCGTCACCTCGTGTGGCACGCGCTTGGTGGGAACGAGTTGTGCTGTGATTGCTGTTGTGACCGCGCCATCTGGAGATTGGCGCCTTGTGAACGTTCTACAACACTTGACTTACATCACACCTTTCAATTACTCACCCCATTGTACATACAAACCACACTTAGGGCGTGACCTTTGAAGGTCGAAGTTGGCGAACCCAGCACATCAGGTTAGTGGTATCATTATTAAGTAACCTTGTTTATTGAAAGCAACGTTTATGACTCCACGTATCGTGGAAAAGTTCCGGACACGTCCAGTTACCGTTGGCTGGCCTATTGCAGTCTTGAACAAATTGGTAGCAGAAGCGTGGTCTTATAAGATCCACTGGTTTAATTGGAAGTTTTGAATATTGTTGAAAACCTAAAACTTGAGTTTAATTACTTAACACAACTTATAACTTAATAAGTTTTGAATATATTACCATGTCATCCGGGCTATCTAATTGAAGTTGAATCAATTGAAGTTGTATTTGTAATTTGTACTGTAGCCCTTTATTGCATTGACAGGTAAGATTTATTTGTGAAATTGGGAAGTATTAGGAATTATTGGTATAATTTGGTAAATAATTTGGTATTTGTTGCAATTAATAATTGAATGTCATTGATCTGAATTTGAAAGGTTATCTAAATAATAATTACACATAGTCTAACATAATAGGACTTGAATTGTGTGTATTGGTTATTGCATTTATAGTAATTATTGGAGTGTTGATAGAGATTCTCCGGCTCAATATTATGCAGACAATTGTTGTGCTTATTGATGTTTAATTTGAGGTTGATCCAGTATTGTATTATACATTCAATTGTTATTTATTTTGTAACTAGCCATCCTTAGCAAGCTAGATTCATACTTGGAATAAGTGCAGGGTCGGATTTGGGCTTGAAATAATTGAATTTGAATTTTTATTTTGTTGAGATTACTTGGCCGGCTAACAAGTCATTGCTGTTTGTTTAATATTTGATTGTTGGTTATTGATTGTTGTTTTGTATTAATATTTGATTGTTGCAATGGCCTCATTAAGGGCAGTCAGGGAGGCTGCTGCGGGATTGACCTCACAGTTGAGATGGTTCACATCGGCAGCTGCAACTGTTGAGCGTGTGGAATTGGAAGAGCTCACCCTTGCTCGGTATGGGCAAGTGATTGAGAGGATCAAGTCAGCTGATGCTGCGCTCACACGCTTCAACGAGTACATCATGGACGTGGATTTGGGGGTGATGGATCAGACAGCCCGCGATAAGATTTTGGGTGACTATGACCAGATTATCCACCTGGGGGATGTCATATGTCTACGAGCGCGGGAAATTTTGAAGAGCCGGGTGCCTGATGCGGCCAAGCCGCAGACCCCTGTTGTTGCAGGCCCTGGACTATTGAGTAGGCTGCCCACCCTGGAGCTGCCACATTTTGACGGTCGCTTGGACCACTGGCTGGGCTTCCTAGATCTCTTTGAGAGTCTTGTCGATGCACGCTTGGACCTCGGACCTGCCCAGAAGCTGGCCTATTTGTTGTCTGTCCTGGAGGGCGAAGCCAGAGCCTTGGTGCAGCACTTGCCGGTGACGGATTCCTCTTACCCGACCGCTCTGGAGCTTCTCTCCCGACGGTATCAGAACAAGCGCTGCCTGGCTGATGTGCACATCGACCAGATTTTGGGACTACCGGCCATTGTCAGCACGTCGACGTTGCGCACTGACTTGCTGAACCCGTTGGTTTCAGCGACCAACGCTTTGAGACGCTTGGAGTTACCGGTAGAACATTGGTCCTACTTGTTGGTGCACGTGGTGCTGCAGTTGCTCCCCGCGGAGCTGAGGTCACGTTTTGAGCAGAAGTATGGTGGGGATAGTGCCACCCATCTTCCCCCCTTTGACGACCTCCTCAAATTTTTGGAAGACGAGTGTCGGTTTGCGGATAACACTCGTGGCGCCACGGGGTCACCCCCACTACCTTCTCAGCCCAGAGACCAGGGACGGACTAGGGCTCGGGGGCCTGTTGATGTTCCCCCCGCCCCCCGTTTTGCTGGCGCCCAGAGTCCTCGGGCTAGGGGGCCTGTTGATGATCGCCCCGCCCCCCGTTTTGCTGGCGCCCGGAGTCCTCGGGCTAGGGGGCCTGTTGATGATCGCCCCGCCCCCCGTTTTGATGGTGCCCGGAGTCCTCAACATTGTGACTTTTGTAAGGCAACGGGGCATGTCATGGCGCGTTGCCCGGATTTTTTGAATTTGCACGTAAGTGCCCGCCGCCGTATTGTCAACGCACGCCGTTTGTGCTTTTCGTGCTTGGGGGCCCATTTCCATCGGGACTGCCCCGACCCCCGCCCGTGTAGAATTTGTGAAGGGTCCCATTTGGAGATTTTGTGCGCCAACGCGAACCGCTCCAGCAGACCAGCTTCTGAGGGGGGTTCGCGCAAGGGGGGGTACCCCGGAGACGAGCACCGGGCTGAGACCCGCGATTCTGTACGCCGCACTCCACCCCCCGCGCAAGTTGAACGGGAGCCCCACGAGCGCCATTTGGTCTTCCCTCGTCAGGGAGAACGCGCATTGGCTGCTAGGCAGCAGTGGCCGGGTCGGCGCCGCTGCCTTTCCCCTCCGTTGGCGGAACGTCCCCGGCTGGAGTCGCGCCCTCCGCCATTCGGGCATTCGGTGGGATATGCCCCTCCAGTGATGGCGAGCGGCTTGGGACACCGCGCGGACGAATGGTTTGATTGTTGGCCTCGTCGTGAACGAAGGCAGCCTGGAAGCGGCGATCGGTCGCCGCCCAGGCATCACTAAGAGATTGACGCCTGCCCCGCTAAAGGAACCCCCCGATCAAGACGGTTTTGTTGCCAACGGCCTCGGTCACGGTCTGGGGACCCTTGGGTGACTCGATTGTGGTCTGTGCCATTTTGGAGACGGGAGTCCGGGGTTGCCTTTGTCTTCTTGGTTAGCGGGACAGGTTGGCCTGAAGGTGAACGACCTTTCAGGCAAGATTTGGGGAATTGGCGAACCGGCTGACACCACTGTTGAGGGAAGGACCTGGTTTGAGGTCACCCTTGTGAGTTGTCCTTACCCTAAAATTGGTGCTCCTGCCCTTGTTGTAACTGAACTTGGTACAATTGTTGGTGACTGATCGTCACACTAAGAACTCGCATGCCGGTTGCAATGCGCTGTTGGCCATTCTGCAGCGAGAATTTTGGATTTTGTCGGCTGATCGCGTCAATGAGGCGAGGCCCTTTGCTGGCGTCGTAACGGATTTTGTTGGTCCCCCTTTGTTGAAGACGTCCACCCTTCGCAATAGCAAGATTGTTAGGGCTTATTTGTGTGTTTGTCTGCCTGTCAACCAAGGCAGTACACTTGGAGCTGGTAACCTCCCTCTCGACAGAGGCCTTTGAGGCGACTTTGGAAAGATTTGTGTCTCGCCGTGGGTTACCTTCGTTGATTAGGTCTGATTGCGGTACGAATTACAAGGGTACAAGTAACTATTTGAAGGAGGTATACGCCTTCCTTAATGAGAACCAGGTTGACATTGGTAATAGTTTGGCCCGCCGAGGGGTCACTTGGTTGTTTGACCCGCCAGCCTGCCCCCCATTGGGGGGGTATTTTTGGGGCCGCGGTGAAAGCGGCAAAGGGACGCTGGCGGAGATTGTTGGGAGACACCGTTCTCACCTTTAATGAACTAGCTACGTTATTTGGCCGCATTGAAGCTGTGTTGAATTTGCAACCTTGTCAAGACTTCCAATTGATTAGCGGACGGGTAGGCCCGTCCGGGGGGGGTAGATGTTGCGTCCCAAATGTAATTTTGAACGCTCTTTTTGGTGTGGCAACATTCTATTGTCTTTGATGTTGACACTTGACATTACTTGACTTGACAGAGAGACTTTTGGTTCCGTTGTTGGAAAAAATGCCGGTCATCGGGCCCTCTTGAGCTAAATATAATTGGTAAAATATTGTTGGATTCGCCTGTTGAGACCGATAATTGGGTCGCGAATTATCTAATTGTTGAAGTGTATTCCCCATTTGCCGAAAACCCCGGGATATTGTTGAATCATACGCCGCCTTGTCGTCGGTCGGGCTGGCACGCGGAATTTGTTGGAAATCGGATTGGATCTCACGAGAT
The DNA here is from genome assembly GCA_943138885.2 of Tholera decimalis. Classification (NCBI taxonomy): domain Eukaryota; kingdom Metazoa; phylum Arthropoda; class Insecta; order Lepidoptera; family Noctuidae; genus Tholera; species Tholera decimalis. The sequence continues at coordinate 18,847,398 of OW964564.2, read as the reverse complement.
ATGAACAGATTAATTGTGAACAGTGTTTGGTTGAACTTTGTAATTCCAAATTGACTAGAATACAGTGATATTTCTTGGAACATATCGCCTTATTGCGTCACCTCGTGTGGCACGCGCTTGGTGGGAACGAGTTGTGCTGTGATTGCTGTTGTGACCGCGCCATCTGGAGATTGGCGCCTTGTGAACGTTCTACAACACTTGACTTACATCACACCTTTCAATTACTCACCCCATTGTACATACAAACCACACTTAGGGCGTGACCTTTGAAGGTCGAAGTTGGCGAACCCAGCACATCAGGTTAGTGGTATCATTATTAAGTAACCTTGTTTATTGAAAGCAACGTTTATGACTCCACGTATCGTGGAAAAGTTCCGGACACGTCCAGTTACCGTTGGCTGGCCTATTGCAGTCTTGAACAAATTGGTAGCAGAAGCGTGGTCTTATAAGATCCACTGGTTTAATTGGAAGTTTTGAATATTGTTGAAAACCTAAAACTTGAGTTTAATTACTTAACACAACTTATAACTTAATAAGTTTTGAATATATTACCATGTCATCCGGGCTATCTAATTGAAGTTGAATCAATTGAAGTTGTATTTGTAATTTGTACTGTAGCCCTTTATTGCATTGACAGGTAAGATTTATTTGTGAAATTGGGAAGTATTAGGAATTATTGGTATAATTTGGTAAATAATTTGGTATTTGTTGCAATTAATAATTGAATGTCATTGATCTGAATTTGAAAGGTTATCTAAATAATAATTACACATAGTCTAACATAATAGGACTTGAATTGTGTGTATTGGTTATTGCATTTATAGTAATTATTGGAGTGTTGATAGAGATTCTCCGGCTCAATATTATGCAGACAATTGTTGTGCTTATTGATGTTTAATTTGAGGTTGATCCAGTATTGTATTATACATTCAATTGTTATTTATTTTGTAACTAGCCATCCTTAGCAAGCTAGATTCATACTTGGAATAAGTGCAGGGTCGGATTTGGGCTTGAAATAATTGAATTTGAATTTTTATTTTGTTGAGATTACTTGGCCGGCTAACAAGTCATTGCTGTTTGTCAGTCTTGAACAGTAAACTTTCAACCAAAATTGGTTTGAACGAGATCGGGTCGGCAATTTTTGAGATACAGCATATTTTCTAAAACCGCATATATATAACTTTATAATTCATGCAAACACTATGAATAATAAAGTTATTTGGCGTAGTTGTAAAAAATGTAAATAAGCTAGTTTTAAGAAATTTGTAAGGTTTTTTTTTCGTTAAATAAATATACGTATTATATTATATTATTATAGTTACAACGGAACCCTTCATAGGCGAGTCTGACTCGCACTTGGCCAATTTTTTATTTGTAGATTTTGACAAGTTTGGTACATAATCTATTATTATAATGTTCAACCACTGACACTCCATTGAAAGAAATGACTTATGGTGAACGCAGACCTAGCCGCACCGCACGCGCCGCAGTCTTTGCATTCGAATTCTTTATATGAAGTTCTATGCAACCTCGCACACCTACCCGCGCCGCAGTCGCCGCAGTCCCTGAAACGACCGAACTCCCCTAGCCGCAGCTGATGACGGCATCCACGGCGCGCAGTGTTGCCAGAGTTATAAAGTAGACAGAGAATCTCTGTCAACGGTTTATAATAAAATTACTTATTCTCGTATAAATAATTACTTGCTTATTCCCTATTATAGCACCTACAGATAAAAATACACAAAAGAGCAAAATACCAATACCAAATACAGATTTTTGAATCTTCGGTACAGATAATGCTTTCAAAAATCTGGTAACACTGACGGGAACGACTGTAGAGACTGCGGCGCGGCTAGATGTGCGAGGCCATTAACAAAAAGCGATGACTGCGGGGACTGTAGAGACTGCGGTGCGGCTAGGTCTGCGTTCACCATTAGAATGGTAATCTCGTACACAATGACAAATGAATGACTGACTTACGCGGTAATCTGCTAAAATTTTTACAGTTCCAACTGAATTTTGGTCAATTAGCACCATTTTGTATTGTAATAAATATAGGCTTCTCTATTAAAGATAATTTAAAACACATAAATCAAAATAAATCAAAAATCCGGCCGCTAAAAAAAAACAGATAAAACGTCAGTAGGCAGTAATGTCACATTTGACTTTGACAGCTAAAATATTATTCAAACAGGTTTTATAATAATGGCAATACAACTATGTCAATTTATAACACAATTCTACTAGGAGACCAGGAGAAAATGAAAATGCCATTGATCGACAATTAAGAAATGAATGATAGACTATTGTGGCACTATTGCAATAGCAGACTTGAGGCCCAGCACGGGCTGAAAAGTAGAGGAAAACAACATGTATTAATCAGTAAAACCAGTTTCCTTTCATGAACATTTTAAATGTACTGTCCGACAAACAGCCTCTTGTTGGAGAATGAATAAAACGTGCTAAAAAAACAATCTTTCTACAGGTCCTAATGAGCACAAACTTGTGTTAAATTGTTTGAACACATTTTCGTTCGTTCTACACAGAACATAAGCTTTATTTATTCCGTGTTTGGAAAAAACTAAAACAAACCGCTATGACTTGACAAATTGACATCTTAGCTTGACATTGACAATTTGACGTAAAACCATTGTTTGCGTGTTGTGGCTACTTTACCATCATTACACTCTCGCGGTCTCGCCTCGCACTCACACTCACGATCGCTAAATGAATAAAGGTTAAATGTATTTTAATGTTAAAATGTATTTTGAAGCCTCAAGTATTTGAAATACAAATTACAAAATACCTCGGCGTCAGGTATTTGAAATACGAATTACAAATTACATTTCAAAGAAGTAATTGAAATACAAATACCAAATACGTATTTGTATTTCAATTACGTATTTTAATTACAAGTAATTCAAATACTGCCCAACCCTGCCCCTACCCTACCCATACCCTACTCCTACCCTACCCCTACCCTACCCCTACCCTACCCCTACCCTACCCCTACACTACCCCTACCCTACCCCTACCCTACCCTACCCCTACCCTAACCCTACCCTAACCCTACCCTAACCCTAACTCTACCCTACCCCTAACCCTACCCTACCCCAACCCTACCGCTACCCTAACCCTACCCTAACCCTACCCTACCCCTACCCTTCCCTTACCGTACCCCTACCCTACCTTTACCCTACCCCTACCCTACCCCTACCCTACCCCTACCCTACCCCTACCCTACCCCTACCCTACCCCTACCCTAACCCTACCCTACCCCTACCCTACACTTACCCTACCCCTACCCTACCCCTACCTTACCCCTACCCTACCCCTACCCTACCCCTACCCTACCCCTACCCTACCCCTACCCTACACCTACCCTACCCCTACCCTACCCCTGCCCTGCCCCTACCCTACCCCTACCCTACCCCTACCCTACCCCTACCCTACCCCTACCCTACCCCTACCCTACCCCTACCCTACCCCTACCCTACCCCTACCCTACCCCTACCCTACCCCTACCCTACCCCTACCCTACCCCTACCCTACCCCTACCCTACCCCTACCCTACCCCTACCCTACCCCTACCCTACCCCTACCCTACCCCTACCCTACCCCTACCCTACCCCTACCCTACCCCTACCCTACCCCTACCCTACCCCTACCCTACCCCTACCCTACCCCTACCCTACCCCTACCCTACCCCTACCCTATCCCTACCCTACCCCTACCCTGCCCCTACCCTACCCCTACCCTACCCCTACCCTACCCCTACCCTACACCTACCCTAACCCTACCTTACCCCTGCCCTACCCGTAACCTACCCCTACCCTACCCCTACCCTACCCCTACCCTACCACTACCCTAACCCTACCCCACCCTACCCCTACCCTACCCATACCATACCCCAACCCTACCCTACCCCTACCCTACCCCTACCCTACCCCTACCCTACCCTACTCCTACCCTTATCCTACCCTACACCTACACAACCCCTACCCAACCCCTACCCTACCACTACCCTACCCTACCACTACCCTACCCCTACCCCTACCCCACCCCTACCCTACCCTACCCCTACCCTACCCTACCCCTACCCTACCCCTACCCTACCCCTACCCTAACCCTACCCTACCCCTACCCTACCCCTACCCTACCCCTACCCTACCCCTACCCTACCCCTACCCTACCCCTACCCTACCCCTACTCCTACACTACCCCTACCCTACACCAACCCTACCCCTACCTTACTCTCCATTTCTTCTTCGTTCGCGTGGGATGTTTTTCCCGCTTAAATCCCGATTCCGTGGGAATTCCGGGATGAAAATAAAAAAATATCCTATATCCGTCTCCTGGTTTTAAGCTACCTCCCTACCAATTTTCAGCCAAATCGGTTCAGCCGTTCTCGAGTTATAAATAGTGTAACTAACACGACTTTCTTTTATATATATAGATTACAATCTGCTTGCTATACCAAATGCTATTAATATTAACTGTATATTGTATAACAACTTTTTTACGCGGTATTGCAGTATCACTGACGACGTCGGTGATCGTGCAATACCGCGTAACTAGCTTTTTCTATAAGGTTTAATTTTCACTGTTATTTGATTCCAAGTAAGGCCTTTTTCACTATTATTTCATTTCAAGTTAGACTTTAGGGAAAAAGCTAGTAACGCGATATTGCAGTGTCACCGACGAAATGTTATTAATATTATGCTTGATTTGTCTTCATTATGGCACTCTTCGTTGGACTCTCGACTAAGAAACTTATAATCATTAAGATTTTACATGTCTATACACAGCAGGACCCTACGTTTAATCCGATTGAAAGTTAAAGTATAACGTGCGTAGTATTTAGTACCTGCCGAATCGTATAAGTAAAAAAATTGTACCTTAATAAATACAGCGAAATCTTATACGATTCGGCAGGTACTTTACGTTAGCTTTCAATCAGATTATACATAGGGTCCTGCTGCGTTAACAGACATAATATATTTTAGTTGAAGCAATCCTTGAATTTAATAAAACTGTATAGATAATTAATATTTTTTACGCGGTATTGCAGTATCACCGATGACGTCGGTGGTCGTGCAATACCGCGTAACTAGCTTTTTCCATAAGTACTAATTTTCGCTGTTATTTAATTCCAAGTAAGGCCTTTTTCACTATTATTTCATTGCAAGTTAGACCTTATGGAAAAAGCTAGTAGTAACACGATGTTGCAGTGTCACCGATGAAATGCTATTAATATTATGGTTTATTTGTCTTCATTATGTCATTTTCGTTGGACTCTCGACTAAGAAACATATAATTATTAAGATTTTACATGTCCATACGCAGCAGAACCCTACGTTTAATCCGATTGAAAGCTAAACTATAACGTGGGTAGTACTTAGTACCTGCCGAATCGTATATGTAAAAAAATAGTACCCTCATACGATTCGGCAGGTACTTTACTTTAGCTTTCAATTGGATTAAACGTAGGGTCCTGCTGCGTAGGTATGCAGACATAGATTTTAGTTGTTCATATTTTTTATTTATTATACCTAATCAGCATTTACATACTTTTTTAATTATGGGTAATTTAATTTGAATTACACATCTCACATCACATCATACACATCTTTATGACTAATTACCCTAGGGTAGGGTAGGGTAGGGGTAGTGTAGGGTTTGGGTAGGGTAGGGGTAGAGTAAGGTATGGGTAGGGTATCGGTAGGATAGGGGTAGTGGTATCGGTTGGGTAAGGGTAGGATACCACGCGAACGAAGTCGTGGCGGGTCAGCTAGTTTTAAATACAAATGTCACAACAAAAATGTAGAAATCATAAAACAGTTACCTGAAATTACAAAACACCAACAGTAAATTTAACTACACAAATGTATTTCCTAGTCAACACAATACAAAAATATATTAGAAGGAACAACTTTTAAATCACAAAAAGAAATGTAGAAATCATAAAACAGTTACCTGAAATTACAAAACACACACTGTTGAAACTAGTGTGCTAATGTATTTATCCTAGTCGAGACATTACATAAAAACTTTTTACCAAAAAATTAAACCGACTCCCAAAAAACACTGCAAAGTGAAAAATAACTTTAATTTCGGTAGTCGGTGTCTTTAGTTTTGTTTTTTCGTTTTTGGCACCGACTTCCGAAATTAAAGTTATTTTTCACTTTGCAGTGTTTTTTGGGAGTCGGTTTAATTTTTTGGTAAAAAGTTTTTATTTCACTCTTTTTAGTTGGATGATTTTTAATTTACCTAGTTACAAGAGCCTAAATGTCAACTACTTATAACCTTTTACAAAATATTGCTTTTCCCAATGCTGGGCCGTTAATTGTTGAGGAGTTCTCCTGGTACTTCACCATCAGCTCTACATCACCATATGCATTGTGACGAGCATAAAGTGCTTAACATCCATATTCAGGTAATCGAATCGCAATCCACTCAATACTTATTATTGAGTAGTTTCGGCGTCCATCTGTGGTCTTCATCATCAGTTCCACTTCCCAAACGGTACTTTTTGATAGCAACTGCACAAGTTACTATAAGAAATACCCAAAACGCCATAGGTGTGCCTATAATATTTGAAGAGTTCCCTCGATTTCTCCAGGATCCCATCATTAGATCCTGACTTTGGTGATAATGGTACCAATTTCGACGTATACCCATTCGAACAAAAAAGAATTTTCCAAATCGGTTCAGCCGTCTTCGAGTACTCGATGATCATACATAAAAAAAAAAAAAAATATACGCGTCGAATTGATAACCTCCTCTTTTGGTCGTCGGTTGAAAAGGGTTAGTAAAAGAACAATTATGTTTAGTAATTATGAAAACACAAATGCTAGTATCACAAAACAACTTCTGTAAGTAATACAAAAAATGAGTAATGTTTTTTTTATGTATTGAATGACACTATTTTGATTAACTTGAAATTACAAAGTTTTATAAAGTTCGCTATAAATGTGTAGTTCATTCACATATTTTTTACTTATTTTCACAAAACTGAATTTACAAAAGTACGATTGTAATGGTTACAGTAAACTTCCTGGCATGGGAATAACACGTATTTTAGTAGGTAATTAGAACAATATTTTAGTTTATTTTTTTCTCAGTGCACATTCAGATAAACGCTCATTGCAACAGTATTCCAAGTAATTGCAGTGGAACATTTAAAAGTATAGTTATAATTCCGAATAAAAATCTGATCCAATTAGATTTTTATGTGACCAGTTAAATATTTCTGGTGACCATATTTCATGGGATACTCTCAACCACTTAGTCGAATCTCAGTGAGACGTCTCCTAGCTTCAAAGTTTTTTTAATACTTTAAACTGGTAATGAAGGCATTAAGGCGCGCTGAATGCATAAGAAATGAGGTGCCGCCGCAACCTCCTATATAATTAGCTCCTTTATTGGCTAAATATTTTTACTTTGTCACGTTACAATGTTGAATACGTGACATTGTTATGCCTCCCTCTCCTTTTTAGGGTTCCGTAGTCAACAAGGGTTCCCCTTATAGTTTCGCCATGTCCGTCTGTCTGTCTGTCTGTCCGCGGTTTAGCTCAAAAACTATTGGTACTAGAAAGTTGTAATTTGGCATGAGTATACACGTTAATGACGCCAAAAAAGTGGTAAAATAAAATTTTCAAAAAAACAATTATTTAGGGTATGTAAAGTGGGATGATAATTATTTTAATCGTCCTTCCCATAGTGTGGGATATCGTTGGATAGGTCTTTCAAAAATATTAGGGGTTTTTTGATTAAGTAAACCGTTCGTGACTTATTAAGCTTTAAAGTACCGATTTTCGTTAGAGTCAAGTGTCCGCCCCCTCTTCCAACTAAACGGTTGTAGTTAGAAATTCAAATGTCATGGCACTAGTACCCAACGAGCACATTAGTGGAAATAGCAGCCTATTTTGTTACTTTATGTTGTAAAATAGCGGTTTAAGGGTTCAAAAAGCAGTTCAGAGTTGCATATCTGCATCCGTAAACGTCTATAGTTATAAAAGTTACTTAAGGTGCTATAAGCTGAATCAAATACTACCCTAGCCTTCACAGTAGTCCACGGTAGAACTCATTTGCCACTTACACCTTTATATGAGAGTTACGAAGGTCATTCTGCCACTCACAGCTGCACAGTAGTTTCCATTGTAACTTGTATAGGTTATAGTTATAGTAACCACTATTATACTACTATAAGTTTCATTACAGAAATAATAGAAACTCTTATGCATACTATAGTTACAAAAAAATCATCAGTGTAACTAAGGCCTTTAGTAGCAATAGTTATTCCTTACAGGCTCAATCCATTCGCCATTTTACAGCCGCTTTTGTAACTATTAATCAAATCAAATAAATTTTATTTGTGTAACATAGGTAGTGAATACAGTTCTTAAATTAAAGATAGGTCGCTATGTTATAAAATGTTAATAAAATGGATGCTAAACGAATAAGTACGTAACTAGATCTTATAACCTCAAAAACAGGAAAATAGGAGCTTTTTGTGGCTGTGAGTTGCACTAGGGGAACAAAAATCACTGGAAGCGTTACAAGGGTGAAAATTAGCGCTATGATTCTCAAAAGGGAGTTATTAGAGCTCAAACTGCAGGTTATGACTAGATTACAATGACGCCATGATTTTTTAAGAAAACTTATAATTCACTTGCAAAATTGAGTTGATATACATTGGTTTTTCAGTTAAATGTGCATTAAATGTACCGGTAAACAATCGGCCACTTGCGAATAGTAAGTTATCGACACGTAAAAATACGGAAATAAAATTTATTCTGTATAACAAATAAAAAATATCACATATCTTTTGTTAATTTTTTAAATATCATAAAAGCGCGATAAAATCACTCGAAAATTATCTTATATATCTACAGTAAACTGGACAGCGTTTTAAGTATCTTTATATATCTTGCTAATACAGAATACAAACATTTACTTCTTTTTGTTTTATTTTCATGATGGCGACGAAAACACTTTACCAAAATATTACAAATAATGTCAACTGAAGATATACAATAAAGAACTATAATCAATTCATTCGTTCAAAGTAGTTCAAAATCATTCAAAAGTAGCGCTACGAGAGCTTTAGTATAGCGTTAATAAATCGTTATAGCTATTAAGGAACCTTTATGCAACCGTTGTGCAGGTTAAATGGAACTTTAGGTTGCATAAAATGGCGCCCAAATAGCGCTAAAGCGGCTGCTTTAAGTCTGCAGTAGACGCTCTAGCGCTTACGTCTATTACCATAAGTAATAATCGGATACGCTCCAAAGCTCTAATGCAGCCCATTTGTGCTAGTTGGGTACCTATATATAACGAAGTTTAAAGGAAAACTATCACACATAAGTGGGCTTTACAATTTTACGAGTAATAGTCGACCAATTGTATTTGACTCGAAAATTTCGAAAAACTTGAAAATGTCGATAGATGGCGCTAAGCGTCAGTTTTATCGCGCTAGTTTCATATTTAAATAAGTTATAAAAAAAAATTAACAAAAAACCGACTTCCAAAAAACCACTAGGTACAATATGAAAAATAACTTTAATTTCAGAAGATGGTGTCTTTGGATCTGTATTTTAGTTTTTTGCCATCGACTTCCGAAATTAAAGTTATTTTTCACATTGTAGTGTTTTTTTGGAGTCGGTGTTTTTTTTCATTTCCCATTGGTTCCAGCTGAGGCTGTTACAATTCACCAAAGCCAGGGTTCCACATTAGAAAAAGTTGTTGTACATGTGAAGCCCGGTATTTCAAGGTCAATGTTATATGTTGTTTGCTCACGTGCCACATGTGCTGAAGGTTTATTTATCGTTACTGAATGTTTACATCCTCCACGTCCACCCTCCAACCAAGATTCAGTCGTAATGGAAATGGAAAAGCTGCGTCGAAATCCTCTAATACCAATGTATCGATTTTTGAGGGAGCCCCACAGTTCATACCAAATTATGTTCCATAATGTTCAATACTTGCTTTGTTCATAATGTGCGATCCTCAAATAATGGCTTCAGATATCTACTTAGCAGTAGAAACGGGCAGCTGTTCTCAAGGTTTTTTTTATATAACTAATTTTAAGGAAATAATTAGAACAAATGGTCCTAAACAGTCTAGTTCAAACCCAAGTTTTCGTGTGTGTACATGGGCAAAAAATTATATTGAATATAGCAACCCACGGTATTACATTGACATTGCTGGAGGTGACCACTGTGAAGCAGTAATTTTCGAAATAAATGTAGTGAAGATTATAGCTTTTTATAGATCATGCAAATGTCCCAACAGTCACGCAGTAGGTTTTGTAAGTAATTTACTATCGCATAACAGTCCTTAGATAATATTTGGAGATTTTAATGAAGACTATCTCCGTAATAACAACACTGCAGTTTTCAAATTAATACGTGACGCTGGTAACCAATCTTTATTACAACCACTTCCCTCTACACGCGGTGGTACTCAGATAGATCATATTTTTTCAAACTTCCCTTGTGAAGTTGGATTTTATAATTCCTTCTTCAGTTACCATCGCCCTATGTGGGCCCGTTTTTAGAGTGAATTCAAATTAATATGTTTTTATTTATTTATTATTTTGCTATATAATATCAAACACAAAGCTCCCCCAGCAAACTACTTCCTCAATTTTATTTTTTTGTGACGATTGAGTAGTGCAGCTCTGTGTCCTGTATTTAAATTCAAAACACCGGCTATGACAAGTTTTATACAAATCTCTAAAAATAAATTAAAACTTTCCGTGCAAAATTGTCGGATCAGGTGAGGATTTGTATAGGAAGTCAAATTAGTTAGGTAGTCATGTTTGGCTTTTAGTTAGAGCATGGTACGAAACGATCAGTCAGCGAATACGACACCTACGGAACCCTACACCCCGCGTGACCCGACACGCACTTGACCGGTTTTTTTTATACGAACAAAAGGTGTTTCACCTCCATTATGACACTTTTATATTCTTACGTTCACCTCGTAGAGTAGATATTCGGCGGTCGCTCCATCAATTATTATTATTTATTTATATTTATCCAATACACATTACAAAATAAATTTAAAAAAATGTTTTGCCATACACGAAAGCCTCTTAGGGCTTATCTGTGTGCTGGCGAGTCGTAATTAGTTAATTAATTGACTATACAGAGAAAAGGAAAATTAGGAATACTAAATATAATTAACTATTTTTAAGTAAAAACGTTTGTATCTCTACTTACAACTTTTCGTATTAGGTGTCGGTAACCCTTAATGCCTCTTTAATATTGTCCTTATCTATCAAAAAGGATCTTATGAACGAGTCTGTAATTGTAATCGTCAGTTTAAACGGCCGGCTCGGCGCTTGCCAGACACAATAGATAAATTATGCGGTCTCGCTTGGACCCGGCGGGAGTCAAGGGATTCAATGACGTATTATGTATATTATCCCGACTTGTAAGTTCTGCTAAGCTTCCAGAGATAACAGAACGGCATAATACACTAGTGTTTTAGTGCTCAAATCTGTTGGTTTATTATTTATTTAAGGCCAGTGCAAGGATTTGGTAGGGAAACAAATTCAATTATTACGCAGGATGCACCCTCAGTTGGCTTTCTTTATCTAAATAAAAGATTTTTGCTCTAAGAGATTCATTGCCTTAAGGTGTAACCTGCATATGTACATTGGTATTTACTGCCGCCCCGGCGGCTGAACACACTAATAATTTGAAGTGGATTGCTCCTGCAACATTGTTTGTGACTTCTATTGTGAACATTGCAATACGTGTGTTGCCCACTTCGATAAATGGGTACAATGGTCACGGGGAAGGTTTTCATTCGAACCAGGTATTCTTACACGTCTTCATTAATTCATAATCAGAAACTTCAAATATCGACGTCCTTTCCATGCCAGCAACGAATCCAAAAAAGACAACGTCAAAAGAAATAAAAAATGACGCGGGCAAAGTACTAAAAGAGACTGAAACATTTCACAAACATCGAAGAAAGCAGAAAAGTTGTGCGAAAGTTTTCCAACTTTTCGCAGTAATTTATTAAAATGAAAAAGTATGTGCTTATTATACCTCCATGTTTATTAGGAAGTATCCTTTTTTTTTTTGGGGTGGGAAAATCATCGAATGACTTCTTCCGCTCTAGGTCAAGCGTGTGTCAGATTTCTACTGACTAAAAACCCACCCTGTTCCTTCGGCTGCCCTAAATTTCCGGGGCCGCGGTAACTCGGTAGAACTTTCCCGCAAATTTAATTAGCAATTAGGAAGTATCCTAAAGAATTATTTTCAAGAGCAAATATAATTTTAGGTAATTAATATTTTCATCAAATGGAAGTTCAAAGATAAGATAATCTTGAAAAAAAAAAAACTGTTTGGAAGTTACTTTAGTTGCACGAACCGAACAATTCTGTTAGGTGAGATCAATTGAGATCAGTTTCAAATTTCTGATAGTCGGTGGAACCCAAAATTCTTGGAACTAATTCCATAAAGTAATCGAGAAGGTTTGCTTGGTTTCCGTATCGTCTTGTTTAATCTCCATTCATTGCCCTTCCCCTCTCGTTAAATAGCAATTTTGACGTGTTAATAGCCAAAGTTTATTTACGTTTACGCCTAACGAACAAGCAAAATTAACACATTGAAATTTGATTTGAATTTAAGTGTAACTAATTCTGTGTATCCAGAGTCGGCTTGACTAAACACTGAATTTGAATTTTCAGCTTCAGTTAGTAACTAACTTTGTTATGTTTTTCAAGTCAACCAGCATATATAATGTACTTAATTCTGCCCCCGGCTCTGATCACGAGGATCTTGTCAAAAAAGCCCGTAGCCTATATTAATCTTCAGTCCTTCAACGATCTTCAAACCAATAACATAGATCCGTTGCTTCGTATTGAAATGAAAGAAGGAAAAACAAATTATTTATTTATAATCTAGTTATACGAGATAAAAAATTAACATTAATTATATTTACATTTCTTTTTAATCTCGTATAACTTTAACTTCCAGTCTGATTTTGATGATTCATTTCTATTGGATTACGTATACTTTGAAGTTGCTTACGCATTGTTAAAGTAATTAATTTTAATGTTTGTTTTTGGTGAGGCGTCGACTCGAATTTAGAGAAAAAAGCTTTATGTTTTATTGTTGCTTTTCAGTTCCTTTTTTGTCGTATTATTCTTTTTTTAAACTTACGAAGGTTTTTATTTTCCATTAATAATAACAATTGTATTGAAAACATGAGAACTAAAATATTTCGAATAAAATTAGTGATTACAAATTACTTGTAATCAGTATGTATACGTGAACTTTGTAGATGGAGGTGGCCATTTTTTCAAATAAAACTGAGAATTTGTTGCCCCTTTATAAATGTAGCGATTACTCTCGCCAGCCTTCTTTATTGGCCACTTTTAAGAATTTGAGCAAATTGGGTTTTTATTTAAAAACAGTAGGTATCAACTTTTAACGGCGCTAAATATTACCAAGATAGCATTTTAGATAAAAATATACTTGAAAAAACTGCTCTACTTAGCTTTTATTACATAGCACAAAGCTTTCAAAACTCTTTGAATACCTACTCTAAATGAATTGAATTCTTTTAAAAATATTTAAGCCCAAGCTTTTCATTTCTGTGGTCTCTTTTAGTACAAATAATAAGGTTTGATGTTCCTCTGTAAAGAGTACTTCATTAAAACACTAATTCAACGTGATTCATTATCTGCCAGCGAGTTTATTCATGTAACCAGCTATGGTAACTTAAAGGGTTACTTACAGCATTCATTTACAAATAATGGACGTTTTGTATTTCACAATAAAATCAAATTTAGAAATGACATTCAACAACCTGAAAGCTGCAACAGGGAAAAGCTCAAATGAAAATGAAAAATGAAAAAAGGTTGATTTCATTGAGACATAGAATTTCAAAACAGCTGCCGATTGAGCTATTTAATAAATTCTTTGTTGAACCTCGGGATGTGGACGTCGACAGAATAACGATGACAATACAATTGTGTGAGGACGTGTGCCAACCCTAATAGTAATGGACCTTCAGTTTATTTTTATTTTATCAATATACCGTCGCTATAACGGGTTATTCACCAACTGGACACAAGATACCGGACACACGTGTGTCCAGTTGGTGAAAATCAGAATTAGTACAATTATTACTTCGTCATCTGGACACGCCCAAATTTTTACGCGTGTCCACATAGTGAAACTTAAATTAAATCAGTTTTATGTTTTCGTCAACTGGACACACCCAGTTTATTGCAAAAAAGGGTACAGTCAGGTTAATAATCGCCTTGATTTCATGAAAAGGCTGCCTCACTTTTTTACTTGAAAAACCTTATTAGCTTTTATTTAAGACAAATCTATACTAATATTATAAAGCGGAAAAGTTTGTTTTTTTTGTTTGTTTGTTTGCTTGAACTCGCTAATCTTCGAAAGTACTGGGTGGATTTGGATGCAATTTGGTATGGAAGTAGCTTGAAGCTTGAGGAAGGTTATAGGCTAGGCTACAAATACTTTTTACGCGAATGCAAAAAAGGAGAGTTATGTTTTTACCGTGATAGAATCCACGGGAGCTAAGCTCCGCGTGAGTACTAGTTTTGAAATAAAACGTTTAGTGTTAGTTTAGTTATGAACGTTTAGTGGCCGATGATGATTGTGACACAAAACATTAATGTGGTTGACTGTACTTTATCTTGAATTTGGGTAAAATGCGAACATGTGTCCAGTTGGCGAAAACATAAAAGTAATTTAATTTAAGTTTCACTATGTGGACACGAATAAAAATCTTGGCGTGTCTAGATGACGAAATAATAAATAATACTAATTTTGAGTTTCACCAACTGGACACACGTGTGTCCGGTCTCTTGTGTCGAGTTGGTGAATAACCCGCTATAACAGCGTTTTAATATTTCAATGAAGTCAGTAATTTACTTGAAAGTTAATTATTTGCTACATTACACTTTTGAATATCAAGTTGATGTGTAATCGAGTGTGTGTCTCGTACAATTGAAAGACAATAAATTTACAATAAGTTAAATACGCGAGCTTCGCGCCGATCAAGTCGCAGAGGACAATAAATAACCTCATTTTGATACGATCGTGTATCGAGTACTCTAGTTGACATTCAATCGATAAAAATAAAGAAATGCGAAAAGAGATTACACGGCTCAGGAAACCAGTTGGCTGTGTATTTAAACTCGTTAAAAAAAGAGATTTGTACGGAGAGGATGAGGCAAATCCTTTCGTGGGTCTATACAAGGATCAGTGAGGAGCGCTGTCACAAGATCCTGCCCGTTAGCCGTGCGTTAATAGGATCAAACCGGGCTTTATTTGGGACGTGTCCACGCGCTTTCACCTAACTTATCGAATTTGCAAATCGGCTTACACTTCGTTAACCATATCTATGTACTGACAGACTACTTTTTGTTACTAGAACGATTGGTAGCATTGGTTTTGGGGCTGCAATCTTTGAATGAATTGAGAAGAATCCTTAGGCTATGAAGCACATTTTAGGTTTAGTAAGTATCAGATATGAAGTTAGTTCAAAAAAGCACCATACCTAAGTTTCTCCACTATTAAATAATAATGATAAATAACATTCAATTTATTAAATCATTTTATTCAAAAATCCATTTACACAATAACAGCTTAGTTACATTAAATATTAAGTATTAAATTTTAATTAAGTATTTTCATTTCTGGTACTACAATTTTACATAGTATATTTATTGTGAATAGTGATTCCGTTAACGCAACAGACCGACTTGTGATTCGCATACAAAATATAAGGAGGTTATGTTTATTAAAACCTGATGGACATGAATTAAAAGGTAAGAGTCCGTATAATTGTTTGTTCAGCATTTTGTTACCATAACGCACGTTAAGTATTCTGTTTACAGAGTATTTGAAAGCTGCTGTTATTTTCAGCGGTCTATACATAATTCATGGGGATTGCACTGGTGATGGAAACAAAACAATTTTAGTTTAAGTAGAAAATAGACGGAAAGCTTCTCTCGCTTAGTCTCCTAAATTATTAACCTTTGTGAGGGCGATACGCAGAAAGGTTCTGTCTTGTTTACGCGTTAAGGGAGACAGGGAAGGGAACTTAATACCCTATATCACTGTCGGGGTAATACAAACTAGCGGGGTCGCAAACCTTTTCCACTAAATTACATATCGGCACGTGAGTAATCTGAACTTAGTTGAATCACATTGAGAAGTACAGTACAGTAGTGAGTGCACATACACGGTACTTACGTTTTAATTTAAATACCCGTTAAATTGAATCGTGCAATTTATATAACCAGGCGAATTGTGTACAAGACTACTTCATGTCATATTTTTGCAAATTAAATATTAGTTGAACGAAACCAAGGCTCTCGGAAATTTATTTTATAGAGTTAAATTAATTTTCTCTCTATGTGTGGCTATGTGAAACGATTATGAACCATTTGAATGCTGATTAGTTCATGGTTTTAGTATATTTGGTAATTAAGGGGGTTTTCCACATAAAAGTTTATAAATTTTGTATTAAATTGCACATAACGAAGGTTATTAAAATATAAGTGTGAGTTAAATATACGTATAAGCTGAGTCATAGGAGAGATTATAATAGTGTCACATGAATGTATTAATTGAAGTATTCAAAATATAGTGCCGAAATTGCCAATATTGCTTAGCGAAGTCCGGTGATGATATTAAAGATATTGACGATGAGCTGGCATTTTGCATACGTGTTTTATCATTAATTTAATTTTTGATTATCTATTATTTAACTTCATTCTTGCTGCACATTAATGATCTGCTTATGCCCGGTACCTTTGGGTATGCAGACGACAGCACAGTTGCTGAGAGATATGTATCCAGCGCCCGTGCTGGTGGGTCACAGATCCAGTCTCTCCGTGAGGACATGGTTGAGCGCTTGATCTTGTCCTTGAAGGCTGTCTCCGAATGGGGTGATGCCAACTTGGTCAAGTTTAATGCAGCTAAGACCCAGGCGTGTCTCTTCTCCGCAAAAAGGAGGCAATTCCGACCGGCTCCTACTTTCCGCGATGTAACCGTGCCGATAACCAATCGTATTGAGCTTCTTGGGGTAACACTAACTTCCACCCTCAGTTTTGGTCCTTTTATCGAGGCTAAGGCTCAGCTAGCAGCAAAAAAGTTGGGAATCCTAGCAAAGGTAAGACGGTACTTCACACCGGAACAGATGCTCAATCTCTATCAAGCCCAGGTTCGGTCGTGTATGGAGTACTGCTCTCATCTTTGGGATGGATCTGCCAAATACCAACTGGACGCGCTTGAGTCTATCGAGAAAAGGGCCGAGAGACTCATTGGCAACGATTCCCTGGTCGAATCTAAGCTCAAGAGCCTTGAACATCGACGACGAGTTGCAAGTCTATCGGTTTTCTATCGGTTACATTTCGGGGAGTGTGCGTTGGAATTACACAATCTAATTCCGCCAAGCCCGTCCCATCATCGGACTACAAGACAAACGGCGATGCGCCATCGTTACATGGTGGACATCCCACCCATACGCACAAAACATTTTGGGAATACTTTCATTGTGCGTACGGCTAAGAAGTGGAATTCCCTGCCGGAGTCTGTGTTTTCTGACCGCTATAACCCGGGAGTCTTTAAGTCAAGAGTGAATAGGTTACTTCTAGGCAAGCATGCTCCATCTTCGACCACATCGTCACTTACCATTAGGTGAGATGGTGTTCAAACGCGAGCCTATTAAAAATAAAAAAAAATCATATATGATTATATTAGGGAAGGTGTTTGGTAAAACTACTCTACAATTTCAATGTACTTGTTTTTATTTAATAAATGTTTATACAGCAAATAGATACTTTTATTTTTCGAAATAGAAATATGGAATGAAATATTTATAAAGTATGTATATAAAAAAAAACACTGGCAATGTTGCCAGTGTTTTTTTGTCGAATTGTTGCAAGTTGAAAATACGAACCATTTCATATCGAAGTTCTTGAGTAATCACTACACTTTAATCAAAACCGTAAAAAATCTGAACACTCCTATTTTTCTTGCATTTTTGAATACATTATTTAAATTAAACTTAGACAAGATTGATGTATTTAATGTTGTAAAAAATTGGCCAAGTGCGAGTCAGACTCGCCCATGAAGGGTTCCGTAGTAACTATAATAATATAATATAATATGAATATTTATTAGAAAAAAAAAACCTTAAAAATTTCTTAAAACTAGCGTATTTACATTTTTTACAACTACGCCAAATAACTTTGTTTTTCCTAGTGTTTGTATGAATTACAAAGTTATATTTGCGGTTTTATAAAATATGTCGTATCACTAAAACTGCTGATCCGATATCGTTTAAATTAATTTTGGTTGAAAGTTTACATTGAGATCTACAGACATATATTTTTGTTAGATTTTCACTCCATTATTATAGAAGTTAGAGGGGGGGGGACCCATTTTACTACTTTGGAAGCGTATATCTTGTAAACGATTAACTTTATAAAAAAGTGGTTTTAGAAACTCCGATGTCATTTTTAAAGACCTGTCTATAGATATCACAAACGCATAGGTGTCATGAAAAAAAAAAATCAGTTTTAGTTCCATGTATAGGGAGCCCCCTTTATTTTAAATATTTTTTTTCTTAAAATCGGAAAGCGGTTTACAGAATACATCTACCTACCAAGTTTCACATGTATAGTCCTAATAGTTTCGGAATAAAATGGCTGTGACATACGGACGGACGGATTGACAGACAGACAGACAGACACACAGACATGACGAAACTATAAGGGTTCCGTTTTTTTGCCATTCGGCTACGGAACCCTAAAAACTCTCAAACAAATTCATACAAGTTGTTCGCAGTTTTACTTTTTTTTGCCAACTTACAAAAAATGCGATAATCTTAAGCGTTTATTGAAGATTATTGCGTGAAGCTACTAGGTGTAATATCTAATGCATAAATTATCAACTTATCTATTCCCAAACTCTCTCGGGAGGCGTCGAGGCCCCCTCCGAGCTAAAATGTGTAACGTGTGATATTCGGGTACCGGCTGTCTCTCGGCTATCAGATTGACAAAATCTTTGCATGGGCCCGACACTACTGAAGCCTCTCTCCTGTATAGCAACTCTCATGTGTGAGTGTCTTTTCCACTCAAAGGGCATATTTTATAAAGTCTTGACAAGCTCTATCAACTAGTTGAAACGAAAAGGGTTTCAGTGAAACTGACAATGGTTTAGTATGTATAATTTGGTGGATTTATTTAAATATCTGCCATGACTTATCTGCACAGATAAGTCTCAATGAACCTTTCATGCATAAACCTCCATGACAAAGATTATATTCCAGAGTCTGATTTCTCCAGTTGATATAAAATAACATTACAGAGTACTAGCGCAACGTTATTTTAGTGCCATCCATGACAGTGATTTCTCAGTAAGTAATGGACGAATTAAAAATTAATTTCATGAAATAAAATTTCTTGTGCGATTTTAGCGCGCAGAGTGGGAGTAGATTTCTCTCTGGCTCTCCGGGCGACCGTAACGCGCGAGTGCCACTTACCTGTTACAACTTATTGAATTATTTATGAAACTATCCGCCTTATTGGATTGAAATATCGCAGCCTTGTATGGCTTATTCGCTGAACAACGCCATTAAAATGACGGGCAACGCTAATTTAAAACTATTGTAGGTATATATATTCTATTAGTAAGTATTCACATCGTTAGCTTGTAACTAATGTATAAGGACATAAACTTTGTTCCACGTTGTTTGCAGGTAATTGAGGTAAGTACGGTGTGAGGTGGAGAAGTACAATTCACAATCCAATTTGGCTATGAAAATTGGCGTCATTACCGTGTATTTGAGCTGGCGAGTTACTTAATGACTCTAAGTTAACACTGACCCGCCATCTACGAGTAGTTACGGAATAAAGTTTTATCGGCCAATGTGTAAGAATACTTATTCCCGTTTATTGCTCTTCGTCCAGTCATCTCCTAAGCTATTAAATTCGTCGGAAATGTCGCATAAAACGTTCGAATCGATTTCGCATAAACGATAGACGTGACCAACCGAAAAGTGTATGACGTCTAATTTGTCCGGATACCGAGTTTTGTGTTTATTGCAATCACGAAGCAGAATCGCTTTCAAATTGTTTGTTTTGTACCAGTTGACAAATTTTACATATTATTATGTGAAAGACATTATTGTGATCAGTACACTAAAATTCCCATTATAACTCTGAGGCATTTTCAATGTCTTTTTTTTTTCTTTTTATGTTATTAAGGTACCATCAGAAAATACTCATCTTCCAAGACTGCTGAATAAACTGCTTTATTTATTAGAAAGTCGAGCCATGCACTTGGCATAGATGTTCGGTAAGATGTTTATGATATAACTTATTTTATACGGTGCTCAAAAGGCTTCTTTGTCTTCAGTGTATATAATATTTCTCTCATGTTGATGAGAAAATTACAATGAAGTGTGCGGAAGCAATTTAATAAAGGATAATAAGCAATTTCATTACGACCAAAGTTGACTTTCTGAGAAAAACCGGAGTACCTAAACAAGGAGTTATCTTATTTTTTAGCTATAAATAACATAAATATAAAACGTAAGTAAGTAACTACATTGTGTTGTCATATCAGTCAACAAAATTTTCCTTTTGGAGTTTTGGCATCATTTGAGTTTTAATTAACATGGGAATTTGGCGAGTATTCCTAACTGAAATTCAATTAGAAAGTTTGGCGCGAATGACCATCAGATTAAGGGCTGGTCCTTAGATCGAAATTAATTGGCTCATGCAGATATTGTTGTAGCCAAGGACCCTCATCTCGCAGGATTTATGTCTAGTTGAGAGCCACGAACCTCGACAATTTGTTTACCCACTAAACAGGTTGAATTACTTGATACTCGAGTTTGATCTTCTCATTCCTGTTTCATTTGAGTTCAAACAAAGGATATTGGATCGTTTCTGGGAATATCATTTTAAAACGGATGGTTTCTGAGAATAAGTGATCTTGTAGATATTGTATTGTAGCAGGATAATCACAGCCGAACGGCTTAATCGCTATAGTTAAGCAGCGCCAGAATTTTTGTCAATACCAAAGTACTTTCGTACCTCGGGAAGCACAATAATTGTTGGCCGTGGTTGTCTTTTATTGATGTTTGACAGTCGTTATGGGTTCTCAGAAGTCGTAGTGCTGCTGTGTGGAGGTCAAAATGGGAAAATTAATTTCTTTTCTTTCTTCTTCTTTTCAAATTAATAAACAGATGGTTTCATTAATCGAATGAACCTAAAAAAAATTTTTAGAAAAAAAAAAGAACCGACTGCCATATCAAAATACTACAAAGCCAAAAATAACTTTAATTTCGGAAGTCGGTGTTATTGGTTTCTCTTTTTTTTTCACACCGCCTTCCGAAATTAAAGATATTTTTGGCTTTGTAGTATTTTGATATGGCATTCGGTTCTATTTTTTTTTCTAAAAATTTCTTTTTCACGCTTTTTAGTGGGTCGGATTGTAATTTATCTAGTTACAAAGGCCATAATGTCAACAACTTATCACCTTTTACAAAATATTGCTCTTCCCGATGCATAGCCGTTAATTTTTGAGGAGACTTGACCACCAGCTCTACATCACCATATGTATTGTGACGAGCATAAAGTGTTTAACATCCGTACTCAAGTAATCGAATCGCAATCCACGAAATACTTATTATTGAGGAGTTTCAGTGGCCATCTGTGGTCTTCATCATCAGTTCAACTTCCCCAAATGGTACTTTTCGGAAGCAACTGCTCAAGGTACTATAAGAAATACCCAAAACTCTATATGTGTGCCTATAATATTTGAAGAGTTCCCTCGATTTCTCCAGGATCCCATCATCAGATCCTGATTTCGTAACAATGGGACCAACTAGAAAGTATACCCATTCAAACGCAAAAAGAAGTTTTCAAATCGGTCTAGCCGTCTCCGAGTTATGAGGTAAGACAAGAAAAAAAAAAAAAAGTTCAAGACGAATAATTCTTTTTTTGAAGTCGGTTAAAAACTTACTAAAACCAGATTCTATTTGAACGCGTTTAAAAGTAGTAAAAGTGGTTACTGCACTGCTGATCATTGTGAAGTTGCTTCGTATGGAGCCAACCCTAAACGGAAAACCAGGCCATAGTTATAATAAATATTAATTCTCATCGGAATTAAAACAACATGTAAAATTTCAACACTGTAGGATACGAGGAAGTGTTTCTAATTCAGCTTGCCAGCTTTAATCTAAACAAACCAACAAACAGCAAGCTGAATAAAAGTTTGTAATAATAAATGAAGAATTTACGAGTATATAAATTATCCCAAGTAAGCTCGAGGAAATCAGAATACAAGGGCGCTTGAACTAGTGCTGTGAATGCACTTCAATTACAAGCAGGCTTAGTGCTTGGGTTAACTTAGAAACAATACGAACATGGCGCCGATGCACTTTGCCATGAAACAATGCGACTTTAGATAATGCAATTTGGGAAAAGGGTGATAATTATCTACTTAAGAAAACTTTAGTTTATTGGGTTTAATATCCAGTGTATTTCCCACGAACGGTTGTTTTTTTATCTAAAAAGACGCGGAGATTTAAGACCTTACAATTTTGTGTTCGTAAATAAAAACATTTGTAATCAAATTATTTTTATTTCTTATCTTCTCTTGTTATTAATAAATTTTTGTGAAATGTTATGAAAAAATATTCTTTAAATTATCAACTTTTCTTCGAAACACGATAAAAAACTGCGAGTCACAAAGCTTGTTTATGATATTTTACCTATTTCGTTTTTGAGTGCGTAAATGTTTTTTGAACTACGTGGAAATTAGCCATTGCAATCGAGGCGGAATAAGAGCCTGGCCTTTGTTTCAGAAGTCTGATCAACTTCGGCTGCATTGAAAAATTTTACACACTTTCATGAAAATGCAGTATGCTTTCCAGTAAAGGTCAATGCCCACATTGTTAGAACAACCGTGGCCTACAGTGAACACTGATAAATAGTTTATGCAATTATAGTTTAAGTTGTTACGAACACCTTCAAGTACTTATCAGTTAAGAAAATAAGTCGCCATTTGGAAATAAAACACGTTTTATTTTTTTATAACATTTATTTTTTCATAAGCACAGACATATTATAAACACTTAAAATAACTTTTGAATGGTAAGTACATAGCTTTTTAACTCATTTTAACCTTTTGAATAATAGTCACCTTCTAAGTTTAAACAGCTATGGGTTCCATTTCAATAAAAATCGGTACAGTTATATCTAATGGATAGCTCAAAAGATTTTGGAGTTATTGTATATTTTTTATTTATTTATTAATGAATGCTTATCATTTGTCCCAAACACCACCACCACCGCTCAATATAAAAAAAAATCAATCTCAATATAAAAATCTAACATCTAAGAATACTATTATATACAGGGTTATTGGAAAAACACCAACAACCTCTTAAGAGGTTATTGTACTCGTCATTATGAACAACTTTTACTATGGTACCAAACATGAAATCGCGAAAAAAAATCAGCTGTTCCCTACATTTTGACGAGTTAACCGAACTTAAATAGGAACAGCAAAATTTTTTACTTTCGCGATTTCAGGTTTGGTCTTTCAAATAACCCTGTATATATATGCACTATTGACGTATATATATGGAGACACTCCTAAAAAAATCTTTTAAAAAGTAATCTTTTAAAAAAAGAACGATAAATATATTTATTCTATAGTATCATCAGCATCATATACTAATAAGACACGGTCTAAAAACTGTGCTGGAGGAACTATATTGGTTTGATGCCGTGCCCACCCAAGATACCAGACCACAGACATGACGTGGGCACAGCATCCTACAGTCCTCCGGCCCACAATACAATTGATGTATGGCTGCTCTTCCAGTGTTTTTTTTTTTTTTTATTTTATTTAGAATAGGTTCGCGTTTGACCACCATCTCACCTGATGGTAAATGATGATGTGGTCGAAGATGGGGCACGCTTACCTAAAAGTAACCTATTCACTCTTGACTTAAAGACTCCTAGGTTATAGCTATCGGGAAACACAGACTCCGGCAGGGAATTCCACTCCTTAGCCGTACGCACAATGAAGGTATTCCCAAAACGTTTGGTGCGTATGGGTGGGATGTCCACCATGTAACGATGGCGCTTCGCCGTTTGTCTCGTAGTCCGA
Source organism: Tholera decimalis (assembly GCA_943138885.2). NCBI lineage: Eukaryota > Metazoa > Arthropoda > Insecta > Lepidoptera > Noctuidae > Tholera > Tholera decimalis. Next base: position 18,823,198 of record OW964564.2, on the reverse strand, counting down.
TGATTGAACGGGCTTGGTGGAATTAGATTGTGTAATTCCATCGCACACTCCCCGAAATGTAACCGATAGAAAACCGATAGACTTGCAACTCGTCGTCGATGTTCAAGGCTCTGGAGCTTTGATTCGACCAGTGCATCGTTGCCAATGAGTCTTTTGGCCCGCTATAGACAAAGTATGTCTTTCGGCTAATATGCCTGCTTTGGATTCGGGCCCTTAATAAAAAGCAATCATTATGAAAAAGTGAACCTTCCAAAATACTAGTTCTCCTATCATCATAGCGAGCGCGAGTGCAGAGTGAGTAATGAGTAGTTAGATTACAGTAAATTACAGTTTACTGTCAAGTTTATCATCTGTCAAGAATAATGCTGCCATATTTTAAAATATAATCGATTAGTTGCATCGATTGTTGGTCTTGATTAAATCAATTTTTATCTAACTACGGCAAAGCCTTATAGAATACAGTGATTATACTTTTTTATGTTTATGTATGTGTGGACGCGTCGTTTTCAAATCATTTCTATGGTAATCGAAAAAACTGAAATCCGACTAACGTATTTAGTAAAAGCGCTTCCCGAAGTCAAGAGCATAAAATGCTCAAGTTTTAATAAATAGTAGCCGACAACTTGCTTTTCTTTTTCACTGTTGGGTTTTAGTTTATAAGTAATTATATTTTATTTTTTATACCAATATTTTATATTATTATTAAGTAATCCGTAATTGACTAGATTTATTAAATATATTAATCGAAATAAATTGACCATACATAATGGCAACCCTAAACTTCGTCTGACATTGAAACTCGCATTGATCTATTAGTTAAATTACTTATTTATTCGCTAAAATCACGGCGTCATAGTTAGATATGGAACTTATACGGAAATTTCCTATTTAAAATACTTATATTTTTTGATAATCTTTCAAAATGTGTTTGACGTGAGCCATATCATGGCATTATCATTTGGTTTTAGCAATTAAATATACGGACGACGTACCTATGAATTACTGTTATCCTTTCATACTTTATTATAAGTACATATTTTTTGTATATAGGTACTGCCCCTTTTTTTCGGCGGGTAGATCAACAAATGACTCATCTCGCTCTGGGTGGAGCTGAAGGGAGTGTCAGACTTCTACTGACTAAAAAACCATCATGTTTCTTCAGTTGCCCTTGTAGTCCAGGGCTGCGGTATCTCCTTAGAACATTCTCGCAACCCCGGCAGACAATGGTCCTGTCGGGCCTGGTCATTGCTGCTGTGCTGCTGACTGCTCTTTTAGACGCGTGTGGAACACGACGTGCCAACTATACTCAATATAGCCATGGCCCGAGATCGGCTATGGCGCGAGGAGAAAGTTGTCTCTCCCTTACGCGTTCACGCGTTCAGATTCCACCTTCGCTAGCATGACTGCTTCGCAGAAGGAGGCTGCCATTAGCAATTTGAATTTAGACAACTATAAATTTGCAGCATGGGGACTTTATAGGGCCCTATGCTACAACTGATTACGTTATTGTATTGTGATACAGTACATTATTTTCCTTAGATCAAGTAAAATAGAATTAGATCATAGTAAAATTTTGGAAAAATACTTGTCTATGAAGAATATGGGAGTAGTCTGGATACCGGGAATGAAACAACAACTTGACTATTTGGCGTATAATCGCAGAGTGTCATACAGTTGAACAGTTACAAGGACGTATACGTACTCACTATTGCAAATATATCACAGTCTTCTTCAATTTGTTAGATATTCTTACTTCAATTTGTTAGCAAATCTGACAAAAGGTACTAACTCTGCTTAAGTTGTTACTTCGATCCATGTCCACCAAGATATGGCTTGAAATGTTCTCGAAGTATATTGGTAATTTTGTAACTTTATTCAAATAGTCCGATGTGAGAAAGTCCCTGCAAGAATCTATATCTTCTGATATAGTGCCTTGTTAAGTAATGAGTGAATTGCCTTATTCTAAGCAAATCCAAAATAACGTATTGTTCGCAATTATCTCGTAGTTTGTAAATGTTTTTCCCTTGGGTTAGCTTAAATCCTTTGTATTCAGTACTCTAGTATTAACAACCTCGCTTTGTTTTTGAGTTCACTCTGAATCCTTCATTACCATTGATTCATTACGTTCGGGAGTTTATATGGTGACACTGTTTTATCCCCTCGATGTTGTAGTCTATAACATCATAGTAGATCGTCACTTGGTGTCTGACTTCTTGTTGGAAATAGCTAATAATAGGCCATATCAAAGACTTTTAGGGTAGCAAGTCTATCGGTTATATTTCCAGGGAGTGAGTAGAATTACAGAATCTAATTCCTCCAAGCCCGTTTCATCATTGGACTACAACGAGCGGTTATGCGCCATGTGTAAATGGTGGACATCCGATCCATACGCACAAAACGTTTTGGGAATACTTTCATTGTGCGTACAGCCAAGAAGTGGAATTTCCTACCGGAGTCTGTGTTTTCTAATAGCTATAACCTAGGGGACTGTTTTTTTTTTTTAACGTGGTAAAATCATCAGATGAGTCCTCCCACTCCGGGCAGGGCCGGAGGGACTGTCAGACTTGTACTGACAGTCCCTCCGGCCCACGATATACCTACCTACGATATAATTCCACGGTATTCCTTCAATAGCCCTTTACGTACCGGGGTCACGGTAATGGGATAAGTCCCACGACCCCGGCAGGCTTCGGCCCTCTACAGGGGGGGCCTCGTCATCTTGCTGACGCTTTTGAAACGCGCGTGGGGAACACAACGCGCCGTCGACTCGGGCATGGTCCATGCTCATCATCATCGGACAGCGAGTTGCTCTTTACTCGCTGTCCGCATGCCCGCGCCTACGGTGGCCGGAGATCGTCGGCCGACGTCCGACGCCTTGGGCGTCTACCACTGCGGCTGGGCTGGAGGGAGGACACTATCCTCTCCCTCACGCGGCCCGCCTCCTCCTTCGATAGCATGACTGCTTCGCAGAAGGAGGCGACCGCTTCCCACTCCGTCTCGCCCCGCAGCATGGCCTCGACCAATGCCGGGCACGAGAGGTCTCCGCCTATCGCCGCCGTGAGGACACGTCGGTGCTCTGCCCAAGCGGGGCAGTCTTGCACCGTATGCCCTACTGTGTCCTCAGGGCGATCCTCGCAGTGGTGACACCTAGGCGTTTCTTCCTTCCTCATCAGACACAGGTACCTCCCGAAACTTCCGTGTCCGGTGAGGACCTGCGTCATGCGGTAGGTCAGGACGCCGTGACGCCGATCTAGCCACTCCTCAAAGAGGGGTCTTACCGCCGCAATTGCGGCGTGCCCGAACCTAGGGGCCTGTTAGTCAAGATTATTACTTCTAGGTAAGCGTGCTTCATCTTGGATCACATCATCGCATACCAACAGATGAGATAATGGTCAAAGGCAAGCCTAAATAACCAATAAAATACTTTTTAACAAAAAAAATAAACCAACTTGCAAGAAAAATACTGTAAAGTGAAAAATAACTTTAATTTCGGAAGTCGGTGTCAAAAATGAAAAATACAAAACCAAACCGTTAAAAAAAAAAACAAAGTTTTTTTTTCTCGCTTTTCTGTAGGTTGGTTTGTGATTTATCTAGTTACAAAAGCCTAAATGTCAATTTCTTATTACCTTTTGCAAAATATTTGTTTTCCCGATGCATAACCGTTAATAATGGAGAGGTTAATCATCTGCGCAAACGTTCAGGGCAAAAGATCAAGAAGGAGATCTCCGTTACGGTGGTCGGAGCAACTGGAGACAAACAGCTCTCACAGTTTTGAAGAAGTTCTCCGTATGGCCACCGATCGTAACAAGTGGTAGGCTTTTCCACTTGTTACGAACCGCTGGAGGCTGAATAATGGTGATCGTGATCTTCAGCCATGAAGGATCGACTGCAGAAAAAGAGAGAGAGAGAAGCAACTTCAAATTATAATTAAAGGCTGCAATAATTACATGTGACAGTAGCTTAATTTTTTTAACAAAAAGTCCCTTTCCTTTTGGGATAAAACACTAGTATAATACTCAATAAGACCGGCCTTCTTTGCCATTCCAGAATATTTATATTTTTACGGAAATCAATAACTTCTAAAGGTAGTTGACGACGAGTAGGTGCGTTATTATTACTTTCGAAATCTATCGTGGGAGGCAATTTTTCATGTTATTTCAAGCCCTTGTAGGACAAATATAGGTATGAGCTATCATTCTTTGAATTTCTACTCCTAGTTACGTCGGTAATAACATAAAGAAAGTATTGTTAAATAAACATCGTGTACCGAGTTCAGAATTGGTTAATTTTATTATTTCAGACGTAAGTATAATACATACATTACCCACTATGTTAAATAAATACTTTGTAAGTGAAATTTGCGTATTATTACCTATCTACTCATGGTAAATTTTCCACTTGAAAGGTACCTACGCTATATTATACGAATATTTTCGTAATGTAGGTCGATTTATCTGTTCCCTTTGGCCTGATTTTAACTCATAGAACCTTTTTATCGGCAGTCAGCTAGTTTAATGAATTAAGAAGCGAGTAGGTATACATACGCAGCAAAAATAAATCCCCGCTCAAATTGTAAAAATAGCGTAACTTTAAAGAAGTTTACTGCTGAATCCTCTTATACTTTCACCAAACAAAATATGTATATTAAAGTTAAGATCATTACAATGCGAATGCATTGTTTACAATTCTGATAAATTTAACCAAATTAAAGTAATAAATCGAAAGAAAAAGGCAATTTCATGCCTAAATTGCAAATTTTACTAATAACCGGTTATTAGATACATATGATTTATGAACTAAAAAAGGTAACGATGTCTTTAACGATTTATAATGCTTAATTTATTATTTTGTTTTGTATATTTTTCATAAAATAAATAAAAACCAAAAAACCTAGCGTGAAAGACCCCCACAATACCCGTCGCAAAGCTGAAACGCGTCTCGTTAAGTCGTGTCTTGACGACTCTTGTGACGGGAGGACTGTGCGTGTGATATTTTTTGTGCATAAATACAAAAAGTATAGAATTTGGAATGACTTTTCAATTCATATTGCAAATAGTATAGATATAAATAACATTTCAAAAACTGCCGACTTTATTACGTTCAAACCGATATTCATTAAATGTTTTCATTAAGATCTAGACATAATAACAAATATATATTTTTACCCGACTGCAAAGGAAGGGTTATGTTTTTCGCGCGTATCTTGTATGTATGTATGTATGTATGTAATATTTTTTATTACCTCATATCTCCAGAACCACTGAACGGATTCACATAATTGAGGTATCGTTAGATTTGTCTTAGCAGCCCAAGTGTTCTTAGATAGGTGACATTTGAAAAAATCAAACATGGCGGCTGTGCGAAGTCATTATACATAGTGAAAAAAAAAATTTTTTTTCGAATACCACAATATGGGTATCAAATTAAAGGGCTTATCACAAGGATTTCAAAAATGTATATCATATTTATCATTAGTGTAATACTAGCAAAAATAATACAAAGAGAAAGTTTAAAAATATGGACTTGAGCTCTTTCACTTTCTGAATCCGGTGGGGTGCCAATGTATCACGACCGGGAACATTAAAAAATTGTTAATTAATATTTTAAATGAAAAGTTGAAAAAAAAAGTTATTCAAAAAATCTAAAAAACCCGACTGCTCAACTGAAATGCAAGGAACAAGCACATTTTTATTTTCAAAAGTGACAAGCAGGCGGACCCGTCACAAAAAAAAAAAATACGTTCAATTGGGTCCCGCCTGCTTGTCACTTTTGAAAATAAAAATGTGCTTGTTCCTTGCATTTCAGTTGAGCAGTCGGGTTTTTTAGATTTTTTGAATAACTTTTTTTTGTTTAGAGTTTTCACTATATTGTCATAGAAGACTAGCTGTGCCCCACGAATTCACCCGCGTTTAATCCTACTACTAATTATACAACATGTAACATAATTAACGCACATCCTGAAAGTACCTAGTTTGTTCGAAATCGTTTACTGAATCGATTTCTATCATTTTTAATATAGGTAATTTTTATCCCAAAAATAATTAAAACTACGTAAATAACAGTCACACTACCCTTGTACAATCAAAAAAAACTGAAATGCAGCATAACTCAAGGCAATAAGAGTTTTAAAAGTGCAGTTTTATTTGTATTAATACAAATTCCGTATTGGATACAAAATTTATGATTATGATTTATTGGATACAAAATAAATCATAATCATAAATCATTTATTTGCTGGTCAATGGTATAATACACAGTGGTGTTAACATTACATTGAATTTCGTTCTCCTTGATCTACCTTACTGGCATGCAAAGTTTACATAATAGTATGTTTTATTTAAAATTCGGAAACTTTGTGCTTAGTAGCTTTAAACAGGTATATGCATCAACATAAAATTAGAATAGTTAACATTCAGTAAAAATTAAAATAAATAATTCCTATGATAAAATTCATTTAACAAAGAATAGCAGTACCTAGATTTTTACAATAAAAATAAAACAATCAAGTATTTTACAATATAAGTAAAATTATTATTTTATAAGGGCCATGTTAAGACAAAAAAATAAAATAATTGTGTAAGCTATTAAAAAAAAATCAAATTAAATCCATTTCATCATGGCCATTAAAATACAAAAAAAATATGTCAAAATATCAATAATGTGTAAAATAATAAAATAAAAGAATGTCAATTTTGTTGAATTTGTATTTTCTAATCACATTATTTACCTTCAAGAAAATCACTAATTTTATAATAGGTTTTAGTGATTAGAAAATCATGTAAACATTTTTTGAAAGAATTACCATCTAAGCTTTTTAATTCATCTGGTAACCTATTATAAATTTTTGGTGCCATACCGTATATACTCTTACGTAGTAGTGGCGTATTTGTTTTATGTAATTGCAATATATTTTGTGTGTTTTTCCTCCTGCTACGAGTGACTGTATCTGCTAGAGTCTCAAAAAGTTCAGGATTTGCTTTTATAAAAGTCGCGGTTTCAAAAATGTACAGACTAGGTAAAGTCAGGATTTTAATATTGTCTAAAGTATGGTTTACAGCTATTTTCAATTTTAAGATTAAACATCGATCGTATGCACCTTTTCTGGGCTTTGAATACTAGTTCTTTATTTGTCGAATTGCCCCAAAATAGTATACCATATATGAGGTATGAAGCAGTTGCTCCATGATATGCTGTGAGTAAGGCAATCATCAGTAAGGTAATCAATATTAAGTACTGGTGCAACTTTAAATAGCGCATACGCTGTACTGCTGATTTTTTTTACATAGTTCCTCTGTATGTGCTTTCCAATTCATATTGTCTCGTTCGTTTTGGTATCCTCACTAATTTCAGTATCATTATAATTATGGTCAATTCCCAAATCTTTAAATTTTGGCATTCTTTGAGTAAATTGCATTAGTTTCGTTTTATTTATATTTATCTTCAAATTATTATTATCTATCCTTTATGTTAGCTTCGTATTCATTTTTATTTTTATATTTTATAGCAACTGTACTGTCATCTGTAAACAATGTCATAGGATGAGTGGTTACTTTTGGTAAGTCATTTATATATAAAAAAATAATGGGGGGCCCAGGACAGTACCCTGTCCCACACCATATTTTACTGATCGCATGTGAGAAGTATATGCTTCTTCTCTTTTATTAGCTTCATTTATGCGTAAAGAAAAATGAACCTTATTTCAAGCATGTTAAAGTTTTTACAAATACTCTTATACATGTTTAACTAAAAATTCTGTGTATGATTATAACATAATATACTAATTGGGGTGTTTGAGGGTGTGCGTTAATTACGTTACATGTTGTATACACGAATTTCTTTCTGAGTATAGATGATGATTTAAAATTTAAGGAAAGGGTATCATATTCACTGCACTGGATCTGAATCACGAAGTAAAGTTATTTATTAACTCCTGTCCGGGGCGCGGGCGCGAGATGTCAACGCAGACGGACGTACTTCTAATAGCTCTGTATTAATTTTACCGAGAATAAAATGCATAAATATACGTAAAATCTGAATCTACATTAGTAAGTTACAAGTGATAATCGTGTGTAAAATTTCCGTGATCCAACATCTACAGCAGAAGTAACAGCAGTTTTAAATAACAACGAACTCAGATTTTTTTAAAGTTTACGCGTTCTGTACTTTTATCTCACTAGTAACACAAAATCATAGAAACCTCACGAGTTACCAATTCTACTGAATCAATAGTTCACCAATTTCGACACATTGCTCGTGAAGTCCGTAGCGCGGTTTCTAAGAGTACGCGTTGGCCCTACGAATCTCCAAATAACCTAAGTTAGAATTTAAATCTTTGGTTTGATTTTTTGTGCTTTTGGCTTTTTCTTTGCATTTGTAAAATATAATTTGTGTTAATTATTTATAATTTTTTTTTTGCTTCCGTCTACAATCAGTAATTGTACTATAAGCAGATGAGTTTGAGGTAAAATGTCAGGGCGAGCGTGACTCCAGCAAGTCATCTACTCATTAGGCTTTACATGGCCTCACAGGACCTTATAAGATGTCTTTCCTATTCAGCCGTTTTGTGTAACTTCGTATTGTCAAAGCTGAGGCCAGATTATTAGAGTGTTTTTCCAGCCTGTCATGGTATTTAGATTTGCACTTTTGGATTTCCTCCGTGACAGTATCCATTTTTAATTCCTTGTGGATTTCAGCGTTTGTGACAAACCAGGGAACTCCACTGATTGAGCGCAAGATGCCATTTTGCATTGTCTGATTATGCTGATTGTTGATTTACAAGCGTTGCCCCAGAGTTGGATTCTGTAAAGCCACACTGGCTTAAGGATAACTTTATTTATATGTAAGGAGTTTGTTGTCGATACTTAATTTTTTGTTTCGGCCCATGATCCAGTGCAGGTTCTTGAATCGGATATTCAGTTCCTGTCTTTTGGTCTGCACATGTTTTTTCCACGTCAAACGGCGATCAAGATGTAGACCGAGATATTTTACACTGTCTTGGTGGGGTAATGTGGTATTCTCAAGACGAGCGGATGGGCAGTCACCTTTCCGTAGCGTAAATGTGACATGGACCGATTTGCTTGCACTCGCTTTTATGTGCCATTTCTGTAGCCATGTGGTAATTTTATCGAGGCCTGTTTGGAGCTGGTGCGATGCCATGGTAGGGTCAGCGTGACTTGCTAGAATTGCCGTGACGTCAGCAAACGTTGCTGTGGTTATATTATCATCCTGAGGTAAGTCAGCAGTGAATATTGTATACAGGAAAGGCCCCAGGACTGATCCTTGCGGGACTCCAGCTAGCACTTCGTAGAACCTTGATGTCACATCCATGTCTTTTACTTGAAAGAATCTCCCTGATATGTAAGATTTTACTAATAAGTAATACTGGTGAGATAGGTAGATTTTTATCTTGTAAAGCAATCCCGTGTGCTAGACCTTGTCGAACGCCTGCTGAATGTCCAGGAATACCGAAGAACAGTACAGTTTTTCTTCTAGGCTTTTTCTTATTTTGTCGCACACTCTCTGTTCAATGGATAGAGTGTTCCTGTCTGAAGCTAAATCGATGGTCTGGGATGATCTTTGCACGTTTTAGGATGGGTAGAATTCTGCTCAATAATAGTTTTTCAAAGACCTTCGAGAGGATTGGCAGCAGGCTAATAGGTCTATACGAGGATACTTCGTTAGGAACTTTACCCATCTTGTGTACCATGATTACACGTGACATTTTCTATGACCGCGGGAAGTACTGGGATCTCAGAATTGCATTGTAGAGAGATGTTAGGAACACTACAGCTTTTCTTGGCAGTTGCTTCAATACTGCTTCGGTAAGTAGATCATACCCGGGAGCTTTTTTGTCCTGTAGCTTCGTAATAACTCGCCAAGCCTCTCTTACTGAGACACGACGCGGGGGTGGTGTCATTTGGAAGTTTTGTTTCAACACTCTATTAATGTGTTCTTCATTCGGGAGGTCTGACGCTGGATTTGGTGTGAAAACGTTTTCTAAGTGCTGGGAAAACGCGCCTACCCTTTCCTGTGATGTTCGCGCCCATCCTTCGGCTGTTCTTAGTGGAGGCTTGGCGTTGTGAGGCCTTTTGTAGTTTTTCGTGAATTTCCACAGTGAGTAATTTGAAGAGGCCGTAGCTGTTAATGATTCTAGTTGATCTTCTAGGGTTTTGTTTTCCCATTGATGTACCAAGGCTTTCAGGTCTCTATATGCTCTATTAAAGATGGTTTTGTCCGCGGAAAGTCTGCTTTGTTGCCAAATTCAACGGTGTTTTCGTTTTTCTAAGAGAGCTTTTTTGATGTCTAGCGGATAATTTGAATGCTTTTCTCTTGTTGTTTTCGCTGGAGTATGAATCCAACAAGCTTCCTGGATAAGGGCTGTAATATAATTTGTAGCTTCTTCTTTGTCCTGGGTTTTTAATGGGACATTCAGTTTTAATCGGTTGTCGATGTACTCTCTGAGTGATACCCAGTCGGTGTCTTTGTTGGTGAGCATTTCAACAGTTTCAGTCTCTATTATTAAATTACTTATTGTTAAAATAACTGGAGTGTGGTGAGAGGAGCTGTCGTAGCAACATTCTGGTTTAGTATAGAGTTTAGGTAACCCTTTTATCACAAAAAAATCAAGGAGGTCTGGGATCTTATTTGGGTCAGTTGGCCAATACGTTGGTTCACAGGTGGAAGATACCAGTAGATTGATATTATCTACAGTTGCTTTGAGTTGTCTGTCTCGTGTTGTACTGAGTCCGGAGCCCCAGGACGCATGCTTAGCGTTCCAATCTCCTCCTGCAATAAATCGATTTTATAACTGGCAAAAGTATCGTGTGAACAGTTCCTCGTCTATTTTGTGTTTTGGAGGGCAATATACAGCTGAGACGTTAATAAACCCTTCTCTATCCTCCACGGCAATAGTTGTTGTTTGTAAATGCTCAGTTCTGTACTCCTCCGGCATCACATGATGTTTTACTCTCTTATTGACTATGACTGCAGTACCACCATGCCCAGTACCATCAGGACGTCACATAGCAATGGTGTTCTTTGAATGTGATGTTAGTGTTGCAGGTACTATGCGCTTCAGAAACCAAGAGAATATCAATTTTGTTTTCAGACGTGAAAAGCTCAACCTCTTGTTTTATAAATAATATAATATTTATTTAGTCTTGGAAAAACAAACAAAAAAAAATGTGTCGACAAAGATTACCGTCATTAACGTTCACCCCGTATACACCGCTTGCCGCACCGTTGCCAATTCCACTTCAGCACTGCTCCTCGGAACCTAACATACTGAATACCGACTCAGTCAGTAAATAATGCGGCTTTCCAAACGCTCCGAGCAAAAAATCTTCCGAGTCAAGGATAAATCAGGATAACGAATTATCTATTTTCATGGCTGGAATTAAAACTATGATCCTAGAATTTAAGGAGGGATAAGTAAAGAAAACTCACAAATCCAGGCTACAGTTTTTTTGTCTATCACAGGATTATGGTGACCTCAAAAATGAATTTATTCAATAAATTAAAAATAAAACCGCAAATGTAACTATGTAATTCATACATCTTTCGGTCGAATGCGGCGCCCAGTCAACTTTCTTTACACATTGAATGGAGATACAATAGCAAGAACTGATTCCATGAAAGACCTGGGTGTCATATTCGACCGTAAGCTTACTTTCCACGACCACATCACATCTACCGCGAAGGAGTCCTTCAGGCGCCTTGGCTTTGTTTTAAGAAACTGTCGTGATTTCCAAAACCCTCACGTAATCAAGCTTGTTTTTGGGGCATTAGTCCGTAGCAAACTTGAGTCTAGTGCGTGCGTATGGAATCCTTTTGAAAAACAGTATGCGCTAGTTCTAGAAAAAATACAAAAAGCATTCCTAAGATACCTTTACAAACACTTGTATGGGTATTATCCATTCCTGTATCCCACTAAATTTCTGTTGGGTTGCTTGTCTTTCAATTCGTTGGAAGTGAGACGGTCGCGTGATCAGATGACTGTGATATTTAAGATTATCAGGGGAATGATTGATGCACCAGACCTGCATAATTAGGTCTGCAATCTGTTTGTCCCGGACAAGTACTGTACTCATAGAAAACACCGCCTACTGGCTGTTCCCACTCGTCGCACAGTTGCACACTCCAAGTCGCCTATTCCTCGAACTCTAGCCGCTATTAACGCTCTCTTGGACTCAAACACAGATTTAGATATGTTTGTGGATGAATGGAAGATAATATTGTCAGAATGTTTGAAGTTTTGTGAGAAGAATGTGTGAATGTGCTAAATAAATTACATATAAAGTATATTAAATAGTGTAATTGGTTTCGGCCGTTCTATTTAATGAATTAAATAAATAAATACAAACTCTATGAAAAACAAAGTTACTTTTCGTAGTTACTACGAAACTTTTCATGGGCGAGTCTGACACGTATTTGGGCCAATTTTTTGAAGGTCATTTACTAAATCGCAAATATGACCGTATTTCATACAAACACATTACAAAACCTTATAAAATAAATAATTTACAAGCATCGCTGGATGAGACTCGGTAGTATGCGGCAGGTACATATGCATAGCTTATCCATCGCCGCGCTCGCGCCGAACAGCGCGGCGGCTCTCGATGCACCCGAGGCGACCTACCTTTCAGTCTTTCCACCCCCGCCAAGCCCGCGTTGATTTTGTATGCAATCAAGAACGTTACAGTTCTTATAGTATGTTTACTATTGTTTCATAAATCTGTATCTTCTCTAAATCTATCTTACTAGACTGTAATTTCTCCTTCTTCTTCTAATAAACTATACTTGTTAAGTGGATGTTTATATTTCAAAACCAATAGACATTCTACAAGCTATACAACGTGTTACAATTTTATTTTCGTATTCTATTAGTAAAATGAAACACAATCATAAATAATCTGAATATTATGTTTGTTGCAGCCTGATCAGGGTGAAGAAAAAAAGTAACCAGAATATTCTAGCTCGACGCGGACAATTAGAAGAATTGACGACCAACATTCACCGTCAACAACAATGACATTTAATAATCAACCGACTTGTTCCAGATATTTACGAGTACAAATTGATCAGTTTTAGTCGAGTTTATGTTAAGATTTTGTTGATTAAAAAAATCATATACGTACTTATACACTTATTTTTTCTTTTTATTTATACCAGCCCATCATCATTAGATATGCATCAGAATATAACAGCTACGTACACTATATGTATGTATACTTTACCATTATATTTTATAACTATATATAATGAAACAACTAATTAAAACTAAACTAAACCAAATCCTACTCTTATTACCTATATCCGGTAATTTATTTAAAAAAAAATTGGCCAAGTGCGAGTCAGACTCGCCCATGAGTATCGTAGTAACTACGCCAAATAACTTTGTTTTTCATAGTATTTGTATGAATTGAAAATTAATGGAACACCTAAACCGGTCTTTGTCTCAGAAAATCTTACAGCAAAATTGAAAAGACTCTTGTTTCTTGCCAAGGACTTTGCCAGTAGCAATAATTATCGTTTCTGCTGGGTTTCTAATGGAAAGATTTTCCTGCGTGAAAAAGAGGGAGCTCCTCATATCCTAATTAAAACTGAATCAGATATTCCTAAAGCGAATACCAAGTGACTATCTTACTATGCAAATATCTGTCTACATATCGGCAAGTTTTACTTTGTTTTGAATTGTATTGACTTGTTAGCTCTTAAAACCTTAAATTTAACTACTGTAAATTCTAACTTGTACAAAACTCACACACTAACACTAACACTGATAAATACACAAAAATACTCTGATGGAAGGAACAAAAAAACCACAATAATTTCACGAGCTCTACTATACATTTTTGATTTTCAATGTCACTTAAATACGAACATCCTTTTTACTCTTTCTAACCATGGATAGTGAAGCATTTTATATTGCATAAGATATGGAGCGATTAACCGTTTCACAATCATATTTTTGCTTCCCTGAAGATTGTAGTGGTTACATAAATGATGCCTCTAGTGGTCTAAAAATCTTCCATCTTAATATAAGAAGTTTAACCTAAACTTCTTATATTAAGATGGAAGATTTTCGGTTCGGTTAATTCGGTTGATTCGGTTAATTTTAATAATTTGCTTATACTGTTACACAGAACTAAACTGCAGTTCGACATTATTGTATTGTCAGAGTGTTGGTTAAGTAAATGTCCATCACTTCCTTCTATAGCTGGCTTTAACTCCTTTATGTCTGAATATAATAATCAAAATGACGGCATAGTTGTATATGTTAGGCAAAATATACCCTTTACTGTTGAAGCTCAGGTCTTGGTAGATGATAATTGTTTGATTATAAAATTTCAACAAGACATTGCATTAATGGCAATCTACCGTTCGCCCTCATACCGTAATGCCTAAAACTTTCTTGATAGCCTAGACAACTGCCTTATGGCACTCAGCCCTTTTAAAACAGTAATTATACTTGGAGATATAAATTTGAATATATTGCCTAATAACACTAACTCAATTTCGGACACATACTTAAATACTATTGCATCGCATGGAATGCTACCCGGGCATCTTTTTTCCACCCGTGGTAATAGCTGCATTGATCACGAGATCATTAAGTCTGACAAACCTGCTATCACTCTGGTTATTGATTCTTTTATAACTGACCACGCTCCTGTTGTAGTGTTCTGCAAACTCCAAAATCGTATTCCTAAAGCCCCTGTAACATCTTGTCGCGTTGATATCGTTGCCTGTGTGGCAGAACTCCAAGACACTGATTTTACTTCAATAACTACTTGCTACGATGCCAATGATGCAGCTACTGAATTAGTTAGCAGGATATCCAATGTGGTTTTCAACAATACTTCCACCATTGTTGTGCCTAGCAGGAAGCGAATAATAAAGCCCTGGGTGACCCCCGGTCTTCTTAGGTGCATACGAAACCGCGACAAAATGTTTCGTAGAACTAAGAGAGATCCTGATAATAATATACTTAAAGTGACTTATACGCGTTACAAATATTTTTGTGATAATTTACTAAAAAAACTGAAAAGATTATACGAACGTGAAGAATTTATTAAAAATCGTAAAAATCCTAAAGCTACCTGGAATCTAATAAAAAAAAATCTAACCTACAGACAAGCAAATCGTGTACTAATTAACTGCTGACGATTACTCCGGACCCACATGCTTCGCTTAATGTCGTTAACAAGCACTTTGCTAGCGTGGGCTTTCCCACGCTAGCAAAGTGCTTGTTAACGACATTAAGAGAGTCTTTACTCTCGCTTCCAAAATTACGCCACAAAATGGTCAGCCTATAAGTTCTCACGACCCCGATGTAAAAAGGTCTGACCCTGGCTCAATGGCCATTTTTAGCACGGATACTGCCGAAATAGAGAGGACAATACTCAGTCTTAAACTTAATAGTGCCGTGGGCTGGGATGGTATATCTGCCACTCTGATTAAGGCTGCTAGACACGTTCTTATTCCAATAATTTGGCATGTATTCAATCTCTGCTTGTTGACAGGAGTTCTCCCCACGGTCTTTAAAAGAGCTGTTGTGCATCCTATTCACAAGAGTGGGGTCAGAAGCAGTGTCAATAATTATAGACCAATCTCTGTGTTAACAACCTTATCTAAAATTTTGGAAAAAATTATCAACTTTAGGCTCCTTAACTATCTTAACTCGAAAAATATCCTGGCAGAAAACCAATTTGGATTTCGATCGGGTAAAAACACAGAAGATGCTGTTCTGGAATTGACTGGTACTGTGGCTAAAAACTTAAACAGCAAATTCAAAACAATTGCTATATTCCTAGACCTTTCAAAAGCTTTTGACACTGTTTCTGTTCCTCTCTTGCTGAATAAACTCCAAAAAATTGGCATTAGAGGATTATCGCATGATATTTTTAGAAGTTATCTTAGTGATCGTTCCCAGATTGTAAAAATAGGAAACCATATGAGCAGCGAAGAAAGTATGTGCTATGGCGTCCCACAAGGTAGTGTTGTTGGACCTACCTTATTCTTAATCTACATTAACAAGCTCTGCAGACTCAATATACCAAATTCGAAACTTTTAGTCTACGCTGACGATACGGCAATAATTGTACAAGGAAGAGACTGGCATGAGACCCGCTCACATGCAGAATCCGCATCACGAATGGTTTCTGACTGGCTATCGAATAACTTGCTTACTCTGAACATGGATAAAACTCAATTTATAACATTTGCTCCACGTATAGCTTCTCAACCAGCTTCTCCTTTCGCTTTGATTATCCACAATTGTCTTTCCGTAAATAATAATAGCTGCTGTTGTAAATCTATATAGACAGACAGACATGACGAAACTATGAGGGTTCCGTTTTTTGCCATTCGGCTACGGAACCCTAATAAAAATGTAGTAAGCCTCTCAGAGAACAAAGTTAAATCGGCAAAGACGACAGCGACGCGAAGCGCTACGTGTCTGTATTCTTAATCTGTTACGCTTTTCGTATCTTTCGTTGTCGTATAGATATCAATCGGTAGAGGGCGCTAAAATAACAAATGCTAGTACAGTTTCCAAATCCTCAAGGTCGTTGGGCAATGCAATCCCCTTAAGAAGGATTTTCTGATAAAACAAAACATACATGTCGAAATGGCTCAAATAGCAGTGCTTGTTTGTTAGTATGTGAGTAGATGTATTCGAACTATTTGACGGGTAGAACAATTGCATTATTCGATCCATCCTAGTTTCTACAGAACGGCGAGCTTCTTACTTACAATTCTACGAAGACTACCTGGATTTCCGAAGTATTTTGTAATCAGAGACACCAGGCTTCGTAGCATATGTGCCGCTGTCTCATCCGTTTTCAAGCAGGCTTTGCAGAGAAATTTTGCCCCTGAAAACTTTTCAGGGCACTATAAATTCATTATTAGAGTACCTTCTTTATTTTAATTTTAAGTATCAGACCATCTGTTTCAAGTTTGATCGAATCACTGAACATACTAATACTACAATTTGTTGTTTGTAATTTGTCTGTTTAGTTTGAAAAATCTTACAAAAAATACCATTACATTGAGCACTTCGCCCGTGGCTTCGTCCGCCTGAATTTTGAAAAAATTAATACTCACAAATAATGCACCTCATTAGCAATCAATTTTTTCTTAGAATTGGATCATTATTAGTTCCAGAAATTACAACAAACTACATACAAACTTAGAAACAAATTTTACCTCTTTCTCATCCTCTCTCTTTAAGATTATGTTAATATTATAAATGGGAAAGTTTGTGAGAATAGATGCATAGATGTGAGGATTAATGGATGTTCGTTATTCTTTCACGCAAAAACCACACAACGGATCTGAATGATATTTGGTAAGTAGATAGTTGACATCCTGGAATCGGATCCGGATTTATGCGGGAAAATCCACGCAAACGAAGTCGCTAGGAGGTACCTGTTTCGGATTCAGCAGGAGGACACGCCCGGGTGTCGTCATTGTGTGGATCATCCGGAGGACATGGTGGAGCATACGGTGGAGGTGTGCCCCGCATGGGCAGAGCTTCGCCATGTCCTCGTTGAGGCGATCGGCGGCGGCAACCTCTCGCGCCCGGCCCTGGTTCAGACCATGGTGTGGAGGTAGAGGCAATGGGATGTAGTCGCCTCCTTCTGCGAAGCAGTCATGCTAGCGAAGGAGGAGGCCGAACGCGCGAGGGAGAGGCAACTCTCTTCCTCACGCCCACTGTCCTCTCACGCCCACGGTAGCTCACTCTCCGGTAAGGACCAGGCCCGGGTCGGCGGCGCGTCGTGTTCCGCGCGCAAAGAGCTGTCAGCACCAGTGACGGGGCCTCATAAGGCCATTGCCCGCCGGGGTTGCGGAAATGTTCTAACGAGATACCGCTGCCCCGGAACTTAAGGGTAGCTGAAGGAACAGGGTGAGTTTTTAGTCAGTAGAATTCTGACACTCCCTTCCGCTTAACCCAGAGCGGAAGAAGTCATTCGATGATTTTCCCATTGCACCCTGAAAAAAAGGCAGGAGCTTGTCTTACTAATTATATTAGGGTGCTAATTAAACAGACTTCTTTTTAATGTCATTATTCGCCTCTAAAAATCTACATTGCCTTCTAAATTACTAAGTCAGCCACAATTAACGAGCTTCTGAATGACACTATCTTAGCCACTAGTTATCTTCTATGTAAGCCACTGCTTACATAGAAGACATACTGCATACATACTGCTTAGCATGGTAGTTATTTTTAGCATCTAAATTTGTAGCATGCATTCAAGCAGTAAACTTTTAAAATATTAATATATGACATGAAAAAAGAAACCTAACCAAACCTAACGCTTATATTTTATGTTTTTATAAAGTATAAAACTGCGAGAAGAATAACTGCAAGAACTGGAATACATGAGATTTTTGATAGATCATATAAGGTCTCCATCGAACGATGGAGGAGCTAGTGAATAAAAAAAACCTAACCTAACCTATCAGGACATTGTGTTGATGCTGTAAACCATAAAATGGTGACGAGATGTGAAATCCTCGGCTGAATTAGTAAATTAGGTGGCAATATATAAATAAGGAGGACAAGTTAAGATAATTCTTGATCTTTACTTATCGCTTTATGTAGAATATTTAGTTGGCGTTGTAAAAAGGACTAATTAGTTTATAGGGGGCTGTCTCATTTTCCAGTTGCTTAGTTATAAAATGAGAAGTTTGATCACGTGGCTAATAAAGAAATCTGTGGCTGGACTTATAATTTCCCATTATATTATATACTAGTACTCACGCGGGGCTTCGCTCCCGTGGATTCTATCACGGTAAAAACACAACTCTCCTTTTTGCGGTGGCGTAAAAAGTAACCTATAACCTCCCTCAAGCTTCAAGCTACTTCCATACCAAATTGCATCCAGATCCACCCAGTACTTTCAAAGATTAGCACGTTCACGCAAACAAACAAACAAACTTTTCCGCTTTATAATATTAAGTATAGATGTGAAAGTTTATGAGGATGGACGTATGTTTGTTACTCTTTCATGCAGAAACTATAGAATATATATATCCACCCAGTACTTTCAAAGATTAGCACGTTCACGCAAACAAACAAACAAACTTTTCCGCTTTATAATATTAAGTATAGATGTGAAAGTTTATGAGGATGGACGTATGTTTGTTACTCTTTCATGCAGAAACTATAGAACGAATTTATATGAAATTTGGTATGTACGCAATTAAAATCCTGGAATATCACAGGCTACTTTCTATTCCGGAATTATCACGGGATAGGGATTTAAATGGGAAAATCTTTTCACGTGAACAAAGTCGTGGGCAGACGCTAGTATTACATATTTGAGTTACCCTCATACGATCACGTCAATCAATCAATCAAAGGGAAACTTTGACAGTTTTTGTCTTCAAGTTATTTTAATTGTGTCTGGCGTAATGTAACCTATACAATTGGATTATGGGGGCAAGTCTTATTCTACATAGAGAAAACTGAATTATATCTTTCACGGTTCGTTCACTTTTGGGATAACGAGCGCTTGAAGCAATAACAACAAGAAGTCTGTTCATATTTGTGAGGCCACGTGTTATAGCGATACTAAACTTAAGTTAGATTAAGATTACCACGAATTCCAACTTGACTGGTTATTACTTCGCTCAATTCTCCGAAAATAGAACTTGGTTAAACTGTATATTTTGAAGTTAGAGTGTTATAACTTTTCAGTGGTACAACCTGGCCAGAAATAGACTTAGCTGTTATATTCTGATGCTAATTTAATTTACATAATTTGTTATAACTAAACGATTGGTCTTTTAAAATAGATAACTATAACCTAGGGGTATTTAATTCAAGAGTGTATAGGTTAGTTCTAAATAAGCGTGCTTCATCTTCGACCACATCATCGCTTACCATCAGGTGAGATGGTGATTAAATGCGAGCCTATTATTATATTATCAAGAATAAAAGATATATAGATAAACTTGGGTGAATATTAATTCTTGCCTCACCTAGTTCAAGTTTTCAAAGTAAAATTATACGTTATTTTTAAACAATTTACAAAATTAAAAAAAAGCCTGGAAAGACGCCCAAATTATCCCTTTACCTAAAAAAACTCGTCCTGCATCTTTTTCGGATTATCGACCCATTTCTATTCTCCCATTCCTATCCAAAGTCCTTGAAAAGCTTGTACACCAACAACTTAGCTCGTTCCTCTCTAAGTATAATCTCCTGAATCCCTTCCAATCTGGTTTCCGTCCTGGTCACAGCACTACCTCTGCACTAGTTCATATTACGGACGATATAAGGTCTGGCATGGAGATGGGGAAATTAACAGTACTTGCATTACTAGACTTTAGTAATGCGTTTAATACAGTTGACTTCGACATTTTGCTCGGCATTCTATGCTCTTTTAACATATCTCCATCGGTAGTTGACTGGTTTCGTAGCTACCTGTTTGGTCGCCGGCAGCGTATTTCCATTGAGGACTCTTTTTCTTCTTGGTGTGATACCTCTGCCGGTGTACCGCAGGGTGGCGTTTTATCTCCTTTACTTTTCGTACTTTTTATAAATGCTATAACTCAACGACTATCTTCTTTCTACCACTTGTATGCTGATGATTTTCAAATTTACACCCAAGCTCCACTTGTAGAGTTAGCTGATGAAATCGAAGCTATTAATTTGGACCTCGCACGAATTTGTGACTGGAGCGCTGAGTTTGGGCTGAAAATCAATCCTGCTAAGACTCAGGTTATTGTTGTTGGTAGCTCTCGAACTATCTCCAGGATTGATTGGACGGCACTTCCCCAGGTTTCTTTCAATAACACCTTCATACCTTATAGTCACAGTGTGAAGAACCTGGGAATACACATTGACGACACCCTTTGGCCACCACGGATTTGGGTAAAGGGAAGCGTAGGACAGTCAGAGTCTGCCAAGTAGTTTCTACTAAATCTGAAATAGTCCGACGGCAGTACTCTTTTATTAGTCCCGTGTTATACAACAGAGTGAACACCGAGCTTAATATCTATCCATACCCTTCCAATGTATGTAAAAGACTTGTTGATAAATGGTTGCAGACTCTCACGTATGAAGAACTGGAATGCTTAGTAAAACCCTAATCTTAAAAGCATAATTATGTCTACCTTCTGTGACTTACATGCACTACTCAAACACATATCCCACAAAATCAACACTTAACACACTCATCACACACACCTTACATGCATGCACTTACAACTCAATCGCACATAACACACACTCACAACACTCATACTGTAAACCTAGCATCAGTACGTACATCATACATTTACTTAATCAGATTCTATTTCTTGTTGTACCAACTTACTTTCTGTAATATATGGAACTCTGTCTTCTTCCTCCTGGAGGTGGGCGTTAGTAGCTGCGACACAGTTTCTAACTACTGCAGCTATTATCGTACGCAATCATATTGTAATTAACTGTTATTGTTCCAATAAAAGTTTTTAACTTTTTTTTTTTTTTAACTTTTAACTTTAACCCTTTCTTGGACTAAACAGTTACAGGAAGTTAGTCGTAAAGTATTTGCTTCTGCAGGCTCCTTGAGACGCCTTCGTAATTTTCTTCCCATCTCTACTAAAATTGCAATTGCACAAACTCTCCTTCTCCCTATTCTGGACTATGCTGATGCCAGCTATCTCGACTTGACCCAATACCAATTAGACAAGCTAGAGCGACTTCAAAATCTCTGTATCAGGTTTATATTTGGCTTGCGCAAGTATGACCACGTTTCTGATTTCCGCGCTCAGCTCAAATGGCTTCCTATTAGGTTTCGCCGGAATCTTCACTTACTTTCTCTGCTTTATAATGTGCTCTTTAATCCTTTTACTCCTTTTTATCTTAAGGAACGCTTTCAGTTCCTCTGTGACACACATTCTAGATCCCTGAGATCATCGGAAAATTTAGATTTAAGTATTCGTATGCATTCCACTTCTTTCTTTGATAAATCTTTCACTATTCAAGCAGCTCGTTTGTGGAATGCATTACCCATTGAAGTGAGGCGTGCTCAAACGCTACCAGCGTTCAAAAGAATGGTGAAGGAGCATTACCTCTCCCTGTAAGTTTATCCCCTTCTTTCTCAATTATAGGTACATGTAATATTTATTAGTATATGATTTTTGAATTGTATGTATGTATTTTATATTATTATGTTCAATTAATATTATTTATGTTGTTTGTACACTGACAGCCCTTAATCTGTCTCCTTTAATTTTTGTCCATCCAAAGGTTGTCTGTAAGAGATCGCCCTGTGCGATAAGACCGCCCATTGTACACTAGTTTAAATTTTTGTATCCATAGAAATATTGTGAGGTGTACAATAAAGTATATAATAAATAAATAAATAAATAATAAATAAAAATATTTTAGTATAACTTTATGAAAATTCGTTTGACTTTTTGCTCAAACATAAAATGCAAAAATATTGATATACAAAATGACCATGAAAGTCCAAATCCAACGTTTAACTAAATTATATAACCAAATACTAAACTGAGTATGGTCATACATATATCGCACTTTCACATCAAAACAAAGAATTATTTTAGAACAGCTGCAATTGACCTTAGTGACTGTTACAGACATTTTTTACGATTAATCTATAGTACATAACGCGAGCGAGGCCGCGAGCGAAAGCTAGTCTTTAATAATATGTTTAATCACTTTACTAATCTACTGAAACTACTCAAAGTCTCGACCAGAAACCAAAATTGCGAGTTTTAATAGAACAACGCGGAATAAAATTCACAGCCGTCTTAACTATTCTGTAGTAATTATCACAAAGCTAACGATACAAAATTAATCAACCCATGTAGTGACGTGTAGTGACTCGGTACCGCAAGCCTTAAGTTTTCTGAAAATCTCTGAGGTCATCAGAAAACTTAAGGCTTGCGGTACCGAGTCACGCCACCAATTTCTATGCTAAGTCGTTCGCAGCTCAAGCAGTACGGCTGTGGAATGCTCTACCCGTGTCAGTAAGACAAGCACAAACACTATCTTCTTTCAAAAACTTAGTAAAAGATCTTTATCTCTCTCCTTAAATTGTTATTATGTATGTCTTTGTTTCTTTCTTTTTCTTTTTTAATTTTTGTATGCATATATATGTTTTGAGAACGTTATTTATTGTTTAGTATTTTATATAGATAATTAGTACACCGTGGACTACCCGCGTAATTATTTTCTCCTTCTGTGTCAAATCCATCCAAAGGTTGTCTGTAAAAGATCGCTTTTAGCGATAAGACCGCCCATTGTATAACCCTTTTAATTGTTAAGTCCATAATTTTGTTTTTATTGTTATGGTGTACAATAAAGAATATATCTATCTATCTATCTATCAACCCTTGCAATTACCGGTGGGGTCGAATATCGCCGCTGTCAAACAATTACGGCTGATGTTTATCGGACGTCTGTCATCATTCATCTTGTCCCGCCAAGTAATTCTGTTAAATAGTTTGTAACACAAAAATGTGGGTGGCCCATACTGTACCTAATCAAAGCTGTAGGGGTCTGCTACTCTGTAAATTAATTATTGAAATGGTATTCATGAAGTTTTGTTAATTAACTCTCTTCATATATACCTATATATATGGAAGTATGTTTCGGCTATGGACGTATATATAACCTTCTGCTAACCACTCTCAAAATTGATTGACGATGGTATCTATCTAATTGATATTGTTAAAGCTACAAAATTTTATACATATCCTGAAGTTAATATCTATGTGATAGAGTGATGGGCAGTGACCAACTATTAAAATATAAGGTCCGCCATTACGTTCCCATTGCTCAATCACGTTGCGGCCAATTTTACAATGGGTAAGTTTTCTCACGATAGTTAAAAGGGGTTAACACATGCGTCATCTGTTTATTATTGAGCCATAACTTGCGAATTGTTTAGCATAGGCGTATAAGTTTTATAACTAGGTAACGCTATGGCAACTATTTTCCCACGACATTGCAAGGTTTTCCGTAAAATTGTTGAAAAAGAAAAATATTTTAGCAAGTAGGTACTGTTGAAGACAAGACGTTTTCTCTACGTATTTCTCTCCAAGTATTCACGTTTTAGTGACTTGATCTACCTTTAAGTAAGCGGACACTGGCAAGAGTCTTACGGACCGCGCGTCGTAGTTTGTACACAAAGGACAGGTACAAAGCCGGAGTCTCGCACATTACGAAAATCCGAGATTTCTTAGCGACACTAAATCTGAAGGTATAACTTTTTATTTTCTATCTGTTCTAACAATTATTTTTAATTGAGCTCGCTCACAAAAAAATTAATGATGTTGAAATCCGTGAAAAGTGTGAGTCGCTGCAGATTCACAACTCGAGTGGCACATCTGTTACCGGGCTGCTCGCTCCTCTGACTTGTAATAATGGATTTAACGAGCTGGTTATGAACAAACGGCGTCTTCATTTCCAGGGTCCCGTTTATTCGTCCTTTGCCCTATTTCACTGCCACACCATTACACTGAATGAAATAATGGACTCAATATTGCACACATTTGGAAGGTCTCCTTCACGCACTAATATTTCCGAAGGTGTTTATGATTGAATGACAAAGAAGACAATTTCATTGCAAAAAACGAGGTTAATTTGGTACAGTTTCACCGTAAGTAATTTACGTTGATTGTGTAGTGTATTACAAGTCATTATGTTGCGTGTTTTCATCGGTAAAATTTATCGGAAAGGGACACATGTTTCGTTTACAACTTTAATTACATTTATTAACCCGAGTTTAAACTGAATTTACGCTGACACGCGTACAAAATCCATTCACTAAATAGCCCCCATCTCGTATAATGAGAGAGGCTACGTAATCCAATTAATTAGCTGCGAGATGAAACTACATGCTAGTTGCACAGTATCCTCCTCCCGAGGCGGCGCGGCGCGGCAGGGGCGAGCGGAGCTCCGCTGTCCCTTACTGACCTATCCTTGCAGTATTTCACGGAAACTAACCATTTCCCTAAGAATTTGTATCCGTATAATACATAATAAATTGTGATGGTCTTAGAAGGGCCGCACATTAAATTGAAGAGGTCCCAAAGCGTTCCGCCGTCTGATAGTTATATGAATTCCAATTTTTAGAATATTGGGTTTCTTGAGTATAATTTTGCTCGAGTTGTTGTAACGTAAAGTAATTAGAGATGAAGATTGCCTTGTGCTTTTATCGGTTTTCTAGTTTTCTTTTTGAGCAGTAGTTTTTGAAGTAATGGTTAATTTATAATTATGTTGATGGTTTGATTGATTGGTGGATGGTTGCGTATTTGACTTTAAAACTGTATTTTTCATCCATAACGAAACGGAAGCGTAGTATTTATACAGGGTTACAGGTTAAGTCGACCTAGATCTGTTAAGAGGTTGGAGTTTCCATCATTTCTGACTGATTTGCCTACGAAACACCCCACCCTAAACCTAACCGTTTTCGAGATAAACTTAAAAAAAAACGATTTTTGTCTATTATCCTTATTTTTTTATGTTTTGAGCCTCTAATTTTATTGTTTTTGCGATTTTTGTGTAGAAGATAGGTTTGTTTATTATTCTCAACACAAAAATTGCTGATTACTGAACCAACTGGGTTGTAATAGAATAGGCAAATCAGTTAGAAATGATGGAAACTACAACCTCTTAACGGATCTAGCTCGACTTAACCTGTAACCCGGTATAATTTCCTTTTATATAAAGTTAAAGAAAATCAATTAAAATACTTAGTACCCACGTAAGTACTTTTGACTAAACTGTAGTCACCTATAAATTAGCTACTCCTCAGCTGCTAATTAGTACGTCAAGCTTGATGATTTTGCAATATTCCCAGCACCATTAATAGTAGAGGTCTTTAGGGAGACATAATCTATAAGTACGAGTATCTATGCGTAAGCGTAAATATCTTCTCTATATAGTATAGATAATCTAAATGTATATATGTAGTAATAAAGGGACAATATCTACCTATAGAGAGTATAGAGATAGGTAGATTATGTTCCTTTATTATGTGTTCCCGAATTCCCAATGGGTTATATAGAAGCCCAGTTTTAAGGCCCCTAATAATACCTACTACTGAATGTTAAGTAGGAGTATCGTCGGTCAACCACGCAGAGTAGGAACCCTACTCTGCGTGGGTGCATATGGGGTTGCGGGAATGTTCTAACAAGATACTCCACCCCCGGAACCAATGGGCAACTGAAGGAGTAGGGTGGGTTTTTAGACAATAGAAGTCTGACATATCCCTTCCGCTCTACCCACAGCAACAGTGTTTCACTTCCCATAAAAAAAAAACAGTCCATCCCGTTCCGTGGAGGCAACCCACATAAATGGAGTATGTTAGGTAACTATAGTTTTATATTTAGGCTAACATATGTTACTCTGTAGTTAATGTATGGAGCATAGAAGTAAGTTAGTTATAAGATACCAATTGTAACATATAAATTTGAATTTATATTAAACAATTTACTGTATAGTAACTAAGCACAATTAGTCCCCGTGTAAGTAGTTTTTAAAGCATAAGTTTGGTAATGGATAAAGAATGACAAGGTTTCCAATTAAGTTGGAGGTAGTAAGCTCACAATGCCCTGTAATGACGGGTACATTTATTAAAAAAAAACCCACATAAATGGACACGCATCCTACGTCAAGAAATCTGCATCACTGCAAATTTGCGATGTGATTTCAAGTTCATTTTCGTTGTTGCGAACCCGAATTAATGATAATGACTACCATGGAACTTCAAAAGGATTTTTTCCTAAATTATTTTATTATTTTGTAAGAGGTAGGTAGACCTATATCAAATTATTTTATTGCAGCATTCATAGCCTGTTCTTTTGTTATTCTTGAACCCTACAATGTAGTAAATTTGCATTATAAATTATATGATTGCGAGAAACTATCTATTTCCACACGTAGATATCTACTCTAGACCAGGACTTCACTCAGAAATATCGGTTGCCAGCATCGATCTCGAATAATAAGCACCTAAGTAGGTAGCTACAACGATTGTGGTGTCCAAGAAAAGGCAACCCCTCCTGGGTGCCATAAAAACTTCGTCCTCCGTCTACTAATAATAAAATAGTCATGTCGCACGGTGGGCTAAAAAACGGCTTTCATAGACTTAGGCATTTTATTTTGCAAGTGCCAGTTTTTGTGCCGGATATCACTTCTATTTGTTATAACAATATACAAAAATGACACCAGAATTGATTCTGCACAAAAACGAAGGAATTATAATTTTTTTACGAAAATTTTGTATGGAGCTAGTATGAAAAATCGAAATATCTCTGAAACGGCAGCGATAACCGTAATATCCTTATTTAGTACTAATTATTTATGATTTTTTGACATACGTTACATAATGGTTGTAGATGCCTTTTTTTTTTTAAAATCGTCAAAATATTTTTATTTATTTTTACATATTAAACGTTCCTTTTAGTGTTTAAGTTGAAGAATTCAGAGCTTTAACAACTCTTAACATAAAATAGCATCACCCCTATAGACCTGAAGGACTAGACAGAGGTGTGTAGTATCTTGTTGATCTTGTAAGATTTCCAACAATACCAAATAGTTGAATATCAGTGTCAAAGTGCCCATGCTGTCGCTTCTTTTAGAAAGATAGGGGAATGAAATTGTTAATTGATCATACCCTAAAAGTATGATTACAACATAACCGGACACATAATAATATCGACACAAAAAGAATTTTAAAACCTTGCATACGTTCAAAATACAAAATAACATATTGTGTAGTCATCTAATGAGTCTGATGACAAGTAATTAAGTAATTAGAATTATGGTTGTAGTCTTCTGATTCTAATGAGCCTATTAAGTGATTAAATGATTTGAAATATCTCGCAACAATACCAACTAAGAACTGCATTCACCTTTTTATAATTAGTGAGCTAATGTGATTTGCTAATGTTGATTAGTTCTACTATGAGTTCTACGAAATGTTTTTGACGATTATAAATTTTTATTATCATATCTTTTATAACTTTAATGAGGGTAGTTAACTAATTATTGACTTTATACAATAAAAGGGCTATAATTTTGTTCCATAATTTAGATTGTTCACAACCTTGTAACTGCTAACACTAAAACTATTTGCTTTGCGACTACAAAATCTTAGAATGGAAAGTTTAATCACCTACTTAGATTTGTTTGTTCTTCTAAAAAGTGAGTGTCCTTCATTTAATCATGAAGTATTGTTTAGTGCAATTGTGTCCCGCATAGGCGATTGCCTTTCTGCCGAAGATCAAGTAACTCTCAAAGAATTTTGCCGGAGATTCACGCGAGCTGCTTTAAACAGGTGGCAGAAATCTAAACGATTCTTTGATAAGTTTAGAAATACGTACGGAGAGTGGTTGCAAGCAAATATTGATTGGCCGAGTTGCGTGCAAACTTTAATAAATCAAGAACCAACTGTTGATGAGATACCAAGAGCACGCTCAGTCTCTCCAGAACCTTCGACATCATCGACTGTTGGAACAATGACAAAAAGGTCCCGAAAACCATTCAAAGATCTGGGAAGCAAACAGAAAAAGAGAAGATCTAGTGAGCACATAGGCGAGGATTCCTGTGAATTGGCATATGCAGCTGCAGCACATTTAAAAGAAGAAGGTTATGAAGATATCGCATCTGTAATCAATTATATGATCAAAAATCCAGAAGCTGCCGTTAAAATCAAGGAAAGCATTAAGAAAACAGTAATATTTACACCAGAGAAAGCACTTGGATTGCTTCTTTCACTTAAGCTTTCAAAGTGGCAATATATTACGTTGCGAGAGACTGCCATTCGGGAAGGTGCTAAGGATATTTACCCATCCTACTATAAACTGCAACAAACTAAGCTTGCATGCTACCCTCCTAATCAATCAGTATCAGTTACGGATTCATCAGCTAGAATTACACTTCAAGCTTTACTTGACATCACGGTGAAGCGGATTCTTCAAAGTCTTTCTGATAATGTGGAAAATAAGCAGTTAAAGCTGATATCGAAGTGGGGATTTGATGGTGCTTCCAATCAAAGCCGATACAAGCAGAAAATGGACGGCGAGCATGATGATTCAAGCATTTTCATGACCTCCTTGGTGCCACTGAAACTGACAGATGGAGATAATACTATATGGACAAACCCGAAACCATGCTCAACTTTTTATTGTCGTCCGGTTCAGTTCACTTTTGTAAAAGAAAGCCATGCAGTTGTCATTGATAACAAAAGAAAAATGGATGAGGAAATTGAGGCCCTTAACCCCACAGAGTGCATTAATAGTAACAGGGTGACTCATAAACTAATGATGACAATGATCGACGCAAAAGTCTGCACGTACCTTTCTGAAGCTAGATCAAATGCATCATGCTACCTGTGCTTAGCAAAACCAACAGAAATGAACCACTTAGATGCTGTAACATCAAAAACTGTGTGTTCTGACATATATGAATTTGGCCTATCATCCCTACATGCCCGTATAAATTGCATGGAATGTCTGTTACACATTGCGTACAGACTTGACTTCAAACAGTGGGCAGCAAGAAGTAATGAGCATAAAGATATGTTACAAAACAGAAAAAAAACATTCAAAGTAAATTTAAAGAGGAGCTCAATCTGTTAATTGATATAGTAAAACAAGGCTCGGGAACTACCAATGACGGGAATACCGCAAGGAAGTTTTTCGAGTTTCCCAATAAAACTGCAGCTATTACTGGGTTGGATCAAAACCCGATAAAAAGATTTGCTGTTATTTTGCAAGCAATAACATCTGGTGAGAAGATCGATGTCATCAAATTTAAAGATTTTGCTCGCAAAACAGCAGAAAAGTACGTGGAATTATACGACTGGTACTACATGTCATCAACCGTACATAAACTATTAATACACGGAGCTGACATAATCGAAAAAAATGATATTGTCCCGATTGGGACTCTCTCGGAAAAAGCCTCAGAGTCTCGAAACAAAGATTTTAGGAGGTTCCGGGAACATCATTCGCGGAAAAGAAGCAGGCAAGATTCTAATCAAGATATCCTAAATATGCTTGTTGTTTCTTCGGATCCTTTTCTAAGTGCACAAAGGCCGAAGTTAGATGCCAAAAGGAAGACAACCTTTTTTGCTGAAACTCTCGACCTAATACAGTTTCCGGAAACTGAGTTCGAGTTTGTAGGTATATCCGATCTGGATTCTGACTCGGAATTGGAGTCCGACAACGAAAGTTGTAAAGAAAATTTGTAAAATTTAATTATTTTTCTTTATGTTCTTTTGTTATTTATGTTAGTTTATTGTACCAATATGTTTAGTTAATAATTTCATAAATTATAGTTTCAAAAATGTATTTTGTATAATTGAATTTATTAGATATTATTTTTGTTACTTCTGTTTTATTTAAATTACCTATCAATAAAAAGTTTATATACAGTCTTTTTTTTTTCACATATTCTTAATATTTGGGGAAAAAGCATGCTTCCTAACGATGTTCTTAACTTTGACACAGTTCATGGATCGTTTTGAACAGTTTCATATGTTAAAATAAATAATGTTAGTACTATAATCCCCTATAAGGATATTATTATTATTATGTGTCCGGTTATGTTGTAATCATACTTTTAGGGTATGATCAATTAACAATTTCATTCCCCTATCTTTCAAAAAGAAGCGACAGCATGGGCACTTTGACACTGATATTCAACTATTTGGTATTGTTGGAAATCTTACAAGATCAACAAGACACTACACACCTCTGTCTAGTCCTTCAGGTCTATAGGGGTGATGCTATTTTATGATAAGAGTTGTTAAAGCTCTGAATTCTTCAACTTAAACACTAAAAGGAACGTTTAAATATGTAAAAATAAATAAAAATATTTTGAGGATTTTTTTTAAAAAAAGGCATCTACAACCATTATGTAACTTATGTCAAAAAATCATAAATAATTAGTACTATAACCCCCTATAAGGATATTACGGTTATCGCTGCCGTTTTAGAGATATTTCGATTTTTCATACTAGCTCCATACAAAATTTTCGTAAAAAAATTGTAATTCCTTCGTTTCTGTGCAGAATCAATTCTGGTGTCATTTTTGTATATTGTTATAACTAATAGAAGTGATATCCGGCAAAAAAACTCGCACTTGCAAAATAAAATGCCTAAGTCTATGAAAGCCGATTTTCAGCCCACCGTGTGTCGCGTCTGTGTCGTGTCTACCTAGCATGTTGTTTAAGGAAATATCTTTTTATGTCGAGTTTTGCTACTGTTGTGCTTTCTCACTATGTAAGTACAATATTTGAATGTATTTATTAGGCTCATCAACAACTGTTGATACCAAATTATTACAATAATAATTGCTTAGCTACCTTTTCTAGTATCACAATGTGTACAGGAAAGCATCACATATACCATTGTGAAAAAAATAAAACTATATATAATATATATATAATTGTTCTTAACTCTCGAAATTAGAATTAAATAAAACAATAAGTAAGTTTATTGCCACAGAAGAAAAATACAAAAGGTTACATGATATGTAGATGTTAAATACATATCTAAATATACAACATACAATTATAATAACATTTAAAAGACTAGCTACATACTGTGCATTACTTTGAGGAGCTTGGTAAAAAATCTGCATGCACATCCTCATGTTCGCTGCAAGTATTTAAAAGTTGACACAGTCGAGAAATGGTCGAGTTAGCACCGAGAACGGGGTGGAGGATGCAAGGGAGCTATGGTAGTACTATACCCTCGTGCTCTCTCTAGCTTCAGCTCGGTACCTAATTTTACCTAATACCAGAAGTAGTCTATTTTGGTTTACAAAGTCTTTTAAAGGTAGTGAGTGAAATCTATTATGTCTCCATGTTTTTCTAGAATAAAAGTCTTAAAATGCGATAATCTAGCTAAATAAGATATCTCTTTGACTATTCTAAACGAATACGCTAAATGCCAAAGGAACCTCATCTGAATTCGCTCAAGTCTCAGCTTATGAATAGCATAATGTGGCCTCCAAATAGTGCTACAGGATTCCAAGATGCTGAGAAAATGGGAATTGTGCAATTTAATATAAATGTATATTATTAGGTATATTTAAGTAAAGAGCCACATGCGTTATTTGACATGTTCCGAACCTGTAAATAGGTAGACCGCACATCGGCTAGTTAGCTACAATTGTAGTCAAACCGCTGAACGGCGTGCATCGCCCAAAATATTCGACGTGTGACGAATTTTATTACATTTTGACAACATTTACATTGCCGCTCATGTTTCATAAATGAATTTTATATGTTTATTTTTTATGTATTGCTTATTTTGACAACTGATTATTCTAGATAGAATATTATCAGTGATTGAGACTGTGGAAACGTCATAATACAAAGGATTATGTGATATTTTGACAGTATTTGTCTACTGCCGACAGAATATCAATTGTCCAGAAAGTCTTTTCAAGTATGTCGTGGCGTCGAGTTCATCTCTTTAGACAAGACCACCACTTCAACTAAAGTAAGCGTTTGACATCGAGCTGCTTCTTGCAGTTAGGCGGGAAGCCAACTTGCATACTTGTAGTTGGGAAGATTAGCTGTTATTCTTGAAAACCTATGAATTATAATAGTACTTCACGTCTGAACAGCTTCTGAATCTATACAAAGCAAATGCCGTTTCTGCGTGGAGTATTGCAGCTACTTGTGGGATAGCTCTGCAAAATACCAACTTGCTGCATTGGACTCGATCGAGCGCAGAGCTAAAAGGCTTATAGGCGACGAGATGCTGGTGGACAAGCTTCAAAGCCTGGCTCATCGGCGAACCGTTGCTTGCCTGTCGGTTTTCTATAGATTTTACTTCGGGGAGTGTGCGCAGGAGCTCCATGACCTGATTCCTCCATCTCCATTTCACTACCGGTCTACCAGACGTACGGCTGGGTACTACCTACACTTGGTTGATATACCGTCTTGTCGTACCAAACGCTTCTCCTCCACATTTATTGTGCGCACGGTTGTGTGTTGTTGAATTGAAAAGTTGTGGAATTCTCTGCCGGCTTCTGTGTTCCCTGCCACTTATGACCTTTCAGCCTTTAAAGCAAGAGTAAATAGGCATCTTCTGGGCTCGCTCGTCACATCGTAGACCTCATCTATCGCTTACCATCAGGCGCAATCGAGGTCAAGAGCGGGTTCATCCAAAATAAAATAAAAAAAGTTGTGCTTTCTATTAAAATCTTGAAGGTTAAATAAAAAACCTTTTCATTAAAATGTTGGTTGGTTTTATAAAATTAATGTTGGTAATAATATACATTTTATATAATTTGCTGTATGCTATCTAATGTAAGCATTTCGTGCTCATTAATACGTTCTAGAAATCCAAGAGTTGGAATAGTACCTATTTGTCCAAGTAAAGTATCGTTTCAAAGGTAAATCTATGTGTAAATATGGGAACATATAAATTTAGAAAATAGCTTTGGATAGCATATACTTTACCATTCACATTCTAAGAACCTTCTAATTAGCAACAATGCATGTGGAAACAATTGTTTGCTTGAACGCGCACGTACCTGGATCGTACGAGTAAAAGGGTAATTCAATTAAATGTAGCTCTTTCAAAATGGACTTATAATTATGTACGGAATAGATTTCCGTTTAATAGGGAAAGCTGCTGGTTTTGATAGTCAATGTTCTTGTATTAATCTCTGACCCTCGTTGGCTATACACAATGGGCATCATGTCAGACATTAGTTTCGTCTTTATCGAATTATGTTCCGAATTTGGTTAGTCCCAGTTTACATGAAGATTTTGGAAGAGCTCGTTATAACAGCTGCACGAATCGATCTTCACAGTAAAGAATGCTTCGTAAGGTCAATGACCATATTAACATATTGAGATTCCTCTTTGCCTCAGTAAGAACATAAAGCCGCTGGTTGGTTTAGACACACTACACTACACTAATTATTATATATATATATATATATATATAATAATATAATTAAATAATAAATAATAAATTATTTATAATTATTATATATATGTATATAAATTATATATATAAATTAATAAAATAAATATATAAATTTATATATATATATATAATATTATAAATGCTAAAGTTTGTGAGGATGGGTAGACGGATAGATGGATGTTTGTAACTATTCCACGCAAAAACGACTGAATGGATCTGAAAGAAATTTGGCACCAAGATAGCATAAATCATGGAATAACACAGGCTACTTTTTATCCCAGGATTCTTACAGGATTGGGATTTGTGCGGAAAAACGATCGCACACGGACACAAGTCACGGGCAACATGAGATAATAGTATACTAGCTATATAGATAGATATCTATGAGATTATTATACACAGCTAGTATACTATTATCTCATGTTGCCCGCGACTTGTGTGTGTCTAATAGATATACTCTTTATTGTAGACCATAAGTCACAACAGAAACAAATAAGGAATTAACAACTAAAAAAGTTGATACAAAAAAGACTTTCCTTTTTCAGACAACCTTTGGATTGATTTGACACAGAAGGAGAAAATAAATACGCGGGTAGTCCAAGGTGTACTATTTACTTATATAATATACAAAATTAATAAACTACATACTAAAAAAATATATTATATTTATGCATATAAAAAGCTAAGCCATAATATATTAATAAAAATAAATTAAATAATTAATGAGAGAGATAGAGTCATTTAGGGTTTAAATAATAAGATTTCATACATATCTAGTTGTTAGTAGTTTTCCTATTTGTATTCTAACCTCTTCTGTTCAGGACTGCAATTGGCCAGTGCAACGATACTGGTGTCTGAAACTGTCCACGGTACGTGGAGCTATAAACGTTGCTTACAATAAACAAGGTTACACAATAATGGTACCACTAACCTGAGTGCTGGGGACGCCAAGCAAGGATCCTTTTGATCGCGTCCGTGTGGTAGGTTTGTAATATGAGATGAGTAATTGAAAAGTGTGATGTAAGTCAAGTGTGTGGACGTTCACAAGGCGCCGTCTCCAGATGGCGCGGTTCCAACTCAGCATCACACCCAACTCGTTTCCACCAAGCGCGTGCCACGAGGTGACGCAATAAGGCGATATGTTCCGAGAAATATCCCTGGATTCTCGTCAAAATGGGGACTACAACTTCGAACAATGGATAATCGCGACCCAATTATCGGTCTCAACACGCGATTCCAACGATATTTTACCAATTACAATAAAATCAAAGTCCCAAGAACGGACATTTTCCAACAACCGGAACCAAAGTCTATCTGTCAAAGTCAAGTAATGTCAAGATCAAATTCTTTATGTCAAAAGGGTGCATTCTGTTTCACGTCGGACCGAACATCTACCCCCCCCGGACGGGCCTACCCGTCCGCTAATCAATTGGAAGTCTTGACAAGGTTGCAAATTCAACACAGCTTCAATGCGGCCAAATACCGTAGCTAGTTCATTAAAGGTGAGAACGGTGTCTCCCAACAATCTCCGCCAGCGTCCCTTTGCCGCTTTCACCGCGGCCCCAAAAATACCCCCCCAATGGGGGGCAGGCTGGCGGGTCAAACAACCAAGTGACCCCTCGGCGGGCCAAACTATTACCAATATCAACCTGGCTCTCATTAAGGAAGGCGTATACCTCCTTCAAATAGTTACTTGTACCCTTGTAATTCGTACCGCAATCAGACCTAATCAACGAAGGTAACCCACGGCGAGACACAAATCTTTCCAAAGTCGCCTCAAAGGCCTCTGTCGAGAGGGAGGTTACCAGCTCCAAATGTACTGCCTTGGTTGACAGGCAGACAAACACACAAATAAGCCCTAACAATCTTGCTATTACGAAGGGTG
Source organism: Tholera decimalis (assembly GCA_943138885.2). NCBI lineage: Eukaryota > Metazoa > Arthropoda > Insecta > Lepidoptera > Noctuidae > Tholera > Tholera decimalis. The sequence goes on along the minus strand of OW964564.2, from coordinate 18,787,386 downwards.
GACGTCTTCAACAAAGGGGGACCAACAAAATCCGTTACGACGCCAGCAAAGGGCCTCGCCTCATTGACGCGATCAGCCGACAAAATCCAAATTTCTCGCTGCAGAATGGCCAACAGCGCATTGCAACCGGCATGCGAGTTCTTAGTGTGACGATCAGTCACCAACAATTGTACCAAGTTCAGTTACAACAAGGGCAGGAGCACCAATTTTAGGGTAAGGACAACTCACAAGGGTGATTTCAAACCAGGTCCTTCCCTCAACAGTGGTGACAGCCGTTTCGCCAATTCCCCAAATCTTGCCTGAAAGGTCGTTCACCTTCAGGCCAACCTGTCCCGCTAACCAAGACGACAAAAGGCAACCCCGGACTCCCGTGCCCAAAATGGCACGGACCACAATTGAGTCACCCAAGGGTCCCCAGACCTTGACCGAGGCCGTTGGCAACAAAACCGTCTTGATCGGGGGGTTCCTTTAGCGGGGCAGGCGTCAATCTCTTAGTGATGCCTGGGCGGCGACCGATCGCCGCTTCCAGGCTGCCTTCGTTCACGACGAGGCCAACAATCAAACCATTCGTCCGCGCGGTGTCCCGAGACGCTCGCCATCACTGGAGGGGCATATCCCACCGGATGCCCGAATGGCGGAGGGCGCGACTCCAGCCGGGGACGTTCCGCCAACGGAGGGGAAAGGCAGCGGCACCGACCCGGCCACTGCTGCCTAGCAGCCAATGCGCGTTCTCCCTGACGAGGGAAGACCAAATGGCGCTCGTGGGGCTCCCGTTCAACTTGCGCGGGGGGTGGAGTGCGGCGTACAGAATCGCGGGTCTCAGCCCGGTGCTCGTCTCCGGGGTACCCCCCCCTGCGCGAACCCTCCTCAGAAGATGGTCTGCTGGAGCGGTTCGCGTTGGCGCACAAAATCTCCAAGTGGGACCCCTTACAAATTCTACACGGGCGGGGGTCGGGGCAGTCCCGATGGAAGTGGGCCCCCAAGCACGAAAAGCACAAACGGCGTGCGTTGACAATACGGCGGCGGGCACTTACGTGCAAATTCAAAAAATCCGGGCAACGCGCCATGACATGCCCCGTTGCCTTACAAAAGTCACAATGATAAGGACTCCGGGCACCAGCAAAACGGGGGGCGGGGCGATCATCAACAGGCCTCCTAGCCCGAGGACTCCGGGCGCCAGCAAAACGAGGGGCGGGGCGATCATCAACAGGCCCCCTAGCCCGAGGACTCCGGGCGCCAGCAAAACGGGGGCGGGGGGAACATCAACAGGCCCCCGAGCCCTAGTCCGTCCCTGGTCTCTGGGCTGAGAAGGTAGTGGGGGCGACCCCGTAGCGCCACGAGTGTTATCCGAAAACCGACACTCGTCTTCCAAAAATTTGAGGAGGTCGTCAAAGGGGGGAAGATGGGTGGCACTATCCCCACCATACTTCTGCTCAAAACGTGACCTCAACTCCGCGGGGAGCAACTGCAGCACTATGTGCACCAACAAGTAGGACCAATGTTCCACCGGTAACTCCAAGCGTCTCAAGGCGTTGGTCGCTGAGACCAACGGGTTCAGCAAGTCAGTGCGCAACGTCGACGTGCTGACAATAGCCGGTAGTCCCAAAATTTGGTCGATGTGCACATCAGCCAGGCAGCGCTTGTTCTGATACCGTCGGGAGAGAAGCTCCAGAGCGGTCGGATAGGAGGAATCCGTCACCGGCAAGTGCTGCACCAAGGCTCTGGCTTCGCCCTCCAGGACAGACAATAAATAGGCCAGCTTCTGGGCAGGTCCGAGGTCCGAGCGTGCATCGACAAGACTCTCAAAGAGATTTAGGAAGCCCAGCCAGTGGTCCAAGCGACCCTCAAAATGTGGCAGCTCCAGGGTGGGCAGCCTACTCAATAGTCCAGGGCCTGCAACAACGGGGGTCTGCGGCTTGGCCGCATCAGGCACCCGACTCTTCAAAATTTCCCACTCTCGTAGACATATGACATCCCCCAGGTGGACAATTTGGTCATAGTCACCCAAAATCTTATCGCGGGCTGTCTGATCCATCACCCCCAAATCCACGTCCATGATGTACTCGTTGAAGCGCGTGAGCGCAGCATCAGCTGACTTGATCCTCTCAATCACTTGCCCATACCGAGCAAGGGTGAGCTCTTCCAATTCCACACGCTCAACAGTTGCAGCTGCCGATGTGAACCATCTCAACTGTGAGGTCAATCCCGCAGCAGCCTCCCTGACTGCCCTTAATGAGGCCATTGCAACAATCAAATATTAATACAAAACACCAATCAACAACCAACAATCAAATATTAAACAAACAGCAATGACTTGTTAGCCGACCAAATAATCTCAACAAAATAAAAATTCAAATTCAATTATTTCAAGTCCAAATCCGACCCTGTACTTATTCCAAGTATGAATCTAGCTTGCTAAGGATGGCTAGTTACAAAATAAATAACAATTGAATGTATAATACAATACTGGATCAACCTCAAATAAATATCAAGAAGCACAACAATTGACTGTATAATATTGAGCCGGAGAATCTCTAACAACAATCCAATAAACAAATAAATGCAATAAGTCAATCCACACCATTCAAGTCCTATTATGTTAGACTATGTGTAATTATTATTTAGATAACCTTTTAAATTCAGATCAATGACATTCAATTATTAATTGCCACAAATACCAAACAACTTTTACAACAATATACCAACTTATGTACCAAATACAACCAATTCCTAATTTCACAAATAAATCTTACTTGTCAATTCAACAAAGGGCTACAGTACAAATTACAAATACAACTTCAATTGATTAAACTTCAATTAGATAGCCCGGATGACATGGTAATATATTCAAAACTTATTAAGTTATAAGTTGTGTTAAGTAATCAAACCAAAGTTACTTTCAAAACTTCCAATTAAACCAGTGGATCTTATATTATAAGAGCCACGCCTACTACCAGAATGAATCAGTGGATCTTATAAGAGCCACGCCTGCTACCAATTTGTTCAGGACTGCAATTGGCCAGTGCAACGATACTGGTGTCTGAAACTGTCCACGGTACGTGGAGCTATAAACGTTGCTTACAATAAACAAGGTTACACAATAATGGTACCACTAACCTGAGTGCTGGGGACGCCAAGCAAGGATCCTTTTGATCGCGTCCGTGTGGTAGGTATGTAATATGAGATGAGTAATTGAAAAGTGTGATGTAAGTCAAGTGTGTGGACGTTCACAAGGCGCCGTCTCCAGATGGCGCGGTTCCAACTCAGCATCACACCCAACTCGTTTCCACCAAGCGCGTGCCACGAGGTGACGCAATAAGGCGATATGTTCCGAGAAATATCCCTGGATTCTCGTCAAAATGGGGACTACAACTTCGAACAATGGATAATCGCGACCCAATTATCGGTCTCAACACGCGATTCCAACGATATTTTACCAATTACAATAAAATCAAAGTCCCAAGAACGGACATTTTCCAACAACCGGAACCAAAGTCTATCTGTCAAAGTCAAGTAATGTCAAGATCAAATTCTTTATGTCAAAAGGGTGCGTTCTGTTTCACGTCGGACCGAACATCTTCCTTGAAATACTAACATCATAGCACATATACACATCTACGAAAAAAACTGAGGTGTCAAAAATTAACAAAACAAGAGCTCTGGGTAAACTGACACCCTTTGTTCTGTGCCAATTATTCTTGTGACTGCTGCAAAGCCAATGTTTCTCTTTGCGCCTATAGTTCCAATGTCCCGTTCCAACGTAACAGTTTGTTTCTCGGTTCTAAGCCACTTTGATTCACGTGTGGCACTTAAAAGCTTTGTTTACCTAAATAATAGGTATGGTCACCTTCTGAAAGACAAATTGGTTTATTTTTTAGTTAGGGGAAGAAACGTTCTCGGCTATATCAACTTTCAGACAAAAAAACGAAAGAAATTCCCAAGCCCCAATTCAATTCCTCTTCCTCTTTTTTTAGTTACTTACCTACAAAGTCAACTAATATTCTTGTTTTTAACCGACTTCCAAAAAAAAGGAGGAGGTTCTCAATTCGTCTTGAACTGTATTTTTTTTTATGTATGTTACCTCATTACTCGCAGATGGCTGGACCGATTTCGAAAATTCTTTTTTTTGTTTGAACAAGTATATTTTCTATTTGGTCCCATTGTCGTCATGTTTGTATCTGATGATGGGATCATGGAGAAATCGAGGGAACTCTTCAAATATTACAGGCACACCTATAGCGTTTTGGGTATTTCTTATAGTACCTTGTGCAGTTGCTCTCGAAAAGCAGCATTTGAGGAAGTGGAACTGATGATGAAGACCCCAGATGGCCACCGAAACTACTCAATAATAAGTATTTCGTGGATTGCGATTAGATTACTTGAATATAGATGTTAAGCACTTTATGCTCGTCACAATGCATATTTATGGTGAAGTAGAGCTGATGGTGATGTACCAGGAGAACTCCTCAAAAATTAACGGCTCTGCACTCTAAGTGCACGGCTTCTTTGGATGATAACAAACGATATAGCAAGGGTTTTGTAATCCTATGTCTACATGTGTGGAACTTATTAGAAATTTCAATACATTGATACCAGAGACCAAATTTTTCAAATTAAGAAGAACGAAGAGAATTATCATTTTATTCGCAAGTGATGTGGAAAGTGATGACCCTCATAGTGCTGTGACACGTTGGTTATTATTGGTATTGAAGAAACATATGAACCGATAATTTGGGGTCAATTCTGTGAGTCACTTATTTTGAGCTGAAACTTTGCATAGAGACTCCATACCAGATGTTGTCTTCAGTCCTTTTGGATAGATATGGGGTTTCCGTTACACGTTTTATACAGATACTAATATGGCCGCATGAAAATAATTATAAATTCCATAAAATTGCAACTTACAAGCAGTCTGATGCAGTATTTATTTTGTTTCGGACTCTGATTTTTTTGAAAAAATATACCGTTAGGAGAATCCAAAACCTGACCACATTTTGATCCTAGATCATATAGTTTCCTCCATAGGTTTTGTCGTTCACCGATTTGATAGATATGCTAGTGCTTATATACCTACGTATAGTTATATATGTATTGTTATCCTATACACACATTACTATATAAATACGTCAATAGACTTGCAATTAATTATACCTACGCCCAAACGTATAATGATGTCCGTAGGGGAATAATAAATCTGTCTCCAGTATAGATCTGGTAATATTTTATGGGTCCAGTGACAAAATTGATGCTTTATTTATCTTGATAAATACGATAGAGCTCCATCCTTATATTAAGTAGATTTTTTACTCGTAAAAGATACAGGAACCGACTAATGTCGTTAAAGAAATCCAGTAGCTTTATTTATTTATTATTTATCATTTTATTGTACACCTTAAAATACACTTAAGGATACAAATAATAAAACTAGTGTACAATGGGCGGTCTTATAATACAGGGATACAGCAATTTCTTACAGATGTCTGTAAGAGATTGCTCTTACAGACATCTTCTTCTTCGTCTTTAGGTAATGAATTGATGTAACCAACATATTTTTTAAAGGTTGGGAAACTAATTTTGAGTTACCTTACCCGGCCTCTCGCCCGCGGATGTCCGAGGTGTGCGGACGTGTTTCAATATAACTCTCGTCGCTCGACTTGTTCACCGGAGGTCAAGTTATACTGGACTTATAACCAAACTGTACCAGTCTCTCGAACTCGTCCATTTTAACTTGACCTGAGGTCTAGTTATAACTGACGGTCAGTTAATTAGTTCGCACGAGTCGATCATTGACCAAATCGTTAACACCTCACGGCTGATAGTAAATAAAACATATTTATTTCAATTTAAAAGCCAAACTATGTCCGTTAGAAGAACTCCGCCGAAGGAACTGAGCGGCTCTGTCCCTAATCTCTCCATCACTCAGCCGAACGTTGACGATAGCTCTTCGACTAGTAATGTCACACACAGACATGAGAAACGGAAGAGAGGAGACGTGCTGGAGGAGGAATTGAAGTCTTTTATGTCGGAGATGAAAAACTTATTGCGCTCGGCCATAGATGAACAAAATCGCAAACTTTCGTTGCTGCAATCTACTATCGAGGAAATAAAAAATCAAAACCACGAAATTACTAAATCAGTTGAATTTTTATCCGCAAAATACGACGAGATCAAATCTAAATTGGAAGAAAACGAAAAAGTAAGAACCAAGGACCTAGAATACATAAATATCCTAGAGAACAGGATCGAACTACTGGAACGCGTCACTCGAAACACCAGCATAGAAATTAGGAATGCTCCCAAAAATAAGGTAGAAAAGAAAGACGACCTAATTGCAATAGTGAAAAGCATCGGTTCGGCGCTTAATACAACTATTGTTGATAGTGACATCAAGGACGTCTTTCGCTATAACAGCAAAATTTCGACAAAAATGCCTATTGTCGTCGAGTTTACCACAGCCTCGAAAAAAGAAGCAATACTTAAATCAGCGAAAAATTTCAGGCAAGTTTCAAGTGCTAAGCTTACTACCACACACGCCAAAATCGATGGTCCCGCTGAACTTCTCTACATCTCAGAAAGCTTAACTGCACGAAACAAAAAAATCTTCGCAATGGCTCGTAAGTTTGCTGCTGAAAACAACTACAAGTACTGCTGGTCTTCGCAAGGATTAGTTTACTTACGCAAAGAAGAAGGAGCAAAAGCTGTACGGCTTCAAAATGAAACGGATCTCAAAAACCTATTTCCCGCAAAGTGACTATACACTCGTTGCAAACTCCTTGGCTGCACCCTATGTAAGAATTTTCCTTTTACCTACTCACTCTTACCATTCGACACATACTCACTCTTTCCCATACACGCGTGCTCATACATCCCACGACTTACTTTTGCTTACTTACATATTATCAACAACTATACTCATCCATGCGCACACTTCTACGCCGACTCTTGTCACTACAGTACATATTATTACATTGCACAACTCTTTTATATCCCACTCATGTCCCGTGGAATAATATTTCTTGTTTTCCGTAAGGATCACTCATACGTACTTATGCACAATCACGATACTGAAAGCTGTACTCATGAGAAATACCTAATGCTATTATTACCTTACAACCTCATATTATTATCATTGTTTCTATTAATCGTACTATTTTATAACTTATCTCACAATGATTCATAGTATTACTAATGTTCAACTTGAATTGGACAACATTACAGTTTCCGAGTCCACAACAGTAGACCCTAACGATTGTGTAAATAAGCTCAAGGTAGGTAAAAATAGCTTAAAAATCATATCACACAACATCAGGAGTATATATCGTAATTTTGATCATTTCTTAGCTTTCTTGGAACGTTTAGGCACGGAATGTGACATACTAGTGTTCACAGAATGTTGGTTAAATGAGCACAAGCCTCTACCTCAACTTGAGAATTATAAGCTGCATTTCTCCACTGATTGCTATAATCAAAATGATGGTGTCGTGTTATATATCCATAAAGATATATTACACACTGTCATAGAGCCACCATTCTACGACGCTAACTGTTTATTGTTAAAAATGCCCGATATAGCCATTATATGTATCTACAGGTCGCCATCCTATAAGTGTATCAATAACTTTCTTACGTCATTAGATGCCTTATTAAAATCTACTCAAGAATCCAACACAATTGCTGTTGTTGGAGATATCAATATAGATATCAAGCCCTCCAACAATGATAGCAGAAGTTGTGAATACCTGAATCTTCTTGCTGAAAATGGACTTCTACCTGCACATGTATTACCTACACGTGAATCCAATTGCTTAGATCACGTTAACCTAAAAACAAACCGGAAAGCTCAAACATTCGTTATAAAAACACATATCACCGATCACTACCCTGTCCTTTTAAATTTAACAATTCCAAGAAACCTTGCCCCAAAATATAAACAACTCACAAATTATGATATGGCGATTAACACTCTTCTGGAGACAGACTTCTCTGATATCTTAAATACTGATGACCCCAATCTTGCTATTGAATTATTAGTAGGAAAGGTAAAACACGCTCTAGAGATAAACACCATCCTGTGTAAAGTACCAAACAGAAAAAAAATCATTAAACCTTGGATAACTCCAGGCTTACTACGATGCATTACTCACCGTGACACACTTCACAAAAAATTAAAAGAATCGCCATCTAATGTAATACTCAAATCCTCATACTGCAGATACCGCAACTTCTGTAACGATCTCTTGACGAAACTTAGAGAAAAATACGAGACTTCACAATTAGACAAATGTACTAACCTTAAACAAACCTGGAATACTATCCGAACAATAACTAATACGTTGCGCAATAAAAATCCGGCAGAAGACCTTCTGAAAACTGATGCTGAGGACCCAACAACAGCTGTGAACACGGTCAATCATTATTTTGCTGAAATCGGACAATCACTTGTCAGTCGAATTGACCAGGCTTCGAATGATCCAAATTCTACCTGCGACATAAATAGCTCCTCCCATCTAACATCTTTTGTAATGCTTGAAACTGATTCTGCTGAAGTGGGTGCATTAATATCTAACCTAAAAAACGACTCTGCTACAAAATGGGACAACATACCAGTTGCTTTCTTAAAACGTATTAAACATATTATTTGCCCAATTTTAACTTATATCTTTAATCTTTGTTTAAATAAAGGTATTTTTCCTGATAACTTTAAACGTTCCATAATACATCCAGTGCATAAAAGTGGGAGTAGGGACTGTGTTGAGAACTATCGCCCAATCTCTGTGCTTACGGGTTTGTCTAAATTGCTTGAAAAGCTTATTAATAGGCGTCTGATGAAATATTTGCTACAAGAAAACATTCTCTCAGGCTCACAATTTGGTTTCCAGCCCAATAAATCAACAGAAGATGCAGTAGTTCAGCTCACCAACCATCTTTCAAGTAATTTAGATCGCGGACGGAAATGCATAGGTGTATTTTTAGATATGGCAAAGGCTTTCGACACAGTCTCTACGCGTCTGCTTCTAAGGAAGCTGGAAATGATAGGTATCCGTGGCCTTCCTCTCAAACTCTTTCAAGATTTCCTTACTAATAGAACTCAAACTACCAAAATTGGCAACCACCTCAGCAGCCCACTTCCAATAACTTGCGGTGTGCCCCAGGGCTCTGTTCTTGGCCCAAGTCTCTTCCTTATTTACGTCAACGAACTCTGCAACTACATCCCATCAAACGGTATAGTTTTCTCTTACGCAGATGATACAGCACTATTATTTCAGGGAGAGACTTGGGCCGAAACGCGCTCTTTTGCTGAAAAGGGCCTCCACCAAATATCAAAATGGCTTAGCTTAAACCTTTTAACTCTTAACGTAACTAAATCCAAGTACATAACCTTCTCAATAAATAAATCCACACAACCAAATAATAGTTTCTCCCTTAGAGTCCATAAATGTAAAAATAATAATTCAATGACTTGTTCCTGCCCACCTCTTGACAGAACCAATAATATAAGGTACCTTGGTGTCCAACTCGATGATACACTCTCCTGGAATAATCACCTGGACCTTTTATCAGCAAGAGTACGCAAGACGATTTGGATATTTAAAAAACTCCGAAACGTAGTCAAGCTAGATCTGCTCAAAACCGTCTATTACTCTCTGGTCCAATCGATCTTACAGTATTGCATCCCGGCGTGGGGTGGGGCGTGCAAGACAAAAATTATACGAGTCGAAAGAGCTCAACGATCGTTGCTTAAGGTAATGTTGCGAAAACCCTATCGACACCCAACACACACGCTCTATAAAGAATCCCAAATTCTGGCGGTAAGGCAGTTATTTGTCTTACACACTACACTCCGTAAACACAGGCAGGTAAAGTACGATCCAAAGTTCAGTTTCTCCTCACGTAGAAGAAACAGGATCTGTGATTCTGTCGCACATCACACTGCCTTCTTCAGGCGACAATCGTCTTTTCTAGCGCCTTACCTGTACAACAAAATTAACTCCTTTTTAAATATATATCCCAAAACTCTCATGGTATGTAAAAGAATGATCAAAACTTACCTATTAAACTTAAATTACATTGACACCGAGTCTCTCATAACCATAGTTAAGTAAACAGTTCACATCAACGCTCAGACATCCACTCATACGTGAACATACATGCATACACCCACACACACACGTGTTAATATAAATCACACGCACACACATTCATGCACATGCGCGCACACTCACTTATACACACACACACACACACACTCACACGCATACACACATACATACAGGCATACAAAGTCAATCCCCGTCCACCCCTTTGGTCTGAATAGACACGATAAAAATCTGTTCCGTAGGCGAGTGACCTGGAGTCCTGAAATACAGGGTTTCCCTAGTTTAGGCTCCAGTCCACCCTTTGAATACTGTAATATAAATATTGTAACTTTATAATTAGTACCTAATTAAATGTAACAAATTGTTAAATCTTACAATTGTGGTGGAAAATAAACGTTTGATTTATTTATTTACTAGCTTTTGCCCACGACTTCGTCCGCGTGGAATAGTTACTTTGGGCTAACGTTAAATTTAACCCCGATTTTGAAGCATTCTTCATTGGCGCTCCGCTCCTATTGGCCTTAGCGTAATGATACAATATAGCTGTGCCCGCGACTCCGTCAGCGTAAGTTAATGTATTGGTAATATTGTTTAGATCACGTTCACATGAGGCTTAAGTACCTAGAGAACGCTTCGACCGCAAGACGCGTCGAGCGTGGCGACCGATTCTCAAAAATAATCCTTATAGCATGATTCAGTATCCACGCGCGATGGCTTATTATTATAAGCGTATTTCATGTATAACTTTGGTGTTTCTATACCGATTTATATGATTCTTTTTACGGTTTCGTAGCTGAATGGCAAAAAACGGAATCTTTATAGTTTCGACATGTCTGTCCGTCTGTCTGTCTGTCTGTCTGTCCGTCCGTCCGTCTGTCACAGCAATTTTATTCCGAAACTATTAGGACTATACATGTGAAACTTGATAGGTAGATGTATTCTGTGAACCGCTTTCCGATTTTGAGAAAAAAAAAAAAAAAATTAAAATAAAGGGGGGCTCCCCATACATGGAACTAAACCTGAAAATATTTTTTTTTCATGAAATCAATGCATGTGTGGTATCTGTAGACAGTTCTTTAAAAACGACATCGGGGTTTCTAAAACCACTTTTCCATAAAGTCAATCGTTTAAAAGATATAAGCTTCCAAAGTGGTAAAATGTGTGTGTGGCGGACACAACCTCTAACTTCTATAATAATGGAGTGAAAAATCTAAAAAAAATATATGTCTGTAGATCTTAATATAAACTTTCAACCAAAATTAGTTTGAATGAAATCAGTTCAGCAGTTTTTGAGATACAGCATATTTTCTAAAACCGCAAATATAACTTTGTAATTCATACAAACACTATGAAAAACAAATTTATTCGGCGCAGTTGTAAAAAATGTAAAAAAGCCAGTTTTAAGAAATTTGCAAGGTTTTTTTTTTAAAACAAATTTATTTGGCGCAATTGTAAAAAATGTAAATAAGCTAGTTTTAAGAAATTTGTAAGGTTTTTTTTTCGTCAAATAAATTTGCATATTATATTATAGTTACTACGGAACCCTTCATGGGCGAGTCTGACTCGCACTTGGCCAATTTTTTTATGGAATAGTTAATAATGTTAACTTTTTCAATTAGGGGTGACTGAGAGTGTTATAAACGTAAGAGTAGACAAATATTATAATCAGAAAGCTTCGAACTGCTAAGCTATCGGGAGTTACACGTGTTATTGTGAGTCAATCATAAAAGTTAGACATATGCTGTCGTGGGATATTCTTTATATAACTTTAAGGAGAACATGTCCGTCATGAAATGATTTGTGTAGCTTTAACCATTAAGGTTACACACGCGACGGAAGCTTAGAAAATGGAGTAACTTCTCCCGTTTTTCCAACATTTCCCTTCACTGCTCTGCTCCTATTGATTGTAGCGTGATGAAAAGTATACTATAACCCGCTCAGGAGTATGAAAAATAATTGTACCAAGTTTCGTTAAAATCCGTCGAGTAGTTTTTGTTTCTATAACGGTTATACAGACAGACAGACAGACAGACAGACAGACAGACAAAAATTTAACTGATTGCATTTTTGGCATGAGTATCGATTCTTAATCACCCCCTGATAGTTATTTTGGAAATATATTTCATGTACAGAATTGACCTCTCTACAGATTTATTATAAGTATAGATTATTTGATTCACAGAATCTTTTGTTCGCTGTAACGAGTAGTTCATCATCGTTCAATAAATAAAGCTCAAATAATTTTACAACTCTTTTATAAATATTAGAGGTATAGTGTATGTTTGGCACTATAATACCCTGCGGCTTCACTTCCGTGTAATGTTTCTGCATCAGGTGTTCCAGTTTCCGAAATCAATTATAGCCTTTGTGTTGCCCAGACTTCATAGCTATATACCAAAAAAGTTTCATTCAAATCCGTCTATTAGTTCCATAGATTAAAGTGTACAAACAGACAAACAGATAAACAAACAAAAATTATATTACTAGCTGCTGCCCGCAACTTCGTTTGCGTGGGAGGATTTCATTCTAATGCAATATATTTTCGCATTAATGTTAACCCAACCTAGTTATTTTTTATGTTCTGCTTAGTTTGGTATATGTGTTGAAACACAATTAAATACAAAAATATTCGGAAAAATATTATAAAAAGAAATCAAGAATAATAATAATACGTGGGTTATAGTAATAGAGAAATCAAGAATTACGTATTTGCGCATGTCTAACTTGAGTGACGGGACCCTTATAGATTTTTTTTTAAAACATGCACATCGGTTATTTTGGCACTGGCAGCCGGCTTTATTCTTTAGAAACAGCTTCCCTTAAGGATATTATATTTTGAGGAATTACTTCAAGGTATTTCTTTGACGGTATTTTTAATTCATGTCGGTTAAACCAGTTTTTGATAATCTCATTACTTGTGCCAATTCGGTAAACGCCGTGTCTCATATGTACACAATGTACACGCGTACGCATTCATAAATAAATTGCGACGTTGCCGTCCTTCAAGTATGCGTGTACAGAGTGTTTCTTTTTCGTATCAATTTAACATTTTTAGTGAATATTTTAATAATAATAAAAAATAAAAAAACATTTTGTTTTCGGATGGTAATATTTTTTTAGCATGTATGGATGCTATACTATTGCAGGTTAACGGGAACGCCCTCTGTGAGTTAACATTCTGTATAATACTTTTCCCGATATTTTTTACCAGATTCTATGGACACCTTAGCATGTCTTAAGTGCCTGATAACCCTTAAAATATTCTCAATTATCCAAGGCTTTTTTATTGATATATGATTTATTTCCCGCTTGAAGATCGTATAATTTTTTAACTCACTACGCCATTTTATTTGTTTTGGTCAACAGTAACGCGCATGTTAAGAAACAGAACTAGAGACTTCAATTTGCCGTGGCATTTTGTAGATGGCGTTTGATTTGTCAATCAAATGTTTAGGCATAATATATGATGACACGGAAATATACATTTTTCTTTCGGCGTATTAGATAACAGCGAGCGTTTATAAACTGACGACGCCGTATGTAAACGGCTGAATCACACAAAGTGCCTACAACATAGATATAGATATATAGATGATAGATGATACGTATTGATTGATGCACATATAGGTAATGTGCTCGTTGGTAAGGTGGGTACAATTGGCAAAATCAATCGAATTGCCACAATCTCGCATGTCTCCAAAGTTCCATCTATCATTGACCGACACGGAGAACCTACAGAACATGATATTTTATGAAAACAGTCTGTGTTGAATAAAACGATATTTACCAGCTGAATAAAAAACTTCTTATATTTTTTCCCAACGTTGTTGAACTCCCAGTGAGGTTTAATAAGGCCTTGTTATTTTAACAAGACGGGAACTATTTGATGGATGACTTATCCGGGTCGAGTCTTTCCGCGCCTTACGAGTTTTACTTAACGCTTCTAAAACTAGGCGGACAAACTTTATCCACAGTTAAACTTTCTTAAGTGTTAATCGATCATCGCTGGTCAATGATCTGTAAACTTCTTATTATATTTATGGTTACCATAATTTGATTACGAAGACCTATGGAATGAAGTAATTTCTGCCACATTCCACTTTAAAAAATAAAAAGCTTTTAGTAATAATGTACAGTCTACGAAATCTCGAACTGGTTCACAGAAAATGGATATGGTAGCACGCAGTTGGGTCAATCGATAGATAACTCATTTGTCAAAATTGTTCCTCTAGTTTCGACACATGAGCGCAAAAAGGCTAAAAGAAAACCCGTTCCATTTGGCTTCCTCGAAATCACTTGAAAAACTCACACATAAACAAAAACCATAAAATTTTAGTGAAAATATCCTTCTAGAGGCACAAAAAGATTGAACAAAGAAGGCGGCAGCACACTGTGTCGGCAGCGACATAAATTGTTCGAAAACTAGACTATCACCAGGCTTTTATGTTTTTGGATACTATGACAAAAGAAAGCATTTTGGCGTATTTTAGAATGAAATGTGAAATATTTTATGAATTTAACTACGGTTTTAGCCGATACAGATAGTGTTGCATTGTGGTGTGGAGTTTTATGGCGAGCTTCTAATAATATACATCCATGGGCTTCGTGGCTGGTGGTTCACGGATCATTAGTTCATATCGTTCATTCCCGCGGCGCCCGGTGCGCGATGCAACCCGAGAATGCATAACAACTGTGTATAACGTCCCGCGTTCCCCACTCATTAATATTAATATCCGTAACGTTAGTGCTGTAATCTTAAGGCACTACAAACTTACAAAGGCTATTAGATTTACAGTAGGTATAAGGTTTTGTTGTCTGTAATCGAAACATATATTCTCTTTCAGTATGTCTTCCGTTTTATGACGATAGCAAAGTAAAGAAATCGGTGACTGCTTTATATTATAATGGACAAGCACATTAAGTACAAAGCACAGTAAATACACATAGTAGATAATAGATATACTTTGTGTATTTTTTTTATAATATTATTTATTAGCTCACATATAACGACTATCTCAACTGATGGTAATGTGGTCGACAATGGACTTCGCCTGTCTAGATGAGGTTGCCTCTTCATTCTATCATACTAAGGCTCATCCTACTGTAATTAAAAGCGATATTACTAACCCCTCCCTTCAAGTCTTATTATTATGAAGCGCAATGTTCAACAAAAAGGTTCAAAAACAAATGAAAAGTTATGACGGAACTCCAGTAACAGTTGAAGAAGACTTTAAAAAAAGAAATATTTTTGAATACCTCTGTTCAACTTTTTATTCAGGTATGACTTCATTCTTAAGATACTGTTTTAATTCAGAACGTTCAATGAACAAAAAACAAAACGCAACAGGTATTATTACATAATGTTTTTCGTGTCTAAAGAACATTTAAACGAGATGATGACTTATTTTTAGTATAATGATACGGCAATTTGGAGCACGCCGTTCATATTAAAAGAGTTTCGTAAATTTACATGATTCCAGTAGATATAAATCACTCACAGTCACGTGGTAGCATACCAATGATGTACAAAACAATCGATAATAGCAGATCTACTATTTTTTGTAACCTATATCGTGATATTCACATTATCAGGTAATAATGGAAATGAAATGAAATATTTATTTTGTAAATTGGTTATAAATAACACTTTTACACGTCATGTTTTTTTGCGTGTTAAGTTTAGTTTAGCTAGATGAGGCCGGTATTTCCTAACTGACTACTCTGAGAAGAAATACCGAAAAAAACTCAGAAGTCAGTCTCTTTTAAAGTCCAGATAATTTGTATTTGTATATGAGAAGCATGTAGGTTCATGTCTGTGGTATTCTTTTGAGGAAATAACCACGCAAATTTGAGCGGACCTGTCCAGACAGTGCAAGCATTAGTCAGTTATCGTGTAGCTATATTATTATTAATATATTATTTATGGACCAAGAAGCAGTATCCAAACAAACTGTCTTAATTAAAATTTAATGAGTCAATGGAAACACATTAAGCATCTATAATCAAGAGACAGATTGTTTAATTACTAAAAAAATACATTAGTTCTGTTTCAGATCATTTAATAATACTACCATAATTAATGATCATTTTATCTCACGTCTAGCTTATTTTACTTTAGCGCGTAGTAATCGTATCAATAATACTCACTCTTGTTGCAGTTAAATCAAACTTCTTTTAGAAATTAAATAGAATCGGTACGTGAAAGGCAATAATAACGAAGAAAAATGAAATATGTTTGAAAACAAAAGAAAAACGATCCAATGTAAAGAAAAACAAAAGAAATAAATTAGTATTTTACAAGTAGGGCGATGTCAGAAGTTGTGACGTTTTACTTTCCAGAGGGAGGTTGTAGGCATATGGGGTGGGGTCTTCCACAGCTTGAAAGCGTTAGTAAGCCATGTTAAATCCTGGGCGTTATGCCGGCTTAGTGGATTTATTTTATTACGTTTACTTATTCAACGGTCAGATCGGACTATGATGACCGTCCGGCGCGTTTAAAGGCTACTTAGTTAATTAAATGTAACACGAATGGCTGCTTCTCCGTACTATATAGTGCTGTGATGACTTTACTAAATCGGATAGGTTTACAGCTATTAATGTGAAGTGCTGTGTTTGTTGTATGGATTCAATTTCTATTATTGAAACATGGTGGTTTTAGGCTTACATATTATGTGCTACCTGTAGCATAATATGTAAGATTAAATAGAAAAAAATTACATGACTTATGGATTTTGAAATACTGGCATTTCTTAGAATTTGATTTGGAAGAGCCCAGTTTAATCATTGCGGGCTCGGAAAATAATAATGCATAGGACTTAATTTTATTTATTTATTCGTCGCATTGGAACGCCTTGCAGCAATTACACCAATAGAGACGGGAGGAATCTACTGCCTTCCAACATCCTATGCTCGGGGTTTGACGTTAACTCATTTACGAAGAGGAAACCTGATGCTACTTCTTCTCCAGGGTTCTATATCAGAATCCATGTCACACACATTAAGTTCGTTGCAAGCTATGCTACAGGATTCACGGCAAAAATACTTAGTTTCTGAGTTTGACCGTGGACAGTTGGACAGATTTACAGACATACTTGGCTAAACTTGTTGTGGCACTACGCGCTTATACAATTACAATACCAATTTGATATTCATATATTTAAATATCGTATAAACCAAGACCGCTGAAGTGTTATAACTGACATCCTTATTCCTGCCATTCAATGCTAGGTACCGTTCACACTTGGTTGATATACCGTCTTGTCGTACCAAGCGTTCCTCGTCTACATTTATTGCACGCTCAGCCAAGTTGTGGAACTCTGCCGGTTTCTGTGTTCCTGCCACTTATAAACTTTCAACCTTTAACGCAAGAGTGAACAAGCATCTTCTGGACTCACTCGTTCCATCGTAGAACCTATCTCTCGCTTACCATCAGGCAAAATCGAGGTCAAGAGTGAGCTTATTCGGAATAAAAAAAGTACATCCAACTGATAAGAGGGCTCTGATGCGCATCATCGTCTCTCTACCTGTAACACAGGTTTTTTTCCAAAAACCTATTTCAGGCACCAGTCTCTAACAAAGAATACAGCTTATGAAATTATACCCACATTAATCATTGTATTATATAAAGCTAAATTACCACTCGCTGACTCACTGACTCACTCACTCATTCATTGACATAGTTGTTCTCCCAGATGGTGGATGGGGAGGCGGGTATATTTTGACAGATTCGTAAACAAGTAACTCTCAAACCTACGGGAAAAGTGCCAAACCTCCCCTTTTCACCCCCTTCTCCCCCCTCCCTATTGTATCTCGGAAACTACGAGACCCGTATTTTTTTTTATTACGGATTCGTATAGAGGAGGCTCGGTAAAGTAAAAACCATTTTTCAAAGTCGCCCCCCTTGCCCCCCTTCTCACCCCCTTTAGGCGGATCTCGGAAATTAAGAGACTTGGAACATTTTTTTTTTCAGATTCATTTAGAGGGGCAATGCTTTAGTCGAAATAATTGTACAATCCACCCCCATCACCCACCCCATTTTTTTTTCAGAAGCACGCGAGGTGCTTGCACCTCGCGCAACACGCAAATACTATTTATATTTTAAGGCAACTTTGTGGAGAGAGAATAAATGCTTGATTGATTGATTGTTTAGCCTTTTTTTTCTTGGTTCATATTTTGATCTTTTACGAAGAGGACTGTTTTACATGACTTCTATTTCACCCCCATAACCTAGTAGCTGGGTGACATGATACTCTTTAATACTGGTGTCAGATTTTCTTGCTTCTAACTATCCCTAACAACTGTCAAAGATGTACAAATTACAGTCGGGTATAACCCCTCAAGTGTCAACATTCGACTAATCAATTCATACTTGACCGGTTTTAGTGTAACATTTTAAAGGGAACACCACTAAAATGAACGAAAAACAATGTTTACAAAATGCATCTGTGGTTTTTGTTGTGACGCTGCAGACTTTTTCGTTGTGTTATCAAATAGTTTTTATTATTTTTTACAGTGTCTAAGTGAAATAATTTGTGTTAACATTGCCTACACATTATTGTGTTAAATTGTGCTTTTTTTTTCGTGAATATGTGTTTTTTCGAATGTGAGTGAAAATTATAAAAGTGTAAACATATCACATCACTGCGAGATAAAGTCAGTTTGATTTGCTTATTGAATGATATAAATAGTTAGATAAACTCATAACGAAGCCAGGAAGGTATAATAAATACCATGATAATGGCCATAAATTGCCGATTTATCATTTTTTCTGAAGTCCTACCCAAAAATCAAAAAGTACATTAAACATGCGACATTCGAGGGGTTAACGTGTTTTCCAAAGCATGGAGGAATCTTGATGGTCACTCGTCATCGGACCATCCTTGGCATGCGTTGCTTAACTTTGAAGTTCGATAGTGTGGGTATTATTATGTAGCCACAAGTTTCTCTGTCACTTTGATGCTGTATTTAATCAATTAAATTCCATGGTAATCTATTAACAACATTTGTTGTAAAAGTTTATATCTATACATATAATAACACAGTAAAAAGTGCGTCTGTAAATTTAAATGTTATACAAAAATAATTATAATAATTAAGGTGGGTTAAGAAACGGTAACACGGCTAAAAATTTAAAAAAGTCTGTCTGTTTGTCTGTTTGTACACACTAATATCCGGACCTACTGGATGAATTAATGAAATTTGGTAAGTAGATAGTGGAGATCCTGGAATAACACATAGGCTTTTTATCCCGGAATTCCCATGGAATCGGGATTTACGCGGGAAATTCTCCCACACGAACGAAGTTGCGGGCAGCAGCTAGTGTATATCTATATTTAACACTCCAATAGTCGCGCGTTCTACCATTGTAGAACGCGTGTACATTTTGTTGAATTTTGTCGCAAGTTGAAGGTCACTCACGCACACATTCTTAGTATTCTTCTATTACTAGGCAATAAACAATAGTAGTGTCCTTGCGGCGATGGACGCGGCAGCATGTCTGTGAAATTTGGCGCCAAAAGTGAATTTCTACGATTGTAGAGCGCGCGACCACTCGCGTGACATTTTTCTCGTAAGTTGCCGTTCATGTTTTTTGTTGTAATAATGTTTAATACCTTTTTATTTATTGTTATGTTTATTTATTTTTATTGTTATGACATGTACAACTTATTGTAAGGTTAGTAGTAACAAGAGTGGTCCTTTTTTTTAGAGATATGGCTTCCCGCAGTGAAGAAGAGAGAATTAGTAGATGGCTGGAGGGAGTAGACACTGATCCTAGTGATATAGCAGAGATTGACCCTGAAGATCGATTATTAGAAGAGGACTAGTTGGAAGAATCTCAGCACGATATGGACATTGGATACGGATATTGTGGACAAAATGTGCGGTTCTTACGACGACACAAGAAGTCCACCAGGAAGCTTTGTTATATATGTAACAAGTGGATTTGTCCCGACCATCAGGTTCTTCTTTGTCCCGACTGTGCCAAAAACGAAGAAATGGAGGTGGAAGACATGACTGATTAAGAAATATGAGACTTATAATGTTAAGAGCAAAAATTTTGCGTTTATTTTTTGTTATTTTAAAAAGGCTGTTTTTAGTTCCTAATATGTTCAAATATGGTTATGTTTTGTTTGTTTTAGCTTTATAATAATAAAGTTTATCTCAATATTTTTTTATTTATGAAACTTTGCTTTAAAACTCCATCATTAAATATGTTCTACAAATGTAGAGCGCGCGACTACTAACGTCCCAAACAGAGGCGCGATTACTGGAGTGTTAAACAAGTTATTATTTGTCATAAAAACAATAAAGCAATACACGTTAGTGACAACCAAAACTAAACTTTAATCCATCGATCAGTTTATGATAAATATTGGTGTGAAAAAAGGTCAACATTTATAAAATCGATAAAATTTCCATACGATCCAGTTTCACAAATAATGCATGTATTCCAATAAAAATTGCTAGGTTTCACATTGACTGTGTATGTATACATACATTCACACTTTAAACCATTCAAAATGATGTAAATAATATCTAGAACACTGCACATATGTATGTTTAAATTGAAGTCTAAACCTACGCAAATACGGTACATAACTACTTTATAATTAAGTGTTTGTTAGCAAATCCAGCACACAAACGAGAGAATTTTAGAAATGACAAATAAATGCTACGTGTGGCTGACCAAAATATTGTTTGTGAGTCTGAACTCACAAACAATATTTTGGACAGTTTCCGTGGATTTCTCGAATCTATTTTTAACAACTGTGCTACTAAACAGACGAAACTACTATTGCATTTGAGAATGCAGTTAGGAACGTATTTGTATTTAGTTCCAAGATTCTTAAAGTTCCCTACCTAATACATGAATGTTTCATATATTTTCCGATGCATTTTCTAGTTTCTTACAACAACTTCACTCTAACTTCGTAGAAAGAGAGTGTGCTCCATCTTCCGTAGTCTTAAATATGACTTTAAAGTAATTCTGTAGTAATGTAGTACATTATACACACACTATTGTATCAGCTGGTAGTGAGCAAACGCCCTATATACCCGTACGCTTCTTTTCAATAAGTTGCGTACCCTGGAGGCTGCATTATCAAGCTTGGCTTTGTCTTGTATATCGTTCAACTTTGTCAAGTATAAAGAGCGTTTAGTAAAACATGTCTTGCTATGAAATTTTATAATTTTGATGTCATTCACAAAAGTGTTGTCTTTTATTAACATAAAGGCATGGTTTCATTGTTGCAGGTTGCACGCTTTGTTAGGTCCGTTCACCTTGATGTTTACTAACTCCTAAACCACGTGTACACAAAACGGGGAGCAATAAAAAATCAAGGTAAACTCTCCAACTCGAGGGACTTAATTGCTCTATTTCCACTCAGTATCAAAGGTACTTCGACGCAATTACGCTCACCCAGCCAATGCGTTCCCTCTCACTCCACCCCGCTGCGATTAAACGATTCAATTTTCGAAGTGGCAAACATTAATGAAGAGTTCCTCGTCTATTTTACGCTCAGCAAGCATAAATTTGGCAGCGCGGAAAAATATCACTGAGTTTGGAGAATATATCGCCTTTTAAACCAACAGAAAGATTGATTTCGTAGATTCATTCATTTCTCTGTTTTCATAACTTTATTTACTCTCTTCTGCTCAGCGTGAAAATTTTATGAAGGCACTTAAGAATAAATTTTAAGATTTGTTTCCAGGGGCTATAAAAGTGGGTACAAGTAAAATTTATTTCACACGACGACATCATCTGTGGCCGGGGATTTTCCAAGTGTAATCTATTTAGTTTCCCTCTGAAATAATTATTTAATCTTGGGGAATAAAGCTTTCCCACAATTAAGTCAATCACGCCTGTTTAACTCGATTTTCTTTTAAGAAACCTATTACAAGCCGCAGGGACCATTCTCGGGAAGAGGCTAGGGCGGGCTAAATTGCTCCGAGGTAAAACCAGTCAATTTAAATGGTAAAAGAGTTTCATTTTAAAAAATGTCAATGCAAATGACGCCACAGGAAAGCTCTGTATTAGCATAGTGACTTAAATCTAGATACATTTCCTTGCCGAAATAATAAAGGTGGAAATAATATAACAATATTATGTCTTTACCATTAAACGATTTCAAGAAAGTTAAGTAATGGTGCTATTAGCAATTCTCAATACCACCCAATAAATGTAAAGTATAATTTGGATATTCAAATTAACAAAAGCTGTTTATGCCAAGTGTTTGTCCTATTACAAAGTAATTTTAGGCAAAAGGTAAGGAATTATGATAATCCAAATTATACTGAATTAATATAGACGTCTCTGAAGATGAGATAGGAATACGGAGTAGAATTATATTACGCAGTACAAAGCTTTCAGGCGAGCTCCGTTTGCGCTTGTTTTTTTGTTTCTTTCTTTAGTAGCTTGATGATATAATAATGACTCACGAGGCCGACGAAAACATCTTCTCGGATAAAAGAAAAAGGTCAAAAACAATACGAGAGGAGTATTTCCTTAGATCTTTAGCAGCGGCGCTTGCCTGCGCTTTGTTAGCACCGGGATAGTTACACTTAATTAATGATCTCGTTGTGTTGATAACTTCTGAACAATGCAATATAATATATCTACAACTTTTGTCTGTACTACAATCCTTTCTAAACATGAAAATACATACGTAAGGCAAATCTTCGTTCTCTTATGTTTAGTCTAGCAAATAGTCTTTGCTTTTACATATTCTACGTAATATTTGACTAGAATCAGAATTGTATGAGATCTTGGAAATGCAAATAGGTCGACGTACACAATATTTATTTGTGTTAAAAGTTGCTTGATATTGAACAGTCTGGCATAGCTTTGCTTTAAATATTCAAACAAGCGCTTTGGTTAATTAACTTTATTTGGCTTAGTAGGTATACATGTGTGTTGGTAATTTATTTCAGCATTTCCCTCAAACGTTGGCGAACAATTTTACCCCTGGGATTCCTCGGCATTTCTTCAATAAACCTAACACCTCCTCTTAATTGCATAAACGGCGCCACCTAAAAATATAAACAACTTTATTGAGTCAATGAGAATTTTCATTTAGTTAATTTGTAACAATGTTGGAGCAGATTCTCGCGTTTAGAGAGACGGTAATTTACGGGGATTATCGAGACTTGTTCATTATCTGATCATACATCTTTGACAGTCGTTACGGGTAGTCAGATGCCAGAAAATCAGACATTGGTCTTACCAAGGGGTATATTGTTACCCAGATACTGTGACGAGAAGGTCAGATACGCAGTCGCTTCATGTTAACCCTTTCATGGACGGTGGCGTGTATATACGTTCCAAGACAGCTACGAGTGGTGACAGAACGAACTACCACGTCTATTTTAATTTACTTCTTTTAACCATACCGTTTAGTCACGTTGACTCGCAAAACAAAATTGTACTAGCTACGTCTTTCCGCCACAACGCATGAAAATTTCAAAACTGTTCTGTCACATTACATTATGATTTTTGATGCTTCAAAAAGAAGACGTCCTGCTCGTGCGCTGGTGGTACGTAGGATACGCACGACGTTGACGTTAGATAACGATAGAGCCGCTATTGGCCAAATGTGTCGAAAAAATACGACTCGACGTCAATAAACGTCTAACCATTTTGTATGAAGAATTGATGTGTCATTCTACATATACCACGTGATCGAGTACCGTCCTCGAAAGGGTTAAACACTAGTACTCCACAGCATCAGGTTAGACTGGAATCTCAACATAGTTGAGAAAAAACTAAATAGATGATGATTAATCTCCTAATTCCTAATTATTAATTATTTTTCCTAATTCTAATTTTATAATTATTTGTATAAAGTATTACATTTAAATGTTTTTTTTTTTTTTTTTTTTTTAAGTTTTAAGAAATACTGTACTTGCTGATTTGATAAAATTTCAATGTCATAGACTGAGAGGATTGGCGCTGTATGCCGAGATACAGGCGTTTACCTAGTTCGGCTGCAGATGATCCTATATTATTTTTACTGATACTTTTTTCTATGTGCTAGTTTTTAAGTAATATTGTAATCCTTTTTGATGCAAATAAATAATAGAATTGAATTGAAAAAAAAAAAAAAAAAAATCTGCAAGTCCAGTTTCAGGTCTTCTGGCTTCTGACTACCCGTAATGACTGTCAAAGATGTTCAAATTATAGTCGGGACCAACGGCTTCACATGCTTTACGAGGCACGGAGAATTCTCGATATGTAAAGATAGTCACCCATCCACTGACCAACCTCACCAAGCGTTGCTTAACCTTGAGATCGAACCGTGCAGCTCTTATTATGTAGCCACGAGCTCCTATTATCGAGATTTCTTAATCTATACTAATATTATAAAGCTGAAGTGTTTGTTTGTTTGCTTGAACGCGCTAATCTCAGGAACTACGATTCTGATTTGAAAAATTCTTTCAGTGTTAGATAGCCCATTTATCGTGGAAGGCTATAGGCTATGTATCATCACGCTAAGACCAATAGGAGCGGAGCACTAATGAAGAATGTTTCAAAATCGGGGGATTCTTTTTCCACGCGGATGAAGTCGCGGGCGGAAGCTAGTAGATCAATAAAACTATGCACCTAGGTTTCGTGGTCCTATAATGTTGGACGAATGAGTATGGACAGTCCGTGTCTTTATGCAAAACTGTGACAAAATTTTGTAGCAAGAAGATTTTAGTTTCCAAATACCTGCTCCTGCCGTTGAACGGATTACCAGATTATTAGATCTTAAGGTAAATTCTATTTAACATTTTCTTGTTGTTGTTAACAAAGGCTTCAGTTTTTAACCGACTTCTAAAAAAGGAGGAGGTTTTCAATTCGAATGTTTGTTTTTTTTTTTTATGTTTGTTCGGGCATAGCTCCGTCGCTGGTCAACCGATTTGAAAAATTCTTTTTTTGTTGGAAATGGTATACTTTCCAAATGGTCCCATGAAAATTTTATCGAAATCGGACAAGCCGTTTCTGAAAAATAAACAAAAGTCTGAAAAAAATATTTACATTGACGATCTTTTCGTTTACTCTGCTGGTGAAGGTGATAAATAGTTGACATTTTGGCTTTTGTAACTAGATTAATTACAAACTGACCCACTAAAAAGCGCGAAAATAAAAACTTTTTTGCAAAAAATAAAACCGACTTCTATATCAGAACACTACAAAGCCAATAAAAACTTTTTTGCAAAAAAATAAAACCGACTTCCATATCAAAACACTACAAAGCCAAAAATAATTTTAATTTCGGTAGTCGGTGTTATTGGTTTTGTATTTTCTTTTTTTTCACACCGCCTCCCGAAATTAAAATTATTTTTGGCTTTGTAGTGTTTTGATATGGAAGTCGGTTTTATTTTTTTGCAAAAAAGTTTTTATTTTCGCGCTTTTTAGTGGGTCAATTTGTAATTAATCTAGTTATAAAAGCCAAAATGTCAACTACAAAAAACTAAAAACACGCGAACAAAAAACACAATATAGAGTAACCGAAAAGATCATCAAGGTAAATATTTTTTTTAGACTTTTGTTAATTTTTCAGAAACGGCTTGTTCGATGTCGATAAAATTTTCATGGGACCATTTGGGAAGTATACCCTTTCCAACAAAAAAAGAATTTTTCAAATCGGTTGGCGAGCGACGGAGCTATGCCCGAACAAACATAAAAAAAAAAAAAAAAAAAAACAAACAAACATCCGAATTGAGAACCTCCTCCTTTTTCAGAAGTCGGTTAAAAATAATTTTAATTTCGGAAGGCGGTGTGAAAAAAAAGAAAATTCAAAACCAATAAAACCGACTACCGAAATTAAAATTATTTTTGGCTTTGTAGTGTTTTGATATAGAAGTCGGTTTTATATTTTACAAAAAAGTTTTTTATAACAGTTTACTATTCTATCTCATAACGGAAACTTAGATTTGGATTACTTTACAAAAGTTATATGTTTCGTGGAAGTAAAGAATTCACTTTCAGCAAGACTCAATATACTAAGTAGAAAATTATGAATAATGTTAGGACTTGTTACCATAAAAACTCTGAAAATACGTAAAGGTAAATTATTATTATTATATTAGCCTGTAGTTTTCCACCGCTGGGGCCTCCCTCCATTTCTTCCAGCGGTCACTGTTTTGCGCCTCATCCTTCCAATTCTTAAGGAAGGCATCCAGGTAAATAAATAATGGGAACTAATTTTTTGAACTGTTATTTAAATATTCGATGTTATTATGATCAGTTGTAAAACATATTGAGCAGTTATTTAATTTAATGGCGGTTGATTAATTATTGCGACAGTAAAACATGGACAGTAATAAAAAATCAATTAGTCGGTTATTTTATCATACAATGTCAATTCTAAAAATAATTGTGCAGTCCAATAACTGAATGATCGGTAAAAATTATGACCTGCGCCAGATCCCTTCTATTGTTGGTGAATCATTTGGGTTAGATGAGGTTAGAATGAGATTTCTTACCGACAAATTCCGATTTATTACTGCCCACATGTAACCGCTCGTTTTTTACCGCCCATTTAATTATTTTCCTGCTCAATTATATATTCACTGATCCATTTCATTATTATTTATTACTCATTTTTGTTTACTTTACTGCTTAGTTTTAACTGCTGAACTAGTTGTTAAACGTGCCATTTATAATTTTTAACTTACCAAAACTGCTATTAACAACTGCCTCTTTAAATCAGTGCCATAAACAATTATGACGAACAACTGTCGAGTGGAAATATACAGTCCTATTTATTAACACTTAAATACATACTTACATAGTTACATCATCTGCTTAGCGTTCTCCCAATTATGTTAGAGTCTACTTCCAGTCTAACTAAACTTATATGGTAACTAACGGTAACATAATATGTAGTTACTTACTCTAAATACATAATTATTATTGACTTAATAAAAAAAATATTATTTGTATTTATTTAACATACCTCTCAAAAATTACATTTTTAAATATTTTTCTATAAAAAAGTGACAATAAAAAAAAACAAATTATTATTATATAATAATAAAAATAAATTATAATAATAATTATTAAGAATAATTAATATAATTATTATTATTATTATTATATTAATTATATTATTATTATTATAAATTATTATTACCTTTATTACATTTTATACACATATTATTTACATTTTTAAATATTCCTATAAAAACAAAAAAACATTTAAAAATATAAAAAACAGTAGCCCACCGGTATCGGGAACAGGGTCCAAGCTACCGGTGGTCAGGGCTCTTGAGAGAGGAACCTCCTAACAATTCGCGCCGTGTCCAGAAGTACTGCTTTCTGGATCAAGCCCTTGATCCAGCTGCCCAACGAGAGCCTCCTAAGATGTTTGTCGAGGCTCTTGGCTATTATGCCATTGGCTGAGACGACTATCGGCACAATGATTGCTGTATCCACATCCCACATGTCAACAACCTCGTGAGCCAAGTCAAGATACTTAATTTGCTTATCTTTCTCGGCTTTCACGAGGTTCTCGTCATGAGGGACCGCTATATCAACAATCACTGTGCGACGCTCTAATCGGTCTATTACCACTATATCAGGCTTATTGGCAACAATAGTCCTGTCAGTGATGATAGACCGATCCCAGTACAGTGTAATATTGCCATTTTCTAGAACTGGGTCGGGCACATACCTATAGTACGGTACTTCTGATTCCACGAGATTGTATTTAAGAGCAAGTTGCTGGTGAACAATCCTAGCTACAAAGTTGTGTCTATGCAAATAGTCTCCGTTAGCCAGACGAGAACAACCGGAGATAATGTGACGAATGGATTCTCCCGGTTTGTGACATGCCCGACATATGTCTACCGTACCATCCTTCACAATATATTTCCGATAGTTATTCGTCATCATAACTTCATCCATAATTGCACAGACAAAACCTTCGGTTTCCCCGAAGAGGTCACCAAAACGTAGCCAGGCTACGGACGCTAATGTATCTACGTCAGACCCATGAAGGGCCCGGTAATAGCGTCCGTGAAGCTCCTTGCTCTGCCATACTTCTCTGCGGTCATTAGTATCTAATACTACAGGTTTGCGCCAATTCTCGGTACCTAAGGAGAGCGGAGTGAGGCCTTTGTCCACCGCTACCACATCTCGATGCATACCCACGTCGGCTTCTAGGAAATATTCCCTAAGGCTGCATACCTCGTGGTTGTGCAGGGTCTTTGCATTTAAAAAGCCACGACCCCCGCACTTCCGCGGGATATACAGCCTCATCACCGATGAACGTGGGTGATGCAATCGATTTGCAGTCAGCGTTATGCGGACCCGCCTGTCCAAGGCGTCAAGTTCAGTCTGAGTCCATTTGAGTATGCCAAAAGAGTACATCAATACTGGCATGACCCAACCATTGAAGGCACGCACCTTGTTTCCACCTGATAGAAGACTATTCAGTACTTTATTCAGGCGGCCAAAGAAGCGTTCCTTCAATGACTGTTTAACATAAGCAACATTGATGCCTAGTGCCTCTGACATACCCAAATACTTGTAGGTTTCAGTTGAGCCGAGGGATCTTAGGTGTATGGAATCCGAGAGTTGAGTTCCCACGGATTCCATAATCTCCCCTCGCTTTACATGCATGACCGCACATTTGTCCACCCCGAATTCCATCCTGATGGCGCTACTGAAGGTTTCCGTTACCTTCAGTAGCTCCATGAGTTGCAAGTTGCTGGGGGCAAAAAGTTTCAAATCATCCATGTAAA
Source organism: Tholera decimalis (assembly GCA_943138885.2). Taxonomy (NCBI): domain Eukaryota; kingdom Metazoa; phylum Arthropoda; class Insecta; order Lepidoptera; family Noctuidae; genus Tholera; species Tholera decimalis. The sequence goes on along the minus strand of OW964564.2, from coordinate 18,758,560 downwards.
GCAAGTGTGATATGACCTGACCACCTCTTCTCAACTGGTAGCCTTGCCCCGAACCCTCCAGCAGTGTACTGAGAGGGTTGAGAGCCAGACAAAACCACAGTGGGCTCAGACTGTCGCCCTGAAAAATACCACGCTCAATCCTAATCGGTTCGCTGTTTTCCTGGATCTGTCGACATCCTGGATAGCAGAGGACCGTCTTCCATTGCCCCATACATGACTCAAGGAAAGTGCGGAGTATTGAATTTATTTTGTACAACTCCAACACCTTCATGAGCCATGTATGTGGAACCGAGTCATAGGCCTTCTTATAATCTATCCAACATGTCGACAGATTCCTTCGGGAACGACGAACCTGTTGGTTTATGGCAATATCGATGAGGAGAAGCTCCTTAGTACCGCGGGACCCGTTCCTACATCCATTCTGAGAAGCAGACATGATTGAATTTGTATCTATGTGATTATTAATTTTGGCTCTCAGAATGGATGTAAGAACTTTATAGACCGTCGGTAAGCACGTGATCGGTCTATAATTTTTAGGTTCCGAAGTACTGCCTGATTTATGGAGCAGGTGGGTTATTCCTGTAGTTAGGAATTGAGGTAGCGATCCTAGCTCTAAGGCAGACTGGAACTGAGCGGCCAAGCGAGCGTGCGAGCTTAGAAACCATTTAATCCAGAAATTGTGCAGCCCGTCCGGCCCTGGAGATTTCCAGTTGGATAACGGACGAACTGCACGGGTTACATCTTGGGGGCTAATCGTAATTGCCCCCATTTCTGGTATAAGATCGCACGTGCGCTTGATCTCACTCATCCAGTCACCCTCGGTGTGGCTGACAGGTACCGACCAGATGCTGCGCCAGAACGAACACATGGCGTCATCATTTGGTAGGCACGTATCAGTCACACCTTGGTCAGGTCGCTCCCAGGCCCTATAAACCCACCTTTCATTGCTTTGGAATGTGCGATTCTGAGTGTATCGCTCCACCCGCCGCTTATATCGACGAATTCGATTTGCCCATGCATAGACTTTCTGCTTCAGGAAGTCGATACGCTCTGTGACGCGGGTCAGATAATCCCGGGGACTGATATCAGTCCCCGCATACGCCCGCCTCACAAAGCGCATCACTCTAGGACGAGTGTTGCCCTGCCTGAAGCAGATAAGTTTACCAATGAGTGTTCTAGCCTCAGCAATACGACGTTCGATCCTGCCCTGCCAAGCTGGTACAGCTGGCCGAATAACTCTGTCAGTCTTTGGAAACTTGACATGAGCTACCCGACAAGCCGCTACAGCTGCACAGTATAGGATCGAATGAGTATCGGTGAGGTCTTCACTATTGTCAAAATAATTTGACAGCAGTGAATCTAGAGCACACACTAGCGCCCTATTTTTCTTATGCATGGGTAAACGAGGCAGACGAGGTCTAAGCTCAGGCGGTGTGGAGCGATACTCCCGTAATGCACACTCCAAAGCACTCCTCAATGGCTCACTGCACTGGGTACTCACGGTTATAGCCTCGTCATCATCATCTTCACCGATGTGGTCGGGTCGCGGTGAGATACTGGGTTGTAGTTGCACCGCGGCCAGTGGCGAAGCAGATGAGACACGGCTGCACCGTGATTCGAGGCGTAGTCTATCAAGTACGGCGTCATCCAACATACGGTTACGCTGGATTACCCGCACCTGATCCGATAGTCGTTGGGCCGAAACGTTGACAGCCGGTTCAAGTACCTGAAACAGAGAGAGCATCCGACCACGGTACGCAGTCAGGTTAGTTCCCCCCTCTGTAGCCCCATAGTATGAGCGCATGACGTTCTCATTAATGGATTGAGTCCATCGCATGCGCTGCACACTTCCACCGGCAGCGGGGACCCCATCAGAGGCCGGCGGGCCTCGAAGTCCCATGCTGGCCGGAGGGCGGCCTCTTCCTCGCCGACGCGCAGGTGGTGGTGTCGTCGGCGGCGAGAAGTACTCATCGCTCGAGCTCGACGCAACTGCAGCGGCCGGAATCTCTTGACTCACGGCTGGAGAAGGTCCCGGTGGCTGCGAGGCGGAGCTGAGCGAAGATTCCGCTGGTCTCGGGCGTGTGATTTGTTGTAACCGGGCCCGGTATCTTGTCAACATTTTGAAAATCTTCTTGTCGAGATTTTATTACCAGAAGGTATATTCGGCATTTCTTTATTGGCTTTTTGTTTAATGTAAATTGGTAGTTTGCTTTTTTTTTCACTGTTTTTGTTTTATTAAACATGTTGCATTTATGCTATTTACTTAATTATCAAATATTTATTCAAAAATAAAACTGAAGAAAATTTTTGACAGGCGGGTTGACATCCGGGCCACAGATTGTATTTTAATTATTATTATTATTAACCGGATGCAGCTAAGTATTAGTGTTTTAGATTAAGGGACATTGTCTATCTGACCTCTACAACCCAGTAGCTGGGTAACATGTTACCCCTTGGCCAGACCAGTATCAGAATTTATGGTTTCTGACTATCCGTAACGGCTGCCAAAAATGTGCAGATGACATTCAGGACCAAACGGTTTTCTAACGTGTTTTCTGAGGTACGGGGATATTACACCGCCAACTCCCAAACTCCAGCTTACTACTGAGAAATTCATTACGGAATAATTCAATAGCGCTTTTTGCCCGACCCGGGAATCGAACCCGAAACCTCATGCTCAGTAGTCGAGGTATTCCTCGAAGCGCTACCATTTTGAAGCGCACCTAATGAAGCGCTCCTTTTTTATTCCTCGAAGCGCTCCTTTTAGTAGCGCTCCCGATACCATGTTATCGAAAAAGGAGCGTTCCGAGGAATAAAAAAGGAGCGCTTCATTAGGTGCGCTTCAAAATGGTAGCGCTTCGAGGAATACCTCCAGTAGTCGCGCTTGCGACCACTAAACCAACGAAGCGGTGCTTAATTTCAATACTGAACATTTTAATCCTGAAATTTTTAATAATGATTCTACTAATAATTGTTTGATTTATCCGTGAATAGGTAAGTCTGATAGCGTTTTACCGAAAATGGGTTTTACGTTCATATTGCTATGCATGTCAAACTACAGTGCAATTAAACAAAATATGTCTAAAAATTTGCAGTAAAATGTGATTCGATTACAACGCCCAGGAAGTTCCATTCCCAAATATACTCGTTTACTAAGTTTATGGTATGAAAAAAATACAGACTGTGCAATAATGTTTTTGGACAGCAATTCCGGGAATATTTCTACAAAACTACCCATATAAATGTAATGTTCACAAGAGAATTTCCTCCAAAATCACATCAAAACTCTACCTCGTCAGCCACATAATCAATCAGCTCCTTTTCAGTGACATCAGCACCAGGTTGCTTGACCACAAAGGCAGTCGGTTCTTCACCGAAGACACGCACTGGTTTACCCACCACACCAGCTTCCCGAACTCCTGGGTGGAGTTGGAGAATAGTTTCCAGTTCCAGTGGAGCCACCTGGAAAAAAGTTCAGTATTATAGAGAGATAAGACGCTTTTTTTAAATTTTTAGTGATCTATACTAGTGAATCAAAACCTTCAAACTATTCCCTTTGAAGGTTTTTATTCACAAGTAGATCATTACAAATACTCTTTTTCTATTGGTTCGTTGTTAGCAGTTATATTGAAATGAAAAAAAAAAGAAGATTATATTTCATAGTCAAGATCATTGGTCAGCTCTCTGATTTCTGAAATTCTTATCATTCGTGTAATTTACATATGATTGAAATGTTGTGTGGACTAATTTCGATTGACCAGTAGTTGAAATTCGATCCTAATTAGTATTAATTGTAATGCATACTTTTATAAAAATATTAGCTTTTTGCACTCATTCCTTGTAAAAAATTAAACTGTACCTTTAACTCTCCGCTGTCTGCGAATTTTGTGTAAAAAGGGTACAAAGTTCTTGCTTTACTTATTAATGTTTAGATTATTTAGTCATAACAAAGATAGGTTCAGGAATAAAGCAATTACTTGAATATCGTACAAAAATTATGAACACGTCTGCTGTACAACAGGTAACCACTGTTTATTTATTTTTTTATTCATAATAGGTTCGCGTTTGACCACCATCTCACCTGATGGTAAGTGATGATGTGGTCGAAGATAGAGCACGCTTACCTAAAAGTAACCTATTCACTCTTGACTTAAAGACCCCTAGGTTATAGCTATCGGGAAACACAGACTCTGGCAGGGAATTCCACTCCTTAGCCGTACGCACAATGAAAGTATTCCCAAAACGTTTAGTGCGTATGGGTGGGATGTTCACCATGTAACGATGGCACATCGCCATTTGTCTTGTAGTCCGATGACGGAACGGACTTGGCGGAATTAGATTGTGTAATTCCATCGCACACTCTCCGACATGTAACCGATAGAAAACCGATAGACTTGCAACTCGTCGTATATAAATCGCTTCCATTACTGACTGACTGACGGACAACGCACAGCCGAAACTACTGGGCGCAGGAAGTTGAAATTTGGCTTGTATGTTCCTTAGGGTGTGTAAGGGAGCACTAAGAAAGGATTTTTGGAATTTCCCATGGGATCGGGATTTACACGCGAAAAGCTTCCCACGCGAATGAAGTCGCGGGCAACACCTAGTATACAATAAAAATGAAAGTACCTACCAACAAAGCTAAAAATAGACGCAATAAAGAAACAAGCATAAATGAACACAGTAATTCATATATTCGTAATAAGTTGCGGATCTAGAAATGCGTACATAATACGGGGCTTATTCTTAAGACGTCCTCGAAGAAAGGATTTCTGAAGATGAAAAGGTGTGGATCGTATTTCGTCGATAGTGTTAGTTCCAGCTAATATTATCTACAAAAACCTCGTCTTATTGCTAGGTCACCTTATAGAGTAAATACATATATACATATATATACACGCATTTTTTGTAGAGTCCGGCTTGTGATGTGTACATTTTCTCGGAATGACTTGGTTACGTTTCCCTTTTTTTTTCAAAGGTAAGTAAGGCGTCATAAAGTAAAATATCATTTCTGTTCATTTACACTTTCAAAGTGTATATAGTTAGCGTTTAATTGACACTGTCATAATACCGGTTTCTAGATTAAACGTTTTGAGTTTATGACGTGTCAAACCATACTTTTATTGATCAGGATATTTTATGCATCAGGAATGTTCGCACTATTTCACACTGATGGTTTTCATGCCATTATTCGCAAGAAAACGGCATCCCTGATATGCAGATTGCGTGGCAGCCCCAACATGATCCTGAATACCGTAGCTGATAGGGTATCATCCCCATTATGGAAATCCCTTATTATGAGGGTTATACATATAATATTTGTAATAATTAATAATTGTAATAATGTGTGTGTACCTGTAATTTGTGTTGTAATCTTTGTGTATGATGATAATTTAATTTAAGTTTAATAACGATTATGACATGATAACTTTGACATTTTTCTAATTTGTAATTTTAAACAATGTATATGGATCTTTGGACATCTGAATTAAATGATTTTTATTTTATTTATTTTTATGCCAAAGATTGACAGATTTTAGGCCAAAGTTGAGTTGAGGAATCGGGGTTTATATATTATACAGGGTTAAATGTAAAACACTGAAAACCTCTCAGGACTATGTTACTAACATCATAATCAACAACTTTTGTTCTATGACTTTTAAGAATTCGTCATATTTTAGTTCACCAGATTTTCATACAAAAATAAAAATATTTAAATTGAACGCCCTAAATGTTACGAACTCTATGCGAAGCAAAAGAAAGCAATTTATACTATCGCTTTCTTTTGCTTTGCATGACGCTACATGCGTTTAGGGCGTTCAATTTAAATATTTTTATTTTTATATGAAAATCTGGTGAACTAAAATATGACGAATTTTTAAAAGTCATAGAACAAAAGTTGTTGATTATGATGTTAGTAACATAGTCCTGAGAGGTTTTTGGGGTTTTACAATTAACCCTGTATATTGAATTGGTTGTAGTACGAACATAAATCTCCAACGAGTACTATTGGGGAGATTATAAATTTTTGCAATTGATAAATTATATTTATTCTCAAGACTCGGACGTTAAAAGATGTCAAGATTTAAGACTTTTGACGTCCTTGGGCAGTTAAATCCAGAGTGTAAGCCACCCCGCAAGTGTCGCCATATCGACTGGTCCGATGCGTATCCCAACCAGCGGATTTCCTTGACCTTAAAAATCAATACTATAGGTATCCTTACTTGTGAGTAAATGATATCTCAAAATTTTGTTTCATTTCCAATGAATAGTGAATAAAGCTTATCATCAAACAACTAACCTTGTATCCGTCGTACACAATAATCTCCTTGAGTCTCTCGACGATAAAAAAGTACCTGTCCTCATCATAATACCCCAAGTCTCCGGTTCTAAAGAAGCCGTCGTCGTCTAAGTAATTTGAAGGTGGCATGCCGATATAACCCTTCATAAAGACTGGACCTCTCAAACAAATTTCACCGCGTTGGTTCGGACCCATAGTTTTACGGGTTTCCGGGTTCACGACCTGTGTAAGTATTGGATTTCTTACTGTAGGTAAATTCTATGAGAACTTAGAAGTTGAATGTCTATATTTAAGTTAAACCCTGTGTTGTTATGAGCCGCGCAAAGGTTCAAAGTTACTGACGATGGATGAATGAATATTCATTACAACGAAAGAACAATACAAAGCAAAATAAAACAATAGCGCAAATGAAAAGGGAAAAAGCTAATAAAAGTCAACACCAATTCAATGCTTTTAAAACAAACCTTCAAAGTGATGCCAGGTGAAGCCATGCCGACACTGCCAGACTTGGGGCCTTTTGTTCCCCAACTTTCAGAAGTCAATTCACCCGCTTCAGTCATTCCATAGCCTTGTAAGATATTAACAAGCTTGGGAAACCTAAAATTTTAACAAAACCCTCAATCAAACTGGAAACGGTTAATTATAAGTAGTTATGTTATTATCTAGAAGTAGAATTAACCCAAATAAAGCAGTAAACAAGGAAGAGTTAAAATTGTAAAATAAAAAATATAGATAAGAATCAACCCTCAATAAGAATTATATTTGATGTTCTATATTTCCACAGGAGTCGCGCTTTTAAACGTACAATGAAATCGATGAACTAAATAAAACGATAAAATTAATCGATACTAGCCTATCTTTGACCTTTTCTATAGTCTTGTTATGAAGAGGCGATGACCGGGAGTATATAATTTTCAGTGAATCGAGATTACATTTTTCCGCTTCCATCGCTTTTGATAAGTAGCAAACAAAAGACGGTACTATAAATGCGATGTTTACCTGTAAAATTATGTAAAGAGAACAAAGATTAAATTTCGGATCTTTACATAAATAGGGCGATACAGAAGATGGGAAAATATTGGGTATGCTTCCGTACCAACCTAAATTAATCAACCATCTCAACACTTGTTTCTGTCAGTAAGTTGGTTAACTCGCGAGGAAACATATTCCTGGGGTAAAAGTATCCTATGTCCTAATCTAAGACATAGTCTACCTAGGTGCCAAATTCCATGCGATTGAATTCATCTGATAATACATGAAGAGGTAAACAGACTGACAGATTTACCATCACTTCTATAAGCTAAGTAATAAGATAGTGATTCCACTAACTGGAAACAGAGGAAAGAAATAGAAAGAAAATAAAACTAGTTTTTATGTAGTCCATAAGCATATTTTTGAATACATGTCCAAAACTGTTAGTAAGTTTTATTTATTTAGTAATAATACATATTTTTATATAGGAATATTTTAAAGTGTAAATTATACGTATATATAAATGGAATAATAATAATATTCAGCCCATTACATTCTAACGTGGGCGCAGTGGGGATTAGTTTAGTTTTATTTAGTTAAACAACGTTTTTCTACATTTGATTACCATTTTTTCATAAGTTAAGAAAATAATATTTGCAGATTAGTATCTGTGCCGTCTGAAATAATATTTACTCGTTAATTTCATGTCCCAATTATGTTATGTAGTATGTGTGTTATGTGTGTGACTCGTAACATATATTCGGATCATAAAGCCATATTATTATTAACAGTTTAGTTTTTAGACGAAAAAAATATGAAATCAACCTATACACTTCATCTAATGGTGAGTTTCACTAATTATAGATAGATCATAAGGATCATTTGAATACAGCTGGTGTGAATCAGAAATCAAAAAACGAGAATTCATATCTTACCACAACATCATATCAACATTCACTTTAAACAGAAAAATACACACACAAAAAGCCCACATACAATAACTAAAGCATTTTATAAACCACTCGGTTCTTGTTATAAGAGCGGCTTGTCATTTCAGGTCATCATTTATAATGGTGGCCTTCGAAAGGTCAGGTGCGTATTCAGTGCCGGCGCACATTTATGAAAAGATTCATAAATGTGGAAGAAGCGAACGGGTTTGTAAATATTGTACTGTATACCGGGCCGTAGTTTTTGCACACTCCCTAGGGCCAACGGTGTGAAGAGTGCATTTGTGTGTGGAAGTAATCTGGGATGTTGGGTAAAAATGCTTGCAAAAACAGGCATAACTGGCAACTACACACAGCTACGCATGACAACAATAATGGGTAGTGACGACCACACTATCTAGATTAAAAGCAATAGTACTTACACTGAGAATTAACTAGCATTGATCAACACGCTTGCTTACAGCATGTTGCCAATTTCAGGTGATTAGGTCCATTTAGTTAAATGGTACTTACATACGACAGTGAAATATTCACATAAATACAAGCCCGCATTCGTTAAGCTAACGAGCATGCCATTGTAATCAGAAGATTGGAAGACTACAAGATTCGAATACATGCTAGATAATATTATTATATCAATGAAATGTACTAGTAATTTCGAAAAGGGTAAAAGTCCATTAAATTAAACTTAACGAAAATGCAACGAGCTATATGTACGTAAAAAAGAATGCACCAATAATCGAATATGAAAAAAATATTTTAATTACTCACATCACAATCTTGAACAGTTTTCAAGAAAGCAACAGGTTCTGCTTCATTGACGTAGACAATTTTTCTTCCGAGATATAAAAATTTGTAAGTCATGAAAGTGTCGTAATTATGATACCATTCTCCAAAAAGGAAAGCCGTTTGTAGGGACTCGTCACTGAAGCTGAAATATTATTTACTTGTTAGATTAATATGGGACCCAATTATGTTATGTACATATTTATTCCATACATATTATATTTAGATTATAAATAGTTGCGTGACTGTCACGGGTCACAGCTTTAGGGTTCGTTTAATTGTATTCTAGTTGTTGAAGATTCCAGATGGAAGAAACTGAAACAGTACCTATAGTATTTTATTTATTTTTTAGCATTGAGCTAAATTATTATACATAGGTATGGCATGCTTGTGAAACTGGTTTTAAATAGGCAACTTAAAGTATCTTCAATTTGTAGTTTTTTTTTCTTTACACGTACATTAAATGGTGGTTAAAAACAACAGTTATGGTGTGCATCACCACTATCTGCCTAGTTTTTTCCCATTTAGGTTGGGTTACCTGTTGCAACCATAAGTATTTTATTTGGAACGATTGCCTATCTAATCTCCATGACCCGTAACCAGATAATAGGACCCCCTCTTGGCAAGATTGGTGTTGGATAGTTGTTATGCATAAATGTAATTTAATTTTACATCGATGGATAGTAAAAATCCGTCACAAAGCATTGGCATGAAAAAGATTTTTTAAATTAAAAATAGGTTCGCGTTTGACCACCATCTCATCTCAGTTAGTATAAAAACGATTACAATATGCGATCGAGAAAACAAAACTTTCGGTTAATGATGATGGTGCTTATTTGTTAATTGCTTGCTAATAATACAAATGAAACTGTTTTTGTTAAATCAAACTATATATTTGAGTTCGAGTTGTGAGCTAGCTATCATGAACAAACTCTGAAGTCTAGCATCTTTTAAGGTCTATACAATTAATGTAACGCTCAAACTATTAGATAAACATTTATGTTAAAATCTGAAGTTGTATGTAGAGGCAAAACACCAAATACACACATCAAAAGTGTCTAGGGATCAACATATATTTTTGCAATAACTTTTCTCCTGATTGATATTAATTAAAATTTTCTTTAAGGATTCATCAAATAAAGTGTTTTCGTTTGTCACAGTAACGATAAACCAAGTCACCTTTGCATTAATAAAGAAATTTGTCATTTTCCTAATAAAGGGATTTTTGACATTTGAACCACTAACATTAAAGTTCGAGAAAAAGACTGAAATAACAGTTTTCTTTAAAATTTTATTGGGTAACTTAAACAATTAATAATCCGTGTTTCTACCGCAAACACTAACAACACAAGAACATCGGTTTGGCATACTCAAAATGAGTTCATCCAAATCACGCTGTTGAATGGCCGCCCATGTTCGTTGCAACAACAAAAAAAGGTCTTCTTGCGACTGGATACCCTCCATATTCGGCAGAGCTCTTCTCTGTAGCATATCCCATGCATGCTCAATCGGGTTCAAGTCTGGCGACTGAGCAGGCCAGAGCAGGACATTGATGTTAGCTGCGGCGAGAGTCTGTCTTACAACTCTTGCGGTGTGCGGTCGTGCATTATCATGCATTAACTGAAATAAGGGACCGATTTGCACTTGTAGAGGAACGATGACGTCAGATACAATCGTCTCAGCATAAATTTGAGCGTTGAGGTTGCCTCTGATCCAAATCAACTCAGTTCTTCCGCCGATCCAAATACCCGCCCATACCATGATGGTTCCACCACTATAAGGATGGACTTCCTGGCAGGATTTTAATCGCTGTTGGCGTCCAGGGGTTCTCCAGTGTCGTATACGTCTTGTATCCGGTCTCATACCAAAACGAGACTCATCAGAAAAGCACACGAAACGCCATTGTTCTTCTGCCCAATTTCTGTGTTCAAGAGCCCATTGATATCGAATCCTACGATTGTGCATTGCTATAGGTGGTACCCGTAGCGGTCTTCGAGAATGAAGGTTCACTTCATGCAAGCGGTTTCTGACTGTTTGGTCGCTAATTAAGTTCCCTGAAGAGTGATGAAGCCTCACGGCTAACATCATGGCGGTTATTGTTGGAGCTCTTCGAGTTAAGATTTGAATGTATCGGTCTTGTCTCCGTGTGGTGCAGCGATACCGTCCTCCATGGCGCTCAGCCACGGTACCAGTGCTTCGGTAACGTGTCCAAAGTCGACTGATAACACTCTGACTTGTATTCAGAGCTAAAGCCACAGTACGTTGCCGGGAACCAGCTTCTATCATTCCCACGGCTCTGAGCATTTCTTCCCTGCTTAAATGACGTCGCCGCTCCATAATAACGTTGGTTTTAATCAGTAGTAGGAAAACAGTAGCACTAATAATGTCTTCAATGCGTTGTATGTTTTTATAGGGAAAATATTTACAGCTGATTTTCATCTTTTACTCGAATTTGATTAACAGTTCCTGTTTCAAATTATGAAATGCACCAAAAAGGATCCATATAAATTTATAAAATCATAAATTTATTACAAAGCCACATCTCAATCTCAAGAAATCCGCATAAAAATGCTTGATCCCTAGACACTTTTGATGTGTGTAGAATGGAGTGGACCCGTCCTATCGTAGCATGCATTTGTCAGTTACCAGTTAGCTCAACTAAGAAATTAAATGAGGTCAAGTCTATGAGAGAAATTTATTAACACAGTAGATACTCACTCATCAGGCAGACTATTGAGAATGCAATTTAAATGTGTCAGTTGTACGCCTTTTGGCATTCCGGTAGTGCCCGAGGAATACAAAATGAAGGCGATGTCACTCTGTCCCTGAACTTGCACTGGTTCAAACTTATTTACGTTAGCATCATCCGTAACCAAAGTTCTGATGGGAATTACTGATTCCGTGCCCTCGTCTAGTGTCACAAACTTCTCTATGCAATCAGAGCTCTTCAGTATGTCGCTGTAGGTATTCCAAAAGAGACTTGAGCATACAAAATATTTTGGTTTTGTTAAACTTATCTTGTGCTTTAGCGCCGCTGAAAAGTAAAATAAAAATTCATATAAAATTCATACATCTCCAAACCGTAAAAAATGTACAAGCGATTTATCGAATTATGTTATAAAAACATTTTCGTTAATTTTGATTCTGTGAAGTTTTTACGATAACGTGTTACCCGTCTATTTTTTTAAGGGTGTAAGTTCCACATAAAATACATGAGGCGTTTAAAGAATGTAGTGAAAGTAAGATAGTTTGTCTCACCTCTCCCGCTCTTTAAATCATAGGGGGTGTATGTCGCTCCAGTGAACACGATTGCAAGAACCGTGGGGACGAATTCATTGCGTTTTTCGGAACCCACTGCAACAATGTCACCCCGCCTCACCCCCAACTTTGTCAAAGCGGAGGACATATTGACGGCATATTGTGTGAATTCCTTGTATGTTAGTTTCTCACGGGTTTCTCCCAGCTCCTGGAGTTTTTGCAGGAAATTGTTAAATGTTTAAAGTTATAAAAGTAATATACCGTCACGTTCTTAGTTTTGTGTTTTGTTTTCAAATCTTTATTTGGGAAAAGGCTTTAATCACAGAGCGATTATGTCAACCCCGTAGGTTTACAAAATGAGTAAAAAATAACTTACACCTACTTATGATCTTAACTTAATTAATTTTAGAATCAAACAATACAACTTAATAGCTAAAGTAGATGTGGGTTTGGATAAGACCAGATTGCACATACCTACATCTTTTAAATTTATTTTATTTTCTATTTCGAACGCTCTTCGTTCCGCTGCAACTCGAGCATACTCCACCAAAGCATGGTAGGTGTCATCCCTTACGTTGCATGTCAGACAATTTGGGGTGTCCACCACTCTCATGAGATGTCCAAATGCAATGGAATGTGCCTGGATCGCACACGCATACTTGTAACTAACAATTTTCTATTCATCTGTGCTTCAGCAAACCAAGGAATCCTTGGTGGCTCAGACTGAATTTTCCCGTACCATTTACCCTTTACTTCAGATCGTTTATCAAAGTACTCTTTCCACAATTTATTACAAATAACTTTTACGTCTCTTAGTATATCGGCGAAGATTGAAAATTGTCTAACAGGAATTCCCTCACTAATTCCGGTTTTTGCCAACTTATCAACTATATCGTTTCCTCTCAAATCTACGTGTGATGGAACCCACTGAAATTTCATTATTCAAATTTCGTAAGCCCGAGGTGCACCGAGCTATATGCCGCAAAGTCAAGAGTCACTAAGGATAACGCATTTTGTACATTTACACGACATCAGGTATGACAGACACTCTGAAATGGCATATAATTCTGCTGCAATTATAGATAATTTGCAATTTAATGTAAAACTGGCTCCTGTGTTACTCTGGGGATAAAAAAATGCTGCTCCTGTTCCACTATTGTCCTTGGACCTATCACTATAAATTTGATAGTATCCATCATATTTTTTTGCAATAGTGCCACAGAAGTATTAGCTCTTTTAGGTCTAGTCATATTGCTAATATTTAAGTGTATATGTGACCCAATATCAATATTCACCATCCACGTCGACAGTGAAAACATCTTTAGAAATTTGGATCTATGTATGGATTCATTGGAAAGCTCACTTCACTCACTCGTTGTTTCTTATTACGCCAATATGATTCCTGCTCGTATATCAATGCTAATTTAGATATCATTGTTATCGTGGCGCCAGCTTCAACAGACTTAGCTTTTAGGCAAAATTTTGCAGCTAAATATTTCCGTCGAACAAATAATGGTGGCAGACATAACTCCGGTTCCATCGTGTGGGTTGGGTAACTTTTCAAAAAACCGCCAACTACTCTCATGGCTTTGTTTTGAATTTTGTCTAACCTAATGTTGGTCTTAGCGCTATTATCAAACAAAAAACATGTAAAATCTAAACGACTACGAATGACAGCAATGTAATCATGGTTTTGTATACACCTGCGATCACTTTTGTATGACCAGTTTGTATAGTGCCCATTGAAATTTCCCCCTATAAAGGTTTTACTTGTCCAACTAGAAAATCTGGGGGCACGGGAGTGCCCCCGCCAAATCGAGCAAAAAAGCGGCACGGCCGTACCATTCTTTTCTCGAAGCAATTCAGGCCATTTTCGACCCCCTATAACTTCGTTGTGGATAAAACTAGAAGCCTGAATTTTCAGTAACCAAACAGGCATTGTATAAACACGGTATATTTCAAATTTCATTCAATTTGAACCAGTAGTTTAAGAATTATAACGAGTCAAAGTTCCTTAATTTTGTAAATTTTGTCACTCACTGACTGACCGATCATCAAAAGTCTAAGGCACTTCTAGCAGACATAGAAGCTTCAAATTTAGAATACAATTAGTGTTTAGTATATGAATCAAGGAAAAACTATAATATTTTTCAATTTCGTTCCAATTTTCTAGATACATCAACTGCATAAATAATTTTGTAATCCCATATAAATATATAGGATTACAAAGTTACATTTGCAGTTAATTAATCAGTGTACCTGTATAATGAAATAATAGATGTAGATGGGTACTTGTTTTTTTCTTGGTGAAAAATATCATCGAATGACTTCTTCCGCTCGGGTGTATCAGAATTCTACTGACTAAAAACCCACCCTGTTCCTTCGGAAGCCCTAAAGTTCCGGGGCCGCGGTATCTCGATGGAACTTTCCCGCAAACCCCGACAGGCAATGGCCCTATGAGGCCCCGTCACTGGTATTAACAGCTTTTTGAGGCGCGCGTGGAACACAACGCGCCGCCGACCCGGGCCTGGTCCTTACCGGACGGTGAGATCCCCTGCTCGCCATCCGCAGGCCCGCGACTACGGTGGCTCAAAATCGACTCGCGATCCACGACGCCCGGGGCGTCTCCCCCGGCGGCTGGGGCGCGAGGAAGAGAGTTGCCTCTCCCTCGCACGTTAGGCCTCCTCCTTCGCTAGCATGACTGCTTCGCAGCAGGAGGTGACTGCATCCCATTCCCTCTCGCTTCGCACCATGTTCTAAACCAGAGCAGGGCGCGAGAAGTCGCCGCCGCCGATCGCCTCTATGAGGATACGACGGTGCTCCACCCATGCAGGGCACACCTCAACCATATGCTCCACCGTGTCTTCCAGTGTAGATAGGTACCTAGATATAATAATTATGCTCAAAGGTAACTTGTTAAATGGTCAACGGAATAAAAAAGCAAGAAGTATTAAGAGTATTGGGGAGTATTAAGTAGAGTAAATTGCCCGAAATTGCATAATTACTTTCTTATGGATTAACTTTAACCGAGACGTTTGACGAGTGCGGCATTAATTATTACTAACTAATGCAAAAGACGTACTTGCGTATTCATATGTGCGTATCAAAGCCTCCGAAAAAAACCCATAGAGACAGGGAGTGGGCTTTGAAAAAAACTTTAGCTGAAGTTCAAGAAGTAGTACCGGAAAATAAAAAAAGGAAGGCTACCTACAAAAATAAGAAAAGCTCATAAGACAGAGAGAGGGCTTTAAGAAAAATCGTTGTTGGTATACAAGAAGTAGAAGGTACCGGAAAGGAAAAAAGTAGGACTTTCTACAAAAAGCAATGAGATCCCATAAAAAAAAATACTTGTCAAAAACCCAAGTCTCGCAACTTAGTTGTTCTACCGTAACAAGTTGTGAGATCCATGTAATACCAAGTCGGTTATTAATTTATTCAGTCCCTACTTAAGGGACCTTCTGTCTTAAGTTGTTACGTAATTATCTAACCTAACGACATCTTATAGTGACCATATCAATATTAAAAATCTTTACCGTTTTAAATAAATAGATTGACTTGGCAATCGCAATAAACAATTTAATTTATATATGTATTACTTGTGAGATATATTGTGTTTTCATGCGATGGCCGAGTCAATCTATTTATTTAAAACGGTAAAGATTTTTAATATTGATATGGTCACTATAAGATGTCGTTAGGTTAGATAATTACGTAACAACTTAAGACAGAAGGTCCCTTAAGTAGGGACTGAATAAATTAATAACCGACTTGGTATTACATGGATCTCACAACTTGTTACGGTAGAACAACTAAGTTGCGAGACTTGGGTTTTTGACAAGTATTGTTTTTTATGTAACATTTTCCAATCCTCATCTACAGTAGAAATATTAGGGGGACAATATAAAGCTATAACATTTTCTAAAAAGCTACAGTTAAATATTTTAATGTAGTATTTGAATACTTTGATTACGTAATCTAACATTGCTTATCTGTGCTTTAATGGAGTTGTGTATTACAATCGCGACACCACCATATGAGTCATCCTGGTCTTGTCTATATATATTTAACTACCAATTTTCAAACGTATGTCTGGTTCAAGTCAAGTCTCAGATATAATACATACATGGATTTTATTTGATAATAAAAAAGTCTCAAAAGCTTTAATTTTTGGTCTTAGACTTTGTGCGTTCCACTGCAACAACTTTAGCTGTACAATTTTCTTTTTAGGATAAGGAGCATCCACCGCTGCTAGGTCCATTAAGACCGAAAAATTGTTCAAAACACTCGTTCAAAATTGGCTGCACTCAGACATATGATGTACTATTTATTATGTACTTTATTGTACACCTTACAATATTTCTATGGATACAAAAATGTAAACTAGTGTACAATGAGCGGTCTTTTACTTAAAAACTTTTCTTGAATACTTCAATTTCGCATGTAAATAATATCTCTTAACCGTCTAATTAACTCGTTAAAATGTACTTCCCGCGTATTGTTTACTTGGTCGCCGGCCTCGTTATCAGTAGCAGCTGTTTGCTTAGGAATGCAGTCAGGTGACTCCCGTTGTCCCCACCATACCGTTTGAGCTTTGTTTTGTGAATGCGATGGCTTGTTGTTATTATTCGCTTGCGATGATTTCGGACGATTATGCGTAAACAACGGCGGGAATGGATTTGGTGTGTATTTGTTATTGTGTACAGTGTCCAATTCTTCAGATAATAAAACTTTAAAATTGTTGTTGGTATCGATCTTCGCCTTTTCGGTTTCTCTCATTATTTGAGAATCAATTGGCAACTTGGGTCGTATGTACATATTGCAAGCTACGTGATAAGTACAGTTATATTCTGTCATAAGTTCTCTCACTCGCTTTTCTCGAGCATAAACAGGGCAGCTTCTGTTTAACGCCATGTGGTCGCCCCGACAGTTTACACATTTAAATATTTTGACCTCACAGTTACTGTGTTCTTCTGTACATTTAGGGCATATATTTTTTTTGGACAAGCATCATTATCTGACGTGACTAAACTTCCAATAGTTTGAACATTGCGTTACCGGAAAAACAAAAGGTTCTACTTTGGCGCGTAGATAGTTAATGTAAATATAACTAGGTAGGTGCGAGCCCCTGAAGCCTATTCTGGCTACCTCACTAGGCAACCATCCGTCTGCATCTCGTCGCTGTAAGCGTTTCAGGGACATGATTTGAATATCGTTAGGGCATTGATTGCCTGCAGAATCTCCTCGTCCGACAACTTGAGGTCCAAATCTCGTATAATACCGTACGAAATGTGTACGTCCATTGCACTTTATACCACTCTCACACTTGAAAGTCCTGACAGTCCAGTAACTTGCCCGCACAATCCTCAGTCGAAACCTAAATTTTGAGCTTGTATGGGTTAATGTACTTAATATGGTTAATGTAATTAAATCCCAAGCTATTAAACAACTTTGCTAAGGCAAACTGTTTTGGAAACTTTTATCAGCTCCAAATGAAAACCTCCCTTTAAAATTGTTTTTGTTTCTTTCCCTTATCTCTTTCCACTTTTGTCCAGCTTCCTTCTTTGTCATCCTCTCTCCTCGTTTCGTTGGTTTACCCTAGATATCTTCTTCCATAATTTGAACTTCACTGCAAATTGGTTCCATTATATTTTCTATCTCAACATCTCTGTTTTCTCGTTCCTCTTCCATTGGCATTTGTGCCATCTATCCATCCAACCCGACTTACTTTCATCACCTTCACTACTACCACAATCATATGTGGCCATTATAAGGGGACACACATCAGAGCAGTGCGTCGAAATAAAAAAGTCAATTCTTGAAACAACAAACTTGTTAGATACGCCCGCGCGGTTCACATGAGTGCCGTGACAGAACTGTAGTTTTGTGTTGTTCTAAGACAATTTATTGTAATAATAAACTATATTTTAATTATATTTTAAAGAAAATAAATTGTAACAATGAGCCTTGCGAAGGAGTTAGCTATTAGCCACTTACCAATGCGACATCATCTTTTTTAAGCCGTAGACGATCCAACATAAATTTTCCGAAATTCAAATGTGCTGGTACTTGCACATTTTGATCACCAAACACATAGTTGTCGTCGTTAAACATTATAAATAAGATATATTTTCTTCACTAATCTGAAATGCAGTTGACACTCTCGTAAATACTATTGAATGATTAAATTTAAAAAATACCACTTTATTTATGCAATAAAATAGGCATTAATTTTAATTAATATTGTTAATACATGTTTAGATATGGACAAGCAGGGTGTCTGTCCACTACACCGACCTGCACTCAACAACAATTGCAATCTATTGATCTACAATTTTATACGCTCACTGCTCTTCGTAAGTAGTTTGGTCAACACAATAGGGAAATAAATTCTCAAAAAGATTAACTAAGTACCTACTTACTTATGAACTGATCGTGCACTAGTTTGACTGAAGTGACGGCTAAACCATAAAACGCATTGCTTAAATACACACGATAATCATTTCCGAGAACGGTGCAGTGACCGCAAACCTTAGAATGTTGACTTATGATTATAATGTTTGCGTTTTTATATTAGTCATTGAATACTTCATTAATATTAATTTATTTGATAAAGACGGTAATTGAATGGGGTTATCCTGAGTCAGATACTTCACAATAATATATACCTAGTATTTTAGTTTCTTTCAGTTCCATTTCATTATTTCATGTAAGATAATGCGGTTAAAGTCGTTTAAAAAAATAAAACATTAAGTTACATACTTACATAGATAGTGTACACCAATTTAAACATTCTAAAAACTTTTTTGATAAAAATTAAAACCGACTTCCATATCAAAACACTACAAAGCCAAAAATAATTTTAATTTCGGTAGTCGGTGTCATTGGTTTTGTATTTTCTTTATTTTCACACCGCCTTCCGAAATTAAAATTATTTTTGGCTTTGTAGTGTTTTGATATGGAAGTCGGTTTTAATTTTTTTCAAAAAAGTTTTTATTTTCGCGCTTTTTAGTGGGTCAGTGAATTTTCCAAATCGGTTCGTAAATGACGGAGTTATGCGCGAAAAAAAAACGCAATGCAGACTAAACGAAAAGATCATCAACGTAAATATTTTTTTTAGACTTTTGTTGATTTTTCAGAAACGGCTTGTCCGATTTCGATAAAATTTTCATGGGACCATTAGGGAAGTATACCTTTTCCAACAAAAAAGAATTTTTGAAATCAATTGGCAAGCGACGGAGCTATGCGTGGACAAACTTAAAAAAAAAAAACAAAAAAAAAATATAACATCCGAATTGAGAACCTCCTCCTTTTTCAGAAGTCGGTTAAAAAGAAGGTTATCTAGTGATACACACAAATTTTGAAACACCGTGGCAATACAGTGTATATGTAGTATAGTATTCTGGGCTCTTTTTAGGGTTTCATAGTCGATTAAGAACCCTTAAAGTTTCGCCATGACCATCTCTCCATCCGTCTGTCCATTTGACTGTCCGTCCATCTGTCTAAGGTTTAGCTCAGAAACTCTACGCTGATGAATTACTAATTTGATATACCTAGATATACATATAAATCAAAGACAAAGTGGTAAAATAGAATAATAAAAATCCTTTTTTTCAGGTTACTCCCCCTACATGTAAAGAGAGGTTGATTTTTCCCCCATTCCAACTAAGTGTTTGTAGGTAGGACTTCAAACGTCACGGTAGTAGTACCTATATATGAGTAAGTAAAAAAGAAAAAAGGAAATCTGTAGGACCTAAGTTGGCGTCACAAAGGAGAATGCCAAGGCTTCCTTCAAGACTCGGCCAGAACCAACAAAGATGAACTATATATCTTAAAGAAGGAAAATAATTATATAATTTGACTGTATTGTTAGTTTTATATAAGAAGTACACCAAAAAGTTATAGTTCTTTGAAGTTGACCACTTAATACTTCTAATTTTAACGATAACATAAAATAAACTATACAATTATTGAATAATGACTATTGAATTCGTTTTCAACAGCCAAGGTAGTCGTCAGTAATACAGAAATCGGAGTCCAGTAACAAAGCAATAAACAATTCAAAACTCAAAAAACACATAAGACACTTTTTTTTCCTCTTTTTTGACAACTGAGCCGGTGTCGACTATTCTGCCAGTGTCATGTTATGACGGCTTCGTAACGTATAGGCACTTAGGCAGGCCGTCGAACTTTGTACTTTGTGGTAGCTGTTAGTTCAGCTGCAAAGACAGACACATGGGTTATAACACATAATCTACTATACATAAACTAAAATATAATATACTATAAAATTAAAATAAACTTAAACTATTATCTACGCAATAACTATGTTACGCACTAACTACATTCTAATCTCGTTATCTATTATAAAGGAGACGGAAACGCTTTCATACATTCTTGGGCCAAGGTGTAAAAAGATGTAAAACGATGAAATTAGTGTCGATTAATAGCTTATATATTAACAAAGCATCACTGAAAATTCGGCGAATTTTGGCAATCTGGGAGCAGAGTTAAAAGTAAGCAGAGGGAAAAGTAAGGTTATGCAATCAATTGGCAACAACCTATTCTACACAGCTGATTTTTTAAATATGATTGCTATTTTGTTAAAATAGACAGTTGTTTACTATATTAATTGTATTGTATTGAGTGGGAGGACATTAGAATGAGTTTTCTAATGTCTAAATAATTTGGAGATACCCCAGGGAGATGATGTTTCGAACACTTCAGATGTTTGGCTCCAAGACTGGACCGGGCGGGGGCTGCACTCAAGCAGCTCCTACCCAATCTAGGGGGGGCCAAACGCCTCCTGCCGGAGGCTATATGCGGGGATTGTGCGGTCCATGGCCCTCTAAGGGGCCCTTGTCTGGGCACTGAATCTGCAGCGGCGACCAGCTCGCCAGCTGATCACGTCTCAGAGGGTTATGGCTATCCGGATGACCCGGGGATACCGCACGATCTCTAGGGAGGCCGTGAACCTTCTTGCCGGATTGCTGCTGTGGGATCTGGAGGCGGTAGCCCTCGCACGCGTGCATAATTGGCGCGTGGAGGTGCTAAGCCGGGGTGAAAATACCATACCGCGGCAAGTCGCGGCTCAGCGGATAGAACTCTGGCGCGATCTCACGGCAGCATGGAAAGAGCGGCCGTCGCAACCGAAAGCTGGGCACGCCGCAATCGCGGTGAAAAGTCCCCTCTTTGAGGAGTCGCTGGAGAGAAGCCATGGCGTCTTCACCTTCCGCCTGACGCAGTTGCTGACCAGACATGACTGTTTCGGGAGGTACTTGTTTCGGATACAGCGGGAGGACACGCCCGGGTGTCGTCATTGTGAGGACCACTTGGAGGACATCGTGGAGCATACGGTTGAGGTGTGCCCTGCTGGGGTGGGGCACCGTCGTGTCCTTGTAGAGGCGGTCGGCGGCGGCGATCTCTCGCGCCCTGCTCTGGTTCAGACCATGGTGCGGAGCGAGAGGGAATGGGATGCGGTCGCCTCCTTCTGCGAAGCAGACATGCTAGCGAAGGAGGAGGCCGAACGCGCGAGGGAGAGGCAAATCTCTTCCTCATGCCCCAGCCGCCGCGGGGGACGCCCCGGGCGTCGGGGATCATGAGCCGATTTCCGGCCACCGTAGGTGCGGGCCTGCGAATGGCGAGCAGGGGTCGCTCACCATCCGGTAAGGACCAGGCCCGTGTCGGCGGCGCGTCGTGTTCCACGCGCACCTCAAAGAGCTGTCAACACTAGTGACGGGATCTCATAGGGCCATTTCCTGCCAGGGTTTGTGGGAAAGTTCTATCGAGATACCGCGGCCTCGGAATTTTAGGGCAGCCGAAGGAACAGGGTGGGTTTTTAGTCAGTAGAAGCCTGACACACCCTTCCGTTTAACCCAGAGCAGAAGAAGTCATTTGAATTGAATCGAAAGAAAAAAAAGGGAGATGATAATTAAAATAAAAACAACTTTTTGAATAACAGTTATGTTTTATTCATCTTCAATTAAAATCCAAAAAGCTCGTGTTAAGTAAGTGGCGGACTCTTGATGCAAGAGAACGACCACAGTGAACACAAACACTACGTTGGCCAAGTTGTTGTGCTTCATCAACAGATGATTCTTGAGCCAAATCCCAACAAGCTTGGCAAACATAGTCACTGCTGTTTACCTGAAAGATGACAAAAGTTTTAATGTCAATAAATCATGTTTACAGTAAAACATACCAGCAGTTAGGTTTGAACTTAAATGTAAACAATCTCCATGTGCCTTTGATATGTAGCGTTACTTTAGTTCCTGCATAAGGTTTATAGAAAATAAAAGAAGAGACCTGTAGACCAGCATTGTAGACATTGGGTAGCTATAAAAGGTGACATCAAGTTTGTACTTACAGGTTGTGGCGCACGACAATGACGAATCACTGACAGTGTCGTTACATCCTTTAAAGCTCGTCGGCCAAGTGTATTACAGCGACTAGTCACTATACTACAATTAACACAGCAATCCATGGTGTCAATATCCAATCGACAAGCAGGCTGTAAAATCCAAATAAGCGAGCCAGTCAGACGAGAAAACGAGATTATCCGTATCTGGTATGATAGTAAGGGTCGTAATAGTTTAGCAATATCAGAAGTCCGTAGGAAGAAAGCAGTGGTCAAGGAAAATATCAATAAAACAACGGGAAACACTCAAAACGCACGCACACGAAACGATACTACGAAACGAGTGATTAGGGATGTAAAAAAATAATCGATTATGGAAATAATCGAATTTTATCAAAAGAAAAGTCGATGTCAATACGTGATTTAATTTTTATGAATAATCGAATAATTATCGATTTTTTTATTATCATTTAATCAATTATTACCGATTTTTTATCTGCAACTCCCCATCATTAAGTTTGGTGTTCTGGCCCAGAGCCCGGAACGCGAACTGCCAAAGAATACTATCTCTATACTACTACATTAACGCTATCTGTGCATCTATGATGGCATTTCTTCTGAGATTTTGAAACAGTTTAGTTTATTAGTATGAATTAGGAAAGAAAAAACTATTAATATAACAAAATCGATTATTTTCTTAAGAAAAATCGATGATTTATTCATCGACTTTTCATGCTAAATAAATAAATGATTAATTAAAAATCGATTTTTTATGTCCAATGTCACATCCCTACGAGTGATCAGTGATTATTGACATTCTAGAACTGTCAAAAGGTATTCTGTGCCTATCATTGTCAGCACAGATTAAAAAATACAGTAGCCAAACACAAGTAATAAATCGATTTGTAAACGAGAATTGAGTTTAAGATTTCTTTATAATATGTTGATATTTTATTATTTTAAAATACTGACATTGTGTTAATTGTAATGTAATTATTTACCTTGATTGAATCAGTAATATGGTGCCAGGAGTTTTGTGTTCAATAACTCATTGACATTAATCGATTATAGTAATCGATATCCCATTTTATTCGTGACTCAAAACTTATTTTTAAGATTTCTCGTCTTCTAGATTGTGAATTAGGCTAATTTTTTGTATTTAGAAATAGAAAAATAAGACGCTTTTTTTAAACCATATCTCAACTTATTGCAAAATGGCCCAGAAATCCCCGTCTCCTTTAGACAGGAGGTTGATTAATTTAGGAGAGAAATGGGAGAGAAGTGTATGGAAGTTGGTTGGGAGAGGGATATTGCAATTGGGAAGTTTTTGATATAGATCAAAGGATCTATTGTTAATGGAGCAGGAGAAGAAAATATGGTCTAGAGTACCCTCTGCAAGGCCGCACTCGCACAGGGAGCTGTCACGAACGTGAATTTTTTGAGGTCGACTTCCATGTTTCCGCCCACAAGTTAAATAACTTGGGTCTGGCACCATTCCGCAAATCGTAGTTGTGAGCTACATAGTGCTTACGATCTACCGGATTCGATGTGGCATACTTTGCTAACGAGTCAGCGCACTCATTGCCAACAATACCCGAGTGGCCAGGGATCCAGGCTATCTCGATGTCCAAGCCGCTTTGGGAGCAATCAAATAACAAGTTCTTAATATCTATAATGATTTGACTATGGATTTTACTGTAAAGTTGGTTTTGTTTTAAGGCCTGAATACTACTACAGGAATCTGAAAAAATTACTGATATTGTTATTTGATGTGATTTTATATAGTGTATAGCTTCTAAAATACCTATACACTCTCCTGTAAATACTGATGCTTCTGGTGGACATTGAAATAATAAGGCTATTTTTGAATTTTGAAAATAAACTGCAACCCCTGTGCATTCGGTATCGGATAGTTTTGAAGCATCAGTGAAAAATAAATTCCATCTTTCCTAATACCTCTTGACCGATGACTCAAAGGCATCTCTTGGGTTTTGGGAATTCTTTGATATGCCAAGTCCCAAAACGGCTTTTGGTTCGAAATTAATAGTTTCATATGCGGCGGTAAAGAACGGGAGAGTAGAGTATTGACAAATTGGCGAGGAAAGCTGTTTAAGCTCTCTGTACCTATTTATCAATAAAGGAACTGTTTTATGTTTCCAGTAGGGAGAGTTACTAAATGAGAGGTCGATTTGTTGTAAAATTGGGAGCAAAGGATGGGATGAAAGCGAAAAAACTTTAGTCAGGAAGCGATCTGCCAGGTATTGTCTCCTAAGGTGAAGAGGAGGTTCTGCGCATTCAACTTGGAGCGCATTTTTTTTTTTATCTAATTTTATTTAGGGGCTTTTGTCAAAGACATGTCAGCCCCATCGTTGGAGCCCTAGCCTTGTTCTCAACTGGTATGGTTTGCCCATCAATATTTATATTGATTGGGGGTACAGAACGCTTGCGGGTAAAGATGACCGCTGTACTCTTTGGCGCACTTAGAGACAGACCATGATCAAGAAGCCATTGGTTTAGTGAGGACAGAGAGACTGTTCAGTACTACAAAAGGCCAGTGCAACGGTAACTGGACGGTCTGAACTGTCCACGGTACGTGGAGCTTAACGTTGCTTTCAATAAACAATAAACTTACAAAAGGCTCTTCGGCCTACAACAATATATTCAAATAAATAATCGGGACCACTAACCTTCTGTGCTGGGTTCGCCAACTTCGACCTTCCTAGGTCACGCCCAAGTGTGGTTTGTATGTAATATGAGGTGAGTAAGTGAAAAGTGTGATGTAAGTCACGTGTTGTAGAACGTTCACAAGGCGCCAGTCTCCAGATGGCGCGGTCCAAACAGCATCACGGCCCAAACTCACACCGGATTGAAGCTATTTATCACTACTTTTTCCAACAAATGCGCGTGCCACGCGATGGCATCAACCCGGCGATAAATCCAAAAATATCCCGGGGTTTTCGTCAAATGGGGATTACAACTTCAAACAATAGTTAACTCGCGACCCAATTATCGGTTTCAACAGGCGATTCCAAACGATATTTTTCCAATTATAATTAACTCAACAGGGTCCCATGACCGACATTTTCAACAAGCAGGCAAAGTCTATCTGTCAAGTGAAAAAGTTATGTCAAGCCCACAGATAATTGATGTTGCCAGCCAAAAGGTGCGTTCTGTTTCACGTCGGACCGAACATCTACCCCCCCCGGACGGGCCTACCCGTCCGCTAATCAATTGGAAGTCTTGACAAGGTTGCAAATTTAACACAGCTTCAATGCGGCCAAATACCGTAGCTAGTTACTCAAAGGTGAGAACGGTGTCTCCCAACAATCTCCGCCAGCGTCCCTTTGCCGCTTTCACCGCGGCCCCAAAAATACTCCCCCAATGGTGCCCCCATTGGGGGGGTATTTTTGGGGCCGCGGCTGGCGGGTCAAACAACCATGTGACCCCTCGGCGGGCCAAACTATTACCAATATCAACCTGGCTTTCATTAAGGAAGGCGTATACCTCCTTCAAATAGTTACTTGTACCCTTGTAATTTGTACCGCAATCAGAACTAATCAAAGGTAACCCACGGCGAGACACAAATCTATCCAAAGTCGCCTCAAAGGCCTCTGTCGAGAGGGAGGTTACCAGCTCCAAATGTACTGCCTTGGTTGACAGGCATTCAAAAACACACAATAAGCCTTAACAATCTTACTATTACGAAGGCTGGACGTCTTCAACAAAGGGGGACCAACAAATCCGTTACGACGCCAGCAAAGGGCCTCGCCTCATTGACGCGATCAGCCGACAAAATCCAAATTTCTCGCTGCAGAATGGCCAACAGCGCATTGCAACCGGCATGCGAGTTCTTAGTGTGACGATCAGTCACCAACAATTGAACCAAGTGGCCCTCCTTGGGCAACAAAAGGGGGTGACGGGCCCCATAAGGAAGGCTAGAGTGCCTCAACCGTCCTCCAACAGGGTTTCCCGAAGTGGCTCGTCCCAACCAAGTTCAGTTATAACAAGGGCAGGAGCACCAATTTTAGGGTACGGACAACTCACAAGGGTGATTTCAAACCAGGTCCCTCCCTCAACAGTGGTGTCAGCCGGTTCGCCAATTCCCCAAATCTTGCCTGAAAGGTCGTTCAGCTTCAGGCCAACCTGTCCCGCTAACCAAGACGACAAAAGGCAACCCTGGACTCCCGTGTCCAAAATGGCACAGACCACAATCGAGTCACCCAAGGGTCCCCAGACCTTGACCGAGGCCGTTGGCAACAAAACTGTCTTGATCGGGGGGGTCCTTTAGCGGGGCAGGCGTCAATCTCTTAGTGATGCCTGGGCGGCGACCGATCGCCGCATCCAGGCTGCCTTCGTTCACGACGAGGCCAACAATCAAAATATTCGTCCGCGCGGTGTCCCGAGCCGCTCGCCATCACTGGAGGGGCATATCCCACCGGATGCCCGAATGGCAGAGGGCGTGACTCCAACCGGGGACGCTCCGCCAACGGAGGGGTAAGGCAGCGGCGCCGACCCGGCCACTGCTGCCTAGCAGCCAATGCGCGTTCTCCCTGACGAGGGGAGACCAAATGGCGCTCGCGGGGCTCCCGTTCAACTTGCGCGGGGGGTGGAGTGCGGCGTACAGAATTGCGGGTCTCAGCCCGGTGCTCGTCTCCGGGGTACCCCCCCCTGCGTGAACCCCCCTCAGAAGCTGGTCTGCTGGAGCGGTTCGCGTTGGCGCACAAAATCTCAAGGTGGGACCCCTTACAAATTCTACACGGGCGGGGGTCGGGGCAGTCCCGATGAAAGTGGGCCCCCAAGCACGAGAAGCACAAACGGCGTGCGTTGACAATGCGGCGGCGGGCACTTACGTGCAAATTCAAAAAGGCCGGGCAACGCGCCATGGCATGCCCCGTTGCCTTACAAAAGTCACAATGATGAGGACTCCGGGCGCCAGCAAAACGGGGGGTGGGGCGAACATCAACAGGCCCCCTAGCCTGAGGACTTCGGGCGCCAGCAAAACGGGGGGCGGGGCGAACATCAACAGGCCCCCTAGCCCGAGGACTCCGGGCGCCAGCAAAACAGGGGGCGGGGTGAACATCAACAGGCCCCCGAGCCCTAGTCCGTCCCTGGTCTCTAGGCCGAGAAGGTAGTGGGGGTGACCCCGTGGCGCCACGAGTGTTATCCGAAAACCGACACTCGTCTTCCAAAATTTTGAGGAGGTCGTCAAAGGGGGGAAGACGGGTGGTACTATCCCCACCATACTTCTGCTCAAAACGTGACCTCAACTCCGCGGGGAGCAACTGCAGCACTATGTGCACCAACAAGTAGGACCAATGTTCTACCGGTAACTCCAGGCGTCTCAAAGCGTTGGTCGCTGAGACCAACGGGTTCAGCAAGTCAGTGCGCAACGTCGACGTGCTGACAATGGCCGGTAGCCCCAAAATCTGGTCAATGTGCACATCAGCCAGGCAGCGCTTGTTCTGATACCGTCGGGAGAGAAGCTCCAGAGCGGTCGGGTAGGAGGAATCCGTCACCGGCAAGTGCTGCACCAAGGCTCTGGCTTCGCCCTCCAGGACAGACAATAAATAGGCCAGCTTCTGGGCAGGTCCGAGGTCCGAGCGTGCATCGACAAGACTCTCAAAGAGATTTAGGAAGCCCAGCCAGTGGTCCAAGCGACCGTCAAAATGTGGCAGCTCCAGGGTGGGCAGCCTACTCAATAGTCCAGGGCCTGCAACAACGGGGGTCTGCGGCTTGGCCGCATCAGGCACCCGGCTCTTCAAAATTTCCCGCGCTCGTAGACATATGACATCCCCCAGGTGGACAATCTGGTCATAGTCACCCAAAATCCTATCGCGGGCTGTCTGATCCATCACCCCCAAATCCACGTCCATGATGTACTCGCTGAAGCATGTGAGCGCAGCATCAGCTGACTTGATCCTCTCAATCACTTGCCCATACCGAGCAAGGGTGAGCTCTTCCAATTCTACACGCTCAACCGTTGCAGCTGCCGATGTGAACCATCTCAACTGTGAGGTCAATCCGGCAGCAGCCTCCCTGACTGCACTTAATGAGGCCATTGCAACAATCAAATATTAATACAACAGGCTAAAATTAACTAAACAAACAAAAATGACTTGTTAGCCGACCAAATAATTTCACCAACTATAAAAACTCAAATTCAATTATTTCGAGTCAAAATCCGACCCTGTACCTATTCCAAGCATGAATCTAGCTTGGTACAGATGGCTAGTTACAAAATAAATAACAATTCAATGTATATATTGTGCAGGATCACACCAATTATATACAACAATTGCCTGTATAATATTGCTCCGGACAATCTCTAACAACAATCCAATAAACAAATAAATGCAATAAGTCAATCCACACCATTCAATTCTTGTTATGTTAACAAATGTGTGATTATTATTTAGATAACCTTTTAAATTCAGATCAATGACATTCAATTATTAATTGCAACAAATATACCAAATTATGTACCAAATACAACTAATAATTCCTAATATCACAAATAAATCTTACTTGTCAATTCAACAAAGGGCTACAGTACAAATTACAAATACAACTTCAATTGATTCAACTTCAATTAGATAGCCCGGATGACATGGTAATATATTCAAAACTTATTAAGTTATAAGTTGTGTTAAGTAATCAAACTAAAGTTATTTTCAAAACTTCCAGTTAAACCAGTGGATCTTATATTATAAGAGCCACACCTGCTACCAAAATGTTCAGTACTACAAAAGGCCAGTGCAACGGTGACTGGACGGTCTGAACTGTCCACGGTACGTGGAGCTTAACGTTGCTTTCAATGAACAATAAACTTACAAAAGGCTCTTCGGCCTACAACAATATATTCAAATAAATAATCGGGACCACTAACCTTCTGTGCTGGGTTCGCCAACTTCGACCTTCCTAGGTCACGCCCAAGTGTGGTTTGTATGTAATATGAGGTGAGTAAGTGAAAAGTGTGATGTAAGTCACGTGTTGTAGAACGTTCACAAGGCGCCAGTCTCCAGATGGCGCGGTCCAAACAGCATCACAGCCCAAACTCACACCGGATTGAAGCTATTTATCACTACTTTTTCCAACAAATGCGCGTGCCACGTGATGGCATCAACCCGGCGATAAATCCAAAAATATCCCGGGGCTTTCGTCAAATGGGGATTACAACTTCAAACAATAGTTAACTCGCGACCCAATTATCGGTTTCAACAGGCGATTCCAAACGATATTTTTCCAATTATAATTAACTCAACAGGGTCCCATGACCGACATTTTCAACAAGCAGGCAAAGTCTATCTGTCAAGTGAAAAAGTTATGTCAAGCCCACAGATAATTGATGTTGCCAGCCAAAAGGTGCGTTCTGTTTCACGTCGGACCGAACAGAGACATTCATTGATAAAGCGGCATCCTGAATGGAACTGCCACAGACCAACAAAGCAATATCATCAGCATACTGAAGGATTTTGCAGTCGAAGTTAAGGGATGAGGGCAAGGTAGCTATATATATATTATATAATGGGGGACTAAGAACAGATCCTTGAGGTAATCCTCTCCAGGCAGTTCTTTGTTCGGAGTCAGCCCCAGGGATTCTTAATTTAATGGTGCGATTGGAAAGTATGCTACCAATAATGCGAGAAATCCTACCCGGGATTCTCAGCTCGTGCAAGTTGTGCCTGAGTTTGGGGAGGAGAACCGAATCATAGGTAGCTAATATGTCCAGGAAGACAGCAACCACAGACTCATTCCTGCTGAGGGCTAGCCGGACCTCTGACGTGAGTATACCCACACTGTCAGCCGTGCCCAGACCTTTCCTAAAGCCGAACTGAGTCGACGGAAGCAGTTTCCTGTTCTCAACCAACCACACTAAGCGATTTTTAATCAAATGTTCCAAAATTTTTATGAGTATGGATGATAAGGCAATGGGTCTGTACGAGGAATGATCATTAGGATCTTTGCCTGGTTTTAATAATGGAATGACAACTTGAACCTTCCATTCTGTGGGAATGTGGCCGGAGGTAAAGCAGAAATTAGCCAAATCCAGGTAGTATTTGTGAGTTCTTGGACCCGCTTTGGAAATAAAGGAGTAAGGGAATCCATCCACTCCTGGGGCAGAGTCTCTTACTTGGGATAGTACGGTTTTTAGTTCGTCCAAGCTAAATGGTTTGTTCATAGGGTCGTCAGTGTTGTCTACATCGTCAATGCCAACACTAACGTCCTCTTCACTTGGAACATAGTCTGGAGCGATTTTGCAGAAAAACCGGTATCCTAGTTCCTCTGTGATATTGTTGGGGGCGGCAGGTGCTAAACTGCTCCTAAAGTGTTTTACCTTTCGCCACACTACTGAGAGTGGAGTGGATGGACTCAATGTACTACAGTATTTTGTCCAACCTTCGCGTTTCTTTCTTTTAAGAAATTTTCTGGACTTAGCTAATACCTGCTTGGAGGCAATGAGGTTGTCCAGGTTCATATTATTGTTAACTGTCTTTTCAGCCTCATTCCTTGCTTTGATCATGTTAGTGCATTCCCTATCCCATCATGGGGGAGGAGGGAGTCTATCGTAGTGTGGTTTTTTGGAGGGGAGGCAATCATCTGCTGAGGAGGAGACAGTAGAAGAAAAGGATGAAAAACATTCGTGTGCATTATCATTATTCACTTTTGGCAGAGTTGATATTCTCAAATCCAATATTTTCGAATATAGATCCCAATCTGCTTCATTTAGTTGATGTTTTAAAAGGGGAGGGGAAACTTTTATGGGAGCATTTTTGGAAGGGAATTCAATTATGATGGGATAATGATCACTTCCATAGGTCATATCCAAGCGACGCCAAATGAGGAGACTAGATATATTGGGTGAACAGAACATCAAGTCAATACAACTATTATTCTGTCCAGGTGCAGATCTGCGTGTGGCACTGCCATTGTTCACACAGAGGTTCAAGTCATCCAATATATCAAGTAAGCCTATGCCAAAATTATCACAAGTATCTGATCCCCAACGATAATGGTGACAATTAAAATCCCCCATGACCAATATTGGACCGCTTACACTGCTTAATAAATTTTTAATGACAGAAATATATTCGAGTTGTGGGTGCGTAATATAGAATGAAAAAATATTTATATCCTCAGCCTTAACAGCAACAACATTTTGATAGACCGTTTGACGGTGTGATTTTGGTGTAGAATGAATGGGACTTGTTGACGTGGGTAGGGATTTGCTGGCTTTTATACTTTTGTGAGTGGGAGATTTAGAGACATCAGCATATGATCTAGACACAGGTGGGAATACACGGTATGCCTCCACATATGATATTGATTTCTCCGCCATCAGAGCTTTGATACTCTTTTGTCGACCCAATTCAGGACAAGCACTGTAATTCGCGAAATGGTTGCCAGTACACGAAACACAGAAACTCCCTTCAGGGGTAACTTCACATCCATCACCAGGATAATCTGCACCACATTTAAAACATCTAGGTTTTGAACGACAGAGAGTGCGGGTATGGCCATATCGACAACAATGGTAGCACATTATTGTAGGATATGTGTATCTCTCAACTGGTAGGGCCGAGTAAAAGCTGTACATACGTTTGAGGAGCACTTGTCCATCAAATGTCAGTACGACAGTTTGTGTAGGCTTCCACTCAGTCACACCAGAAGAGGACACCCTACGGCTCATCCTTCTGGTCTTGATGACGGCACCACACCCTTCTGGAACCTGGATGTTTTTTTATAATTTCATCCTCTGACCATTCTACTGGTATATCTCTTACAATACCCATTCTAGAAATGTTATACTGCGGAATGGTAGCAATATAGTTGTGTTGGGTTAAAATTTTATGATTTAGAAAACTGTTTGCATCCTGATATGAATTAAACTCAACTGAGACACGATTTCTGCCTAAACGTTTGATCCCATCAAGACGTATGTTATTCACGTTATTCATCGTCAAAAACATACCAAACTTCACGGGTTGTAGCACAGTGCCTGATGTCTGTTCATTTTTCAGAGATACATTGACAATAAACGGTGAATTATCTGTTACTGTGTATAACTGTCTGCCAGTCGTATTTTTGGCTATCTTTGGTCTTATTTTGGAGACAGTAGGAGGTGAACCAGCGGTCCTTTTACGATTTGCGGTCTCCGTATCCATACAAGGATCTTGCGTGGCTATTTCGTTACCATGAGGGAGGGTAATAGTTAGACCCGGTGAAAGGTCAAATAGTTCATCAGGAGGGTCAGGATCAGGGGGCTTGTTGGAGCTCATTCTGTATAATTAAAGGTAACAAAAATGAACAAAATAGTAAACAAAATAAATAAATAACTATTCTAAACTGTATCGATAATTTAATTGAATTACTTTGAATTATTATAAGATATAAACAAAATATAACTAAGCATTACTAATTATTATAAGAATTACGAGTTATGACTTTAGTAACTAATAAATTCACTTATGTAGGTTCATAATGATATTAATGTAATCAAGTGCAATTTCGTATCGATATTATTTTATTTTGGTATTGGCAACATTTATAATTGAAATTGTAGATAGAAAACGTGTTGATAAAATGAATAACTATTTAAAATGACTTTTAAAAGATGTACTTCTAGAGATTTTATTTATACTGTATAATTCTTACAGTTTTATATAATGAATTATCATTAATTTAGAATGTCTGTCGGATGCTACTTGATTCGAGCCGAAACTTGGCATTCACCTTTGCGAGTAAAAGTTGAACAATTGTATTCTACTCGTTTTAGGACAAATTCCATTGAAAAATATTTAGATCATGTTCTTATTTGTGTAAAACGTGGTATTCTCGGTTAGCTAATCCGACTCGTTGTAAACTACGGAACCTTACACTATGCGTGGCCTGACACAGACTTTGCCGGTTTTTAGGGTTCCGTAGTCAACAAGGAACCCTTATAGTTTCGCCATGTCCGTCTGTCTGTCCGTCTGTCCGCGGTTTAGCTCAAAAACTATTGGTACTAGAAAGTTGTACTTTGGCATGAGTATACACGTTAATGACGCCAAAAAAGTGGTAAAATAAAATTTTGAAAAAAACAATTATTTAGGGTACCTCCCATACATGTAAAGTGGGATGATAATTATTTTTTTTCGTTCTTCCCATAGTGTGGGATATCTTTGGATAGGTCTTTTAAAAATATTAGGGGTTTGCTAAGACCGTTTTTTGATTAAGTAAAGCATTCGTGACTTATCAAGCTTTAAAGTACCAATTTTCATTAGAGTCAAGTGTCCCCCCCCCTCTATCAACTAAATGGTTGTAGTTAGAAATTCAAATGTCACGGCAGTAGTACCTATATATAACGAAATTTAAAGGAAAACTATCACACATAAGTGAGCTTTACAAGTTTACGAGTAATAGTCGACCAATTGTATTTGACTCGAAAATTTCGAACAACTCTACAGAAATGTCGATAGATGGCGCTAAGCGCCAGTTGTATCGTGCTAGCTTCTTGTGACAATTGAGTAGTGTAGCTCTGTGTCCGTATTTAAATTCAAAACACCGGCAATGACAAGTTTTATACAAATCTCTAAAAAAAATTAAAACTTTTCGTGCAAAATTGTCGGATCAGGTGAGGATTTGTATAGGAAGTCAAATTAGTTAGGTAGTCATGTTTGGCTTTTAGTTAGAGCATGGTACGAAACGATCAGTCAGCGAATACGACACGCACTTGGCTGTTATAAAAACTACGGAACCCTACACTGCGCGTGGCCCGACACGCACTTGACCGGTTTTTTATCACTATTTAATATAGCAAAATAATTAAAAATCCAAGATATTGCATTACTATTCAGACTTGGAATATTGGTTATACATATAGATAGTAATGGTATGATATGTTTGAATTAACGAACGAAGTTTGAGGGTA
This sequence comes from Tholera decimalis, assembly GCA_943138885.2. Classification (NCBI taxonomy): domain Eukaryota; kingdom Metazoa; phylum Arthropoda; class Insecta; order Lepidoptera; family Noctuidae; genus Tholera; species Tholera decimalis. Next base: position 18,724,034 of record OW964564.2, on the reverse strand, counting down.
TTCTCAGAAAAATAGTAACGGCATTCGTCAAAACTACCTTGCTTGGAAAAAAGCGAAGTCTCGATGTCGTAATGCAGTTAATCGCCCAGTAGTATGACGGATTTTTGCAGTTGTCAGATTCAAATTTTATATACGCGTACATCGAAAATATTTTTAGTGATTTATTTATTATATACTTTATTGTACACCTCACAATATTTCTATGGATACAAAAATTTAAACTAGTGTACAATGAGCGGTCTTATCGCACAGGGCGATCTCTTACAGACAACAACAAAAATGAAAGGAGAAAAATTAAGGGCTGTCAGTGTACAAACAACATAAATAATATTAATTGAACATAATAATATAAAATACATACATACAATACAAAAATCATATACTAATAAATATAACATGTATCTATAATTGAGAAAGAAGGGGAAAACTTATAGGGAGAGGTAATGCTCCTTCATCATTCTTTTGAACGCTGATAGCGTTTGAGCACGCCTCACTTCTATGGGCAATGCATTCCACAAACAAGCTGCTTGAATAGTGAAAGATTTGTCAAAGAAAGAAGTGGAATGCATGCGAATACTTAACTCTAAATATACCGATGATCTCAGGGATCTAGAATGTGTGTTACGGAGGAACTAAAAGCGTTCCTTAAGATAAAAAGGAGTAAAAGGATTAAAGAACACATTATAAAGTAGAAAAAGTAAGTGAAGATTCCGGCGAAACCTAATAGAAAGTCATTTGAGCTGAGTGCGGAAATCAGAAACGTGGTCATACTTGCGCAAGCCAAATATAAACGTGAAACAGAGATTTTGAAGTCACTCTAGCTTGTCTAAATTGGTCTTCGGTCAAGTCGAGATAGCTGGCATCAGCATAGTCCAGAATAGAGAGGAGAGTTTGTGCAATTGCAATTTTAGTAGAGATGGGAATAAAATTACGAAGAAGCCTGCAGAAGCAAATAATTAAAGTGATTAAAGGCGAATGAACATTTATGGTTTCACTTTTTGACGCGTATGGTCATAGTCACATATGGTAGTATAATATATTAATAACTTACGATTTTTGTTAAGAAGGACTTCCTTCCCAAATCGATGAAACGTTAATAGAAATCATAAAACAATAAAAACTACTAGTGTCCCTAAAGAGCATTTTAAGAGCTGTTATTGTTGCTTTTCTATGAATGTAATGTTTTGGGCATGGAGTTGACGTCAGACCTCAATTTTGGCTCAACCATCGAGTCCAGAGCTCAGACTGCAGCAAAAAAGCTGGGAATCCTACACAAGGTAAGGCGGTACTTCACGCCTGGACAGCTTCTAAATCTGTATAAAGCACAGGTCCGTTCCTGCGTGGAGTACTGCAGCCACTTGTGGGATGGCTCTGCAAAGTACCAACTTGCTGCATTGAACTCGATCGAGCGCAGAGCTAAAAGGCTTATAGGTGACGAGGTGCTGGTGGACAAGCTTCATAGCCTGGCTCATCGGCGAACCGTTGCTTGTCTGTCGGTTTTCTACAAATTGTACTTCTCCATGATGAGCTCCATGACCTGATTCCTCCATCTTCCTTTCACTACCAGTCTACCAGACGCACGGCTGGGTTACCACACCACCCCCACTTGGTTGATATACCATCTTGTCGTACCAAGCGCTTCTCCTCCACATTTATTGTGCGCACAGCCAAGCTGTAGAATTCTCTGCCGGCTTCTATGTTCCCTGCCACTTATGACCTTTCAGCCTTTAAAGCACGAGTAAATAGGCATCTTTTGGGCTCGCTCGTCCCATCTTAGACCTCATCTATTGCTTTCTATCAGGCAAGATCGAGGTCAAGAGTGGGCCCATCAGTAATAAAAAAAAAATGTTTTATGAATTATTTTATGCTGAAACATACTGTCTTAACATAAACAGTAAAGAATATCGACTGATATGTCACAATACTACTCAATTATGTTAAATTCACGATTTTCTGATGTGAATTGAACACAATTTGAAAGTGTCAATTTAGTATGATGTTAAGTTGTTGGTTTACACTTCACAGATAACATTGTTAAGTGTCGTGTTTCTAAGAGAATTAGGTATAACCTAGCTGAATGTGAATACATGTTTAATCTAGCTTTAGATTATAAATATAAACCTAAATCATACTAAATCAATATAAAAGAATGTAAATATGTAATAGGTACGGTTTCAAAACTATATTTTTTTAATACTTTTTTTTATTCCGAGGTGGAAATACTCATGGATGATGTCAGACTCCTACTGCGGGCTTCATCTTTTTAAGCGGGGGGAGTGAGGTGTTTGACTCTCCCTGCGACTTCTAAGAAGTGCGCGCGTGGAACAAATCACTCCGCCACATCAGGGTCTCATGTTATAGGGGACTGCGGGCATCCCCAAATCCGCCATCCCTGGACCCATTTAGGAGGGCCACCAGAGGGCATTGTCTACCTTCTGTTGACACCCGGTGCGCCTTCTGCGGGTTGGCAGAGCACTCGAGATCTCCCTCTCCCTTTCTGCAGCCTCCATCTGTGACAAGACTACTGCTCAGAAGGAAATCACTGCGTCCCACGACGCTGTGCCGCTGGCCATGGAACGAATCACAGCCGTCAGCGACAGGTCGTTTCCCACTTCGGAAACGAAGGCACGCCGCGGCTACTCTCAAGTTACACACTCTGCAAGCATATGCCATGCCGTGTCCTCTCAACAATAGACGCAGTAATGACACCGGGCGTCTAGCTCCCTGTCTATGCGACGCAGGTACTCTCCGAAGCAGCCGTGCCCCGAGAGCACCTGTGTCGCCCCAAAACATAGGGAGCCGTGCCTCCTCCCGAGCCAGTTATCGAGCACTGGCCGGACCGCCTCGCTAGTAACGAGGCCCGGTGGTAGGGTGCATAAGCCTGTCCCACGATTCCGCCAACATTCGGCTGTGACCGGCGCAGCATGCGCTGCTGCTGCACTAGTGCTATTCTCCGAGTCTGCGCCTCCTCACGCCGCCGATGAAGTGACGCGAGGGCTCTCACTTCCAGGTCCCACGGTGGGGATCCGGCCAGTGCGCAAGCCGCCTCAAAGGAAATCGTGCGATCTGATGACCCTGATGGCCATCATTCTCTGTGGTTTTCTCAGTACTGTAATACTGCAGGCCGTTAGGTCCCCTGCCCACACCGGGGCCGCATACAGAGCCATGGACCGCACGATCCCCCCATACAACCGCCTGCAGACGGTGCTCGGGCTCCCCAGATTGGGAAGCAGCGTTGATAGCGCGCCTGCCCGTGCCCGTCAGTTTAGTCGCCAACTGCCAAAAGCAGGGGCTAAAGTTCCAGCGGTTGTCGAGCACCAATCCTAGGTACTTCATGGTTGACTCGACAGCGATCCGGGTCCCCCCAACTACGAGGTGTGATCCCAGCGGTGGCGCCCGTCGGGGGCATGGAACATGATGGGCTTAGACTTGTTAAGGGCCACCTTTAGGCTCAGATTGTTTTAACACCTAACATAACCTCAAATAATATCCTGTTTTTTTTTTTGCAAAAACTTCACAAAATATCAATCAGTAGATATTAAACTTTGCTAATTATGACAATAGCCCTTATTTCTGTCTAATTTTCACTACTGTGTGAAAAGGGAGCGCAACCGAGTGCCATAGTAATTTGCCCAATCTCCTTTGTTTTCTTTTATTATTGGTAGGCTTGCGTTTGACCACCATCTCACCAGGGGCCATACCATGAAGTGTTAAAGCGAGAGTCGTTCGAGCGAGAAAGAGAGATGGAGCTATATAGCGTGCATAGCTTCATCCCTCTTTCTCGCTCGAACAACTCTCGCTTTAACACGTCATGGTATGGCACCTGATGTTAAGTGATGATGTGCTCGAAGGTGAATGGTCTTAAAAACGATGAATGTTCTCGCATTCATTATCTCTTTTGATAATCTATACTAATATTAGAAAGCGAAAGAAATTGAGTATAGAAGAGTAGCTTAAAGCTTGAGGAAGGTTAGCAGCTTTTTACTCGACTACAAAAAGGAGGGTTATGTTTTTATCTTGATAAAGTCCACTGAAGCGAATCCCCGCGCGACTGCCAGATTGTTATAAATCTGCACTCCCGCATAAATGACAGACGATAATTTTTGATGTTCTACAAATATTTTAGTTTGTAACTAGGATTAAATAGGTAGGTACCTTCTTAATCCTGTTTCACCATAATTATTATGTTATACTGTGTACCAAGCATACTCATTGTATTTCCCTGTGGGGTTGGATGGAGCCTTCGAACAACATAGATTGAGTACTAATCCCGCTCCGCAGGATTTGTATTATGATCTAAATGCAATATAATTCTGAGTTAACTCTCTGAGGTAACTTACGTCATTATTTTATTAGCAGAGAATACATTGTTGTCTCTCATTAAGATAAAATTAATTAATTAATTATTATATACTTTATTGTACACCTAACAAAATATATATTAATACAAATAATAATATAGTGTATTGTGCGGTCTTATCACACAGGTCAATCTCCTTTGGATGGACATAACTTAAAGGAGATAGATTTAGGGCTGTCAGTGTCCGCACAACATCATAAATAATATTAATGAAACATAATAATACAAAATACATAATACAATATGTATGGAACTGTGCCAGCTTTTTAAATATTTCTTATCTCGTTGCAGTGGTGGCCAAGTGATTGCAGGCTCAACTTACGAGTGGTAAGTCGTGGGTTCTAACCCAGGCAGGTATTACATTACTTTGTGTACCTAATTTACCGACATCAAAAAAAAAAGGAGGAGGTTCTCAATTCGACTTCAACTTTTTTTTTAATGTATGGTTCCTCATTACTCGCAGATGGCTGAACCGATTTGGAAAATTCTTTTTGTGTTTGTTTCTAGTTGGTTTTTGTGTTTGAAAGGGTTATACTTCCTATTGTCGTCACGTTTGGATCTGATGATGGGATCATGGAGAAATCGAGGGAAATCTTCAAATATTATAGGCACACCTATAGCGTTTTGGGTATTTCTTATAGTACCTTGTGCAGTTGCTCTTGAAAAGCACCATTTGAGGAAGTGGAACTGATGATGAAGACCCTAGATGGCCACCGAAACTACTCAATAATAAGTATTTCGAGGATTGCGATTAGATTACTTGAATATAGATGTTAAGCACTTTATGCTCGTCATAATGCATATGATGAAGTAGAGCTGATGGTGATGTACCAGGAGAACTCCTCAAAAATTAACGGCTCTGCACCGGGAAAAGCAATATTTTGTAAAAGGTGATAAGTAGTTGATATTTTGACTTTGTTAACTAGATAAATTACAAACCGACCCACTAATAGCGTGAAAAAATATTTTTTTTTTTCCCCGGTTGGGATAGTCATCGAATGACTTCTCCCGCTCTGGGTTGAGTGGAAGAGATTATCAGACTTCTACTGACTGAAAACCCACCCTGTTCCTTCAGCTGCGGTATCTCTTTATAACTTTCCCACAACCACCACATTAGGCTTAGCATTTTTTTATCAATATAATGTTTATAGCAATTTTTATCTACATTAAACGCTCAACATATCTAACGTATTTAATTGGATGAGGAATAATACTGTACTGTTAAAAATACCTTCGTAAATAACCCATCATTTTATTGTGATTTGTCAACGAAAAAAATGGTTATTGTGGTTTTTGTCCTTGGGAGATAGACATATGCCATCTCGGACTTTTTTGTAGATCTATAAAAGAGGACTTTTCCTCTTATAGATCCACCACACATTATTTTGTTATAGCTCAAAAGGTTTTGGCAACGTTCTCGATTTAAGCCGATTGGCTTAATTTTTTCCGACAATTTGAACTAATATCGTCGTATTCTATCCAATTTACACAAAACCTTAACTTATTATACACTAAAACCTTTCTCAGGAATTATTCTAAATGTTGGTGAAAACTGTAAGAAAATCCGACCAGTACTTTTTGAGTTTATCGCAATCAGACAAACAGACAGTCGAGGCGAGGAAAGGAGTTTGTTTTATAATATTTAGAGATAATGTACAATAAACAGTTTAGCTATCTATCTTAATATGACTCCTGTAGCATGAGACACTAACAAACAGTAAACAACTTATTGTTTCGAATATGTATGTATAAGTGTAGCTTCTGTCCGCGTCTTCACTCGTGTAAACTTTTTTCACCAAAACTCAACTATTTCCATACCAAAAAGTCATCTACCTGTTGCAATTTGTTGAAGTGAAAGAAATACAAACAAATTTAAACGCACGTTTTCCATTTACAGTATTAAGTATGGATTTACATGTATACTCAATAAATTTAAAAGGATTGCAAATGTGCAAGATTATCTCATCGGTATATTCCTTAGTTAGTGTTTTTTAGTTCCGTCTAGCAAGACTTGAAACTATTCTTCAAACCAAAAGCTACAGAAATAAGAAAATCGCCAATAATCGCGTAACGCTTCAGAGATGCAGGTTATTGTCCAATTCGATTGGAAATTCACAAGTGGGAAATCGAATGCAATAAATTACTAAGTAAGCTATTGATTGTATTGGACTGTAAGGGCAGTGTACCTGATTGTACCACGCTATATGTGCTTTAATCCTGCCGCGATAAAAAGTTGTTTCAAAACAATATTAGGAAAATTCAGATTTATACGCTATAAAAGGCAAGTTTGACAGGAACGACAATACGGTCAAATACGGAAATATTTAGGTATTTTCTGATTCGTGTATATTTCATGTAGTTTACAGTTTGTATTTATATTTATGTTTTACTTTATGATAGCTTTATTGATCTTTATATAATAATCATGATGCAGATTTATAAACTTTTCCGCAAAAGCAGAAAACACACGTTCGTTTAAGGGAAATTCTGTAATTTACCTCAAGTCAAGTTCTCCAAGTAATTAATGTATCAGTCAGTTTACCAAAGAAACTCCTGTAAGTATTCGGGGTTCGCGGTTATTACCTATATGACAAGTTTGATGGAGCCGGGGCGGGCTGCCATAGCACTCGTCAACCATGACCCACTTGTTACGGTTGAGATCTCTAGAATGTTATCTACCTAAGACATGGTAAACCGCATTCCATAAGAGCTGCTCTCGTCTTCTTCAGTTGTAAAGTTTATCGGCACATGGATTTCAAAATAATAATTAAACACGTACCATATGTAAGCGTAACATTTGTTTTCGGGGCTTCGTTTAACGTGAATAGTTTATCTCAGGGGTGTCAAACTCAATTTTGCAGAGGGCCATATATTAGATTTAGAATGTGTAGGCGGGCCAGGTTCAAATGAATAAACTAAACCATACTTAATTATTTTAAAATCTTTATTATTTAGTCGAGTGCAGTCTAAAATCCCTAAAAAACAAGATTCATTTATCTGTGATATATTGTGATCGCGGGCCGTATCGAAATGGCCCGAGGGCCGGCTTCGGCCCGCGGGCCTTATCTTTGACATGACTGGTTTATCTACTCTGTTATACTAAATCTTGATGACGAATGATGTGCATTGATCGGATAAGCTCTTTTCATTCGAGTGCCGGACACAACCAACAAAAGTTCCTATTTAAAGGATTGCAGCGGCCCGCCATACCATGCGTTGGGTTCGGTAGCGCTGAATTATTACCCTGAAGCCTTCCTCGAGTTTTCATAGTTTTCACTTGCTCGCTCATATAGACACATGGACAGGTGCAGGAGTTACGAACTTTGTTATATAAAATATTCAGCAACAGATTGTTTTGTTACGTATGTAATGGTAATAAAAACACAATTTCAAGCTTCGTTTTATTTTCATATTTTACACATTTATTTGGCAGTTTTCATTTTGTAGCATTATGTAAGTCATCACAAAAACTTCCTATTTCCCTATAGTCTCTATTTGTATTTTACATTACGGCAAAAAATCTATACAATTTTACAGTAAAAATATAAACAAAATAAGCCTTACAATATGAAATTGAACGGTAACGAAAATCGACCAGTTATTATCTACCAAAGCACAGTAGGTTTACGTATTAATAATTCGTTAGTGTATACGTCGACTAAATCGTTTACCGGAAATAACATACCACCTACGTTCGAGTTTTCAATTTATTGGACAGTTATAGGTTTATCTCTAAAAAGTCTAGCTCTAGGCGCTTTATATAAAATCGATGTAGTAGAAAAATTGTGTACAAATATTTCGCAAGAACTAAGAGAACCTAGGACATCTTTATAGACATTGAGAATATCGATTTCTGTAAAAAAGATGGCCGGAGTCAATTCAATAAGGCTTCGACTAAATCAAATTACAAATATAACTAGGTATAATAGGAAATAAATAATTCAGTTTGGAACTAAATAACGAACAATTTTATGTTAGTTTATTAGGACTGCGACAGTTCTATTTTCTGCCACTTCAGACGTTGTAATTATTTTACTTACAATTGTATTTAGTCGACGCTGTACAGAACCGACACCGTTTTTTACTTTATACTGACAGACTTGTCTTATAGATACTAAATAACTATTAATACAAAACATATTATGTTGCAAATGTTTAAAATGAGGTTTGAACCTCAATAACATGGAAAATTTCATGAAACATTGCCTTCTTGCTAGTAGACAATGTGTCATTAAAATTTCGGTTAAAATAACTTTTGGTTGACGGCAGTAAAAATAAATTATTAACAGAGTGAATTATTTATTGTCTGGCCAGCTTAAGAAATTATTAACAAAACTAAAATTAGCAACAAATAAATTATAGTTCATCACAATATTACAAATATCAAGAATGTAAAATATATCTCGCTATGTTTATCACTTGACATATTAACGTGAAACCTAACATAGTATTTACTTTGTTGAAACTTGCTGAATTTTCTAGGTCATCATCTGAAAAAGGGAAACACAAATATCAAACACATTTGTTCAATTTGAGCGTAAGCCTAAAACCTAATAGGATTTGTTATTATGCCATTTGAAAATAAATTAGTTTTTCTACCTAACCTTTTGTCCGAAGTTGATTTTGGTTTTTCATTTATTAATGAAAATGTTCATTTACTCCATATCTCCTCCGACGGATGTAATAATAGAAAACTATTACTTATGTTGTGTCTAACGCATTATTAATGTTCTAGGGTAATAATAAATAAGCAGTTGGAAATTAATGATTAAATTTTGACATTCATTAAGTATTTTGGTACGCATAGATTGTACTATTATATTCAATGGAAACCGTAAGGATATAGTTTAAAGTCAAACTAGGCCTTTATTAAGTACTAAACTATTAGTAACTTAATAAGCGTTTGACCTGATTCAGATACGTGAACCGGTACCTATACAAATTTTAAGTAACGTCAGAAAATACACTTTTCTGAAATGATCCCATACCAATTTAGTTGATAAATGTTGTCAGGTGTCATGATATTTTTGAAATATTTACCGAAATCACTTTGCTGCTCGTCGTACATTTCACCTTGGAAGTTTGAGCTGATTGCGTCACTACTTTGGACGATTGGAAAACCTGTTGGAGTATTTATATTACAAAATAATTGAATTATGTTGAAGTAAATTATGAAATACTTTTAAAAAATTGGCCAAGTCGGACTCGCTCATGAAGGGTTCCGTGGTAACTATAATAAATATAATATACTTAATATATTTAATTGAAAAAAAAAAAAACAAAAAACCTTAAAAAATTCTTAAAACTAGCTTATTTACAAATTTTTACAACTACGCCAAACAACTTTGTTTTTCATAGTATTTGTATGAATTACAAAGTTATATTTGCGGTTTTAGAAAATATACTGTATCTCAAAAACTGTCCACTCGATCTCGTTCAAACTAATTTTGGTTGAAAGTTTATATTAAGATCTACAACATATGGTTTTTTTAGATTTTTAACTTCATTATTATAGAAGTTAGAGGGGGGGGGGGGGACACATTTTACCACTTTGGAAGCGTATATCTTTTAAACGATTAACTTTATGAAAAAGTCATTTTAGAAACCTTAATGTCATTTTTAAAGACCTGTCTATAGATACCACTCACGTATAGGTTTCATGAAAAAAAATATTTTCAGTTTCAGTTCCATATAAAATAAAATTTAAATTTAAATTTTTTTAAATTTTAATTTAAATTTCGTATAAAACAATGTTGGAACGTATTCAGAATAAATTTATTAGATTTTTATATTTTAAATTATATAAGGTTTATCCTGGTTATCCAATGTTATATCCTACATTGTTTATACTTGGTATGGTAGGATATTATAAATTAGAAATAAGGCGGGAAGTGGCTTTAGCCACATATATGTTTAAAATATTACGTGGCAAGATTCATAACCCTAGTATCTTGTGCGAAATACATATTAGTGCTCCGGACGGCTATGCGGAGCGCCGGCGGCGGCCGCCGCTGCTGGTGGTGCCTAGCGCGCGTACCAACTTGCTACAGCATGCGCCGATGACGCGAGCCTTGCGGGCACTCAACACTGTAGCCTCACGTATTGACTTATTTTCCTGTGCAATGAGCGAGTTCACAAAAGCCATATATTCTGTGTTATGTTACCATGATTTGTAAATATAGTAAGGGAATCTTAATTGTGTTTATATAATGTTTAATTATAACTTATCTATCGCATTGGGTGCAACCTGTAATGGTAGATTTAAGTTTGTAATAAAATAAATAAAATAAAATATATGGGGAGCCCGTTTATTTAAAATGTTTTTTTTTAATTTTCTCTTAAAATCGGAAAGCGGTTCACAGAATACTATCTATCTACCAAGTTTTACATGTATAGTCCTAATAGTTTCGGAATAAAATGGCTGTGACATACGGACGGACGGACAGACAGACAGACGGACAGACATGTCAAAACTATAAGGGTTCCGTTTTTTGCCATTCGGCTACGGAACCCTAATAAAAGCATCAATAGCCTACTAGGCTAAGGACTTGTGATCGAGAGGTCATGGGTTTAAATCCCCATTCGCTATTGCCGTTTATCAACTCCAGACACAAGCATATTTAGCTTAGTTGGAGGAGTTAGTAAAAAGATTGATAGTAAAATAAATTCTACTGTGCTAGTTCTCTGTAAAAAATGTAAAGTTACCTTTCTTCTTGATAGTTTGGTTGTCTAGTACTGTTTTTTGAGTTGTTGTGAAGGCAGACGGCGGTGCTGGTATTTCTGTAATATAAATATTCACTAGAGCAAATAAACCGCAATGAAAACTATTCTTCTTATAAGAAGTTATCCGTTTTCATTGCCTTAAAGGTATTTCCGAAATTGTTTGCTTAGTGGTCGCTTAAATTAGATTTACTTTGTTTTGATATCAGTCAATCAGTTTTTATTTTATACATACATGTGTGAGGTGGTACAAAATGCGTGGTGATATGCCATATATTTGCGTTTTACTTTTTATCAAATATAAAGTATCTATTATGGAACTGAATGAAATGCCAGCAACGTTTTAGACATTTCTTGCGGTCGAATGCTTTAAAAAAATCTTATTTTATTTCAGATATAGAACACAAAAGCTTTAAATATGACTACACATTTCTGAAACGTTGAATGAAGCCAACGTTGTTTTTAAGGTAGATGGACCTTCCATCATTTTACATTTTAGTAAAATGTAAAACAAGTGTTTTCTGTTAGCAAACACTTATCAATCACAAACAATGTACCTTTCCACAGCTCCGAGCAAAAAGCTTTACAGATAATTGACAGGCAGTTTTGTGTGATTTTCCCACACTTCCGAATTCCCAAAGATCGTAAAAAAGGCTCTTTGTTTTTACGACTCTTTCAGCGCTTTCAATCGCTCCCTCCGAGAGGGCCGCTTTAAATCAATCTACTAATGTTAAAAAATTACCATCCAGTTTAATGATGCCATCCGTTTCTCCCAGCGAGTTCTTCGCGATACAATTGTAGAAGCCGAAGTCATCTTTCGTGATATTCTTGATCTTCAGCATCATGAACTTCCTGTAGCCACTGTCCATCGGGAATGCTTCGTACTTGCCTCCTATAATTTCCAATTCTACTTAAATATAAAACCTGTATTCAGTATTACGTAAACACTACGGAGAAGCTTTAAAAATACTTTATTTTGAGAGGTGTATTTTGTCTTAGAAAAGAAAATATTTTTTGAATTATCTATAATTTTGTGAAACTCGAGCTTTTGCAATAAACTAACTATAAAATAGTTTTCAAGATACCAACTTCAAAAAGCTATTTATTAATAAGTTGCTCTACTTCCGAACTAGAGCGCTCATGCTAGAAAAGTTGATATTTGACGAATAACCACTGTAGAGTCCAATACAAATGTTCAGTTTCATGCAAAAATTTCGGTTGCTTGCTCCGGCACGGCACCATTTCGGTTTGAGATACAGCGGCAAAAAGAAAACGTGAGCAGTTTTTGATTCAAAGTTGTTATTCGACTTATTTATCAATCGCGCAGTTGAGCCGAAGTCGAAATAGTGAAGTATTTCATTATCCATGTATTCTCTATTCGTGCATGAATAAGTACCTACATTTGGAACGTATTCGACTACACCTCGTCCGCTTGTTCCGATACAAGGGAAACTATTTTCATTATGAAGTCATAAATCAATGATACAATCGAACGATGGCTTACTTGACGGGAACGCATGTTATTTATACCAATATGATAAATGTACGTATTTGTGTTGTGTTCAGAGTTCGATAATATGGCGTTTATTGCTAGTTAGTTAGCGGCTGTGGTTCATCGGTGGAACTCAAATAAGGCCATTGAAAGTTCATTGAAACTCAAGCTAATGTATGTATATACCGAGAACTCGTTTATAATTTATAAAGCTTTATTTGGTTTTGAACCACTTTCTGTGATTTAGTCCCTGCATTATTTGAATAACGATACCCTTATGGGGCAGCTTTTAGATACTATTTTAACTTCACAAATAGTGGGTAATGCCATAATTGGGTACCTTACTCGAGTTACTCGTATTAAAATGGAGGATAACATCGAGTCCAGTTTACCGTTTCATGCTTTACATATTTAATATTTTTCAAATTATTGGTTAACTGGTTAGGTAACTGTTGGTAAGCTGGTTTCATGTAATGTAAGTATGTAATGTGAAATAATTTATTGGTAGGTAATACAGATTAACAGGAAATATGGTATTTTGAAAAAGGCTCCGATACGATGGCATTTTCTATGTTTGTTTTCTTGTGTTATATCATAAGGTAGATGTACTAGTAGTTAATACTTTAGCGAAAAAAAAACACGTTTTATTAAATAACAATGTATTTACTTTAGTTGGAAATTTCAAAGTAAGTAACAAATATTAATCAGTCTTTCATGTCACTTACATATAACTTAAGTATACAAAGTAAGTGTTGATTATTTTTATAAATTTGTTTTTCGAAAGGACTAAAAATGTACTAGTAATTGATGGGTAAATTTTCAATTGTCCCAGTAATTGACTATGACTTTTTCAAGCTAGTGACCCAGTACATGATAAGTATACTCTTCAGCAATAAACTAAAATAATCACAATAACTGTTCTTTTAGAACAGTTATTGTGATTATTTTAGTTTACTACTTGTGATTATTTTGATTACTTGTGATTATTTTAGTCTACCTTATATCTACATGTGTGAAGCATAATAGAAATTTCAATAAATTTGATAACAGAGGCAGAATTTTCAAATTAAGAAGAACGAAGAGAATCACCGTGTTATTGGCAAGTGACGTGGAAAGTTATTGACCCTTGTAGTGCTGTGACACGTTTGTTATGATTGGTATTCATTTTTTTTATTTCATAAATCTTCTTAAAATCATGTAAAAAGAAAACATTTTTCTTAAAAAAAAATACAGCCTCATTAAACAAACATCTTGAAACGTCTAAATTATCAGAAAAAGAAACTTAAAAAATATTCATATCATCAGTATCGTCGCTATTAAGATCATCTGTACTTCCACCAGAAGGCTTCCATGACTCGCATTCCGATTCGCTACTTAAAACAAACAATGTCTTTGTGACCCTTTTTCTAGGAGTAGATTCTTTTTACCTTTCAGTCTTCTTTAAACGGACTTTTTTGTTTTTGTTAGCTTCTTCTTTTTCTTTCTTTTCCTTTCTCTTTCTTCCCTTTTCTGTTTCTGTTCAAGTTGTTCTAGCTTTTTTCTCTCTTTATTTTCATGGTACTGCGTGGTAAATGCGTGGCATTAGGGTACAATGCCACAAGAACAATACCATATTCGGAGCAAAATTTGCTGGTTTGTAGTGTTAAATGCGAAGTGTGTCCGATGAACAATACCACTGGCTTTTCGATATTGTTTTGGTTAAGCCATGGGTTGAAAATGTTTGCTATAAACTCAAAAACGTTTCACCTGTCATCCAGCCACTTTCTGAACGCCCAATACCCCAGTGTTTTGGTATGCTGACAGCCAAATCTCGAGTAATTCTCGTATACTAGTATACAAACATAGGAGGTGGCAGATCACCCGCTGCATTTCTGGTCAAAAGAACTGTCAGACACTCCTTTTCATCAGCATTAACTTTCTGATATACAGTTTTATTGCCTCTGGCTGCCAATACCTTATTACCATTAGGATTAAGGAAGAAGGCGGTTTCGTCGCAATTAAAGACTCTCTTTGGGTTCTGGATGAGAGTTTCTAAAGATTTTTCTTGGAAAAATTCGTAAATTTCCGCAAACCAATTGCTTAATGCTTCATTTATTACAGCAGCTCTAGATTCTGTTAAATTTTGGGATGATCTTAGGCTAATTTCTGGGTGTCTTTTTTGAAATGATTCATACCAGTATCTCCCAGGTCTGTTATTTTTAAAAGGAGTTTTAATGTTTAATTTCGCCGCTAGCTTGCATACACTATCTTGTAATGTAACTGCTGCACAGTTACGGGAAATCCAGATTTAGCCATCTCCAATATCCATAAAACAAGGACATATTCTTGTTCTGTTGATAAATATGACACCGGACCCATTCGGCGTTCAAGTGGTGTCTTACCATGCACTTTATATGAAAGAGTGCTATAAGGGATATTATATTTTTTAGCCGTAGCGGATATTGAAATCCCAGATTTTACCTCATTATACGCTTTTACCATATCATCTTCTGAATAACTGAACATTTTTCCCTTTATTGGAGGCATTTTTAACGTATTATACGTTTAAGTCAATGAGTACCTGCACAAAAAAGACAGCTTTACTTTTGTAGGTACTAGTATTTGATATTTTACGTCCCAGTAATTGATACCCCTATCAACGACTGAGTAGAAGCCTCTTAGAAAAGCTATATTTGATACTAATATAGTTCAACCTTAAACTTATTGTAATAGAATAAAAAATAGATCAAATCGAGCAAATGAGATTATACCTAGTAGATGATAGTTGTATCAAGTACTGGAAATCAGATGTTTTTTGTCCTAGTATTATTTTGATACCCTTATATTTCGTTTAAATATTGCAAAAACTGTTGGAAAACAAAATATTTACATTATCTATAACATCTCAAATAGAATATTGTTAACACTTACCACTTTATTAGCTTCAATTTTGAGAAACACAAGTCGAAACAAGTAAGGTCCTTAGGAAATTCGTTAACATAAGCATTGAGCGGCGAACATGATATGACACTGTCGTAAATAAAATTAAACTGTCAACATTTTACGTGGAATCACAGAGAAAGTAATACCAGGTTAGATTAAGAGATGTCAGTACTAGTACAAATAATTAACGTTTTATTGATTTCCGTGAAGGAATTCTTATTGTGATGAGTTAAAAAAAATTATCAACTTCTAGGGCAGTATCAAGAATTGGTACAATTACTTTGATAACCTTAATGATAACTTGTAGTTTAGTAAACAATCAAAACAACCGATGGTTATGGCTTTTCAATACACACTCACAAAATTACATTAACATTAATTATGATTTGATATTTCTTGAATCTTCAACATTGGAATTTTATTATTTTGTTTAAATGCATTAAACTAAAATCATTATTATTGTCACAAAGTATGCCGAAAATTGTAGGCGCCATATATTATAAATATATAGAAAATAGACACATATGTATCTGTAAAATACCATATAATATATTTCTCGCAAGTAAATGAATCTATCTATCTAAAACCTGTCAGAAAAATCTTGTATGTACCACAAATAAAATATTTTTGACAAGCAGGCAACCTAAATGGAAAACACGCATATTGAACGAGCCTCACCAGAAATAATCATGTCCCCGCGGTCAGTGGTCCAATAGTTGATGGAGGAGGGGTACGCCTCTGTGTGGCACTCCAGCGTCACGTCCTGCCCGATGTACGCAGCTTCCAGCTGATTGGGGATAGCTAGCATCGGTGGAACTGTTGAAAATGTTCTTTATTAAAAAACTAGCTTTTGCCCGCGATTTCGTCAGCGTGGGAGGTTTTTCCCGCGTAAATCCCGATTCCGTGGGAATTTCAGGATAAAACCACTATCACTATCCTATATCCTTTCCAGGGTTATAAACTATTCCCATGCCAAATTTCATTTAAATCGGTTCAGCGGCTTAGGCGTGAAAAGGTAATAAACAGACGCATTTATAATATTAGTATGAATTAAAGAGAAGCAGCAAAAGTAAAGGTCGAGTTTGCTCAATGTAAAACAGTTTTATACCTGTACGATACCAGTGTTTTACGCGTATTCAAGATCAAAACCCGAAGAGTTAAAGTACAGCGCTGATGTCTATTTAGACTACTTCGCTCACGATAACGCCATACCATAATCGATTGAAAACACCTCTGTTAAATGTATTAAAAAACCTCTGTGATACAGGTTTTAATTAACCTAGTACAGGCATCAAATATTGTATTATCTACATTATTTCTAAAATTTACGGTGTATTTTTCGAATGTTACTTATTGAATAATATAATATATTTAATATATATATATATATATATATATATATATATATATATATATATATATATATATACATCCTAGAATCTTTTTGGCGTCATGCACGTCGTGCAACCTTACGACGTCCCCCATTTCCTCTTATATTTTTTAACAAGTCTCAATGAATATTGCTTAGTTTGTCGATTTCCAGCAACGTGGGGTACGTCATTTTCCGATAATTTTATTTATCGCGAAATTCCTCTTGCAGTCATGCCCCAACATTTTTGAACCCCGAACCATGGTAATACATTCTAGGCGTCCTGGATATATTGATTGCGATGTACCTATGGCACTGACTAATTAACGTCCCCGCAGGTATTTGGGAGTGCGACGTTGCCAGCTTTCAATTTATCTACTCATCTCTTTCTTTTATTGTCGCTTGACAGTAGTCCACAGTTTGAACATTACACTTATCACAATATTCGTAAGATGTGCCAATATACGGATGCCCGATATTGATATCTATGAATATCGCATATTATGCTATTAATATTATTAAAAAGATGGTTGTGTTGTTAGGAGCATAAATAAAAGGATTGAATAGTAAACGTATGGCTTCTCTTTCATACAAAACTTAACGAACGGATTTTAATGACATTAGGGACTGAAATACCTAGTTAATAATAAGATGAACAATGCAATAATTGTACGTAAAAATCTCACTGGAACCTATTGAGGTTCCAGTGAGATTTTTACATGAGAAGTCGCAGGACATATCTAGAATGACATACTATTGTAAATATTTGTCTATTTTTTAACAAATTTAAACTATTTGCGCAGTAAGTTGATTGGTGAGTCAAGTTAAGATTTAGTATGATAGAACTAGCTTAGCTAAGCTTTGTATGTCTATGCAAAACATCACGAAGACGTTGACATGTCTCTCCTTTCCTCGTGGGGTCTGCTTACAGAGAGAGAGAGAGAGAGAGAGAGATAGAGAGTTAAGTACATCTGGTCATCCGATCCTTAGATAATGGGTCACATAGGTGACGAAGGCCTAGTGTCTCCGTCGCCTGGTAAAGGCCGGTTCCCAGCAAGTACATGGTGGGATCTTATGGAGTAAGCAAAAACTGGTCAAGTTACAAACTGAGCTCCCCTGAACACGAAAGTGCAACCGAAAGCACTGTGGGCTTTCCCGTTCAAATCTGGTGCAGCCCGATTGGGTATATAGTACCTCCATCTTACAGTAGTTTGCAGTCAAATAGCATTCCTGCAATTAAGGTCACCAGGCTATTGAACGTCCGTATATAGCTATTGCACGTCCGTATATATTGTGGTTATTGATGATAGGCTCGATTCTGACTACTATCTCACCTGATGGTACGCTGCATTTATTGTGTGCATTGCCAAGGTGTGGAACTGTCTGCCGGCTCCTGTATAAGAGTGAACAGACACTTCTGGGCTCGCTCATTCCTTCTTAGACCTCATCTTTATTAATAATATGCTCACATTTGACCACCATCTCACCTGATGGTGAAGCGATGATGTGGTTGAAGACTAACCGCGTTTACCTAGAAGAAACTTATTGACTCTTAACCTAAAGAGCCCTAGTATAGCTATAATAGATATTTAATACAGTTCCACTCCATAGCTATAAAATGAAATTTCTCAAAACGTTTTGCGCGTATGGGTGGGATGTCCACCATGTGACGATGGCTCATTGCCGTTCGTCTTGTAGTCCGATAATGGAACGGGCTTGATGGAATTAGATTGTGCGAGTCCATGGCACACTCCCTAAAACTTACCCGATAGAATTGCATCGTGTCGCCGATGTTCAAGGCTTTGACTCGACCAGTTCCTCGTTGCTAATGACACGTTTGGTCGTTTCTCGAATGAGTCAAGTGCATCAAGATATTCCGATGTGAAATACTATCTCCTTTGCTAGGATTCTCAATTATTGGCAACCAGTTGAGTCTTAGCCGCGACGAACAGACCAAAAGTAAGAGTCAACGTTACCCCAAGAAGCTCGCTACGATCGCTTATCGGTTCGTTTTCACCACGGAATGATGGAGCCAGTCGGAAACGCCTGGGTCCAAGCGGCATTAAATTTAACCAAGTTAGCATCAACCTAATCGGGACAACCTTTAAGGACATATTAAGCGGCCCATCATGACTCCACGTAGACCGAATCTGAAACCCACTAGCATAGCAGATATACATCCTTGAGCAACTGTCCTGTCGACTGCATAACCTTAAGTACCGTGCATTAAATAGCTATTGAACGTCCGTATATAGCTATTGAACGTCCATATATAGCTATGGAACGTCCGCATATGGCTATTGAACGTCCATATATAGCTATCGGACATCCGTATATAGCTATTGAAGTTCCGTATTTTGGACACTCTAACAGATAGGACATGGTTTTACCAGGCAAGAGTGCCCGAGTGCGAGATTCGCAGTCGAGAGATTGTTTTCCAAATTGGCTTCTGTAGGTCACGTTCGGGAGGTAGATGCTCCTAGAGCTGAACGATATTAAGCATACGCGGAAGCAGTATTAATTCCACAACACTTTTCTTACATGTGGAGATTCATCTCGGATGGACCGAGTCCAGCGAAAAAATATATCCCGCACTTGAGTCTATCTGGTATTGTTAAATTTTCGTAAAGAAGATGACGGGAATCGATTTCTTGCTTGTATTTTTCAAGCGCGCAAGTGACTTTCCTTCTTATGACAATGTTTTACTGCGGCCGGTTCTTACACGTGGTTGATCATGTATTGAGGTAAAATAAAGACAAGAAGCTCAAAGACACGGTGCCCTATCCAAACATACTATGTAGTTCGGCAATACAATACCCATTTGGGAGGTTTGGCTCTTGCGCACATGCTGATGGCGCTTTACCGTGGGGAAATGTGAGCCCATAGACATAGCTCTATTCTCGCAAATGGTTGACTTAAAATGTCCGAAACCTAGGAAGACTTCAGATACGCTATAAATAACAGTCTCATTATTGTGGTCGGGAAGTGTGTATTTTTGTATCGGAATGAGCATAGAAAAACATATAGAATAGTAAACGTATGTTTCTCTTTCACACAAAACATATTTTTCCAGTGTCTTTTCTCTCTCTATAGAGTTGATTAGTAGTCAAGTACTTCTGGTCATCCATCCATCGTTATGAAGGCGTAGTCTCTCCCTCGGAGGAAGGTCGGTGTCTCGGCGAGTACATGGTGGGAACATGTGAAGATAGTAAAACTGGTCGAATCGCAAACTGGACTTCCCTGAAGACAAATGCGCGAGCACTGTGTGATTTTTCGTTCAAATCTGGCGCAGCTCGACTGGGTACAGTGCTTCCATCTTACAGTAATTTGCAGCCAAATAGGATTACCATAAATAGTATGGTATTCCTGCAATAAAAGCGACTAGGCTATTGAACGTCCGTATAAATCTATAAGACGTCCGTATATAGCTATTAATAAAATAAAATAAGGTTTGGATCTTGCGCACGTACCGATTGCGCTTTATCGTGCAAAAATGTGAGATAGATGTACATACCTCTATACTTTCAAAATTGCATTTATCGACGCGAAAGTAAATGTCCGAAACTTATGAGGATGCACTATAGGAAGAAGTCTGATTACTGTGGTTTGGAAAGTGGGGAAGTAAGTCTGAGTAACTATGTGTTACTTATAATATCAAAAATTGCTTTTTTACCTGCTTTTCAGAGTTAGAGTTAGTGGTCATTAAATGAAGCTGCAATAATGTTTATTTATAATTAAAAGTTGATTTTATGTTCCTTCTTTTAATATTGCAAATTGAAAATGTGTCACACATAAATCCTATTAAAATATAAATCAGAAACTCTGTCAAGCATGAGGTGAGTGAGCTGGCAACGTCGCAAGTGCGGACGCCAAATATGCAGATTCGCAGTCAGGAAGTCCCCGAGATATACGGCTGTGAATATACGTGCTACAGCAGCGCCTCACTTGCGCTGAGATTTCTTCGGGAACTTTTTGTTATATTTTTGCAACCATTTATGAAATTTTTTTGCTTCTATCGAATTTTGTTCTACGGCCAACCAGGACCAATAAGACCTAAGTGCCACCGACCAAAAAAGTGGCGTCCGGTATGCGGACGCCATATGCCGGTGGACGCCAGTTTAAATGTATTTTTTTCTTCAGAGGACGGCTAATTGGTTGCAGGATATATATATATATATATATATATATATATATATATTTGTATATATATATATATATATATATCCTGCAACCAATTAGCCGTCCTCTGAAGAAAAAAGTACATTTAAACTGGCGTCCACCGGCATATGGCGTCCGCATACCGGACGCCACTTTTTTGGTCGGTGGCACTTAGGTCCTATTGGTCCTGATTAGCCGTAGGACAAAATTCGATAGAAGCGAAAAAGTTTGATAAATGGCTGCAAAAATATAATAAAAAGTTCTCGAAGAAATCTCAGCGCAGGTGAGGCGCTGCTGTAGCGCGTATATTCACAGCCGTATATCTCGGGGACTTCCTGACTGCGAATCTGCATATTTGGCGTCCACACTTGCGACGTTGCCAGCTCACTCACCTCATGCTTGACAGAGTTTCTGATTTGTGTTTTAATATATTGGATTTATGTGTGGCACATTTTCAATTTGCAATATTAAAAGAAGGAACATAAAATCAACTTTTAATTATAAATAAATATTGCAGCTTCATTTAATGACCACTAACTCTAACTCTGAAAAGCAGTTAAAATTTTTGATATTAATAGTAACACATAGTTACTCAGACTTACTTCCCCACTTTCCAAACCACAGTAATGAGACTTCTTCCTATATTGCATCTATAACCCTCATAAGTTTTTGACATTTATTTTCGCGTCGATAAATGCAATTTTGAAAGAATAGAGGTATGTACATCTATCTCACATTTTTGCACGATAAAGCGCAATCGGTACGTGCGCAAGATCCAAACCTTATTTTATTTTATTAATAGCTATATACGGACGTCTTATAGCTTTATACGGACGTTCAATAGCCTAGTGGCTTTTATTGCAGGAATACGATACTATTTAAGGTAATCCTATTTGGCTACAAATTACTGTAAGATGGAAGCACTGTGCCCAGTCTGGCTGTGCCAGATTTGAACGAAAAATCACACAGTGCTCGCGCATTTGTCTTCAGGGAAGTCCAGTTTGCGATTCGACCAGTTTTACTATCTTCACATGTTCCCAGCATGTACTCGCCGAGACACCGACCTTCCTCCGAGGGAGAGACTAGGCCTTCATAACGATGGATGGATGACCAGAAGAACTTGACTACTAATTAACTCTATAGAGAGATACAAAAAAAGAGAGAGAGAAAAGACACTAGAAAAATATGTTCTGTGTGAAAGAGAAACATACGTTTACCATTCTATATGTGTTTCTATGCTCATTTCGATACAAAAATACACACTTCCTAACCACAATAACTGTTATTTATAGCGTATCTGAAGTCTTCCTAGGTTTCGGAAATTTTAAGTCAACCATTTGCGAGAATAGAGCTATGTCTATGGGCTCACATTTCCCCACGGTAAAGCCCCATCAGCATGTGCGTAAGAGCCAAACCTCCCAAATGGGTATTGTAATGCCGAACTACATAGTATGATTGGATAGGGCACTGTGTCTTTGAGCTTCTTGTATTTATTTTACCTCAATACATGATCAACCACGTGAGCTTCAATGTAAGAACCGGCCGCAGTAAAACATTGTCATAAGAAGGAAAGTCGCATGCGCGCTTGAAAAATAAAGCAAGAAAACGATTCCCGTCATCTACTTTACGAAAATTTAACAATAGCAGGTAGACTCGAGTGCAAGATATTTTTTTTTTCGCTGCACTCGGTTCATCCGAGATGAACCTCCACATGTAAGAAAAGTGTTGTGGAATTAATACTGCTTCCGCGTCTGCCTAATATCATTCAGCTCAAGGAGCATCTACCTCCCGGACGTGACTTACAGAAGCCAGTTTGGAAAACAATCTCTCGACTGTGAATCTCGCACTCGGGCACTCTTGCCTGGTAAAACCATGTCCGATCTATTAGAGTGCCCGAAATACGGAAGTTCAATAGCTATATATGGACGTTCGATAGCTATAAATGAACGTTCAATAGCCATATACGGACGTTCCATAGCTATATATGGACGTTCAATAGCTATATACGGACGTTCAATAGCTATTTAATGCACGGTACTTAAGGTTAATTCAGTCTTCAGCACAGTTGCTGAAGGATATGTATCCTGCGCCCATGCTAATGGGTTTCAGATTCAGTCTACGTGATTTCATGATGGGCCGCTTAATATGTCCTTAATGGTAGTCCCAAATGGGTTGATGCTAACTTGGTTAAGTTTAATGCCGCTTGGACCCAGGCGTTTCCGACCGACTCCCATCATTCCGTGGTGAAATCGAGCCAGTAAGCGATCATAGCGAGCTTCTTGGGGTAACGTTGACCCTTACTTTTAGTCTGTTCGTCGCGACTAAGACTCAACTGGTTGCCAATAATTGGGAATCCTAGCAAATGAGACAGTATTTCACATCGGAATATCTTGATGCACTTGACTCATTCGAGAAACTACCAAACGTCTCATTAGCAAATAGGGGCTGGTCGAGTCAAAGCTTTAGAGCCTTGAACATCGGCGACACGATGCAATTCTATCGGTTAAATTTTAGGAAGTGTGCCATGGACTCATGCCAATCTAATTCCATCAAGCCCGTTCCATTATCAGACTACAAGACGAACGGCGATGAGCCATCGTCACATGGTGGACATCCCACCCATACGCACAAAACGTTTTGAGAAATTTAATTTTATAGCTATGTAGTGGAACTGTATTAAATATCTATTATAGCTATACTAGGGCTCTTTAAGTTAAGAGTCAATAGGTTTCTTCTAGATAAACGTGCTTAGTCTTCAACCACATCATCGCTTCACCATCAGGTGAGATGGTAGTCAAATGTGAGCATATTATTAATAAAGATGAGGTCTAAGAAGGAATGAGCGAGCCCAGAAGTGTCTGTTCACTCTTAATTATACAGGAGCCGGCAGACAGTTCCACACCTTGGCTGTGCACACAATAAATACAGCTTACCATCAGGTGAGGTAGTAGTCAGAATCGAGCCTATCATCAATAACCACAATATATATACGGACATGCAATAGGTATATACGGACGTCAACAGCTATATATGGACGTTCAATAGCCTGGTGACCTTAATTGCAGGAATGCTATTTGGCTGCAAACTACTGTAAGATGGAGGTACTACATACGCAATCGGGCGGCACCAGATTTGAACGAGAAAGCCCACAGTGCTTTCGGTTGCACTTTCGTGTTCAGGGAAGCTCAGTTTGTAACTTGACCAGTTTTTACTAACTTCATAAGATCCCACCATGTACTTGCTGGAAACTGGCCTTTACCCGGCGATGGAGACACTAGGCCTTCATCACCTATGTGACCCATTATATAAGGATCTGATGACCAGAAGTACTTAACTCTCTCTCTCTCTCTCTCTCTGTGTAAGCAGACCCCACGAGGAAAAGAGAGACATGCCAACGTCTTCGTGATGTTTTGCATAGACATACTAAGCTTAGCTAAGCTAGTTCTATCATACTAAATCTTAACTTGACTCACCAATGAACTTACTGCGCACATTGTTTAAATTGGTAAAAAGTAGAGAAATATTTACAATAGTATGTCATTCTAGATATGTCCCGCGACTTCTCATGTAAAAATCTCACTGGAACCTCAATAATTGTACATCTTATTATTAGCTAGGTATTTCAGTAACCTAACCACACAACAAACTCTTTAATAATATTAAAAGCATAATATGCGATATTCACAGATATCAATATCGGGCATCCGTATATTAGCACATCCTACGAATATTGTGACAAGTGTAATGTTCAAACTGTGGACTACTGTCAAGTGATAATAAAAGAAAAGATGAGTAGATAAATCGAAAGCTGGCAACGTCGCACTCCCAAATACCTGCGGGGACGTTAAGTAGTCCATGCCATAGGTAAATCGCAATCAGTATATCCAGGACGCCTAGAATGTATTACCATGGTTCGGGGTTCAAAAATGTTGGGGCATGACTGCAAGAGGAATATCGCGAAAAATAAAATTATCGGAAAATGACGTACCCCACGTTGCTGGAAATCGACAAACTAAGCAATATTCATTTAGACTTGTTAAAAAATGTAAGGGGAACTGGGGGACGTCGTAAGGTTGCACGACGTGCATGACGCCAAAAAGATTCTAGGATGTATATATATATATATATACTATATATTTTTATATATAGGCTCGCGTTTGACCATCATCTCACCTGATGGTAAGCAATGATGTGGTCGAAGATAAACACGTTTGCTTAGAACAAACCTATTCACTCATGACTTAAAGACCCGCAGGTTATAGCTATCAAGAAAAACAGACTCCGACAGGGAATTTCAATCCTTAGCTGTACGCACAATGAAACTATTTCCAAACATTTTGTGCGTATGGGTGGGATATCTACTATTTCATGTCATATTTTCTGCAGTTATAATGCATGTATTAATTTCTAAAATTTGCAGATCAAGCTTTATTTGTATTTGAAATTGGCTTATTTAAGTTCTACAACATTCTTTAGCAGTCCCCTGTCCAAACGCAGCATTGATATTGCGAGTCGTTTCTGCAGCGTTAATTCGGCGTTAAAATTCGTATTTTCGAAGTATCCATCTTTCCCGTCTAAGCTGAATAAAAAACAATTGAAAGTCGAGAATCGTTACACATTTTTAAAAATAAAAACCTTAGATGTATCATGTCAAAAAAGTCCCAGTCGCACCATGAAGGTATCAAATTATCTATTACTATGAAATGGCAATTTCATACTTTAACCCCTATTATAAACAGTTATTAGCTACGTAAAATTATCCTTATTATGTTGATTTATTACTTTCTGAGGTCATAGCCCATTGTAGTATGGGGATTCGTACCAACTTGCGTCAACACAAATGACAATGCCAGGTCCTGACACAGTCATGGTTATCATTTACAGAAAAAGTAAATTGATGAAAATAATTGTGATGAATAAAGAACCTTCTCATAATATTTTTTTTTCTTTAAAAGTTGTGGTTTACAATTTTATGAAAAAACGAATTCAATCCAGGAAATTATTTTTTGCCATTTCCTATTTTTTTAAACCATCTACTTTACATAAAACGCATATACAAAACCAAAAAAAAAAAAAAAAAATAAGTTGGTAACTGTAAAACAAATATAATCTTACATAAAATATTATATCACGATTATAATTATGCGTAACGTTTATTCGTTGTTTAAATCATTAAAGCTGAAATTGCAAATTATTATGAAAATCAAAAAAACTATTACAATCATAGTTCTGAATTTTGTGTAACGAAACTTTTTGAAGCACTCAAGTTAGCTGTCAGTGTCAATAATAAAATATCATTCATCTCTGTCTGCATTCCCGTTGAATTTTCGCGCCTCACTCTCGTATTTTGCTTTTTTTGTGTCATTATTTCATTATTTGTTTTACCTATCGACGACTTTACTCACTAACTTTGTGCTAGTTATCACGGATTCCGATTATTGTTTGTAATTTGGTGAACGATGTCGCGGTGCATAAATTGTTACCTGAATGTCGACAGAATGTTAAGACACATTGTGTCTTCATTACAACCTTCAATGCAAACTCTTCTTATTTCGTGGGTATTGTTGCAACAGTTATGTATAATCATTATGAATAATAATTTATTTTAACAATTATATAGCTACACCACCTAACCTATAAATCAATGTCATTATTGTTTTTATTTTTAAACGAAAACCGCAAGTTTTACAGGTTTCAGGACAAATGTTTAGTTATCAGGAATAAATATACAATAAGATGCTGCATATTGCATGCTTGTTAATGAGTTTTATTGAGTGGGGCAAAAGTCTATAGAGTATTTGGCATTATCCTTTACTCTCAACGAGTCAAGTTTTTATTTAACTCTTAACTACCAACAAGATTTTTACAGTTAGAGAGTTTAACCACATTATTGAGATATTCGAAAAAGTTGAAAAATGTCTGATCATATTCTAATAAATGTTACTATCTCGACACAGCACGTCAGAGTCACTGTCTCGATACGCCACAACACAAGAATAACTATCTTACCACTACCAATAGTATATTATTATACATGTAATAAATCTGTAGAGAGGTCAATTCTATACTTATAATAAATCTGTAGAGAGGTCAATTCTGTACATGAAATATATTTCCAAAATAACTATCAGGGGGTGATTAAGGATCGATACTCATGCCAAAAATGCAATCAGTTAAATTTTTGTCTGTCTGTCTGTCTGTCTGTCTGTCTGTCTGTCTGTATAACCGTTATAGAAACAAAAACTACTCGACGGATTTTAACGAAACTTGGTACAATTATTTTTCATACTCCTGAGCGGGTTATAGTATACTTTTCATCACGCTACAATCAATAGGAGCAGAGCAGTGAAGGGAAATGTTGGGAAAACGGGAGAAGTTACTCCATTTTTTAAGCTTCCGTCGCGTGTGCAACCTTAATGGTTAAAGCTACACAAATCATTTCATGACGGAAATGTTCTCCTTAAAATTATATAAAAAATATCCCACGACAGCATATGTCTAACTTTTATGGTTGACTCACAATAACACGTGTAACTCCCGATAGCTTAGCAGTTCGAAGCTTTCTGATTATAATATTTGTCTACTCTTACGTTTATAACACTCTCAGTCACCCCTAATTGAAAAAGTTAACATTATGAACTATTCCATAAAAAAATTGGCCAAGTGCGAGTCAGACTCGCCCATGAAGGGTTCCGTAGTAACTATAATATAATATGCAAATTTACTTGACGAAAAAAAAAAACCTTACAAATTTCTTAAAACTAGCTTATTTACATTTTTTACAACTGCGCCAAATAAATTTGTTTTGAAAAAAAAAACCTTATAAATTTCTTAAAACTGGCTTTTTTACATTTTTTACAACTGCGCCGAATAAATTTGTTTTTCATAGTGTTTGTATGAATTACAAAGTTATATTTGCGGTTTTATAAAATATGCTGTATCTCAAAAACTGCTGAACTGATTTCGTTCAAACTAATTTTGGTTGAAAGTTTATATTAAGATCTACAGACATATATTTTTTTTAGATTTTTCACTCCATTATTATAGAAGTTAGAGGTTGTGTCCGCCACACACACATTTTACCATTTTGGAAGCTTATATCTTTTAAACGATTGACTTTATGGAAAAGTGGTTTTAGAAACCCCGATGTCGTTTTTAAAGAACTGTCTATAGATACCACACATGCATCGATTTCATGAAAAAAAATATTTTCAGGTTTAGTTCCATGTATGGGGAGCCCCCCTTTATTTTAAATATTTTTTAATTTTTTTCTCAAAATCGGAAAGCGGTTCACAGAATACATCTACCTATCAAGTTTCACATGTATAGTCCTAATAGTTTCGGAATAAAATTGCTGTGACAGACGGACGGACGGACAGACAGACAGACAGACAGACAGACGGACAGACATGTCAAAACTATAAAGATTCCGTTTTTTGCCATTCGGCTACGAAACCGTAAAAAGAATCATATAAATCGGTATAGAAACACCAAAGTTATACATGAAATACGCTTATAATAATAAGCCATCGCGCGTGAATACTGAATCATGCTATAAGGATTATTTTTGAGAATCGGTCGCCGCGCTCGACGCGTCTCGCGGTCGAAGCGTTCTCTAGGTACTTAAGCCTCATGTGAACGTGATCTAAACAATATTACCAATACATTAACTTACGCTGACGGAGTCGCGGGCACAGCTATATTGTATCATTACGCTAAGGCCAATAGGAGCGGAGCGCCAATGAAGAATGCTTCAAAATCGGGGTTAAATTTAACGTTAGCCCAAAGTAACTATTCCACGCGGACGAAGTCGCGGGCAAAAGCTAGTATTCAGTAAAAATAGCAGAACGACTCAAACGCTTCAAATACATCGATCGATCGACATAAACAACGACAGATTGACATACTTCGGTATTCCGTTATGCTGTTTTGAGTTTCTAATAAAATTAGCAATGTTTTATTTTATTATATTATAATTAGATAAAATAAAACGATTTAATAGTATCCATCTTAATTATTTTAAACTATATTTATAGTCTTGTGAACTTACACGATAGCTAAAGGAAAATATTTCAATCATTGTCAGTTTATGAAAGCTAGTATTAATTGTTAATGGAACGTTATTTTTCGGATATGCATTATTTACGTTAAATAGTCAAATTGTTAATTATGTCTTAAGAACAGTAGTAAATACACATAAAGAAAACATTATTTTCTGTAATAATATATGGGCAAACTCTTCAAAAAAAAACTTCTGATGGCAGCATCTGAAGGCTTGCGTTTGACCACCTGATGTTAAGCGGTAATTTCGGTCAAATATTACAATGATATCCAATGGAACTGAAGTAGGTGATTGTTTTCATAAACAATCACGTTTAATTACTTAATCTGTGTGTACTAAATATGTGTAAATCCGATCTATTCTGAGCTCTAATCATAACGAGTCAAACAAAGTGAAGCGATTCAAACCGGTAGGTGGGCAATCGATAAATACTAGTACAGACACCCAAGCTATTACGGCTTACGGCACTAATAAAACACGGATGACAAACCATTCTGTCTGCTGGCTAGACTCGTTCGCACGTCAATTTGTGTCCATTAGCGAGTCCGCAGGTGTAGACTAGCACTAAATTCATCAATGGGACGTAATTTGTTCTAATTTCGAAAATAAAAAAAACGTGAGCTATATTTTTTTTTCACGCAGGCATAGACTAGAACTACATTGACCAATAGAATTATTTGTTTTTAATTTTTCTTTATCTATAGTTGATGTATATGATGTGTGATGTATATGTTAGATCCACCAATTCATGAAAAAATCTATACTTGATTGACTTTGAAGATAATTAATATAATTTGAGTTATCAATAAATATCATTACAAACACTTTGAAGAAACTATATTTCCACAAATGGGAAGAGATTATATCACCTTTATTATCATAATTATAATACGTATGAGCTTACCAATTCACCTCACTGAATTCCCAACCGTACTGCTCCTCAAACATGGCATGTCAGCTATAATTACAAGTGATGTCACTTCCACGTATCGGGGCAAGTAATACTCACATTGAACCATGAGCATGATCCGTTTGCTAATCGATGGTGGCACTCCATTAGATGCTATACACAGGTAAGCACCCATGTGTAGTCGGGAAACCTTTGTTATTGTCAATGTCTCCCCATCCACCACGCTTACTGCCGACAAAAATATACATTTAACGCTATAAATGAACGTTTGTCCACATAAATGAACATTTAACGGTATAAATGTTACACGATTCAACGGTCTTAAAGACTATTGGATGAAATTTATGTCCTGGCCGTGACATTAATATGTAATAGGATCATAATACACGGGTTCAGAACTATCAGTTTGAAATTCATTTTCAATTTGCTCTCTAAAAAGACTGTCCACTTCACTCACAAGTATTTTCTGTCGTAACAGTGAGAAAGGGCTTTACAGTTTTTTCTGATTGTTGAAAAGTAAATTATTTTCTATCAAAACATTTTAATTAAGACGGAAAAATATTTTTATTTAACAATAGCCTTCGGGGAAATTGACGGTGGTTTCTAGTCCACAATTTAAATGTTTCATTGTTTTAATGTGTTTAAAATGACAGTTTCAAAAGTTTCGTTCCATATGTTTGGAAGTTTAGGGTAGTTGAAGGTAATTTACTCTTAATTTGAGGTTTCTATATTTTCTTATAGCTTTAATATTGGTATTCTTGTTAGGAACACAAAACCTCGAGCGTTTCGTTACTATTTCCTTGTACGTACATGTACATTTAATTCAATTGAAGTTAAAGTGAAATTCCGTGTGTAGCGTTGGGCAACGGAGACGATTCCGCAAAGCTGAAAGGTGAACTTAGCTGTACAGAAACATTGAATTAGAAATGAAAAGGGTGAGTTGTGTAGTCTGGGATTTGAGACTAAAATACTTGCCTAATACCTATTCACATTTTCAACATTTCTCAAAATTAAACACCTAATAGAAATGTAGAATAGAATAAATCTTTATTATTTACACAAAGTATAAACGTTATGTATCATATAAATTTGAATAAAAAATTGCAGTAACAATAAATGTTTTGAATTTCTACCAAAGATGTTACACAAATCAGATAGCAATAAAACTACAAAAATAATAAAAAATTTAAAACGTTCACAAATATTTTCTCCTTGTAGCACTTAGCATTTTTATTGTAAAATTCAATCAAACAACATGTTACGTTAGTAGCGTATTTTATTTATTTCGTATCGTGGGACCGAACCCGGGCCGTCCTATTTCTTTGTGTAATTTTCATCATCGCGATAAAAACGGAGTAGGAAAATATCGTGAGGGAACTGGAATGTTCTAGAACCGATAAATCCGAGGACATGCAACATCCACGAATCCACACTGGGACATCGTGGTACATAACGGCCCAATCGATCTCATAGAGACGAAGCCTGTGTCGCAGCAGGGGCAACGGTATAGGCTGATAATTTTATGTCATGATTCACAAACATAATATTTCAGATATTCTGCCTTATTTTTAACCGACTTCAAAAAAAAGGAGGAGGATCTCAATTCGTCTTGAACTTTTTTTTGGCTGGACCGATTTACAAAATTCTTTTTTTGTTTGAAAGGGTATACTTTCTAGTTGGTCCCATTGTCATCATGTTTGGATCTGATGATGGAATCATGGAGAAATCGAGGGAACTCTTCAAATATTATAGGCACACCTATAGCGTTTTGGGTATTTCTTATAGTACCTTATGCAATTGCTCTCGAAAAGCACTATTTAAGGAAGTGGAACTGATGATGAAGACCCCAGATGGCCACCGAAATTACTCAATAATAAGTATTTCATGGATTGCGATCAGATTCCTTGAATATAGATGTTAAGCACTTTATGCTCGTCACAATGCATATGGTGAAGTAGAGCTGATGGTGATGTACCAGGAGAACTCCTCAAAAATTAACGGCTCTGCACCGGGAAAAGCAATATTTTGTAAAAGGTGATAAGTAGTTGATATTTTGGCTTTTGTAACCAGATAAATTACAAACGACCCACTAAAAAGCGTGAAAAAAATTTTTTTAGCAAAAAATAGAACCAACTTCTATATAGAATCACTACAAAGGCAAAAATAACTTTATTTTCGGAAGTCGGTTCTATTTTTTGCTAAAAAAAATTTTTGTAATTAAAATATGCGTAACCTACCTATCAGTTGGTGCAATGTTCTATGATTTGATAATCATAAGACCTAACGCTGATCGGCAGTTATACTATGTATTTTTTTTATATCCCGTAACTTTATATTTATGTATATTCCAATGATTCATATTTAAAGTTACGAAAATGCGACATTGTCATATTTCACATGAGGGTTTTACATTAATAAACAAATTTTTCATAAATCAAGTCGCGCGCGGGCATCCACATTCAAATGCATCATTCATCCATTTAAATGTAAAATTGTTAATTTTATGATCCAAAGATGATTGTCATGAATTTATTTTGACTTTGTCGAATTATGTCGTATGAAAAATGAAAACAGAAAAAAAGATAATTCAAAGATATGCCAGTTGATTCTTTGTTATGGTCCCTTATATACCCTAGAGTTATGGGACAAAAAAAACACCTTGTAGAAAATAGAACCGAGAAAATTTCGTAGCCTATTCTGTCACAGCCACTTGATTGATGTATAAGTTATCTTGCTTACCTGATTCTCCGTTATAATTAAAGTCTTGTCCATCCTCTCGTCTCCACATGACGTAGGGTTCCGGGTAACCGGAGGCTCGACACACCAGAGTGACGTCAGAGCCTTCGCGAACCACCATATCCGTCGATGTCATGTTATCGATGATTGATGGAGGCACTATATAAACAAATCAATTGTGAACTAAGAATGTGGAATTCTCATTATGAGGGGTAACGCCCAGGTGAATAATTTAAAGAACAAAACTAGAGCAAACACATAAGGCATATTTTTGTATGTAACAAAATATATTTTATCCTTAAATAACTTTTTTTTTAATTGACCACCGAAATGAAGCCGATACGAATAATTTAGTATAGAAATACTAAACTTCTAAAGCATTTCCAAGGAATTCAGCTTTGCACCCACTCTTAAGAATCTTCACGAGAGCGTGTGGAAATGTTTCAACTTTGCGAAGGGAACAGTCCAAGGCATTTATATTTACTTTATACTTTTATAAAACCTTTTCAATTAATGAATACATAGTTCATCGAAACAAAAGCTGACATTGATACCAATACGTCTCAGATTTATACTATGCTCTTGTCAATATGTCAATTAGCGAACTAAGTCGATGTCTAACATCTTGTCTTGGTACATCTAATATTCTTACAATAGGCCGTAAGTAAGTTGGATTAGGTTTCCAACAATTGGTATTTTGTACATAATTTAGTAACTAAATACGTACCGTACCTAAATCATTGCTTCAGTGAAACCACGAGCTGAGATCGTGGTGTGAAGGAGCTGATAAAGGTAGTATACTCACATTAACCTTCTTAGTGCGCATGAGGCATTATCAGTTACCTGACCAGCCGAGGTCCACTTTCCACCCGGTCTTGATGTGCAGGCACCCCGAGTGGTTGTAGTTGTATGACAGACTGATGGAGGTTGTATACTCACCCACGACCTGCAGGTATCCCTTCCTGGAGCGCATGGGGTCGGTGTTGACCTGGCACATGTACCAGCCGCGGTCCACCTCCTGCACGTTCTTGATATGCAGATACCACGAGCGGTGGTCGTTGTACGACAGACTGATGCGAGCATTCTGAGTTATTATGTTGTGATGGATGCTCAGGATCGTCTGTGTGTCCATACGAACCCAGGCCACCTAAAAACAAATTAAGTTATTGATTTAAATGTTTCCGAGAAAATTAGCTTTTAGAAACTTTGGTTAGATATCAGAAAAGTACATATCTTAATAAGAGCTAAATTAGTCTCCTGTTATTCAGTGAGTTTCAGCTTTCATTAAATAGCTACCTATTCTTAAACATCAGAAAGCAGTCTGGCTTTGGCTGTTAAACCTCTATCGATCGATCAAGACACTATTTTCCACTGCTCCTTATGTCAATAGTGAATCAAGTGCTATGATTTATTTACCTTGAAGCCTCGTAGATTATCCACGACACACGCAAGCAGGGCGTCTCGGCCTACGGTAACCGTGACATTTGGAATCGGTTCTGCAAATCTGGGATACATCGATTCTGAAACAAAATGTCCAATAAATAGTGTGGTAATGACATGTAAACATGTTTACTTGTTATAAAAGTTTTAGGAGAAATAAAAAGAGTCACAAATGTGACAAGCGGTGCCAGCGCGTCTGACGCCACCGCTCGCGACGCGCCGCCCGTTATCCAACTCGCTCTGATGAAATTATAGGACAGTTTTATGATATTTTGTCATCGGAATTGTTCGCTCAGTCTCTATATCTATATGATATATTTACTAAAAGATAAGTCTAATAAAACGTTCATGTACAACAATGAAAGGTTTCGTTTCGATAAATGAGAATTATTCTGTGAACCTTTCATTAAAATACGAGGTGGAAAATAAAGCAACATTTCATTTTCAGAAGCCTTTTAGACAATATTTAAAGAGTTTATGGCTCCCAACTGACGTAGACTATAGATTTATCACCAATACCGACCACATTATTCATTTGCGCAGTCAGAAAAGCCTGAAACTGACTTTCATTATACCCACTCGGTAAAGAAAAGCTGAATGAGTAATTAAGCTCATTTGTCGCAAGCGGTTTCAACAACAGCATATATCATTGTCTTCCTCCGCTTGCCAAGATAAGTAGCATAAATACCGGACTACATGTAGGTGGAATACATGGCGACCCTGGCTGTAGGGTTGCGTGATTTATACCCGGCCAACCAACGACAAATAGCGGTTTGTCGCTGTATCGCTCTTTCACCGACAAAATAATGTATAAGAAGCACAATGCTAAAAAAACATCAATCTAAAGCGACGACCTTTAAAAAGTTAGCAGACGCAAAAGGGTCTGCGAGATTTAGATAGTGTGTTATTTGCTAGGTTAAGTGTCACGTATTTAATACTAATAATTTCAGGTTTATTAAAGTAAACACCACCTCCATTTATTATGTACAACGCATTTAAATGGGTCATCAATTATTTATTTTTTAGTTATGTGGGAAAATCATGAAATAACTTCTCCCGCTCTGGGTTAAGCGGAAGGGTGTGTCAGATTTCTACTGACTAAAAACCCACCCTGTTCCTTCAGCTGCCCTTAAGTTTCGGGGCCGCGGTATCTCGTTCAAACATTCCCGCAAGCCCTATGGGGCCCCGTCACCGGTGCTGACAGCTCCTTGAGGCGCGCGCGGAACACGACGCGCCGCCGACCTGGGCCTGGTCCTTACCGGACGGACGGGAGATCGGCCCGCGATCCCCGATGCCCGGGCCGTTTCCCGCGGCGGCTGGGGCGTGAGGAAGAGAGTTGCCTCTCCCTCGCACGTTCGGCCTCCTCCTTCGCTAGCATTGCTGTCTCGCAGAAGGAGGCGATCGCGTCCCATTCCCTCTCGCTCCGCACCATGGTCTGAACCAGGGTCGGGTGCGAGAGGTCACTGCCGCCGATTGCCTCAACGAGGACACGGCGAAGCTCTGCCCAAACGGGGACACCTCTACCGTATGCTCCACCGTGTCCTCCGGGTGGTCCACACAATGACGACACCCGGGCGTGTCCTCCCGCTGAATCCGAAACAGGTACCTCCCGAAACAGCCGTGTCCGGTAAGCACCTGCGTCAGGCGGAAGGTGAGGACGCCGTGGCGTCTCTCCAGCCACTTCTCAAAGAGGGGACTTATCGCCGCGATAGCGGCGTGCCCAGCCTTCGGTTGCGACAGCTGCTCTTTCCATGCTGCCGTGAGATCGCGCCGGAGCTCTGTCCGCTGAGGCGCGATTTGTTACGGTAGCGGAGTTTCACCTCGGCTTAGCACCTACGCGCGCCAGTTGTGCACGCGAAATAGGTCATCTTGGGCTTCGTGTTTCTGCTATTTTTATTAAATAGTTTGCTTTATTCGATTCCCGGGTTATGCAAGAAGTGCTATTGGGTTTTTCTATAAGAAATTTCTCAGTTAATCAATAAGCCCGGAGTTTGGAAATTGGCGGTGTGACGTCCCCGTGCCGGCTGTCATTTGAACATATTTGACAGTCGTTACGGGTAGTTAGAAGCCTGACAATCTGACTCTGGTCTGGCCAAGGGACATCGTGTTATCCGTCTACTGGGTTGTGAAGGTTAGATAAGTAGTCGCTCCATGTAAAACACTAGCGTTGGACTAGTCCAGTTGGACTGGAAGCCTTTTTTTTGCGTGCGTTTACATGCGCCGAGGGCTGCGGTAGCACATAAGTATTCTTCAGCGTGGCCCCCGACTAGTGCCAGCCCGCCTCTGCGGGCCCCATCTCTTTAAGCCGGGGAAGTGAGGTATTTTGCTCCCCCTGTGACTAATGAGAAGGGCCCGCGTGGAACAAAACGCGCCGCCATCTCGTGGACTGGAAGCCTACCCCAACATAATTGGGAAACGGCTAAGCAGGTGATGATGAGTTTTATTTTTGAGTTATTTCAATTTCAGCTTACAAATTTAATATCGTTTACCATAATTCGATTGGTAAGTACTATGAATAAAGTCCAGGATAAAAATATGTATTTTTTATTTCATGTTCTTTTTTTAACCTCGAGAAAAGTGATACTGATACTAAACTGAGTTTCAATAGAGGCTGGATGTTTTGAGAGTAATGTAAGTATCTTTACATCGCCATTGACCGATCACGGGCGGACTTAAGGAAATTATTTCTTAGTGAACCTCTTCCCTTATACAGTACAACTCTATAAGGAATATCAGCTATACTAATATTATAAAGCGGAAAAGTTTGTTTGTTTGTCTGAACGCGCTAATCTTCGAAAGTTCACGATGTATTTGGATGACATTCGGTATGGAAGTACCTTGAAGCTCGAGGAAGGTTATACGAAGGCTACTTTTTATCTGAAAGAGAAGGAGGTTATGTTTTACTGTAATACAGTCCACTGGAACGAAGCGCAACTGCTGGTATGGAATATATCTTAACATGTTTATCTCCTGAGAGGCTTAGGCCATTGGTATGTCACTAAGTCAGTCAATCCCGCTGAGAAGCTTGTTCAGTAGACATAGACGGGTCTTATCTCAGAATATCCTATTGATAATATTATAAGCCACGTTCCAGTGACAGAATGTTCACTGTTATATACGTAGCGTCAATCTTAGTTGTATAAACCTAGCTTTTGATGTAGGTTACCTCATGGCACGTTAGCCTGCGATCACTCGAACGCGAGCAAATAGAGCATCAACACAAGGTCCTCATATGTAAGGTTAGGTTTTTTAATTCGCTGACTCCTCCATCGGTCGACGGAGACTTTATGTAACTAAATCAAATGCATTCCAGTTCTTGGAGTTATTCCTCTCGCACTTTTATACATTATAAAAGAATAAAATAAGCGTTAGGTTATATTAGGTTACTTGTTTGATGTCATATTTTAATATTTTAGTAAATTTACATGCAAAAAAATAACCACCATGCTGAGTTATATTTACAGTGGCTTATGTATAGAAAATAACTAGTGGCTAAGATAGTATCGTTCAGACGCTCGTTCATTGTGGCTGACTTAGTAATTTAGAAGGCAATGTAGATTCTTAGAGACGAATGATGATATTAAAAATAAGTTTGTTTAATTAGCACCGTTTTTATAAAACAACAAAGTATCAAATTAGTCTTTCTTTAAGATATAAATAATCTATTCAGCTCCTCAATAACTTTATTTCGAAATCATTTTTATTTAGAAAAAATGTATCGATATCCATAAAATGTACATTTGAATGTGACGCTGCACGTTTAACCGCGTTTGAAACAATGTTGTTCACGCTTGCAGATTAGCTCACGATATTATCTTTAAGATTTATACTTTAGTAAATACTCGCTATGTGCCTCGGTTTCACCCGCGTTAATTTGAGGGAAAATTCTTATACAAACTTTGATACCCTATTTCAACCCTTTAGGAGCTGATAAAAAAAGAAGTAGCATATGTTTGACCCGGTGTCTTCAACTATTTTCATTCTAAATTTCATCGAAATCGGTGCTGCTGGGTGATTTAGCTGTGAAAGCATAACATACAGAGATACGGACAGACTTTCGCATTTATAATACTAGTATGGATAACGCATGTGTATAGAGATGGAAAATATTCCTTTTTTTTAATTCCTAATGCAGTCGACAAAGAAAATGCACCTACTCATTACACAATACCTTAAGTTTTATCAAACTGCTCACATCTAAACCTACGTGGGTACATCTAAACATAGGTGTCTTACCGCTGTCTTCGAGAAACAAAGCAATTAACTAGTCTAAAAGTCATTTTCCCTCCATGTTGGGGTCGGCTTTCTGTCTGTATGTAACTGAGCTGTATTGTATGTATATGAAGCGACTGCCTGTCTGACTTTCACAATTCAATAACTTGACAACACAAGCCCTTCTCAATCTTTTAACTTTTGACTGTCTTTTTTTCCGGTGGGAAAATCATGAAATTACTCCACTCGCTTTGGGTGGAGTAGAAGGGAGTGTCAGACTTCTCTGTCTAAAAACCCACCCTGTTCCTTCAGTTGCTTTTGTGGTCCGCGACCGCGGTATATTGTTAGTACCACCCACTCCCGTAAACTTCTGACTACCTACCGTAACGTCCCATTACTGTCATAGCATCTAAAAATGACAGGCCTTTTAGTATGTGATAGGTCTTCATCCATTCACGGACCGACCACAACTTGCATTATACTATGCGCTATAGCGTGGTGCACAAAATGAGAACATTATTA
This sequence comes from Tholera decimalis, assembly GCA_943138885.2. Classification (NCBI taxonomy): domain Eukaryota; kingdom Metazoa; phylum Arthropoda; class Insecta; order Lepidoptera; family Noctuidae; genus Tholera; species Tholera decimalis. The sequence goes on along the minus strand of OW964564.2, from coordinate 18,685,131 downwards.
TCAATACTTAAGTGTATATTTATAAGTCGATATGCATGTAAGAATATATCCCATAAAAAACAATACTTGTCAAAAAACCAAGTCTCGCAACTCAATTCTTCTACCGTAAAAAGTTGTGAGATCCATGTTCATCCATTCCAAATTGGTTATTAATTTATTCAGTCCCTACTTAAGGGACCTTCTGTCTTAAATTTTACGTAATTATCTAACCTAACAAAATATTATAGTGACCATATCAATATTAAAAATCTTTAACGTTTTAAATAAATAGATTGACTCGGCTATCGCATGAAAACACAATATATCTCACAAGTAATACAAAAATAAATTAGATTGTTTAGTGCGATTGCCAAGTCAATCTATTTATTTAAAACGTTAAAGATTTTTAATATTGATATGGTCACTATAAGATGTTGTTAAGTTAGATAATTACGTAACAACTTAAGACAGAAGGTCCCTTAAGTAGGGGCTGAATAAATTAATAACTGACTTGGTATTACATGGATCTCACAACTTTTTACGTAGAAGAATTGGTAAGCGTGCTCCATCTTCGATCACATCATCACTTACCATCAGGTGAGATAGTGGTCAAACGCGAGCCTATTATCATTAAAAAAAAAAACCGAAATTGAAAAATATTTTAGTAGTTTTCCTTGATTCATACACTTAATACTAATTGTATTCTAAATTTGAAGCTTCTATGTCCGCTAGAAGTGCCTTAGACTTTTGATGATCGGTCAGTCAGTCAGTGAGTGACAAACTTAAGAAACTTTGACTCGTTATAATTCTTAATAATCAACCTTAATTCTTAAACTACTGGTTCAAATTGAATGAAATTTGAAATACACCGTGTTTATACAATGCCTGCATGGTTACTGAAAGTTCAGGCTTCTAGTTTTATCCACAACGAAGTTATAGGGGGTCGAAAATGGCTTGAACTGCTTCGAGAAATAGATGGTACGGCCGTGCCACTTTTTTGCTCGTCTTAGCGGGGGCACTGCCGTGCCCCGAGATTATAAAGGTGGAAGGTTAACGTGCAATTTTCGGTCTGGGGTCAGGTTTTCCATTCACAGAGCAAACACATTTGATTTTATTTCTGAATTTTAGTAGCCCGTGACGGACCTTGCACCTTTGTACAACCAGCTCCAAGATAAAATATCTACTTAATGGTTTTCATATTATCCGCTCAAGTCCGCAAGGTTCTCGTTTTAAAAACGGATGAAAAATAATTTAAATTTTCTTTCCACTAATTTTCTCCGCAAATGCATTAAGATAAAGAGCGTTAATTTAGTGAAGTTGTGATGGTGAAAACACGGTTTTAAGCTTTTATACACAGATGTACCGAGTGAAGCAAGAGCAATGCTACGGAATAAAAATACCAACGACATTTAAATTGTAAATCTATCTACGACGAAGAAACTTAATAATGTCGTTTGACTCATCAAAAAACAACTGATCCTGAGTAGAAGAAAACAATTTTGTTTTCGCAATCCAGCTACAGCTACAGTCATAATAGTTTTTTACTTGGAATAAGTAATGGCTTTGTTTAAAGACGTTTGTTTAGTCACATTGTGCGTCAGAGCTTCGCTATTACCATTGCGCGGCTGGTGAGCCCACGGCCTTAGCTTGGGGCAACGCTGATGTGCATACTATTATAAACCACTTTCTATTCAAACTTTAAGAGAAAATAAACTGAGGTATTGCATTCACTAAAAACGAACGCGAATGATCGCTAGAAAATAACATTTAAACTATAACGTGATAAGTTTATGTACATAACACACGACATATAACATTGTACTGTTTAAGTTGTTATCGTAGTCCGTGGCAATATTTAAGGCTTATGTTTTGTATTTTGTTTAACAGTAAAGAAAGAAATGCAAAAAGAACAGAGCTATATCAATAAAAATGGACAGCGGAAAACAAATAAAAGCATTTCCGAACAAACACTCTTGTATACTTGCAATTGCATTTGTTTCTTTACAATATTAGGAACAGAATATCAGTCTCAAATATGAAAATTCACTTCTAAACTCACTGTATTAATTGAATCGGAATGATTGAAATTGAAATCAAAAAGCACAAACACCGGAGTGTGATATAGCAATAAAGAGTGAGGAATAAGTAATTCTTGTAGCAAAAGTATTAAATCTAACTAGAAAACCTTTTTTTTATGTAAAAAGTACTGCAGTTTTAATCGGTAAAAGAAAAGCTTTGAAAAGTTCTTTGTCAATGATTTTTTTTTTTTTTTTTGAGAATACTCTCTATTTCTTATTTACAAATAAAACACTTACCATCGGGAACTTCTATGGGTGCTACAGACACTACATTTTGCCCGGTGGGTAATTCCCGACCTGTAATTAGAACATTGATGTAATATTCTGTTTGCAGCTTTAATCTCAAGGGCATAAGATATGATTCACAAAAACAAATGATTAAGTAAACAAGCTCGAATAAATTACATTTGTTTGTATTCATACGAATTTTCATTCGATATGTACAAAATCAATGTATGCCATACATTTTATAAATTACTCTTGACTGTGTTGACTGTTTGGACAAGCGGGCTTTTGGTTTATAAAAGGAATTATTTTAACATCAATTCTGTGTTTCTTTGTTGGCAGAGGTATAATTTTGTGTTATTCTGTCAACCGACTTGTTACGGTTATTTGACCAAAAATAGACCTTACACTATCGTCATGCCTTACAAAGTAAGTTCTTAGATTTTAAGATCCCCTGCAGTTTAAAGAAGTAAAATGTTTCAGGCGACGCGGTACATTAACCCGAGTACTTCACTCACGAGCCATGTCTTCAACGTATAAGACTAGACCAAAAAGACTTTGATAAAGCTTCTAGACAAGTCGTAAATTATATAAAAAAGGTTCTAACATTTATCCTTCGAAGTTGCGACCCCATTTTTGTCCTGACACAAGAACTTTAACAAATTACCGACCGATTGTGGTCTAAGTATATCGGTAGTTTATTGTTATTAATTGTTGTTATTTAGTGGAGTAATTAAGTGAATACTAGAGTAGCAGACGGTGAATAAAAGCTTTTTTAATTTTATGTATGAAGGCTGTAATTAATTTACACGCGTGTCAGTTAAATCATGTTACTGGCTGGAAATGAGTCCCCCAACTCCATATGAGTATCTACTGTATAAAATTTGTTACTCAAATCTTCATAAAATTGTATTATTATATTTAGAGAACATAATAAATGTTAGGTACATACATATGATAGGGTTCTGTATAAACGTCAAGGGCCGTTAAAGTTTCCACGAGCACTAATAGGCAGTAAAATTGTCTGTGGTACGCTTTGTATTCATCTTAGTTATGGCAAATATCTCACACTAGGCTTACGTTCAGTCGTAAGGGTAAGGATTAAATTTGTTTGACTGTAGATACCTTTAATACTGGGTGTTTCAGAAAGACGTCATAAAGTATGTTGATTTGTATTTGAAATACTGTAAATATTGCAAAATTTACAATCGACAGCAAAAAACGACTATAAAGTTCTGAACAAATCATTTCTATGTACAACACAAACAATTGATGTCTTTAAAACAATAATTAAACCAAAAAGCGAAGACTTTAAAATATCTTATACCGTTGTTGAAACCATTTACGTGTCTGCCCGGTTGGCTGGCCCTCTTTCCAACACTAAGGCCGTGCGCGCACTGCCTTGCGGTGGCCGCAATTGCGGTAGTTCTACCGCACCGGTAGAATGACCGGGGCCACCGGTGACTCTACCGCACGCGTTTATTCCACCGCAGTGCGCGCACTTCTATGACACTCTATACTTCACAGATTTTGCGTTTCCAAAACGCAACGCAGTGCGCGCACGGCCTAAGGTGGACGCGCATGTTCCATGTTTATAATTTTAACTAGCTAACTAGCGTGGGCAAAAGCTAGTTAATATCCATTTAACTAGCTTTTGCCCACGACTTTGTTCGCGTGGGAGGTTTTTCCCGCGTAATTCCCGATCCCGTGGGAATTTCGGGATAAAAACTATCCTATGTCCTTTCCAGGGTCTAAACTATTCCCATGCCAAATTTCATCTAAATCGGTTTAGCGGTTTAGGCGTGAAAAGGTAACATACAGACAGACAGAGTTACTTTCGCATTTATATTATTAGTTTTTTTTTTGTTTATATATTTATTTATTCACACAAATTTAGACAACCATACAGAGTAACTTAACAATAAACACAAAAATAAACAGATCGTTGAATGTGAAGGTACAAGGTAAATATGGTTATGGTTTGGCTGTCTTTAGACTGATTCGCCCTATAAACTCGTACTAGTATAAAACTGTATCACGAAGGGATAGTCTTCCTCAACCCTCGAACAACAGATTCCCACAAGGTTGCAGTTAAGTCACATAACATCAGTTTGATTACGTACTGTATAGGTAATTATATTAATTAAGTTACAAACGATTGTAATTTTCTGTGTGTGGGTGTATGTATATGTGTATATGTTTTTATGTATATGTGTATTTCTGTATGTGTACAGTTAAGAGTGCTTTATTATTTATTTATTTATGTGCCTTGATTATAACAACGTTCTAAAGTAGTTTTTCAGTGCTGTTGTAGTCTAGTGCTTTCAAATATTTTTCAAAAGCTTTTTTGCATGTTTGGCTATCAAGATTCTTCATAAATCATAATCATAAATCATAAATCATTTATTTGCATAAAATGTGGTAGGTAGAGATGTTACAAGAAATTCAGTGCAAGACACATTCTGCCATTTAGAATTGGCGTGCAAATATTTACATACAGAGCTAAACAGCTACAGTACTACACAGTAAGGTTATATAATACTAGTGTAAACTTATAAATAACAATCAATTTTAGATCTTTGTTTATTTTGTTGTAAAGGCTAGGACCGAGATAATTGTGAAATTTCTGTGCAAAAGATGTTCTAAATTTGGGTACGTTATAAACAATATCTAGTCGCCGCCTTTTAGCAAAGTGCGGTTTTATTTTATGCTGTGCCATGATCTGTTGCTTAATGAATAATTTTCTCACCGTAAGGACTCCTAGTTCTGAGTAAAGTAGGTGTGTCGGATAAGTGTGCTTTTTGCGAGAAATTACTTTAAGTACTATGCGTTGGGCTCTTTCGACAGACAACATGGTTGTTTTTGAGGTTCCTCCCCACACATTCAGGCCGTATACCAGTATGGATTGGTATAGTGCTAAATAGATTTTTATCAGCAGGTTAATGTCACATGCATTTCTAATAGTTTTAAAAATATAAATCTATCTATCGATTATTTACCTTAATGACGTGTTTTTTCCAGTTTAAGTTTTGGTCTACTATAACACTTAGATATCTTATGGAATTGGTTCTGGTGATTGGGTTACAATGACAAGTACTTCGAATGTTGCAATGGTGAGTTTGTATAGTTATTGCGTTAGGAGACGGTTGAGTTCTACTGTTAATTGTGAATGTAATATATTTCGTTTTGTCAAGATTAAGTGTCAACAGATGATTGTCCAGCCATGAGGTTACTAGAGCAAAACCTTTATTTGCTGCTTCAGTTACATCTTTCCACGAGTTAGAGCTGAAAAATAATACTGTGTCATCTGCAAATGTTACTATTTGACCATTTTCCAAAAGCAAATTGCAGAGGTCATTAATATATATTAAAAACAGCGTAGGACCCAATACACTGCCTTGAGACACCCCGAATGTGACATTTTCCTCATGGCTTATACTGTTATCAATTTTTATAACCTGTTTCCGGTTTGTCAAGTAATCTTGGGAAAGTTGGAGAGGTATTCCTCGAATTCCTAAGGTATCCAGTTTGTTCAGGAGGATGGGTATAGAGACGATGTCGAAGGCCTTTGCTAGGTCTAGGAATATGCCTAGAGACTTCTGTCCCCTATCCATGTTTTCAACTACATACGAAGTTAGTTTGTGAAGAGCATCAGCGGTTGATATTTTTTCCCTGAACCCGAACTGATTACCCGAGATAAGATTATGAGTTTCTAGGTAGTGTTTTAGCCTCTTATTTATTAGTTTCTCTAGATTTTTTTAAAAACTAGGTAGCAAAGAGATCGGTCTATAATTCGACACTACAGTTTTGTCTCCTGTTTTATATATAGGAATGGTGACAGACTTTTTATGGGCATCTGGAAAGACTCCTTTTGAAAAACAAGCATTACATACGTGTGCTAGTGGTGCAATAAGTAAATCCACTGCTCTTTTAATAAAAAGCGTAGATACACCGTCCCATCCCGTGGAATTCTTTGCTTTTATGTTAAGTATGGATTAAGAACAATTCTTTTTACAATTAATACTTCGAACTTTTATTTTTATCAATTAAGTTAGCACCGCTGTCACCATGTTGTAAGTGATACGCAGATTTCAACAAGACTGATACTTATTAAAAATGTACCCAACTAGCACAAATGGGCTGCATTAGGGCTTTGGAGCGTATCCGATTATTACTTATGGTAATAGACGTAAGCGCTAGAGCGTCTACTACAGACTTAAAGCAGCCGCTTTAGCGCTATTTGGGCGCCATTTTATGCAGCCTAAAGTTCCATTTAACCTGCACAACGGTTGCATAAAGGTTCCTTAATAGCTATAACGATTTATTAACGCTATACTAAAGCTCTCGTAGCGCTACTTTTGAATGATTTTGAACGATTTTGAACGAATGAATTGATTATAGTTCTTTATTGTATATCTTCAGTTGACACTATTTGTAATATTTTGGTAAAGTGTTTTCGTCGCCATCATGAAAATAAAACAAAAGTACTTAAGTAAAAGTTTGTATTCTGTATTAGCAAGATATATAAAGATACTTAAAACGCTGTCCAGTTTACTGTAGATATATAAGATAATTTTCGAGTAATTTTAACGCGCTTTTATGATATTTAAAAAAATAACAAAAGTGATGTGATATTTTTTATTTGTTATACAGAATAAATTTTATTTCCGTATTTTTACGTGTCGATAACTTACTATTCGCAAGTGGCCGATTGTTTACCGGTACATTTAATGCACATTTAACTGAAAAACCAATGTATATCAACTCAATTTTGCAAGTGAATTATAAGTTTTCTTAAAAAATCATGGCGTCATTGTAATGTAGTCATAACCTGCAGTTTTAGCTCTAATAACTCCCTTTTGAGAATCATAGCGCTAATTTTCACCCTTCTAACGCTTCCAGTGATTTTTGTTCCCCTAGTGCAACTCACAGCCACAAAAAGCTCCTATTTTCCTGTTTTTGAGGTTATAATAATAATAATATATACTTTATTTCGGATACAGAAAATCCATAATGTGTTAGTAACAGAAATACTTATACAACTATATTAGTAAAAAAAATGAATTAAACAAAATAAATTAACTTTAAAATATTGTCCCCTCTTAATTTAAATATTTTCCTTCAGCCCCAGGCCCGCAGGCATGCCTGCGGGACCAGTGCCTCAGGAAAGGACAGTCCGGTTTCTCAATTATTACCTTCAGGATGCTATTAGAGCTTCCACGTATCCTACGCATCAAGGATGCCGTTCTCTTGCGCATGATAGCCTCAAAACTATCTGTGCCTGCCTCAGCAAACATGCCTCATGCGCTACAAAACCGCGGAAGCCCCAATAACACCCGGAAAGCATTATTGTACTGGACTGGTAGAGCGTGTAGGCCCTCTGCGTATACGTGACCCATAGGCTGCAGGTGTAAAAAGTCTGGCAGTAGGCCTTAAACAGTGTAATTTTCACTTCTTTAGTACACCTAGCAAACCTGCGGGCCAACATATTACATCGGCCTGACAACGCTCTTCTCTCTCTCTCCAAATCATCGTCATCATTCAGATCCTCATTCAAAACGTGCCCAAGGTATTTAAATTGAGACACCCTCTTAAGCGCTACCTCATATAGATAAACTGGAGGAACAGACTTGGGTTTTCTGGAACCAGCCAGCCACCATGACCTCACTTTCCTGACATTGTACAGGAGTCCATTAGCCGTGGCGTATCGCTCACACACTCCAAGCATCCGTCTGAGTGCATCAATCGAGGGACTCAGCAGCACCATGTCATCAGCATAACTGATACTATTAATCACCTTCCCATCAATAGAGCATCCGACACCAGTGCTGCCGAGCTCCTCGACCAGCTGATTGATGTACAGACTGAAGAGCCCTGGGGAGGTCAAGCCACCTTGCCTCACGCCACACTCCAGCCCATACTTACTTAAGATCTAGTTACGTACTTATTCGAATGGTTTCCATTTTGGAGATCCGTGGTCTACCCTTAAAAACGTTCACTTAACATAGACATTGTACGCTTCTCAACTTTAAAAACAAATCCAAGATTACGGTGTTTTAATTACGATACTTGACTTTACACCCGATATTTCTACATAAACATGATACAGGTTATTGTTCAAATAGATAATCATCAAACGTCTCAATAATAGTTTACATTATTTTGTTATCGGTAGAAATAAGATCCGGTTACTTTATGGTTTAGTTATACCTACTTATACTATAATATGAAGATTAAACATTTCAATTAACTACCTATTATTGTTTTATTACAAATAGTTCAGAATAAAGAAAATTTGTCAAACGAAGACAATATTCCGATTGAAAAGATATTGCCTAATGATGATGAGAACGTTGCACAAAAAATAACCGTAATTTGGCTAAAGAGGTTAATGGATCCTGTGATGGTACTGCGCCAAATCCAAATGTTGAGACTGATATCTTTATACAATAAGAACCCAAGAATAGGCTTTTTTTTATTAAGTTTGTGATTTGTGAAATGTTGAGATTAATATTCTTTAAAATTAAAAGCTTAAAAATTAAAATACTTTAGTATTAGATGATTAGCAGATTCACTGGAATGTTCAGCAATGTTTGACGATTTTAGCAGATTTTCATAAAACTTGCGTACTTTCCTGCGATAACCTCCACTTTTCTTTATTAATTTCCATCGTTTAGCATCCATTTTTATTAAATGTTTTATAATAGTTACAAAAGCGGCTGTAAAATGGCGAATGGATTGAGCCTGCAAGGAATGACTATTGCTATTAAAGGCAGTAGTAGTTTTTAGTTACACTGATGATTTTTTTTGTAACTATAGTATGTATAAGAGTATCTATTATTTCTATAATGAAACTTATAGTAGTATAATAGTGGTTACTACAACTATAACCTATAAAAGTTACAATGGAAACCACTGTACAGCTGTGAGTGGTAGAATGACCTTCGTAACTCTCATATATAGGTGTAAGTGGTAAATGAGTTCTACCGTGAACTACTGTGAAGGCTAGGGTAGTATTTGATTCAGCTTATAGCACTTTAAGTAACTTTTATGGCTATAGACATTTACGGATGCAGATATGCAACTTTGAACTGCTTTTTGAACCCTTAAACCGCTATTTTACAGCCCAAAGTAACTAAATAGGCTGCTATTTCCACTAATGTGCTCGTTGGGGTAGGTAGCTTAACAAGACATAAACCATGCACAATGCATACTGCATTAGATAAATTGTAAAGAGATTAGTTTGGAACATGTTAGGTGGTTTCAGCGGGGATGCTAATGAAAATCTTTTTTTTTTATTGATGGTAATTGGTAAGTAATGATGTGGTCGAAGATGGAACATACTTACCTAGAAGTAACCTATTCACTCTATTTCGGAAGAGCCCGTTCTTGAGCCGATCACGTTTGACGGTAACCAATAGATGAAGTCTACGATAGAACAAGCGAACCCAGAATATGCTTTTTCTTTCTTGCTTCAAAGACTGACAGGTCATATGTGGTAGAGAACACAGAAACCGGCCGAGAGGTACTTGCGCACAATAAATATGGAAGAGAAGCGCTTAGTACGATAGGACGGTATATTTATTTATTTAAACTTTATGTACAATTGTGTTATATGGGCGGACTTAATATATCTACCGTATATGGATGGTACCCTGCAGTACGTTTGGTAGATCGGTAGTGAAAGGGTGATAAGAGTGATCAGGCCGTGGAGCTGTGGCCCAGCCTCTCTTAGGTACAATCTGTAGAAGACTGACTATTACTTTAGAACCTCTATATTATTAACAAGTTCAAAACATCACATTTAAATATGACTACGAACTCCTGAAACACCCTTTATGTGTACATAGTTATGAAATAATTAGTCTTATTCATACTCATTTTAAATAATTTAGCACCTGTGTTGCTTTTAATTAAATTTCACTTTTCACAAGTTTTCCAGCCAAGTGTTTCTAAACGGTTCATATTATACTTAAGTTTTATAATTTAAGTAATCAACGATAGGTATGCCAATAAAAAAATAATTTATTAAAACACTAGGTGTTGCCCGCGTATTCGTTTGCGTGGGAAGCTTTTCCCGTGTAAATCGCGTTTCCGTGGGAATTTCAGGATAAAATATGAAAGGTTTTCCAGGGTTTCATATCCTTTCTTAGTACTCAATAACGTCATTTAAGGTCTCTGTGTGTGCATCATATCAAAAGTACCTATAGAACCAATGTAGCTGTAACTTTTATAAATTACCATTTTCTAACATAAGATTACACACATAAAGTGTTTAGGAAGAAATTAAATGTCGTAACGTGGCGCAGTTGCTATCCAATGCTTGCTTTAAATAATGAGAAAAATGAACATTGGGATTCAGAAAATTTGACTGAATTAATTATTATTCCTGTTAATTAATACGTAATATTCTACAGACAGCGCTGTGTTGTCGTTTTCTTTCTTCTAGTGAATTTTCTCTGTTTAAAATAACCTTCGCCCATGTGTGATAAACATAATTAAGTTTAGCTTCATAAAATATTTACTTAAAGGTGGGCGACTACATAGTACCGGGCATGGGATGAACCTCCATATTGCGAGTCTTATCACAATTAACAAATAACATATATAATAAATTATTTCAGATACATTCCAAAAAATAGGGCATGGAAACATTTTTGGTAATTGTAAGGTGTGCACGGAATCCGCAAAATATGTATTATGTAACTTAACATAGATTCATCCTTTTAAATAATTTAATTCATCATTAAAACGAGACGATGTGCTATGACAAGCCGCAAAGCTGAGGAAGACTGCTTCCTCAGCTTTGCGGTTCGTTCTTGATTCAGTCCTATATACTGATGTTAGGACTGAATTAAGATAGTATGACCAACCAATAGGAAGCATTACCTATTTTTATTAAATTATGTTCCAAAACAAAAAAGAGAAGAGAGATTTGTAACTAGTGGCTTGGCTCGCGTGCAAAATTGTTTTGATTATTACATTAATTTCACCTTTTTTGGTGGGAAAATCATCAAATTTATCCTCATACTCTCACTTCCGCTCCACTCAAAGTGGGAGACTCCTCCCACTGTGGTTGGAGCTGCAGGGAGTGCCAGACTTCTACGGATTCTCTCATCCACCCTATTCCTTAAGTTGTCTTTACGGCCCGGAGCCACGGTATCTCGTTAGAAAATTCCCGCAACCAACGGGAAATAGCTCTGTTGGGTCCCTTTATTGCTTCTACGCGCAGTCGACCCGGGGTAGGTACTTACCGGAAGGTAAGTTAGCCCTGCTAGTACCTAATCATACAGTGATTTTCTGCTTTGTTTTCCGTTTCTCCGTAGCGGACAAAATTAGCACCACATTGAAGTAGGAATGTGCAACCACATATAGGTATGGCCCCAGAATTCGTCGAATTTACTGTCAAAAATAGGAACTACACACAGTCTTGATCAACGAGTTATTACAGTTTTTTTTAAGTGAAGAGACTCCTTGCTTAGATAATTGTCTATTGTTTCACATACATTCGTATGTCTAGTGTACGGAAACCATAAAACTTCTGAAATATGACAACGAGATATTTTGTTTCCAAATGATCAAAGCTGAACCGCATTGTAAATGAAGAAAATACAACACCCTCTTCCTATTTTTTAATCCTAGGAGGAATCAGGTGTGTATACAGTATTTCATAGAATATACTTACTGCTTGTAAGCATGTATGGATATTTATTACTCATTCACGCCAAATCTACAAAATAACTTTTAACGAATTTTTGCAATAATGTAGCTCAAACATCAGCATAGGCTCTTTTTTACCACGAGATTTTTTTTTATTTACAAGCGAATGAAGTCGCGGGCAACAGCTAGTCTTGTATATGCGATAACTTTTATTTTATGCCTGCAATACATGTTGGCCGAGCGTTGTCGAGTGAAGGCCAATACCAACATGTAGACGGTATATTTGCCTTGTCTTGCTATCGCTCGGTGTCACTTGTCTAGTTGGCCGAGTGAAGGCCAGCGCGAACGTGTATAGAGCTCATTTGGTGCAACTTGTCTTCGCTCGCCGTTGTTCGTGATCACTTGCCTCACTTCGGATCGGTGTCGGTTTTTGGTCAGAACGTGTGGGCAGCTGCTCTACAGACCCTCTTCTATATTGGTCGTCTGCATTGGCGTTCGACGAAGTTGTCGAACGTGTGGACATTATTTCTTGTCATGTACCTATTTGCCAACGCTTGCGTTGGCCTACGCTCGGCCAACATGTATTGCCGGCTTTACGATATACACGCGAACGAAATCGCAGACAAAGTTTAGTCATAGTTAAATCATAAGTACAAATATATGATGGTCATTGCTCTTTTCACCCGATACTGACCGTTTATTAGTCCAATCATTATCAACCTGTTATTATTGACAGCTCTATACGCCCACCACTAAACGCTGTAATCTAAATAATTAAAATAATTAATTGTAACATTTATTTATTAATAAAAACTCAATTACTGTTGAATGATGACCGCAAACACATTGTTTGACGTTTTCACTTAAATAATTCATTTAATATTATCTGACCAAGGATCTTCTACCTACTAACTGGATTGCTTACGAATGATTCAAAGAATACAGAAAGTCTTTCTTAGCTGTTAAACAATAGAGTATAAACTTGCACGCATAAAACTGAAGGAAATATTCGTTCCGAGCGAGACAGTGCGTGTGTGGACTGTGTCCCTTTCTTCTGTGTGACATATTAAAAATATTTATTTCAATGGTAATTTTTTCAACCTGTCTGGTGTAGTAATAACACCTAGTTTTAAACTTCTTTGGAATTCTATCTGTAAAATGAATTACCATTATTACTGTATGCATATTAATGAAAATTAAAGTTATTTTACCATGCAATCACAAGATGTTTAAAACAAAAATAAATGGAATTTGTAACAATTAGTAGTGATATATTATACTATCATGGCAATTACTACTTTGCCGGCTGATGTTTACTTGACATCTGTATGTTTGTAAATTTGCGCTATATTTAATTTTGTGAGTTTTCGTAATATTAAAGTGCAAGATACTGTAACCATGGTAAGAACGTGTTTTGTGGTTAATTGCAAGAGTGAAGGGTACTCTGGGTCTGGAATTTCCTTTTATAAGTAAGTTTTGTGACTTTGTTTACAAATTGCATTTAGGGTGACTATGTTTTCAATGTAAAAGTGGATGTTCTTCTCTTTATTCTTCTTATTTATGTTAATTATTTTTACTGGTACTGCTGATTAGGGATTTATAAACAAGACAAAAGTGAGGAATAACTTTTATATTCACAAATATAGACAATACAGACAATCTCAACTTTAATAACGCAAAACTAAGCACAACACAACCGTACACGTCGAGAGCTCAACCCAAAAAGCCCCGGTGATCGCGCCATGTCGACCGGTGTAGCCGCTTCGTTTCCCGCCACAGCACCACTCGCGCTAGCTTCACTCGGTGTTGCCAACATTTATTATTTTTCTTTCTTCTCATTATTTTTTTTTTTGTTATTTTAAGCTTTCCTAAAAATGATGATCTGCGAGACCAGTGGCTCAGTGTTCTACACAGAAAAAGGTCAGAAACGATTCCAAAATTTGTAGCCGCCATTTCAAGCCCGAAGAAATATTGCATTTCGAAACAAGATCAAATGATGCAATTCCATCCATTTTCCCTGAAGTAAGTTATCAATCTTTACAAATGACATGAAGATCACCGTTTCGAAATAGAATATGAGCGTAGCAAGATGAATTTTCATTTTGAATCTATCTTAACCTTATGGTTAAGATAGATTCAAAATGAACTTATGTACTAAAATTTTGTTCTCATCAATCTATTATTATTTCAGATTCCTGTTAAAGCGAAACAAATAAATGTTTTAAGTACTATAATATTGAAACCCACTAAAGAAAAGAATATACAACCTGTACTGGGCACATTCAAATATCTGGTAAGTGAAAGTTATGAAAGGAGTCAAATTAATAAGCATAAAAGTCGACATTTTAGTTGATTTATTTACTTTTGCTTAGCAAATTGATGGCAAAAATATTTTATATCCTTTTGGCAAAAAACTCAGCTACGCAAACTTGCTCACAAGTGTAGTTTATTGTATTAATAATTACTTATAACTTAATTACTTAACTTTTATCCACTGCAGTTAGTTAATGTCGACAAATAATAATAATAATTCATATTTTAAAGATTATTTCCATACTTTTAACTAATAATAGTGTAATACATGTTTTAGGGTTGTGTCAAGCCAATCTTGTAACAAACCTGCAGCTGCAACATATGAGGAACTAGAAAATATAGAACCAACCTAATAATAATAACCTTATAATTGTCTTTCGATCTGCCTTCTTTATGTTTAGAATTATGTACGTTAATAATATTGATTTCTAACCTTAAATAGCACATGTGGTGTTAGCCTGTAATTAATTGTTACACTTATAAATGTAATATGACTGTTTCATACAAATGTATAGTGTAAACAATTGTAGGTTAACCTAAATAAATATATACATAAATAAATTATATCTCTTCTGTTATTCTTTCTATTTATAATCATCGTTTTTCATGAAGGGTTTTAGTAGTTTTCATTATATATAAACATTGCATCATTTTATGTTTAGTCTACTGGTTCTGACCGTACAAGTGTCGAATAAACGTAGATTACCAATTAATTCACGTTTGTTTGGACGTCTATACCACTGTCTATCAAGGCCAAGCCTTCGAAGAATTGCCAGCTGGTGATTCTGTTATTAATTCTGTATCTGCAATAATTGTATTTGTATCACGGGTCTTAACCACTTTGAAAGTTTATAAACCAACGCAATAAAATCTGCTTAACAAAACCAATTTTGCATTTAGCCCGCATAAGGAAGGGTTTATTATAGAAATTAGCGCGCTCAATATAAGTTGCTCAGATATATATTGAGAACTAGCTTTTCGCCCACGTGGAATTCTGTTATATCGCGCTACCGAGCAACTGTTCAAAAATCTGAGATAGAAAGAACCCTATATAGTTCCCAGGGTTTTAAACTATCTCCATGCCAAATTTTTTCGAAAGCGGCTCTGTGATTTAACCGTGAAAGCGTAACAGACCGATACAGACCTTTGTATTTATAATTGAATTTATTTATTTCTTTCTATTTAATACGTTGTTAAGAAAAAAACCGGCCAAGTACGAGTCGGACTCGCGCATGAAGGGTATTTTTATAGGTAGGTAATGAATGGTACGGAACCATTACCTATAAAAAGCGCCAAAAAAATCACAACTGTTGTATGGGAGTCTCCCTTAAATATTTATTTTAATTAATTTTTAGAATTTTTTGTTATAGCGGTAACAGAATTACATCATTTGTAAGGTTAATAACAAGTGTCTTAAAAAAAACCTGCAAATATTGCATCAAATAAAATTATCCTTACGTTTATCACGAATTGATATCCACACTACTAGAAAGAGATAGCTAGGTCCTTCGAGGGTATACTCTTCGGAACGGATTTGAGCTTCGCGTCCGCATTCCAGTTTAGGTACAAGTTCCTTGTATCTGACATTATATCAATGTCAATATTTCAATCCGAACGGTTTAATAATGAAGCGTTTATTACATTTCACATTATAACATTAAGACATTTAGGGTTGGTTTCAGCAATGTAGGCATTTTAATTTGTGTCAAAATTGGGTGCTTATTACGTCTTGATAACTATTTTTACAAAAAAATATTGGTTTACATGCCTAGGCATATCTATTAATAGGATGACTCAAGTCTTTGCAATTAATTGAGATATAGTGACAGCCGTCTTAGCAAAAAAATTGCAATGCCAGAGTATCGTTGTCTGCATTTATATCTCATTTTATAAAAAGTGTCATAAGATTTAATTCTTCATAATTATGCCCAGTGGCGGATTAATAACCTAGCGAAAAATTCGTCAATATCTTTGTTGATGGGAACAGTGCCCGACATACTGGCAGCATTGTCATATTGAATGGCAATCCTGATTCTTTTACCAATGAGAAGGCCCTAGGACCCGTGAAGAATCGACTAATCGGATATTGATTTCAAGAAAATCTTGATGCGCACTAGACTCACATTGGTCTTATTTTCCAACCCCAAACGGCTCAATTACATATTATTACGTACATGTAGGTATGTACATATCTATTAACTTCCTATGAGCTTGTTATATTTACACCGTTTGAGATTCTCTACATCTGCAGCAACCGCTCCAGCATGAACCAGCCAACCTAAGACCAGTAATTTTTTAAATTATAGTTATACTTGGCAATTTTTGAACAGCTGATAATTAGTATGTGAATTAATTGGTAAAGTGGACAAAAATGTAAATCACACCCTCGGGTGTATAATTATGGTAATTTCACTTAATGATACGAGTAATTTTACTATCTACATACATTTTTGTATTTCATTTTTATATTTTAAGTTAAAGAATTAATTGATGTTGTTTTTACCAACCAACATGTAGATGGTATATTTGCCTTGTCTTGCTATCGCTCGGTGTCACTTGCCTAGTTGGCCGAGTGAAGGCCAGCGCGAACGTGTATAGAGCTCATTTGGTGCAACTTGTCTTCGCTCGCCGTTGCTCGTGATCACTTGCCTCACTTCGGATCGGTGTCGGTTTTTAGTCACAATTCAACAGCTCTACAGACCTTCTTCTACATTCGTCGTC
This sequence comes from Tholera decimalis, assembly GCA_943138885.2. NCBI lineage: Eukaryota > Metazoa > Arthropoda > Insecta > Lepidoptera > Noctuidae > Tholera > Tholera decimalis. Next base: position 18,668,155 of record OW964564.2, on the reverse strand, counting down.
TGCATTGGCGTTCGACGAACTTGTCGAACGTGTGGACATTATTTCTTGCCTTGTACCTATTTGCCAACGCTCGCGTTGGCCTACGCTCGGCCAACATGTATTGCAGGCTTTACGGTTTACCGCGGCTACCGAGTCAACGCGCGTTGTGTTCCACGCGCGCCTTAAAGAGCATACAGCAGTATTGACGGGGGCCCATAGGGCCATTGCCTGCTGGGGTTGCGAAAATGTTCCAACGTGATACCACAGCCTGAAAAATGATTATTCGCGGTTGCTGTCGTTGTAAGGGAAACCATAGACGTTAAAACATGCACATATTTTCTTTTCTTTCCTTCTTTTTTTTTAAAGGGAACTAGCAATGACATCGCAGATTTGCGAAGCGCGACGCAGCGATGCTTTACCGTGTTGTGCCTTGCGAAATTAAAGCGCAGCGCCGCGAGTTGCTTTTCGCTGCAAAACAACTGGTCGTTGCCGACGTCAAACTTTGATGTTAGCTGACTTTTCCTTCCATATTCCAGTCTAAGTATTCTTTTCGAGCTCGTATCTGTGGCAATAGCATAATGGATCCTAAGATAAGATTCTTGTGATCGACAGGTCGCGGCTTGAACCCATGTGAACCCATTCCAGACACAAACATGTTTAGCTTAGTTGGTATGAAGAGTTAGCAAGATTGCTATTCATGTGAATTCTACCCACATTGCTAGTTATCTTTATAAAAAAGGATCTCTTTACATATGCACGCCCGTAGCCCTTTCGAGATATGTTTAACGTACTAAGATATCAAATAATCAAGTCATATTTGAATACCAAATGTTACAGACCTTAGGTATACAAATATTATATGAGAATTTGGGAAATTGTTCCGAATTTAGTATAAAAATAATATGATAGCTAAGAATAATAAGTCAAACAAAAAAGTATGTATGTAGGTACCTAACCCGCTTTGGCCTTTCGGCGTTACTTTCATGATTTGTAGGTATTACACTTTTATACAAGATAATATGAAATCACGCAGTATTATGGACGCCTTCATAACACCTGCTGAATGATCTTGTCATATAGTACAAACACTGTTATGTTCATACAAATTAAATAGTATAAAGAAACAAGCTGAGTAACTAATGGTTAGTGCCATCATTAGCTATAAAGCCCTAATTGTGGCGCGATGATAAATAGACCACTCTGCTTCCCCTCACTAATAAGAATCACTTACTCTGCTCCGTTTCTGTGCCAAAACTTTATTTCTCATTATAACAGAAAGCTTAAAGGGATTATCTATAAACAAATTTATATATTTTTCAGCTTTCCGTCTGGGTCGAGTGTCAATTAAATTCTACAGAATGGTAAATACCATTTCTCTTTAACATAAACGAAGCGTGTCCACAGTCCATAGTTTTAACTTGTTAAAATCGTTATGGTCCGTTTTTGTCGCAGATTGTCAATTTATACACAAAACTTTCTACAAAATATGCTATCTAGGACAAGCTATTGTTTTTCACTAAAAGACAACGGAATACGCTAGAATTTTGCGAAGATAAAAGACAACGTACATAAAAATTGATTTTTTTGTGCTGCCGTAATTATTTCTACGCAATACCATGCCCCTTAAACAGGGATAGATTTTTCTGAGTAGTTTGGTATATATGGCATTTCGTCTAGCGTTGACAGGCCCACTCCGTAGCGACGACAGGATTGTTCCATTATCGACGGGGGATGAATAATTGAGCTCGTCGAGTGAGCGCAGTGGATGCGGCGCTAACGATAATGTTAGAGTAATTCTGCTTGACACGTGTCAAGCAGAACTCTAACATTATCGCTACACGTGTAACACATCATTTTTATGCGTTAATTTAGTTTCATGTTTTATGTGGTGTTAATGTGTTTTGGTAAGTGAAGAGAGTTCCGGTTGAGTCGGTTATGTTTAGATCAACGACTTAAAGATTGAACGATTGATTTGTTTATGAAAGTTTTTATAACGTATATTTATGAGTGCTTATAACTCCTATGATATTGACGATACTATGCGCTAAATACAGCGTCACAACCACACAGTTTAATTTAACCGTAACCGAATAATACGTGCCAAAACTGTGGCTAACTTTATCCTAACAATCCGGCCTTAATATAAATTAAACACGGCCAATGTACGGATATAGTTTCGTAGATCCTAGTGTGGGGATGGTCGCAACTTCTCAAGCCTCGTTGACACGGGGTCATTCGGAGGGTAAACACGCCGCTTCCAGCCCAATTGCCAACTTACCCATAAGTGGATTGAATTCAGAAGTCGCCCCTTTCATATTTGAACTAACAGCATATGTACATTAAGACTAATTTATTTGAGAGTGATCCCTGGTTTAGCAGATTAGATGGGTAACATCTCATCTGTGGTGAATACCTACACAGATATCTTTATGACGAAACTTAAATAACAGGCGAAAACAAAGAAATTAGAGGGCATCGAAAAATTCATTAACATCGCTATCAATGGGAAAAGTGTCCAGAACACTGGCTGCATTGCCACGTTGAATGGTATTGCTGATTATCTGTCCAAAGAACAGGCCAGCCCTTTGGTCACTTGAGGAGTCGACTAAATATGTTATTGGAAGGGACGGTGGGATATCACTACGCTAATATTATAAATGTGAAAGTAAGTATTTTCGTAAGATTTTTGTATGTTAATTTATCATGCCTCACTGGATTTACGAGTTGATGAATGACATGGGATATAAGAATAGACCCTGTTCTTGTTTAGGACCTTTTATGAGATTTTTTGGGATACATTTTTATGTTAGTAAGTTTGCTTAGATAACTATTAAGTATCTAAGATCAAAGACACCTGTGTGTATTAAATAAGATATTATAAAGCGGAAAAGTGTATTCGTTTCTTTGATGGTTTGAACGCGCTAATCTTTGAAAGAACAGGGTGGATTTGGATGAAATTTTGTATACAGTATGTTAACTAATAGAAGGCGTTCCCGTTAACCCGCAATAGTATAGCATCTATACATGCTAAAAAAATATTATCATTCGAAAACAAAATGTTTTTATTTTTTTAATATTAAAATATTCACTAAAAATGTTAAATTTATACATAAAAGAAATACTCTGTACACGTGTACTCATTCATAAATAAATTGCGACGTTGCCGTCCTTCAAGTACGGATGTGTATGGATGCTATACTATTGTGGGCTAATGGGATCGCCCTCTGTTAGTTAATATACTGTATAATGAGCTGTAATGTAAATCAAATTGAGACATTTTTTGTCTGAACACATTTTCATGGAACTTTCACTGGATAATATAGGAAGTTGTAGGACAGCACAGAGAATACTTTAGTTCCCGGAATTCCCACAGGATCGGGACTTACGCAGAAAAAAAATCCCACGCGAAAGAAGTTGCGGACACAACAATTTTTTTAATAAATCTGGATAGGTGCTGTTTACTAATGCAAAAAGTTTATGACAGAAAAACTTATACCATTCTCGTTTAGTCTATCCATTTCAATAAATATGCCCCAGATATCTTGCTGTATTGTTTTTGCTATAGATATTCTTAAATTACATTAATATTTATTAGTAATATCGGCATTATTATTGAGACCGATTGTTCAGCTGGTCCTATATTATTTTTCTTTATTGTAAGAGTAGGGTCGAGGTACAATGGAGGACCTAATATCCGTTCAGTTTTATTAGCGTCATCTAATCAATCATTTGTCAATAGGTTCATTTTGATGTCTTCATCAGTTACCTTCCTTTTCATAACGTGAATGTAAGAGCTCTGCATAGATTCATAGTTCTCAAAAGTTTTTGTTCTATACATACATACTTGGTTGGCTACTTACATGTTCAATTACCATTTCTGTCTTCTCACACTAATATCCTACTAATATTATAAATGCTAAAGTTTGTGATGATGTGTGTATGTTTGTTGCTCTTTGACGCAAAAACTACAGAACGTATCTCAATGAAATTTGGTAAGTAGATAGTTGACATCCACGAATAACACATAAGCTAACTTTTTATCTAGGAATTTTCCACCCACGCGAACGAATTCGCGGGCAAAAGCTAGTTATAATATATGGAAACATTAAGAGAAACAATAATCTTTTTAACCAAGGAACCGAGGGACCTTTTGCCTGTTCTTTTCTATAGAAAACGACTAATTTGGACCATGCACTAGCCTCTGATATGTTATAAGTGCCCATGTAAAGTTTCTTTTTTAATTTTGATTATTATTGTATCAAAACCACCAGATCCCACAGAAACAGTGAAAGTTTAGTTATGTTTTTCTTCTTCCACCTTCCTATTCGGAAATAGGCTGTTCACTTGCTTGCACCAAACATGTCAAACGATCTTGTGATCATTGAATTGGTGAAGCTCCAGTAGGTCAATGGTATATAATTTTGTTTATGTGTAGATCACTATAATAAGTAAAGGGAAGAAACTGTCTTGTCAAAATGGAAAAATTGTATAGATAATTTGGGCAGTACTTCAATGAACTCAAAAAAAGTTTTTATTTTTTATTTTATTATTTTCTTAGAAATCTCCAACTTCATAGGTAAAGATCTATTATTAAGATGTTTAAGGATCATCACATAATGATTTCAATTATGTAATCGACCAAGACACTCGCTTGCCTCAAAAGCTCTAATAACATTTTGCCCATGTGAAGCGATGCGACTATACACACTCAAACTGACAGCAAATTCTCCTAAGTCCTTATAAACTGTTGATGGGCGAAGGAAAATAGAAAATTAACATCTACTAAATCCTTTTTAAATCAAAAGCATCGTGCTTGAATGTTTGCTTTTCTGTTTGGAGAATAAACTAGGCTACGTTTACATAGTATCCCAGTGCTTTATGCGTTACAAACAGGACGTTATTGCTTTAGTTTAAGCTTTAACTTGGTTGCTCTGATGATTATGGTTTTAGTTTACGAATTATAAAGCTATATATTGGGAAAGATATTATTGGGTTTTTCTATTTGGATTTTTTTCTGAAATTTTAGTATGGTACTAAACCATGACGAGCGAAGTATGGGTGTACTACAGGCATACCTCTGACTAATCTTTCCTTGAATACAGACGTGTTTTTAATATAAAAATCATATTACTCTGTAACTGAATATGTACAGGACTGAAACTTACATAATAATATTCTTAATTTTATTGTTAAATTATAATTTTTTAGGTCAGTATGTGTATACATTGCATGCCTAATGAACACTACTGTTTCCTGTTTACCTTTTCGCTTGTACCCATATTTTCAAATAATAAATTTTGGATGCCATATTTTATTTAATTTTTAGATGTGTATATGTAGTTTAGGGTTTTTTATTTAAGTAATGTTTTAGTAATTATTCGAATTATTAATTAACATTTAAAACTAGATAAAATAAATGATTAAGATTAATAAGAACTTATTTTGTTTTTATCATTTCCTCTGTAACGGATTGCACTGAAGTGGGTAAGCAACGTAAGCCGAATGTCTAAAGATCGTTGGCCAAAGTTAACACGACAATGGTTGCCAAACGGAGAAAGGTGACGCCGCTGTTGAAAACCAGTGTGGAGATGGCGAAGTTGGCGGGATAAACGAGACAGCGTCATGAAGGATCGGATTACGAAAGCAAATAACCGTGACAAGTAGACAGAGTAGGGGTCTTTGGCCAACAGTAAAACTATACAACTTGATCATATTTATTATTATCAGTTTGGTTTTTGCCATCGGTTCTTTTTCAATGTTTGATTTCTTTCATTTTAGTGATTTATTGTTTTTGCTTAATTACACAACACATTAATGCTGCGAACTTTTAGGAGTGTATCTTGCCACTTTATATAATTTGAATATAATAAACGTGCTGTAGGTATTAAGAAACGCAAAGCGCAACATATACTTTTATTACAACATTAGCATTGTACCGATGTCAAATAAAGAACCATTTGGTACTCTTGACTTGAGGCTTGTTTAGTTGTTTAAAAATTCCTACATTCTACATACATCTATGTAACTATGTTGGTTGAAATTCATTCAATCGTCTAGGTGACCGAGAGATGGATGAATATATACACATTTTTTAACAACACTATGGCAACGGCTTAGTATTTGAGATTAATGAGATAAGAGATTGCTATGAAATAATGCCCTTAATCTTTAAAATGCATTGATTAATTTGATATAATAAATCTAAAAATGTTTAAGAAGTAAGCACTAAAAGTAAAGAAAACGAAGATAATTTAAAGATACGCTGGGCAATCACAGTGAACTGATTTATGAAAAAAGTTTCACAACCTTAAAACCAATTTAGAAAAAGTTTTTTTGTTTTACGTTACGCTAGAAGACAAGCAATTTGAATTTCTGTAATTTTATTAAATAAAAATAATGCAAAGTCAGATGACCAATTTATTTTAAAGCTTGAAAATCGAAAGTTTACTTTTAAATCAAAAGTTACATGCTTTAGTTTTTTCAAACGAAGGCTACACAAGTAGATAAAAATTAAGCTGTTTGTTTTACGTTTGTGCTGTTTTGAAAAACTTTTATATTTGTTTTTTTCAGGACTGTTTTTACGTATTTCTCGCACGTAATTTTGAGTAGACCTTTTGCGTTTGACCGCCTTTTTTATGTTTAAAATTTGTAACCACCGGGTCGTCACTCAGAATCGCGTCAATTCAATAAAAAGAATGTTCCACGAAATAACAATCATTACGTTCCGGAGTTGTATACACTTCGTTTTCAATCGTTGTTTCATAATTTTCTTTTAAAAAAGGAATGTCAAGCAGAAGAGGATCGACGTCATTGAGTTAAGTACTTATTATTAAAGTTATAATAAAAATAGATTTCCAAGTTACTGAGCGACAAAAAGTAATTAAGATCAATTTATTCTACCTATAGAAAACAAGGATTTTTGAGATATTATTGTAATAAAAATATCGGCATGTTTTCGAAGTTAATCTAGATAACGAAATAAGAATGAAGAGCTTCGGGTAAAATATTAATGAACTGTGAGTCTGCCCTCTATAAAATTAAATTACTTTCATATATTCTATAATTAATTTGTTTATAGTAGAATTAACAAAGTCTAATGTATAAATAATAAAGATTTATATATTCTGTAGCTATTCCGAGAATGTGGACCAATATGATATCAAGGAATATTTACCTACAAGAGAATGTACACTGTTATACTCATTTTGTTCAATTCAAATAAAACTACAAAGACAAAAACCGATACTAAATATGGTCCCGCAATTGCTCCACTTTTAGTGAAAATTCCGTTTCGCGTTATCGCAAGTGAAAAACCAACATTCTGCTTATTTGTTTAAAAAGCTTTTAGGGCCTAAACGGTGCATGCGAATTATTTGAGAGTGCACACATGTGCCTAAGTGTGCTTAGTCAACATCGTTTGTGAGTAAATGTTCCTAATAGGGGGGCAAAAAGCAGGCTGGAGCGATCTGCGATAGCTAGTGACACCAGACATTAGTCAACGTATTTACATCGATAAAAAACGTCGATATAGTCACGTTCCTCGGAAGATGTCCACGGATATCCGGCGATGCGTCACCGTCGCTGCCCCCGGTACATTTTGTTTGTGATCCGTCCCCCTTGTTAACCGAATTACTCGTATGTTATGGCAACAACGTCTTGCGACCCTCTGAGCAGATCTTGGAGTACTTGAGAAGCTTAGCAACCGCGGATACGCGAAAAGGGACGATTTATTTGTACTTTTATGATTGCTTAGAAATCGATACTGAGGGTCCCATGTAAGTCTGTGAGATAAGGGTTGTTCAAAAATATAATTCTCTGAGCCTATTACTTTATTTCCATGCCATGTATCCACTTCATATATTGTTGATCGAAACTGTATGGTTTTTAAATTTTCATTTTGTCTTTAAATTTTGTTTTTAAATTTTCATTTTGTTGTGTTTTTTATTGTCAGGAGAAGATTCATATGAAAGACAAAATTAAGAAAATTTCGCGGAAAATTATAAATTTTAAGAATACTTACTTAACCACCATATTAAATTTTCTCTTTTGATAATATAAACTTTTATAATGTAACCTTATGGCATTAGCGCTTTTGACAATCTAAACTTTTTTAATGTAATCTTATGGCGTTTGAAATAACATTGATAGAATGCCTGCTTGCTGATGCTTCGGTTGGAGTTACTATATTGATATTATTTCTTATAAAGATGATGTAAAAGAAACTGAATTGCTTAATGCACATCACGGTTAGTTCAGAGCTATCACGCCTAAAATTAAAAGTTCAGATTAATATGGGTTTTAGTAAATTTAGATAGACTAACGTACACGTTATTAACATAACACACATGGCCAGTAAAGTTATATGTCACCCATTCCCGTGTTAGAATACCAACAAAACTATTTATATACGCGCCAGAAAAAAAAATAAGAATGTTGTTTATCATAAAGCATTAGAATAATAAATACTTTGTTTTGAAAATTTTTTTTTGTTATTTACTCCAATTCGAATTCAATATTCATAGTTATGACAGGACAGCGTCTGTCGGGTCAGCTCGTTCTTATTAAAACTAAGTATTAACATACCTACACATGGCCTACACTTCAAATATTATTTTTAATTATGTCACGTTATAATCTGTATGACGTCTATTATTATCACGTGTATTTTTACGTCAAGGTTTTATCAATTATGATGATAATATGGTGCATTTGGTACAATAAATTACGTCATATATGTTCAATGATACTTTAATAAAAAAAGTAATATCGTTTAATAAAACTCCACGAGCCACTTGTACCTTATCTAAACAACATTGCATTACAACATCAGATTGGCAACAAATAACACAAACAGGAAAATACTTCTGTTATTATTCAGATTCTTTATGTTTCTCGGCAAAGAAAAAATAAAATATTTTACTTTATTAACAACCACCTTTTAAACGGGTTATAAGAAAGTAAAATTTTCAATTTTTTTTTTTGATTTTATGGAAAAGACGAAAGAACACTTGAGAAAATTTCAAACTATTTTAACTTACTTGATACGATAGATATTACAAAGGCTAAGGCTCTCGAGTAATGTTATTTTGTTATTAATTCCTAACATTACTTTAAAACACTCCAAACTTTTTAAAGTGTTCGTCGGAGACACTTAGTGAGTCCATTACGGCCGCAACAGTAAAATAACATTCGTATTTTACACAAAACTTTTGACAAGTTGCCGATGAACTCAATAAAAATGCTAATTGCACTATCAACTCACCTGTGGTGGTGCAGCAACCAGTCAATAACTCTATCCATATAACACAATATAAATGTATAAAAGGAGTCATTTTGTCCGAATCACATGAGACGATTGTTCTTTTTTTATAGTGTTGTGGTTCACCTGTGTTGTTGGGATCGTACGCGTGTTGGGAGCATTGGGGCGGTCGGGGAGCGTCCCATCGCTGGGCGGGCTACGGAGGCACTGCCGCGGGGTGCCACTCCGCCGCGCTAACTACCCCAGCCGGATAAACAAGGGCGAGAAAACCGGGAACAGGCAGACAAGCCGTCTCGCTAGCCTTTATCGCTGCGACTGAGTAACAGCATAATAAAATAAGACAAAAGACGAATAACCAAAGAACAAGCCGAGCTCGAATTTCAACCCGATGTGAATCATCAAATTAAATCGGTAACAGATAAACTTGGAGTTCTATCCGCGGCAACAATTTTGTTATAAGAAAACAATGTCCGTTGTCAAACTTTGAACCGCAGCCGTTAAAATAATTGGAGGTATTCAAACTGCTAAATAGAAATAATAACATGATGTTTGTTTTTAAACTTGATTACTGCGCCTTTATTAAAATTGTAGGAGATAATTACTGCTGTTGTTGTTATGTCTCAACGTTAATTACAAAAACATGATAAAAATGTCGCTTCTGTACGTAAACGAACATCATACCTACACATTCTACAATACGTTCCGCAAAGTGTAACATAAGTTGGAATCATACGACCCAGCACATCCACCGCAAACAGTACAATAAAAAGCATGAAGTCGTGATCACGCATTACTAAACATCTGAATCAGCCAACATCCCGTAAGTATAATATGGCAATATCGGGTGTCTGTGGGTGGAATGTGCAGTGTTATTGCCGTATCATGCTCTAGAGGAGTGTCTCGACACTCCCGACATCGCAGACCCTCCAGCCACGAGACTACTGCATCGTAATAATGTTGTTCTTAAGTGTAACTGGTCCCTTGTTCTGTGCACCGAGATTGTCACAAACTACGATAATATAGGGATTATCACAACCAACACATTTAATATTTTGTTATGGAAAATAAATGTATTCGGATGTTTATATAAAGTTATCACTGTTATTGTGTTCGCTAATCAGTAGGAAGTGAGTATTATAATGGCGCATGCAAAATCACTAGAGAGTATAATTGGATATACCCACTGCAAATATACAATTCTAAATATTATTTGTAATGATAAAAACAAACGATAAGAACAACGTGTCCAGATGTTGTGTTAGATAATGATATCTCCTTATTATGCAAATTGGTTAGAAATAATAATAAACTGTAAAATAGCGAAAAAAATACGTATTAAAGTATCATTTGTGTAACTAGACGAGGCTGGTGTTTCCTAGCTGATTACGCTGAGAAGAAACACCGAAACAAATTCGGCGGTAATACCGAAACTACATAAAATATGGGCGACTATTTGGTCACTTGAAAGCATGTTGGGCATAATTGCTACGAAAAATCTGGCATTTTTCTTACCAAAAGTGGAACGCGAGCCAAATGCTGTGCAAAAACTAAAAATGGGGCTAATTGCTTAATTAGAAACAAAGTTCTACTTTCAGTAAATCCACCCCGAATATTGGTTTGGGAATGCAGATAGGTACTCTAAAGTTTGGTATGGCTCGCTCATATGGGCCCAAATAGAGAAGCCGCAAGTTGACTGTTGGTTTTGATCGCAAAATACCAGCAAAAAGAGCATACCCTATATTGACACGCTTTGACGTAGAAGTTTGATGGTGGAATAAAACCTGTAGTTCGCTATTCTGCGCTGACCTCATATATGTAAATACCGGCTACTTTAAAAATGAGTGCAAAAAAGAAACTACTTTGTCTGAAAACGTTTGAAATAAGCGCTCTTTTATGTCCGTATTACGTGAATCTGTATGCACATATGTAAATCGGATATAGGGGTAGTCCGTTCATCAAATGTCAATCATACTTCACTCGCTTTGAGTTCTGCCATCCACTGCAAACGCATTATTGACTGACAGATGATCACGAGTTCACGACTAGCATAGACTACTAACAATCATAACAGGCCTTGGGCACTGACTAAATTGTCAAGAACCTACACAACTTTGCTTTAGGGAGATTGATGTGTGCAAACAATATCAAATAAGTAAATGGCCACCCTTAAATATATTTGCTGAACGACATACTTAGTCTGCTTTTATGTCAATGTGAACACAACATATTGTGAATGTCTCAGAGTGACCCTCATTTACTAATTAAACATGTAACACAAACAATGAATAAATAACACAAAATGGATTTACTTTTATTAAATAGCCGGACTATTAACAGGCATTTCCACCACTGTTTTCAAGTTTTTAAAGACTTTTCAGAACGTAAAACTATTTGTTTCTTTAAATAAATTATGTGTCCTGCTTCATGCAAAATATATTTGGCTGTATGTTGAAGTAAATCAATTATCAATTGTCAAAGCATAAGTCAGTAAACCTTCTAGATCAGAACGTTCTTGATGAAGTTCAGTCACATCAGAAACATTCACATGACAGGTATATTAGTTTCAGTTATTAATTAATAACTGATCTCTTAGCAATTAGAAGTATCTATGATCATATTGTTTGCGATTGCTTATTCTCAATAACACTTATAATAGTTTTGATTGATTGATGCTTAAATTTTGTATGGAACACCGTGAGCTGTAAGATTAAGGAATCTTGGAAATTAAAGAACCGATATTAATGAGATTTGGTAGGTACAGATACACAAGATACTAGATAGATAGAAGACTAAATAGCCAGTTAAGAACTTTTTCTGAAAGAGTGCAAACATTCATACCGAATCACTCCACTATTCTGTCAACAAAAAAAGTAGAAATCGGATAAGCTATTTTAGAATTTTTGCGACGGCAAATGATTTTAGAAGAATGTTCTGTATTTGTGTGATTATTCATGTAGGTATTCGTTTGTAGTATTTTTTATGAATATATAAATGTGAATGTAGAACAACGTTGCTTGTTTTTTTTTAACTTGGTAAAATCATCAAATATGTCCTCCCACCCCGGGCAGAGCCGGAGGGACTGTCAGACTTGTACTGACTAAAATCCACGGTGTTCCTTCAATAGCCCTTTACGTTCCGGGGTCACGGTAATGGGATAAGTCCCACGACCCCGGCAGGCTTCGGCCCTCTACAGGGGGGGCCTCGTCATATTGCTGACGCTCTTTGAGGCGCGCGTGGAACACAACGCGCCGTCGACCCGGGCATGGTCCATGGTCGGACAGCGAGTTGCCCTTTACTCGCTGTCCGCATGCCCGCGCCTACGGTGGCCGGAGATCGTCGGCCGACGTCCAACGCCGTGGGCGTCTACCACTGCGGCTGGGCTGGAGGGAGGATGCCATCCTCTCCCTCATGCGGCCCGCCTCCTCCTTCGATAGCATGACTGCTTCGCAAAAGGAGGTGACCGCTTCCCATTCCGTCTCGCCCCGCAGCATGGCCTCGACCAGTGCCGGGCGCGAGAGGTCTCCGCCTATCGCCGCCCTGAGGACACGTCGGTGCTCTGCCCAAGCGGGGCAGTCTTGCACCGTATGCTCTACTGTGTCCTCAGGGCGATCCTCGCAGTGGTGACACCCAGGCGTTTCGTCCTTCCCCGTCAGACACAGGTACCTCCCGAAACTTCCGTGTCCGGTGAGGACCTGCGTCATGCGGTAGGTCAGGACGCCGTGACGCCGATCTAGCCACTCTTCAAAGAGGGGTCTTACCACCGCAATTGCGGCGTGCCCGAGAACAACGTTGCTTATAATTGATTTTGTTTTTTAGGGATCCGTAGGCAGATGGCAAAAAAACGGAACCCTTATAGTTTCGTCATTTTTGTCTGTCCATCCGTATGTCACAGCCATTTTATTCCGTAATTATTAAGTCCACACATGTGAAACTTGGTAGGTAGATATATTCTGAGAACCGCTTTCCGATTATTAGACAAAAATAAAAAATATATAAAATTAAGAGGGGTTTCCAATACATGGTACTGAAACTAAAAATATTTTCTTTATTAATCAAACCTATACGTGTGTGGTATCTATAGACAGGTCTATAAAACTGACATTGAGGTTTCTGAAACACACTTTTTCATAAAGTCAATCATTTAAAAAATATATGCTTCCAAAGTGGTAAAATGTTTGTCGTCCCCCTCTAACTTTTATAATAATGGAGTTAAAAATCTAAAAACTTCTAACGGAAATTAGTTTGAACGAGATCGGGTCATCAGTTTATGAGATATAGCACATTTGGGTACTATAACCGCAAATATTCCTTTGTATTTTTCGTACAAACCCAATGAAAAACGAAGTTATTCTGCGTAGTTACTACGGAACCCTTCATGTATGACTCGCACTTGGCAATTTTTTTTATAGTTCGGCAAATGTATTCAATCTAATCTCATTTTAATATTTAAAGATGAACAGTGAAACTCCTCAATGGATAGAAATAATTGAATCATGTCTAAAGCTATTTTGTTGGTAATATAAAAATTTAACAATAATTTCTTAACGGATAAAAATCGTTGCACCGCTTTTCAGGAATTCGCGTCAGGCGTGGAATAATATGGTTAGGTATGTGCTATGCAGTTATAAATTGAAGTCGATATTTTTTGTATCATGGTAATTACGATTTTTGTTGTGACCTATAGCTAAAAAGTTAAAAAAAACCTTTTTAACAAAAATTAAACCGACTTCCATCTCAAAACACTGAAAAGACAAAATATATAGCCATGTGCATTGTGACGAGCATAAAGTGCTTAGCAATCATATTCAAATAATCGAATCGCAATCTACAAAATACTTATTATTGAGCAGTTCCGGTGGCCATCTCTGGTTTCATCATCAGTTCCACTTCACCAAATGGTGCTTTTCAAGAACAACTGCACAAGGTACTAAAAAAATTACCCAATATTTGATGAGTTCCCTCGATTTCTCCATAAATTCATCATCAGATCCTGACGTGATGACAATTTATTTATTAATTAAAACTTTATGCAACACAAAATAACTCAAAGGCGGACTTAATGCCATAGGCATTCTCTACCAGTCAACCATGGGTTGAGAAGAGATAACATGACAGGTGCATAAAAAATAAACTAAGTAGAAAATATATTCAAAGTAAAAGTTTTATCACAAGTGTATATATACATATGTAACTATAATAAACTTACATATTTATCATAATACATACCAAAAATATTTTATATATACAGCCTGACTTTGAACAAATGCGACAAAAAGAAATGGGACCTTCAGTTGTACCGTGTCAATCCAAAACACTGTAACTACAAAAAAACAAAATTTGAGAAATTGAGCAAAATAGTTTTTTTCGGTTTTTTGAAGATTACTCCAAAAGTTACTTTGGAAAGTATTCAGTGTTTGATATCAAATTAAAGGTAATTTTATAAGTAATCTAGCCCGCTAGGTTTCATATATAAGTAGAATATACACAACAAATAATCGTGAATAACTTGTTTTGCCATAATAGTCGTCAGAAGCAAATGAAGAAATTGTTATGACAATACACTGTATGTGTTAGAGTTACAGTGTATTGACTTGATAAAACAGGGCCTAGAAATATATCATAGGAATTTGCAGTCGGATTTTTTATTAGATGGAGTCTATCATATGTATTTAAAAATAAAATATCGAGTTAAAAAGACTCGTAGGTGCACAATTAGGTATATAGATATTTTACAAAAAGTTTGTAAAATATTTTTTTAATTATTATGGCAACAGAATCAGTCTTACAGTTTCATATAAAAACTGGAAGATAAGAAAACTAATAAGACAATAAAATTGTATGAACTTACCTACATAATAATTAATCATCAAAATTAATTTAGCGACAAGAACACCAAAATTAGTAGGTAATGAATGAGTAGATTGGTTTGCCATTTGCAATTTCACTAAAAGGTTTTGTGCATCCTTTCTTTTCAAGAAATGTATTTGTTTATATTCTCCTTCCATAATCATTAGCAAATATGGAAACCTTCTAGATTTATTTATTTATTAAAACTTTATGTACCTAACATTGAATGTACAAAGGCGGACTTAATGCCTTAGGCATTCTCTACCAGTCAGCCACGGGTGATAAAGAGATAACATGGCAGGTGCATAAAAAATTAACTGTGTAAGTAGATTATATATTCAAAGCAAAAGACAAGGTTTTGAAAAGACGATCATATCTTTTTGAGTAAGTCACAGCCACTTCCGTGTTTTGTAGCTACGTCTTTATAAATTGTACAAAATCGAAAGAATTATAAGGAAGTGGCATTGACTTATGAGTTAATTCGTAATAATTTTTACATTTTGTACATGTCCTGCACTAGCTCTACAGAAGAAATTTTCATTTCTTTAACCATCTTATGGAAATGAGACCAACTACACGGTTTCATATATTCTTCTACACAATAACTTTAAAGTCTTGGAAAATAAAGAAAACAGTCTCTGTCTCTACACAAAAAAATATTACAGCTGATCCCCGCTCCCGGCAGTCGTCCGTTCGTTCTCTGTCAAATCATCCAATAACCATTGAGATCGCCGCCGGTTCTCGCTCCTGATTGGCGCGCCCGCAACGCGCAAGCATGCTACTTTGTTTTGACAAAACACTGTATCTTGCAACGTGCGAAAATTATTTTGGCAGTACACGGTATCTTAAGTTGCCGTGTTTTGTTATAGTAAAACTGTATTTTTAAGTAAATACAGTGTTATTAGCATAGTCATATCTCAGAACTTTTCATACAAAGTAAAAAATGTGTGAATGCAGGATGATAGAATAGGGTAAAAGAAATCGAATGAGCGTTGTTAATCCAAAACACTGTATCTTAAGATACAGTGTTTTGGATTTTCTTCAATCTAAATCTAAATCGTTAAAAAAATTACGTGATTATCGTTTTGAAATGGTCCATTGATGTTATTATCTTTATTTATCTACGAATTATCGGTATTCGAGCAAAATAATGAATAGGCCAAATAAATAAGAAAAATTAAAGTACCAAAAAATCTCGTCCGACTCATCGTAGTGCTCAATAATCATCGTGGAGTACTCATGTTATTAAACGTGGCCATTCATAGCGGTCATTTACCTAATTTTGCCTATTTTCTAGTATAAGTATCGCGTGACGTTGCCAAACCTCGCATGATCGCCAGCGCAGACATCCTTTCCCGGCGACCGCCTCGCAACCCAGGGTGGATTCCTTCGTTCATTAGTCGTCCTATAACGTTTGTAGGTCACGGGCGCGTGCGCATTCCGCAAATCCTACTTTACGTATTGCGAATAATGTGTATTGTCTTGTGTTTGTGTCATAACAATGCCTAGGACGAGACGAAATAGTCGTGAACCATTAACAAACGTACAGTATCTCGATATTGTCGTGTGGTACAACACCGTAAAAAATCTACATGAAATGCAGCGAAGATTTCGGCTAAAATATCCCAATGTCATTCCACCTTCATTGGGAAGAATTCTAAGAATAATAACTCAGAACATGCTGAACGCGAGTCCGAAACTTTAGAAGAGCTAATAAAAACAAAATCAGGAGTGCCTTCGAAACTGTAAAATCACAAACTTTTGTATTAATAAAACTTAAGGACAATTTGCGGCGCCGTGCTCAATTGTGTTTACAAAACGGAGGTGGACATTTTGAACAATTAATAAAATACATGTAAGTGTACCGATTTGATTTATTGTAAATACTTAATAATTATTGTAAATACTGTGATTCCAACTTTTTAAATACGCCAAAAATACAATAATTGATTTGTTGTTGTAACAAACATTATTCAGGTTTTTTTCTTCATACTAAAACATTCCTCATACTAAAACATTGTTTCACTATTTTACTTTTATTGTATTTTTGATCGTCCTAAGCCGACAAAAGTATGAAGGGAAATTTGGTTTCACAAAATTTTTATTAATCGTGCGCGCGGGAAAGAGATGCGCGGGCGGACGTGGGCGCTCGGCGCGATTCATTCATAGCAAGAATGTACCTAAATCGTGCTACACCTACACCTACTAAGGTACGCGAAATTTCCGGTTTCCACATACAAAGAGAGACTCCATCATTTTAAAATGTGCTCACTAGAACATCGCAGAGACGTTACGGACCAGATTTTGCTATACAAAATCGTGAATGGTTTGCTAAATGTTCCCGACCTTTTGGCGGAAATAAGTACTGCTGTACCTCGATAGATAGCTTTAAGGTCTAGCCGCGATACTATCACCTTTGCTACAAATGCGACTCGTACCAACCTTGGTAGAGCCGCACCCATGAACCGGCCAATGGGAAGCTATAATAAAATCGCCAGTCGCACCAGCAGCATCGACATCTACTCCAACTCATTCCGTCACTTTCGTTCGGTACTTTTGACTAACTTTGAGTCCCAGGACTGATTAGAATAATCAATTATAGTACTCACTCGATCATTGTAGCTTTAATAATTTTATATTTTAATAATTGTTCAGTTTAATAATTGTAAATCATAATAATTGTTTACTTTAATAATTGTATATCTTTATAATAATTGTTTACTTTAATAATTGTATGTTTTATAATTGTGTATTTTGGCGATATAATTGTTGTTTAATAATTGTTTTTGTAATTTTGATAACTTTCATGTAATTATTTACTTACCATTAATTGATATTAATTTTGTTTTGACTTTTTTTTATCGTATCTAGCAGTGCTGTGCACTTCTGTAAGAGACTTATTCATAATGTATAACAATCTATTATTTTGTTTTTTTTTTAATGCTGTAGTGAATACGTCGTTGAAGTGCCATAAATAAATAAATAAATTCTTTGATACTTTAATTATTTTAACGTTTTTCGTAACACTGATTAATTATTTTTTAATTTTACATTTGATATGTTCTAAATTTTCTTGACAATACGTATTATTGTATATTTAAATTTGTCGCATATATTCAATTTCACGCTGTATAATAATAAAAAGTCATAGAAAGGGGGTTATGAAAACTCTGCTTCCACTATTTGTTAAGAAAATAATCCCGCAACTTTATCTTACTAACTAGAAAGTATACCCTTTCAAACAAAAAAGAATTTAATTTGAACTGAGAATCTCATCCTTTTTATGAAGTCGGTTAGAAACAATTTTTTTTTTTAATAATAAAAATGTGTCATGAAACATGTTTGATAACAAATTGCACTTTATACATTTGACATTACATATATGTATCACACAATTTGTTACTCTTTCAGCACAGTTTTATACTCTATCTCTTAAACTAGGTCAGGTTTGTATCTTAAGAGATAGGGTTCTGCTATTTAAATTTTAAAAACAGTATTATACACAAATGAGACAGTGTCGATTTTATACACGAAAGTTAATTAACATAATTTTGTATACATATAATTAAACAGTAAAAAAGGTGTGTCTGTACATTTAAATTTTATACAAATATGATAATTGAGTTGGGTTAAGAAACGGTAACACGGCAAAAAAAAGTCTGTCTGTTTGTCTGTTTGTACACGCTAATCTCCAGACCTACTGAATGGATTTTAATGAATTCCCACAGGATCGGGATTTACGCGGGAAATCCTCCTACGTGAACGAAGTTGCGGGCAACAGCTAGTTATGGAATAAGTACCTACATATAACATAGTATCTGTCTGTAGACGTATGGGAGAATGTGTTGAGTGTATGTGTGTGGTGATGTGTGTGATGATACAAGTGTGTGATTATGTTAGTATATGTAGCGATGTTATAATATGAAAATAAAACATTTGTTTAATATGCTTTTACTTCTTGGTAAATGAGCTTATATTTATAATAGGCTCGCGTTTGCCCACCATCTCACCTGAGGGTATCTGATGATGGAACACGCTTATTATTATTTAGCTATCGGGAAACACAGACTCCGGTTTATGCCAAAGAAATACCGTATCATAAAGTACTTTGCCTGTGATCATCCTCACCCAAACCATTTCCGGAGTCAGCTACCAGTCTAAAATATAGAGATGCAGCAGAGCACCACTATTATACGTAGAGTAACTGGGTAACTCGATACCCTTGTCAAATTTTTCTGACCTCTAACTAGGGACACGGTATCGATAAGAAAGTATCGATATTGTACTCATGAGTAATATCGAAAACAAAGTATCGTACTCATAAATGTATCGAAACAAAAGTATCGATACTTCAAAGTATCGAGTACTTTTCTTAGGGCCTAATGCGCATACGTCAGGCCGTCAATGTCAGTCAGTAACGTCAATTTAGCTTCAGTACAGTAGAACAGAAGAACAGAACATCAACACTAATGGTATTGGTACACTAGTGTAGTAATAGTACTATAAAAAAGACAACTGTGACTTTACAAATTATTTAAACAATATTATATTATTTAATCCTTTAGCAACATATTATAGTACCCATTCCTCCTCCGTACAATCGCTAATATATATACAGCACCGAACAATAGGTTCTTTTAGATGGCACACATTCACATTTAATAAATCAAATAATGATCAAGCACAATAACGATCAACCGGAGAAAAACAAATCGCGAGACGAACACGAAGAATAATACAAATAATACGGTTTTGTGGGATATCGTTGTATAGTATAAGAACTACATTATACCTTATAAACAATAAATAAATAATAATAACAAAACAATTTTCTAACGGCGAACGATTGAGTGATTGATTAGTGACGGAAAGGATCTGAACTGTGAACAGAAAGACTGAAGGAGCGATTTTGAGCTCAATGTAATGATTTAGAAGGTTCAGTTTAATTGAACCAGATGGCGTTGCCGTCCAAGATTTATTCGATACGATACCTGTCAAAAAGTACTCATTGAGTAAAAGTATCAAATACAAAGAATCGAGTACAAAAGTATCGGTATCGAAACGAAACGTACTCGATACCACAAAGTATCGATACTTTTTTCGTGTCCCTACCTCTGACAAGATGGTCACCATCAACGGAACGATCATAGTACGCGTTGCTTGACCTTGTTTATTGACCCATACAGCTATTATTATTTGAGCTTCAGGTTAATTTGCCAAAGATAAAAGTTTATTTTAATAACAAGGTTCATCTTGCAAGTTATCTTATAACGTAAGATGCCTTGGAAACCCACTGGATACCAGAAGCTCAGTACTCTCAGTACTGGTCTATGTGGCGATGCCTTAAGGAAGCCTCCTTTGCAGTAAGTAGATGTTTCTCCAATAACATACATATATCTCAACAAGATATATACGTAAACAAAAACAGTTTATCTATGTATGATAAACTCGATTAGGCCTTTTCAGGCAGAAACACAGGCTAAATAACAAATAAGTCGATAGCTCTCGACAAGCTAAAATTATTGTTTAACTTACTCCGCCTTACTCCACCTTAGAGGTGGTATGATATTACATGGATAAGAAAATATTACCCTCTTCATAATGCTAGGGTTGGAAAAAGAGGATACGCCTAGAAATATTTCAAAAAGAATATGAACATTTCAAAAGTAATGGTGTTGTGTTTTAGAAATTGACGTCCGATTTAGCTAAGAAACAGAATACTTATAAATACCTAAGAAAGAATAAATAAAAAGGTGCATGGATATTAATCCCAATTCCAATTTAGTTTTTATTTTGCTTCTGGTGTCGACATTTCCAATCGGACATTGTATCGGCAAGTAGTAACAGATTGAAACGCTGCCTAATATGGTTTAATATGGTTCAGTAGGTTAGTCAGGAAACCAATATTCATTGTACTGAAATTGAATCACCAGGCTATGACCACTTACCTATAGGTTTATGTAGTTAAGTGGTCCCCACAACAATGGTCTTAGGAGGCGACTAAGGGACTACGTCGGATCCGTCGCAGAATCTATCAATACTATGTAGATGGACGTATGCCAATATAATGCCTCACTATTCGGTTGACGACCGTAATACGATGAAACTAGTGTTCCGCAGGAACAATCTATGTATAAACTATTGTTATTTTTTGTATTCAAACTCTACACGTTTTGTTATAGAAATTATTTATTCCAGACGCTTATAGTCTCCCTTATTGACAAAAACTACAACCATTAACCATGAGAAAATAAAATAACAATATGAAAATAAAAATTATATTTCACAAGTAGTGACCCGGGCTCATTGCTAGTATAGATTATACTTTAAGAACCAGTGTCTTCTCCATACAACGGTAGAGGTTATGCCGCCAAAAAAAAAGTACATACGTATGCTATTTAAATATCTTACTACTTATAGCGTCTATCCCCCTCTACTTTCTCTTTGTTATCCAATTATATAATTAGAAACTGTCTAATATTTTGAAAATTTAATTATATTAAAACCTTCACTTCAATTTCGCTCGACCACAACACACAACATACTTTCCGTTTGTAACGCAATTAGCCCTATCAGGAGCTTTTGTTGTTTGCTTCATACACCCATCCTGTTTAAGTGTTGCCAACTACCACAAGCATTGGAGAAATAATATAAAAGACGGAGATGGGAGCCTATCATCAAAAATAAAGGAAAAGGATGGATAGATCTATAATAAACTAGCGTAGGGAGGTCGGAGAAAAGTGCCCGCTTCTATAATATATTCATAAGACAGCATTTTACCATCACGGCTGTCAGTGACGTTTTTACGAAAAAAGAACAATAAGCGCCCTGTCTGAACGAGGCATGGATTTATTGTGCTGATAATTATTATCCAAGTTATTTTCTAGCGTTCACGATGAAGAATGAAGTGCATTTTCATAAAAAAAATTGATGCGGAAAAGATTTTTGCTTGTAGGTAAACAAACCTATACTTTCGCAGTAGCTTTTTTTTTAAACTTGAATCTTTTCATGGTTGGGTGGGTACGTAACCGCTTTGGGCCATGCAGTCCTCGTAAAACTTATGATATGTAGGATACGGTCGTATTATTATGCAGCTACACTGAACAGAGGGGTGAAAACTTTTAGGAAAAATGTATGGGATTCTCCTTTCATATCTATGATGCGTCTCTGTCGCCGGAGATCTCAGCTAAAAGATCAACAACAATAAAAACTTTAGCCGGCGCTGCGCTTAAAAATATACCACTGTGCATTTCCACTTGGAGGGTGACTTTATCGCCAGCAATTTGAAAACCCAAATTGAACGAAAGTCTGCTTAAAGTCTGTTGACAATAACAGTAATTTCTCACGCACATAGTAGTGTACGGCCTTAAGATATCGGCAAACATCCACATTAATTAGTGACTTAACAACTGTAATGTCCCAAGTTTATTACATTATTTTGTCACCATTAATTTAAAACTTCGCTACGGTTGATATTTTTCAGCAATTGCCTGAAACTTTGAAAGTGGGACTATCTTTTAGCTCGCACGGGAAGAATGAAGAGTTGTCCCCGTAATGGCGTCGTACGATGACCTTGCTAGTTCGATTTTCTATATATAGGCTGAAAGAAGAGAATTTATGAGTAAGTCTAGTGATTCTTTCGAATGTGTGCTTTGATCATGTAATGTGCGGCGGTTAGCCAGCGTGTCGCCGCCGCGTCGCCTGCCCGCAGTTTATCGACCCCAAAATGTAGGATAACGACGTTTGTTACGACCACTCCGCGTCAGCTCTTTAACGTTGTTTTGTACTGCAATGGATGCGTTTAAAATAATTGCTCGTTCGTTTGTTACTTAACATTGTTACTTGATCGTTATGACGCGCTGCGCCAGTTGCCTCCACCACTTACATGCACTTATGTGTTGGCAGAACTGCATTTATGCATTTCATAACACGAGACTGCGCTAAGCTGCACTATGAATATAACACTTAATCCGAAGGTAATTGCGTTCTAGCTTTATTACCTACTTCTATCAGGCTGCAACATTGTGGCAGCGTAATCGTCTCACTGAAAGTTGCTCATGAAGCATGAAGCTGTTCCCATGAATTATGTTATTTTTCAAAGGATTTTTCTCAGCATATTACTATGGTAGTCCAATTGCAACTGGGCATATATCCAAGCTTTTAATTTGACCTTGACTATTTAACTTAGGAGAACTTATATCGCTTAATTCTATAAAAATATGATTGCTCTGTTTTCTCACCGAATATCTTTTTGAAACGATGCAGAGCTGTCATAGTCTCAATCAAGGCAACGGCGACTTTTCCAAACTGATAATTCTGACAACTAAACTAAATTAGACAAATGATATTATTACCTCCGACTAAAGTTACAAATACAAGTCCCATTATTCGTGCCGGTGTTGGGTGAATATTTTAACCTGATACCGCGGCCCCGGAACTTAAGGGCAGCTGAAGGAATAGGGTGGGTTTTTAGTCAGTAGAAGTCTGACACACCCTTCCACTTAACCCAGAGCGGGAGAAGTCATTCAATGATTTTCCCAACTGACAAAAAAAAGTCCCACTATTCGTAATGTGTATAAGTAAACCATTAGAGTTCTTTATAAAACATCCAGTAAAAGAAATACGTTCAGCAAAAGAACCGTATTTTTACAGGTTTACCCTTTGATCAGACGATCAAGCCAGCTTCAAGGGAAAACACGATTCATTGTCAGGGGATTTGCAATGCGGCGCAAAGTATAACCAAATCATAGCAGTTCAAACCTACTTCGACGAGGAATAAAATGCACTTTTGTATCATATAAACAAATACATATTTTTCTCGCAACTTGCACCTATTCTAATTTTGAGAAAAATAAACAATTTCTTCTATACACGACGCCATAAGTCTTGGTGCTATTGTGTTGTCTCTAAATATAGTTTTAATTTACGTAATTAGTGTATATATACACTGTCTGACATCTTTCGCAGGTCTGCTGGAAGAAATTTCTTACGAAATAAGCAGCATCTTTGTGCTCTTTTGTCTTCAATTGTTTTTCTCTTTTAAGTGTTATGTGTGTACATAAATAAATAAATAACCAAACATTTATTTTGTCTCACTACCCTGTCAAAGTAAAGATTTAAGTATTATTTTATGTTAGGTAAGTATTAGACATTTTACTTTTTCATGTGTCTAGCTAGACTCGACAGAAGTTGGTTGCTTCTTACTATTAGGTAACGTTTAGCTTCTAGTTGATCGTTCTTTTCATATACGAAAAACCACGCTTTACTTACGAGGAACTACTGACTTTTACCAAAAAAACTATCACTTAAAAGCGTTTCGTTTCGTAAGAATCAAGAAATGATATCAATCAAGTCGAACCCATATCTTTGAATCTATCCAACGATACTTCATACGATGGAATAATTGAAGTATTTTAGTAATTTGTTATTTTTTGGTTTTAATACCTATCACAATGACAGCACACAGACTCCTAAGACACAGGATATAGTCTTTTTTTTTAAGCATGGTAAAATTATCAAATAAGTCCTCCCACCCCGGGCAGGGTGGGAGGGACTGTCAGACTTTTACTGACTAAAATCCACGGTGTTCCTTCAATAACCCTTTACGTACCGGGGCCACGGTAATGGGATAAGTCCCACGACCCCGGCAGGCTTCGGCCCTCTGCAGGGGGGGCCTCGTCATGTTGCTGACGCTCTTTGAGGCGTGCGTGGAACACAACGCGCCGTCGACCCGGGCATGGTCCATGGTCGGACAGCGAGTTGCCCTTTACTCGCTGTCCGCATGCCCGCGCCTACGGTGGCCGGAGATCGTCGGCCGACGACCGACGCCGTGGGCGTCTACCACTGCGGCTGGGCTGGAGGGAGGACGCCATCCTCTCCCTCACGCGGCCCGCCTCCTCCTTCGGAAGCATGACTGCTTCGCAGAAGGAGGCGACCGCTTCCCACTCCCTCTCGACCCGCAGCATGGCCTCGACCAATGCCGGCCGCGAGAGGTCTCCGCCTATCGCCGCCGTGAGGACACGTCGGTGCTCTGCCCAAGCTTCTTTTCTCAATTATGTTGGAGTCACACTTCCAGTCTAATCGGATACAGCTGAGTATTAGTATCATACATGGACCGACTGCCTATCTAACCACCACAACCCAGTAAGAGGGTAACACAATACCCCTTGGCTATATTAGATTTCTGATTTGTTAATTTAATTATGTTTTGAAGTTTCTGTATTATCAAATATTTTGAAGGTTTCTTTGTAATTGAAAGTCCTCGGGGTGGTGTTTTATATCATTTACTCTTCGCAATACTCATACATTCTATTTTCAAAAACTTCAATCCTCCTACCAACTTTATGCTGATGACTTGCAGATTTACAGACAAGCACCTCATACTAATTTAGCTGCTGCAATTAGTACGATTAACCACGACTTGGTTTCTATTTGCGAAAGGAGTGACGCACATGGTTTGCAAATTATCCCGTTAAAAACCCAGGTTATTGTGGTCAGCAGCTCTAGGTCTAAGGTAAACTGGTCGCAGCTTCCTCAGACTATATTCATCAGCGCCGCTATTCCACTAAGTGAGAAAGTTAAGACCCTTGGGGTCTGGGTGGACAAAATCTTTCTTGGGGTCCCCAATTACAAGACAGTTACCTAAGACGATTGCTTAACTTTCTACGAACTGCCACTAAAATTGCGCTAGCACATGCACTGCTTTATAGTGTTCTGTTCAATCAAAAGAAACCCACTCATCTTAAAAAAAAAAATCAGGTTCCTTTATGACACACATGCAAAATTGCTGAGGTCATCGGGAAATTTGAGGCTAGAGGTCCGAGTCACTCCACCAAATTTTTTGTTAAGTCTTCAGCGATTCAAGCACGGCTGTGGAATATTCTACCCGTGTCAGTAAAGACATAGCTAGCACAAACGATGTATTGAGTATGTAGTTTATTATGTATTGTATATAAGTAAATAGTACACAATGGATTGGTGTATTCCCGTTGTCCCTGTAGTCCATGTCCCCATTAAAGGGGACAACGCGAATTTAATAAAATAATTAAAATTACTTCCCGTTGTCCCCGTACGCTGTCCCCGTTAATTTCTTGTAATATATGCTTTTCAAATTATGCCCGTTGTCCCCGTTGAGTTAAAATTAGAAGTGAGAGTGCCTTAATAGAGAGAATATTGTACCTATACAAATGAAATGTAACGAAGGACTACATATAAAATTAAATAAAATTAATAGTTTAAAAAACCAAAAACACGCTTTTAAGACTAATGTAATGATCAGAAATTAGAAATGTTTACTAGCAGGCAGTCCAAGGTTCCATCAGCCACCTTCCAATTCCATCGTCAGACCAGCTCGATGGTACCATAATATTGTATTGTCGTCTAATCTACACATAACTGCCAAGTTTCATGATGATACAACAATTAGAAGTACGTTTAATTCAGATTCTTAGATTTTATTGCATATTTAAATCGTTACAGATCGACCTAATAATAAATCTATGGATTACGCGCTAATTCAAAAAGGTTAAGAAAACCGATAACGGATTTTCTTTAGGTTTGTTATAACCTTGAAACCTGATCGCGTTCAAAGTCCATTACGTGGCCTTTCTCACAAGTGCAAACACGACTATGATATTATATTCCATCATGGAATGCCAGTGCCTATCTTCCGGCTTCATCATCAGACCTTGAAACCTAATCGTGGTCAAAGTTCATTACAAGATTTTTCTAAGAAATCCAAAACAGCTATGATACGATTTTCCATCATGAAGTTACAGTTCATATCTTCCGGCTTCATCATCAGATCAGTTTGACAGTACTATATTATTGTATTGTCATCAGAACTACATACAACTGCCAATTTTCATTACGCTACGACCCTTGGAAGATGGTTAAATTAGTTACCTTAGATTTCATTACATAGTTAGTTACATACAGGTCGACCTAATAAAACCGTGTTAAAAAAAAAACACATAATATCTAAACAATAGCTACACATGTGATTGCGACACAAGTATTTATAATTTACGAAAGTATTAAAAATAATAATAAAATAAATGATAATATATAAATGTTGATTATTACCAATTCTGTAGTCTAAATAAATGTGATATTATTAATAAGTACAATATTAAAGTACTGTTTGTAGCCAATTTTATTTTAATTGTTTTTTTTTTTCATTATATTTAAGCTTTAAGTTCAATCCTATTTTTGTTTTTAGTATCTAAATTGTTTTTATACTATGTTAATTCTGTGACGTTATAGTTAAATAGGTATATTAATGTGGTATGTTTTTGTAAGTTATATCTATTATTAGTTATATAAATATGTATTATCATTTAAATACTTTGTGTTTCATTCCACCCTTTCATTTAAAACTAAATAAAAAAAAAATAAGGTATTTAGTAAATAAATAAAAATTTAAAGGGGACAACGATACGTGAAATTTTAACTGTCCGTTGTCCCCGTTGCCCATATGTACAGACGACAGCACATGAACCTACCCGAAACTGTCAATTTTTCCCAATCAACTTTGAACCTAATTTCTTTAATAGTAAAGTTGAAAATCTATTAAAGAAATAGATTGTTGTAGCTTGATGTGCTGGCGTCTGTACATAACGGGGACAACGGGAAGTAATTTTAATTATTTTATTAAATTCCCTTTGTCCCCTTTAACGGGGACATGGGCTACGGGGACAACGGGAATACACCCTTTGTAGTTATTTAATTATGTTATGGTGTCATTAAAGAATATAACTATCTATCTAAAATTATTAAAATACCAACAAAATATGTGTTTAAGATACTAATTGTTCAGCAATTTACAGACGATCGATTTTCTCTGTTAACAGTGGCTAGACGAAAGGACGGTCTTGACGAAACTGTAAGGGTTAGATACTTGCTATTTTAGGATGGAACCCGCAAAACTTACTAATTTCGTAACCAGCCCCTTAAAATAAACATTCGTTTTCGTGCATTTATAAAATTCATTCAATTTTTCGGGTAATCTACACAGAAATCCTAAAAAGGTTAGTTCACGGTCATTAAGACAATTTAGAAAAACTTTCTATAAAAGAGAAGTTTTGATTGACACCTGTTGATCATCTGCTAGAAATAATTTCGTCCGCAAAAACTAAATTTTCATACTTATCGGGTATTTCTGTATTCGCGTTGGATTCGTGTCACGTCCACTCTATTAGCTGATTTACCATGGGAAGTGGGTATAAAATGAGTTCCATATTAAAATTGATACTTTTAATACAGATACACTCACCTAATAATATTTGTAGCTAGTTTAAGTAACACGTACAACTTTCGAGGGATCTTAAATTGACGTAACTACCTTTAACTCTCTAAGTGATAAAATTAGATTGAATAACTTATGTTAGTTTGCACGGTTGTAATTATTTCTCAGAAATGTTGGTACCTACGGCAGCGGAGACATTTTCTTCAGTTCAAACTACCAAGTACGATCTTCAATTACGTGTGACTTCGGGACTCTCAGTACTGTAGCGGCCTTATTAGAGTTGAACCACAAAACTGTATATCATATCTGTATATCAGTGAAATATTGAAACAATCCAAACGCAACTATTACAAACATTTATTCTACGCCATTTAGTAACTAAGCTTTCAATAGTTTGATAGTGTAAATAATTACGCGGCTATCATTAACACCGCGCATAAAATGAATTATATTTTTCAGATTACACATACGGGGTGAATGTGCTGAGTATTTTGAGATAGACCTAGCTGGGCCTATATAAATATTTATTCATCAAGCTTTTCGTACAGTCAGAGGCGAGTGGGCAAAGGATTTTTTGAAAATATTCTGGTCACGTGAGTCCGGGTCCGTTTGTAGTTAATTCACTGCGACCCGCTCGTGTATGTAATCGAACTGGGGACTTTACGAGTACGGCGCGGCTTGGACGTGTCCTTGCCCATTTATTATGACGTTCCATAAGCAACTTAGTTATTTAGAACTTTGTTAATCTTCACGTCCTATATTTTCTCCTTTTCTTTATTATTCTGCCCCATGTATCGTTTATTGGTTATTTGATTTGGTGAGCCTACTAGTTCTGTTCGTGGTCAATGATATTATATATATCACGATGAAGATATCTATACTCGAAGACAAAGGAAGAAGAAGCATATTAACTTATAAGAAGAAAAACTGACTGGAGCTAACAAACTTTCATACAGATGAGCAAGTTTAACATTAACAAAACTACTCACCTGGATATAATCTCACTAACTAAAAGGCAATTTTAATAATATAGTGAGACTATTAGCTTCCGTAGGGGAAAGCCGAGGTTTACAGCTGTAAGTTATGGAGAGGCAGGGCGCCCTAAGACCCCAGCACCCTATGACCCTAATGACGGTATCAGTTCCGACTGTAATAAGGGGAAAGCCATCAATATATGTTGTTTCAGTGCAGGGAAACCTTTTCTACCCAAATGATCTTACGTAGAATAGTAACTTCATTATTTTATTGAGTTTTGTCTGCACTCACAAAAAATGTCACTGATGTCTACGAGATCGTGTAAATGACTATGCAAATAAGACCATATAAGTTTACTTCCAAGTTATCACTGCGTAAGGAATCTCTACATTCAAACATTTCAAACACAAAACTGAAATTGCAGTCTCTAATTTGGGAAGATTTAAATATACACACAGAGTTGGACATGTTTTGATGTAGGCGGACGAGTTTAATAATAATTTAATGTGTCGACTGCGCCGAACTTTCTCCTAGGTATCTCGCGGAAAGTTCTGTTCTGTATGAAAGTTGGTAAATCAGCAAGAAAATGCAGATTGAAGGAAGGCTATTTCCAACAAAACGCTCCGCATCGCATCGGCTCAGAAATTGGTTCCTCTTGCCGCTTCGCTGCCCGAAGAAACTCGCTATGCTAAAACTCTATTTTTATTATTTTGCTCTGCCTATTTCTTGTTTTATTATCGATGTTAGGTTTTAATCTCCATCGCAAGATTTTCGGAATGTAAACAAAATGTAAACAATATTTTGTATATTGTATTGCAGTGAAAATATATGACTTTTTGTTTTATGTTAGCACAGCACTGATGTGTTATAACCTATGTAATGCTCGAGTAAGCTGTAAAGAACTGTGTTACTGCATGAATTATTCTTTCAATCATTTTGGTATTTTGAAATGTGAAACGAATTTTATGAATATGGAAGACGTAACAAACTTGAAAGACAAATACCAACTTATCACATGACCTTCAAATGTAAGACAGGGAAATTATTTATATATGAGACAGATAACGTTAAGGCGATTAACACACGGCACCACGGTAAAGCGGATTTCGTAGCGGTGCCCAGTGCGGTAAGGTGGTTTACGCGCCTGTCCGCGCGGATAGATTTAACATGGTTTTGACCAGTTTGATCACAGAAACTGGCAAAAATTAATGCTGAAGTGGTGACAGCAATCTGGCTTTTATGGCGTAAAACGAACAAAATACCAATAAGATATTGAGATCATCCATTATTAAGAGGCAGAATTCTAAATGGGACATTCATACTATTCTGCATGCCCGCACCCACGATGATCCGCGCGGTTATGCGGCACCTCGTGTGTGAGGCGCCGGCCCACTGCGCGAACGGCAGTGCGGAGGGGCGGTGGCGGTGAGCATCACTCTTAACCATATAGGACTAAGTAGATCTGAACAACCTGCATTGTCTGACAATGCAGGACAGGAAAACAAAAAACCAAATTCAGCTATGTATGATACAAAAAACAATTACAAATGTTTTATTTCTTTCTTTTTAATGTATATTGTCCTCCTAACCGATTTCGGCCACGGCGGTCAATTTCAGCGGAGATTGGTCACGGCGGCCAAACTCAGCGGAGATCAGCCATCTGCGCAGGAGGTATTCTAGTGTACAAGTATGTGCGCAGATACAAGTGGACTCTCATATATTATATTACATATTCTCTCTCAGTTATTCTCATAGTCCGATAGCATAGCAATCCAACACGACCGAAGAGAGATCAAACGCAGAAGGGGTGTCACACCGCCAACTTCTAAAGTCCGGGCTACTACTGAGAAATTTCTAAGAGAAAAACCCAATAGCACTTTTTGCTCGACCCGAGAACCGACTACTTGATGATATATTGTAGTGATTAATATACAACGTGTAACGGAAAGGGTATATACATACCAAGGGCACGGCTTCATTGGATGATATCAAACGATACTGGAAGGGTTTCAACTCAAAATAAAATATTCTAAAAATTGATACCAAATTCGCGGTTTCGTAACTTTCTTAAATTGAAATCATAACAATCGTGTCACCGCACTACGTAGGTCAATAACTTTCCACGTTACTTGCAAATATCACGATAAATCTCTTCCGTAATTCTGTGCGCCTAGTACTGTATCTGGTATCAATGTATTAAAAATTCTCATTACTTCCGAACATGTAGAGATAGGATTAAAAAACCCTTCCAATATCGTTTGATATCACCCAAAGAAGCCGTGCCCTTGGTATGTATATACCCTTGCCGTTACACGTTGTATATGCCTGATTTTTCAAACACCTGATTTTTGAAGCACTTGATATGCCTGCTGCGCCTGCGCTATTTTAATCTTTGCCATTTACTAACGGATAGAGTCTTATAAAAAGAAGGTGTTCCAAATAGAACCCAGCTTCACAGCGTTTAACTGCGTATAAGCCAAAGAGGTAGCAAAAAACGTCGCAAAATAAACTTACTTGTAAGACATTGTTTTTTTTTTTAATTACGAATGATCCCGCTCTGGACCCCCTGATCACACCTGATGATAAGTGTAAGATGAGGTCTACGATCGAACGAGCGAGCCCAGAAAATGCCTATTCACTCTTGCTTGCACAATTTAAAATAAATGGCACTGCATGAACCTAACATCACTCAAGCACAAATAATTCATTCATATTTGGCTTAAGGAAAATGAAAAATAAAAATGTCCCAAGTCAATTCCACCGTTTCCCTTGGAACAGACGAAAACCTTATCTCCCGCCTTTATTATTTTCCAAGTCCGTCCGCAATATTATGTAAGACGGCACGGCAGATGGATCAGAAAACATAAATCTGACGTCTAAACATGTTTGCGCTGAAAACGCTTAGATAACAACTTGAAGCAAATGTTTTTGCCCTCGAACTTGTGTCGCGATAAACAAGATATATCTTTATCCGATTGTTTCTGATCACTAATCTTCTTTGCAATCGTAAGGGCTCCCGAATCTTTTATACGTTGGATATTTATTTTAAGACGCTTACATTTGTTGTAGTGTTTATTCTCTTTACATTTCGGGGAGTGTGCGATGGAATTACACATTCTAATTCCGCCAAGCCCGTTCCATCATCGGACTACAAGACAAACGGCGATGCGCCATCATTTCATGGTGGACATCCCACCCATACGCACAAAACCTTTTGGGAATACTTTCATTGTGCATACGGCTAGGGAGTGGAATTCCCTGCCGGAGTCTGTGTTTCCTAATCGCTATAACCTGGGGGGTCTTTAAGTCAAGAGTGAATAGGTTAACTTCTAGGCAAGCGTGCTCCATCTTCTACCACATCATCACTTACCGTCAGGTGAGATGGTGGAAAAAACCAACACAAGCTGATAAAGAAGTCTGTTTCAAAAAATAAAGCATAAAATTATGTCTGGCGCTCGCAAAATACACAGCGCTATAAATATAATAAGCGTTTTTGTTTCGTCACCACCCCGCATACAAATTTATTAGCTTTCACGGTTATCACGGCGGACCTCTCACTCGGTGGGCTTTTGTGAAATTGTCCGCATTCCGTCCTCGCTCCGCGCATAGTTCGTCGCACTTCCGCCGGCGGCGGAGCAATCCTGCCATAGATGTTGGAAACACACAGCTATGCATCCATTTTTGAACTTATTTCTTTTATTGGCTAGCTCTACAATTGGCTTTATTCTTTACTCGTCTTATTGCAAGCAGTTTGGATTCATGAATTGTTTGGATACGCACGACAAAGCGCTCGTGTTATCAATAATTCATGTTCATTATCTTTATAGAGCGCCATGACCGCGCTATATCTGTTTTTCTAGAGCAGATATTTAATTTAGGATTACTTTACTGTGTCTGTGACAGAATTATCATAATGGAGTCATACAATCTTGAAGAGATAATACGACGGAGAAGAAACTTATGTTGATACAAAGGGATGGCAATAAGCGTTTGGATACAAATCGGCGCTCTAAGATACTGTTCCTTTGCAAATTCGGAAGGAATCAACGCCCCATCCACGCTATGGGTACTGAGTAGTAACATTCTGAATTCATGAATGTTTTATTGCGGAGGCGACGCGGAGTTAGCGAGAAAAATGCTCCGCCATTCATTCACGCTCGTCACGGACACTAACTGCGTGTTCTGTGTTGTTTGGATTTAGTGCGAAAAAATGCGAGCTTCCCCACAATGACGTGTAATGCAATCTTTTCAGTCATTGATATATGACAGTTTGGAAGAGGGGCTTCAAGGGGGATTTTAGTTTCAAGACAGATTTATGACTAGAGTCACGAATGTGTCATAGAGGTAAGGCAAAAAATTAAAGGGTATTTTGTTTCCAATATTTTTTTATTTTATTGAAGAGTAGTGGATTACTTAATTACCCTGGAACCTATATAAAAAGTAATATACTTAATATAAAATAATTTCTAGATTGCCAATAGATCCAACATAAACAATTAGTACCTACGAAGTTAGTAATAAAAAGAAAATAACCACAACAAGAGCCAAACTAAGACAATACAAGGGCCATAAAATATCGTTTCTATCTACAGCTTTATTATAGTCATCGTCCTCACACTAATTTTGTGCCTACTTATAGATACGGTATGAGGCCTTCATAAAACGAAGCCAGACGGGTTGGCACCATGGGATTGCGTCACAAGTCAGAGATTCTAACAGCCATCGAGCCATGTAGGACAACAGCCCCATAACTAGCAGTCAGTCCCGTTCTCATTGCCAATATGTCTGCCAACTCTGGCTATTAAAAAAATACGAGAAAACACTTTTGCCAAAGAAGACGTTTTGTATTATTAAAAATAAACTGTACGGATCTTTTATAAGGTTCTTGGCCTTTATCCATAAGTATTTGTCTAATTCCGTACGTTGGATAAAAGGAAATTGTTGAGTTGGTCGTTTAAAGAATATTCGAATAAGATTTAACTTTAGCAAATCAGACTTCATTTATAATAAATGTCACCATTAACAGATTTTTTATTCTGATTCTATCTAGAAAATTTTAATCTGCTGATTAGCAGATGTTTAGTTGTTTTTGTAGGCCTTCATTATACTGGCATGACTGATATCGATAGCAAAGACTGCACTATTATATTAAATGTTAATATAAACTAGTTGTTAGCGAATGTCCACACGTACGTACGTTTTCGTAAGACAAAGTATCCTATCTGCAATATTAGACTATAATCTGTCTATAGCGGTTCCAAATTTCAATATATCCGCTAAACTATTTTGGCGTAATTGAGTAACAAATTTAAAATACAAACAAACTGTATACGTACTTTAAAATCTCGTGTCACAGTGTTTGTAATTGGACATCTCCGGAACGGCTTGACCGATTTTAATGATTTTTTGTGCATATTTGGTAGGCCTTTTTTTCCGGGTGGGAAAATCATCGAATGACTTCTCC
The DNA here is from genome assembly GCA_943138885.2 of Tholera decimalis. Taxonomy (NCBI): domain Eukaryota; kingdom Metazoa; phylum Arthropoda; class Insecta; order Lepidoptera; family Noctuidae; genus Tholera; species Tholera decimalis. The sequence continues at coordinate 18,633,385 of OW964564.2, read as the reverse complement.
CGCTCTTGTTTAAGTTTCAGACGTCTACTGAATAGAAACCCACCCTGTTCCTTCAGCTGCCCTTGAGTTCCGGGTCTGCGGTATCTCTTTAGAACATTCCCACAATCCTGGCAGATATTTGGTAGGCGTGAGAATAGGTTTTAGGCTATTTTTTATTATCGTTAGGTGAAAATATGATTACCGCGGATGAAGCCGCGGGTCAGAAGCTAGCGGGTCAGGAGTCATATGAATGACATTAGTCACAATGCGAAGATGTAAGTATCTGGACATTTATAGAGAGTAATTAGAAATAGAACCCATGTCGCCTGTGATACAGGTTTTAATTAACCTAGTACAAGCATCAAATATTGTATTATCTACATTATTTCTAAGATTCATTGTATATTTTTCGAACGTTACTTATTGAATAACATAATATATTTAATATTATATTATTGAATAAATATATTTAATATATTAAAGGCTGATATCACACTGGCAATTTGCGATAGAGTTCAAAGTGAGGCGAAAGCGTTGCGAACGCGAATATCCTACGGAGACGTGATGGGCTCGCAGTGAGTTCGCGGCGTGCGGTCTGCGTTTTGAACACTCAGCGACAGAATGGATTTCCACGGGAAAACACTGCTGCTAGCTTTGTTACGCTCTTGTTGTTTTTCTCTTCACGCTGCGACTTGCGGTGAGCTCATTGTGCAATCAACTAGCTTTGGACTTGCTTCCGAATCGCCAATGTGATAATGCCCTAAAACCGAGACATTCGATTAGGCCGATCTTTAAGTGTCACCTTATTGAGGTCACTCCGTGATGGGTGACCATCCATTAAATAATTCAAATTCAAATTCAAATTTCATTTATTTGCTAATATGGGTTATGGGTATAAAGTTATTAAAAGAAATAGAGCACAGTGCAACCATATTACGCCTTGCAAATGCAAATCTCAAGCAATCACAACATAGTTACATTAATACAAAAATTATTCCTATTCTATATAAACTATTCCGGGACTCAAAATGCAAATAGTACTTTAAAATGTAGATCACGTGTAAGTTTATCAAAACATACCAAAAATTGATATTAAATGACTAAAAGTTTTAGTATTACTTAAGTGTTTTGTTTATAATATACGGCAAAAAATTGTAAAATTTTCAAAAAACATAAAAATTTCTGTGATTTGAAATTGTATATACAGAAAATGTATGGTATAAATAATATAAACATTAAGCTTCTGAGACACCATATAAAGGGCGAGTTTCAACATTTAATTTTTATCTGTTGAGTGGTAAAGTATTCTTATAAATAAATAGGCCAATGGTAAACCCATGTTCAACTTTGGCATACCACTCAAAATTCAACACACCCATTTTAAAGACCTGTCATATTAGGTACTGAATACATACTTAACGAATTCTTATTTTATTTATAAACTCTACTCATTGATCCTTTTGTTTATATTGCTGAAATAATTACTTACTTACTTTATTTTGCCTACAATTTCAAATTAGTGTGTTAGCACAAAGTAAACGTGAAAAACGCAGGTACAAGAATAAATTAATTTAAGTTGCCAAAGGTGAACTATTAGTCTCTTACTTTAATTACAATTTCGACTCGGCCTTGTAGTTTCTTTTAGACTTTAACTAAACATAAAACATTGCGAAAAAACATTTAATTTAAACAAGTAAAGGTAATTAGATGTTTTCACAATGAATACAATTATCTATATTACATTAATTATCAGGTTCAGTTAAAGGCACATTAGGTCGGACACCTTAATTTCTTCGACTGCTTCATTTCTAAGTAAGTACTTATATAATAATAACATAGTTTAGGTTATAAAACGGTATAGTTGTTAGTTTAAACGCGCTAATCTTCAAAAGTATTGAAGAAATTTGAAGCTTAGAGAAAGTTATAGGTTACCCGATTGTAAAAGAGGACGGTTATGTTTTTATCGTAACCACCCCGCGCGACTGCTTGTATATCGATAAAATTGAAAGGAAAAAAAAATATCTCTCTCGGTGCAAGTTCAACAAATATAAAAATATACCTACAGAGAAAAAACCCAATTTAGTGATTTCCCAATAAACCTTAGAAGTGATACGAATTCCAAAATTGATTGAATTTAAAACGTTAGCATTCCGATCACAAAGTGATCTTGTTTGTTCGTGAAAGCGAGTAAAGTGGACAAATGCAGAAAACATAACGAAGGAGGTCCGTGTCGCTCGGTTCGGTCCACGGTTCTCTTGGCCAGTCTCCAGTGCCTTGATTTAAATGCGCGATTTATTGGGACTACTAAGATACTATTTGTTTTGACCTCATTACTAAAATTACTGCCGCTTCATTCGGGCAATGTACTTTAGGGAGACTTGAGCCTTTTGAGACACTGATCCTTCGGGTGTCAATTAGTGGGTGATTATATTCAGGTCTGTGTCAAAAAATAAAGAAAAAAATGCAGAAAGGTATTCTTCATTTACCCAAACAGCTTCAAGGGACAGTAGATCGGAGTATACTTATGGTTTTAATTCCAACTCGATATCTCCACGCGCTCCCCAAATAAAGGGTATTGACAGACAATCAGACAGACAGACTACAAAGTGACTCTATACAGATTCATTTTTTCTTTTTGAAGTACGGGACCCTAACCTCATTACTAAAACTATTGCCGCTTCATTCATGCGATATACTCCAAGGAGACTTGAATAAGCAGCGAGCTTTTCGAAACATTGTGATCCTTCAGATGCGAATTAGTGGGCTATTTAGATCTATGACAGTCTTGGAAGAAAAAAAATACAGGAAAGTATTCTTCATTTATCCAAAAAAAAACACAAGTTATTTGGTTTGTAAAATAGGAAGAAAAATGGTTTTAAACAACCCCAAATATTTTTGGTAGAAAAATGTATACTACAACCACAAAGGAATACAGGACTACAAAAAGTCAAAAATGAGCAATTTATTGGGATTACAAAGATACTATTTGTCTTGACCTCTACTAAAATTACTGCCGCTTCATTCAGGCGATATAGTCTAGGGAGATTATAGAACATACAACGAGCTTTTTGAAACTTTGTGATCCTAAATATTTACCTGTATGGAAAGTTGCAAGAAGCTATATTTTATTTTATAACTATTTCTGTTTGCTGTGAAAAATATCAATAACGATGACAATTTAAAGTAACTTAGCATATAACTACATTTGTGAATTAAATCGCAGATGGACGGACGTGCCAAAATTATAAGGGTGAGGTACTTATTTTACTAAGGATCCCTAAAAATTATATATCTTAATGTATATAAATTTTCTGTACGAGCGTTTACCAGGTCACCCAATTCCTCCAAAACAACTTGACCGATTGGAATTACATTTTGCATTCAATGTTCATGGATGGTTTAAAACGCAATTAGAATAGGTGGCGCTGCATTTCCGGGCAAATTATAATCTCTGACGGATCCAGCTTGCCTATGCATGTAACCTGTTCACCGAAAATCCCTATGTTGTAGCATAAAACGAATCATTTTTTAATAAAAACTTACTAAGCTGGTGAAAAGAAAGTCAAAGTAAGTTACTTATAGTATTCAAATAAATCGCTTTTTAATTTGGCAGTTACTGGATTGGTTATTTAGCGGAAGCTATTAAGAATAGCCATACCCGTAGATAATGTCGATGAGATTATTACGCCGAGCAGCGATCGGCACCCACCGGGATCGCATTAACTTTGAAAAGAGTCAATAATGTCGGCTGTTAAACTTTATAGACTCCTTAAATTATTTTAACACCGTTATGTTAACAACACTAACAAATTTCTTTGTAAGGAAAATCGTTTGCGGGATACTCGCTCCACCCGCGAACTTCGCTCATAACATCAAATGCTCCAATATTTTACGTGGCTAAACATTTTTTCTTTAGAAAAATCTTAAAAGTTTTATCTTTCAAACCTTAAATCAATTTTGATTGTGCTTGTAAAATATCGGTCTTCTATTGATTGAGAAATTCACAAAAGCGTTACTAATATCTATTCTTGCCAAATGAAAACGTCCAGCAACATTATGTAACTCCATTATACATATCCCACAACAATAATTCAGTCGATACCAGCTTATAAATCCAATGAAATGGAAATTCACATTGGAGTCAGTTGCAGAATTAATCCAATCGGTTTTCAAGTTTTGTCTTATATTTTTACGAGAACAATAGCCAAGCCGGCAGCGGTTGCGATCGCCACCGCTTCAATTAATGAAATAATAAACCATCATGACAACACAAAAAAGTAAGTGTAAAGAGAACTGAGTATTGAGAAAAATATATTTCGAAAAAAGCCCGATATTGTCGCTTGCCAGCAGTCTGAAAATAATGTATTGTTCATTCATAAGTATAGTTACACGTATAAATTCACTCATGTTATTATTCTATAAGTATGTCACTGTTTCCTGGGATTACGAACTTTGTCGTTTCCGTCGGTAAATCTGTTATTTTCCTTGTCTATACATTTTTCACTTACACTTATCACTTCTGTATTTAAATTGAACCGTTTCTTGTAAAACTGGGAAATCCCATATTGAATCCTGGATTTCCTAATAGATGCAAGTCAATAGTGAATAGATTACTTCTAGGCAAACGTGCTCCATCGTCGACCACACTATCTATTAAAATATATTGCGCTCAAATTGGGTCAATAAATACAAAAAAAAAAACAAAGTTAAAGTAATTAAATTCAGCCCTTTTCAATACGAGCTTAGTATTGAGGTTAAGACCGTAATTATAAGGATACAACCGGATAGATCAATCATACCGCCAACGGGCTCGATATCCAACTACGTACGAGTAAAAAGAAAAGGAAATTGATGAGGTTAGCCTGGATCATATTTATTTATCCAATCATTGATTATGATAGAGTGATCCGTCATTAGGGCTTCTTTGGGTTTTATGTTCTTAAGTTTAAGTTATAGATACATTCATTATAGACCAAGGGAATGTGTACTTCTTCCAAACATTTTCAGCTGTTATATTTCATTCATCGTTTCTTTGGTCTGTTTTTCCTCTACAGTTACGCCTTACGATTCAGAATAATCGCGTAATGGATATCCATTTTTGCCGTTTTTTTTGTAAGGTTTATGTCAGGAAAACTTAATTTGATTAGGATACTCTTAGAATACCGATGTTATTATTTAACTTTATTTTTAACACATTATTCAAGTCCAGTAAGAAAAAAATGCAGGAGTTTTTAGAATTACTTTGTTTCCCGTCTTTCCATCTATTTATCTGCCCGTCAAGACCTGGTTTCACAGAAATACGTAGATATCACCTTGAAATTTATGTCAAAAACTGGGTTCAAACTGGTAAGTCAACGAGATTAAAAATATAACAATTTAGGTATTTCTCATGTTTTGCGATTTTACAAGAGAACCAAATCCAATAGGTACTTTCCGTTGACCTAGAAAGCAATTTCTTACAGCACATGTAAAAGATAAATCTGAAAATCATAAATATAAAATTATTTCGGTACTATTTAACGTATACTATAAGTAACTATAGGTACTTATAAAGTTGGTATGTATGTTTGTATGTCGGGCAGGTATCCGCAACTCCACGACCATGCGCGTATTTTGCGTAATATAAAGTTGGTAAGAAACCTGCTGAGGGTTCCGTCCGCTTGAGTCCACCTCGAAGTTGGCGAGTTTTTCTTTTATTGAAAAAACAAAAGCACACAAACAATAATTGCATAATTATGTCGTCAATTGCAAGGTAGGGCTATAGTGAAGCGAGTAATTTCTCGCGTAGATTTTACACCTAGTGTAAATTACCTTAGCGGGTATAAAATATGCCTCAATAACTTTTTCGGATACTAGCTTCAATCAACGGTTTTACCCACATGATTACTATCACATTTGTAATATAACAATGGATGTGTAAGATTTCAATAGCAAGTTGAAGAATATGACAATATTATTTGGCGCTACATTAAGTTTCCTTTTCTTGACGTTTACAACTTTGTCTTGTAATAGTTTATTCAGCGTAAACTTTATTTATATTAAAATGTACGAGACCAAAACAGTCGTGGGTTACCGAAATAAACAAATTTGCATTTAATATAATTATGTAAATTTCTATTTTCTCGATCCAGGGGTGAGACGAAGACAAAGCATATTGCCAATCATTCTGCTTGAGTAGTCTGGGGGTAACAACGTCTGTAAGATAGTATTTAGACTGCCGTGGGGCTATCGTGCATCTGGTATGTTTACGAAAGCCATAATCCGTAACAAAGCACCCTAACTGCTGAAGATGCGATGGCAACAGCTTTGGTTGAAAACTCAAACTCAAAATATTTTATTTCACATAAGTGGTCTACTACTTGCTTTTTATAAGCGCCCATCGCTTATAAAAAGCAAGTACATGTCTAAATCACAATCGTGTTTTAACTGCCCGATCTAACGACAATGGAAAGAGTACCGATAATTCAAGTTAAATTTTGGATAAACATAGCATAAGGTTAAATTATTACTAACACACTATTTCTATGAACTATGGCCGAAAATAAATGTTTTTGTTATTATATCAGATCCAATATCCTAAAATTTTTGCGAAAAATCTGGTTACCGTAACGCCATAGAAAAACCTGATGGTTTAGCCGCCAGCTTAGTGGCATTCCCTATTAACCTAATTGAAGTATTCAAAAAATTCTGGCCTTCTGTCCAGCTACGCATTTTTGTAGGGTTCTGTAGAGTTTTGTAGGGTTCTGTTTTGTATACGCAAACTATGACAGAATTTAAATAATAATGAGCCTACTGTTACTGTTACGAAACATAATAGGATTGAAAAACGAACTAGGTTTTATAGTTGAGAATAAAAAAAGCTTGTACTCGCAGATATAATATGTATTTTTTAAAAGTGATAAAATAGCGAATTTACAACATTCGGACTCTTTCTATGAATTGTACTACAGGACTTTGGTTGTTGCCAAACACAGGACAATAGAAAGTACTTCATATGTTTACCTATCAAAATATTTATATTGCATAACTGGACATATTAATGCAACCGTGACCCCTGGATGAAATGGAGAGAGGCCTTTGCCCAGCAGTGGGACAGTGGACAGTCTAACAATAATAATGGAAGTCTAACAATAATAGCGATGCGTTTTTAAGGCATTGGTAATGGTGATTAATGGAATAACAGCGACCTTCGTGGGAAAAAGTTTTTTATTTTTATTGCTAATAGGCTTGCGTTTGACCACCATCTCACCTGATGGTAAGTGATGATGTGGTCGAAGATGGAAGTTTTTAAATAATAAAGAAGTAAATGACCCAGTTTCAGCATATTTTTTGGACATAGACGAAACAGAATGTTTAAACATTCATAAAAATGTTTCGTCTTTGTTAATTTGCTTAATTAATAGATCTGAAAAATGTATGAGGGTAGCAGGTAAAATATATACACAAATATATTGGAAAAAAATCGTTATGGTGTAATTGCTTAAGCGAAAGGTGTTGCTCAGAGTCTGATGATAAACCTAGACTTTTACTGACTAAAACCCATCCGTGTTCCATCGTATGCCCTTCGTGTTCCGAGGCCGTGGTAGCTCCTTCGAACAATTCCGCAACCCTGGCAGGCAACGGCCCCTCGGTGGGCCCCGACAATTTTTGCTGACACTCTTTGAGACGTGCGTGGAACACGATGCGTCGTCTACACGGGCCTGGTTTCAGTCGGGAGGCAGTGACTCCCGACGCCTGGAGCGTCTCTTGAGGCGGCTGGGGCGTAAGGGCTGTGTGGGTCTTGAGACCTGCCTTTCCTTCGCGCGTCCCACCACCTCCTTCGCTTGCATAACTGCTCCGCAGAAAGAGGTGACTGTTTCCCATGCCTCCTCACTCCGGACCACTGAAAAAAATAGAGAAATAAACACTGTTCTTCAAACAACTATAGAGTGGCTAGAGGCTAATAATTTAAAAGTTAATATTAATAAAACAAATTTATGCAATTTCATACCTGTCGTTCAAAACCGCTGGCCCTAAATATATCGTATAATGGGGTCGCCCTGACAGAAACTGAATCTGTTAAGTTTCTTGGCATAAATTTAGATAAATATTGCTCAAGGAAAAATCATATAAATGACATTTGCATTAAATTAAATAATTTTGTATACCCTTTGAGACGTATTAGCTACGAGGTATCAAGAAATGCCGCATCAAAGGCCTTCCATGGTTACATAACCTCCACTATAAGGTATGGGATTATCCTGTGGGGTCGTTGTGTGGAGATTGACCAAGTATTTGTAATGCAAAAAAAGTGTCGAAGAGCTATTTTTGGGTTGAAGCAAATAGAGTCATGTCGTCCATTCTTTAGGAAATATAAAATACTAACTCTACCATCTATTTATATATTAGATATATTTATTTTCATATTTATATATGGGGAATATATTTATTTTTATTTATTTTTATTTTTTTTATAATAATGGAATATACACTTAAATAAAAACCCTAAACTACATAATCATATACATCTAAAAATAAACTAAAATATGGCGTCCAGAAATTCGTACGCATCGCTGTCCACTGGTAATGTGCCCAAAAGACTGGCGGCATTGCCACGCTGTATGGCACTGCTTAACCGCTGTCCAAGGTAAAAGCCAGCCTTTGGGTCACGCGAAGTGTCAACTAGGCGTTTGGATAGATCTTTAAATAATCTGTGAGCACTCGGACCCCACGACCCCAAGGTTTCAACCCCAAACGGCTCGAAAATATAACTACCAGCAAGGTTATTATATTTCCGCCACTTGAGGTTTTCAGCAGCCACAGCGGCAGCGCCAGCACAGCAAGACGAGCTAGGAAGATGGGATGGCGCAAGAGTATCGACACAAGTTGCGTCCCACACTAAAGGCCTACCCATCTTCCAAGGAAATAAAGACATGCCGTCCGGTCTTTTGCCATCGTCGCGTGCCAGGCCATTGGGTTCTAATACAGCTGGAACGCCGACGGTGACAAGAGCTCGTCGGATGATGTCGCTAATATTCGCGTGCCGTGCTATGCGACCCGCACTGCGGCCGCATGAAAGGCCGTGGTGACCGAGGCTGTTGACAACTTCGCCGCAGTGGCAGCGATGAGCAGAACAACAAGGAGCACCTAATCGAAGGGAAGCAGTGAGGCGGAAAGTAGTATCATCGAACAAGGTGCCTATGTTCGACGACGGTAGTGCATGAAGCCAGAGACCCGACTCCCATTCACTCACAGCCAGCAAGCGCGCACGCTCTGCAGCCGAAGCAGATGTGGCAATAAGGTCACTCTGAACTGCTTTACAGAGCGGCTCATCCCACCGCCTCTGAGATGATGGGTTGTCGGGTGGATTTAGATTCGGGCAAGCGATTCTCCAGGTGTCCATAGCCTCGGTGAAGCACGGCACATTGAAATCAACCAGTGACGGAGCTAGAATATTCCTGATTAATTTCTCAGTACCGTGGACCGAAGATATAAAAGCCGGGAGACTAATGCTAGAAATTTTGCGGACGCCGAGACCTCCCATACGAATGGGAAGAGTAGCTTGTGCCCAAGTTCGGTCGTCCATAGCCACATTTAAAATAGCTGTCAGAGTATGCCGGATAATTTGGTCCATTTTTTCCAAAAGGTGAGGATGATGCCAAAGATGCGAAGCACGAAGAAAGTAAGTTAATTTAGGTCCAAAGCAACAGTAACGAATTAATGTGATAGCCGAATGCAGGTTAATTTGGTGTAATCTGTCCGAAATGTCGTTAAAATTTTGTATTTTTTCCTCGACAAAATCGGGAAAGGAATTCTCAAAAATTGGAGACCCAAGAAGACGAAGAGAACTTTTATCCACAATTTGGATTTCTGGGGCTAATGCGTGGAATTTGGAAAGTGTCAGTTGTCTGTCAGTACTGTCGGATATGAATAGTTTATATATTAGATAGTATATTTGTTTTCAAACACAAGAGACATTTCCAGCATGAGTCGCATGCTGGAAATGTCTCTAGCTACTATGCCCCACGATTTATGTATAAGTTATTTCAACCGAGGATGAATCTCACACTGACTGGCAAAAACAGCTATATAATGTACATGAAATTGTATAACAAAATACCAAATTGCATAAAAACGCTACCATTTTCTAGATTGAAAAGTAATTTGAGGAGGTTTTTAATTGAAAAATGCTTTTATAGTGTACATGAGTTCTTATATTATAAATTATAAGTTTTTGTAAATTGCACCGTCATTTTTAATTATTATTGTATGGCAAATCGTCCCATTATTGACATAATTGTTTTTAACACTCAGGATTATTATTGACGAACATTTTGACATTTATAAAATTGAATACTGTAATTTTAATCGGATTATTTGTTTAGTGATTGTGTAGGTAAGATCAAGAATTATCCTTTTATATTATTATGTAAGTGATCTCGTGTTGTTTTGTTGTTTTTTTTAGTGTTGTTTTATTGTATGACAAATCTCTCCTATTTTTGACGTGATTATTATTGAAAATTAGGATTAACTGATTACTTTTTCATTGTTATTTTGACATTTATTTTTATATTTGCACGCCGAAATCAAAGGCAGAATAAGAGAACAATATTGTACACTTTACCAACCTTCTGTACCTAAATGAATTTGAATTTGACCATGGATTGAACCAGGGCCGGGAGCGAGAGGTCGCCGCCTATCACCCCTACGAGGACACGGTGGAGCTCTATCCAAGCAGGACAAACCTCCAATGTGTGTTCCACCGTGTCCTCAGGGCAATCCTCGCAGTGGTGACACTCGGGCGTTTCCTCTCGCCGATTCTGACACAGGTAACTTCCGAAACAACCGTGTCCGGTGAGGACCTGCATCAGGGGGAAGGTGAGGATGCCATGACGCCTCGTTAGCCACTCCTCAAAGAGGAAACTTACCGCCGCTTTTATGGCGTGCCCAGAGATCATTAGCTTAGTGACACTAAGCTAACTGACAATACCTATAGTCTTTAATTGTGTATAAAACTTCCTGGAATAGCTTAAGTTTTGTGACTAATTTTTATTAATGCTTAGTTCTTGTAAATGGCAACGAAGTTTATTATGAAAACTCATGCACTGGCATTAATTTAGAAAACCACCTATTTTCTTGAGCCCAGATTTTGGAAGTACAAAGTTGTGCTTAAAGGTGGTAGCAGAATCTGCTGACAGAGCCTGTACGCTACCATAGATATAAAATACTAAATATATTTGTATTGTTTTTATAAGCTCTTCAATTTTGTCTTGACTATACTATACTATACTTTTTCTCCTTGGTTTCAGGTTCGATGATTGAGTTTGACAGAGAGGTTGACATCCGAAACCCTCTATTCAACAAAGTAGCCTGATATAGTAAGGTTCGCTGGATATCCCTCAAAAAGTTTTAGTACCCCGAGAGGTACAATTTTCTTTTGAGTGACAAGTCGTTAATGAGCAACTGGCCTGAAGATTATCCTCAGATTGCGGCCATGATCCTGGTCATGTGACAGATATTTGAACAAATTAATCAAATTAAAGCAAAATAAAATGATGTCATCTATTATGTATGTATGTAGGTACATTCATTTATTGTAACTTGATATTATTATTTTCAATTAATGAATTATAAACTTAACATTACCAGTCCACCATCTCACCTAATCGTAAGCGATGATGTAGTCAAAGATGAAGCACGCTTGCCTAGAAGTAACCTATTCCACTGTACGCACAATGAAAGTATTCCCAAAATGTTTTGTGCGTATGAGTGGGATGTCCCCAATGTAGCGTTGGCGCAGTTCCTTTCGTCTTGTGAACTGGGCTTTGTGGAATAACAATGTGCAATTACATCACACACTCCCCAAAATTAAAGCACGTCGCCGATGTTCAAAGCTCTGGAACATTGTTTCGACCAGTTTCTTGTTGTCAATTTCGTTTAATGCGTGATAGGTTAGCTTTTCACCACTATCTCACCTGATGGTTAGCCATGATGTGGCCGAAGATGAAGCATGACAAAACACAGACTCCAGCAGGGAATTACACTACTTAGCTGAAAGCGCAGTGAAAGTATTCTCAAAACGTTTTGTGCGTATGGGTGAGATGTCCACCATGTAACGATGACACATCGCCGTTCGTCTTGTAGTCTGATGATGGAACGGCTTGGCAGAATTAGACTGTACAATTCCATTGCACACTCTTTGAAACGTAGCTGATAGAAAACCGATAGACTTACAACACGTCGTCGATGTTCAAGGCTCTGGAGCTTTGTCTCGACAAGTTTCTCGTTGCCATTGAGCCTCTCGGTCCATCTCTTTCGCTTATAGGTAAATAAAGTTTTAACAAATAAATTAATGCTACTAAATAAAACAATACGTAAAAACAGATGAGTACTTTAGATTTATACTGAAGATGGTAATATTACACTGAAACAAAAAAAATACAGACAAGAGGCATGTGTTTTATTTTCGACCACATCATCACTTACCATCAGAAGAGATAGTGGTCAAACGCTAGCCTATAACTAATAAAAAAATGGCCTTAAATATATAAAGATTTTAACCTAAATTCTATTTAACTGTGTTATACCTTGGTATAACATAGTTAAAGTTAAGCTTGCTATAGCTTGATTTTCTACTAACCCTACAATAGAGCTACTTTAAATATAAATAATTTTTAAATTAATAGTTACATTCCTGAGAAAAAGAGCCTTGTCAGAACAGCAGACAGGCAGATGAGTAACCATTTGTCCGTCTATCTGCCTATGAGAATTCAGATTTTTTCTTTTAAAATATGGACTCTAAAAGCAAACAAACTACATAATACTGAAAATAATATTTGTACATTTTTAAATTCAACTTGACATCAAGTAGCAATTGATGGGATTCGTACAAAATAGTCAGTTGAACCAACGTGGTTAATCGGATTTCGAGCTGCAATCGCTTTTATTAATGCAACGGACAGAGCTATAAGCCGTCAGCGACGTTCCCGATAGCTGCATAGCATAAATACCTACCACTGAACTGAACTGTGTAAATAATTAGGTTTCAGCTTTTACTGAGATAAAGAGAGCAAAGGAGATAATGCTATCAAGATGGGATCATAACAATTTGTGTATGATTTTCTTTTAAGCACATAATATGAAGAGAGATGGTAAGTAACGGCAGTGCTTTTAAATTTTTGATATTTATTGTGGTCTTTAAATTCTTCAACCGACAATGTCTTAAACATTCATGAAGCAATGGATCATGAACTTTCGAAATCTTTCATTTTAGAACTTGTATTACATTATTGGGGAATTGGCTCTATATAATTATAAGGGAGTTGAAGATATCTTTGCTATCGTTTGAAATAAATATGCTTAGTCTTGGGGCACAATATTTTAGTGCAATGTGTCAATACTATACGCTGCATACTGTATACCTATGTAGGTACTAAATTGTATGCAAATCCGTTAAGCCATTTACGCTTTGATTGAACAATATTGTGGCAACTGTTTGCAATACAGCAACTATAGACAAAAGACTTGAAAGTCTCATGAGCACTTTCAATAATTAGGCAGAACAATTTATTATACTTAATAACAATAATAATTCAGACTATTACGTTCCCATTGTTAAGACCTTCAATATGAGAGGGAATGGTCATGCTTTGTTTGAGAACAGTATTGAAGAATATTTTTTTTAAGTTGACAGGCCTGTTGGTCTAGTGGTCAGTGGCCCTGACTGCTATACTCAAGGTCGTGGGTTCGATTCCCACCCAGGACAAATGTTTATGTGATGAGCACGATCATTTATTCTTTGTCTGGGTGTAATTTATCTATAATATGTATGTAATTAGAAATATACATGTATGTTTACCAGTTGTCTGGTACTCATAGCACAAGCTTTGCTTAGTTTGGGACTAGATGGCGTTGTGTGAAAGTTGTGGAATGTTATTATATTATTATTATTCCATTTATTAAATCTATGTACATATAAATTACATTTTTAAATATTAATATAAAAAATAAAAACATTTAAAAATATAAAAAATAGTAGCCCACCGGTATCGGGAACAGGGTCCAAGCTACCGGCGGTCAGGGCTCCATAGAGAGGAACCTCCTCACAATACGCGCCGTTTCCAGGAGTACTGCTTTCTGTATCAAGCCCTTGATCCAGCTGCCCAACGAGAGCCTCCTTAGATGTTGGTCGAGGCTCTTGGCTATTATGCCATTGGCTGAGACGACTATCGGCACAATGATTGCTGTCTCCACATCCCACATGTCGACAACCTCGCGCGCCAGGTCAAGATACTTATTTTTTTTATCTATCTCAGCTTTCACGAGGTTCTCGTCATGGGGGACTGCTATATCAACAATCATTGTGCGACGCTCTAATCGGTCTATCACCACTATGTCAGGCTTATTGGCAACAATAGTCCTGTCAGTGATGATAGACCGATCCCAGTACAGTGTAATATTGCCATTTTCGAGAACTGGGTCGGGCACATACCTATAGTATGGTACTTCTGATTCCACAAGATTGTATTTAAGAGCAAGTTGCTGGTGAATAATCCTGGCTACGAGATTGTGTCTATGCAAATATTCTCCGTTAGCCAGACGAGAACACCCGGAGATAATGTGACGAATGGATTCTCCCGGTTTGTGACATGCCCGACATGTGTCTACCGTACCATCCTTCACAATATATTTCCGATAGTTATTCGTCATCATAACTTCGTCCATAATCGCACAGACAAAACCTTCGGTTTCCCCGAAGAGGTCACCAAAACGTAGCCAGGCTACGGACGCTAATAAATCTACTTCAGATCCATGAAGGGCTCGGTAATAGCGTCCGTGAAGCTCCTTGCTCTTCCATACTTCTCTGCGGTCATTAGTATCTAATACTACAGGTTTGCGCCAATTCTCGTTACCCAAGGAGAGCGGCGTGAGGCCTTTATCCACCGCTACCACATCCCGATGCATACCCACGTCGGTTTCTAGGAAATATTCCCTAAGGCTGCATACCTCGCGGTTGTGCAGGGTCTTTGCATTTAAAAAGCCACGACCCCCGCACTTCCGCGGGATATACAGCCTCATCACCGATGAACGTGGGTGATGCATCCGATTTGCAGTCAGCGTTGTGCGGACCCGCCTGTCCAAGGCGTCAAGTTCAGTCTGAGTCCATTTGAGTATGCCAAAAGAATACATCAATACTGGCATAACCCAACCATTGAAGGCACGTACCTTGTTTCCGCCTGATAGAAGACTATTCAGTACTTTATTCAGGCGGCCAAAGAAGCGTTCCTTCAATGACTGTTTAATATAAGCAGCATTGATGCCTAGTGCTTCTGACATACCCAAATACTTGTAAGTTTCAGTTGATCCGAGGGATCTTAGGTGTATGGAATCCGAGAGTTGAGTTCCCACGGATTCCATAATCTCCCCTCGCTTTACATGCATAACTGCACACTTTTCCACCCCAAATTCCATCCCGATGGCGCTACTGAAAGTTTCTGTTACCTTCAGTAGCTCCATCAGTTGCAGTTTGCTGGTGGCAAAGATTTTCAAATCGTCCATGTAAAGCAAGTGTGATATGACCTGACCACCTCTTCTCAACTGGTAGGTAGTACTGAGAGGGTTGAGAGCCAGACAAAACCACAGTGGGCTCAGACTGTCGCCTTGAAATATGCCACGCTCAATCCTAATCGGTTCGCTGTTTTCCTGGATCTGTCGACATCCTGGATAGCAAAGGACCGTCTTCCATTGCCCCATACATGACTCAAGAAAATTACGTAGTATTGGGTCTATTTTATACAACTCCAACACCTTATTGAGCCATGTATGTGGAACAGAATCATAGGCCTTCTTATAATCTATCCAACATGTCGACAGATTCTTTCGGAAACGACGAACCTGTTGGTTAATGACAATATCCATGAGGAGAAGCTCCTTAGTACCGCGGGACCCGTTCTTACATCCATTCTGAGAAGCAGACATGATTGAATTTGTATCAATATGATTATTAATTTTGGCTCTCAAAATGGAAGTAAGAACTTTATAGACCGTCGGTAAGCACGTGATCGGTCTATAATTTTTAGGTTCCGCTGTACTACCTGATTTATGGAGCAGGTGGGTTATTCCTGTAGTCAGGAATTGAGGTAGCGATCCTGACTCTAAGGCAGACTGGAACTGAGATGCCAAGCGGGCGTGCGATCTTTGAAACCATTTTATCCAAAAATTGTGCAGTCCGTCTGGTCCTGGAGATTTCCAGTTGGATAACGGACGGACTGCACGGGTTACATCTTGGGGGCTGATCGTAATTGCCCCCATTTCTGGTATAAGATCGCACGTGCGCTTGATCTCACTCATCCAGTCACCCTCGGTGTGACTGACAGGAGCCGACCAGATGCTGCGCCAGAACGAACACATGGCGTCATCATCCGGTAAGCATGTATCAGTCACACCTTGGTCAGGTCGCTCCCAGGCCCTATAAACCCACCTTTCATTGATTTGGAATGTGCGATTCTGAGTGTATCGCTCCACCCGCCGCTTATATCTACGAATTCTATTTGCCCACGCATAGACTTTCTGCTTCAGGAAGTCGATGCGCTCTGTGACGCAGGTCAGATAATCCCGAGGACTAATATCAGTCCCCGCGAACGCCCGCCTCACAAAGCGCATCACTCTAGGGCGAGTGTTGCCCTGTCTGAAGCAGATAAGTTTGCCAATGAGTGCTCTAGCCCCAGCGATACGACGTTCGATCCTGCACTGCCAAACTGGTACAGCTGGTCGAATAGCTCTGTCAGTCTTTGGAAACTTGACATGAGCTACCCGACACGCTGCAACAGCGGCACAGTACAGGATCGAATGGGTATCGGTGAGGTCTTCGCTATTGTCAAAATAATTTGACAGCAGTGAATCCAGAGCACACACTAGCGCCCTATTTTTCTTATGCATGGGCAAACGAGGCAGACGAGGTCTCAGCTCAGGTGGTGTGGAGCGATACTCCCGTAATGCACACTCCAAAGCACTCCTCAATTGTTCACTGCACTGGGTACTCACGGATGTAGCCCGGTCCTCATCATCTTCACCGACGTGGTCGGGTCGCGGTGAGATACTAGGTTGTAGTTGCACCGCAGCCTGTGGTGAAGCAGATGAGACACGACTGCACCGTGATTCGAGGCGTAGTCTATCAAGTACGGCGTCATCCAACATACGGTTACGCTGGATGACCCGCACCTGATCCGACAGTCGTTGGGCCGAAACGTTGACAGCTGGTTCAAGTACCTGAAACAGAGAGAGCATCCGACCACGGTACGCAGTCAGGTTAGTTCCCCCCTCTGTAGCCCCAAAGTATGAGCGCATGACATTTTCATTGATGGAATTTGTCCACCGCATGCGCTGCACACTTCCACCGGCAGCGGGAACCCTATCAGAGGCCGGCGGGCCTCGAAGTCCTAAGCTGGCCGGAGGGCGGCCTCTTCCTCGCCGACGCGCAGGTGGTGGTGTCGTCGGCGGCGAGAAGTATTCGTCGCTCGAGCTCAACGCAACTGCAGCGGCCGGAGTCTCTTCACTCACGGCTAGAGCTGGTCCCGGCGGCTGCGAGGTGGAGCTGAGCGACGATTCCGCAGGTCTTGGTCGTGTGTTCTGAATCAGTCGTGCCCGGTTTCTTGTCAACATTTTGGTTTTTCCATTTATTGTTTGCTCTATTTATTCTTCTATTTAATCATGCATAGATTTTTTTTTTTCACTATTTTGGTTTTGTTGAACATGATTATGTTGTTTATATGGCTATTTAATTTGTAAATTATTCTGAAAAATTCGGAGGAAAAAATTTTCTGACATGTACTTTGACAACCGGGCCACAGACTTTTTATTATTATTAATAATGATTTCACAAAACTTGACTGGGTTTTAACCGACGAACTGCGACTCGAAAGTCAGGCCCGTTACCGTAGGCCATACTTATAACATCATATTTAAATGAGTTTAAAAAATCGAAGTAGCTTTACGCAAGGAAAATGTCACAAAAAATACCTTTGGATTTCTAAATTATTCGTTTCCATTTCAAGCCGGAACCAAAGAATACAGTATAGAAAGTAACTGAAGAAGGGAGATAATTCAGCCAGACTGCCATGCCACCATTTCAATAAGGTTGACTCGCGCCGACCAACATTAAAAGTCTCTTTGAATAACGAAGGGCAACCTTTATGCGAAGGGGGTATGAAAGAAAAACCATTTTTTTAAATGATGGGCTGGTCTATCTTGAATATGCAGGGTTTGTCACATCATTCAACATCATTAGACTGAGAAATAAGAGCAGGGTGAATATGAGTTTTATGTTTACGATATAGGCGCTTAGATCGAAAATTATTCTGAACCTGTTACCGTGGATGCTGTAAATCTTACGCGGTAGACAAAGGCGTGTTATTGATGGGTTTCGTTATTCTAGAGTGAAAAATTTACTCAAAATCTCAGTCTATCTCAACAGCAGATTATGTTTACCTTTTATACGTAAAAAAATGGAACCGTTATTGGAACACTCGTATTTATCTACGCCTATTTATCTGTCTGTCTGTCAAAGTCAGCTTTCTTTGAATCTACTGGACAAACTAATGACTGATCTATACTGACCCCTCATACATTACTATAATATTTATGGAAATAATTTGGTAGAAATTGAATGTTTCGTACGGAAAAGAAGCGGCAAGCAGGAAACTGCACGGTTCCTCTTTTTAAAACACCAATTAAGGGCCTATACTACCTCAAATGGTTTAGCATGAACCTCCGTTATGTCGAAAATACTGCAGCAATAATTTTGAAATAAATATATGGTAAAGTTGAAGATTTACTGTGTTTGACGAAAACACGATTCCATAAAATTTTCTTGATAGAAAAAAAATCCAAAGTTACCTCCAAACCGAACAATAAACCGCTGGTATTCAAAAATAACTTCAAATTAGATAATGTAACTTTGCATATTAATTGAACTAACTATAAAGCAGGTCTTATGTTATTTACTTTTTTTAAAGTACCATTATTTTCACCGTAAAAAGAAATAAACTAAATTATCGGTGTCTTGGAGTCTTTTCCCTGCCACCCTGTCTCGCTTGCTCACGTGACCGCGGCCAGTAGTGTGCGAGCGAGATAAAGAGTGAGAAGCGCTGAGGTAGTATAGGCCCTTAAGTTTCGAAAAGAGTAACCGTGCAGTTTCCTGCTTGCTGCTTCTTTTAAAGTAATCAATTTTATTGATCAATTCGTACCATGTTCGAGCTTCTGATGTCATGTAGGCCTATATTATTTTTATGCTTTTGCATGCCTGATAGTAAAATTTGGTTAAGCTTTTTTTTTATTTGTGTCACCACAATCTTTATTTATCATCAAATAAATTATATATAATAAATATATTTTTGTTGACCGATTCAGTTGAAATATGCAAAATAAAATTTAAATTTATAAAGTAAAAAAATCACTTACATATATAATACTACGTCGTACGATATATTTTATGAAACATAGACTAGAATTTATTCTTATGTTTAATTAGGCTTAAAGGTATTTAAGAAACTAGATGAAACATTACCGTTTATATTATCTCCGAAAAAACTGTTCTTTAATTACTTAGGTATACATAATGGAAAAGAAGGCAGTGTATGGATAGAAAATAGCAAGCTAAAATTTGTTATTAAGTAGTAGAGCACCCTTTGCAATCAAGTTTAATTCATATTTGGCCCGTAGTTTTTAATAGAATATCTTCTGAATACGAAAAGTCATGTCGTTTAAACTGGGCTAATAACATTACTTATATCCAGTAATTAATGAACTGCCTGTGCCAAAATCCGAAATGGGCACATCATTAATTAACATCAAGACAAACTGGAAAACTATTCTCCACTTGTATTCTCACCGACACTCATATTCTAGAAACGCAACAACACTTTCAGCGGCAGAAATAGGAAGGTATGCATATATTTGCCTGAAAGAACAGAAGTTCTTAAATGGAAATTCTACTACAACTTACACTGATTAAACCAGTCGCTTTCAACCAGAATAAATAAGTTTATTTTATCACCAAACATAATATTTAAAACGTCAGCGATGCGCTCTTACAGCCAATGAAGCACGGCATCACGAATGTGCATCACCATACAATTTAATTGCACCTTCTTCATTCGAAGTAATGGCGGACGCGCTTCAAATAAAGTAACGTGCAATAAAATCAAGTGGGCCGAGTTGGCCGCTGGTCGGATATCTGACACGGAACTAATTCCTACTATATTTTAATCCAGCAAAATACAAAGAAGCCCAATTTGCATAAACCTCAACTGTTTGTTTCATGCGAGGACTGTATCCGTTTTGCTGTGAACTATTTTGTAGTCAATTTATCTGTTTGCAGGGCACAATGCTATTGTACATATTATACCTATGATTTTCATCGTGATTCCAATGTTTTGTATCCGGTATATTGTCGTAATTTTACAACTCATTGAGTTACACGTTTCGTGATCAAACACCCAATTTGAAATGTTCCCAATTGTGTGTTATTGCTCCTCGCTTAGTGACACAAATGTACACGAGTTTTGTTTGTAAGATATTAATCAGTGTTTATTTGCAAGAAAAATAATGGTATATTTACAATAATGATTTTTCTTATGAACATATTTTCGTACAGGTAATAAAGTAGTCTTCTTAATTTATTTATTTATTTATTTATTTAGGGACAAATAACAGTTACATAATAAAAACATATTAACTAAAATTCGTATAACTAATTAAACAATTATGCAACCCACACCATTGTCCACAGGTTAACAAAAGAAATGAAAGTTACAATGACACATCAAAGCTAAAAACGAAATAGTTAAAATAACATTATCTAATAAATCCGTAACTGATTAACATATTATTAAATTAAATCTCAGACAAGAGTTTACAAGCTTCTACTTTAAATTGCTTATTAGATAGACAAAATATATCAAGCCGTGTGAAGTGCGAGTTATATATGTCCACAATACGACGCAGAGGCACGCGCACTCCGGCATTAGTTTTACAGGACTCTGTATGAAACAGACGAGGCACGCGCACTCCGCGCTGGATAACAGTTCTGGGTACTGTATAACATAATTTATTTGTTAAATCTGTGCAGTCAAATCTGTTGTTGCACAAACCATGCAACATCATTACTGACAGAAGCAATCGTCTGTACTCTAGACTTAAAACATGATATTTATTTAATAAATGTGTGTAGGGAACTTTAGAGTGATAACACCTGTAGTTCATAGAACGCAAAAACTTTTTCTGTACCATTTCTAAGCCAGCACCGTACTTTTTGTACAAAGGATTCCAGATAGGTGAAGCATATTCTAATTGTGATCTAATCAATGTTTTGTATAGCATTAAGAAGGTAGAGGGACGCACAAAGTCACGGGACGATCTCATGACGAAACCGAACATTAGATTAGATTCATTTATTTGCCAGAAATATGGTATTTTACAGATATTATAACAGATACACATTTAGTTCTACATATTTCGCCTACTAAATTCGGCATGCAAATTTTGTAACAATATCAGTTTAATATAATTAAACAAAACAATAAAATTACAATGTCAAAAAGTCTAAATATAAGTTAACTTAGTAAATTTCAAAATATAAATGTCAAATAAATAAGTACAAATTTGATAAATGTCTTCTATTTAAATTACAACCAAAGAAATTAAATTACAAAATGTCAATAGCTTAAAATCTAATATCAAATTTAATTATCAAGTCCTACAATTTTTCCCTTTGTCCTAAAAGTCATAAATTCCTTAATGGTATAAAAACAATTTTCAATAAGCCATGCTCTAAGATGCTTTTGAAATAAGCTGGTGCGCAGTTCTCTTATAACCTTTGGTATACAGTTAAATATCTTTATTGCCATTCGACCAGTATTTTTATGGCAATACGCTGTTCTACATCTTGGCATTGCCAATTTTGTTGGATCTCTTGATATTTTACCTATCTTATAAACATTTTTGCTATCGGCTGTATTGAATAGATGAGGATGTTTTTTTACAAATAAACCTATTTCCAGTATATATAAACATGATAATGTTAATAATTTGTGTTTTTTAAAAATAGGTCTGCATGAATTTAATGGTTCTGCAGCAAACACAGCTCGCAAACACTTCTTTTGTACAATAAATGCCTTATTGATGTCAGTGGAATTACCCCATATGATTAAGCCGTATCTTAGCACAGATGAGACATATCCATGATAAGCCAATAGAGCGGCATTACGTCCAACAGTTTTCCTGAGATTTCTTAATGCAAATGCAAAACTGTTTAGCCTATTACATACATTTTCAACATGTTTTTTCCAATTACAATTCTTATCTATTATTATGCCTAAAAATTTCGTATGGTCAACTTCTTCAATGTCATTATTACACCCAATTATTTTCATTACTTCATTTATCATTTTATAATTAGAGAAATTAATATATTTTGTTTTGGAAATATTCACACATAAATTATTTTGTTGAAGCCAATCTATTATAGCTTCTACGGCAGCATTTATTTTATCCTCAAATTTAACATTTTTACTTTCTTTAGTTATAATCAATGAGATGTCGTCGGCAAATAACACGCACTTATTCTCCGTAACTGTAGGCAAATCATTGATGTATAGAAGAAACAGCAAGGGTCCCAAAATACTACCTTGAGGCACGCCATATGTATTGGTTCTGTATTGAGATTTATAGTTTATCACTTCTCTGTCTTTATTAACGCCTAAGATTTCAACTCGTTGTTGTCTATTATTAAGGTAATCTTTTAACCAATTTAGCGCTTTTCCTCTTATCCCGTAATTCTCACATTTTGATAACAATATATCATGTTTTACAAAGTCAAATGCTTTGCTCATGTCAAAAAATATTGCAGCGACTGGTATCTTCTTATCTATGTTCTCAGTAATCGATTTTATTAGTTGGTAACAAGCATTTGAAAAGCTTTATTTACTACTGTATCATAGTGTAAGTCAAAGTGTAGACAGGAATCAAGTATTACTCCCAAATCACGTACTGAACGAACAGTATTTAGGGGAACGTTGTCAATGGAATAGGTATATATGTGTTTCTTTTTGTTCTTAGTAAAAGAGATAGTGTGGCATTTTGGAAGGCTAAGAATGAGCTTATTAACAATGCAGTAAGTATGTAACCTGTCTAGATCATCTTGAAGAAGTTGACAATCCTCTATCGTTTTGCAAGGTTTATAGATTTTGATGTCATCTGCGTACATTAGAAACCGAGAGTTAACGAAACATTGTTTAATATCGTTTATGAATATGACATAGAGAAGAGGACCTAAGATGGAACCTTGTGGAACTCCAGACGTAACAATTACAGTGTCAGATTCATAACCATTAACAACGACTTTCTGGGTTCTGTTAAAAATATATGACATAAACCAACGCAATAAGTTTCCGCGTATACCGTTATAGGCTATTTTATCCATGAGTAATTTATGATCCACCTTGTCGAAAGCCTTCTGAAAGTCTGTGTATACAGCGTCTACTTGTAATCGTTGATCCATATTTTCGAATAAATAGTTAGTGAAAACCTTAAGATTTGTTGTGGTGGAACGACGTTTTACAAATCCATGTTGTTCCGGGATAATATGGCGGTGAAGACGAGAATATATTGATTCATGTACCAGTCTCTCGAAGACCTTGGACAAGGTGGAAAGTATTGAGATGGGGCGGTAATTCTCTACATTGTTTTTGTCACCACTTTTATAGACTGGAGTAATAAAGGCATTTTTCCAAACTGCGGGAAAAACGCCTTCTCGTAGGCATTTATTAAATATTATTTGCAGGGGAGTACAGAGGATTTCATACAATCTTGTGAAGAAACTAGGTGGCAATCCATCCGGTCCAGCTCCTTTAGAAGGATCAAGCAACTTTAATGACGTACTTATAACATCTTCAGTCAAGTAAATGTCTGATATACATATTAAATTTTCACTGCAGGTAGTAGGTGGTTGCCATGTATTTGGATTAAAAGAAGAAGGTTCGTAGACGGAACAGAAGTAAGTTGAGAATAAGTTGCAGATATTTTTGGGGTCATCGGAGGTAATATCCTTGAAATACATGCTGGCAGGTAGTTTAGCCTTGCATTTTCGAGCTGATATATAAGACCAGAAGTACTTAATGTTTTTGGGGATGTTATTCTCAACAGATTCCATGTAGTTTCGATAACATCTAGCAGATTCATGATGAAACAGATTGCGATATTTGGAAAAGGTTAAGTAGTCGGAGATATTATTATAATTCTTCCATTTGATCCATGCACGTTCTTTATTCTTTAAAATACGTATCAAGGATGGGGAAAACCATACTGGATACTTTCCATTTTTAATGCGAGATAACGGAACGTGCAATCTAATAATGCCGTATAATTTTTCATAGAAAGTATTGACAGCTTCCTCTGAAGAGAGGTGAGAGAGAGCCTTATCCCAGTTAACTTTACCTAGTTCAAGTTTTATTTCATCGAAATTAGCTTTATGAAAATTATGTCTTTGGACCGAGCGAGGTTTCATGGAAGCAAATTGCATACCCAGAGTAGTTAATATGGAGAACGGAGGATGGTGCATGTCAGGTTCTAGAAGAATATTACAAGATATTGTCTGGCAATCCACGTTAGAAATAACTAAATCCAGTATTCGTCCTAATTTGTTTTTGGTGGTGTTATATTGAGTGCCATTAACAAATTCCATAAAATTTAACAAGCTACGCCCAGCCGAGCTTGATACATGAGCATGGCCACCTTGGTCTGACCATTCGATACCTGGGATATTAAAATCTCCAAGAAAGAAATATGAGTCACAAGTAGAGTCATTAGCCAAGTCTTGTAGCATATCGAAATACTGTGAATATGCGGCCTCATGTGTTCGTGGTGGTATATATGCGGCACAAATAATGTGGCGTGTGTTTTGTCGTGATGAAGGTAACTGTACCGCAATATGTTCTACCTCTGGGTGGAAAATGTGTGTCGATATCTTAGAAGGACGTAGTTCTCGAAGGACAGCCACAAGAATGCCTCCCCCCTCGCGTTTCTTAGTCGCTAGACGGTCACGATCGAATCTGAAGACGGTGTATCGGTTGTCAATAAATTCACTGTCCAGGATGGTAGGAACAAGCCAAGTTTCCGTCAACACAATAACGTCATACGAGCACGATAATATGTTCATGTAAAGCGTATGTAACTTTGTACGGATCCCTCTACAGTTCTGGTAATATATCACGATATTATTTGCAGCCATTGGAAAATATGAAACAATAAATCTGTATAACATTTGACATTTTTATACACTGAGACGATGTACTTATTATAATTATTATGAAGTAGTGAACCTTATTATATAAACATAAACACAATAGAACCTTGATACAGTACTGTTTTATCCTTTGTAAATACGAGTATATATTTATAGAAACTATAAAATCGCTTACTAACATCAGATAGAAAGTTTCACATATATATATAATATGATAATATAAAAATCATTAAACAAAAGTAAAATCTTAATATATAGCCGCGGATTAATACATTTGCAACAGGTGAGAACAACAGGCAAAGATACGTTACAAAACCATTCGTCCAAAAACAACCAGCATATTTAAGCTTCTGTAGTATCAGTAGGAGTCTTCTGACTACTAACAATTTTGCTGAGATCAGCATCAGAACGTATTGCGAATGAAGAAGTTCCATCTTGCTTGCGCACAAGTATCGTAGCATTTCGTACCCAAACGTATTTATAACTATATTTATTGGCGAACTTTCTGGCTTCACGAAATAAAGCTTTATTTTTTAACGTGAGGTGTTCATTTAAATAAATTGTTGACGAAGTGCCTGAGATTCCTATTTGGTCGGTCTTAATGCTCTTACTTTTACGATAGGCGCTCAATAAGTTGTCACGAATCAATAGCGATTTAAATTTTACTATAATATTCTTGGGCTTGTTATCGTTTTGATGTGCATGCGGGACACGGTGAATAGTGATAATGTCATTTTGTGACAGTGAACATTTTACTGAATTGCCTATTGCCTCTGCAATTGCAAACAAGTTTTCAGTTCGTTTTTCGGGCACGTTACCGATTTCGATGTTACATAGTCGTGCATGTTGTTCCATCGAGTCGATCTTTGCCTCAAGTTTAGTAATCGTTTGTTGGTTACTGATGCTGACCACCTCGTTTAAGCGCTTTTCGTAACCCTTGCATTCCTTTTCCAAACTCTCAAGACGTTTTCTCATGTCTTCATAACTATTATTGAAGAATTGAATAGTTTTCTCGATCTCTAGATTGGTTTTTTGGATACTAAGGTTCTGTTGTTTAAGCTCGGAAACTTCAGTTACTAATTTATTGAGAATAATATCTTGGTCGGTTTTCCACGACAACAGCATATTTTTCAATTCTTCAAACTTGTCCGGTTCTGTAAAGCTGTCATCCTCTCGAAAACGTTTGTTACTAGGTCTTGTAGCAATGTTGCTCAATTCACGGGCGCTGGATTGAGATGCCGGAGAGAGATCTGGTTCCGATCGCGTTTCCAAAAGCGCACAGTTGCTGGGTGAACATTGCGGAGGCGAGCGCATCATGCGAGGCATGTTGGTTATTTGTGTAAATAGCAACTAGTCAAAAAGCCAAAATATGCAAGCGATGCAGGCGAATAAAAATATACTGATATTTCGCAAGTGATTGCAACTGTATATACGGTCGAGTGCAAACACACTTCGCCCCAAATGGCGAAGGTCCGAGTTCGCTACCGGGCAGCCGCAAAAACTTTTAGAAGTTTTTTAAAAAAGTTTTCGAATGTAATTCGAGGTACGGACTCACAAAAATCGTCTATCCCTCTCAGACTCCACCCACTGGGCGTAGACCTTAGGCAAAGTCACCGCAAGAGTAACAAGGAATCGAAAATATGGACATAAGCCAATCACAACACTGATAGTCAATCACTTCACACAAAACACAGCGCGACTGGCAACACGTCTTCACACTTCCGAGCAAAAGAGCTAACTGGCTTAATGTCACATTTACATTACCATAAGATAGAGAAGACGTAATTTATTAAATAAAAATGCTTTTCAGGAATTATCAGTCCAGTAAAACACCAATTTCAGACACAGGAACCAGTACATACAAGACGAAAATCTTGAACTATTTATAAGACTATGGAAATCACGACTCATGCGACGTAAATATTGAAGTAAGTCAGTCTAAGTTACCAGTGTAACTTACGCTATCAGTTGAGGCGAGTGAATTACTTAATGCAACCGATGCTCTTAAGGCGATGGACTAGCAATTTACTGGCGCATGCCGTGCAGCTAGCTTTACTTCTTACCTTTTAAATAGTTTTATTGCTTAACGTGGGAATTATTTGAATTTTCGTAACTACCAACGCCTCTTAAATTAGGTATCAAGGATATAATATTTTCACTAATCTTCGAAGGTTCTGGGTGAATTTGGAATGGGTGTAGCTCATCGCCGTTTGTCTTGTAATCCGATGATGTAACGGGCTTGGCGGTATTAGATTGTGTAATTCCATGACACACTCCCCGAAATGCAACCGATAGAAAACCGATCCGACTTGCAACTCGTTGTCGATGTTTAAGGCTCTGGAGCTTTGATTCGACCAGTGAATTGTTGCCAAGAGTCTCTTGGCCCGTTTCTCGATAGACTCAAGCGCGTCCAGTTGGTATTTGGCAGATCCGTCCCAAAGATGAAAGCAGTACTCCATACACGACCGAACCTGGGCTTGATACAGTTTAAGCATCTGATCCGGTATGAAGTACCGTCTCACCTTTGCTAGGATTCCCAACTTTTTTGTTGCTAGTTGAGCCTTAGCCTCGATCCTCGGAAACCTCCCCGAAAACCAATCACGCCCTTGGTCCCCCCCTTTCGTAGAACTAAATTTGGCGCAAGCTCCCCAATACCACGGTTATGCAAATACATAAATGAGCACAGTGGTCTAATAGACATCCACACAAACGGCCTGTCTGAATTTATCCGTAACGCCGATCGATGAAATTTGAAACAATATAGCATGTAGAAGCACATAGCAATAAGTACTAATATTTAGTCTAAGCTACTAACACTCATAATTACTAGTCTGTTTATCTCTTCTTGTTACCTGTCAAACACGAAGCATGCGGTGTTTACCTGTAATTAGGTGTGCAGTATTATTAATATTGTTATCTAACAAATATCAATCATGTTTAGCTGTAACACTTGTTGGTGAACCATAAATAAATAAATCAATGAACCAAAATTGAGGGTGGAAGTTAGTGTTACCCCAAGAAGCTTAATACGATCGGTTATCGGCACGGTTACATCGCGGAAAGTAGGAGCCGGTTGGAATTTGCTCCTTTTTGTGGAGAAGAGACACGCCTGGGTCTTAGCTGCATTAAACTTGACCAAGTTGGCATCACCCCATTTGGAGACAGCCTTCAAGGATAAGTTCTCATGGAGAGACTGGATCTGTGACCCACCAGTACGTGTGCTGGACACATATCTCTCAGCAACTGTGCTGTCGTCTGCGTACCAAAAAGTACCGGGCATAAGCAGATCATTAATGTGCAGCAAAAATAAAGTTGCTAAGAGAACCGACCCCTGAGGGACCCCGGCATTAACTGCCAATAGGGAAGATGCAAATATAATATTTATGAAAATTTTATGATTGAAATGTTAAAAAAATAGAAGAGAAGGGCCACTGTAACATTTTTATTTTACATAATGTTGATTTTTAACAATAATTACGAATTAAAAATGACTTAAAACGAAGCGTATTTCAAAACACCAATCAGCGTTTAGTGACGTCACTCCTGTTATAACAACTTATTTGAGGTTATGGTTGTAAAAGTGAATATTATTTTACGGGAATACTAATTGCGTTTTTTTAATAAAAATGGAAGTTGGGTTTATCAAAGCAGACTCCAGGAATCTAGGAAAGTTATTAAGTTATTTAAGTTATTTACCAAAAGTTAGTGTTGACATGGTTGTAACTTTTTTGTCGAAAGTGCAGAGTTTTCAAGTGTAGAAATGAAAGGGACTAAATTACTACGATATGTATAAAATCATAATTGTTTAACTTTGTATTTTATTCAGCGGCTTCGACATATATCAGTTATTTCGATCGTTCGTTTATAAGGATATATAGACACCTGTACACCTTTATCATTGGATATTTTAATATTTTGAGAACCATGTGTTTCTGTAATTAATGAACACTGAAGATGGATCTAAAACATGAAAGACATAATAATATACTTAGTTCTTCATTAAAAAGCATTATCCTTATATTATTATAAATTTGAAAGTTTGAATGTTTATTTGTCTCTAGTATAAGAATAAATCTGAAAGAATAAATCAAAATTATACCCGGTGTATTTTCAATGCTTTCAAGAATTTCACGTTTTTTCTTTATCATTATTACTGATCTAGGTTTCAGTGGCATCATTCTGTTTTGGCATTCAAAAACATGAGGTACCACACCTTTTTTCAGGAAAAGTTTTCCTGCACACATTTTAAACTTTATCCAATTTTCGACGTCGTTCTCCAACTGTAAAATTAAAATGATGTTATAGATATGTTTTGTAAGTATTAGGTAGGTAACTAATGTGTTTTTGCGTACAAGCAGATTAACTACAAAATATAACAAGTATATTCGCCGACTTACATCAAAGTGATCTTCAAGCATCGAATGGTGGTCACAATTATTCTCCAATAATTGTCATTTCTCTTTGTAGCTTGAAACCACTTTTCTTTCTCAGTTTTGGGTCAGAAGGTCCAGTCACAAACAATTTATTTGGAAACTTTGTTGAAGTAGTTGGACACATCGGTACAAAACATGAGTCACCACGGCTTTTTTCAGAATATTAGTGGTATTTTTATAATCGCCTGATGTTGATGGATAGTCCACTTTAAATTTTCACAAAAAAAATCTCGAAAGTCGAAAAAATATGCATAAGTATTAGCCAGCGACGAACAAGTACGACCAGTGACAGACAGGAATGACGTCATCGGAACTATAGGTCCTTTTTCGCGCGAAAATTTAAACTGTCAATTTCAAACCGCATTTTTTCCGATAAATTACAAAGATTTATTTTTTTAATATATTTGTGGTCTATTCTACATGGAATTCTTTAAAATGAAAACATAAATAAAAATATTGCATCTTCCCTATTGGCCAGACGAGCAGCCATCAATGATCACTCGAATGGACCGATCTCTCAGGAAGTCTTCAATCCAAACGCAAAGTTGAGTTAGTATACCGAAAGAAAGAAGCTTAGCAATAAGGGTATCACGCCAGACCCTACCAAAGGCCTTAGAGATGTCAAGGAAAACAACAAGTGCTTCCCCATGCTTCTCAATGGCCTCACTCCAGATGTGAATGGCATACGCTAGAAGATTCCCAGTTGACCGGTTTGTGCGAAAGCCGAATTGTCGGTCATTGAGGATGTCGTTGGCTTCTAGGCATGCCAGGAGCTTGCTATTAAGTACACGCTCCATACTCTTACAGAGTTTGGATGTGACTGAGATAGGCCTGTAGTTGTCCAGGTCGGCACAACTGCCCTTTTCGAGCACAGGCTGCACATTAGCCAGCTTCCATGCTTTCGGCACCTTTCCAGTCTCTAGCGAGAGGCGAAACAGGCGTGTCAAGATTGGAGACAGTTCAGACGCACAAGTCTTAAGAACAATTGCTGGTATCCCGTCGGGGCCACTAGCTTTGTTCACGTCGAGATTACGCAGCACTCTACGGACGTCCTTCTGATGTATGCAAATATCTGATATACATGTTTTGCATCCAATAGGAGCATCTGGAGGGTGAGTGCCACTACTATCCAGACGTGAAGACTCCGCAAAAAGAGCGGCAAACAAGTTTGCTTTTTCCTCAGCGGAGTGGGTCAGAAACCCGTCAGGATTGAGCAGTGGTGGTAGTGAGGGGCGACAGAAGTTCGATTCGACCGACTTCGCCAGGGACCAAAACGCTTTGCTGCCAGCAGGGTATGAAGCAAGCTTGTTCCCAATTTGACTAACGTGGTCAAACCGAGCCCTCTGCAAAACCTTCTTGCAGGACTTAACAGCCCTGTTGAAGGCTCTCTTCTTCTGATCCACGTCATTTGTTTTGCAGTTTCGAGCATCGACCCGTCGGTCGGCGTACCTAGCATAGGTACGCCGACCAAGGTCGAGCTTTGACGGACATTGTTAGGTCAAAGAACGGAATGTAGTACTCCATCCCCTGTCGCGAAACATCGGCCATGGCGTCTGCGCACGACGATGAAACATTTTATTTAAAATTCAGAGAAGCAAGCAAGTACTTATATATGTAGATATCGAAATAGTTCCAAAAGTCAAGGATAAAGAAATACCTAGCCTAGTTTTAATCACGACTATGGCGTAGTGTCCTTAATATCAGCACTGGCTTCCGTCTATGGCTTCCCTCGCGTGAAATGGTTTTTCAGTGAAAAAATGTAGCCAACGGCACATTCAGCCCTTCAAAAATTTTAAAATTTAAACTGCATTAATAATATTAGTATGAATATTGCTTGACGACTGTAAAGGAAACGTGTGGTCGGACAGAATGGTATAATAAATTAATAGTTTCGTACGTGGTGATTTATTTTTAGTTAGACTATGGTTATAAACTTAATAACGTTTATACAGCGATGCTCTTTTTTTTATTATTTAGAATAGGTTCGCGTTTGACCACCATCTCACCTGATGGTAAGTGATGATGTGGTCGAAGATGGAGCACGCTTACCTAAAAGTAACCTATTCACTCTTGACTTAAAGACTCCTAGGTAAAGAAGAATTAACACAGCACATTAAGATTCTTTAGGATCCAAAAGCAACTATATATTAACTCGCTCACCAACACTTAACGCGCTATTAAAAGAGTTTCCGCACGTGAGGAATCCCGAGGCGTTTGTGAATATTCATAATTCTGTTCAGCAAACTTAGCAAAACTTGCACAGCAAACTTTTAGGTAACTATACTTGTTCGATTATATCACTCATGGACAACTGAAATAACTGCTTCTAGAATACACGAGCGTGAAATTTCGTCGAATTTAAAAGTTATGTTTCTTTTCTTTCAATCAAATTGATATTCTGTACTGAATCATAAATAATGGAAGAAGAAACTTTTCTCGTTCCGTTAGTGAAATTTCTTGAGTTTCAAATAACGCAAGATTAGAGCTCAACACGTGCAGTACACGGACGTTTCCTCGGGAGGTACTCGTATGAAACCTGAGCGAAATATTTCTCGTCATACGGACTTGCAATACCGTACGAACAGTCAGCGCACATCGATAATTGGAAATCGCATACGCCGTGTTCGTCTCCGATATTATTTCAATTTCAGCTCCAAATGTTTTGAAAAATGTTTAATAATAATACTAGTATTTGTACAGAGAAATAAAAAATACCACAATATTTATGAGATTTAGTTTTATGATCACAAAGAGAGACTAATTTTATATGAAGGAAAATCTAAGCTGAGAATTATGGATCACGTTTTAGCTCAAAGTTTGTGGCTTAAGAAACTTTAAATCACGAAACCGAGCAAGTAGCGGAAAACGTTTAAAATAGGTAGAGGATGTGAGCGCTTACGACATTTATTGAATGTATTCCGTTGCTCATTTCTAGAATTGATTTCATATTCCGCGTGAATGAAAAGTGCTAGAACGTTATATCCGTTTATATAGAACATGTAGAACGATCATCTAAACTCGTGGGTACCTCGTAAATCCTAATAAATTGTCTAGATGTGATAACGAGTTCAGTGCGGTGCAGTCTCTGCGGATACGTATTTTATTAGATTTAGTGAAACGTTCTTTTGCAGCAAATCATTATTTATTACCGTTTAGTAAGTCTCACAGCAAGGTAAACGCTGGTAATGTCGACAGTGACCCAGTCACCGTCAATTTTTACAAAAACCAGTATTTCTTTTTCTACTAAACATTAAATAGATATATCTTTTTATATATTTATAGGAACATATTTTTCGTAACATTATTGAACAATTGTAATGGTAAAATTGCTTTAAAATCGTAATGACTTCGGAGTAAACGTAAGTTGAAAAGTTCGTCCTACAAAATCCAAAATTTTGACTAGTTTAGCTACTAAATTGGTATGTTATTACGTAG
Organism: Tholera decimalis; assembly: GCA_943138885.2. Taxonomy (NCBI): domain Eukaryota; kingdom Metazoa; phylum Arthropoda; class Insecta; order Lepidoptera; family Noctuidae; genus Tholera; species Tholera decimalis. Next base: position 18,600,259 of record OW964564.2, on the reverse strand, counting down.
TGTTGTGATGTGATTTTTGCAGCTTCAGTGGCATCTACGGTAAGTTTGATTACTTTATGGATTAGATAAGTATATTTGCTCCCGATATAAAATTAAATTTGAAATATTTTGGTAAGAAAAATATTTTCAACGTATGTGACAGCTACTCGTACGTAAAATGTGGTCTTGTCCTAGTATCCGTCATTTTAAAACACCATTTTGACGGAAACCGAGACAGCCTACGATAATTGCTTCTGAATTCGTCACCTGTAGTTTTTTTTTTTGTATTTTGTTATGTTATGCATTATGCACATTGCAATTGAGAGTTTTTATTAGCATATTATTTACTATCTGGTGTAAACAATTTATTCATTGTCGTGCGCAGATGCCGTGGCGGATGTTTTGCGACAGGGGATGGAGTACTACATTCCGTTCTCTGACCTAACAATGTCCGGCAAAGCTCGACCTGGGTTTGGCGCTGAATGTGATCGCGTTGAAGCGCTTAAACAAGCGGCGTACCTAGCATGGGTCGATGCTCGAAACCGCAAAGCAAATGACGTGGATCTGAATAAGAGAGCCTTCAACAGGTCTGCTAAGTCCTGCAAGAAGGTTTTGCGGAGGGCCCGGTTTGATCACGCTAGCAAAATTGTGAACTCCTATTAGATGCGAGACGTGTATGTCGGATATTCGCATCCATCAGAATGAAGTCCGTAGAGTGCTGCGTAACCTGGACCTGAACAAAGCTAGTGGCCCCGACGGAATACCAGCAATTGTTCTAAGAACTTGTGCGTCTGAACTGTCTCCAATCTTGACACGCTTGTTTCGTCTTTTGCTTGATATTGGAAAGGTGCCGGATGCGTGCAAGCTGGCTAACGTGCAGCCTGTGCCCAAAAAGGGCAGTTATGCCGACCCGGCCAACTACAGGCCTATCTCAGTCATATGCATACTCTGTAAGAGTATGGAGCGTGTACTTAATAGCAAGCTCCTGGCATAGTATGTATCGAGTGGTTATTGATGGCTACTCGTCTGGACAATTAGCAATTAATGCCGGGTACCCTCAGGGGTCGGTTCTCTTAGCAACTTTATTCTTGCTACACATTAATGATTTGCTAATGCCCGGTACTTTTGAGTATGGAAACGACAGCACAGTTGCTGAAAGATATGTGTCCAGCGCGCGTGCTGGTGGATTGCAAATCCAGTCTCTCTGTGAGGACATTGTTGGGCGCTTGAACTGAATAGGGCGATGCCAACTTGGTCAAGTTTAATGCAGCTAAGGCGTGTCTCTTCTCCGCAAAAAGGAGCCAATTCCAACCGGCTCCTACTTTCCGTGATTTTACCATGCCGATAACCGATCGTATTGAGCTTCTTGGGGTTACACTAACTTCTACCCTCAATTTTGGTGCGTATATCGAAGCTAAGGCTCAACTAGCAGCAAAAAAGTTGGGAATCTTAATCTCTTTGCTAAGATTCCCAACTTTTTTGCTGCTGTACAGTACTTCACACCGGAACAGCTATTCAATCTGTAGCAAACCCAGGTTCGGTCGTGTGTGGAGTGCCTACTGCTATCGTCTTTGGGATGAATCTGCCTAATACCAACTGGCCGCGCTTGACTCTATCGAGAAACGGGCCAAGAGACTCATAGGCAATTACACAATCTAATTCCGCCAAGCCTGTTCCATCATCGGACTACAAGACAAACGATGATGCGCCATAGTTACATGGTGGACATCCCACCCATACGCACAAAACGTTTTGGGAATACTTTTATTGTCATACGGCTAAAAAGTGGATTCCCTGCCGGAGTCTGTGTTTCCCGATATCTATAACCTGGGGGTATTTAAGTCAAGAGTTACTTCTAGGTAAGTGTGTTCCATTTTCGACCACATAATCACTTACCATCAGGTGAGATTAAGTTCGTGTTTGATTAACATCTCACCTGATGTTAATCAAACACGAGCCTATAATAAATAAAAAATTATAGGTTTGTACCACATTTGAAGATTAAGCTGGGTTTTAAGGAGATTTCTTCAGAGGAGCTTGTGCCTAAAAAAATAAAAACCACACCTATCATTTCAGAAAACCATGGCCAGAAGGAAATACGACGGTGAGGATACGTTAAAGGCTATGGAGACAGTAAATAAAGGTGCCTCAACATCAGCTGCAACTAGGAGGTTTAATGAATAATGTACCAAGAACAATCTTAATTGATAAAATCAAAGGTTCTAGTGAAGTTCACTGCTCTAAAGGACGGTCCACTATTTAAAAAAAGAAGAAGAACGACTGGGACTGTTTGACGAGTGTTAGGACAAATCTGTCGGATACTGGTACAAATCACCCTTTTTTCACATTTGCCTTAATAAGTATTGAATATCTATATAAAGTATAGAAACTAACTATTTACTTAGAATTATGAATAAATTGTGTATCACGTCATGTTAAAATTTTTATTCTAAATACTCTACTTTTTAACCGACTTCAAAAAAAGTAGGTTTACAATTCGTCTTGAAAGTTTTTTTTTTTTATGTATGTTGTCGTCACGTTTGGATCTGATGATGGGATCATGGAGAAATCGAGGGAACTCTTCAAATATTATAGGCACACCTATAGCGTTTTGAGTATTTCTTATAGTACCTTGTGCAGTTGCTCTCGAAAAGCACCATTTGAGGAAGTGGAACTGATGATGAAGACCCCAGATGGCCACCGAAACTACTCAATAATAAGTATTTCGTTGATTGCGATTAGATTACTTGAATATGGATGTTAAGCACTTTATGCTCGTTACAATGCATATGGTGAAGTAGAGCTGATGGTGATGTACCAGGAGAACTCCTCAAAAATTAACGGCTCTGCACCGGGAATAGCAATATTTTGTAAAAGGTGATAAGTAGTTGACATTTTGGCTTTTGTAACTAGATAAATTACAAACCGACCCACTAAAAAGCGAGAAAAAAAAACTTTTTAGCAAAAAATAGAACCGACTTCCATATAAAAACACTACAAAGGCAAAAATAACTTTAATTTCGGAAGGCGGTGTCTTTAGTTTTGTATATATTTTCGTTTTTGACACCGCCTTCGAAATTAAAGTTATTTTTGCCTTTGTAGTGTTTTTATATGGAATTCGGTTCTATTTTTTGCTAAAAAGTTTTTTCGCATAGCAGCGTTGTCAAGTTCGCAAATGACAAAACCTGTCCGTTATTGGGACGTTTATCTTATAGTGTGCTCTAAAAAATGTATATGAACCTCATCCAGTAGGAGATGGTATTGGCGGCCGTCCCGGACTTGGCGTAACGGTTTTTTTTTTATTTGCAAGTTAGTTATTTTTTTAAATTAAAAAACTCTTTTACACGTAATTCTTTTTTTCGTAAAATTCTAGATTTGGCCGATGTTTCCTAGCTAACTATCCTGAGAAAAAACATTGAAACGAACTCAGAGGTGATGTTTTTTTAATGTTCTTACAATCTGTACTGGTCAAATCAAACGAGAACTTAAAAGATCGCCTCAGACATTTACCTACAAGGTCGTCTGAGGCGATCTGTTGGGGATATATGCATACAGATTTTTAGTTAGTAAGTTCAGAGTCAGTTTTATAAAATGACTTATTTAATATGTCAGAACTAATATTTTACTACTTGCTTATAAAACTTATCGCTACCGTTTGGCTTATTTGTATTCAAATAATTTTACCAATATTTATTAAAAATCTAAACATCGGACAGGAAATACTAACGTTAATATAACGCCTGTTAGACGTAGCTTGTTGATATAGCTACGTCTAACAGGCGTAGTTAACGTTAGTATTTAATGTATTGAACAAATTGGTGATTCAAGTATCGCTAAAACAAGCTAATTATAATTTAAAATACCAATTATACAGTTAAGTGACTAATAAAGCTTAAATTTAAATTATTGAAACTAACAAACCTTAAAGTACACTAGGTGTAAATTGAAAATTAATATATAAACCGAGTAGTACAAGTTACCGATGCAGTCAACTATATGAATGAGGTTATTGTGATACTTGGATGCGATGAACTACTAACCTATCAATTGCAATCAATACGGCTCTCACATCACGACACGCTAAGTATATATCTGCTCATAAATCTGCGCAAAAATTCAATCTTCAACGAAAACTTTAACGCTAAAGTCGAGCAAGATTGGTATTATCTATTTAGCTTTTTGCCGCAAAAAAAAACTGATGCATGTTTTTATTTCTTAAAAAATACAATATTAAAGTAGAAAGCTTTAGAACTCGTCAACTATTCTAGGTACATTGAATGCAAAGAAAATGTTTTCTTAATAATCTATACTCTATACTAATATTATAAAGAGGTAAAATTTGTTTGTAAGATTGTTTGTTTGTAAGTTTGTAAACAACGTGTAACAGAATTTAAACGCAATTCCTGAAAGTAGTTGGTCCAGAATTGGCTTCTGAATCGATTTCCGTCGTAAAAAATAGGTATTAAATTTTGACGGTAAAATCTTTCATTTAACTTAAAAGGGAAACACAGTATCATGACAAATTAATTCTTCCTTAATTCAAGGAAATGCGCTCGTGTGCGTGTCGGCATTGCATGAGTGTATGAGTCTGCTTAAGGATATTGTATGACGCACATACGTTTTGCGTTTAGTAAGGATAACTATTTAATAAAAATGTCTAGGTTTGGTTTCAATTTATTTAGTTAAAGATGTTGTTTTAGGTTTTTAATTTAATATTCTAATTGGGGTGTCTGAGGTATTGCGCTTAATCTGTTACACCTTGTATATGGGGTAATCTCCGCAACTAATGGTTCTATTCTACAATTGTTTTCATTGGTAGTTAGGCGCGTTATTGGCAAGGCTATTGATTATTACAAATCCACGCAGACGAAGTCTCATGCTAGTAACACTTTTTTTCTTTGTTATCGGGGGAAACCTTCAAAAGGCGCCTGAACGTTTGGGGAAAGAGAACAGGGAGTGTGGGATTTCTACCTCACTAAAACCACCCCCGTGCACATATAAGTGGCCCCGTTACCTCTTAAAAGACCACTCCGAAGCTCCCTCTGTGCAATGCCCGTGAGGGCTCATCCCTACCTAATAAAATCCCGTATAAAAATGGAGTATCTCACGCCAACATTTCGGTCTAAACCAAAGACTTCCCTCGAAGTTTAAGGCTGCACGTTTGTCAGTCACCATCGAGTGACGAGGCAATTATTCAAGTGTAATTCCTTCCACCCCGCAAGCCTGACTCGGTACTGGTTCACATTTAACATTTACCTGCTCCTTTAGGCCTTACGCAGACGACCGTTTTAAACCGGTCACTGATTTGTGTCTGTCAACTATATGTGTGTCTACTATATGTAGGCGTTGTTCGATAGACGTACGTGACAATGGATACCGTTTTGGTGGGACGTTTGATTCAAAGTGTATCAGGAATATTTGTCCTATTTTTAACTGCCCTCAAAAAAGGAATCGTCTGTCGCTCTCTCTATTTTCAACAACGGTTTTGCTATTGTAGTCGGCTATATACACATACCTTTAAAATTCTACGAATTTTTTATTGTATTCAGTGTAGTTTGAGAAACCTATTCAAACAATTTCGCTTACCATGGACTAGAAACAGTAAATCGTGACTAGAAATAGTAGGAAACAGAAGTAGAATCAAATTGAAAGTTTCGTATTATTGTTTTGAAACTACAAGTAATGTAATGAAAACTTAATTAAGTAAGTACCTATAATATTGTACATTGGCGAGTTAGAAAGTTTCGACGCTGAACTTACCAGTTTTTTTTTTATCTACAGATAAACCGGCCAAGTGCAAGTACATATCACTCGCAGTGTTCCAAATAAATAATGTGTTTTATCACTTACTTTGAACCTTGACTCTCTATAGCTTGTATCTATAAGTAAAGAAATATCATTAGTATTATTTTAGAAATGTTCACCCTGGTGATAGCAAATTGACAATTTTAAATCTATTCACTTAGGTAGTTAAAAAAAATCGATTAAAGTTTCTTATATTAAGTGCAATATATTCACCAGCTGTGAAAGACGAACAGACAGATATGCAAATGATTCTACAACGGTTCCGTTTTTCAATACAGACGTTCAGAAAAAAAAACCAAAGAAAGAAAGAAAAATAACCCTAAAAACCGCTGGTTTATGCAAAAATTATGGGCTCATATAATCTAGACTAAAACGTCTCAATAACTAAACATAAAAAGCCAAAGAAGAGCACTCAAGTGCCAAAACGTGTATAAATAAAAAATAACTTACTTTACTCAACACTTTTTGCGGTGATACTTACCTCGTAAAATTCTTGAACACTAGTCCTATTTCTATAAGCGAAGCTGGCAGTTTTCTGAAACAGAATAAAATCTATAATTCAGGTACCTAACGGTAGCATTTAAAATACAAGTGATGCGTTAGGTATAATTAAGTTCACCGTTGTGGGGCTCGTTGTAAATTATCGCAGCAATTGCATTTATCAGAATTGCACCACCGACCGCTAACAAGATTTAGAGGGAACGTGGACGGTGTAACACGTCTACCTATAGGATAATTAGTATCGCTACCTCGCGGCGTCTCATTTATCGTTCTCCACGGGGAGGTGGGTCAGCCAGCAGTAAATCTACCAACCTGAGCGTTCTTGTCTTTGTAAACTTGAAAATCTAATTACATTTACAGCTCCACTTAAGTTCGCCTTTCCGTTGAATTTGCATTTCTTGATTTTTGCCCTCGAGCTCTGATAAGATTTTGTTTCGGTGGAGTTCATCTTCATTACTCTTTTTTAAGTAAAATTTTTAATTAGGAACATTGGAGGTCTTACCTGGAGTTCGGGAGTGTCGCGGGCGTGTTTTAAGGGAGGTGCGTGGAGCAGAGTGTTTGCGGATCCGCCGGTTTATATGCTCGAACAGACCCAATAAAGAGCGCCTCAATGTTGTAAAGGCGTTCCTAATGCTTATTTGCATTCAAGAAGGCTCCCAGAACGGGCAAGCAAGTGTACGGGAACGGCTCTGAAACGTTGGAAGCCGGTTCAGAGCGCTAGACGGAGAGCTCCCCAGGTAGTGATTAGACGATGCTAATACCATTTACTTTCCAACTTTCCTGACTCACCGACCGTTACGTGAACATTCGCTATTTATTTTAGGCTACTTTAAAATCATCTTAAAGAGCCACTTTAATTCTTTTCTGCGCTATTAAATACCGGTAATCGTAAAATTATTCTTATTTAAGCGATTTTCCAAAAATAAAAAGAGAATTTTCTCTCTTTTATGTAACAAGAACAAAAGCAGAGAACTATGTGGCTGAAATACGCCAACTAACATTATACACCCGAAGTTAGTTATTAATGACCACATCATGACTTGTTGGACAGATTTATCACAGCACTAACAAGTGAACTTCTAGCATCACGATTTGAAAGATATAATTTACTAAATAGAGGTCGTTATTTCAAAATGTTGAGTTGTCAAAAGAAAACTGAGCGTAGCTGTCTTCTCATTAGCGTATATAGCACAATTTCCTCTGGAAACTGTTATTCCACAAAGTTGGAGCGGAAAAAATTAAGTTGAAATTTGATGTCCGAACCGTAGCGAGAGAAGCGGGCCCTCGCAGCCTCGGCAGCGTCACCGGAGCTTAGGCCACATTAAAACTGCAACCATAAAACTTTGCAGGGCGAGTTGTGCCGTGGTCCCGTGGTCCGTGGTCGAGCTGGCGGTGAAACTTGCACTGCATTACGACAAGTAAACCTGCAGTTAAGTGTTTACTTCGCACATTCCAAGGCATTGTGCGCGCAACTTAGACCATAAAAACGGCCTGACTCCTGCACCCGCTGCTGACTTCACTACATGATGTATGTGTCTTATCTTTTGATTAGATTTGTTCAACACCTAACTTCAATATGGACGTACTTCACAATTTTAAACGTTTCGTAGTAATAAATTAAACCACTATTGTGAACGAGTCATTAATTTTCTATGTTTATTTTGAAGTAATTTATTTAGTATACATTGTCATTTACAAACAGAATAGAACTCCAGTTTAATAGTCACGTGTACCTCATCGATCATTTTGTTCATCGATATTAATTAATTTACATTGTCGAGTTTTAAAACTTTTTGGCTCGATTATTGCTATTTATTTGGCTTGTAATAATACTATAGAGAGTGTTAACTCGAGTAATGTGTGCATAATCGGTTAATTAGCCGATATAGTTGCTCTCGAAATACGATTTACAGACCGGTATTCTGATACTCTACGTAAACCCAACACAAAGTGAGAGTTATTTCCTATTGACGTTATGATTCCAACAATTTGTGTCTACCTATACAACGTGTAACGGAAACCCCATATATATCCAAAAGTACTGAAGACAACATGTGGTATGGAGTCTCTATGCAAAGTTTTAGCTCAAAATAAGTGACTCACAGAATTGACCCCAAATTATTGGTTTCATATGTTTCTTGAATACCAGTAATAAACGTGTCACAGCACTATGAGGGTCATCACTTTCCACGTCACTTGCCAATAAAACGATAATTCTCTTCGTTCTTCTTAATTTGAAAAATTCGGCCCCTGGTATCAATGTATTGAAATTTCTAATATGCTCCACACATGTAGATATAGGATTAGAAAACCTTTGCCATATCGTTTGTTATCATCCAAAGAAGCCGTGCACTCGGTATGTATATATCCTTTAAATTACACGTTGTATATACTACATTTTAACAAACGGCTTAGACTTAATTTATGTTTGTATGCTAATGCTATTTTTCGCGTCATAAAATAGCACTAATGAAATCAGTATAAATCTCAGTAGGTACGTATTTATATTTTATTACTCAGTATGCATTGCACATTTGTCATGTACTTAATTTAAAGAAATTGAAACGAAAGCAAGTTTTTAGCTAAATTCAATTTGCTTAGCAATATCTTCTATAAATAAATTGTTTATGTTATTGATATTCACAAATATTTATTCAGTTAATTGAAAAACTACCTACTTAAACTAAACTACAAACTATTTGTGTTTTTAATAATAAATAAATTCTCTAAAACCACAATTGTGCACATTTATTCAATAATTTTGAGCAATAATAAACAAAATGATATAAGAACAAGCAATGGGCAAGTTTGCACCGTGCTGGTCTGATCATCGATTAGTTGGCTTGGCACTGATTGCAGCAATTATTCACCTCACCGCCTTCCCTTTGCCGCCAGATCCCTTCCGTCACTTCTCTAACGGCTCCACTTAATCCAGGTGCCGTCGTAAACAACACCTTCCACCCGATAACAACTTATAAAAAACTGAAACAATTTAAAAAATCCCAATAGCAAAAGCACCAAATATTTTTATCTCATCAACAAATTGCTTTTTTCCCCGTGTACGTGCAAACAGAAAACAAATATACCAATCCATAAAGTGTAGTAGCGATTGCCGACAAAGTGAACAATGTAACAGGGAAAAGTTTGTGAAGTCGGAAACAAAGCAGGCCACCTCCATAGCAACGAATGTGCTTCTGGATATTATAACTTTCCTTTATGCGACCCATTAGAACATTATCTTGATTTCACTTGTTCAGTGCTCCAATGAGAAAGTACAAAAACTTATGGACGGTGGGTACAGTCTCGCTCTACGAGGAGATCTAGTCAGTTCTCAGATTTAACCTTTCAGCCGTTTATGTAATTGCATCGAACAGAGGTACATTTTATAGATAGAAGGAATGTATAAAATAAATTTGAGTAACAATGAAATATCTGCACAAAACTAGCAATAGACTTCATAAATAACGAAAGACTTTAAGTACAAAAGTTATTCAGTTCAAAACTGCAACATAGCAAAACACGTCGTGTCTGAAGCCGGGAGGTAAACAAATTCAAAATAGAAAACAAACTATACGCGCGTTGCACGGTATTGATTGAGCTCCGGTTGGCCGCAATATGGAAGATTTGTTGAGAATAACGGTTGAGCAGATAGCTCGAGTGGCCATTACAGATATCTTGAGCTCGGCGATCGAAAGAGAACACCCGCGCTCACCTACGTCTCACTCGACTTGCGCCGAGCTTCGCTGTGCATGGGCCGTACGTTTTACCGAGCCGTAATACTTGGGATCTCGGGAAATACTATTCTCTTTTGCTCGCTTCAAGCTATAAGTATAAAACACGAAAATGTGGAAAAGTTATATTTTTATAAAGAGATTTTTGACAAAGTAGATTTTCCATTTTGTTTACCTGCCTTGTTCGATTTCAAATATTAAAATAAAATTATGAGACATGGATGATTATTCTAATGGAGTAATTTATAGTTATATACAATTACAAGTGTATTTAAGTTACTATGAACTACCTACATAAGTTTAAATTTGCATAAACAGTTCAATTGACATCTTTCTTTTAGATTTCGTTTAAGCAGTGCATTCATAAACAAAAGTCAAATATTTATTTCTAAAACGGTCTTAGCTTATTTTCAACGCAAACCTGCTGAAATATTTATCATACTATTTATGCCGCTATTTGCCAACGAGCAAAACTGAACTTTATATTTGTATAATTCATATTCCTACTGCTTTTGGATCTTTTTATAGCGTTAAGTCTTTTGTTCAACTTGGTTCAACCCTACTACACCTTACTGATTCGATTGCTATATTAAGAATAAAATAATTTTACTATTTGCCGACAGAAAAAACGTGTACTTTTCTAAATATTCAGTAAAAATAATTTAAATTGAATTTATAACATTTTATTAGCAAAAGTATCTGCAGAAGATCGCACTATGTAATAGACGACCTACAAAGACTCTGCAAGCGTATAACAAGCATGAATGTAACGTGATATGCGATGCGAAGAACGATATCGATATTTTATTGGATCTGCCTTTAACATGCCACCGCGTCCCACACGTGCTTCAGATATTCTACAAAAGTGGCATTATTCGAAGCATCACTAATAGGCGTAAAGACTTAATTTGTTATGAATGCAAAATCATTAATTTATTCGCTTTATGCATTGAGTTACTTCAAGTTAATGTTTGTGAGTTGGCAAAAGTCCCAGAATAAAATGGATTATGCAAATAATACGCAACTGTTATAACACAATTGTTTATTATATTCCTGCGCTATCTCTGTAGCACTTGATGCTGAAATAATAATTCAATTGTTCAGCTTTATAGTTCATAAGGCTTATACAATTTATGTGATAAAATGACGCGTTATTGATAGTAAACTGGCATGTTTGGGTGTGGGAAGCTAAGAGCTGCAGCGGCGACAGAATTGCTGGAAGGAAAATATACGAAAAACGCCCGAAATTATTATATTATATATTATAGTAATAGTTGAAATAATGTTTAACACAAATGGTTAGGTTTTTTATGGTAGAATTCATACGTTATAGAAATGCGAATAAAAATATCCTGCAGCATAAACAAAAAACCCAATTACATAAATGAACTATCACAATAAAAAAGCTGAAATATGTACTTACGAGTATCAAGGGTTAACAAACAGTGTACAATTTTCTTTTAAGGTCTAAAGATATAGGTCTCTCTTACACAGGTCACATGTTTTAATCCTTAATTTTATAATACAAGCTCACTGCCAGAAGGCATATGTTGTTATCGTAAATTATAAAGAAAACAAAAAATAATTACTTGAAAAACCAAGACAATGGCGGTTCTATTCTGAAAAGATCTCACTGTGAACAGATAGATGAAGCGATTTTGTATATTCATTCCACCTAGATCTGATGTATTGAGAGCTCACCTTATTTTCACTTCAGTTTTCATGGTGTGATTTAATCGAATACCACTGCGTTACTTCATTTATTTTATAGGGTACTAGCTTTTGTCCGCGACTTCGTTCGCCTAGGAGCTTTTCCCGCGTAAATCCGGATCCTGTGGGAATTCCGAGATAATAACTATCCTATATCCTTCCCAGGGTCTTAAACTATTCCCGTGCCATCTAAATCGGTTCAGCGGTTTTGGCGTGAAAAGGTAACAGACAGACAGAGTTACTTTCGTATTTATAATATTAGTATGGATACAAATAGGTTCGCATTTATTTATTAATTTATTAAGGTCATCCAACAGCTTCTGTATATAGCATTTGCGTGGGTATAAGTAACAAACAGCCTGAGTCTCATACAGTCGCCAATTACAGGAAAACAGCATTCAACATAATTAATAACATTAAAAAACAAAAATAGTATTACATTACAAAATTAAATTAAATCGATTAAAGTTAAATTATTATCAAAGTTAAAATAAAAAGATTTTAGCATTTTGTTGTACGTCACAGATGTTGTCTCTTCCAGAGGTCACATGTTGTCGGTGTAAACAGGTGAACTCGCGGGAATCGCTATTTCACTCACGTTCAACATCCGATAAAAGTTTCCGCCACAATCACCTAAGAGCTCAGCTGTCAGGGAATAACCGTATATCGGTTTTGTTTCCACTGCGTCCCTACGCGCCCGCCCTGCATTACAGCCGGATTATATCTGTATCATATCATATTTAAAACAGCATTTTATTCTGATTTGTTTTGTTGATTACCTTGGTTTGAAATATGGTTTTAAATTACTGTTGGTAGCTATCAATAAAAACTTTTTAACAAAAAATTAAACTGACTTCAAAAAACACTGCAAAGTGAAAAATAACTTTGATTTCGGAAGTCGGTGCCAAAAATGAAAATAAAAAACTAACGACACCGAATACCGAAATTAAAAATTAAATTAGTTGACCAGTTTGTAATTTACTTAGTTACAAAAGCCTAAATGCCAAATACTCATTACCTTTTACAAAATATTGCTATTCCTGATGCAGGGCCGTTAATTGTTGAGGAGCTCTCAAGTTACTTTATCATCAGCATCACTTCACCATATGTATTGTGATAGCATATTTTGTTTAGTAGTCATATTCAAGTAATCGAATCGGAACCCATGAAACATTTTTTATTGAGTAGTTCCGATGGCCATCCGTGGTCTTCATCATCAATTCCACTTCACTAAATGGTTCTCTTCGAAAGCAACTGCACAAGTTACTTTAATAAAATACTCAAATGGCTATAGGAGTCCCTGTAATATTTGAAGAGTTCCTTCGACTTCTCCAGGATACCGTTATCAGATCCTGAATTAATGACAATAGGACCACCTCTAACCTTTGAAACACAAAATAGAAGTTTCCAAATCGGTTCACCCGTATAAACATACCTACGTAACAAAATATACGCGATGAATGGAGTACTTCCTCGTTTTTATAAGTCGGTTAAAAACAGCTCTTTAATAACTGCCGCATAGATCTATTTTTATGGTTGGGCAGATGGATGAGCATCTTTACATGTACAAATGTAAAATGAGAATCCTCCGTAGCTCGGAAGGCACGAAAATCCAGAACTTCTATACAAGTCCGTGGCGGTGAAAAGGTTAATATCAATTTATTATCATAGTTTAAACTTTCACTTTGTATAAGGCCCCAAATCTGATGAGCCTCTGTGCTGAGATTAAAAAATAAACACTCAATAATATGAATATATTATATAGTTGTCTATCTATCTATGTTCCAAAATAAATCTTTTTACTTTTTCATATTTTTAGTTTTAATTGGGTATTTTTATCAATTACAAAAAAAAAACATGTCAATGCCCAGGATACCGTACATTACAATAATAGTTGATATTTACCTTTTTATGATAATAATAATAATAATATATGTCATGTATGGGGCAATGGAAGACGGTCGTCTGCTATCCAGGATGTCGACAGATCCAGGAAAACAGCGAACCGATTAGGATTGAGCGTGGTATTTTTCAGGGCGACAGTCTGAGCCCACTGTGGTTTTGTCTGGCTCTCAACCCTCTCAGTACACTGCTGGAGGGTTCGGGGCAAGGCTACCAGTTGAGAAGAGGTGGTCAGGTCATATCACACTTGCTTTACATGGACGATTTGAAACTTTTTGCCCCCAGCAACTTGCAACTCATGGAGCTACTGAAGGTAACGGAAACCTTTAGTAGCGCCATCAGGATGGAATTTGAGGTGGACAAATGTGCGGTCATGCATGCAAAGCGAGGAGTGATTATGGAATCCGTGGGAACTCAACTCTCGGATTCCATACACCTAAGATCCCTCGGCTCAACTGAAACCTACAAGTATTTGGGTATGTCAGAGGCACTAGGCATCAATGTTGCTTATGTTAAACAGTCATTGAAGGAACGCTTCTTTGGCCGCCTGAATAAAGTACTGAATAGTCTTCTATCAGGCGGAAACAAGGTGCGTGCCTTCAATGGTTGGGTCATGCCAGTATTGATGTACTCTTTTGGCATACTCAAATGGACTCAGACTGAACTTGACGCCTTGGACAGGCGGGTCCGCACAACGCTGACTGCAAATCGAATGCATCACCCACGTTCATCGGTGATGAGGCTGTATATCTCGCGGAAGTGCGGGGGTCGTGGCTTTTTAAATGCAAAGACCCTGCACAACCGCGAGGTATGCAGCCTTAGGGAATATTTTCTAGAAGCCGACGTGGGTATGCATCGAGATGTGGTAGCGGTGGACAAAGGCCTCACTCCGCTCTCCTTAGGTACCGAGAATTGGCGCAAACCTGTAGTATTAGATACTAATGACCGCAGAGAAGTATGGCAGAGCAAGGAGCTTCACGGACGCTATTACCGGGCCCTTCATGGGTCTGACGTAGATACGTTAGCGTCCGTAGCCTGGCTACGTTTTGGTGACCTCTTCGGGGAAACCGAAGGTTTTGTCTGTGCAATTATGGATGAAGTTATGATGACGAATAACTATCGGAAATATATTGTGAAGGATGGTACGGTAGACATATGTCGGGCATGTCACAAACCGGGAGAATCCATTCGTCACATTATCTCCGGTTGTTCTCGTCTGGCTAACGGAGACTATTTGCATAGACACAACCTTGTAGCTAGGATTATTCACCAGCAACTTGCGCTTAAATACAATCTTGTGGAATCAGAAGTACCATACTATAGGTATGTGCCCGACCCAGTTCTCGATAATGGCAATATTACACTATACTGGGATCGGTCTATCATTACTGACAGGACTATTGTTGCCAATAAGCCTGAAATAGTGGTGATAGACCGATTAGAGCGTCGCACAATGATTGTTGATATAGCAGTCCCCCATGACGAGAACCTCGTGAAAGCTGAGATAGATAAAAAAAATAAGTATCTTGACCTGGCGCGCGAGGTTGTCGACATGTGGGATGTGGACACAGCAATCATTGTGCCGATAGTCGTCTCAGCCAATGGCATAATAGCCAAGAGCCTCGACCAACATCTAAGGAGGCTCTCGTTGGGCAGCTGGATCAAGGGCTTGATACAGAAAGCAGTACTCCTGGAAACGGCGCGTATTGTGAGGAGGTTCCTCTCTATGGAGCCCTGACCACCGGTAGCTTGGACCCTGTTCGCGATACCGGTGGGCTACTATTTTTTATATTTTTAAATGTTTTTATTTTTTATAATAATATTTAAAAATGTAATTTATATGTACATAGATTTAATAAATGGAATAATAATAATAATAATAATAAGCCCCCTAAACAACCGCACGTCCTGATTGAACACCTAATCACGTGGGGGGCGGACACACGAATGAGAAGTTACTGGCGTGGCTAACGTGGCTCTGGAAACCCATTCAACATGGAGACACGTTCAAAGAGAAAACGTTTAGGACCGCTGCCCGGGGGCGATCGCCGGGGCGCACCTGGAGCTGACGCTGGGTGTCACAGCATGCGAACCGTCAGCGGTGAGGAGTTGAGCAGGCGGGCTCCCACCGACAAAGATACTACAGCCGAAATCACTGACGATAGTGACAGACAGACGGACAGGACAAACACCCCTGTAGAACCGTATAGCCCAAGCACTGTATCATATACGCCTTCTAGGCAATCATCACTATCTCTACCATCGTCACCTTCCATACCACCATCACCTCCCACAATTAGTTTAAACACAATCCCACCCACACCAACCTTGAATGTTGCGCGGGAGGCTAGTTCCTTCTTGCCCGCGTCCACCAAGGCTGGAAAAGCTAGAGTTCGCATGAAATGGAGTAAAGAAGTAAACCTATTTATCATGCGAACTTACTTCTACATTACTAAATTAGAGACAGATATGACCACATATAGACAAGATCTGCATGAACTTTTTACTAGACAATACCCAGAGATTTCTGTTACTGAACAGAGAGTTTCAGATCAAAGAAGGGCAATTATAAGAAATAAACTCCTGCCCCAAGCAGAAATAGATCAGCTAAAAGAAGAAATACGTTTAAAAATACAAGTAGAATTAGAAAACATTGAAAGCACCACCATCAGTACGTTAACACAAAATGCACTATACTCACAAGAAGAACTACCACAATCTATCACACACTCTCAAACATTCGGTCACTCACAAGCATATTCTCAAACCACGCATACATCCACACAAACCGAGAGCATAACTATAATGTTAGAAAATGAAATTGAGACCCTAAACGATACCAATATAACTCATCTGACAGACATTTACACCCAAGGTGTACACGATAAGTTCAAAACTGCCCTTACCTTAAACTTTTCCAGCTAGTTCACTTATTCAATAAAAATATTCTCAGTCAGTATATTAGCGAAGAAACTCAACTTATAGACGTACATACCCTTATATATTGCACAGCATTAGTTATTTCCCAAGAGCTTAATTTTAAAATCTCAGAATACACAGCCAATACTCGCCAACGAAATAATAATAAACCAGCATGGCAACAGAGGCTTGAAAAAGATATAGATAAACTACGAGCAGACTGCGGCAGACTAACTCAGTATATTAATAACAATAGGTCAAACAAAGTAGTTAAGAGAGTAGAAGAAATATTTAAAAATATGGCTATCCACACCAAACACGAAACTGACAATAGGAAACCGGAAGAATTCTTAGATACACTAAAGCAAAAATTAGCTTTAAAAGTACACAGGCTGAGGAGGTACAAAAAAGCACAAGAACGCAAACATGATAACACATTATTTGCTACAAACGAAAAGAACTTTTACAGAAATTTACACAAACCGCAACCTACTATCGGTACACCAATAAACGACACTCACATAGAACTGCCAACAGCACAGCAACTTGAGTCATTCTGGTCAGGTATATGGGAAGAGCAAGTGCATCACAATGATAAATCTGACTGGTTATCAGACGAAAAAACTAAATGGAGTGCAATAGAAGAAATGGAATTCACTGAATTAACTGAGTCTGATATAATTAGAATAACTACGAGACTACATAATTGGAAATCCCCTGGTATCGATAAAGTTCATAACTTTTGGTATAAAAAATTAGATTCCTTACACAAAATTTTAGCTAAGAATTTATCAGATATCATTTTAGGAAAACAAACTATACCGGAATTTATTGCTACAGGAATAACATATATGTTACCTAAAAACCAATACTCACCACAACCTTCTAATTACAGACCAATAACATGCCTACCCACAATATACAAGATCCTAACGTCAGCCATCACTTCAAAGATCAATAAACACATAGAACATCACAATATTATAGCAGAAGAGCAAAAGGGGTGCAGACGGGGACACATGGGCTGTAAGGAACAATTAGTTATAGATTCGGTAATTCACAAACATGCAGCCACAAAACATAAAAACCTACACTGTACATACATAGACTATAAAAAAGCATTTGACAGTATACCACACTCTTGGCTTATCCAAATATTAGAAATCTATAAAATTAACACAAAATTAATAGACTTTTTAAAGAATATCATGCTCCACTGGAAAACTACACTCCAACTAAACTATCGACACAACACTATCACTACTCGACAAATAACTATAAAGAAAGGAATCTACCAGGGAGATTCTCTGAGCCCTTTATGGTTTTGTCTCGCTCTTAACCCCCTATCTCACTTACTAAATCATTGCCAGGCTGGATATTCACTTAAACATAACACAGAAGAAACTGTTATCTCACATTTGATATACATGGATGACATAAAACTATACGCAAAAACTGACACAGAGATGAAACTTTTAATAGATGCTACGACCAAATTTAGTAAAGACATAAAAATGCAATTTGGTATAGATAAATGCAAAACAGTTCATATAGTTAGAGGAAAGATAAAACCAGGAGACTATAGTATTAACGACACCGACACAATTAAAGCGATGGAACCATCAGATTTATACAAATATTTAGGGTACAAGCAACTCAAAGGGATAGATCATACAGCAATTAAACACACATTAAACACAGAATACAAAAGAAGAATGACTGCAGTGTGTAAATCACAACTCTCTGGAAGGCACTTAATAAAGGCATTGAACACCTATGCAATCCCAATATTAACTTACTCCTTTGGAGTAATTAAATGGTCAAAAACGGACATCCAACAGATAGAGAGAATAACACGCACTACACTCACTAAACACAACAACCTACATCCTAAATCTGCTGTTGAAAGACTGACCATTAAACGTCAATACGGAGGGAGAGGCCTAATTGACGTCCATTACCTTTGGCAAAAACAAATATCCCGACTAAACTCATTCTTCCACACTAAATCAAACACAAGTCACATCCATAAAGCTATAGTCGTTAACGATCTTAATTACACCCCACTCAACCTTAAAGATAAAATCGAGACAAATACTATCAATGATGACCCACAGAAACAAAAATTAGAAGACTGGAAAAAGAAAGTATTGCACGGCCGCCACCCTCATGACCTAGAACAATCTCACATAGACAAAATAGGATCAAATAAATGGCTTAAAATAGGTAGCTTATTCCCGGAAACTGAGGGATTTATAATTGCGATACAGGATCAGATTATAAACACCAAAAATTATAGAAAGTTCATTATTAAAGACCCCACGATAACAAATGATAAATGCCGCAAATGCCATAGTCAGCCAGAGACCATACAACATATTACAGGTGCATGCATAACACTCACACAAACAGATTATACACATAGACATAACCAAGTAGCAAACGCCGTACATCAAAATCTAGCACTCAAACATAAGCTCTTACAAGACACAAACACTCCTTATTACAAATATGTACCACAAACAGTTTTAGAAAATACAACCCACAAACTCTACTATGACCGCGCCATACTGACTGACAAAACCATTCACTACAATAGACCAGATATTACTCTCCAAGACAAAGTTAATAAAGTCACTTACCTTATTGATATTGCAGTCCCTAATACACATAATTTACAAAAAACAATCAGTGAAAAAATAAGTAAATATGCTGAACTCAAAGAAGAAGTAGCCAGAATTTGGAGACAGGAAAAAGTGTATGTTGTGCCCATTGTTATTTCCACCACGGGGGTAGTACCTAATCACCTTCACCATAGCCTAAAACTACTAGATTTAAAAGACTCAGTTTATATTACCCTCCAAAAAGCCGCAATTTTAAACACCTGCAGAATAGTAAGAAAGTTCATGCAAACCGACGAAAATGAAATCTACTCACATAACACATATACATTAACATAAATACACACATACGCTACATTGACTTGGCTTGGCCCGTTAATGTAGCTTAAAACTAGCCTAGAGCTAAGAAAACATCACGTTTGCCCAAAAATAATAATAATAATTTAATGGTTTCAAAAATCTTAGCACTAGATTACATTTTATTTTTATTTTAAATGGCAATTTTATGTGCTAACAAAAGAATCTAGCATCTGTAACCGAACTAGGCAGTGCCTGTACTTCGGTTATCAGCGCCAATCCTCACCAAATGTTGTAAACTAACAGCCATCATATAATTTAGAATTTAGAACTTAACTTAAGACATCACAAAATCATATAAAATTAAATTAAATTAAGAAATAATAAAATTATACAAAATTAAATTAAGAACAGTTATATTCTGTTAGTTTGTTGTGATAGGTGAAATGTACGTGAGTGGAAGAAATAAGTGTGTGTGTGTATGTAAGTATGTGTAGACTGAGTGCGTTGTGTGTGTGAAGTGTGGGTGTTCGTGATCTTTGAGTAGAAATGTGTGTGTGTGAGTGTGTCGATAATTTAGATACCCAACGTTTTAACTCCTCACCTTTAGCAGTTCTTCAGTCTCATTATAGTCAAGCTTTTGTAGGTATTGACATACTTTCCTTTTACATTGTTTTTTTGTCAATGGGTAAATATTTAAAATTTTGTTAATCATATTGTACAAATGTGGACCCAAAAAACCAAAGAATCTTGAGCTAAACTTAGTTTTACGGCCAGTTGGTTTTGTACATACCGTACGATTACGAAGTCGTTCCCGCAGCCGTGGGTCATAACTTAGTTTAGAGTGTTGTTGGAGAATAACATTAACAACAAACAATTGTCTGACAGTAAGTACTTCACATATTTGGTAGAGCAATACGGTGGGAAAGTAGATAGGTTTGAATTTACTCACCTTTAGAACAGCACGCTGAGCGATCTCAACAGACTTCATCGTGGTTTTACATGCACCTCCCCATGAAGATATGCAATATGTAAGAAGCGACTGACATAGAGCATAATACAGCCGTCTCAGTAATTCAAAATCAGTAACATCACGTAACGTTTTAAAGACAAAAATAAGTTTTCGTACTCTCGTACAAAGAAGCCTGATGTGTTCTCTAAAGGTAAGATTACAGTCTACTGTTACACCTAAGTATTTGATGGTGAGAACACACTCCAGTGTTGAACATGTACAACCGAAACTAGAGAGGCATTCATGCGAAATAATTTTGTGATTATCGCTTAGTCCAAAGGATCGCTTAATGCTGAAACACATATACTTAGTCTTGTCTATATTAAGTGTAAGTACATTTTAGTTATATCAAAGCCACGCTGAGCAGCAACGAAGACCTCATCCCATGAATCAGCGGCAAACACAAGAGCCGTGTCGTCTGCAAACGAAATAATTTCGCCTAGTTTTAAACGAAGGTTAGTGAGCTCGTTAATATATACTAAAAATAAAGTGGGCCCCAGTATGCTACCCTGCGGAACGCCGTGTGTAACCGGAAGATATGTGCTTCTGTATTTATCAATTCTAACACACTGGGATCGCCCAGTTAAGTAGCTTCGAAACAAATCAAGCTGTGTTCCTCTAACTCCAATGCCTTCAAGCTTATCTAGTAAGAGGGAAACAGAAACCGTATCAAACGCCTTGGCCAGATCTAAGAAAATGGAGAGACATTTCTTTCCTTTGTCTAGTTTAGAGCTAATAAAAGTTACAAGTTTGTTTACAGCTTGCTCAGTGGATTTGCCGTGCCGAAATCCAAACTGATTTGGGGATAATATATTATTTTTTTCAAGGAACTTCACTAATCTAGTATGCATTATTTTTTCAAGTATTTTTGAAAGTGTCGGTAAAATAGATATTGGCCTATAGTTGTTGATAAGATTTCTGTCTCCACTCTTGTAGATTGGACACACTTCGGATCTTTTCAGTGAGTCTGGAAATATACCCGCATTTAGACAGGCGTTAAAAATTTTTGTAAGAGGAGGTATGAGAATATGCTTGAATTGCTTGATAAATTTACCGTTTATGTTATCACAACCCGATGCACAGTCTGTTTTAAGCCCATCTATAATTCGTTCTACCTCTAATAAGTCAGTGTCGTACAATGCAAAAGAACTAGAATTGTTGGTATGGTCGAGTATATTCTCCAAGTCGACGTTTGAAGTGGGAGCGTTTTTATGTGAGATTTTTTCGGCTAAAGATCTGCCAACGTTAATGAAATAACTGTTTATTGTATTAAGTGATTGGTGTGGAGAGTCAGAAATAGTTAGGAGTTCTTTAGGGTGTTTTGTTTTTTTGGTCGTGTTTGTTATTTTTTTAATGACTTTCCATAGTTTTTTATTATCGTCTTTAGCGTTTTGTATCTCGTTTTGTTCATACGTTCTCTTTACTTTACGCAGTAAGGTATTACAGAAGTTTTTGTAGCGTTTATAAGTTAGTTTTGCTGTTTCGTTATCCGGCGCTAAGCTTGATTTTATGTGAAGTTGATCTCTATTTCGCATACACCTTAGCAATCCTGGAGTTATCCAAGGCTTAATAATTTTTTGACGTCTAGATATAGATATCACTTGAGTATTTTTTGCGATAACTGATTGGAGGCATTGCGTTAGGTAGTTTAGACAATGGTTTGGATCTTCAGACTTATAGATTGGCTCTAAACTCGCATCTTGTAAATCATTAGCTAATCCTACGTAATTTATTGTTGCTTTAGTTGTGGTAGTATAATGTCGTGATTTTTTCAGATTCATGCATAGCAATACTGGATGGTGGTCTGTTATAGTTTCCTGCGGAACTATTGAAATGGTTGTGCATTTTGTTTTAATAAGGGCGTGATCCAGGCAAGTGTTACTACCACTACGCGTGACTAAGGCATGTGCTGGTAGCAAGCCATGCGTAGCGGCCAAAGTCAGGTATCTTTCGCCGATTGTGTCAATTTTAGTTGGGTTTATAGCTATATTTATGTCACCCATAACTAAAATATGTTCACATGGCGAGACCTGCTGCAATACTGAGTCTAAAGAAGTGAGGAATGGATCAATTTTGGAATAAGATGGTGATCTGTATAGTCCGATAATTGATATACGATTTTCGACGGTAGCAACTAAACAATTACAATCTTGGAACTCGGGCTCTCTAATTTGGACGTTTAGATTTTCCTTGTAGTATATTATAACCCCGTCATTTTGTTTAGGGTTCACCGATGTTGAGGCATGGCTGTAGCCATCCAAGATTGGAATTACAGATGATATACGAACTGTACACGGACTAAATAAATAAATAATATATTCACTACTAAATACTTTTAAAAATTGTATCAGTATTCAAGTAATTGGCTTTAAAAAGATACCTACACACATTTAAATATAGGTATATGTCTGAGACGTTAACTTACGTTTCCTATGTGGACAAATAAGTGGAAAATTTGAGACACAGTATCTGCCACCTATTGTTATATCTTTATATTAAAAATTCATGCTGTTAGTTTATCATCTGTGTAAAGTTTTCTACACGACTTTATTTAAAAAAAGCGTGAAATAAATTCTCACGCATTAAAATGTGGAACATATTTTCTCACATTAAAAGTTTAATTAATATTTTATGTACCGTTTCCCGAATATGGACGTAGTTTAGTTTACAAATCGTAAAAACTTCTGAATGACGCTTTGGAAAGCTTTAAAGTACTTTATATCAAAAGACATTATTTAAGCAATAAAGCTGCTTTCCGACTGTTATATCAGTTGATATAGTTTAGGTAATACATACGCTGGCACCGTGGTCAGTATATTTCTGAACTTAGGCAATAAAACTTATCAAGGCACATTGTTTGAACCGTTTAAAATGCAAGGGAGTTTGTGACAAGAAACTTTCCTTGCGGTTGGTGGTCACTTTCTACTTTTTCTCTTATGTTTAAAAGTAAATTGAATGTACACGTGAATCAAATCATGTCAACAGCCGTGGGTCTATTCTGTTACTATCTCAGCGTGTATGAGTACGGTGAAGTTCACAAAGTAAACAGTCAGTCAGTCAATCAGTTGATGCAATCAAGATGGAGTGACGGTGGCATATTTATATAATAGACCAGATGGTCAGTATCAAAGTTTCGATTCTCACAATAGAAAATGTTTAGCTTCTTTTTCATATTTTTTTTAACCCATTACAACCAACATCTACACAGTAAATATACTTATGGAACTTTTATACCGTATAAATAATTTTAGGGCAGGAGAACATTTTCCAGTACATGTCGCTTCCAAATCAAGAGATGCATCGTTTCATTCCTCTTTTGATTACTCTTTCAATAAGGCATGGTCATTTAGCTAATGAGCGCTCTCTAAAGTAAATAACTTGAACAAAGTCTACGTCAGTGAGATCCAGGCAACAGTTTCAACCTTTGATACTCGCTTCCAGTTGGCACTGGCGACTTGTTAAGAAAATAAAAATATCACCTGCCAAGCTTACAGTCAAAGAAATTCTTTAGATTACTGTAGAACGGTATAATTTAGTTATTTTTTCTTTCTTTTCAGAGTTATGTTTATGATTTAGATAGCAACTCACGAGTTTCTCTCGTTTGAGATGCTACAGTTTCAATGTTGTTGCTGAGAGATTAGTGAAGTAATGAGAAGCACTGATTGTCTTCTTTAGTTATCTTGCTGATGAAACTTTAATTAATGTTCCTTGCAGGCCAACTTGTAACTTGTACTGCTGCTACTGATGTCCTATTGTTCAGCAGGTACAGTTGAAATATAACTTGTGTCAAACAAACTAGTGCAAAATAACAGGCTGATAGAAGTAAATTAAAAATCCAATAATAGAAAGATTCAAGACTTTTTCTCTTGTTATAGTACTAGTTTATATTGGTCTACCAGCATCTCATGGCACAAATAAATAATTAGAATAAACGATTTTCATATGGTAATTGTCTATGATCCACTGTCAAGTCGGAGTACTTACATGTTGAGTCAACTATACTTGAGTGTTTGTTTATTTACTCGAAAAACTTATATTTCTGGATATAATGAAGAAAAAATCACTGCGATCTTAACCGAGAAATAATGGTTTTAATGTTTACAAAAATATTTGTGAAAAAGAAGGTGCAATCAACGACAACCTGCGATTTTAAAGTGCGCTCATACATTGACCGGTTAGTAGGAGTGATAGAAAGTGAATTTTGATACTTTATTTTTCGTGAATATGATCGTAATCTTATTTTTATGTAACACAAAAAGAATTTATTAAGCGTGATCATTTGATTGAAATGCTGGAGGAACGATTCATTGTAAATACATCAATATATTCATCATCCTCTTCATCAGATGAATTCATCAGGTGGGATATTTGTAACCATTTTCAGATTTGAATTTTACGGGTGTTTTTAAGGGGTCGCCAAATGGTCAAAATGCGGCCATTATTAAAATAATAATTAAAATTTAAAAAAATTAAAAATTAAAAAGCTTTTCACCCTCCTTCTCTATATAAAGTTTGACTATGCCAAACATGCGTCTGCGTAATTTTCATAAAAAGGGGAACAAGTTTCAATTATTATTATATGTACCATAGATGATCAACTAGCTGATCCATCGTTTTGTTCATGAGTGATGTGGTCCAGTTTTATTATATGTATAGAAATATTATTTAGTGGAAAATATCAAGATGGTTTAATCCTACTTCCCAATTATTGCCTACTAAAAATTTTAACTTCCCCATTTGCCATGAGATTCTGGTACACCTATAATGAAACGAAATTCATCGTGTTGGTTTATCACGTGGCGTAAACTAAAAGTAAAATGAGAGAAACCGTTCCGATAGGCTCTTTGCAAATCTCAGATAAATTATGCGCGATTAATTCAGTCGACTTAGTATATGCAGATACCGATAGAGCTAAACATTGAGAACAGCATTTATAATTTGCAAGACCTGAAAACCATTTGGTATTCCGCTCACGTCCGCCCCTTGAGATAAGTTTCAGCCACAATTACCTGACCGTTCAACCGTCAGGAAATATATTGGCACCTTCTGCAAGCTCGCTCGCATTCGCGCCACCCCGCGCCAATATCTACGATCTGATTTTGATCGCCACAAAAAATACACGAAGAAAACACGAGTTCCCTCTACCAAAGCCAATTTATTAATAAGCAAATTTCTAGTCAACACAAGCTACAGCATTCAAAAACTTTACGTCTCTCAGCGTTACCCTTCTTTTGATAAATAAAATAAATCTCGAAACAAAACATTTGCATGATTAATGGCTATTTATTTTTTCTTCAAAACCGACAGTTCTCGAACAAAGACTTTGTGATTATTGTTGAAGTACACAATGAAATCAAACGACAACTTTTAAAAGGTCCCTAATGGACAAAAGGCTATCGATCAAATTACAAAGAAAGTTTTGCTCAGTACACAAAACAATCGATGGCGGCAAGCCGGCAAATATTTCACTGGTCATATTTTTTCAGTAAAATTTTGTCATTTCTTTCATGGAGGATTGATGCTGGGCCACTTTATCATCGCAAAATGCTAATATGTAGACGTTTTAGTGGCTATAAATTGCCGCCAAGGGAAATGCGTATGTAAATTCATAAAATTTGAAAGTATTTTAAGATATAAAGAAAATCAAAGGGCGGCTTAGTACCGCGGTGGAATGTTGGTAGAGTCAAAAGGGCTGTATAGAGCGGCCGCAATATTCGGAGCCCCTCGATTTCGGGATGGAATACTTGGGGCGGCATTCATTCGATCGCAATCTCTATGCTAACAGCTTGCGATTCTGATCTTCGTTTAGCGGAATGACCGCAGTCACCCCGGTTCCTGTGACGCTTACGAGTATTCCTTACACGTTCACTCCACAGAAGTTTTCAGAAGTTTTTTATGGACACGAGGAACGCTCGCCCCTAAGATTTTCTTTTCTGGATGACATAAAACCATTCAGGGTTGAAAATATAAAAAAAGCTGAACATTTGTGCTTTCGTTAAATAGTAAAAATGTTATAGTTCAATCTCTTTTGATCTGGCGATATTGGAAAGTATAAAATGTATTGTAAATAAATTGATGGTAGTAATAAATGAGAAAAGTCAAGGAATTTATTTGGTACCGTGAATGGTAAAGTGTTGATAGAAGAAGTTAAATAAATTTTGAAATAGGAATGACTTAAATGACGGTTCAGCGGGTGCCTCGCTAGTTGGTAACTCAATAGCAGTGACAAAGCGAGCGCTGGACGGAACACAAGCATACCTACCCTCGACCTCGTCCATGCAGATTGTGGCGGATATTCGTGCAGGCAGCTCGGCTAACGTACAAGATTCAAGTAAATCTCTTACCAAAAACAGGTTTGTGGAAACGCTACGTGTACCTCGCTTCAAAAACTCTTTGTTGAACCAAGAAAACATGTGTGCACAATTTTCTTTAGTCTAAAAGAAAACCTTCATTTTGGTTGAATTAATTCAAATCTTTTTTTCTTAAATATTTAAAGTATAATTCAATAACGTATTTGACAAAACTTGAAGAGGTTCTGACATTTTTATCGACTTCAAAAAAAGGAGGTTTACAATTCGTCTTGAACTTTTTTTTTTAGTACCTATGTCAGATGTAGATGGAACAAGATGTTTAGAAACACAAATAATAAACAAAAAAGCCGTACCAATACGAATTGGTTCGGAACGTGCACCGGAAAACTTATATCCGCTGATATCTAATATTTTACTTATACAGAAATAATTCGAGAAACAAAAAGAATGAGGGGTCAAAAGCAGATGGTCCGCTTTTATAAAAATGTTGGAGGGTTGTGAAATATGACACAGTGTTATTTCTTCGCACACCCGGTCAAGAGTTATTGCATTCCATTATACGTTTTCTCTATCTAAAGGAAGCCATTTTCACTAAAGAAGAACTATGCCGTCTAATTTTTATTTCACTTATCATTTTTATTGCTTTGAAAATTTTCATTTTCAACACACGTGTTACTCGACGTGAACCTTGTACAGATTGTCATATCTTTTGTGGCTTTGAGCAGAGCGAGGAAAGTAACTAATTATCTACTAGTTATGTTATAATTTATATCTTCATATAAAAATGGGTGCTTTGTAATGGTCGAGCTATCGGGGCGGTCCTTTTAACATGCCGAGCTGCGTAAGAGATCGACAATAGACTCAGTGGCTTGGAAGGGGACACCTTATCTTTACTACATTGTGTCCCATGTCACATGAAACGCGAGTGGCGGCCTCAGGCCATGAACGGATTTCACATTCATAATGAAGATTAAGCAAAATATATTTTAGCTCGTTCGCTTTGTACCGCGCCGTGTGTAATTACCTATATGGAAGCTAACGGCGTCGATACTAAATGTAAATATGCTCTTAAATAACTTTTGTTCAAAGGGCTTGATGGAAACACATTTACTTGAAGCTTTCGCTCCATTTTCGAGCTAACCGTGGTTCGGTGGTCGTTAAGCTGTCAAATTAGACCAACTCGTCCTCACTGTCATTCGAAAAAGAAAAAAGTGCAATTTTCTTTTATCGCGTGACCTGAAAGTTTGGATATTATTGGTGACGTTGGCGGTTTTAGACAGGTTTCTCTAATGATGTCTTTAAGGTTACGTAATTATATTTTAATGGAGCTTCTAGCTATGGTTTATTTCATAATTAGAAGTTAATGGAAACAGTATAGAATTGTTGCTCCGATAATTTATAATTTACTCGACACTATCAGCTCGGGCGCCGCCGGAAATTAATTGAGCAGCACTGATAATAATTGAATTTTCTCGTTCAAAGGAACCACTTTTAGGAAAGAAAATATACAGTTATAAATAAGTACTGCCAAATAAATGTTAAATACAATTTATGATAAGAGAATTCTTCGGTATTTTATTAAGTAGGTTGCTATGTAGATGACATATTTTTGGTTGAAATAAGTGACAAACGCTGGTGGAAATCTTTTGTTTTAAATTCCTCATATTTCCGTTACCCTACAGGTACAGCATGAAATTGAAGTCTAAGCTGGATTGAATAGTTGTATTTCATAAAAGAGTTTAAAATGGAACACCTACAATATTTCAACCTTCAAATCTCAATAAATCGTCTAGGCGTGGTAACGAGCTCGCTGTGGCGTAGTCTCTGCGGATACGTATTTTATTGGATTCACTGAAACGTTTTTCAGGTCCAAAGGATTATTTACGAGCGTCTGCGCTGCTTGCAGAAATGCAGATGGACACAAAACGCGTATAACTTATGTATCTACGGACTCTGCTTTTTGTATTTGAAATGTTAATCTTGAAATTTGTTGCTGTAGTGTGTTCCTGTTGTTTCTTGTAAAATGTTCAGGGAGTTGAACTCATAATGTTGTCTCACTTTATATATTTCTAGAAAATTTTAGTATCAGAATAATATTCTACAAGTGTTGTGGAACAATAAAGCATAAATAGTTTGCAGAAACACTTACTGTACTATAGTGTAAAAAGTAAGAACGGCTTATATTAAAAATTTACGCGTTATATCAACTAACAGATTAACAAAAAAATTATAATCGTATAAAACAATTACCTACATTCTTACGCCGCTAGTTGGATTGGGTTTAGCAGTCCAATCAAACTTTTTGCTTCTTAAAATTAAGGTAAATAAGGAAAGAATTGTTTATTCACGCCAAATTTTCGCAGAGATCACTTTATCGAGCTTTTACTTTAAAAAAGTTATATTCTAAAAACAATGTATACTAAGAATATAAATACGAAAGTGTGTTTATTTGTTTGTCTTTTTTACGAGAAACGATGGAGCAGTGCATTGCTGTAATTTTTGGTATGGATATAGGAACAGGAACTGGAGGGACTGACGTAGGCTACTTTCTTTTTCTGGAAAATGTACTAAATTTACACGCGAACGAAGTTGCAGGGAGCCCCTACTTTCACGCAGAAACTCATGCCGTTTTACCGATCATTAAATATTATTTTCACTTGGCCTCACATGTCTGACAATAATATATAATACCTATACAGTATCTCGAGTACAAATAGCAATAATAGTATTAACGCAAAGCTTATAATATAAAGCTTATAATACCAACTATATCCAAGCACACTATGCCACGACTACCTCTAATTGGCAGCGCACAGTGCCGTGGCGCGCAGTATTGTCCCGTGATATAAGAGTACGAGCAGAGAGGAGCAGGTGGTCAGCGTGATTAATTGCCCACTGAGGAGCTTGGGATGCCTCAACCTATTTATTTATACCAACGTAAGTGCACCTCGATCGGAAACTTGCCAGCGACGAATCTGTTGGGGATACCCAGATACCCTGATTCTCGGGTACCCGCTATGAGATTTTTCTCTTTGCATCCTTATGTTTTTCTTGTGAACTTATTTGCTAACGTGATCCAATCTGCGTAACTACGGTGAGAGGTAATGAGGTTTTCCTGTGGGCCTTTTATAGGTTCTTACTTGGTTCTTGTATTTAGCTTTTTCTGATTTTGGGATGTAATCTTGTGTGTTACTTTTGGATAGAGTTGAGATTAAACTATTTGTAGTTCAAATAAGCCCTTCACTAGTAAATCCTTAACATAATAAAAATCCTTCTAATATTATAAATACGGAAGTAACTCTGTCTGTCTGCTTCGCTTTTACGCTTTAATAAGTTAATTAATATTGAAATGGACATAAGCTCCTTTATTTCCTTTTTTTAAGTGGAAATCATCTAATTACTGCTCCCGCTCTAGAGTACAGTGGAAGAGAGTGTCAGACTTGTACTGACCAAAAACTCAGCCTGTTCCTTCAATTGCCCTTACGTTTCGGAGCTACAGTATATCGTTAATACATTTCCACAACCCCAGCAGGCAATGTCCCTGTCGGACCCCGTCAATTACTTTATTTGCTTGAAAAACAGCTAGTAGCAGAAGTTTATTTTCTAAAATGACTTTGACAATTAAAAAGATTAATAAAATGTTTGTGTTACAATCATCATAGGACACAAAATCTTCCATATCCACAATTACAAAATTTCAGATACAGAATTTCTTTACCAATTTAACCCTGTTACATATTATCTGTTCTTCCTATCCGTATCGCATTGCTCTTCCGTTCCGTTCTCATAGCTTTTCAATTCTTTCGCGGTCTGCGAGCGTGACTCCGCAAATTTTCCGGCTTCTAAATCGACTGCTTTAAAATTGTATGTTCTTCTAACCCACCACCCATCTCTATACTGCAGACCCTAAGATAGAACCAGATTACAGTATTAATCTTGCTAAAATACATCATGTGAAAAAGAGGCTCTAGTATTCTATTCTCATTTTGTTTCCTTATATAGTTTTCCTTTGGTAATGACCAAAGAAACCATTATACTAGAAATAGAATATGAAAATAGCACTTACAGCAAAAGCAGACATTTCAGTTCACTTTAACTTGAAGTTCCATTTTTATTCCAAATAAAGCCGAGCATATAAATATTTATAGAGGCTTATTAAAATACACTAGTAAATAAACGTCTAGAGCGATCAAGGAATTTCCCCTGCTATTATAGATGTCACTACATACACAAATCACGAAACATTCTTACACGCGATAGACAAAACATAAATTAGTTCCTAGTTATACTACTGGAACCATCATTAATAATGTCAAACTGTCATTATTAGGCGCTTAATAAACACGAAATTATATCAACTCCATTTACAAACAACAAAATTGGCCTGCTTAGTTCGTTCACCTATAAAATTGAGCTTCATATAATATAATAGTTTCAAACATTTGATTATTTGTTTGAATGCAATGCCATTTTTCAGGTAGATAATAGATAGATTCTGTAGCATTATGCTACAGAATTAAATATCTACCTGTAAAATGTAATACTGCAAAGGGCAATAGACTCTTTTTGTTAGACAGAAAGGAATCTCATACAAAAACGATAAGGTAAGAACGCAAAGAAAAATGTTTTTAATTAGTGCGGCCAAAACAAAAATATTACAATATATTTTGCTTTATGAGTTGTATTGTAAGTAGTGTACGTTCCCCTAAACTATTTATAATTTATTTCAAAGAAAGTTCTAGTATTATGTAGGTTCTAGTATTAAATTATTTGGTAATAACACTCAATCTATTGGTCTAATGAACCAAAGACTCAAATACATAGTCAAGATCAAGATCAATCTTACGTCATGGATGCTATTTTGAATTCTGAGTACCTATTATGATAGATTTTAGAGTTAACTGGAGAGTGAAGCGTAGTTTAATATAGAAATCCAGCAAGAAAATGATTCAAGCAGGCACAAAAGAGAGATAGCCTTATTTTCAAGGACTATTGTCTACTTTCCACACCTACAACAAAAAAAATATAACAATACTACAAGAGATAAAATATTTTAGGTTAGTCTTTTCCTAACTATGATCGGGTCGACTTCCAGCCTAACCAAAAGCAGCTGAGCTGAGTTTAACATGCAGCGACTGCCTATACGGCCACAAGTAGCTGTGTAAAACTATACCCCTTGAAAAAACTGGTGTCAGATGTTGTAGCTTATGACTACACATAACGGCTGTTAAAGATATACAAATGACAGCCGGGACCAACCGATTAACATGCTTTCCAGGGCAATGAGGAAGTCCGATGGCTAACCAAGTCCGGTGGATAACCGAACCCCAAAGGGTGATGGCCATCCGGATGATCCGGGGATACCGCACGGTCTCCGGCGAGGCTGCAAACCTCCTAGCTGGATTGCCGCCATTGGATCTAGAAGCGAGAGCCCTTGCGCTCCTGCATGAGGAGCGCGTAAAGGCGCTTCGTCCGGGCGAAACTCTCCTGCCGCGACTTGTTGCTGCTCGGCGGACGGAGCACCGGCGCGAGATCATGGCGGCATGAGAAGAGCGACTATTGCAATCCAGCGCTGGGCACGCCACAATAGCGGCGGTAAAACCCCTCTTTGAGGAGTGGCTAACGAGGCGTCATGGCGTCCTTACCTTCCGCCTAATGCAGGTGCTAACCGGACATGGTTGTTTCGGGAGCTTGTGTCGGATTCGGCGGGAGGAAACACTCGGGTGTCACCACTGCGAGGATCGCCCTGAGGACACGGTGGAAAATACAGTGCAGATTTGCCCCGCTTGGGGAGAGCTCCGCCGTGACCTCGTAGGGGCGATAGGCGGTGACCTCTTGCACCCGGCCCTGGTTCAATCCATGGTCCGGAGCGAGGAGGCATGGGAAGCAGTCACCTCTTTTTGCGAAGCAGTTCTGCAAGCGAAGGAGGTGACAGGACGTGCGAGGGAGAGGCGAGTCCTAAAGAAGACGCTACGGGCGTCGGGAGTCGCAGGGTGACTCCCAGCCACCGTAGGCGTGGGCCTGTGGGCTGCGAGCAATGGGTAGCTCGCTGCCTGACTGAAACCAGGCCCGTGTAGACGGCGCGTAGTATTCCACGTGCCCCTCGAAGAGTGTCAGCAAAATTGTCGGGCCCACAAGGGAGCCGTTGCCTGCCGGGGTTGCGAAATTGTTCGAAAGAGTTACCGCGGCCTCGGAACACGAAGGACATATGATGGAACACGGATGGATTTTAGTCAGTAAAAATCTGACACACCCTCCCGCTTCGCTCAGATCGGGAGGCAGTCATTGGATGATTTCCCATCCTTAAAAAGAAGGGGGCAATGAGGAATCTTGATATGTTAAGTTACTAATCCACGGACCGACCTTGGCAAGCATTGCTTAACCCATGCGCTGTTATATATAGTCACGAGATCCTCTAAAAAATACTAGTATTGAATACTGAAAAACTTAGCAGACATACAAATCTACCACCAAAAAAAGCTTTTTAGGGCTGGTTGCGGGAATCTTCTAACAAGATACCGCGGCCCCGGAACTTAAAGGCAGCTGAAGGAACAGGGTGAGTTTTTAGACAGTAGAAGTCTGACACTCCTTTCCGCTCCACCCAGAGCCCGGAAAAAGTCATTCGATGATTTTCCCACCTGAAAAAAAAAGGTTCCGTAACGGAACCCTTATAGATTCGTCATGTCTGTCTGTCCTTCTGTCCGCCCGTGTGTCACAGCAACTTTATTCCGAAAATATTAAGACTAGACAGAAGAAGCTTGGCAGGTAGATGTATTCTGTGAACCGCTTTATGATTTTTATACCAAAATTATATTAAAACTAGTATTTGCGTGTTGCGCGAGGTGCAAGCACATCGCGTGCTAATGAAAAAAAAAAGGGGGGGGGGTGATGGGGGGAGATGGGGGGGTTTAGTATTTGCGTGTTGCGCGAGGTGCAAGCACCTAGAGTGCTTGTGAAAAAAAAAATGGGGGGGGAGATGGGGGGGGTTTAGTATTTGCGTGTTGCGCGAGGTGCAAGCACCTCGCGTGCTCGTGAAAAAAAACAAAAAAAAAAAGTGGGGGGGGTGATGGGGGAAGATGGGGGGGTTTAGTATTTGCGTGTTGCGCGAGGTGCAAGCACCTCGCGTGCTTGTGAAAAAAGAAAAAAAAAATGGGTGGTTATGGGGGGGGGGGTTGCAGAAGTATTTTGACTAAAGCATTGCCCCTCTAAATGAATCTGAAAAAAAAAATGTTCCAAGTCTCTTAATTTCCGAGATCCGCCTAAAGGGGGTGAGAAGGGGGGTGGGGGGGGGCGACTTTACCGACCGGCCCGGTTTTTACTTTACCGAGCCTCCTCTATACGAATCCGTAAAAAAAAAATACGGGTCTCGTAGTTTCCGAGATACGATAGGGAGGGGGGAAAAGGGGAGGTTTGGCACTTTTCCCGTAGGTTTGAGAGTTACTTGTTTACGAATCTGTCAAAATATACCCACCTCCCCATCCACCATCTGGGAGAACAATTATGTCAATGAGTGAGTCAGTCAGTCAGTCAGTGGTAATCTAGCTTTATATAGTATAATAAAAATAAAATAAGAGGGGCTCCCCATACATGGAGTTGAAACTAAAAATATATTTTTCAGTCCAACTCGCACTCTTTTCTTTGCCAATTTTTTTATTACTTGGGTCAAATCGCCTTTAAAGCGGTGATGTGAATATGTTGGAACACCTATGCCTAAAAGTAACTTATTCACTTTTAAACCATTTGTAGAAGGCTATCTAGTTTTATTTGGTACAAGTATAGTATTGTATGTGATGTATTAGTACTAGTAAGTAGATAAAAACATTGCTATGTCTTTGAGAAACCCTCTCTGATGCTCGGATTTAACAACACTGACTAAAGTTTCATAGCAACAGTTTAATATGTAGTTGATATGTGTGTATTTTGAATTTATATTTTAATTTATAATTTATTTTATTTTAATCCACTTGTCGCAGCCCAAGTATTAATGCTAGCTTAGAATACTTTAGGATTATTTTTAAGTTCAAGTAAGTTTTTTTAAGTATCAGGACTGCAATAGGCCCAGTGCAACGGTAACTGGGGTGTCCTAAACTTGTCCACGATACGCGGAGCTATAAACGTTGCTTACAATAAACAAGGTTACACAATAATCTACAGGCTCTCCGGCCGACAACAATCTATAGCCTCCGAGGCCTTACAAATAGTTACAAATAACACTCACCTGAGCTGTAGACGGCAACCTAGGATCTGTTTGATCACGTCCAAAGTGTTTGTATGTAATATGAGATGAGTAATTGAAACGTGTGATGTAAGTCAAGTGTGTTCTAGGACGTTCCCAAGGCGTCAATCTCCAGATGGCGCGGGTCCCACAGCATCACAGCCTAACTCGTTTCCAGCAAGCGCGCGCTACGCGTGGTAGGCAATAAGGCGATGTGTTCCGAGAAATATCCCTGGATTCTCGTCAATCCGGGAGTACAAAGTTCAATTAAACACTGTTCACAATCAATCCGCTCATATCTCGCGAGATCCAATTCGATTTCCAACAAATTCCGCGTGCCAGCTGACCGACGACAATACGGCGCATAATCAACAATATCCCGGGGTTTTTGACAAATGGGGATTTCAACTTCAAACAACAAATAATTCGCGCCTCAATTATCGGTCTCAACAGGCGAATCCAACGATATTTTACCAATTATAATTAACTCAAGAGGGTCCCGACGACCGGCATTTTTTCCAACCAAGCAAAGTCTATGTCAAAGTCAAGTAATGTCAAAATCAAATTCTTTATGTCAAAAGGGTGCGTTCTGTTTCACGTCGGACCGAACATCTACCCCCCCCCCGGACGGGCCTACCCGTCCGCTAATCAATTGGAAGTCTTGACAAGGTTGCAAATTCAACACAGCTTCAATGCGGCCAAATACCGTAGCTAGTTCATTAAAGGTGAGAACGGTGTCTCCCAACAATCTCCGCCAGCGTCCCTTTGCCGCTTTCACCGCGGCCCCAAAAATACCCCCCCACTGGGGGGCAGGCTGGCGGGTCAAACAACCAAGTGACCCCTTGGCGGGCCAAACTATCACCAATATCATCCTGGCTCTCATTAAGGAAGGCGTATACCTCCTTCAAATAGTTACTTGTACCCTTGTAATTCGTACCGCAATCAGACCTAATCAACGAAGGTAACCCACGGCGAGACACAAATCTTTCCAAAGTCGCCTCAAAGGCCTCTGTCGAGAGGGAGGTTACCAGATCCAAATGTACTGCCTTGGTTGACAGGCAGACAAACACACAAATAAGCCCTAACAATCTTGCTATTACGAAGGGTGGACGTCTTCAACAAAGGGGGACCAACAAAATCCGTTACGACACCAGCAAAGGGCCTCGTCTCATTGACGCGATTAGCCGACAAAATCCAAAATTCTCGCTGCAGAATGGCCAACAGCGCATTGCAACCGGCATGCGAGTTCTTAGTGTGACGATCAGTCACCAACAATTGAACCAAGTTCAGTTATAACAAGGGCAGGAGCACCAATTTTAGGGTAAGGACAACTCACAAGGGTGATTTCAAACCAGGTCCTTCCCTCAACAGTGGTGACAGCCGTTTCGCCAATTCCCCAAATCCTGCCTGAAAGGTCGTTCACCTTCAGGCCAACCTGTCCCGCTAACCAAGACGACAAAAGGCAACCCCGGACTCCCGT
Organism: Tholera decimalis; assembly: GCA_943138885.2. Classification (NCBI taxonomy): domain Eukaryota; kingdom Metazoa; phylum Arthropoda; class Insecta; order Lepidoptera; family Noctuidae; genus Tholera; species Tholera decimalis. The sequence goes on along the minus strand of OW964564.2, from coordinate 18,563,776 downwards.
GCCCAAAATGGCACGGACCACAATTGAGTCACCCAAGGGTCCCCAGACCTTGACCGAGGCCGTTGGCAACAAAACCGTCTTGATCGGGGGGGTCCTTTAGCGGGCAGGCGTCAATCTCTTAGTGATGCCTGGGCGGCGACCGATCGCCGCTTCCAGGCTGCCTTCGTTCACGACGAGGCCAACAATCCAAATATTCGTCTGCGCGGTGTCCCGAGCCGCTTGCCATCACTGGAGGGGCATATCCCACCGGATGCCCGAATGGCGGAGGGCGCGACTCCAGCCGGGGACGTTCCGCCAACGGAGGGGAAAGGCAGCGGCGCCGACCCGGCCACTGCTGCCTAGCAGCCAATGCGCGTTCTCCCTGACGAGGGAAGACCAAATGGCGCTCGTGGGGCTCCCGTTCAACTTGCGCGGGGGGTGGAGTGCGGCGTACAGAATCGCGGGTCTCAGCCCGGTGCTCGTCTCCGGGGTACCCCCCCTTGCACGAACCCCCCTCAGAAGCTGGTCTGCTGGAGCGGTTCGCGTTGGCGCACAAAATCTCCAAGTGGGACCCCTTACAAATTCTACACGGGCGGGGGTCGGGGCAGTCCCGATGAAAGTGGGCCCCCAAGCACGAGAAGCACAAACGGCGTGCGTTGACAATGCGGCGGCGGGCACTTACGTGCAAATTCAAAAAGGCCGGGCAACGCGCCATGGCATGCCCTGTTGCCTTACAAAAGTCACAATGATGAGGACTCCGGGCACCATCAAAACGGGGGGCGGGGCGGACATCAACAGGCCCCCTGGCCCGAGGACTCCGGGCGCCGGCAAAACGGGGGGCGGGGCGATCATCAACAGGCCCCCTAGCCCGAGGACTCCGGGCGCCAGCAAAACGGGGGGCGGGGCGATCATCAACAGGCCCCCTAGCCCGAGGACTCTGGGCGCCAGCAAAACGGGGGGCGGGGGGAACATCAACAGGCCCCCGAGCCCTAGTCCGTCCCTGGTCTCTGGGCTGAGAATGTAGTGGGGGTGACCCCGTGGCGCCACGAGTGTTATCCGCAAACCGACACTCGTCTTCCAAAAATTTGAGGAGGTCGTCAAAGGGGGGAAGATGGGTGGCACTATCCCCACCATACTTCTGCTCAAAACGTGACCTCAACTCCACGGGGAGCAACTGCAGCACTATATGCACCAACAAGTAGGACCAATGTTCCACCGGTAACTCCAAGCGTCTCAAAGCGTTGGTTGCTGAAACCAACGGGTTCAGCAAGTCAGTGCGCAACGTCGACGTGCTGACAATGGCCGGTAGCCCCAAAATCTGGTCGATGTGCACATCAGCCAGGCAGCGCTTGTTCTGATACCGTCGGGAGAGAAGCTCCAGAGCGGTCGGGTAAGAGGAATCCGTCACCGGCAAGTGCTGCACCAAGGCTCTGGCTTCGCCCTCCAGGACAGACAATAAATAGGCCAGCTTCTGGGCAGGTCCGAGGTCCGAGCGTGCATCGACAAGACTCTCAAAGAGATCTAGGAAGCCCAGCCAGTGGTCCAAGCAACCGTCAAAATGTGGCAGCTCCAGGGTGGGCAGCCTACTCAATAGTCCAGGGCCTGCAACAACAGGGGTCTGCGGCTTGGCCGCATCAGGCACCCGGCTCTTCAAAATTTCCCGCGCTCGTAGACATATGACATCCCCCAGGTGGATAATCTGGTCATAGTCACCCAAAATCTTATCGCGGGCTGTCTGATCCATCACCCCCAAATCCACGTCCATGATGTACTCGTTGAAGTGCGTGAGCGCAGCATCAGCTGACTTGATCCTCTCAATCACTTGCCCATACCGAGCAAGGGTGAGCTCTTCCAATTCCACACGCTCAACAGTTGCAGCTGCCGATGTGAACCATCTCAACTGTGAGGTCAATCCCGCAGCAGCCTCCTTGACTGCCCTTAATGAGGCCATTGCAACAATCAAATATTAATACAAAACACCAATCAACAACCAACAATCAAATATTAAACAAACAGCAATGACTTGTTAGTCGACCAAATAATCTCAACAAATTAAAAATTCAAATTCAATTATTTCAAGTCCAAATCCGACCCTGTACTTATTCCAAGTATGAATCTAGCTTGCTAAGGATGGCTAGTTACAAAATAAATAACAATTGAATGTATAATACAATGCTGGATCAACCTCAAATAAATATCAAGAAGCACAACAATTGACTGTATAATATTGAGCCGGAGAATCTCTAACAACAATCCAATAAACAAATAAATGCAATAAGTCAATCCACACCATTCAAGTCTTGTTATGTTAGACTATGTGTAATTATTATTTAGATAACCCTTTAAATTCAGATCAATGACATTCAATTATTAATTGCCACAAATACCAAACAACTTTTACAACAATATACCAACTTATGTACCAAATACAACCAATTCCTAATTTCACAAATAAATCTTACTTGTCAATTCAACAAAGGGCTACAGTACAAATTACAAATACAACTTCAATTGATTCAACTTCAATTAGATAGCCCGGATGACATGGTAATATATTCAAAACTTGTTAAGTTATAAGTTGTGTTAAGTAATTAAACTCAAGTTTTAAGTTTTCAACAATATTCAAAACTTCCAATTAAACCAGTGGATCTTATATTATAAGAGCCGCGCTCTGCTACCACTTTGATCAGGACTGCAATAGGCCCAGTGCAACGGTAACTGGGGTGTCCTAAACTTGTCCACGATACGCGGAGCTATAAACGTTGCTTACAATAAACAAGGTTACACAATAATCTACAGGCTCTCCGGCCGACAACAATCTATAGCCTCCGAGGCCTTACAAATAGTTACAAATAACACTCACCTGAGCTGTAGACGGCAACCTAGGATCTGTTTGATCACGTCCAAAGTATTTGTATGTAATATGAGATGAGTAATTGAAACGTGTGATGTAAGTCAAGTGTGTTCTAGGACGTTCCCAAGGCGTCAATCTCCAGATGGCGCGGGTCCCACAGCATCACAGCCTAACTCGTTTCCAGCAAGCGCGCGCTACGCGTGGTAGGCAATAAGGCGATGTGTTCCGAGAAATATCCCTGGATTCTCGTCAATCCGGGAGTACAAAGTTCAATTAAACACTGTTCACAATCAATCCGCTCATATCTCGCGAGATCCAATTCGATTTCCAACAAATTCCGCGTGCCAGCCGACCGATGACAATACGGCGCATAATCAACAATATCCCGGGGTTTTCGACAAATGGGGATTTCAACTTCAAACAACAAATAATTCGCGCCCCAATTATCGGTCTCAACAGGCGAATCCAACGATATTTTACCAATTATAATTAACTCAAGAGGGTCCCGACGACCGGCATTTTTTCCAACCAAGCAAAGTCTATCTGTCAAAGTCAAGTAATGTCAAAATCAAATTCTTTATGTCAAAAGGGTGCGTTCTGTTTCACGTCGGACCGAACATCCATTTATATTAAAAACCATTATACAACGTGTAATTTTAAGGGTATATACATACCAAATGCACGGCTTCTTTGGATGATAACAAACGATATAGCAAGGGTTTTGTAATCCTATGTCTACACGTGTGGAACTTTGTTGATTGTGGAGGCTAAATCGAAAGTCCCAGGGATTATTTTACTGTTGTTTATTAATAAAATATGGACACAAAATATTACACGTTCACAGTGGCAATGGTGGTCAGAACAAAGGGAAGAGGAAGTCGGTGTTGCCATACACATGAAACACCTAACCATAAATCTATATTTTTAACATTGCAATACCTATTTCACAACACCCTCCCTCAATGTTAAAACCCTATTTAAAACAATATCACCTTTAAGTTATATAACACAAAAAAAAACGATACTAATACAAACCCATACAATATTTAAATTTATCAAACTTTACTTTACCCAAAGGTTTAGTTAAAATATCTGCCACTTGTTTATCTGTGCTTATGTAATCAACACTTACAATATTATTATTTACCATATCGCATACAAAATTGACCTTAATATCAATGTGTTTAATTTTATGATGAAATTGCGGATTTTTACAAAGTTTAATTACAGACTGATTGTCTTCAAACAATTTCACACAACAAGTTTTACCTTCAAGATATTCAAAGAAATTTTTCAACCAACAAGCTTCGCTAACAGCTAAACTTAAAGCTACATATTCGGATTCGGTGGATGACAGGGCAACTGTAGTCTGTTTGCGAGAAACCCATGAAATTGTACAACCATAAATTTGAAACACATAACCACCAGTTGACCGTCTATCAACTTTGTCACCGGCCCAATCGGAATCAACAAAACCAATGATTTGCTTAATTTTATCTCTTTTAAAAACTAAGCTTATCTGTAAGCTCCCTTTTACATATCGTAGCACTCTCTTTAGAGCTACCCATAAATCATTACTAGCACAGGACTGGTACCTACTTAAAATACTTATGGAAAGACATAAGTCAGGTCTGGAACACAACATTGCATACATAAGTGAACCAATTACCTTTCTACATCTATGTTCTATTTCTGGACTCTCTGACTTATCTCTTTTTAGTACACTGTGATCAAAATTTTCTTCCATGGGGGTCACAGCAGCCTTACAATCTAACATATAACATGAAATCAACAATTTTTCAAGGTAAGTACTCTGATTTATTAATATAGTTCCCTCCCTTAAATTTTGCGTTAAATGCATTCCCAAATAATGACTAATTTGTCCCAGATCTTTCATTTTAAAGTTTTCATTTAACAATTGCTTTACATTTTCTATCTCTTTTACAACACTAGATGCTAACAATAAATCATCAATATACAGGAGTAAATACACTTTACACTCTGCATTTATTTTTGTATACAAACAATATTCATAATCACATCTTAGAAAACCTAATTTAGTTACAACATCATGAAAATTTTTATTCCAATTTTTGGGTGAGTCTTTTAAACCATACAAAGATCTTTTTAACTTAAACACATTATTATTCTTCTCACTAAAACACCCTTCAGTTAAAGATACATAAACATCACCCTCAATGTCATCATACAAAAAAGCACTACAAACATCTAATTGATGTATAGGTAAATTATATTCATTACAGAAAGCTAAAAATAACCTTACAGAGGTTAACCTTGCTACAGGACTATAAATTTCTGACAAAGACAAATCTTGTTTAAAACCCCTAGCTACTAACCTGGCTTTATGTGACACAATGTTACCTTTTTCATCTTTCTTACGTTTGAAAACCCATTTACAGTCAATAATATCACAATTGTTCGGCTTCTCTACACTTATCCATGTATCATTCTCAGTAAGTGCTTTCATCTCTACCTCCATTGCCTGCTTCCACTTATTACTGTCACTACTTGATACAGCCTCCTCATATGTTACAGGATCTTCATCACAAACTGTCAACAAACCCAAATCATAATCAACTAAACTATGTGGTATTTTTATTTTACTTCTGTCCCTTAGTTGCATCCTACCATTTGTTTCATTATGACTTATGTCATCACTGCTCTGTACCTCATTTATTATACTCTCACTTTCATTTGTGTTTACCTCCTGCTCTTTCTCTAGAATATTCTCCTCATCACTCAACACAACATTCTCCCCGTTTTGTACACACACATTTAAATTCTCATTTTCCACATATTTATTCTTACACAAGTTGGGCAAAAACACGACATCCTTGTGTACCTCTACCTTATGTTTATTACTAAAATATATGCGATACCCCTTTACATTTTCCCCATAACCAACAAACATGCCTTCTACACTCTTATTGTCCCATTTTAGACGCTTTTCTTTTGGTATGTGTACTGATACCTTACAGCCGAACTCATGAAAGTAATCCAAACTAATGTCTTTATTATAAAACAACTCATATGGGGATTTACCCTTGACTGGGCTAGGACCTGTTCTATTCAATGTATAGCAAGCTGTGTTAACTGCCTCTGCCCAAAAAACTTTACTCATACCATAAATCATGGCACGGGCAGCTTCCACAAGTGTTCGCATCTCTCTTTCAGCCCTGCCATTTTGTTGAGGGGTGTACACTACTGAATGTTGATGAATGATACCTTTTTCGTCCAGAAAAACTTTTAACTCGTTACTCATGAACTCTAAACCATTGTCGGTTCTCAAAACTTTTACTTTTCTTTCACATTCCCTTTCAACCTTTGCTACAAAGTTCTTAACACACACAGAAACTTCAGATTTTCTTTTCATAAAATACACAAAACGATAACCTGTACAATCATCTTTAAGTAACAGAAAATACCTTGATTCTCCTATTGAGGCATTCTCCATAGGCCCACAAACATCAGCATGGATTAAATCTAATTTTTCCACTGCACGACTTTCACTTCTAGGGTAATGTTGTCTATGCTGCTTACCACGTAAACAATTTTCGCATAAAGTGATATCACTGTTGTCTGCATAATTAATGTTATTCCTGGTTAATATATCTTTAATTTGAGTAAGATTTGATGAGAAAGCCTATTATGCCAAACTGAAATATTTTCTACCTTTTTGGTTATATGACAACATGACATTTCAAAAACATTAAAGTTGCGTTCCAGTTTGTGTATTTCAGTCAATGGTGCATTATCATACTTTGGATTATTATAAACAAAGTTAATTTTATAAAGCTTACAAGATCTATTAGCTGTTGCACAAACTTCCCCATGTTTATTTATAAATTCACAAACATTACTATTTGACACTAAACGCATACCCTTATCCAAAACATATCCTGCAGAAAACAAATTGAACTTTAAATCTGGAATGTAAGGTAGAAGATCCTTGTGTACAACACATTTGACAAAATAGTTTTAATGTACTTACAATTATTCCAGGCATAGACTACTACATTCCCAACACCTTTTACTTCTAGAAGGCTACCATTACCAACCTTTACTTTAGAGGAATAAGACTTATCACATAACGACATGAATAAGTTTTTGTCACAACACATATGTTCGCTGGCTCCAGTGTCCATGTACCAAATACCGCGTTCTGCACTACTGGTGCTTGAACACATAAATGCATTAACTTCACTATTTGACTCTTTATTTGTGTTTCCTTTCTTATTTTTCAGCTTGTAACAACTTTCCATGATGTGACCTCTCTTCTTGCAGTAATTGCATGTCCTGCTTTCCTTTTGTGTGCTTTTATTTCTGCAAACTTTAGCAATATGTCCTTCCTTACCACAATTATAACATTTCTTTATGCTAGCCAAAGCCACTATTTCCTTATTTTCAGAGCCCATTCTTTCTTCTTCCAAAAGTAATCTTGAAGTCAATTCTCCCAAGCTTTGACTCTCACTGGGAACTGACTCCCACGCAGAACGGAAATGCTTGTACTGTTCCGGCAAACTCATGAGAATTTTAGTGATTACCATCTTCTCTGACACAGATTCACCAGCTTGTTTAAGTTTGCTAATTACATCCTCCAATTTAGACAGAAAAACAGACATGGAACTGTCTTCAAACTGTAGCAGAAAGAACTTTGGCTGCAGTAGGTGCACACTGACAACAGACTCTTTATCGTAGACCGACTTTAATTTGTTCCACATGGAACTAGCAGTTGAACAGGTTAACAAATGAGTCAGTGGCCCTGGCTCCATCCTCATAACAATAATCTCCTGAGCTTTTGCATCATGACTCCTCCATTCTATAAGGGCTTTCACATCTTCGGGCTTAACTCGCTCTCCCGTAATTATTTCAAAGAGTCCCTTGCTTCTCATGAGAACTTCCGTCTGAAAACGCCAGACCGCCCAATTCTCACCGCCTTTTAACTTCAAACTGTGCTGTGTGCTGTCCATCTTCACAAAATGTAATTACTCAATTTTATTTCGAGTCACGCCGACCACGACGGTTTTTTTTCATAACCTCGAAAATTTTCTAATATCCCAATATTCTCAAAAAACAACAGAATAGATAATACCTTGAGACTGCGGAGACTGGGCCCATAACCTGTTGATTGTGGAGGCTAAATCGAAAGTACCAGGGATTATTTTACTGTTGTTTATTAATAAAATATGGACACAAAATATTACACGTTCACAGTGGCGATGGTGGTCAGAACAAAGGGAAGAGGAAGTCGGTGTTGCCATACACATGAAACACCTAACCATAAATCTATATTTTTAACATTGCAATACCTATTTCACAACAAACTTATTAGAAATTTCAATACATTGATACCAGAGACCGAATTTTTCAAATTAAGAAGAACGAAGAGAATTATCGTTTTATTGGCAAGTGACGTGGAAAGTGATGACCCTCATAGTGCTGTGACACGTTTGTTATTATTGGTATTCAAGAAACATATGAAACCGATAATTTGGTGCCAATTCTGTGAGTCACTTATTTTGAGCTGAAACTTTGCATAGAGACTCCATACCAGATGTTGTTTTCAGTCCTTTTGGATAGATATGGGGTTTCCGTTACACGTTGTATATCCATTAAATATTTATAAAAAAAAACTGACATAGAGTTGCTTTTCCTTATCGATAATAAAACTGTATTCCGAGTTCAGATACAGAAAAAAAAAATTAAGATTAAAAAATTATTTTAGAAAATATTTATTAATTATTTTTAATAAAATTCAGTATCATGTTATGATTTTACGACTGTCCACATACTAATATTGTTAAGGTAAAATCATCAAATTATGATTCCGCCTGCTCCGAATGGACCGAGCGAGAGTGTCAGGCTTTTACTGACAAAAACCCCTCCGAGTTCTTTAGTTGTACTTGCGTCCGTGGCCGCGGTATCTCGTTAGAACATTCCCGCAACCTTAGCCACGCCACATGCTTTAAGTAAGAGTTGCATAACGACGGATAATTCTGCGTTTTAAAGAAGTGGCGTGACAACATTATAAATAATATTTATTTAACAGATAAAAAGCTCCCTTTAACCTCTAAAGAGAAATTATTACATTTTCTAAAAGATTTAATTGTTAATAAATCAAAAAGGGAAAAGCAGGGAAAAGTAATTCCTCTATTGTTTCAATATGATTCGTTAACACACCACAAAGCGATCATTCTCCAGGGGCGATAAAGATGAGGGTTTTCATTAGAGTGCTCTGGAGGTTCATTAACATCTTGTTTAGTTGTTAAACACGTACAACTTTAATCAATCTATTTAATATTTCATTTATGTAGGTTAATATTAAATAGGTACTCATTGTTTGTGGTTACATTCGCGGCGCAATCGCTTTTTGAAATTCTCTTTGTAATTAACTGACACTGAGGTTGATTTTGCGATTGGAATTTGGATTTTTCAATCATGAGAATTGGCATATTTATTTAAAAATTTTTTCCTTAATATTATCGTTGGATGTCATAGTCATTGTATTCCAAAATTTCACGGTTTCTTTGAAAGCGTATTTGTGGAATAATGTGTATTTATGCATAATTTACTTCAGGCAACTTTTTAGGTTCATGGGTTTTATGTATTGATTGTTTTAAAGTTATTAACTTCCTAGTATATTTTTTTCTACAGAATTAAAGAAACCATAGGTACTGAACTGGTAACGATACTTTATATATGCTAAGTAATTTGTCCGGGTTATATCCATTATTAGGTGTTTGACAGTCAGAAGCCAAAAAAAGTATGGCTGTTAGTAATTTATACAACACCATAAAACGGAAATGTTAACATGATTCCATGTATTAAATAAAAATCTGCAACAATGAACTTCCACCCTCAATCCCGCCACTGACATCACATTTCATCAGGAAGCCACAACCTCAAGGATATTAGTATAGTGACGTCACTAATCTGGCATAATGTTTTCGCTTTTGCCTCTCAGGTGTAGCGAGCAGACACAGGTGGTATCCATGATTAATCTGAGTGGGCCCCGCGCGCCGTATTTATAGCCGTGGTGGCGTGGCGGAAACGGCTACAGCCTGGGGCCCCGAGCGCGTCTGCCGAACCACAGGGGGCCCCCGACTTTCCTGCTGCGAATCTAAAATATCCGGCGACTTAGTACGAATACAGATTCTATTGTAATGTAATGGTTTATTTGTTTCTGTAAGTGAGGTATGGTTACTCTTAAAGAGTTCGAAAGTGATTCAGAACGGTTTTGTGAAATTAGGATTATTTTATCTAACTATAATTTTATGTAGATTGTTTTTGCTGATGATATTGCTAAAAATAATTGGTTAAGCCATAGCTGCTAGCGAAAGGTTAATTTCGACTGTAAGTGAGTATAAACTAAGCTTTAACATAGATTTTCATTAACTTGAACAAATAAATTCCAACTCACCACTGTGATTTCAATGAATTAAAGACCCAGGAACCCGTACATTTAAATCGCTTGCAGGTACTAGTAACGTGAGTTGTTTAACTCCTAGCCCATTTTATTTTAGTGGATTAAGTTGTGGCAATTAGTTCGTGGCTGGATATTTGGAGAGTGGAGCCTTATTTATAGTCCACGCTAAAGCCCAGACGGCCGTCACTAAGCTCCTTACTAAGGCAATAGCCAATACATAATAATTCGTGTTTAAATTTACGCAAACATTATTTTATCAACCCTTCAAGTATAATTTCTATTGGATGGTCTTAAATATTAAAACGGTTCGGTTTAATGTATCAAACTTTAAAGGTCATTTATATTTAAATTAAAATATTATTTACTTATAGTAATTTTAGTGCTCTTGATGGTCATATTTATGGTGAATCAAAATTTTACACCATTTCACGTATAGCCCCGCATTTCACAGATCACAAAAAGAAATTCAACCATAGGAAAACTCAAAACCAAAAGAAGAACAGAAAAGGCTTCTAGAACCCAAAAAAAACAATGGAACAGGGGAGGATTTAAATCAATTCTAACTTTTCATTCGTAAACAAAGTTTATATGCATAGATGTTAGAATCCAATAATGGTGCCCCAAGAGGAGTACGTCTGAAGGGGACGAAATTCCCCAAAGTATTGAAAGAAGGCACTAAAGTCACGAAATATAAAATTCATCGATATTGCTGCCTCTGAAAATTGTGACTGAGGATTTGTTTTCCCATGCATAAATATTTTTTATTCATTTAATGTAGCAAGAGGGCCTATATGCACTGATTTAAAAGGTCCGTTACCAGAGTAACGCGAGTTCGGTGGGTTCTCTCATTCCGCGTACATTTATACTCTATTAGGTCCTTGGCAACAGTATGGACATAAAGGGGCTCTTAACATGTAATAAATGTTTCCTTTACTCCAATAAACTGGGGCGCATGCAGCGTGCGCCGTAGTACCAGTGGTCTCATTGCCTTCATTTAAAACAATATCCAATGCGAAATTGTAATATAATGTTTTATCAAGAATTGTGACTTCCGTTAGTACAAGTAAATTGTTATATATCCGATTACACGTTCATATCTGAACATTAAAACCAAAAAGTTACATCCCACCCGGAGAAGAAAAGTTTATTTTTTAACAATGTTATGCTCTCAAGTAAAAAGGATCTCATTCATTCAAATTTTTGCTGTTTTATTTTCTGAAATTGTTTGCTTTTCTTTCTTCAACAATCAAGGAGGTGCTTGTCATTTCGGGATTATAATAAGATTCTGTATTACGCAACAAAACGAGTTGCCAAATTAATTGTCAAACAAAAGAGATTAGCTTTCTGTTTGCGTTGAGGTACAAAATTTAAATAATCACTGGAGCTGGTACTGAATACTGATGGCAGTATTCAAATTGTTTGGAATTGTCAAAACAAGAAAATTGCTCGTGGAGTAAGCCCGACACACTGGGTGTAGCCCGTCCGTATAGCTCCCGCGGTGTCGATTAAGGCAATGCTAATGTCATTTGTTTGCTAACTTCGCAGACTCGACGTCGCGGTCGAGTTCATGCATTCGTGTAAATATTAGAAACCAAATGGAAACAAATAAACCGTCTTATCTGTCGACTTCCATTCGCATTGCAATTGTCATTTTGCTTTTACTGTCAGCTCGTGAAATTTGAAGCGTGTGAATCTGTCGCAGTGTTTTTTGAGACTAATCAAAATGTGCTAAATAAATTGATTTTAGTCGAACCTGCAGGCATTTCATTCCGATACAAACTTGATGCAACCATATCAATTGGAAAACGTCCAAAAATACATGTATACTTAGAAATAGGGATGCCCATAGACTTTCATATCGAACAACAACTTCCAAGTTTTGTACTCAAATCAAATTATGAGGTCTACTGTTAAAACAAAAGAAGGATATCTTTGAAACCCATGGAGCTCTCCTTTATATACGTACCCCTCGTGACCTCAAGGAACCTCACCGCCGTTGAGGGCCAAAAGGTCAAAATAATGAACGTCAATATTGTCCAGGGAGATATAGTCCTACTTCGCAATTAGTACGCTCTGTGGGCAGATTAGTGATCGCAGTGTGACGTTATAAAGACACATGTGAACAACTGACCTTTTTGTTATAAAACAGAGGCCATTTATCTTCTTTGAAAAAAAACTAGTATTATAACTCACAAAATAAAGTATAAATTATTTAATTCAATGATTTGGCTATACTTCATTTATTAGATTTGAAAAATAACAACGAAATTACAACTAGCAACTGATGTAATTCAGTTAGTAGTCACACTGGGATTTCCAGCAAATATTTATAATTATATTTTTTATATTTTAGTTGTATGCTTGTACTAATAAATGAATAATATAAAAAAGTAAAATAAATATGCAATGAACTGTTATTGTCTTTGAAATTAGTTTCTTGAGATTGAGTTTATGAGTAATTTTATTTATGGAAATGGTAACTAGATAACATGATAGATATTGCATAAGAATTATATATAGTTCTTACCGCGGCTCCAGTCCTTTCTTAAATAATACATTTTCTAAGCATTTATACTTACAAACAAACATATTTTACTGTTTTAGAACTCGATTGTTCAAAGTAGTTATCTATAAGTTTTATTAGTCTAATAAAAGATGGTGTTGCATGATTTGTAATACCATTATCAACCCACCTACTAAAAACATGAGTAGTTATTTGCCCCTACAACTCATATTTCCCTCAGGGAGCCGCTCAGTATTCACAATTTATGCGTGGTCACAGTGATTGTTGAATCCACTAAAAGCAGCCTTCACAAAGTCGATATTAACTTTAACAAAAGTCATTGGTAACTCCTGTAGCATTGATTTTTAATGTTTTTTTTTTCATGTCACGTTGTTCTTTGGGTATCTACGTATAAATAAATATTATTTTTTATTTTGTTACATTAAGGAGGCGGTGGGATCACCGCAGCTGACGGCGTGAAACGCCGCGAGTTACCTAAGTCACTTCATTCAAACTTTTGCCAATTTTAGACGAAACTTTTGTTTAGACACAAAAGTTGGCATTAGGACCTTTTTGTTTGCAAAGATTTTATGTAATTGGGAGTAGTGGTGGATTTTATTGTTATTGTCTATCGAGCAGGGATCTGACTTAAATATGTTTAGTTGAAAATACTTATGAAAGTAGACCAACAACACACAAGTGTAGCTAACTTTTGAAATAAGTACTCAGACATCAAACATGCTTAAATAATTTTTTTAAACTTTTCTTTTAAAGGTCTTTAGTATATTTTTGATGTATCTTATACATTGATATAGATACGTATTTTTTTAAAAGCTTTTACGGAAAGTGGTCCAACCGGGACTATTCATTGCAAAATTAAGGAAGGAAAAATATCGGGCCCTTATTTAAAGGGCGACTTAAGATTAGTCTGGCACTTAGACATTAATTTCAGAAAGAAGCTCCGCGCAGGCGGGTTAAATAAATGAAGTGACTAATAATTAATTGGACTTTCGCCCTATTTTCCGTTCGGTGACAATTAATTTCCGGCACCGACGAGAAAAGAAACCCTTATCACAACCGTTGCGCACTCCCCGTTTAAAGCGAACTGACAATTAAAAGGTTTCGCCACAAAAAAGCAGAGTTTTCGACTTGGACACTGATTAACTTTAAATAAATACTGCATGTATACTAGGCCCATTGTTGAAAGTTTTATGTAAATGGCAGCGTTAAGTGGGACGCAAAAAGTTGATTTAGGTCCTACCTAGTTGTTTCTTTGACGTGCTAATGTTGTAATGTGGTCTGCCGCATTGATACCTATTTTGTTGGTAATAAATTAAGTAAAAAATAATAATAATGTCCCCACTGCTGGGAATCAGCCCTTCTCCCTTTGAGAGATAATAATAATATTATAATGTTTATTTCTCTTTGACAAATAAATAACAAATGAGATACAGATATTCAGAACATGAACAAACGTAAATAATATTTTATATGTGAGAGACTGGTGCCTGAACCAAGGGCTGTAATCCACCACGTGAGCCCAGCGCGGATTGGTGGATGTTGCATGTCTTCGTATTTTCTTCGTGTTTCCTTACGATATTTTTCTTTACCGGTCTGAGAAAGAAAATGTTTAGCGCAATTTGATTGACAGTTTAATTCCTTAGCAGAGCATTCGGAAATAAATCTCTTCAAACTAAACTATAGAAAGAAGAAAGAAAGAAAAAGTATTTATTGCCAACAGACAAACGACATGCTAACAATATTAAAAACTTATTTAGTTCCTTAGACTAGAGTTACATTTTCTCGAAATTCTGTTTGAAAAAAAAAAAAAACTACAGCAATGTTTGGTTAGTGTATTGCAATCATGTACGCTTAGGAGACAACAATGAACCTAAAACAGAGAGACTTTGTGCGAGACAATTTATCATAGTGTGGCGAAAGCTAAGGGCGAGGACGCGACAGGCAGGCCCGTTCGTTCACAATCTGGTAAAAACATAAGTCGGACGAAATAACAACTTCATAGTGGGAGTCATTTGTGCTTAAACAAAGCGTCAACTGCAGAGTTGCTGGTAGCAATAACCGAGATCATTTTTCATGTGGTTCATTCGGGCGGTCGAGGAAAGCGATATAATAAATCATCGTTGCCAGCATCACGACGTTATTATTTAGTCCAGTCGGTTTTATCCCTGCATGTATAAAATCTTATAACCCAGTCGAAATGAAACTCACAAATTACAACAATAGCACACCGAAATTGAAAGGAATAAGTTATTGCAAAACAAGTTTCTTCTGGAAACCTTACAGAATGTTTCGCAGTTTTATAAAACGATGAATTTAGCTTGATTCTAAGAAACGTAGTCCAAAATCGAAAAGTTTTTCTTTGGAATCAAACACATCTTTTTTAACGATGTTCCGGTAATAACACTATGCCAGTCATTTTCTTGACTCATGAATTTGAAATTGTTGATTTTAAATGAGTGGAAGACAGTTTATACGTGACTTATAGTTTACTAGTACTCACGCGGGGCTTCGCTCCCGTGGATTCTATCACGGTAAAAACATAACTCTCCTTTTTTGCAGTCGCGTAAAAAGTAGCCTATAACCTTTCTCAAGCTTCAAGCTACTTCCATACCAAATTACATCCAAATCCACCCAGTACTTTCGAAGATTAGCGCGTTCAAGCAAACTACAAACTTTTCCGCTTTATAACATTAGTATAGATTTTAAGTTAGAATAAGATTTAGCAATGTACAAGTTCTCGTAGTGTTTTTGGAATGGAGTAGGGAGCTCAGTGTGATCAGATTTACAAAAATATGAATTGAATGAAGGCGCAAAATTTAAATTAACATTTCAATAGAAATCAATAGTGGGATTGCTTAATTGGATTGGAACTGTTTTATAAAATGCAATACTACCACATTACTCGCGAGTGCGGCACGGGGGAGTCTTCAAAATAAACTTTATCAAGTTTCCTAACTCCCGCAACTTGGTGCATTTTTTCACAAGTTCCGCGGAGCACAAAAGCTTGTTATAAAGGAAGTTATTCCATTTAGGTGTAATATCGGTTTCGGCGGGTGTACTAAGTGTAACCACGTCTGAAGCACGTGACGACATGAGTCGCGTCGTTTGGAGGCCAACCTCAATCTTGCCCGTGTTATTTTATTTCACCATTTCAGAGTCAAAGTCGACCCCATTTGTCTTTGTTCTCGGTTTCCTATATTTTTGCACGCAAACTCCATTATCTAATTTAGCTTTGGCTGAATGCCAGGTCGACATTGTTACTTTCTTCCCAGAAAAACAGTTTTTATTCCTTTACATTAAACACCTAAGCACATTTATTTCAATTACTGTTTCGAATAAGAAAAACTGATCTTATAAGGAGTAATATTTTTAGTTTCTGTAGGATGATGAGGGTAGGGAGCAAATTTTGTGAACTTTCGCGGTTTTGTATTGCCGAGTTTATTTATATTATACAGAACGTTACCAAAGTGCATGGGCAAGATAATTTAAATTTAAATAATGCAAGCATTTCTAAAGCGCCCTGTATTGTTTTGTTCTGCCTACGTAATTGAATAAATAAATCGTACCTAGTTGAACATGAACTTTCTTAGGTGCAAAATGATCTTTTTTTTACCAGACCGCTGTGGGTGGGGTGGAAGGGAATGTCAGACTTCTACTGACTAAAAACCCACCTTGCTCCTTCAGTCGCCCTCGCATATCGGGGCCGCGGTGTCCCGATAGAACATTTCCGCAACCCCGTCAGGCAAATCAGATGTTGACCTACGACATTAAATTCCAGCAATTAACTCTCCTTTAAATGTAATATACAAAGGCCATGTTGCGTAGAATTTCGCAACGTGTACAACACTCTTTTAAATACACTATATAATACCATAAAGAATAAACCGCTTCTGGTTAACATCTCACCGTTACCACTAAACAATACTTAAGATAATTAATATTTCGTTGGCAACGAGCTCTTACAGCAATTATCCGATATCAGCTGGCTACAAACAACACCGGTATTCGTCGTAAATTATAATGGCACAAAGTAGGCACTTTTGTTTTGAACGTATTACGGTCACGTGCCTGTAACGTTGTGTTGCTGCCACAATTAACAAATTTGCGCTTGCATACTACAATTAAGTTGTCGTATTTATACGACTGGAGTGTGGTCGACCGCTGCGCTTTTGTACTTTGTTTTTTTTTTTTTTTAAATAGGGGTCGGGATTTACCGGCTATGTATTACCTTAATTTGTCTAACTTGACAAGCTTCATTAACTCACATCATCATTTGCAGGTGGAAATGAAGGTAGGGTTGTTTGTTTTCCCACTATATGGATTGTTGCGAACGAATCGCATTAAAAGTTGCCATGAACTTTAGAATACTTTTAAACCGATATTTACCTAAGTACCTACTGGTAAACTTTTACTAATAACTTTAAAATTTTATTTAGTATCATACAGCAATCATCATCATATTTACACAAATAAGTCATCATCATGTTGTCTTTTCCCAACCAAATATCTTATCTTATATCTTATCTAAGATATAAGATAAACCAAATATCAACATGCCCTATCAACAATGTCGGATCTGAAAATATGCAACTTTCCAGCAGAGCAGTTTAAAGTTTAAAAGCATGATAAAATGTTATTTTATGGATTAGGATTTTGAATTTTGGAATGAGTGTCATATATCCAATATCCATATAAATGGTGAGTTTTTTGTTTTCACAACTTTTCACACAACGCCATCTAGTCCCAAACTAAGCAGAGCTTGTGGTATGGGTACTAGACAACTGATAAACATACATATATATTTATAAATACATACATATTATAGATAAATTACACCCAGACAAAGAACAAATGACCGTGCTCATCACACAAACATTTGTCCTAGGTGGGAATCGAACCCACGACCTTGCGCATAGCAGTCAGGGCCACTGACCACTATACCAACTGTAATCCATAAAATAACATTATTATCATGGTTTTAAACTTTAAACTGCTCTGCTGGAAAGTTGCAAATTTTCAGATCCGACATTGTTGATAGGGCGTGTCGATATGTTCGGGTCCACTTCCAGTCTAACCGAATACAACTGAGCACTAGTGTTTCACATACAGTAACTGCATATGTGACATTCTCAGCCATCACCTGCGTAATACCTATGGCAAGACTTTTGTAATTAATAATCCAATGTAGATTTAATTTAATTTCATACGTGTTTTCTATTATTTTAAATTGTAATCTGTTTTTAGTCTTTTAATTTAATTTTCTAATTTATAATTCATAATCATTTTAATTATATTCATTAATTAATTGATCAATCATAAGCCAATTATACTTTAAAGAGACATTTTGATACCAATGTTTTTTTTATGTTTATTGAATTTATTGTTAATTTTCTTTATATTATTTTAATTTTGCTTTTTGTATGTATATTAACTTTTTATGTATGTTATGTAAAGCCGTTTTTATTCTTTGTGCATGTGGTGTTAACCTTTAATTAATTGTTGCACTTATTAATGTTACCCTAGTAATAAAGTTAGAAATGTACTGTGTAAACAATTCTTGGTTAACCTAAATAAATAAGACTAGTATTAAAGTTTCTATATTACCCCGTAACGACCGTCAAATATGTAAAATTATGGCCGGAACGAAAGTGTTTTCCGAGGGACAGAGGATTCCTGATATGTTGAGATGGTCATTTATCCACGGAACGATTTGGGTAAGCGTTGCTTAACCTTGATCATTGAACCGTGCGGCTGTTATTATTTAGCCACAAATAAGTATATTATAATAAAAATTCCTACAAATAAGTATTACGTACGGTAGCCGGCACATCAACCTACTCCAATCTGTCAAAATAATTTAATAGATTTACAACTTTATTACAACATAGTAAGGTTCTAACTCAATTGAGTAAATTTGACAGTTTCGGATAGCTTGATGTGCTGGCGACTGTACATAACTTTTATCAGCATCTGTGACAGAAAAAAAAAGTGTAAGAATGAAATCTTTAGCAGTCGGAATAAAATACTTCCTTAACACAGAATGAAACAATTCCCTACCTGGGAAGAATTGAAATATTCCTCGTAATATGCATTTTACTAAGTAAGTCGCCGTCTTTCTTTTGTGACCCGAGGCATTCTCATCCATTAGTATCCATTACCAATATGAAATTGGCCGACTGTAAAGTGATATGTCGCAAACAGGTGTCCTGTATATTCCCACATGATATATATGTACGGCATATGACATACGTGTCTAGGGTGGCTGCCGAGTTAGGGCCCGACCTGACGATCGACCAAATTGCGTGGTTGCGATAATTACCCAACTATAATTTATTAGAAGGCAAAGTGGTGGTTTATTAAATTTGATCATATACCCAGTACCTATTGAAGTCGGCATATATGCCCCTATTTAAACATTTACTTTAATTATTGTTATCTTCTACTAGCTGACCCCGCGAACTTATCGATATAACATATACCTATATTTTTCGATTATATAAACTTTGTCTTGACAATAAAGAACACAATAAGAATTATGCAATTTGATGTAGTCATTCGGAAGTTAAACCTACTCGTATGTCATTTTTATTTATAAAGATTACATTATGATAGAAAATGTAAAAGTTGTTTATTAAATTTTTTAGGAGGTAAGAGCGCTTAAATTAAGTTGGATACTTTGCTCACGTTATGTCATATTAGTAGGTACTTATTCTTGAAAGTTTATGAACCTACTTAATTGATTCTTGATTGGCTTACAAAAGACACAAAAGTGTAATAGTTAATTATGAATAAAAATATTTATGAAATTCGAATGAGTGTTGATATTTAGCAATTAGAAGCAATGGTACCCCAATGTGCGAGTCGACGGTTAGAAGTTAGAACCTTGTCACGTAAATTACTTTGTGTAATTTATATCATCGCCACAGCTCCCAAATCAGTAAAAGGAAACATCGTGAGGAAACTGGCACGTCCTAGGGCCAAAAACTGTGTGGTGAATTTCATTCTACATCTAATGTCTATGTCCCAACAGTGGGAACTTTATAGGATGCAGTATTATATTATTGTCTAGCTAGCTAGCTATTATATTTTCTGTAAATAGTGAAATCATACCGTAAGAAGTAAATGCTATCAAAGTCAATATTATCAAAAAAGCTAATATTATCAACAAAAAAAAACTAGTCTTACAATAAAATATTTTCAGCAAAAAAGTAAATATTCTCCAAAGGCTATTATAAAACGATTATAATTCAATGCGCAAAGAGGACCAATTATGATAATAAACCGCTGATAAACTTTGCTTGAAAAGTAATAATTTAAAAGCTTAAACCTTTATATTTATTCAATGGGGTAAGACTGCCGTGACTTGCGGTTCAGTTTGCGTTAAAGTCGCTTTGATATTTTTAATTAACGCTTACAATTAATAATATTGTATTGTATGTCCCCTTAAATACTTTAAAGGCTGCATGGAAAATTTTCATTAATTTAAGTAATGAGTTGGATGAAAAATCGTAAGTTTACAGTATCAATATTATTAATTTACAAGAGAACTTCAAATAGACTAAATTTAAATATAAAAAACTGTAAAGATTACTGCTATTAATTTCTCCGCTACATTCAATTGCTTTTCAGTACATACAATTTTCAAATCGTTTTGTGCTGTAATTACGCTATGAAGCCAAAAATTGTTTTTTCGAACCTGTTTCAATATATTTGGCCGGGCTTAAATTCACTGATAATTATAGTTGTTTTTAAAATAACCAAAATTCGGTTAGCATATCATTAATTTACAAGAAACATCCAAGATTAAATTCAAAAGATTTTTACGCCTAACTTAAATCTATCCATCATAGTTATTTAAACGAAACCAATTTAATACAAAGCTTAAGCCTGAAAGAAATTCATTACCCAAATAAACTATTTGAAAGATAAAACACAAACAATAACCGTACCATCAAACGCAAAATTCGTTAAACACGAGGTGAATGGCGCGTGGTTCAATGAAAACTTGCTCTAATCCGGAGGGTAGTCTTAATAAGCCGAGTTTTAATTCCAATCTCCATTCCAAGCGGGCCCACGTAGTCAGTGCACATTCAGACGCCGCGAAGATCTGACGTCCCCCGATAGTGATTAAAGTAATGCTAATGTCTGTTGCTCTTGACTTTTAATTTTGATTCAACCAGTTAAAGTTTTCTTTCCCATTCTTTAAGGCTGAATTGGTTAACATTAATTATTTTAATTTAAACTGTTTTTTCTTTCTTTCTAGATGTTTGGTCCTGTATTTTTTTTGTTTGACTTTTAATTCCAAATACACGATAATTATGCACATCACTCACACGCAATGAGTATTTAATTTCCACAAATACGCGTGAATGATTAAATTTTCATTGCGAAGAACACCTAGAGCAATCATGTCCGCGTTGTATACATCTAGGTAGGACAAAGCTATCGTAATAATTAATAAGAACAAGCTGACTTAATAATAACGGACACAGCGCTGTGATGCAAGTTTGACCTAATTTAATTCGCTATAGTTTTGAGTAGCTTAAAGTAAGATGTTTTAATTAAGTCTTAGACCTCGCGATAAATAACTGGGCTACTGGAGGTTGCTGGAACGGCACTAATTGCTAGTATATTTAATCCGGTAAAATAGTACGGGCCCTGATTTCCATAAGCTCCAATTGTTTGTTCCCGTGTATACCTGCGTCCGATTTAGTTGCGACCATTTCCATTTGTGTTTATCTTCCGTCGACGGACGCCGAATGAATAAATTGACATTTGGCCTGTATTTCATCATTTATTTGCGTTCAAATTTATTTATTTATTGAACGTACAAATGGTTGATAAACTATTTAGAACAGTCGAACAAACGATTTTGTATAGTTCTTTCAATAAATTTAAACTATAAATGATTTATAAATAAATTGCAATAATTTACCTGCATTACTTTTAATAAGTTGTGTATGTAGTAGAGATACCTACGTAAAACTATCCTATGCTATCCTTTATTTTGAAACCGTTTGTGGGTTACAAAATAAAGATTTTAGATTTTATCATAACACGAAAATCTGTACTGATACTTTGAGTACAAACATAAGTTTTAATGTATCGAATGTAGAAGCAGAGTCGATAACAATACACAGGTAATGGTTTCGTTATATCTAAAACTACGAAATACAATGTAACTACTACAGTAATATCATATAAAGTCATGAACTGCCCACAAAAGCTTAAGAGCAACACAAGCTCTGCAGATGTTCGATAAAATCTCCACAAAACTGTCCAGAAACAAACGTTAAAAATTTGTTTTTAACGTTTGTTGTTGGAAAACAACAGTCTCGGAAGCTGCGATGCATGGCAATGGCAACTCAGTGGTCACAAGTGGCCGTAAACGGTAGCGGCTACTTGCGACTGTAGTGATGAGGCCCGCCAGTCTTTTTAACTCTTTTCCCATCCAACATTGTTACCTCTACAAACGAGCCGGCATCGTGTGTAGCCTACAGAATCCGGACTCCGTTTCATAATGAAATAGAGTATACGCTTTGTAACATTTAAGACATTCGGGATTCAATGTAATGTTTTTGGTAATGGTACCTACGAAAATGTATTATGTATTTAGATACGTGGCTTACATACATGTTGCTACACGATTTTGTGAACAACGCTCCGTTAGTAACAACAAGATACCGTTATTATTTATTAGACTCAAAGTAAAACATTTTGTTACTGTCACGTAAAAATATTAAAAAAAGAAACGACAATCTATACCAATCATCAACTTGTAAATCAAAAACAAATCCTATAAAAGGATGCGGAAAATTTTAAAACATTTTTATGACGTTATACTCAGTTTAAGAGGTCCCTAGGTACATTTTTTTATTTATTCTGTTCATGTCGGACCCGAAAAAAAATAAAAGTACTGGACACCTTCGCGTTTGAGTTATTTTTAACCAACATTCAAGTGCTGCCCGCTTTCATATTTTAGGTTATATTTCTCAACGTTTCTCGTATAAAACGAAGTTGGCCAAGTTTATTTTTGCTCAGTGCATTTCTTGTTTACTATCCATCATATTGTTGAGACGTTGGCGTCTTATTTGTCTCGTTCAATTTTAGTTCTCCCGTTCGATATAAAAATATCTAAAATGTATTCTTATTGTACAATCGTAACAAGACCTATTGATTGGTTGTTTTCACGGGATTTTGTCAGAGATCATACAGCGAGTCTTAAGCAAATTTAATTGTTTGAATTTTTTAGTAATAAAAGAAAGTAATAAAGGTTTGTAAGTCAACAGGGAATACATCGTTAATATAATATGAAACATCTGGTTGTCCACCCCGAAAATTGTAATATAAGAGTTTACTGACGGCAATGGCTCCTCAGGCGATCGTAAGCGAGGAACTTGCAATCTGTCACCTTGCACTGCTGCACGATGTGATTGTGTGTTCAGACACAGCTGCTATTTATACTTTTATTGAATCAATTTTTAGATGGGGTTTTGATAAACTGAGTATATGACATTTATTTTGTTAATACGTTAAAAATAAACCTTTAACATATTGAGGATTTTCGTTTTGGCCCTTCACATGAGTATTTTTTGTTGTGCCACTCCTACGATGGCTGTGCCAGGCTCATCCACGTCCTACCCATGAATATTATAATTATAATGTCATCCACCTATATCGACATCAAATGCCAGCAATGTTTGCTCTTCCGCTCCTTGACTCATACTCAAAAGTAATCACAATAATTATAATTAAGAGTATAAAGACAACCATTATACATATTATTGTTTTCATTGAAAATGTTTAATCAAATGAAATTGTTTTTCATTGGTGACATTATTGCGTCAGCACCGCGAGGTAGGTATTTTGCATTCATTTTGTTCGAGCTACCGCAAATTATTTGTGTTAAATCTCAATTTAATTAGCGTGTGTGTTTAATAACTTGTAACATAGTTTATTTCCGTAATTATGTTGGAAATTTTGGATGAAAAAGACGTGTTCCAATTAAATTCTGTAATTATTAAAATGTATACAAATTAGTACCAGAACAACGTAATTTAATTAAAGATCGGATAATTTTTAAATTAATTTATCTTTTTGATTTATTTAACTGAATAAAGAAACATACATACATGTGTAGTAGTAGGTAGGTATATTCCTATAGACATGTTTTAATGCAAACGCTTATAAGGTTTACATAATAGCAGCTCTTCTAATCTACCGTCCCGACTATATAATTTATTATATTAGCACAGCCATAAAGTTAGCGCGCCCTATCACACAGCGTGTAAATAAACCTTAGCACACGCTCCGACGTAGCTCCCAGATGTCCTCTAGCGCCAGTTAATGATTAACTAGTGGGACATCTGCGAGGAGGCGTGGAACTAACCGCTCAAAACATTTAGTGAAACAATATCCGACAGACAATTTAATCTAAATCGCAAGTGTTCCCGGCTTGGGTGGAGCTGCTACATGGACCAGTAATGGAGGGCTGTAAATCTTTCAGTGGACAGCGCGACGCGGCGCGGCGCTAGCAACAAAACATTTTTTCCATTCACCCCACTGGGAACACGGATTCGATTTTGTACATTCAATACAATGTCGCTGACTGTATCCCATTTTAACTGTACCTAACGACTGATACCACCTAGCTGTGAATCCACCTACAGCAAAAAAATGTTGCGCATGCCTCACATTTTCACCGAGTCGTAGTCACTGGTCAAATATCGAAACAATAATAGTTATTTGTGTTGTCGCTGTAACAATATTATTGGATGTATCATTCATTGATTGCACATCGTTAATCGGAATAAAACATTTAAACGTTCGAATGTTTAAAACGTATAGCAATGTACAAAGCATACGCAGTGATCACAAAGCTATAAATCACGATGCGATGGTTTAATGAATCGAAACAATAATGTTTATATTATCTTTTACAGTGGGTACTCAGTTAGTACATCAGTTTGAAATCCTCGACAATGTGACTTCTAAAACGCAGACTCCTAAAATGTTCTTTTTGCAAATTTACAGACGAGAAATTTAATAAAAAGCGACCATTAACGTAATGCAATGCAAACTGAAAATAAAGGGTGTTGCAATAACCGTCTCAGACTAGCGAGAAAGTCTTTTATATTAAAATTCGTCATAACATTTCATTAAATGAGCGCAATTTGAAAGGTAACGAATGAGTAAAGAGTTGTGTTCATTGTATCTGTATTTTTATTCGTCAAGCGCGAGTGCGACACTGAGCCAAATAACCTGACGCCGTTGGCTGAAATAAGGCGCTTTCTAATTTACATTCTGTATACAAATTGCGCAAATGTGGGCATGGAAATAAAATTCTCGTCGTTTGTGTTTTCTTGCGGGGTGGTCTTTTCTCGCATTATGTAAATTTCGCATTATGTAAATTTTATTACAAATTCTGTCAAATTAGTTTATACACGCACATTTTTATAAAGCTATTGTATGGATTGTGTTTTCTCTTGACAATGTGTCAAATTAAACGCTTCATATTCAAGTTAAACATTATATTTTTAGATAAGTATCATTTTTGAATATTTATAAGTTGCTTGGGTAAAAAAAACTGATACAGTAAAACATTAGGATATTATTATCTTATATCCCATTGTGTTGTTCTTATTTTTTTATTTATAAAAACATGTCGAGGCGGTCAATCTTGTCTTTTGGAAGAGATCTTGCCCCCATTTAGATGCCTAGGATACCGGTACGATATAACGACTGTAGAATTGATTAAGACGTCTCTGTTTTTAACCCCTGATATACGAATAGGGTTGCTGTGGGTCTGCATGTGGCATCGTAGCTCATAGTAACTCGAATTAAATGCGTTTTATTAAAATTATTTTTATTTATTTCATCTTATAATTCACCTCAAACTATTTGCTTACTTAAGCTCTTCTTCTCTAAAGTAAAACTAATCAACAATTGTCTTTAAAGTAACAGTTTTAAGACTTATAAGGTTACTCATGGTTTTTTGTTTTATTAATGTAGGCTTATTTTTACCACAATCTCACATGACAGGAAATGATAATATGGTCGACGAAGGAATACGTTTATTTAGAAGTAATCTACTCATTCTTAGCTAAAATACCCCCAGCAGCAACATGCATGCATAGCTTGCAGCTATCTGGGAGCACTCTAGGCTCACAAGACTCGAACTGAAATGACTTTTTCGGTAGGTACCTGTTTTGGATTCAGCGAGGACACAGTAGAGCATACAGTTGAGGGAACAGGGTGAGTTTTTAGTCTGTAGAACTCTGACACTGCTTTCCGCTCCACCCAGAGCGGGTTGGTTTTCCCACCCAAAAAAATAAAGAAAAAAAACCGGTCAAGTGCGTGTCGGGCCACGCGCAGTGTAGGGTTCCGTAATTTTTATAACAGCCAAGTGCGTATCGTATTCGCTGACTGATCGTTTCGTACCATGCTCTAACTAAAAGCCAAACATGACTACCTAACTAATTTGACTTCCTATACAAATCCACACCTGATCCGACAATTTTGCACGGATAGTTTTTTTTTTTAGAGATTTGTATAAAACTTGTCATAGCCGGTGTTTTGAATTTAAATACAGGACACATGGCTACACTACTCAATCGTCACAAGTAACTAGCGCGATACAACTGACGCTTAGCGCCATCTATCGACATTTCTATGGAGTTGTTCGAAATTTTCGAGTCAAACTACAAAAGTCGACTATTGCTCGTAAACTTGTTAAGCCCACTTATGTGTGATAGTTTTCCTTTAAACTTCGTTATATATAGGTACTACTGCCGTGACATTTGAATTTCTAACTACAACCGTTTAGTTGGTAAAGGGGGCGGATACTTGACTCTAACGAAAATTGGTACTTTAAAGCTTGATAAGTCACGAACGGTTTACTTAATCAAAAAACGGTCTTCCCAAACCCCTAATATTTTTGAAAGACCTATCCACACTATGGGAAGAACGAAAAAAAAAAATATCATCCCACTTTACATGTATGGGGGGTACCGTAAATAATTGTTTTTTTTTTTCAAAATTTTATTTTACTACTTTTTCGGCGTCATTAACGTGTATACTCATGATAAATTACAACTTTCTAGTACCAATAGTTTTTGAGCTAAACCGCGGACAGACAGACAGACAGACGGACATGGCAAAACTATAAGGGTTCCTTGTTGACTACGGAACCCTAAAAATGAAAGACCTTCAAGACTCCGACGTGGAATTCCACTCCTTTCCATACGATTCCACCGTCCTATGCTTTCTTTACATTACTTATAGTGTGTAAGAATATAGTTAAATAATTAAAAGTCGCACGGCTTGATCTTCAAAGTTAAGCAACGCTTGCCGAGGGCTATTAGTGGATGGGTGATCCTCTTGTTAAAGAGATATTGAGATTTTTCTGTGCCTCGTAAAGCACTTCAAGCTAGCCAAATGCTGAAGCTTGAAAACCTGAAACTAATCTTGCTAGCCTGCTGTAGTTCGGAAACGCTAGGTAGATAATTATCTACCTACAAACAGATTTTTAGCTAACTAAAAATCTCTATAAGAGTTTATAAATTTTTTGTGCACCTGTCTTAAAAGACAGGTGCACAAAAAATGTATAAACTTTTTTTTTGTAGGTTGGATTTTATAAATTTATAAAATTTATAAAATCCAACCTAGGTTAACTGGAAGAAAAGCCTTAGGCATTAATTACGCCTTTTTATCTCTGTATTGCATAAAGTTTAAATAAATAAATAAGAGTTTTCTATCCATCCGTCTTAGATTATTAAATAGAAGCACTGAAAGCGTGCAGGTGGCCAGCCCCTTTTAAATTCATGGCACTTGACTGATACGTCTAACATTTTCGGGAATACAGGCGTATATACATAGTTACATACAACAAGCACAAGTGGTTAGTACTTGTTGATCTTATGTTGAAAAGCCTTTGCCCTTTAATGATTGACCAATTTTGCACTGGCCTTGCGTGCCCATTCCTTCTTATATAGAAAAGGTAAGCTGTGTCTCAGCAGTGGTAAGATGATGTTACTCTGCGTCCCATAATTTAAGTAGCGTATTTTATAGAAAACATAGGAAGGCAGAAGTGAGAGTTGACTGGCCATATCGCACTCGAAGAGGTGGGCGATAATCGTCACTTATTGGATGCCTGTGGCAGGGTGTTCCAAGTAGTAGTATGTAGAAAGTAATGAGAAGATAATCACATGCACAATTAATCAGATCATGCAGTATAGTGAAAATTAGAAGAAGAGAGGCGGGAAGGTCTCGCTTAGAAGAAGGACACCAAAATGATATCATTAAAAGAGAATGTATAGAATGTATGGTATCTGCAGCGCCATAAATAAATAAACAAATCGCATAAGACAGCCAACTATATCAGTGACATCATTATATTGAAGTTGGCGAATGATTGTGGTTTTGCGGTCCTCGTCGCGGCGTGAACAAACGACAAAGTACCACTGTTTAACTTTCCACGACAAACTTTACTCTTCACTATTCTCTCGATTTCGTATTATATCGAATGTAGTGCAGATAACTTCCCGGGGAAACTCTCGAGCTAACTTTTTATATTGTGAGGAGGGAAACTAGATCAAGTGATATGCTTTCTTATATCACCAAAATTGTTTGCGAGAGATTTTTATTCTTATTTTCTCTAGTTTATTTGCATTTTATTGGAGTTTACGACAGTTATTTAACACGATTCAGTATCTACGGTGCAGTGGGAACTTCTGGAAAATTATGTGCTACGCGGGAGCTACGGCGTAGCACTCGCTGCTACATCAACTTTGCGGTCGTAGCAAATCACTGGTCGGTCTAGTGCTTTGTTGTTCTCGATTTTTCCCTCTGTTATGCCGTTATTTAGATCATTTTCTATTCATTAAATATATTGATAGGTTAATTAAACATAAAATTTCTAAAATTCTTTAAAATTCTATGTATGTATATATTTATTAAATATATCATTTTAGTTTAATTTTATAGCTAAGTATGTTTTATATCGTAATTAGTATTTATACACACTGTGTCTATCATCTCCTCTTCAACTCTTCTGTCGCAGGTCTGCTGGAAGAAATTTCTTAGGAAATAAGCAGCACCTTTGTGCTCTTTTGTCTGTATTTAATTTTTTCCATTATAAGTGTCATGTGTGTACATAAATAAATAAATAAATAAGAACCTGTCAAAAATTCAACCAAATTTTTTTAACTTAAATATTACCTCATATTCAAATGATATTGCAGGAAACATCATTTCATACTACATATAATATGTATGTGTACACACAAAACCGAGGCACAATCTCTGTTATTCAAACAGTGGGGTATATTTTGACGTCAACTCTCTGTTTGTTCCAAACACTGCGTGTATTATACTCGAGATTCAACTAATAAGAGCAGCCGCTGAATAAATTCTTGATCACGAGTAACCATTATCATTTAGCGGTTAATAAATGTTGAGGGTCGAAAGTCTAAGGTGGTCCCGTCGACGAGAGGGGATCAAAAATCGTAGTAATAATCGTAAAAAGTTTCAGAGTAACGCACGCGTCTTGAATTTGGAAGGTAGTCAAACGATCTTGTCATTACTGGAACGAGGTCGATGCCCCTGGATAGTGTACGTGCTATCTCCAGAATCTGTGTGCATTGGTTATTATACACCCTTACTGCCCATCCCGTATGTGTTGAAAAGAATTCAAAGTAAGGTACACAGCCCAAAGTAGCAATCTGTTATTCAATCACGTCTTAATGGAGCTACGCAGAACGGCAGCGTAACTTCGCTTAGAAATCTTAGAGGAGAAAATTTTAACTAGCTACTTTTTATCACAATTGAGTATAAAGAATATTAAAGAATGTTTGTTTTTTATTAACTTAGTAAGTTTAGTAAAATAATTACTTATAATTACTTAGTTTAGTAAATCAATCATTACTTTTTCTATAATCTGTTGAAAATGTTGTGGGTTATACACTTACTCACCCTATATGAATTGTCTTTGTATAATTTTAGTGTGTAACTGTTTATTTTCCCAAATAAATAAAATAAAATAAAATTAAATATTGGGATAGTAATTTTTGTGGGAATAGTTGAGTTATTATCATCAACAAGCTATTCATCATCGTCAGAACGCAAATTTAGTATATTTTAATATTGCCTTGGAAACCATAAGAAATTAATGGTGACAATCAATCGAGACATAAAAGAACGCGGAACTCGTATTTGAAAAATTAGCAGTACTATGACATTTGCTTGTATACAATGTTGAACAACAATTGAAGACATTGACTTGATGATGGGCCCAAAAAAGGACACACTTATTTGTTTTTTTTTTTTTTTTTATTACTAATGGGCCCACTCTTGACGATCTCGCTTGATGGTAAGCGATAGATGAGGTCTAAGATGGGACGAGCGAGCCCAGAAGATGCCTATTTACTCGTGCTTTAAAGGCTGAAAGGTCATCACGCCAAGTCGAGCAAAAAGCGGCACGGCCGTACCATTCTTTTCTCGAAGCAATTCAGGCCATTTTCGACCCCCTATAACTTCGTTATGGATAAAACTAGAAGCCTGAATTTTCAGTAACCAAACAGGCATTGTATAAACACGGTATATTTCAAATTTCATTCAATTTGAACTAGTAGTTTAAGAATTATAACGAGTCTTATTTCTTAATTTTGTCACTCACTGACTGACCGATCATCAAAAGTCTATGGCACTTCTAGCAGACATAGAAGCTTCAAATTTAGAATACAATTAGTGTTTAGTATATGAATCAAGGAAAAACTATAATATTTTTCAATTTCAGTCCAGTTTTCTAGATACATCAACTGCATAAATAACTTTGTAATCCCGTATTTATATGGGATTACAAAGTTATTTATGCAGTTGATTAATCAGTGTACCTGTATAATATAATGAAATAATAGATGTAGATGGGTACTTTTTTTTTCTTGGTGAAAAATATCATCAAATGACTTCTTCCGCTCGGGTGTGTCAGAATTCTACTGACTAAAAACCCACCCTGTTCCTTCGGCTGCCCTAAAGTTCCGGGGCCGCGGTATCTCAATGGAACTTTCCCGCAAACTCCGACAGGCAATGGCCCTATGAGGCCCCGTCACTGGTATTGACAGCTTTTTGAGGCGCGCATGGAACACGACGCGCCGCCGACCCGGGCCTAGTCCTTACCGGACGGTGAGCGACCTAAATTAACCTAATAAACAATTTAATTTATATATGTATTACTTGTGAGATATATTGTGTTTTCATGCGATGGCCGAGTCAATCTATTCACTTAAAACGCTAAACATTTTTAATATTGGTATGGTCACTATAAGATGTCGTTAGGTTAGATAATTACGTAACAACTTAAGATAGAGGTCCCTTAAGTAGGGACTGAATAAATTAATAACCGACTTGGTATTACATGGATCTCACAACTTTTTACGGTAGAAGAACTGAGTTGCGAGACTTGGTTTTTTGACAAGTATTGTTTTTTATGGGATTGTTATATCTAGATACATCTCTGTTTCACATTAGAACCATGATGGTGTTTATATATGACCAAATACAGAGAAACAGTACGTCAGCAAGCTAAGTTCAATGTTAGTTCCCTGATTTTCCTCAGTACAACGCACAAACATTTGGCCTTGTTGTTGCACAATACACAGTACAACACACCACTATATTTTATAGTCTTGACCAAATTCCTTTGTAAACTTTACGCACTGTGTATTTAGCTCGTTCTACAAACTAGACCGCACTGAGATATAATAGCACCATAGAACGCCAGCGTAGCGCGGCGGTCATTGCTAGAGAGTAGAAATTTCAAAAGAGCTGGTTGACATTTTTCTTGACCCAAGGGCTGACTATCACATTGGCCAAAGGTTTAATAAGCATTGCCATACAATTTGGCAATGCCAATGAGAACTAATTTCTTCATGCTTTATTGTACTTTGTAGTTTGTAATTAGTTTGAAAATTGTGTATTGTATATTAACGAAATTATAATAAAGCAAAATTAATCAAATCTTTGATTGTCAATTCCCTCGCTTGCAGCCCCCATTAAGGCGACATTATATGGCAGCGACCTTGAGCGACTGGGGAGAAGCTTGCGTCACTCCCCGCGACCGCGCAATGCACCCCCGCAACGCAAGCTCGAAATTTCGTAAGGTAACCATACGTTTCAAATAGTAAAGACTGTACTGCCTGATTTATTATCACCATACAACTTTTTTCTGGATTTTAATTGTCTGGTCATTGAAAACTATTATGTGTATTTAGACAAGTAAATCTATCTATCTATATATATAAAAATGACTATGTGGCTACGCTACTTAGACTCATTTGATACTCGTAAATAATTAAGTTTTAATAACATTGAAATCGGAATATTGAAATAAGTATGAATTTACTTGTCAGCAATCATGTCCTCATTTTCAACATGCTGAGTTGAGTTTTTCCCTTTTGTATACAGCCAGAGCTGATTTTTTTTTTAAGAGTTTATAGGCTTGCGTTTGACCATAATCTAACCTGATGTTAAGCGATGATGTGGTCGAAGATGAAGCACGCTTGCCTAGAAGTAATCTATTCACTCTTGACTTAAAGACTTCCAGGTTATAACTATCAGGAAACAGACTCCAGCAGGGAATTCTACTCCTTAGCCGTACCCATAATTAAAGTAATCTCAAAACGTTTCATGCGTATGGGTGGGATGTCCACCATGTAACGATGGCGCATCACCGTTTGTCTTGTAGTCCTATGATGGAACGGGCTTGGTGGAATAAGACTGCAATTCCATCGCACACTCCCCGAAATGTAACCGATAGAATACTGATAGGCTTGCAACACGTCGCCGATGCTCTAGGCTCTGGACCTTTGTCTCGACCAGTTTCTCGTTGCCGATGAGCCTTTTGGCCCGTTTCTCTATAGACTCAAGTGCATTAAGCTGGTATTTGGCAGATCCGTCCCAGAGATGAGAGCAGCACTCCATACACGACCTAACTTGCGCTTGATAGAGGTTGCAGAGCAGAGCAGCTGTTCCGGTGTGAAGTACCGTCTCAATTTTGAAATGAAATGAAATTAAATATTTATTTTGTAAATTGGTTATAAATAACACTTTTACACGTCATGTTTTTTTGCGTGTTTAGTTTAGCTAGATGAGGCCGGTATTTCTTAACTGACTACTCTGAGAAGAAACACCGAAACAAAATCAGAGGTCAAAGTCTCTTTTAAAGTCCAGACAATTTGTATTTGTATATGAGAAGCATGTAACTTCACGTCTGTGGTATTTTTTTGAGGAAATAACCAAGCAAATTTGAGCGGACCTGTCCAGTCAGTGCAAGCATTTGTCAGTTATCGTGTAGCTCAACTTAGAATTTAAGGAGCTCAACAATTTGACGAACAATACCAAAGTAAGGCCATTTGGGTAGGCCACACAAGTACTCAAACTGCTTGACATCATTAAAGAAATTATAGTGAAAGTAAAAACTACGAAGATAGAATAAACTACATTGTCCTCACAAGTACAATAATGAAATAATTATATTTATATACAACGTGTAATTTAAAGGGTATATACATACCAAGTGCATGGCTTCTTTGGATGATAACAAACGATATGGCAAGGGTTTAGTAATCCTAAGTCTACGTGTGTAGAACTTATTATAAATTACAATACACTGATACCAGAGACCGAATTTTTCAAATTAAGAAGAACGAAAAGAATTATCGTGTTATGGGCAAGTGACGTGGAAAGTTATTGACCCTCGTAGTGCTGTGACACGTTTTTTATGATTGGTATTCAAGAAATATATGAAACCAATAATTTGGGATCAATTCTTTGAGTGAGTTATTTTGTGCTGAAACTGTGCATAGAGACTCCATACCAGATGTTGTCTTCAGCCCTTTTGGATAGATATGGGGTTTCCGTTACACGTTGTACATAAAAAAAAACAATAAACAAAAACAAAATTAATAGGTATATACAATACTTTTTTTTCTCTTTATTGATTATAAGGATATACAATACTTGAGAACGCAAATATTCTAATCAATCAAAAATAAATCATCAATCAAAATTTTAAAACTAAATAGAAAAGGCACACGTATATCACTGGAGCATCTCATTCCCAGGCCTTCTTGTCCTCAATATAATCTGTAACTGTGTAAAAAGCTTTCTGACATAGCTTACGTTTTATAAATAATTTAAATTTATTAATACTTAGTTCTTGAATATGGCTAGGAATTTTATTATAAAAACGTATACATTGGCATCTAAACGATCCACCAATCATTTTTCCTTGTTTTAGGAATGACATATGTGTCTTTGTTCCTTGTATTTACACTATGAATATCACTGTATTTTTTAAAAAGATTAATATTTTTGTGTGCATACAAGAGATTCTCATAAATATACTGAGATTAATATTCATAGTCAGAGTCATTCAGAGTCATAATATTAATCTCTTTAAATTTGTCTCTTAAGGAGTGCTTAGGACTTAATTTATAAATTGCACGAATGGCCCATTTTTGTAATACAAATATTGTATGAATGCCGGCGGCGTTTCCCCAAAGTATAATGCCGTATGAGATCACTCTGTGAAAGTAACTAAAGTAGACTAAACGTGCTGTTTCGATATCAGTTAATCCACGTATTTTTCTAACGGCATATGCTGCAGAACTTGGCTATTTTGACAATTTATATGGGGGCCCCACTGAAGCTTCGCACCCAAATTTATGCCCAAGAAAACTGTGGTATCTTCGGGTTTCAATATTTCGCCCTTTATTGATACACTTGTATTCACTTGTCTAACATGAAGTAACGTAAATTTTAGGCATTTGGTTTTTTTCTCATTAACAAGAAGATTATTAACATTAAACCAGCTAACTACAGTTGCAAGGGCTCTGTTTACTTCTTCAGTAACCTGCTGTTAACTTTGATTTTAAATAAAAGATAAGTATCGTCAGCGAATAACACTATGTCATGATTTTTGATCAGGTACGGTAAATCATTTATATAAATAAGAAACAAAAAGGGACCTAAAATTGAGCCTTGGGGACCCCCATCTTGTCGTCACAGATCCCGGCGATCTTTTGCCGTTCAAGTCGACTCTCTGAATCCTTTCACTCAAGTATGAGGTCTGAAGATTCAGAGAGGCGCCCCGGAATCCGTAGTGGTGCAGTTTCCCGATTAATGTCTCATGGGGAACACAGTCAAATACCTTTGAAAAATCGCAAAAAATGCCCAACACTTACCAACACTTATCTTCCCATGCATTATAAATGTGTCCTAAAAGTTCAACACCGGCCATCAGTTGTTGAACGTCCTTTTGTAAAACCAAATTGTTTATTATGTAGCAATTTGTGTGTATTACAATATCTTTGCATCTGCATTAAAATAATTTTCTCAAAAATTTTACTGAAAGTGGGCAATACAGAAATAGGTCTATAATTAGTAGGGTCAGATGTACTAACTGATTTAAATAGAGGGATTATTTTACTATATTTCATTAAATCAGGAATCTCACCGCAATCAATACAATTATTAAATATAACAGCTAATGTAGGAGCTATAATGTGTATAATGGACTTAGTAACAAGAACAGAATTACCCCACAGATCTGCAGCCTTTTTAACATTCAAAGAATTAAAAGTTTTGATGATGTCATTAGAAGTAACATATTGGAATTTAAACTCTGAACTACAAACTGGAACACTTTTTTTAAGTAATGTGTCTGCAGCAATGGCAGATGATTTTAGCGACTTGATTGTCGATACGGGTATGTCACTGAAAAAATTTTCAAATTCTGTGGCGACTTGTGAATCTAATGTTATTATATTATCATCAATAGTTAGGGTGTAATTACTAGGATTCCCAACTTTTTGGCAGCCAATTGAGCCTTAGCCTCGATAAACGGACCAAAATTAAGGGTGGATGTCAACGTAACCTCAAGAAGTTCGATGCGATCTATATAATATAAAGCGAGTTATATAATATAAATTAAAGGACATCAACCACTCAGTATGGCGTTTGGGCCAGAACATGAACATAAAAATATTGCACTATTTTTAATTTTATTGAGTGGCTTACAAAACAAAGAAAACATATAGATAAGAAGTTTTGTATCAAATTGATTAATATAAAAAAATCGTTTATTTGTAAAACTCCCTATAGCTACAACTTAGGAGTCTTTAAGTCAAGAGTGAATAGGTTACTTTTAGGTAAGCATGCTCTTTCTTCGACCACATCATCACTTACCATCAGGTGAGCTAATCATCAGAATCCATTTTGAATAGCACAAGTCGTCAAAAATAGCCAAAGTCGAAATAATATTCACGATATGAAAAAGAGCGCAAACGCAAAGCGAATAACGATCGAATGGAATGACATTGACAATCGTCACTAGTCGTGGGTGTTTTGACAACAAACCGTTTTCAAAGACCATTTTACGTTCTGCGACGGTTAAACCGTTTTAAGTTTGTGGGTCCAATCAATCTTCGTTGCACAAACCAGTTTTCGAATTACTTGATGCAATTTTGTATTTTACAATTATGAAAATACAGTTGAGGAATCATTGATTAAACGATCACACTTGACGCGACGTCGTTCCGTTTCGTTTCGCACAAACAGTTATTTCCATGAAAAGTGAACTATATAGACGATATAATTCCTGGAATTGGAATCAGTGAGCTTGAGTGTTTGTTTACATTTTTTTGGTCAGTTATAATCTTGCACTCGCAAACTGAGACCTCATTATTTGTTTTGTTTTTTTACAAATTGATCTGCTTATGAGTGAATTGTAAATATTCAAGTGTACACATAATATTTAATAAACTAATTATATTATTTATAATAATTTACAACCCATCGCAACGTCTGTACCGCGAAAATACACCAGAGATTTTGCTCGCATTTCGATAAAGACAGTAAATATAAAAAAGCTGAAAGCCATTTATGCCACGAATAATTAAGCTAAACATCATAATGTTGTCCGATAAAACGTTTTATTCAGTAAACCGTTTCATACATTTGCAACTTGAACCGTTTGTACTTTGAACATTGCAAGAAACTTTGTTGCAACGACAACCGTTTTCTGCAACCGTTTTCGTCGTCGGAAAAACGGTGGCGTTTTGTTCATTCACGCACCCCGCACGCTGTACCGCAACTGTCACCATACACAAACAAAATAATCAACAAAAAATCTTTTTAATTCGTTTTTAATATTATTTATTTTGACACTCCCAATTAGAGACCAATGTTCATTAAATATTAAAACTAAATTATCTATGAATTCCTTTTTTCCAAATACGTCTGTTTGCGGTATTTTGGTTGATGTCTTTTAGGTAAGTATAGGCACGGGCGCGAAAGTAGGATTGACCATATGGGCGAAAATTGGAATATTAGAGAGTTGTGCGTAAACAAAACATTAGATCTCCGCATTCAAGGTCATGGTACTTTCGTACCATAGCTAGCTATAAGTACCTACAACTATGTCAAAAACCGCACTCAAGTATTTTTTAAACTAATCTGGACTATCCTTACTACTCTGTAGTATGGTTACATTATAGTTAAATACTCACCTCGTACTCACCACAAAAAAACACTATTATTTCAATGAAATAAAAAATTACTAAACAATAGATCTCCGCATTCAAGGTCATGCTACATAAGTACCTACCCTAGACCCATACCTACAACTCGTGTCAATATCAGCTCTCAAGTATTTTTTGATACTCTAATCCGGACTGTCCTTAGTACCTACGCTGTAGTATGGTGCTATTACATTGCAATATTTACCTCGTCTCTGCATTTTCGCGGCGAGAATCTAAGTTATTTGATATACTCCAAAAAAAAAAACATAATTTGAATAAAATAAAAATAATTTTAAGTAAGTACCTACCTACTAAATATTAGATCTCCGCATTCAAGGTCATGTAATTTGAATAAAATAAAAATAATTTTAAGTAAGTACCTACTAAATATTAGATCTCCGCATTCAAGGTCATGCTACTTACGTATCAAGAGCTATACCTACAACTATTCCAATATCAGCAACACTCAAGTACTTTTTGAAACTCTAATCGAACTGTCCTTACTATGCTCCAATATGGTTACCTACTCGTAAATTACATTTCAATACTCACCCTGTCTCTACATTTTTGACTCAAGAATCGTTACTATTTGGTGTTCTCCTAAAAGGAAATAACATAATTATTTCAATAAAATAAAAGTTTGTTTACTACATTTAAATCACATTTATTTTATTCCAATATTCTAATTTAAACTATTGATAGAGATTATATAAATAATCTTCTTCTTATCGTGTGGGTAGTAATGTCTAATGACCCCATACACCCTAGTGTCAGAGTTTCTAGACTGCCTCAAGAGCCTCTGACGTGGTCTATTCTGACGACCGCCATTTGGCGACCGGGACTACCGGCTTATATGTGTCTTCTGAAGCACGGAACCATCTTTTTATCAGACAATCAGGTGATTCAGGCCTGCAATGTCCTAGCCAAAGTGGAAACAAATTTAAGAAGTATGCATCCCTCGGGAATCGAACCCACGACCACACACAAGTTAAACCCCTAAACCACTCGACCATGGCGGCAGTAAATTATATAAATAATTAAAATTCGTTACTTCATTAATCTATTTTTAACATTGTAAGGCGTTTCTTTTTTAGTGTTTTGGGTTTACCAACCATTTTGGCGTTAAACTTCTATGCGAATAAAATCATTTTGTATTTTTTGCGCGGAGCGTTAGCGTCTACTCGTGACAGTGGTCAGCGATGCACTGCCGCCCGTCGCCCGCAAGAGCCCCCGATTCATTGCGCACCTAGATTATTCGAATAATAATACACCATGACTTTACCAAACACAATATGAAGAAAAGCCGTATACTAAAAGATTGGCAATTAAATTATCTTTTAGACTGTGAAAGTTTCATAAAAATACACCCAATGGTTGTTGCCTGATCTTCGCTTTTATGCCCGCGTTAGACGTACTTTTAAAAATAAATTACACAATGTTTTACAAAAAAATATTTAAATATTCATATATCAAATTATTAAGGAAATAGTCTAGTTTATCATTATTTTTTTTCAAAGCATACCGACTAGCCGTTTAGACGTGATCTTGGATTAAAAATCATCGAAAATCGAATATCTGCCCCTTAATGGGTTTCTATAACACAAGACCCGAGGTGGCGACGCGTATAGTACCACGCGCGCCCGACTGGCACCGGTCAAAACTAAAAATAAATATTTTCAGTTTCAGTTCCATGTATTAGCCCCCCTTTATTTTAAATATTTTTTATTTTTTTTTTTATAATCGGAAAGCGGTTCACAAAATACATCTACCTACCAAGTTTCACATGTATAGTCTTAACAGTTTCGGAATAAAATGGCTGTGACATACGGACGGACGGACAGACAGACAGACAGACAGACAGACAGACGGACAGACATATCGAAACTATAAGGGTTCCGTTTTTTGCCATTCGGCTACGGAACCCTAAAAACGGATTTAAATTTGACTTGTCCAGAGACCCAGTACACAAATCCAACGCATAAGTTTCAAGTACTCTTCAAAAAAGTATGTTATCCGATAACATTTATTTTGTTTCATAAGTTCACAGACGACTTTTGTCCAAGTCCAATAACTGGTGCTAATCTGGGAATTAACCCGTGGACTGCACGCGCCGGCGGCACGTCATCGGGGGCGAAGAGCGGTGCTACAGTAATACGGTAGACCCGATGAAAACTCGCTTCTACAGACACCACCGCGGCTGATGTCACTCTCAAACTTCAATTCCTTATTATTTGTCCGGGACAGGCATTGTAAAGCAATAAAGTGCGCCTATTTTAATACAGTCAAGTATTTTTTCAGCCCAATCAAAGCACCCTGTGGCAATGACAGCCAATACTGGAGCTCAGTGTAATTCGGCAGCCATGAACATCAGTAACGGTGGCCCCCCCTCTTGTAGCTGCCAGCGCAGTGGTCATTTCTCTGTGAACAATCGTAACAGCCCTAGGCTACTACCAGATGATGTGGTGAGACGAAAACGTTTTCAGCAGCATTTAGTGGTTAATATAATAACTATTAAGCCTGCTCATTAAACTAACCAACGTTATAACTGTACTGAAATTAAGATTCAAGTTTAAGTGTAACTTAGTAATGAAGTCAATCGTTATTTTTAATTCAGCAAGAAATGATACCGATTAAGAAGGTTGAATTTATGTAGGTATACATAAGCCTAAACTTTCTTCTAACTACCAGCGTATATCGATTTCTTTTCTTAAGAAACGCATCATATTGAAAGGCGGTCAGTAATGTGTCAGTAAAACTAAATGGATATTGCTTTATACAAATAATAATTGTATGTAGATTTAAAATACGGGCTCACTTCGTCTAAAGTTCCAATAAAAGTAAACAGCTCCAAAAATAACATAAAAAGAGCATACTTGTAAATCAAAAATGATTGAAAGGCGGCATCAATTCTTTTTAAAAGAGCTCCGGGTTTTTTTTTACCTCGGTCGTATTTTTTGCACTAAGTAATTATTTTGATAGGTACGATTTGTTTAATGTTGTATCGCAACAATAAAAACACACTCTTTTTTAAAAAGAAAAATTATTATAATCAGAATGATTGCTTGAAATACTCACTTCAATTTCTGTTAATCAACAAAATTACATACATTTAACTTGACATTATAAATATAATTGTGTATTAACTTACTAAAATAGAATAGAACATAATACTTCTTATTACGTACACCGCATAAGTAATAGAAAATATCGATTGTAAACATTACATAGTGGTTGCGCCAATATTCAAAATATGATTGACATCCGCTATTTCCTATATCCATCTCCTTCCCGCACATACCTCGCGAGTGAGTAAGAAGATTCGCCCGCCATTTGTCGAAAAAACTTTTTTTTTCCGAATCGCTCCGCAAACAAGTTGACAATGGCGTCGACGCGCTCCGCTTAAAAATATTAATAACTTTGGAATCACCGCATTTTCGCATGTAATAAGACTTATAATCCATAGTTTGTGCTTGTGTTTAACGTGTGAGGACAATAACTTGAAGCCCAACTGCCCTGAACCTGGAAAAGTGAACCGGTGCACCGGCGACGACGCGAGCACGTGACTCCCGTAAAGGTTTGTGCTTCCTTCCCTATTTATTTCGGGTTGTATTCCATTGTCCCACACCCACTGCAACTCGAATTACCTAACGCCAAGCGTTTGTCAATCGTTTAGCTCCGCACCGCAAATACAGTCCACTAAATTAGCCTTTCGCGCCAACACACTTTCTGTGGTCCCTCTCACCGGATAGTTAGGTACTTATTTGAATTAGGTACATATTTGTTGTAGTTATCGCATTGGTATTTATTCCATAAGGAATAAACGCACCGCACCGCAGTCTTATACCTAACCCAATTCGTTGTTTGTTCATCTATTACCTACGTACGTGCGTAATACCTACATACCTAAGTAGCCATAGATCGCTCGTATTAGTTATTCATTCGGAAGTCTAAAATTATTTGTATATCAGAAACAGAGACACAACCTAGTGGTTAAATTAAGATTGTTTAAAAACTACCTACAGTTCTTTTATTTCACCCGCAGTTCGTTATAACTACCTACCCACTTTAGGTATTTAATATTGTCCGCGTCGCTGTTCTCCATCGCTTATTTGTTAGCTCTTCGAATCACGGAAGGCCGCCGGCGGCCACAAAAACCAGCTTAAGTTGACCTCTAAAATCGAAAAAAGGAAAAATTTTTTAGAGGTCAACTTAAGCTGGCCGCCGGCGGCCTGCCGTGATTCGAAGAGTTAAAATAACTTTATTTGCTTGTTTACCGCATTGATTGTTTGTAATAAATAATTATTATTTACGATGTCTCATAAGGACATCAAAGTTCAATTGAAACTTTTATATGCTAAAAGAGACATGATATTTTCTCGCGTGCAATCTATTTGTGATAATGCACTTAAAACACTTGATCTTGCTATTAGAGATTCGTTCTTATGTTCTATAGAAAAGTTGGATAGTTTGCGCACGGAATTTGAATCCGTAATTCATAATATTAACGTTTTAGAGTTAGAATTAAATCCAGAATACGCTGTGAGTTATCAGGCTTTGGCGTCATTTGATGATTTATTCTGTCGCATCAAACGCGTCGCGAGGAGCTTGGAGAAGCCGTCTGTCCATCAGAGCCAGGCAAATCACACTCGCGATCGACCCAAATTACCGCCCATTCAGATACCTGAATTTAATGGTCATATTCGCAATTGGAATCTATTTATAGATAGTTTTGAAAACACTATAAATGGGAACGTCTCTTTGACAGATCATGAAAAGTTACACTATCTGGTTGAAAAGTTAACTGGTAAAGCTAAAACTGTTTGTGCCGGCATTACTTTTAGTGCCGAAAATTATTCATTAATTTTAAAAACTTTAAAGTCGAAATATGAAGACAAAAGATTAGTTGCTACCGCATATTTAGATCAGCTATTCGAGTTGAAAAATATTACAGTTTGTAATGAACATAATTTAGAGAAGTTTTTAGATACTTTTGCATCATCTGTTCGTGCAGTAAAGAACCTGAAGGTCGATGACCTCTGCGACTTTTTGTTTTTATATTTGGGTTTAAAGAAATTAGATAGTGAAACTGTTCGTTTATTTGAAATAGACCATCGCAGTAGTAAACTGCCAAAATTCAATGATTTAGAATGTTTTGTTCGCGATCATATTAAAATATTACAACGCACTTCGTCAACCCATGAAGTTACGAAGAAGTCCGACCATCAAACAGATGCGGCTTCGAAGTCACAAAAGTCGACACATACGTATGTGAATACAGCACCTGCTCCTGTACAATCGAGTTGTTCTTTGTGTAATAGTCAACATTCGCAATTGTACAAGTGTTCTGGTTTCTTAAAATTTACGCCCTATGAACGTCATAAGTTTGTTCGCGAAAAAAATTTGTGCTTTAACTGCCTTAGTGACAAGCATCGGGTTACGTCTTGTAATAGTAGTCAAAGTTGTCGTAAGTGTCCTTCGAAGCACCACACTTTACTTCACATGGAGAAAAGTTGTAATAATGCCGCATCCAATGTGAGCACAGTTAGTTTACCAAGCGGTGACACGTCGTCGC
Organism: Tholera decimalis; assembly: GCA_943138885.2. Taxonomy (NCBI): domain Eukaryota; kingdom Metazoa; phylum Arthropoda; class Insecta; order Lepidoptera; family Noctuidae; genus Tholera; species Tholera decimalis. The sequence goes on along the minus strand of OW964564.2, from coordinate 18,520,822 downwards.
AGTCAGTCGGTGCGAACTCTGCGTCCGCTTCGCAGCCGCAGCCGCAAACAACGCGCGACGTTGTCCGCTCGCAGGCCGCCGTGAGTGACGTCACGTTGTGTTCGATGTCCGCCGCAAGCAATACGTGCACTACCGTGGTGCTCGCGACCGCTCACGTTGTTGTTGATGATGCTTTTGGTAATCCGTGTCTTGTTCGAGCGTTGTTAGATTGCGCTTCGCAGAGTAATTTTTTAACTCAAAATTGTTGTCAACGCCTTGGTTTTAGTATTAATAACCGACCAGCCCGCTCAGTAGTTAAGGGGTTCGGTGGTTTAAAATCAACCATTCATGGTTCGATTAAAATTAAATTTGCATCGCGTTTTAATTCTAATATTTGTTTTGATATGGATTCGCTTGTCGTAGATAAAATTACGGAACAATTGCCTACTGTCCCGGTTGACACGTCTTTATTGACCAAATTTAAAGACCTACCGTTGGCAGATGAATCTTATGGTGTCCCTGGAGACGTCGATATGTTGATCGGCGCATCGATTCTCCCGCACCTTCAGTTATCTCGTAAGATTCAAGGTCATGCGTCGTTTTCCGCACCGCACGCCCTAGAAACAGTTCTAGGTTTTGTTATTGTTGGTTCCGCACCCGCACATTTAGATAGTTACTCGGCTGTGTCACATTGCTGCACTGTTGAGCCGCCGCTGGAGTCTACCATCCGCAGGTTCTGGGAAATTGAAGAGGTCAATATCCCGCCTATCCTAAGCCCTGATGATAAGGTGGCTGAGAAGATTTATTGTGGCACCACTACCCGTGATAATGATGGTCATTATATTGTCGCGCTTCCATTTAAGGGAGATATTTTTTCGCTCGGTGACTCCTACGCTTCCGCGGAAAAACGCTTTTCTTGTTTAGAACGTAAGATGCAAGCATCTCCGAAGTTGAAGCAAGCCTATGATGAGGTGGTTACCGAATACTTAGATAAAGGGTACATCTCACCTGCATCCACCGCCGAGACTGACGAGACTCTTGATCATCCATCTTACATCATCCCGCACCACGGAGTTGTTAGAGAAGACAAGCTTACTACTAAGCTACGCGTGGTTTTGGACGGCAGTGCTAAGACTAGCACTTCCGTATCGCTCAATGATATTTTGTATTGTGGTCAAAACCTTCAAGGTAACTTATTTGACATTATTGTGAATTTCCGCTTGTTTGTTGTCGCGCTTTCCGCCGACATAAGGCAAATGTTTCTTTCTATTGGTATTCGCGAATGCGACCGCAAATTTCAACGTTTTTTGTATAGATTTTCGCCTCAAGAACCTTTGAGAGTTTACGAGTTTAATCGTGTTTGTTTTGGGCTTAAGTCGAGTCCTTTCCATGCGCTTCGCACTATCAAGCAATTAGCCGCTGATGAGGGTGAAAGATTCCCGAAAGCGAAAGACACTATTGAGACTGGGCTATACATGGATGACTTTGTTAATAGTGTAGCCAGCGAGGCGGATGCCGTTGAGACCGCCGCTCAAGTAATAAGTCTTATGAAGGCCGGTCAGTTTGATCTTGTGAAGTGGACTAGTAATTCGCAGACCGCTCTAGATTCGATTCCACTATCGCATCAATTATCTTCGGTGAAGGAATTTGATGGTGATGATACGTACAAGGTTCTAGGTTCAAGTTGGTCACCCGCGTCTGACATGTTCAGTCTTAAAGTTAGTTCGACTCCGCAAATTTGTACTAAGCGCATTATCCTGTCGTGTGTAGCACGTATATGGGATGTTATGGGATTTGTAGCTCCCGTCGTTTTATATGCCAAGTTGCTTATAAAAGAACTTTGGCTTTCCAATAGTGATTGGGACGACCCCGCGCCCGAAAATATTGTTAAATTGTGGGCTCGCTTCCGGAAAGAACTTCCATTGCTCAATCAAATAAAAATTCCTCGCCATGTTGGTATATTGTCGAACAGTATAGTTACTGTTGTAGGCTTCGCCGACGCCAGTGCAAAGGCTTACGGGGGGGTAGTTTATTTTCACGTTTTGGATGCTGACAAGGTTTCGGTTAGTCTTATAAGCGCTAAATCCAAAGTCTCCCCTCGCAAGGTCGTTTCTCTGGCGCGCCTGGAGCTGTGCGCTATACTTTTGTAAGTGCAATTAATCAGCTCGATTGTCAATGCTTGTAGGCACCGCATTATTATTGATAGAATTATGGCTTTTTCTGACTCTACTGTAGCTTTGTGTTGGGCACATTCTTCGCCCCATCGCTGGGACACATTCGTCGCCAATAGGGTGGCCAAAATCCAGTCCGAATTACCACCACAAAATCTCTTTCACGTTGCTGGAACAGATAATCCCGCCGATTGTCTCGCCCGTGGGTTGCTCCCTTCGCAAATTTTAGATCATCCGCTGTGGTTCTGCGCTCCGTCTTGGATTCATAGCGTGCTCGAGGAATGGCCGGTTAAGCCCTTTAATCCAGCTGCCGTTTCAGAACCACCCGAGGAGAAGAAGCATTCGCTTGTAGTTTCGGTTCCACGTGAAGAGTCGATTATTTTATCGTTATCTAATCGCGTCTCGTCTTGGTCGAGACTTTTGCGTTGTGTGGTGTATGTATGTCGTTTTCTAAAATTGTTACCCACGCGCGGTGTTATAACCGCCGCTGATCTGGATAAAGCTGAGTCAGTCGTGCTACGTGAATTGCAGAGATTTTATTTCGCATCCGAAATTAGTAGTTTGGAGTCCAACAAACCTTGTAGCCGCGCCTTTCAACAATTGAAACCTTTTTTGCAGAATGGTCTTATTCAAGTAGGTGGTCGTTTGAGAAATTCCGATTTAGGATTTGAGCAAAAGCATCCAGTAGTTTTACCCCGCAAGGACCATATTTTAGATTTGATTGTAGATTATCATCATAGGTTGAATTGCCACGCAGGTCCAGACTTGTTGATGTCTATCCTTAGACAGAAGTATTGGATACTTTCCGCTCGCAATTTGATTCGTGCTAGAGTACACAAATGTGTGCCCTGTTTTAAGCTTCGCCCGCGTTTTGTCGCGCCTGAAATGGCCGATCATCGCTCTTGTCGTGTTGTTCAATCCGCTAAACCTTTCGTTCACACCGGTACAGACTTTGCCGGCCCGTTTAGGGTAACTGTTGCCCGTGGTCGCGGAATACGCTCCACAAAAGCTTACGTTTGTCTATTTATTTGCATGACAACTCGTGCGGTTCACATAGAATTGACCGGTGATTTAAGTATGCAAAGTTTTATGTCCGCGTTTAAGCGCTTTTTGTCGCGCCGTGGTCCCGTCAAACGTTTATATTCTTACGGTACCAATTATGTTGGAGCTCGCCGTAATATTTCGGAGTTGCACGCGTTCTTACGGTCAAAGTATTATCAGAGTGAATTCACTCATGTTTTGGCCGAAAATCGTATTGAATGGCATTTTAATACGCCCGCTGCTAGTCACTTTGGTGGTAATTGGGAGGCGAATATTAAGAGCCTCAAGTCGCATCTGTTCCGCGTTGTAGGCGTACAGATTCTCTCTTATGAGGAGCTGAGTACTGTACTCGCTCAGATAGAGGCAGTAATGAATACTCGTCCACTGTGCCGAACTCTATCTAGTGACCCCTCAGAATCTTTAGCTTTAACTCCGGCTCACTTCTTAACCACGACTCCTCTTAACTATTTGCTCGCTATGGATGTTGATGAAGACAGACTACATCTCCTAAAGCGTCATGCTCTTTTGGATAGATTAGTTCAATCATTTTGGAAGCGTTGGAGAGCAGATTATTTGCAGACGCTTCAGTCGCGTCAAAAATGGACTACTCCATCGAATCCAGTCACCGTTGGTACTGTAGTAGTTTTAATGGCCGAGAGTGCGCCTCCTCTACACTGGCCTCTAGGTGTAGTGGAGGAAGTTTTCCCTGATCCAAAGGGAGTAACGCGTATAGTAAAAGTTAAAACCGCGACTGGTTCGTTTTTACGTCCAGTTATTCGCCTCTGTCCTCTGCCCAATCAGCAGCAGGCTTCAAATTAGTTTAGTAGTTATGGTAACGCTTTATATTATAGTTTAGGAATAAGGTTAGAAGTTAGATGTTACTCCAGAGTTTAGTTCTTTGATTAGTTTCGCTTATAGTTTTTGAAGGTAACCCTTCAAACCGGGGGGAATGGTTGCGCCAATATTCAAAATATGATTGACATCCGCTATTTCCTATATCCATCTCCTTCCCGCACATACCTCGCGAGTGAGTAAGAAGATTCGCCCGCCATTTGTCGAAAAAACTTTTTTTTTCCGAATCGCTCCGCAAACAAGTTGACAATGGCGTCGACGCGCTCCGCTTAAAAATATTAATAACTTTGGAATCACCGCATTTTCGCATGTAATAAGACTTATAATCCATAGTTTGTGCTTGTGTTTAACGTGTGAGGACAATAACTTGAAGCCCAACTGCCCTGAACCTGGAAAAGTGAACCGGTGCACCGGCGACGACGCGAGCACGTGACTCCCGTAAAGGTTTGTGCTTCCTTCCCTATTTATTTCGGGTTGTATTCCATTGTCCCACACCCACTGCAACTCGAATTACCTAACGCCAAGCGTTTGTCAATCGTTTAGCTCCGCACCGCAAATACAGTCCACTAAATTAGCCTTTCGCGCCAACACATAGGATGACACAATGTGTGGCTTTATCGCCACGTCAAAAGACTATAAAGAAATTTAATGTCAAATTCAAATTCAAATTCATTTATTCATTTTGTCAAGTCTAACTATCAAAATACACTAAGAAATACAGCAAAGTACATACAAACTCATTACATACAACACAAGCCTTTTAGTAATAAGTCTGCCATGGGATGAAATGATTTCTACCGGGGTTGTGGGAATGTTCTAACGAGATACTGCAGCCCTGGAACGCAAGGGCAACTGAAGGAGCAGGTTGTGTTTCTAGTCAGTAGAAGAATAGGCACCAAAAGTAGGAAGAGTCATTTGATGATTATCACAACGTAAAAAAACGGCACGAGATGGCGCGGTCGTGGGACGAAACACTGAACTTATCAGTACTTATGTAACACTCTCGCCTTTACTAAAGTAGTGGTGAGCCAGTGGTTACGAGCACGACTTACACGTTTAGGTCGTAGGTTTCAACCAAGGCAGGGGTTACTTTGCATAACTATCATCATTACCACTTCTCTTAAAGCCATAAAGGAAAACATTGTGAGGAAGGCAAAACAAGGCCTGTATCCTATTTGTGAATGCCCTCACACAGAGCAACCTCGTACATTGCCGGCTGCTTCATAGGATTTGAGTGGCCTGCGTCTCAGCGACAGAAACGTTATAGGCTTATTATGTTATATTGTATGTACTACTAAAGTCACACACATTTCAGACAATTCAGACAAAACTACTAAAGCCAGACATGTATGAAATTCTTAAACATACTCATACAAAGCACTCGTTGTAAAATTAGATCAATAAAGTGCAAAAAGCAACCCAGCACTAAACTGCTTATTCCTATATCCAGGAGCGATATCGTAATACAATGTGGACTCGTATTAATCACATCTGTCCATTGTACATCCGACAGGAGGTATCGTATTTATAATCTGTTAGAGTTGGCAGCTTCGAAACGTTATACCGCTAAACGATCGCGTCAGGATAGTCTGGTTTAGATACCGATCAATAGGCTATTGAGACATTGTCTGAGTCGGTTTCACATTGTGGACGAGGCTATTCTGTTAATAGACTGTTGGACTTTCGAAAAATTTGGCAGATCGTGAAGGATTGTGTGATGTTTTCATTTATTGTTCTTATTTGATAAACAACTAGGTATCTATTGATAACTTTTTTTTTAACGTGGTAAAATTATCAAATAAGTCCTCCCACCCCGGGCAGGGTGGGAGGGACTGTCAGACTTTTACTGACTAAAATCCACGGTGTTCCTTCAATAACCCTTTACGTACCGGGGTCACGGTAATGGGATAAGTCCCACGACCCCGGCAGGCTTCGGCCCTCTACAGGGGGGGCCTCATCATATTGCTGACGCTCTTTGAGGCGCGCGTGGAACACAACGCGCCGTCGACCCGGGCATGGTCCATGGTCGGACAGCGAGTTGCCCTTTACTCGCTGTCCGCATGCCCGCGCCTACGGTGGCCGGAGATCATCGGCCGACGTCCGACGCCGTGGGCATCTACCACTGCGGCTGGACTGAAGGTAGGACGCCATCCTCTCCCTCACGCGGCCCGCCTCCTCCTTCGGAAGCATGACTGCTTCGCAGAAGGAGGCGACCGCTTTCCACTCCCTCTCGCCCCGCAGCATGGCCTCGACCAATGCCGGCCGCGAGAGGTCTCCGTCTATCGCCGCCGTAAGGACACGTCGGTGCTCTGCCCAAGCGGGGCAGTCCTGCACCGTATGCTCTACTGTGTCCTCAGCGCGACCCTCGCAGTGGTGCTACCCAGGCGATTCTTCCTTTCCCATCAGACACAGGTACCTCCGGAAACTTCCGTGTCTCTCTAGCCACTCCTCAAAGAGGGGTCTTACCGCCGCAATTGCGGCGTGCCCGATCTATTGATAACTGAGATTTAAATTCGTAAAATGATTCATTGAATGCAGTTGTTTTTAAATAAGTGTATAAGGTGAATTTATAAAAAAAAAAACGTCCTTCACGCTGTCGGCTGCTAATGTATCGACGAGACTAGTATTTACCACGTTGTACGATAATACTTTGGCCAAAATAATAGACAGCACTTGTGTCACAAGAACTGTCAACCAGCTCTGATTTGTTTGATAAGTCTGGTGTATGCATTGATATACTAAAAACTCAAGATGCACACTCAACGTCTCAAAACCGTCCGCATAAAATGAGTGCTTAATTCTAAATTATGCGCTCATTTCAAATAGTATCGCGTCACTCGCGTCTAGGTTCACACGTCAAAAATGCCAAAATTTTCTTTGTAAAAACAACCTTAAACAATTGTCATAAGATAGAATTTGCAAAAACATATTTTGTACTTATAGCATATCTATTACTACGTAGGTGGTGAGTGTTTGGCGACAGTTTCGATCGTCACTTTTCTTCGAGACTGTGCATCTTGGGTTTTTAGTATATCAATGGGTGTATGTATTAAAATTCTCATAGTGTGACATCGGTTCATTTTTTAAATGTAGATAGGCTCACGTTTTACCAACATCTCACCTTATGGTAAGCGATGATGTGGTCAAAGATGAGACATGCTTGACTAAAAATAACCTACAATTTACTCTTGACTTGAAGACCCTCAGGTTATAGCTATCAGGAAACAAAGACTCCGGTAAGGAATTCCATTTCATAGCTCATGGTGGACATCCTATGACACCTACAAAAGTTAGGAATAATATCATTGTAGGTACAGCTTGGGATAAAATAACTCTCCTACCACAGCCTGTGATTTCCGAAAGTCTGGGAGTCTTAAAATTACAAGTGGATGGCTTAAGAGTCCCTAACAGTTTTACTGCCGAAAAAGAGAAATTACCTACTTTTGTAGAACAAATATCTCAATAACGTTATAAAATATCATTTTTCTTTTAAAACAGCGTTTAACATTTTATATTTATCTAATATGTGGTCAAATTAATCTACTCAAAATAAATCGAGCAAGCGCATCGATTTAAAATATGAGCTCAGAATTAAAACAAAAAATAATAATTTGGTAGATAAATACCTGTATTATTCAGAATTAGTTTTTAATTTTCTATTCAATAACGGATTCTTACTCAAAAGTGACGGTTTTGCAAAGGATTTTATTGAGTTTTTTCTGAGTTTACTATGTTTTTTTTAAGTACATCGCCCCATTATTTTTCAAAAAATAATTTGTTAACTTACTAGTGCACTGTATGCCCAATGGTCAGGAATTTTTTTTAGATTATTATTCACCCCCATTAAGCTAAAAAAGCAGTTGTAAGACCTGGTATTACGTGATTTCGTAAAAACACGTGTTTGTATTTTATTTTTTTAAATTTATTTTGAGTAGATATTTAAATTATAATTTGACCACATACTAGATAAATATACAATGTTTAACGCTGTTTTAAAAGAAAAATGATATTTTATACCGTTATTGAGATATTTGTTCTACAAAAGTAGGTAATTTCTCTTTTTTGGCAGTAAAATTGTTAGGGACTCTTAAGGCGACTACATCGTTGCATAATAAAAGATTCCCCAAACTAGCGTCTTTCGAGCGTTGTTGTCTTGCCAGCGCCCGCGCAACCACGACATGGAGTTAAAGAAGCGGCGACGCCAGTCACCCAGTGCAATGTTTTTTTCGAACAGGTACAATGCAACCTCCAAGTTCAAAATGTACTGTCATACATCATTGACGTACAATGATGTATGACAGTACATTTTGAACTGAAAATTGAAAATTGAAATTGATTTTACCAACTGCATACCTATATCCAAAAAATCTCTAAACATATTTGACGAAACGAAACTATAATTTGTTGTCTGTTATCTTACCAAATGTAACACTGTACCAAATGTGTTAAAGGGAATTACCCGGTGTTAATCTGTCCGTATTTCTTCATTGCGCGGATCTGGACTTTAATTTCAATTCCCTACGCGTTTCCGAGAAAAAGGTTCTAGAAGGGAAGGGAACGGACAACGATGTAATCTTATAAACGGCTTTAGTTGTTTTTCTTTTTGAAGTACCGATTTCTAGAAAAGTCTTAAGCTGTCATATTTCTGAGCAGACTGATTAGTAACATATACTAGAAGTTACTTCGCTTTGTCCGGCCAAAAAGATAAAAAATATCCTTGCCCCAGAAAAACAAGTAATGATCGAACTAATATTATCCATACCACTGCTCACGTATTTCTGCTATCGTTAAAGTTGACCTTATCAACCTTATATATAATAATAAGTGTCACACTGATATACGAGATTTTATTACGTTTGCCGAATCTGTCTCCTAATTATTGCGACGGATCTGCTCTCTGTGCCGAATTCAAACGAAGTATCTCATGATTTTTATGACAAATCTTTCCTTGTGATTGCTGAATTTATTTGTTTATTATTGCGAATCCGAAATATGTTAAAAAAATATTATATTTTTGACGGTAAATTAATATTATGATATGTCTATATTAATATAGAGGGCTTAAAACGGTATTGACACGAATAACTTTAAATAAAACATGGGCCAAGTGCGAGTCGGACTCGCCCATGAAGGGTTCCGTAGATGTAAGGTACGCAAAGTAACTTTGTTTTTCACAGTGTTTGTATAAATGACAAAGTTATATTTGCGGTTTTAAACTGCTAACTATATCACGTTCAACTAAATTTTTAGGTTTTTTACTTTATTATTTTAAAAGTTACGAGGTCACATTTTACCATTTCGTCTATCTTTCAAACGTTTGGATATTTATTAAAAGAAAAAAATATGTCACGAATGTCAATGTGATTTTTAAAAACCTATCTATTTAAAGCCACCTCGCACATGTAGGTTTGAAGTTTTTTTTTAGTTTCGGTTCTATGTGCGGATAGCCTCAATTAATGTTTTGATTGTGTATAAAATAAAATCCTCAAGCAGTTCACAGAAAACATAATTCAAAATTCAACAGTGTGGTCCTAAAAGATTTGGAATAAAATGGCATTAACATACGGCGGCTAGAGAGAAGGGTTCCGTTTAGCGATACGTTGGTAGGATCAGTCTACTACTGCTTATCTTTCAGCTAGGTTATAGGTTCAAAGAAGATAGAGGTTCCAGTACCAGATAAATCTTTTTTTTTTCTCGAGCCCAAAATCCTCATGGATTTCCTCTGCCCTAGGGTGGGAGAAGGAGTCTATTAGACTATAACAGACTAAAACTACGCCATGTTCTCTCGTACCCTTGCGCTGGGGTTATTGGAGCACTTAAATATTCTTTAGCACAGCAGCCCCCGAAGGTAAGGCAAGGGGTGCTCATTCTTAAGGTGGGCATTAGAAATGCCTTCAATTCCGTAGATATAGAAGCTTTGTTGACAGAAGTTTTAAAATTTATATCTAAAATGTTAAATTTTCTCTATAATTTACTACTATACCGTAAGTAACATATATAAACAAATAATGTATACTTTTCAGACTACGGCCATCGGGCTAACCCTGACCAAAAAAAGTCAGGTCTACCTGACTTAAAGTTTGAAAACTTTTTACTAATATACAAACAAATCTTATGTCTACCACTGTCCACTTACATCTACCAGAAATATAACATAAAATATTTAATAAACACGCCACATTGGCATGTAGGCGTACCCAATGTTGCAGTATGGGGCTACCCCACCTGTCTGCTATCGTATTGAGAATAGTGATGGATCACTAACGCTTGATAGCATAGAATTCATCTATCCCCACGTAATGACGAACATGCCCGAAGCACTGCAGTAGCGCAGCCACCTCAACAACACTATAAGTATTATTGTACTGTACACGCGGAGTGTTAAATACGTAGGAAATCTTTTGGAATCGGGAGTTAGCTATGTTCAGAGTTATCTACCTGGGCCAGTCATTATAAGTTTCAAAACCATTCCAATCATTTGGCTTTTAATTTCTTTTGCTATTCAAGGTTTGGTATTTCGATAACGGTTCCCTAGGAAGTGATATAGACACAGTCTTAAAAGATTTAACTTTTTTGAAAGGTAAATTTGGTTTCATTGGGCTAGAAGTAAACTTCGAAATGTAATATTTACCGTGACCAAAGAACTTTTTGCTTTAGTTTATCTGACAGACGTTTCACTTTAGTTAAATTCGGCACATTTAATCATTTGCCCACACTTGGAATGTCTTTTGTATCGTGAGTGTATTTTTACAAATATCCAGACCCTGAACAACTATTTGTAGCCTACACAAACATTCGTTTCGGTGCGGAAATCGAACCCGTGTCACGTAGCACGTCTATGTTGGTGTTGCTGCTGCGGTTCCAGAAGCGCTCAAGCGACCTATACACCTACTTTTATCTTGGTAGCAAACGTTTTTCTCCCGTGGAATTTATAACGATCAAAACATAACCCTCATTCTTTTGCAGTCCGGTAAAAGTACTAGATTTATTTTATTTTATTATTAAAAATAGGTTCTCGTTTGACCACCATCTCACCTGATGGTAAGTGATGATGTGGTCGAAGATGGAGCACGCTTACCTAAAAGTAACCTATTCACTCTTGACTTAAAGACTCCTAGGTTAGAAGGATTAAGATGAAATTTTATCTTAATCCATCTAGTACCTACTTTCTAAGATTAGTGCGTTTAAAAAACAAACAATCTTTTCCGCTTTATAGTATTAATATAGATAGGTAATTAAAATTTTTGCATACCTTTGTTACAAGGTAACTCTCACTAACTGATCGACACTTTCCGTGACGAGCATGTTATCACGTTTATTGCCCAAATAACTGGCATTGCCATTCCACGTGGCAATTTTTCGGCCTTCTAGGCCTGTTTCTCGATGAAATGTATGTGAAGGAGAAACTAATTCGTATTAAGAATTTTGTTATATTTAGTAGATATAAAAAGTAGTTTGTATGTAAATTACTATTTACAATTATACCTACGAATCGACCTACGAATTTATTTAAATAAATACACTATTTATCGTTTATTATCTTTAGGCAAAATAACTTAGCAAAATAATCGTTTTGTTTTAGTTTCATTTGAACTGTGTGCCCAAGAGTAGAATTTTACTATGTACCTATATTTCATTGAGCTCGCTCAGAGCTGTGTATCACTCATTTTTTGTTCTAATTTAATAATTTCCTGGTACAAGTAAATTTCCAATTAATTTGGTGTTACAAGCCCAATTACGTAACAAGAAGCCTTAACAATACCTTTGTGGAAATACAAAACAGCGGGATATTTGATCGCTAAAGACATCAAAAATAACTTTCAGCTGTTTCGAGAAAGCTCTCATACGTTTCGCTACACCAACATTGACGGGTACACGGGAATCATGTAACCGCCAAATCGCGTAACTAGAGCTTTAAAATATACGAAGCCGATTTCGAAAACTAAATCTCAGCTTTCTGCACGCCTTTAGAATCTATTGAATTTATTTCGTTATAAGTCATATTTTGCTGCAGGCAAACCAATTCGACGATTGAATGTTCTCTGATTCAAACAAAACCAGCGTTCGTTTCATCTTGTTCCTTTCTCTCCGAGTTACAAACAACGCTGCACCGGCTATTTACTTTTATTTCCTCATCACTCAAGTCTTTGAAAGTACACTCATAAATATGCAAGACCGAAGTTGTTGAGGCAACTCGTCGTATTTTACCACTTTTAGCTGGAATACCTATACAATAGGGGAACGCGACCCGCTGCATGGCTGTGGCGAACTTCCACCCAGTTACAATATCCGAACCTTCATAAATATTCACAGCAGTATGAAGTCTACTCCAACTACTTTTATCAAGTCCCGAGGGTGTTAAAACGGCTTCCATTACATTGTTTCCATTTAAATGTGTTCTTTGACTAGACATCACCACAGTTAATTGGTAACCTTATCTCTAAAGTTTTCAATAACTATGACGGAGCCCGACTACCACTGCCTCGATTGTTTTCTTAATCTTTGAGACTTTAGTAATTCTCTGTTTAATTAATAGCGTCTTGCAGTGCTACAGTTCTTGTTCTTTCAGGTAAAGTAGAAATAAATAATGCTAACATTTATTGAAAAACTTGGCTAAAGTGAACTTATCGCTAAGAAATTGAAGGCAACAATGACTTCAATGAAATTAATATGTTTATTTATTTTTAAAATTTAGTATTTCATATTTATGCAATAAGAACAATACAGTTTGTAAATGCCTCAAAGTGAATACTTAGGTGGTTTGAACTCGAAGCAAACTCTCATGCCAACTAGATTGCAGGAATCGACAGTTCACGTCATGTTCACTATACTAGTTTTCACGGTGAGATTAAAAGGGTAAGTGCTGTATCTATAGACGCTTTCACCCGTGGACACCATCCAATTTGGGGCAGGCTACCCTAAAATTATAACCTTTGATTGACAGATTTAATGTGTTTCGTCACGTTATAGTTTACCGTGATATTTTTGTGTTTTTGTAAAGTATAACCGTGAAATAATTTCACATACTCGATATATTAACAACTTACCGATGAACTCAGATCATTTAAGTAGATTTTTTGCAAATTTGTACATATGGTACACATATAAATATGTGTAGGTAGGTACAATCACTAAAAGGTATTGTACTTATAGAAATATATCTTTTTATTCTATACTAGCGATCCGCCCCGGCTTCGCACGGGTGCAATGTTTATATTAAATATAGGCAGCGTTCGCGAAAATTGTGGAGTAAGGCGTCGAAAAAACTGCCGTACGTTAACGATTCTCGCGAACGCTGCCTACATTTAATATTTTCGCTACCACGAAAAATCCTATCTATTTTCCGGGATAAAATATAGCCTATACGGATTCGGAAGAATCCCTCTAAGTAATGGTAAAAGAAATTTTGAAATCGGTCCAGTAGTTTTTGAGCCTATTCAATACAAACATACAAAAATACAAAGGTTTCCTCTTTATAATATTAGTATAGATAAAATTAAACTAAGACGTTGTTCTATATTTCAATAACAAGTAGTAAAATAAGTGAAAAACGAAAAAGAACTTCAGTTTAAAAACTTTAAAGGTAACCGGAAAAGATTCCTAATAAAAAGTGAATTATTTAAGAAAAGTTGCGGACAAGTTCTAGCTACCAAATCAACCATTTTAAATGTCGGTTAGTATGTCACTATCGTTTTAATATTAAGTGAGCTGCACAGTCAACATTTTGGTTTTTACAACAAGAGTGAAAGTTTTGTTTGGTAACCATTCAAACAAAACTTCATATTAGACGAGATTAGCTATAGCGATTAATTAACTCAATATGTTGTTTGAAGATCGTCGTAAAGCTTGCAAATTGCAATGTGTAATACAAAAAAAAAAAATCATGTCATCCGTTAAAAAAAATGAAATTTCGTGTCACGTAATTTTTATATTTTTTGGCTTATCGCAATCCATATGTTAAAACCATCAGAAACTTATACAACAGATATGTGGCACCCATGTATTGTCTTGGTATGTTTTGTTTTGGTCAATTCCTACCTTACAATTACCGTAGTAAATGATGTTTATTTTACAACCTGCTCACAAATAATACGTTAATTTAATAAGTAATTGTACAACTAAATGGGGTCAGACAAACTCAAACTTAAAATATTTTATTTATATAAGTATAGGCACTTATAAAACGTCAAAAGCAACAACACATAGGTTATCGTAGAATTGATATCCGAAATATCAAGTTGAAAGTAACGACTTTTCATGTCTCTTTGTTAACTTTTCACGTCTTAACGGACTTCTATGTATAAAACTTGGCACACGAGTAGACCATTTTCTGGATTAAGACACAATACTTTATATCCCGATATTACGTTTCCATAGCGCACTAAGCCGCAAACAGAAACCAGTAAATTATAATCGTTGGTATTTTGTGTATTTCTACGAAGCCTAAAATAAAAATAACAACGACAATACACTACGCAATAAAACAAGATAACCACAAAACTTAGGCACCATTTATTTGTCCAGCATTTCCTGATAGCCAGTGTAGTGTTACGAAACATTTTTTTTGTAGGCACAAGATCGGAAACACCACGGATAGACGTGTTAATCTCACGGTGTCGAGAACATGTGACGACATTATTTTTCCCGGCATCATATCGAGTGATTAATAACGTTATTCCTTCTGCTGTAATGACGTTCTCCCGATATCATTCTTTTTCCTCTCGAGTGAAGTATTTGGGCCTCTCTTAATGGGTTAATCGTTAGCAGTCGTTTATTATTGTTGGGTTCGATATTAATGACTTAGTTGTTGGTTTTAGGATATAATCGTCAGAATAACAGTGGTTTCTTAATGGTACTTATTTATTATAAAATATTTTGATTGAATTCAGCCTACCTAAGTACTTATGTTACTGTTTTTAATCAAAATAAACAGCTAAAAAGTGTTTTCCAATATAAAAATGGCCACGCATGTACTCGTATGAATACATTTATTTTGTGTGGATCAAGCAGCACTAACTACTCCTAAAGTCTGTGGTTGTATACATTTATAGAGATACTAAAACTAGAAAGCTTTTCAATAAGCATAAACTTTGAAAAACCCAAATATACGACGTACTTTTAAAACCGTTTTAATAAATCGTATCGCGCTCCCGAGTAGAAAGTCAAAGTGGCCAACATAAATAATATGAGTAAAGCACGTGTAAAATAAACTATTTTATAAAAAGAGGAACCCTGTCCAATAGCGCCCGACTTATCGAAATCATATTTCAGGGACGTGAGGAGGACGATGTAGCTTTACCCTTTTCCAAAGCATTGTCTATTGAGGCTCGTTTACATTGTAACGGGTATCATATTCCAGTAACACTTACTAGGGAGAACCGAAAATCTACTGCCTGAAGTGAGTCAGTACTCTCCCCGTTCAGCTCTCGATCGGTTTGAACGAAGCATCACCCTTTTCTAAAGCATTGTCTATATCACATTGTCACGAACACGCGGCGACACGAGATATTCGTTGAGATATAACTTTATTCTTGTTATATTTCTCCGTGACTCTTGTTGTTCTAAAACACTAAACAAAACCAATAACTACCTAGTTTAATATACGATTTATTTTGTCTGAATCTGTACTATGAAGTGCCAGTATTATTATATTTTTTGTATAAAAAAACGTTACTAGTTAGGGTTCCGTACCCAAAGGGTAAAACGTGACCTATTACTAAACTGTCCGTCCGTCTGTCCGTCTATCACCAGGCTGTATCTCATGAACCGTGATATTTAGACAGTTAAATTTTTCACAGATGATGTATTTCTGTTGCTATAATAAAAAATACTAAAAAAAACAGAATAAAATAAATATTTAAGGGGCTCCCATACAACAAACGTGATTTTATTGCTCGTTTTTGCTCAATATTGATAACGGCAACGGGTAAACGCTTGAAATATTCACAGAATATTTAGTTACTTTAAAAATAAATAATTAAATTAAAATAAAACAAATATAGTTTTTTTTTCTACATACATAGATTTGGAACGACTATTTGTAGGCCAAACAAACATTTGTTACATAGCATCGTATCGCGGAACGACTGTGTCACCGTGTCATCAGTTCTTTCTATAATTCAAAGCACATGGCGGCGGAATGGTTATAACCAGTGGCTCTAGTTACGTCCAGTCTACCTTCATGGTGATGAAAATCCTAATAACATATTATAAACATACTTACTAATATTATTTCTTTTTTTATGAGGTATTCCTCGAAGCGCTACCATTTTGAAGCGCTCCTTTTTTATTCCTCGGAGCGCTCCTTTTAGTAGCGCTCCCGATACCATGTTATCGGGAGCGCTACTAAAAGGAGCGCTCATTGTTGATAGGTTTGCGTTTGACCACAATCTCACCTGATGTTAAGTGATGATGTGGTTGAAGACGGAGCACGCTTGCCTAGAAGTAACCTATTCACTCTTGACTTAAAGACTCCTAGGTTATAGTTATCAGGAAACACAGACTCCGGCAGAGAATTCCATTCCATAGACAGCTATGGAGTGGAATTCTTTGCCAATTGCTCTGCTCTCTGCGTACAGACGCACAATGAAACTATACCCAAAACATAAAGCAGAAAAGTTTTTTTTTTTTTGTTTAAACGCACTAATCTTCGAAAGTTCTGGAAGGATTTGGAATGGGTGTAGCTTGAGGACTTCGTCCTCGTCGCTGTAAACCATAATCCTCGTTATTTAGTAATAACGAGGATTATGGTTTACAGCGATAAAGCCCACAGGAGGGGAAGCTGCTAATGAGTTTATATATGTACAGACGCCAGCACATGAAGCTACACGAAACTGTCAAATTTTCCCAATCAACCTTGAACCTAATTTCTTCAACAATAAAGTTTAAAATCTATCACAGAAATTTGACAGATTGTTGTAGCTTGATGTGCTGGCGTCTGTACCTACGAGGTGTTTCTAAAGTACGTAAAATTACATAAAGCTGATGTTCTGTTTCTGAAAAACAGAAATAAAATTATTAGAAAAAAAAACCTATTAACGAAAATTAAAATTACGTCAAAATTTCAGTAATTTTCTTCTTAAGAACTATGATGTAGTTGCATTTATGATTGGCCTCAGAATACCTCACAAGGATGAGAAGGCTATGCTTAGATCGGCTACAAAAGTTAAACTCTATTTTTAGAAATTGTTGCTACATTACCCATATAAAGTATTTATAAGTGTTTGGAAATAAACCTATTATTATAACATCCTTTATCAACATCTATGATATGCAAATTCAGAATTCTTCTAGTATTTATCAGTGATATACCTACTCACGTTTTAAGAAACTAAAGGCTAATAGTAAAAAAATAACAAAAAATTACGTGTTCAAACTACCACGAATAAGGCTCCTAAAATACAGGAATTCCTTCCCTAGTTTAGGGGCCTAAGAATAATGCCTAATGTATTCTTATGTGGATCAATAAATAATTTATTATATTTTTTTTAATATTATTTAATGGATGTAATAATTAAGTAGATTGTAAATTCAAGACTATCTATGTCATCAGCTGAAACTGAGAATTGAAGGAAACTGGGGAGGACGATCTCTTTATGTATTTACTAGCTATTGCCCACGACTTCGCGTAGGAAGGTTTTCCTGTATAAATTCCGATCCCGTGGGGATTTTAGGATAAAAGATTGAATGTATTATTCCAAGGTTTCAACAGAGTAACACCCTCACAAACTTTACAATTATTTGCAAGATGCAACTTCACGACTTTTTGAAGAAAATCTATTATTTTGGCTTGAAAGGTAGGCTAAGGTATACTTTCATTTATGTTCCTATATTTTTTACCAAAATCAGTTAAATAGGTACCTAGTTTTATATAAAAAAGAGAAATTCATTCAACTCTAGGTGAGTTGAATGAATTTCTCTTTTTTTGGTGGGAAAATCATCAAATGACTCCTTCCGCTCTGGGTGGATCGAAGATTACTTAATTTTTGCTTTTTATTTCCTGAGTGTTGTAGGTATTAGTTGCCAGTATATTATTAGTTGTTTAGTTTAAACAGTTTAGAGAGGAGTTGACTCGCGAGCAATTCGATGTTCTCCAGTTGAGAGAAACTTCATTCAAATTCGGACCCCCATTTTGTCAAGTTTCCAAATATCCTAAGTGCTCACTTACATCACGTCATATCAGGAACCTATATAAAAAATTTCAAGTGAATCCATCGAAGAAATAAAAATTTTCATATAAACCTTGACCCCCTTTTTAACCAACTTGGGGGGGGGGAATACAAAAATCATCTCTAAGTGCTACCCTACACTCTGCAGGAAACATACATGCCAAAGGAGATCTTTAATTTTGGGCTACCATTACTGTTACACTGCATAGTTAAATAGAAAAAAATAACAGGGATTATCATAAAAATATTCAAAAAATTGTTTGGAGATGGGTATAGCTGTGATAAATTATTATTTGGGAAGAGTTTTTATTAGGATAACTCTTTTCGTTTGACAGATTTAAATTTCGTGACGTTTTATGTCTTTCTGTGAGTCGTAGGAATGAGCAAGTGAAAAAATATATTAACAAATATCGAATCGATATTTTTATGCTATGTCAATTATTATCGAGTAAAAAATATGGATGTATCGATATTTGTCGTAAAGGTAAAGTACGTAGGTACAATTTTTATACACGTAGTTTTTCCCACTATGCGATCTTTGATAAAAAAAAATAATCTGAAGGTATATGCATATTCTTATGGCGCAAATGTGCTGACGATCAACGTTTGAATTACTCCTCGGATATGACAAGATTAGTTTAAGTAAGACCAATAATACTAAAGTAAATCAAAAAATAACGATTATATAGCGCGAAAACATTCGCGCCCCTCTACAACGGGTAGTATACCGGCTCGGTTGCGTGAATAGTAAGATGCAGTGCTACACTATTAATTAATAGATATTATTGAAAAGTATTGAATTAAATTGTTAATATTATTTTTTTTAACTTTTATATGGGCCTGCGTGCCTGCAATAAATGATTTTTTTTTATTATTATTATTTTACTAGTCGCTGCGCCGTTCACGTTCCGGCCGCCATTTTGAAAATAAAAAGTTTTTCATTATCGCTTGCGCGACGCACATTCGTTCGACTCCCGCGCATCTCGTGTACAATCCTTTTGAATCCTTTTGTATCTTATTGTACCTAATTATCTTAAGTGTAGCGTGCTATTAAGTAGAATTTAATAAACAGTCTTTTAGATTATTGTAGTTAGAGTTTTATTAGTGTAAGTACCCTGTCTATAATTATCAATTTATTAAGATTTAAAATTTCGTCGATATTAATAGATTATTTTATGAAAAAATTTCGATATTATGTTGAGATCTCAAAATGATATTATCATTTTGAGATGTCAACATATGATATTCGCAATTTCGCATCACTGTTCAACAGCAACATGGCCGATCCACGATTTTTGTTGTGTTGCTCTCCTTGACCGAGTTAATTTGAAAATCACACTAAAACAAAGCGAAATTATAGACCATTAACATTAAAAAAAAACCGGTCAAGTGCGTGTCGGGCCACGCGCAGTGTAGGGTTCCGTAGTTTTTATAACAGCCAAGTGCGTGTCGTATTCGCTGACTGATCGTTTCGTACCATGCTCTAACTAAAAGCCAAACATGACTACCTAACTAATTTGACTTCCTATACAAATCCTCACCTGATCCGACAATTTTGCACGAAAAGTATTAATTTTTTTTAGAGATTTGTTTAAAACTTGTCATAGCCGGTGTTTTGAATTTAAATACGGACACAGAGCTACACTACTCAATCGTCACGAGAAGCTAGCACGATACAACTTTCGCTTAGCGCCATCTATCGACATTTCTGTAGAGTTGTTCGAAATTTTCGAGTCAAATACAATTGGTCGACTATTACTCGTAAACTTGTAAAGCCCACTTATGTGTGATAGTTTTCCTTTAAATTTCGTTATATATAGGTACTACTGCCGTGACATTTGAATTTCTAACTACAACCGTTTAGTTGATAGAGGGGGAGGACACTTGACTCTAACGAAAATTGGTACTTTAAAGCTTGATAAGTCACGAACGGTTTACTTAATCAAAAAACCGTCCTACTAAACTCCTAATATTTTTGAATGACCTATCCAACGATATCCCACACTATGGGAATAACGAAAAAAAATAATTATCATCCCACTTTACATGTATGGGAGGTACCCTAAATAATTGTTTTTTTCAAGATTTTATTTTACCAATTTTTTGGCATCATTAACGTGTATACTCATGCCAAAGTACAACTTTCTAGTACCAATAGTTTTTGAGCTAAACCGCGGACAGACGGACAGACAGACGGACATGGCGAAACTATAAGGGTTCCTTGTTGACTACGGAACCCTAAAAACAGTTACTACATTGTACAGCTTACTATTTACATTTGGTGTACATAGTGCTAGCCCAGGCTCCATACATTCCTGGAACATCTCCTTTCAGCTTCTTGCGCCCAGTAGTTTCGGCTGTGCTTTGTCTGTCAGTCAGTCAGTAATGGAAGCGTTTTATATATTGATTTTTCAATTCCTATACTGCTTAGCCTTTTCCCAACTATGTTGGGTTTGGCTTCCAGTCTTACCATATTCAACTGACTACTAATGTTTTACAGTGTCAGGGTTACACGATACCGCTTGGCAAGACTGCTGTCGGCTTTCTATCTTCTATGACCCGTAATGTCTGACAAATATGTACAAATAACATCCGGGACCATCGGTTTAGCGTGATTTCAGGGGCCCAAAGGAATCTCGATATTATTATGTTTATTTACTAGTATTAAGATAGTCCATGGATCGATCCATGCGGCTGTTGCTACATAGACACGAGCTTCTTCTATTTCTCAATTCCTATAAATCTTATGAACTTACGAGAAAGACAGAGCTTTATTTATTTTCAACTCAACTCAGCTGCAACCAGACAAAGCAAAGTCAATATCTTAGGAGGCTTCAATAGAATTATAATCTAATCTAAAGCGTCTTCAGACAAACCACACATACTCCTAATCCCGCCCTCGACTCGCTAAGATGGCGACAATCTGCTGACAAGTTTATTACCACCGTTAAGCGTAAGTAGTTGTTTACAGCTGGTAGAACATGGCACTGAGACAGTGTTACTGGATTCCATGAATGTTTTCTGTATAACGGGTGTTTTAAGATCCATTGTCTAACCCACATTTATTTGCATTTAATTACCATCACTGTAATATACAACGTGTAACGGAAAGGGTATATAAATACCAAGAGCACGGCTTTTTTGGGTGATATCAAACGATATTGGAAGGGTTTTTTAATCCTATCTCTACATATTCGGAAGTAATAAGAATTTTTAATACATTGATACCAGATACAGTACTAGGCGCACAGAATTACGGAAGAGATTTATCGTGATATTTGCAAGTAACGTGGAAAGTTATTGACCTACGTAGTGCGGTGACACGATTATTATGATTTCAATTTAAGAAACTTACGAAACCGTAAATTTGGTATCAATTTTTAGAGTATTTTATTTTGAGTTGAAACTCTTCCAGTATCGTTTGATATCATCCAAAGAAGCCGTGCCCTTGGTATGTATATACCCTTTCCGTTACACGTTGTAGAATCTAACTTTTGTCTTTTTTTAATATGTCCAGTCTTGATCTACATATAAGCATAGTTAGAAGAAAATTTCTTCATTCTTCTTATTCAATTGATGGCAATATTTTATATAGAACAAAAGACGTTTTCCAGCAATTATTTTGATGAATGTTTCTTATCTTACGGCTATTTATACGTCCTGTATGTGAGAACGTCCTTGTCGAATACTAACGAACAGCTTGGGCAGTGAAGGTAGCCAACAAGCGTCTCGACGACGGACCTCGGACGTCCACTACGACTCTAATGAGAGCGACTCCATCGTTAAATAAATTGGATAAAGACGTTCGTGATCTCTCAAGAACAACTTGAACCACTTCACAGTGACTGGCAATTAACTAAATTAAAAGATTGTTCGTGCACTTACCGAAACGTTTGAAACGCTTCAGTCCATTCTCTATGTGTTTTTCACCATTAATTTACTTTAAGTATTGGATTTCCCATTTACCTTTTTTTGTAAGTAGAAATGTAGTAAGAGAAACCAAATTAAAGTCTCGTTCCACGTAAATATGAAGCACTAACATAAAATAATTAGATGGAGAATTCTTGTATAAAATATTTTAAACTGTGCTTTACTGGGGAGTTTAAAATAATTTATAAAACATACAGAAAACTGCATAATAAAAACTATTCAGCAAAGCCGAATGCCTTATTAAATTAAATCGAAACTAAATAAAATAATTAACAATTAAATTATTTGTGCTTTTTTTGACATTGCATTTAATCTGATTATTCGCCGATGGCAGATTGAACTCATTATGCGGATTTGTGAACTGTGACAATATCAGAGCCAATAAATTTACCGGTGTTTGTACTGATAAAATAAACAGGTAGGTGTCCGCTCGCCCACTGACCGCTAGCCGATAAATTGTTCTCATTATTGTTGTCTATTGCCCAACAAATCTCTTATTCCCTTTGTTTAGCACGAAATAACGAGTCATAATAATAACAACTCAAGATTGTTAGTTGATTTAATTGTATTAGACAGATCTAATATTATAGTCTCCACAGGAGAACTGAATACAGGATATGCTTATCACCATTATAAATTTGCAAATAGTTATGACTTGTTTTTACTTTGTTTAAACTAGAGTTTATTAATAAATTGTGTCCTAATTCATTACAAATAAAACTGAAACACTTGCATGGTAAATTATATACAATTTAAAGATGCAAAGCTATCAATGTGTTCCTCTCATAATGCAGATAAATCTGGCGGACAAGAAAATCCTTGTTAACATGTGAATGCGGGGAATTTAAAAGATTTCCATGCGATGTTCGACGAACAAAAACGTGTAAAGCGGAGCGCGGCATGACGCGACGATTTAACGCAGATCCTCGCAGAGTAGACGGTGCCGTACGTCGGCTGAGCCGGCCGGCGACCCCCATCACCGGATTAACTGCCTGTAACACCATGTCAGCCGGTCAACCGGCCAAGATTTACGCATCTGTTTTCATTCTACAATGAAAAGATTTGTTGCTTCACCCCACATTCATTTCACAAAACAAAACCAATTTCATGAAGGATTATCTCCTACTAAAACATACCATTTCGAAACGTTTGTTGCAAAACCGAAACGAAAACTACGTTAGTATTCTAACGTCAGAAAACCCCTTCGATATTGACGCAAATGTCGGATGCACGTCAGAGTGGGCTCATATTGGATCTCGCCGGTCCATATCCACAGCCTGGCACTACGAGTGTAAGCTTTTAATCTCTGCATTGCGTCACACCGAGTGGAACGAGAGTTATCGGTTTCCCTACTGATAAACACAAACGAGTGAGCCCGGGTCCGCAATCCGGCTCAATAATACCCACCCTCCGTATAAAAATTGATTGTAACAGCCTATCACGTGAATAAATAAATATTTTCGGTTATTATTATGGTATCACTATTTATCGTTGCGGTAACAGAATTCATGGGTTTAATAGTTTTCGATTAACAATGGATCAATATGACGCGGAGGCCGGTAATGCCTGCAAGTGATCGGGGCGTTAACATACTCGCGAAAAACGGGAGGTGTGCCATTATAAATATCGACGTAAACGAGGGTGGTTACCCAGCATTAACCTTGCCAGCCTGACAAATAATTGTAGGTGCCTACACGGATAGGATTACTGAAAAAACAGCGTGCTCACCTAACGCCCTCCTGACTAACGATGTATAAAATTTCCATTGTCATCAATCTCTGACACAACGCTGAGGATTCGCAAACTCTTCACTAATTGCAATTTGAACAAAAACTAAAAAGCGAAGTCATCGCGAGCTGCAATTTTTAACGCTACGTTTTCTACCAGTTGTAAATTCAAAAGTCACAAAATAATGGTATCAGCGAAAAAAGTAAAACAGTTCCGAGTTAAAAATGTTGTTTACTTCTGTAAAAGCCCTCTTCTCAGCAAAGTTAGTTCCTCACAGCTCATAATGACACAACTTTTACTGAGTAATAGATATTATATACATGTATACGTACATAGTCGTTGATGTATATTCTATTTTTTATTTTCCTTTACACTTACTAAGGTAACGTTATAAACATGCATAACTGCCTTCATATGAAATAGACAATCCATAATTTTAAAATGCCTGTCTAAATCCGAAGCATGAGGGTTATCAGTTATCACACATAACTATTAGGAGTAAAATGGAACTACTGCGGGTGCTAACCATATAATGTACCACGCGGCCACACGGCCGGCTGGGCGGTCTCGCGCGTGTATCTCCATTCTTGACCATTACCGTGCAACTGACACGTGTAATGTCCCTGAACGCCAATACTAAGAACAAGTACAAATATTTTCGTACTTTATTTTTAGTACATTTTTCCTAATACTGTAAATACTGACAATTTGATTTTCAATAACTATTTGCATAATAACACGCATATCGTATAGAAAAATGCCAATAAGTATGACTTTACCTTTTGTTTTATGTTCAACAACCTTACAGTGGAAACTCAGCACACTAATGGGTTACATAACTATTTATTAGTAATTCTCAAACTTCTCAATCAAAATCAAAATCCATGTATTCAAGTTTTACATAAATACTTTTTAACCTCAAATTTTTCGCTAACACTGCCTCTATTCTAGTGTGTGTCTTTTCTAGTGTTTCAGCATGAAGTGGTGCAATAATGTCCCTCTCAACACATTTATCTGTTAACTTCTAAAAGTTGGACAATTCAATAGTATGCCCAATAATTACTATTAGTACCTAATAGCTATTTGTTAATGAACACCAATTTGTCGATAAATAACGTCAGTGTAATAAACGTTTTAGTTTCTACAAAACATTTCACAACGAACCACTTGTTACAAAATTTAGGTGAAAAATTTAAACAACTACGGCTGTTCACGGAACAATGCCTCATCAAAAATTGATCACTATTATCCATTTTGGCCCTAATATTCATTACTATTATTGAAATCAATTTTCGAAGAAAATTATACCTACCGTCAAGGCGATTTAAACTACTTCTTCTTAATTATTCATTAAGTGTCACTTTTTAGTAGATTATAAAAGTTTGTTTCGAAATCGATCCGACTAAAATCATAAAGAGAATAGTTTTCCTGTGCTTTTGTGAAGAGACTTTACAACAACCCTTAGTAAAAGTACTAAATTTTATTCAAAGTTCCTCAGAGCTATAAACGCAGGTACCTCATTCTTACTTAGTTAATTAACGACTTTTGTGAGTTAATTTCGTGATGCTTTCTAGGTCCGTAATATTTATGAAACTATAATTTACATTTGTGGTGGAGTTAAATAAAAGGCTATAGATATAAAATACGAAAAATATCACATCACATGAGATATGACTTAAGCGACTGTAACGACGAATAATTATTCTTTCCCATGCTTAAAATTTCTTCACACCTGATCCTACAAACAACGTGTCATCATGTAACACGAAGTCACGTAAATTAGGTAGGATGTATACTAATCCCGAGATAAAACGCTTAAGCTTCTGCGCATAACGTCTCGTGTGTAAGCAGTTTTATTTGCTGTAAACATTTGCGTTCTCGTTTGCTTTTAAATAATAAAGGAATTCTTGGGCTTTGATATTTATGCCGACTAAAAGCCTAGAACAAAACCTTGGCTGGTCTGAAATAACTGAATAAAATAGAAAATATAAAGTCTGTCTTACATATTATGAAAAAATGATTTCCGAGATATCTTGAATGACATAAATCTGTGACTTTTCCACTAGGAAAACTAAAGAAACAAAAATACGAATAGTTCTAAAGAGACATCTAAAAATGTTCCGTGCATTGGAACAGTCTGCTCGACTTTTCATACATATCTTGAACTGACATTTATACGCCTGGAGCCTGCTGCAGCACTAACCCGGAGTGACGACTTATCACGTCTAATGTACTACTCTTGACAGGAAGAGTAATGGAACGAAATTGATGAACCGTAATACATATCAATAGAGATATTGGCAATAAATAAGCAGATAAAATATGGCCGTTTAAGGTCGAAAGCAATTTGTAAGCTCGCCTATCTTGAGTATCGGGAAGATCGCTCGGAATTACCTACAACAGGTTTTTGCGTCATGATTTGTGGAGCCCGGGGGCCATGTTTGATCCGACACGTGCTCCCCATTGTCTACCGAAAACAACTGGTATTTAGGCAAAATTATTCCTTAAGGGAACGTGAGCGCAAAACATTTCGCGCGTCTGGATTGTTTCCTCAAAAACTCTCTGCATACTTTTAATTTAATTTCGACACATTTTGTTCATTTGTTAGTGCAAAACTTGTTGGTCTTCACGTGGACAAAAGATTTAAAGGAAATGTTTTCCCTCTGTAATTGAAAGTAAAAAAGGGTCATGTAACGAAATTAAATCATTATGCATAAACGAGGAAGTTTTATTTTTTGTTATTTTTCGGTCGGTGTTAGTATGTAAGCGGTATTACCAACCACCATTGTTTTCCAAGAATGTACGATTAATGGTATACCTAGGCGCTTATAAACATGTATGATCTCTGCAGCTCAGTAACTAGATAATACGATCCTTCACAAGCTTAGACTAGATAACAGATTTTCTGGCTTTTGACTACCCTTAAGTACTGTCAAAGATATTGAAGTAACAGCCGGGATAACGGCTTAACGGGCTTTCGTGGAATTCTTAAGCATGTAGGAAAGACGGAGACTACTAGTCAAGCGTAGGTTAGAGGTATTCCTCGAAGCGCTACCATTTTGAAGCGCACCTAATGAAGCGCTTCTTTTTTATTCCTCGGAGCGCTCCTTTTAGTAACGCTCCCGATACCATGTTATCGGAAAAGGAGCGCTCCGAGGAATAAAAAAGGAGCGCTTCATTAGGTGCGCTTCAAAATGGTAGCGCTTCGAGGAATACCTCGTAGATTAAACCTGGAAGTTGAATCCAAACGACTTTTATTTAGTACTTACTACTTTTATCTAAGATGATTAAAAAAACAGAACGTATGATACAATAAAACGTATCACCGATTTGTGGGCTATGTAATACTCATTTTATACGACTATCTATTGTTTAAGATACACGCAAAGCTCTACATCGCATTCAAACAAGCAAGTAAAAATAAGAGCATACGTTATCGCTTTCGCAATAAAGTTGTTTCCCAGAAAGTTTTGTAATAAATGTTTAATTTCATTTAGGTAACAACGTAACAAGACATGCGTAATGTGCGGAGACGTCGGCACGAGGAACTTTTGTTTCAAATTACTTAAAGTACAAACCTATACCTACATAAATACCTTACTTTACACTGAGGCTTTGTCATAAATTTCATTTTCCAATATATAACGTATATATTTCTAACAATAAAAGTTAGAATTATTCTGGGAAGTGATAGTTTTGTGTTATATGGATAAAATTAGATATTTCTGTCTGTTATTGACAAAGTTAATTGCTAACTATTGAAAACAAGACATTACTAGTCTTTTACATAAAATACGTACTTGTTATTATTTACCTTTCACCCGAATCGCTCAGGAGTGCAATTACAAAAAAAAAACATCACTAGATGTATCGCCCCAAGAAACATTGAATCACAAAGGATTCTAAAGATCGACCAACATTAGAATAATTAATAGTAAATACCCTAATTTCAGCTCAGGTAACGTGAAGCTGGAGAAAATAATTTCGTTCGTCTGAAGTGGTGTTTACCTCGGAGGAAATAGGCCTATGTAAATACTTAGCAACTTCATTAGGAAAACAAATTAATGTTCGGTACATTTGATGTGCGTAATTGGTGCTACCTTAGGAGTACGTACCTATACTATTTACGCAAATATTTCATATAGTTAGGTTCTATTTTATCTACATTACTACCATCCTTCCTAATCCGCGGTTGAATCGGCAGCTATTGTAACAAGATAAAGAAAGGGTTGTCGTAAACTTGAAACACATATTTTTATTCTGAGGATCTGGTTAAATCACCTCGTAACACAATTTAGCGTTTTTTGGCACAACTTTCTACATTACCTACTGAATCTTAAGTATTCCAATTAACACAAGTGTTTTTCGGTAAAGATTTTTCTTAAATAATGAAGTTCATTGATATTTTTTTAAAGGAAATAGCAATGTGGGTAGAATTCACATTACTAGCTATGTTGTTAATAGGGCTTTCAAATACCAGATTTTTTCAATACCGGTAATCCGATATTGAACGCAAGTTCAATGAGGACATTAATAAAAATCAATTAAATACGTGTTTTATTTATTTTCAAATCCGTCTTTATTGTTCTAATTTATTAAAAATCTATACTATCTATACTAATATTATAAAGCGGAAAAGTTTGTTAGTTTGTTTGTTTGTTTGTTTGTTTGTTTGTTTGTTTGTTTGCTTGAACGCGCTAATCTTCGAAAGTACTGGGTGGATTTGGATGAAATTTAGTATGGAAGTAACTTGAAGCTTGAGGAAGGTTATAGGCTACTTTTTACCCGACTGCAAAAAAGGAGAGTTATGTTTTTACCGTGATAGAATCCACGGGAGCGAAGCCCCGCGAGAGTACTTTTTTTTTTTTATCGTGGTAAAATTATCAAATAAGTCCTCCCACTCCGGGCAGGGTGGGAGGGACTGTCAGACTTTTACTGACTAAAATCCACGGTGTTCCTTCAATAACCCTTTACGTACCGGGGTCACGGTAACGGGATGAGTCCCACGACCCCGGCAGGCTTCGGCCCTCTATGGGGGGGCCTCGTCATATTGCTGACGCTCTTTGAGGCGCGCGTGGAACACGACGCGCCGTCGACCCGGGCATGGTCCATGGTCGGACAGCGAGTTGCCCTTTACTCGCTGTCCGCATGCCCGCGCCTACGGTGGCCGGAGATCGTCGGCCGACGTCCGACGCCGTGGGCGTCTACCACTGCGGCTGGGCTGGAGGGAGGACGCCATCCTCTCCCTCACGCGGCCCGCCTCCTCCTTCGGAAGCATGACTGCTTCGCAGAAGGAGGCGACCGCTTCCCACTCCCTCTCGCCCCGCAGCATGGCCTCGACCAATGCCGGGCGCGAGAGGTCTCCGCCTATCGCCGCCGTGAGGACACGTCGGTGCTCTGCCCAGGCGGGGCAGTCTTGCACCGTGTGCTCTACGGTGTCCTCAGGGCGACCCTCGCAGTGGTGACACCCAGGCGTTTCCTCCTTTCCCATCAGACACAGGTACCTCCCGAAACTTCCGTGTCCGGTGAGGACCTGCGTCATGCGGTAGGTCAGGACGCCGTGACGCCGATCTAGCCACTCCTCAAAGAGGGGTCTTACCGCCGCAATTGCGGCGTGCCCGGCCGTCGGTTGCGACAGTCGTTCCCTCCATACTGCCCTGAGATCGCGCCGGAGCTCTTCCCGCCGCGCCTCGACTTCTCGAGGCAGCGGGGATACGCCCCGGCGCTGCGCCTCCACGCGCACTTCATAGACGCGCTCGAGAGTACTAGTAATATTATAAAGCGGAAAAGTTTGTTTGTTTGTTTGCTTGAACGCGCTAATCTTCGAAAGTACTGGGTGGATTTGGATGAAATTTGGTATGGAAGTAACTTGAAGCTTGAGGAAGGTTATAGGCTACTTTTTACCCGACTGCAAAAAAGGAGAGTTATGTTTTTACCGTGATAGAATCCACGGGAGCGAAGCCCCGCGAGAGTACTAGTAATATTATAAAGCGGAAAAGTTTGTTTGTTTGTTTGCTTGAACGCGCTAATCTTCGAAAGTACAGGGTGGATTTGGATGAAATTTGGTATGAAAGTAGCTTGAAGCTTGAGGAAGGTTATAGGCTACTTTTTACGCGACTGCAAAAAGAACCGTGTTACCGTGATAGAATCCACGGGAGCGAAACCCCGCGTGAGTACTAGTAATAAAATAAATACGTTTTATAGCTCTCTTATATTAAAAAATGTTATTGGTTATTTAGGTAGGACTAGGAATTAGGAACATAATGAAATATTACTTTTTAAAATGAAAATGTGCTTGTTTCTTGCATTTCAGTTGAGCAGTCGGGTTTTTAGATTTATTAAATAACTTTTTACTTCAGTAGCTCAAACATGTAGGTTTTGCTGCCTAAAATCAGTAGGGGAAAGTTGCGATCATTGGACTAGCTCTTTCATTGGACCACCATGGTATTTCCAAAACTGTCCAAGCTAGCAACACCGTAACTAGTCGAAACGAGTCCGTGCCGGCTCAGTTGCATCCCTCTCTTACCTCAGTGACACTGCGACACGTGGCGAGGAGTGACGCGCGTGGTTGTGTTTGCGGTGGTCAAAATCTTATTATTTGACTCGGAACAATTTGATGTAAGTATCATTCTATTCATATTTGTTTGTGTGCACTGGTATGAAATATAAGTTAATTTAATTGTCATTCCATGAGTGTTATTCAATTTTCTCTAATCATGTCCATGTATATTTCAGATTTTCTTTTCTTAACGAGTACCTTGTTGCCATCAATGGACCTCAAGATAGTTCCACCGTTGGACCGGTCCAATCATAGCAACTTTTTATTGTATTTTTTTTTGTCATAATTTTGGGAGTAAGCTCCGAGTATTTCACTAATTATGGAAAAATCTCTTGAAAAATCATTATAAATTTATAATTTCAGACTGTTGCTGAATAAAAGAAAATATTTTACTTGTAATGAAACTAGCATGAACTTCGCTCTAGAATCAGTAAGAAAACAAAAAAACTGGTTTAGATCTCATTAAATGTGCCCAATGTAAAATTTAATTAGTAACTAAGTAACCTATAACTATAGTTTGTTTGCTTGTCGTAAGTGTATGAGTATTGTTTGTCTCTCCTCGTATGCCATAATTTAATAATATTGATAATTATAATAAATTACCTTGATTGGACCTCTAGAACAAATTTCTCGAAGTCCATTGATGGCAACCTGGTGGTTCAATGAAGGTGCCAATGGTCCAAAGAAGGTAACAGCCCAAGATTTAGTTTTCTTCGTTTATACCAAAAAGTGTAAGCCCAAATTGTTTGTGCGTTTGATTATTATAAATAAAGGTCCTACGAAATAAAAATAATAAACTATTTTCATTTTATGACTTATATTTTTAAGATATTCTGTCGTAAAGTTAAGGGGTCCATTCATAGCAACCTTCTCCTAAGCAAAATACGATTTTGCTCACTGAGTGTGACAAAGTAACTTTTTAATTTTTGTTTTCAGAAAGCCACGAATATCTTATTCAGCCTTGGGTTAATCATACAATTCGAAACATTCACACTCTATCTCTTTCCCGCCATTAGAAAGAGAGAGAGACAAAGACGAGCCCAGCCCTTTCGAAGTTCCGTTTTTACTTCCAGCCAATATAAAAACCGACTGATGTTTCATACAATACAATAATAATAAATGCTTAAGACAGCCTATGGGAGTAAATAAAATAGGTGCTATACTGCGAGAATTTGTCACTTTCTTAAAACTGGAAGAGCCTCAGCTATACACAGGTCACTGCTTTCGAACAACTTCTGCAACGCTCTTTACTGATTCCGGAACCGATCTGACCACTTTAAAACGTCACGGCGGGTGGATGTCCAATACGGCTCTATAGACAGAATCAAAATAATGAACATTGTAGGTAGAAGTAGCAATTCAATAAAATGGAACATTTTTAAAGTTAAAAGTAAAATGACTGCAATTCTGCAAATTAAAAGTAACAGATTTATTTGGCAACGTTATAGTTGCATTGAGTTGAGTTTGATTATCTGGGGTTAAGGTTTCTGTTTCGGTGGCGGATTGAGAAGGAACAATGGTGAACGTTGGTGACTCTGATCGGCTCTCTGTATAAGTACCTACACTGTGCGTCGTTGGAAGTGGATGGGCGTGGGTGAGACTAAGGATCCGAGGTCGAATTCAGACTTATTGTTACTTATTGTGACTATACGCTTACAGATTTTCGACTTATTTTCTATTGAGTCTTAAATAAAGCCTTCTGCCACCATATTGGACTTCCATCCGCCGTGACGTTTTAAAGTGGTGAGATCGGCTTTGGACTCAGCCAAGAGCGTTGCAGAAGTTCTTCGAAAGCAGTGACCCGTGTATAGCTGAGGCTCTTCCAGTTTTAAGAAAGTGGCAATTTGTCGCAGTATAGCACCTATTTTATTTACTCCCATAGGCTGTCTTGAACATTTAATATTATGGTATTGTATGAAAAATCGGTCGCTTTTTATATTGGCTGGACGTAAGTTTTGTTATTTTTCTACAATAGTTACATATTCTTCACGTACGACAAAAGACCTGTCAAGGTTTGTCTTTGTATTTTTCAATTTGTCTAACAGTAATTTATCTGAATGCTTTTCGATATTATTAACTGTTAGCTGTAATAACTCGTTATTGCGACACGCTCCACTAATTCCTATGATCATTACAACCTGTAATGAAAATATTACATAATATGCATAATTTAACATTTACAGCATCTTTTACATATCGTAATAAATATTTTAACAGTGTTGCTAAGCTAGACTAGGATTCATTGCGCCTCCAAAAATTAGTAGTAGGCAGTAAGTATCTTTATACATAACAGTCTACACACAAATTTTAATAACTAACAACATAGATTTATAGGTACCAC